>JAWDJD010000007.1:32890000-34346250 GCA_035047305.1 Bradypodion pumilum
CACCAACAATCTCCTGCTGACAAGAAAATGTACAAGAAAAAAGCGTGCCAACTACGGGGGGGCTGCAAGGGGAGGAAGAGGCGATCCAGATGCCGCTAAGACCACAGAGCCATTTTCATATCCCTCAATGCTTCTGTTAACGCTTGAATAAAGCTTAGCATCTCTCTCAATCTCTTGAATGCAGTTATTGGTCATGAAAAAAGTAATGGTCAAGTCTGGATAGAGAGGAGGAAGGAATGATGCTACTAGCCTGTTGCCTCCTTGTAGCTATAGTGCAGTGATGATGAACCTTGGCACTCCAGCTGTTCTTGAACTTCAATTCCCAGAAGCCCTGATCAGCAGGAGTGCTGACTTGGGCTTCTGGGAATTGAATTCCAAGAACAGATGGAGTGCCAAGGTTGGCCATCATTGCTATAGTGGTTCCAAGTTCTATGTTCCATGTTATACCCTTTCAGCAGGGTAAGAGACCAGGAACAATGGGCAGGATTTAACCAGAAGCTACAAAGAGTGGAAGAAGGCCTGCAAAAGGTGTTTATACTTGTAGTTTCCAAGATGCAGCTGAGCTTGCCTGTTCTCTGCCTAGCTGCCCTCCTATGTGTGCTTTCATGTAGGAGGAGTAGTGTCTCTGGTCATGGCCAGAGAAACATGGTTGGGGTTCCTCCTGCTGAGCAAATCCTAGGCATGGAATGTGGGAATGAAGCAATTACTGCTGCATCACTGGGTTGGGTTCCATTTCTGTTTCTTTTTCACCTCCATTGTTGATGTCCTGGATGCCATCAAGGAGGTATTAGGCTGCTTTTAGGGTCTTCCTTTGTGACTAGAAGTGATGGTGAACATTGGCACTCCAGATGTTCTTAAACTTCAATTCCCAGAAACCCTGATCAGCAGGAGTGCTGACTTGGGTTTCTGGTAATTGAAGTCCAAAAACGCCTGGAGTGCCAAGATTCACCACTGCGGGATAGAAACAGTGGTGGGCTCAAAAAAATTACTACCACACTGTGGTGGTGGCCTACATTGTGGGCATGGCCTACTTTGTGGGTGTGGCCTACTCTTTGGGTATGGCCTACTCTGTGGGTATGGCCATGTGTCTGGGTGGATGATCTAGTCATGCCTGCCCAGTGGTGGTTGTGGTATGGTGGGCGTGGCCAGGGGGAAAGCCCTGAGTTGCACCTGAATTAGGCCTACTTTATTTCAAAACTTGGATGGGTGGGTCCAGCCAGAATTTCTGCTACTGTTTCTGGCGAACTAGTGTGAACCTGCTGATGCCCACCACTGGATAGGAAGCCAGATAAGTAACAGGCTGAATATTAGGAAAAGCCTCCTAACAGAGCAGTACGACAGTGTAACCAACTGACTCAAGAGGTGGTGAGCACTCCAACACTGGAAGCATTCAAGAGAAAATTGGACCTCCATCAGATCTGCTTGGATTCAGATTCCAGCATTTAACAGGACTTTGGACTCAATGCCCAAACTATGGCCTGCAGGCCGAATATGGCCCACAATGCCAATTCATCAGGTCTGCAGTACCCTTGCAGCTCCTGGAAGTAGACAGAGGATGTGCCTACCAATGCACATGTGTGTCCAGAACCACTCTCAGTAGTGGTTCCAGACACCCCCATGCATGCACAAACACATCTGTGCCACTCCTGGAAGTGGATGTGGATGACCCCATACATGTGCAAATGCTCCCATGCCACTTCTGGGAGTGGCATGGACACATTTGCGTATGCACAGAGGCATCAAGAACCACTTCTGGGAGTGGTGTGGGGACATTTGCACATGCACAAACATGCCCGCGCCATTCCTGGAAGTTGTTCTGGATAGACAAATGCGCAAAGACACCCGCTGTCGAAGGCCTGGTCAGGCCTGCTCAGCTGTTCTAGAGATGTGGTCAGGCCCCCGGCACAAAATGTTTGGGCACCCCTACCCTAAAAGGTCCTTTCCATGTCAGTGATTCTAGGATTCTATGGATTTCTTTATGTTTCTGTGCATTTCTGCATTGCACTCTGCTAACTGAAAGAATGACCATATTCCTAACTGCTTACTAAAACTCTCCAGCATTTATTTCAGTAGACTAGCATAGCTAGCCTCCAATCTATTAATGTTCATTATTTAGGTGTCACGTCTTAGTAGAAGAAGACTTTCAAAAATCCTCGGTTACAGGATAGGGATGGATGGGATTTGCAGGACAGAAAAATGCCCTTTGTATTTTCCAGGGAGAAAATATCATGACCTGTGCCCTCCAAAGCTAAGCAGAGAACACTTGAGAACAGAAGTTGCGAAAAACAAATCACCTTCTAGGCTTGCAGTTCTAACAAGCCCCTGTTTCTGTTGTGCAAATCGCATCTATTCCAATTCAGTAACTGAGGGCTTTTGAAAGTTTCTGCTAGACTAGTTAGTATGTGTCACCATTAGCCAAAAAGCTTAAAGTATGCAAATAAAAAATGATAATCTGCTCTTGTCCTGATTGGTTGCTTTTGAGTTTGAAGACACAATCACTTCCTCTGAAATGAAACAATGCCACAACATTTAAATGCCACATGTAGACTTTTCAAGGTTCACTTGTTTGAACCATCAGGAGGAGTGGATGTGACCAGGAAATTTCCTCCAATAAGACCACCATCATGCATTAGCAACCCTCTCAATCCAGGAAGCAAAGCATGTCAACAACAATGCCTCGTCTTGGTTGGCCTTCTTAATCATCTTCAAGATGCAGTTTAAACAGCCAAACTGCTCTGAGTGACTCCTGGAGGTTTGGGGCTCCATCAAGGAAAATCTCTCAAGGAGGAATAAAAGGAGAGATAAGAAAAAATGGCCAGATCTAGGTGTAAGAGTCGAAGATCCAGACGGCGGCAGCCACTACCTGCTTTCTTCCTCTTCATGAAAGACAAGAGATGCTCCCTCAAGTGTAGTAACCCAAGGTTGAATGCATTCCAGATGGCCAAAATAATGGGCCGCATGTGGCACAAACAGTCTTCTTATGACAAGACAAGGTATATGAAAACAGCGTGCAGACTGCGGGGAGGCTGCAAGAGGTCGAAGTGCTGCTAACACCACAAAGCCGTTTCCAGGTTCCTCCTTGCCTAGCATGGCCAATGCTTCTGTTAATGCTTAAGTAAAACTTAGCATCAAACACACACTCTCTTGAATGCAGTTATCTCTCATGAAAAAAGCAATGGTAACTTCTGGATGGAAGGGAGGGGAGAATGATGCCACTAGCCTGTAGCCCCATTGTAGCTACAGTGGTTCAAAGTTCTATGCTACATGTTTTACCCTACCAGTAGAGTAAGAGATCAGTAACATGGGCAGGACTTGTCCAGAACAGAGGTGCTCCTACATGGCTCTCCAGATGTTCTTGGACTTCAATTCCCAGAAGCCCTGATCAGCAGGTGTGCTGGCTTGGGCTTCTGGTAATTGAAGTTGAAGAACACTTGGTGAGCCAAGTTTTGAGGACCCCTGGTCCAGAAGCTACAAACTGGCAGGGCAAGTTTGGGTTGCTGACTCCCACTTGTTGGCTCTGTTAGAATTATATATCCCTTTTATTGTTGGGTGGGAAGGGAGGGTCTTTTAAATTCGGGATGGTTTTAAATAGTGTTTATTGAGTTTTAAAGGGGATTCATATAATATTTATGTGAAAGTGCGCAGCCCTGAGTTGCCCTAGGGCAAGAGGGCGGGATATAAATCCAAATAAATAAATAAAATAAAGAGTGAAAGCTGTTTGCAGTTGCAGATTCCAAGATGCAGCTGAGCTAGCCTGTTCTCTGCCTGCTGCCCTCTTCCTAAGTGTAATTTCATACATGGGGAGTAGTGTCTTTGGTCATTGCCATAGAAACATGGAAGGGGTTTCAAGAGCAGTAATTTGACCCTGATAGGAGAGACATTCCCTCACACCAGTCCTAAACTATCTGGGTTCAAGGCATCTCAAGAGCTGCCTATTCTTTAATGAACCTCTAACATTCTGCTCAGCTTCCAAGATCTCTTCCACAATCCCTCTGCTGACACCTGTTTATCCACTTTATTCTTTCTGCTTGTGTAATGGTGCATTGTACAAATAGCTGGGAAATTTCTGAGTTTATGTGAAGAGAGTCCAAGTTGTACATCTAAACGGATGCTCAGAAATTGTCCAACTGCTCTCACACTGGACCATTGTCATGTTGAAGTAACAAACAGGATCCTACACTGGGTCTGGGCCATCAAGAATATGAATACTCATTTGAGGTGGCTGAAGACTGATCTCAATGGGACAGTGAATGTGCTGTGAGTTTTAGTCTGAATTTTATGGTACCTACCCAAAGTGGTTGAACATAGTTTGTGCATAAGACTCAGCAAACATGGATAGCTCGTGTAAAATTCAGACTAAAATCCAGTGGATTCATTACCCTATTGAAATCAAAGTTACTTATGTTCACTGGACTGTTCCTTGCTCAAATAATGATGTGGTTTAATCGCCACCCTTATTAATGAGGCACCAAAAAGGAAGAACTATGGCTCAAGAAAAGGTTCCATTTTAATTAAATCTATCTATTTTTTGAGAGTTGTCCTTGGTACTTTAAATGCCATCCTGAATGTTAAATTTATGATCTTCAGAGTCTGGTCACTAGAAGAATGTTAATCCAAACTGTACCTATAATAATAATAATAATAATAATAATAATAATAATAATAATAATAATAATAATAATAATAATAATAATAATAATAATAATAATAATAATAATAATAATAATAATAATAATAATAATAATAATATATTATTATTATTATTATTATTATTATTATTATTATTATTATTATTATTATTATTATTATTATTATTATTATTATTATTATTATTATTATTATTATGGGTTGAAAGGATTTTTACTGGAGAAACTCCACTCAGGGGATGTCTGAATTAGGCTCCTTTCATTTCCCCAAGAGCAGGGACAGAGATGGGTACTCTGTCCCTCATGACTTGAACTGCCGATTTGCCAGCCTTCCAGCTAACAAGGTGAGCTTCTTAACCACTGAGCCACTGCAGCCCCTGACTTATGAACATGCTATTTTCCTTTGTCTCCTAGTCATCTCTTAAATTACATCAGCCCAGGACTTTTCCTATTAGGACTGAGCAGACAAAGGTAATACTCCAAGCTTGTTTCTAATTTATGAATCCTGGAAATTAACTAGAAAGCCAGATATTGGCCAGAATCGTGTTACATAGTGCAATAAATCAACTAGAGTAGGTTAGTTGATTCAATGGGGATTTGGTCAGTCAACTTCTTCATAAGTTTCACTGATTCAAATGGCCTGACTCTAACAGTTTAGTCAAAGTTAGAGTAGGTCCTGTTGAATCAACATAATTTAAAAATAAGTTGACTCATGAAATCCCCATTGGATCCATGGGTTTATTCTAAGTACAATTTACTATACTAAGTAACATGTTTTTGGGCCACTGAGTGGCTGCCCTTCCCCCTTCTCACGGCCTTGACACCATTGCCTCTGATGCTAAGGGGAGCAGTTACGCCCATTATGCCAGTTATGCCCGCTCCTAGATCAGGACACCTTGCTCATGGTCATGCATACTCTGGTCACCTCCAGACTTGACTACTGCAATGTGCTCTACATGAGGGTGCCCTTGATGACCATTCGGAGGCTGCAACAGGTCCAGAATGTGGCTGCCCGGGTGGTGATGGGGTGCAGGCTGTATGCCTGTGCCTCGCCACTGCTTCAGGAGCTGCACTGGTTGCCGGTGTGCATGGTAGCGGGTCAGGATACTTAAGAGACCACGTCACCCCAAGAATATCTGTCCGTCCCACCAGAGCAGACCGGAGAGGCTCTCTAATTGTTCCATCTACTAGAGAGGCGCATCTCTCTAGCACTAGAAGGAGGACCTTCTCAGTTTCTGCTCCGACCCTATGGAACCTCTTGCCAACCGAGTTGTGTCTCCAGACGGAGTTGCTGCCCTTCAGGAAAGGCCTAAAAACCTGGGTGGCAAAGCAGGTGTGGGGCACCAGCGGTATGGTGACCTCTGCCTGCTGGCTGATTTAGGAAGAACATTCTCTCCCTCTATTAATCTCTTTTAATCTGTAAGGTTTGGGGTAATTTTTGGGTAATAGTTTTAATGTTTTTTTATAGTTTTTAAAGTTTTTAAATTGTGATTGTTTTTTTCTGTATGCAGCCCAGAGTCTTTTGAGTTGGGTGGCAATATAAATAAAATAACAAACAAACAAACAAATAAATAAATCTGAGTGGTTGTGATTCTGAAGTCGAGAGATAATAAAATAAAGAACTAGATAAAAAGATGGAACTCTTGGGTGCAACATACGCAGCCATTCGTCACTGCAGATGTCACTGTCATCTTAAGCATAAAACACACAACCCAACTGCATTCAGGTAGAGTGTTTAACTGAATGGGAACAAGGAAACATCACTATAATGGTTCACCAACAACTTGACAGTCTCCAACCATTAAAAATCTATTTCTAGTCATAAACCTAGAAGGGTGACTGCTGTGGCTATGTTTTACTGCCTTCTACAACTGCTTTAAATTAAATTAAGCAAAAATAAAAAGGCCTACATTTTTTACAATGTGCAATCTTTACTCCCTAAAAAACATGGGAAAAGAAATGTCAGAAAAAATGCCTAAATTATAACCTGTGAGTCACAAGCACTCAATAAATTTGGTATGGGTGCAAAAAATTAATTGCCAGTTTCCTTTTTTTTTAAATTTTACAAAAAAAACCTTCAAATACACACAAAGCCTTAAAACACCATTATATTACTCATAATAATCATCTCATAATAGTTTCAGATAATTGCCAGTTTCTATTAGTTTAACAGCCATCTGTGCTCAGGAAAACCTGCAGCTCATGGGTTTAGGATGGGAGTTCAACCCCCCCCCCCCCCCAATGTCTCTTAAAAGGGACTGGACTTAATGATTTACTTGACTCAAAGATGATCTAGGTTTTTTTTTAAATTTTTTTTTATTAAATCTTTAATAAACATACAGAAAAAGAAAAGAAAACATTAACAATACATTAACAGTACATTACACTAACAAGTCCATAATATCATACTAACAAACATTACTATATGCTAGCACATAACAATATCTATATTCATTAACTACTATTTAACCACCAAATATTAAGAACCTTTATTTCAAAATCCAAAATAATAGAAAGAGACTTTCTGTACTACCACTAATCTTTTTAACCAATAAAAAAAAACAACACCCTGTGAATATATACAATGCCCGAAGAGTTTATTTTTTACTCAAGTCCAGAAACTTCTTTGAGATGGTACTGGTCCTGAACTATCACCTGCCATAATAGAGTGATCCACGAACGGTTTCCATATATTCCAGAATCTATTCTCTTTTAAATTATCTCTTTTGACTTTAATCTCCCATGTCAATTTATCGTTCAATGCTAAACTCCACATTTCTTTATACCATTCTCCAACCTGAATGTCTACATCGTTTTTCCAATTTCTGGCTATACATTGTCTACCCGTTGTCAGTACAATTTCCAGTAGTTCTTTTTCCTCCTTGTTTAAACCCAGATCTTCCACATTCGTTAAAAGAATAGTACCCGACACCAACTTAACACTTTTACCCAATATTTCACCAAATTCATTTTCTATTCTTCCCCAAAAATCCCTTATTTTTTTACAACTCCACCACATATGTTCATATGTTCCATCAAATTCTTTACATCTCCAACATAACTTATCTCTTTTATTATCCATCTGGTAAAGTCTTAATGGTGTCAGGTACCATTGCCACAACATCTTGAAGTTATGTTCTTTAATTCTTACAGACATTGTTCTCATAATTCTCTTTTTCCATTTATTTTTCCATTCAGTCTCCCCAATTTTTATATTCAAATTTTGTTCCCACTTCCGTTTCAAATCCTCCTGTGGATCTGCACCTCTATTCAATATATTATAAAGCTTACTTACAAGACCCTTAATACTACTTTCGCCTTTTCTAATCTTCCTTACCAATTCCTCAAATTCCGTAAGTACTCTATCTGATCCTAGTTCTCTTTTATATTTTTTATTCCAATTGTCCACCTTTAACTTCTGAAACCAATTCAAATTTAATATCTCAAACATTTTTTTCCGCTCGGCATCAACATCACATGCTTTTAACCAATCCTTCAATAACAACGTCCCATTTTTATCCAATATTTCTATTTTTTCTTTGTCTAATTTTATTGGGAAACACATCATATCAGTCAATTCCAAGATTGGGGAGAGATTCGGAACCATATCTTTTTTTACCTTCTTCCACACCTCCATGAGACCTTTCATCATAGTATTATTTGACCTTTTCGCCTTATCCTTCATTCCCAGAAAATTCAAGTTTCCAATATTTCTGTATTCTTTCATTTCCAATTGTTCCCAAATTACCTTTTCTCTTGCCAAGATCTTCACAACATTCTTGACTTGAAATGCTCGGTAATATACTAAGAGGTTTGGCATACCCAACCCCCCTTTTTTCTGAGACAAATACCATAGTTTCTTTGGAAGCCTAGATTTTTTTCCTCCATTACAAAAGTCATTAAACATTTTTTGAAACTCATTGATTTCTTTCTCTTTTAAATGGATCGCGAGCGTGTCAAATAAAAAGTTAATCTTTGGTAACAGTATCATTTTACACATAGCAATCCTTCCAAACCATGACAGCTTTAACTTCTGAAGTTCTCGTATTTTATTCCTAAATTCAATTCTCAAGCTGTCATAATTCAATCGTTTAAGTTCTTCTAATTTGTTTGAAATAATTATCCCTAAATACTTCAACTTATCTTTGATTTGTATATTAAGTGTCGACACCGTCCTACCCATCTCGCTCAATTTCAAATTACACAACATCAATTCAGATTTATCCCAGTTTATCTTTAATCCTGTTATAGCTTGAAATACTTGTAGATGAACTTTAATCCTGTCCATTACCTGTTCCGGGTGCTTCACCATAAGCAATGTATCATCAGCGTACATGCTCACTTTATTACCCATAATCCCTTCTATATTTGAATCCTCCCTTATACTTTTAGCTAAGATCTCCATTGCCATTATAAACAAAATAGGAGATAATGGGCAACCCTGCCTAGTACCTGCCTCTAGCTTTACCACATCCGTGAGCTCCTCGTTTACTCTAACCCTGGCATTTCCTTTTTGATATAGTAAATCTATAACCCTATTAAATTTATCTCCAAACCCATATTTTCTAACTATTTCCTTAATTGAAGACCACTGCAATGAATCAAATGCCTTAAAAATATCCAATGATAGTAATCCCACTTTTTCTTTTGTTTGATTAACACTGTCTATTAAATCTAATACCCTTCTAGTCAAATCCGCCATGTGTCGTCCTTTTAGAAACCCAACTTGATCAACATTTATATATTCCCCCATAAAACTATTTAAACGGTTAGCCAATATTGCCGTGAAGATCTTCGCATCTTGATTTATAAGCGAAATTGGTCTGTACGAATCCACTCTTTCCAAATTCTTACCAGGTTTTGGCAAAAGAACAATTGTAGTGTTATACCATGAAGTCGGGATTGATCCTCCATCTAGTATATAATTATATAACTTCACCAATTTCGGGACCACCACCTCTTTAAATTCTTTGTAAAACTCTGTTGATAATCCATCATCCCCCGGGGCTTTCCCTATCTTCAATCCGCTTATTACCCCCTTAACCTCTTTATCAGTTATCTTTTCCTCCATTTTCTCCCTATGCTCTTGCTTTATCCCATTCCCTAACTGCCTCTCCAATATCCTTTTAAGCTTTTCTCTATCTATTTCTTTTTCTGCATATAACACCTGGTAAAATTCCCTAACTATTTTACATTTATCGCTATTCTTATTACACCTTGAACCTTGCCTGTCAACTAACACCCCAATTTCTCTTTTTTCCCTTTTAACCTTAGCTGCTCTTGCTAATAGTTTTGAATTCTTATTACTAAATTCAAAATATTCTCTATTTAAATAAATCAAATCTCGTTTAACTTTATCAATATCTTTACCCATTACTTCTGCCTTGAGTCCTTGTAGTTTCAAGAGAATTTTTTTATCTTTACTCTTTACGTGTTCTTCCTGTAATTGTTTTATTTCCCTTTCTTTTTCTATGTGTTCTGCTTTATACCTTTTATATTTGAGACTTGCCACTTTTATGCTTTCCCCCCTAAAAACTGACTTCATGGTATCCCATACAATGTTAAAATCAACCTCATTGTTATCATTCCATTGCCAACTTTCTTTCCAACTTTCCATAATTGCCTCTTTGCTTTTCTGATCTTTGAACAAGTTAGGATCGTACCTCCAATTTCTAACTCTTTGAATATTTTTTGGTGCTTTCAATTCCAAATATACTTTAGCATGATCGGATTCCTTAATAATCCCAATTTCCGTACTTTCTATATCCCCAATTAAGTTTTCCGACAGAAAAACATAATCTATTCTCGAGTAGGTCCCATGTACATGCGAAAAAAAGGAATATGCCCTTTCCAAGCCTTTGAACTCTCTCCACGAATCCTTCAAACCCATAACTTTCATCCATTTGTCCAACGCCTTCCCTTTCACACCCATTCCACTTCTAGCTATGTTTGTGCAATCCATTCCTGACCTAATCAAATTAAAATCACCAGCCACAATAATTTTTGCAACATTTTCCCCCTCCACTATTTTCCGAATTTTTTCAAGAAACACTACTTGGTGGTCATTCGGAGCATAAATATTTACCAACAATATTTCCTCATCCTCCAATTTTCCTCTTAACAACAGATACCTACCCTCTTGATCAGCAATCTTTTTTGTGATTTCAAATCCTAACTTCCTAGAAATCATAGTTGCCACCCCTCTTGCTTTAGATGTTCCAAACGCCATCTCATAGTGTTGCATCCAACCCAGATAAAGTTTATTCATATCTTTTGATTTCTGATGTGTTTCCTGTAAAAATAAAATATCTGGTCTATCTTTTTTCAACGCCGATTCCACCCTCCGTCTCTTAAGAACAGAGCCTGTACCTTTCACATTCCACGATATTATTTTAATACTATCCATAACCAAATTCTTCTCCCAACTTTAAACTCTCCATCGGGCGTGCCACCAAAAACCCTTCACCATACCCACTACATAAAACACACATTTTTCACTCTCCCCACCTTCCAACGAAAAGTCGCCTCTGTCAACCAAAGAGGGGAGAGGGGGGACCTGCAAGATGCGCCCTACTGCCGGCGCTATGCGCTACTTACCCATTCTACCTCTATTAGATAATTAAGATTACTACTATCTAATGCTCATCCTTCCTTACCTATTTCCTCCTCCATCATAATCAAGGACGGCTCCTCCTCCTCCTCCCCTCGTTGTGGTGTTCCACCTGTTGCCCCACCGGGCTCCTCCCTCCCATATTCCCTCCCCAAAGCTCCAGAATCCATCATTTCCTTCTTAAGATTTTTCCATTCTTCCGAATCTACTTGTACCAATCCCAACAAACTCAGGTATTCCAATGGATTAGTGCCTTCATCAATAACTTGCATTCTTTTATCATAGAAAAAGCGCAATTGTTGTGGAAATCTCCAATTATACCTTATATTTTTACCCATCAATAATTTAGTAACAGGTCTCATCTTATATCTCCATGTTCTTTCTTTTAGTGAAATATCAATGTAGACTTCTACATCTGAGCCATCAAATTTCAACGCGTCTGAACCAACACTTTTCAGATGAGCCATTACTTTTAATTTATCTGCCCAATTTGCAAATTTAACCAACACATTTCTTTGAGCCACTCTCCCTCTTCTTGGACCCACCCGGAATACACTTCCTAAATCCTCTTGAACAAATTCCTTCCCCATTTTTAAACCATTTAACCACTGAACCACCCTCTCTCTTAAAAGATCCGGAGTGCGTTCCGGTACCTGACGGATCAAAATGTTCTGCTTTCTCATCATATCTTCGACAGCATCTATCCTCATTTCTTGTTCCTGCAGTTTTAACTTACTGTCCCGCACCACCTCCTGAGTCCCTTTTACTTCCTTCTTTACCGCATCCACCTCGATTTGAACCACTTTCAACATTCCCTCAAATTTATTCAAACTTAAGTCCACCTTTTTGGTATAATCTGTCAGTGTTGACATCATCTTTTCTTGCCTTTTAAACATTTCATTTTTATCTTTCACCCTTGAAGCCTCATTTTTCTCCATTTTTTGCGACAACTTGCCAATTTCCACCATAATTTGAGTCTGATCCAATGACACTGTGGGCAGAGCTGTTGGCTGAACAGATTCATCCATTGGTGCTTTTTCAATCTTCTTAGGTTTTACAACCTGTTCTTCTTCTTTTGCTTTCGCTCTCGTACCTTTATCCATAGTGATGTAATATATTTCAAACCCAATGTTGCAGATCGCTGTAACAATTCCAGTACAGTAAGGCTTACTACACTGCAGCCATAGGTTCCACCAATACAACCTGCAAGTTCTTATGTCAGCAGAAGATCCTAAATTTACTGTAATCCACAACGATGAAACAAAGGAAAACAGAAGAAACCAGCTCTCCAAACAGGCAGTTTAAAAGTAAAAATTGTTAACCACAAATAATCCTTTCCCACAAAGCCAGCAGTCAAATGACGTCTTCCAACCACAGCAAAAAGGCTTCAGAAAAACAGTTAATCAGGTTGCTGAGGGGGGGGGGGAGCTCAGAAGGAAAGAAAAATCCAGCCACCAAGGGGTTAAGGTGAGAGGTTGAGCAGCTATTTGTAATCCACACAGTGATGGAACCCTTCAAGTCAAAGCCTCATAATCCTTCCTTTGAAGTGGATAATCAAAGCACCCTTTTCCAGCGAGTGCCTTAACTTTGAAGTGAGAAGAGGCCCCCCCTCTTCCCCCTCTTCCCTAAATGAGCAGGCAGCTTAGGGAGAAGAGAAGAGAAAGAAAAAAAACAAACTCCCACAGCTTCTACTCTTTTCCAGTCCAGAGAGGAGGTGGAAAAAAAGAAAAAGGAAAATTAATCCACTTTATTGATTTCAGAATGTGGCGCGGTCCTCTGGTATGTAGAAAAAAAAAACCACAGTCTATACACGATCACTTTCGTTTTCCCTGACCGTCGCCATTACAGTACCTCCAGCTCTTCCCCCCCTTCTTTTTCTTCTGAAAAACTCAGCCGGTTTTATAGCTTATAGCTAAGAATGTAGCTCCCTTCAGGCACTTACACACAAATTGCCTTCACTCCAGCCGCTTCTTGCCACTTCCAAAACCAGTTCCAAAGCCTTCTCCTCACTCTCGCTGATCCCGTTCCTCGGCTCTCCAGCGGGAAAGCCGCGACTGCCGTCACAGCTCAACCGCCCAGAAAAACCTCCCGAACTTTGATCATCCAGCTTCAAAAGCTCAGCAAACTTTCCAAGGAGACAGGCAAGGATCTTAACTTTAAGCTTTACCACTTGAAAATTTTTCTATTCCGCTCCTTCACATCGTTCACCACTTTGTTGAGCGCGAGCGTCCGAAACTAGATGTTACACAGCGGCCATCTTAGCCAAACCCCCAAGATGATCTAGTTTTAAAATGATGAAGATTATTATATCCAGGTCCATCAGTGAGAGCCACACATATTTCTTATGAGGCAGAGTCTATTCCACTGCTGGCTTTGGCTCAGCAACTCAAAGAAGTCTTGGGCTGATCACAGCTCATTCAACAGAGCCATCAAAATGAGTCGGCTGTCTGCAGTGGAAGATTCTGAGGGGCAGCAGCACTGCAATGGATATGTAGTGATGCACAGGTCTTGAAATCCTGGTCTGCAGAGTTCTGCCTTTCCCTCATAAAATCTGTTCTGTCTAGTTTTTTAAAAATGGAAATTCATATCTACATAGCTGACCACTAGAGGCCATTGTCTGCAATGCAATGCTTACAAGGTATGGAGGCAAACATTTTTGAAGTTCTCCTGTAGAATGGTTCACCAACAACTTGACAGTCTCCAACCATTAAAAATCTATTAAAAATCTATTAAAAATCTATTAAAAAACCATTAAAAATCTATTTCTAGTCATAAACCTAGAAGGTTGCCGCCGCCGACGGGCAACCACCCCAGCCGGGGGTGAGAAGGAGGAGGAGAGCCGGGGTGAGCGGCAAAGGGGCCGGCCGCCGCCGCCGACGGCCAACCACCCCAGCCGGGGGTGAGAAGGAGGAGGAGAGCCGGGGCGAGCGGCAAAGGGGCCGGCCGCCGCCGCCGACGGCCAACCACCCCAGCTGGAGCGCGAGAAGGAGGAGGAGAGCCGGGGCGAGTGGCAAAGGGGCCTGCCGCCGCCACCGCCGGGCAACCACCCCAGCCGGGGGTGAGAAGGAGGAGGAGAGCTGGGGCGAGCGGCAAAGGGGCCTGCCGCCGCCGCCGACGGGCAACCACCCCAGCCGGGGGTGAGGAGGAGGAGAGCCGGGGCGAGCGGCAAAGGGGCCGGCCGCCGCCGCCGACGGGCAACCACCCCAGCCGGGGGTGAGAAGGAGGAGGAGAGCCGGGGCGAGCGGCAAAGGGGCCTGCCGCCGCCGCCGACGGGCAACCACCCCAGCCGGGGGTGAGGAGGAGGAGAGCCGGGGCGAGCGGCAAAGGGGCCGGCCGCCGCCGCCGACGGGCAACCACCCCAGATGGAGCGCGAGAAGGAGGAGGAGAGCCGGGGCGAGCGGCAAAGGGGCCTGCCGCCGCCGCCGACGGGCAACCACCCCAGCCGGGGGTGAGGAGGAGGAGAGCCGGGGCGAGCGGCAAAGGGGCCGGCCGCCGCCGCCGACGGGCAACCACCCCAGCCGGGGTGAGAAGGAGGAGGAGAGCCGGGGTGAGCGGCAAAGGGGCCTGCCGCCGCCGCCGACGGGCAACCACCCCAGCTGGAGCGCGAGAAGGAGGAGGAGAGCCGGGGCGAGCGGCAAAGGGGCCTGCCGCCGCCGCCGACGGGCAACCACCCCAGCTGGAGCGCGAGAAGGAGGAGGAGAGCCGGGGCGAGCGGCAAAGGGGCCTGCCGCCACCGCCGACGGGCAACCACCCCCAGGGGGGGTGGGGGGTGAGGAGGAGGAGGAGAGCCAGAGATCCAGGCAAAGGATAAGTAGCAGATATGTAAATGTAGAAGACCTAATATAGCAACTGACATAGAGACTTTATACTGACTAAACATAGAAACTGACATAGAGACTGTGTTTTAAAGTGTGATAATATGCATGATAATATGTTGTCTTAAATGTGTTAAACTTTTAAAAACTGTGATAAAATGTATGAGGAGAGAAAAATGGCGCAGACACCGGCAACCACGCCAAAAATCTTGCCAAGAGAACCCTATTGACCAAAACAAAAGGCAAAACAAAAGGGCAGGCTAGGTGATACAGGATGCTTAACACCACAGAGGGGAGGAAGGGGAGGGACAGGAAGGGGGAGGGGAAATGCAATGTTGCAAGGAGCAATACTGCATAGGGACATGGAATGTGAGATCAATGAACCAAGGTAAACTAGAAGTGGTAAAAAATGAGATGGAAAGAATAAGCATTGACATCTTGGGCATCAGTGAGCTCAAATGGACAGGGATGGGTGAATTCAGCTCTGGAAACCATCATATCTACTACTGTGGACAAGAAAACCTTAGAAGAAATGGAGTAGCCATAATTGTCAATAAAAGAGTGAGAAGAGCAGTAATGGGATACAATCTCAAAAATGACAGAATGATGTCAGTTAGATTTCAAGGCAAACCTTTCAATGTCACTGTGATCCAAATATACGCACCAACCACTAGCGCAGATGAAGCCACAATGGACCAGTTCTATGAGGACTTACAACACCTCATAGAACAGACACCAAGAAATGATGTTCAAATTATATTAGGAGACTGGAATGCCAAAGTTGGAAATCAAAAAGTGGAGGGAATAACAGGCAAATTTGGTTTGGGAGTACAGAATGAAGCAGGGCAAAGATTGATAGAGTTCTGCCAAGAGAACGCACTGGTCATAGCAAACACCCTCTTCCAGCAACACAAGAGGCGACTTTACACATGGACATCACCAGATGGCCAACACCGAAACCAGATTGACTACATACTCTGCAGCCAAAGATGGAGAACCTCCATACAGTCAGCAAAAACAAGACCTGGAGCAGACTGTGGCTCAGATCACAACCTATTGATCGCAAAATTCAGGCTTAGACTAAAGAAAATAAGGAAAACACGGAGACCAGAAAGATATCACCTAGACAGCATCCCTAAGGAATACGCGGTGGAGGTGATGAACAGATTCAATGGCTTAGACTCAATAGATAGAGTGCCAGAAGAATTATGGACAGAGATGAGGGACATCATGCAGGAAGCAGCAAAGAAAACCATACCAAAAGAAAGGAAGAGTAAGAAAGCAAAGTGGTTGTCTGATGAGGCTCTTAAAATAGCAGAGGAAAGAAGGAACGCAAAAGTCAAAGGAGAAAGGAAAAACTACAACCATTTGAACACAGAATTTCAAAGAAAAGCAAGGAGAGATAAGGAAAACTACCTAAAAGAACAGTGCAGAGAAATGGAGGAAAACAACAAAAGAGGCAGAACCAGAGATCTTTTCAAAAAAATCGGGGAAATTAAGGGAACATTTAAAGCAAAAATGACCATGATAAGGGACAAAGAAGGAAAGGAGCTAGCTGATGCAGAAGAGATTAAGAAAAGATGGAAAGAGTACACAGAGGAACTCTACAAAAAGGACCTCAACACTCCTGACAATCACAATGATGAAGAAGTAGAACTTGAGCCAGACATCCTGGAGAGCGAAGTCATAAAGGCCCTAAAGAGCACTGCAAACAACAAAGCTAGTGGAGATGATGGTATCCCAGTTGAATTTTTCAAAGCGCTAAAAGACGACGGCGTCAAATTACTGCATTCAATATGCCAGCAGATTTGGAAAACAAAACAATGGCCACAGGATTGGAAAAGATCAGTATACGTCCCAATCCCAAAAAAGGGGAATGCCAAAGAATGTTCAAATTATCGAACAATCGCGCTCATCCCACACGCCAGTAAAGTGATGCTCAAGATAATACAGGATAGACTTCAGCAGCATGTGGAAAGAGAATTACCAGAGGTGCAGGCAGGTTTCAGAAGAGGCAGGGGGACTAGAGACCACATTGCCAACATACGCTGGATCATGGAGAAAACAAAGGAATACCAGAAACAAGTTTACTTTTGTTTTATTGACTACACTAAGGCATTTGACTGTGTGGACCACAACAAAATGTGGCAAGTAATTAAAGAGATGGGAATACCAGAGCACCTCATATGCCTCCTGAGAAATCTGTACATGAACCAAGAAGCAACAGTTAGGACAGAACATGGAATGACAGAGTGGTTTGGAATAGGAAAAGGAGTAAGACAAGGCTGCATTTTGTCACCATGCCTATTCAACCTATACACAGAGCACATAATGCGCAGTGCAGGGATGGAGGAATCACAATATGGGATCAAAATCGCTGGGAGAAACATCAACAATCTGAGATATGCAGATGATACCACCCTAATGGCAGAAAGTGAGGAAGACCTAAAGAATCTCTTGACTGGGCTGAAGGAGGAGAGTGCAAAAGCTGGCTTGAGACTAAATATCAAGAAAACCAAGATAATGGCAACAGGCCCAATCAGTTCCTGGAAGATAGATGGGGAAGAAGTAGAAGCAGTGACAGATTTTACTTTCTTAGGATCAAAGATCACTGCAGATGGGGATTGTAGCCATGAAATAAAAAGGCGACTGATTCTTGGGAGACAAGCGATGAGAAACCTGGGGAACATAGTGAAAAGCAGAGACATCACACTGAAAACAAAAATTAGAATAGTCAAAGCAATGGTTTTCCCAGTAGTAATGTATGGATGTGAGAGCTGGACAATTAGGAAGGCTGAACGCAGAAGAATAGATGCCTTTGAAATGTGGTGTTGCAGGAGGGTTTTGAGAGTGCCCTGGACAGCGAGGAGAACAAATAGGTCAATCTTAGAAGAAATTAACCCGGATTGCTCACTGGAAGGTCAAATAGTAAAGATGAAGCTAAAATACTTTGGACATCAAATGAGAAGGGAGGACTCACTTGAGAAGGCATTGATGTTGGGAAAGGTGGAAGGCAAAAGAAGAAGGGGGAGGCCAAGGATGAGATGGCTAGATGGCATTGTAGACACAATGGGCACAGAGCTGGGAGGGTTGAGGGGGATGGTGGAGGACAGAGGCGCCTGGAGAGCAATGGTCCATAGGGTCGCAAAGGGTCGGAATCGACTGTGCGACTGAACAACAACAACAACAACCTGTAGAATGATCAAGGCATTTTAAACCCCTCCCCTATCTTCTAAGACTAAGAGATGTGTGCTAAATACAGGGTTCACTGTTATCTGCAGTTTCACATATCCATGGAAGGTCTAGGAACATATCCCTGAAAATACGAGGGGGGAGACCTGTACAGTAATTTGTGTTTCACTTAGCTTTATATGTCCCCAGATCCAAATTGATGAGTACATTTCTAGACTCACTGCACTGGAAAAGCAACATGACAATCACTTTTTCCATTGATTTATGAGGCTTAAGGAAATATGACAGATCTTCCAAAGGAGAATAAACTTGCCAAATTTCAGACAGCTGGCTTCAGACATTTGTAGAATATGCACCTATAAATTTTGATTTTAAAAGGGGAGGAAGAAGCAATAACATTTTAGCATACTTTCACTTATTTTTAAATTATTATCCTAAAGCTGTCTGATATGACTGCGGTAAGAGAAAGCAATTTGTTATGGCAAAAGAGATAAACTCATGTGTGCCAATCTTGGAAGGTCGGTTCAAGCCTCTTCAACTCTTCTAACATCAGATATTTGCAGCTACATCTATGTGGTATGGCTATGTCTATTAGAGATGTCTTCCCTTCCTGCATCTTGAAGATCTTGCATCAAAGGGAATAAGTAACTGAACCTGTAGAAACAGACATCAAACTTTCCCCCAAACCCTGCCCTGGCCTCAGACATGGAGCATACGACTAAATCAGCAAGGATTTCCTACAGTTTCTCTGCCCCTGGAGTTGCCTTTAAAATTATTTTAAAACAGACACCATGCACCGGTGTCAGGTTAGAGCAGAACATGGTGGTGAGGGAACTGCTATGTTAGACAGCTGAACTAACAAAAAGGTTTGTGTGTCCACACTACATAGTTACAGTATGTCAATTTGATACCATGGTAACATTTGTGGCTCCATTAGACAGAACCCTAGAACATAAGAACATAACAACAGCCTTGCTGGAACAGGCCACAGCCCATCCAGTCCAGCATTCTGTCTCACACAGTGGATCACCATTTGCTTCAGGGTATTATTCCCAAGCAAATGCCTTCACCTGCTTAGGATTCCCTGGAAATGGCATTGAGAGATATCTTGCCTATCTCTCCAACCCCGAGGTTGTCCTTAGGTATCCATAATTATAGCCATTGATACCCTTGTCCTCCATGAACTTGTCTAATCCTTTCTTAAAGCTGTCAAGACTGACAGCTGTCACCACTTCTTCTGGCAGGGAGTTCCATAGACCAGTAATCCTCTGGGTGAAAAAGTACTTTCTCTTATTTGTTTGAGAACTAGTACCCAAAAGTTTCATGGAGTGTCCCCTAGTTCTAGTGTTGTGCGATAGGGAAAACAGTTTTTCCTTATCTACTTTGTCCACACCGTACATGATTTTATAAACTTCAATCAGGTCACCTCTTAGATGCCGTCGTTCAAGAGTGAAGAGGCCCAACCGTTGCAGCCTCAGATGGTAAGGAAGGTGTTCCAGTCCCCTAATCATTCTGGTTGCCCTCCTCTGCACTTTTTCCAGCTCCATAATATCCTTCTGGAGGTATGGCGATCAGAACTGTACACAGTATTCCAGATGGGGCCTCACCATAGATTTATAAAGAGGCAAAATGACACTTGCTGACTTATTTTCTATACCCTTCCTAATGATCCTTAGCATTGAGTTTGCTTTTTTCACTGATGAGGCACACTGGGTTGACACCTTCATTGAGCTGTCCACCAGGACACCAAAGTCCCTTTCCTGGTTTGTCGCAGAGAGTTCAGACCCCATCAGTTTATAAATGTAATTGGGTTTTTTTGCCCCAACATGCATCACTCTGCACTTACTAATGTTGAAGCTCATTTGCCACTGTTTTGCCCACTCCCCCAGTGTCAAGAGATCCCTCTGGAGCTCCTCACAATCTCTCACAGTTTTCACTACCCTGTATAATTTAGTGTCATCAGCAAATTTGGTTACCTTGCTATTTACTCCTACTTCTAGATCATTTATGAAGAGGTTGAAACGCAGGGGTCCCAGTACTGAACCTTGGGGGACCCCACTGTTTACTTCCCTCCACTTGGAGAAGTGTCCATTTAGTGCTACCCTCTGTTTCCTGTCCCTTAGCCAGTTGCTGATCCAGAACAAGACTTGTCCCTTTATTCCATGACTGGCAAGTTTATTCAAGAGCCTTTGGTGCGAGACCTTGTCAAAAGCCTTGTCAACCCTAGGATGGGAATTTTGGATATCTAGTTAGAGTTCTCTGCTGTAGCTAAGAGAAGTGTACTTGTTGACATTGTTGTGCCCTACAAAAATATAGATAACAGAGTTACTTCTAATGCACTGCTTCTTAGTGCTGCTAGTCAATTCCTGAACTGCTAGCAAGTTTGGGATGCCTAGAACACCTTCCTCTTTCATGTCCTGATCAAACCCTGGACTGCCAATATGAAGTCACTCTCTTCATTTTGTCCTTGGCCAAACTTAAGTCCTTATCAGTACAGTTTTCTGGCAGTAATTAGCTGGATTCTGTGTCAATGAGCTGGATTCTGTATCCACATTCACCCAGTGTGCTGTTGTCCGCCAGCAGCCCCCACTTGAGCATGTTGGTTTTGCATTTAGGGTCTCCAACCTTCAGCCTATTCAGGGTCCTCCAAGTGACGTAGGGGAGGTTGAGTTCCTCAGCTATATCCTCCTTTAATGTTGTTCCTTGCCCAGTGAGCTCCTTCCTCCATCTTTGAATTCAGTTTTGGTCTTGTGTACCCTCAAGAATGTTTGTTCTTGCCATAAAACTCTCGCTAAATCTGAGCAAGCGTACTTGAGGCACATCTCCATTCAGAGGGTGTTGGTGGGCCTTCTCTTGCTTAGTTCTCTTGGTGTCCACTACTACTTCTCTCCTGATCTTAGGTGGAAAAATACTAACAAGAGTATATATTTTCTCAACTGGTGTAGGTATGAGGCATCCTGTCACTAGACACATTGCCTAGAACTAAGGCAGATTGCTCAGAGATGCAAAGGAAGTAGGAGCGCTAATGTAGTGTGATGGTCAGAGTGTAAGGTTATAATTTAGGAGACCGGATTCCAATCCAAGCATGGCCATATCAACTGATGGAGGCTGTGTGTGTATAAGACCACCACCTCAAATGTCTCACGTACTCTTGGGGTCATCATAATTTGTGTGCAATAAGATGGCACATATCAAGACAGGATTAGATTTCTGTTCAGTTTGTTGTTCTTGTTGCTGACTTTTCCCTCCTGCTTTAATCTAAATCTAGCAATGTGCGTTTTTGAAAGTACTATGACAGCTGAGAGACCCGTTTCACTGGGAATGAAAATAGGGCAGGAAACAAATAAACAAGCATATACCCTCACTGTCTGCAGTCTGTGTGGGAAAGAAGGGTACCCATTATATTGTCAACATGCTTAAACACAGCTCTTGTTTCATTTATGTGGACATGGTATGGTGACAGTTCCCTCTGGGGGAAATGAATGACTTTGCCTCAAGTTTGGAATCAGCAGGGGGACTGGCTTCCCTGTAACAAACCTCATTGTACTCTGGCAGCTATGCCAAGATCAGTGGCAGCCACCCAGGATCTCAGGACAAGAGACAAAAACAGACAGGAGAGTCACATATAGCTGACACATTACCCATGCCTAATGTACACCCTGAGTTATGCCAAGCCATAAGCCACAGCAGGAACCTTCCCACAGGGATGCTATTATTTACAGCAAGAGTAACATGTAGTTCAGCTCTCTGGAATGGCAACTTTTTGTCCTGATGAAGGCTCCATCATGAGTCAGACAGCTGACATTTTCTTTCATTAGTTTCCCACAATTCCAATCTTAATTTTGCTAGTCCTGGTACTTAAGTGTGGTAACAGATGGGTTATACATGAGGGAAAAGTATGTACTGTATCGGATCCACAGTTTAAAAGTAATTCTAGTATCCAAGCTTGAGTTTAGGTCTGAATGTAGAGGGTGTGTGGCACTTTAGAGATTATGATGCTGAGCTTGATGACCAGAAGGTCGGCAGGTCAGCAGTTGAAGACCCAAGTGCTATGCAACGGATTGAGTGCCTGCTGTCTGTCCCAGCTCCTGCTAACCTAGCAGTTTGAAAGCAAGAGGTTGCAAGTAGATAAATAGGTACTAGCTCAGTTGAAAAGATAACAGTATTCTGTGTGCTCTGGCATCTAGTCATGTCTGTCACATGGCCACGGAAATGTCTACAGACACAACCAGCACTGGCTCTTTGGCTGTAAATGGAGATGAGCACCACACCCTAGAGTCAGATACGAGTAGCTTTTAAGCAAGGGAGACTTTAAGGTCACAATGTTGGTAAAGCACAGAGAAATGGGATGTCCCAGGATCACTTCCACCTGAGCGGTCAAGTGGTCCACAAGACAGGGACCTGCTTCAGTCCTGGCTCCAGCACCAGAATCAAACAGCATAGGGGAGGATATTAGCACAATCTTCATAACTCATCCCATTGAAGGGTGTCCTATGCATAAGTGACCATTTACTCAGAAGGAGACTTTGTTTGTGTGGTACACACTTTCATGTCAGGTGGCCAACCAGGTCTAAACTTTTAGGTTTTTGTGCCTGATAGGGCCAGAAGATCACTTGGAAACTTCCACTGATTCAGGAAAGAGGTTATGTTCATCTTGAAGGGGAGCTTTAACCACCAAGGCACAAGTTCTCCTGATCTACCTCAAGCTCTACCTGGGCTGATCCCCTGGGTTAAGCTTGGTGAAGTCCAGGTCACACTGTGAGGAAGACCTGTCCACTGGTGGCATGAGATCAAGATTAATATCTTCATATTAATCAAGTGATCTAATATGGTACTATCGACCTGCTCTGTACCCCCCGCCACTTCATTTCATACAGCTCTTTATGCATCACCTCTGTGTCACACAGCCCATCTGCTCGGCTTGAAATCTGGAGCCTACTTCATCCAAAGAATGTTTATCCACACAATTCTGGAAAACAATATAGTGTAGTGTCAGTCTCTCTCTCTCTCTCTCTCTTACATGCATTTTATCTGCAGGGGAGAAAAACAGCTTTCCTCAAAAGTCATCTGATATTGTCCTTTGGTCCAATTAGCTCAAGACAACAGACATGGCAAGTGGCTTTGCAAGGCAGCTTTCGAGCTGGTGAATATGTTAATTGGTTTATTAGTAGCCTTACGTATAAGCCAGTCCACTGCTCCTAGCTGTTAGGGCCAGGATGCTTCAGTCAAATTTTTCAAGGGAAGAGCCAAAATTAGAAGTAACACAGGTGAACTCTTCCCCTTATTTCAATCAATAAAAGGCCATTAAAAAGCCTCTCAGAGTTTGAGGCTGGTTGGATAGGATACATGCCATGCACATGGTACATTTTCTTGCAGTGTGTGTGAGACATATTCACAATCACCTTGCATTAAACTTGAAAACAGCACATTTTGCAGCTGGAGAAGCAGCAGCTGGGAGAGTTTAAGAGCTGCTTTAATGCAAAGGCACTGGTGTAATCTTTCTGGATTATTAGCTTTCATTGCAGTTTTATTTTCCTTGCTTTTTCTCTGCTGTTCAAGGGGAAACATAAAATTCCCATGCGTTCGAAATAGCTAGTTAGATTGGCCAACCAAAGGCATTTCACAATTTGGCTCAAGCAGAAAGAAAGTGTGGGTTCCAGAATTTTGATTTTGACACTGTCCAGAAAGATGCTTCTAGAACAGGGCAGCCAGTCTGGTCAGGTTATCCTACTATGGCGACAGAGTAGACCATACTGCCAGCAACTCATCACTGATTGTCTGGTGGTGGTTAACTAACCTGACCACCCAGAGGACTAATAGCCTTGGGTGTCAAAGTCCACAGGGAAGGGTGATGGTCCCCAAGTGGATTAAATCCCACTTGAATCCCTCTTGATGGAGAGCAACAGCTTCATCCATCCTGGCCTGGGGCTGAGGAGGACTTTGCGTGCCAAAAGGACTCAGGACCTGAAAGTGGCTTGCGGAACTGGATCAGTGGTATGGGTGTCACACTGCCATTTGGAAGGCAAATGGAAGGCCACTGCATTATATTCTCTGGACAATCTTCATGTCTGATTGCCATGAGGATCACCAATATTCGGAATTGGATATGGCACAAAAAGAGGAAGAACAGGACAGGGATTTTTTTCCCAGGTTTGTTGTTATGTGCTCTCACTTCCAACTTTTAACAGCTCTATGAATTACAGATCTCCAAGATAAAGTGTCCTCAACAACCCTACTCAGCTCTTGCAAACTCAAGCCTAAGGGTTCCCTTATGGAGTCGATCCATCTCATATTCAGTCTTCTCTTTCCCTGCTGCCTTCAACTTTTTCTATAATCTTTTTCAGGGAATCCTACCTTGGGTGGAATTCCCTGCTGCATAGTGTTCCATGGCCATTACTAGATCAAACAAGAACTTCAAATTCTTTAACCCCATTTCAAAAAAACATTTAGGCTACAATCCTATGGTTACATTCATGCATGTGGTATCATTTTTTTTAAATGGCTACATTCAGCTTCCAGGAATAAAGGAAACAGAACCCCAAACTTTGTAGAATGCTTACTAGCCTATGGCAGGGGTTCTCAACCTACAGCCCGTGGACTGGATCTGGCCCATGGCACCAACTCATCTGGCCCACGACCTCGCTCCATTCACCTTTTCCACCACCACCACCTCAATCCTTGCATCCTCCACTTGGCTTGGTGTGTCCCTAACAGTGCTCCATAACAGGGTGGATGTTGTCAGCCTTAGAACATCCACCCTGCTATGGATCACCATTAGGGACATGCCAAGCCAAGCGGAGGAGACAAGGTTGAGGCGGCGGTGGAAGTGGCAGCTGGAGCGAGGCCGGTAACCAGGGAAGAGCCATGGGCAGTGGTGGGACGTGGGTCCCTGCAGGTTCGGACAGGTTCGGGAGAACTGGTAGTAAAACTGGCTGGCCCCACCCACTGTCCTGACCCGCCCACCTCCTCCTCTCACCCCACTCCGGACACAACTCCAACATCCTTGCTGCTGGGTCCGGGCACCCAGAGTGGGGTGAGGCTGAGCTAACAGTTGCTCTGCTGCAGTTACTCTTTAAAGGAAAATTAGAGCATTGAAGTGTAATAAAATGGACTTGATCTACAAAAGCTCACATTAAAATATAGCAGTTTAACCATGCCCACCCAGTCACCTGGCCATGCCCACAGAGTTGGCCACACCCACAGTGTGGTAGTGTTGTGTTCTAATAGTGTAACCTTCTACATGTGATAACAATGTATCTGAACCAATGTAACCTTGCCTACGGGTAACAATGTAACCTTCAGCTGATCACTATAAACCCTGTAATAGGACGCGAGCTAATGACCACCAGTTGGCAGCAGCGAGCGTCCAAGCTCTCTTGGTTCAAACCCATCAAAGGCCGCAGCGCGGGAAGTTTCCCGCGGCTACCTACACCTGGACAAGAAGGGCGAGACCAGCCATGACGTCACGCGGGCAGTAGCCAATGGGCTACCGTGGAGCCACATTCAAATACGTTACTACTGTATATATAGAGCTGTTCGTCCGCCATTACCTCATGTTCCCTCTGTCCACCATGCAATAAACCTGAGTTAACCCAGCCCTTGGCTGTTTCCTGTGTCTTGGTTCTCATACACCAAATTGGCGACGAAGGTGGGATCATGGATCCCCAAGGAGCCAGGGCACAGAGCGGGTTCAACATTAACAAACCGCAAGACTGGGAGCTTTTTGAGATGGACTTCCAGGCGGCACTGGTGGAACTCAAAGTCAAGGAAGACGACGAGGAAAGGAAGAGGGCCATCCTCACCCGCATGCTTGGGATGGAGACCAAGCGAACGCTGGTGGGCATTATTGCACCGAAGAAGATGGGTGAGTTCAAAACCGATGACATCATGAAACTGCTGCGTGAGCGTTTCCGACCCTCGAGGGCAATGTTTCCTGCTCGGAGCGCGTTTTGGAGGCGAGTTCAAGCGCCGGACGAGTCGGTAGAAGCCTTCGTAACAGCTATGAGAGTAGCCGCCACCCCCTGCAGATGGGACCGTTTTTTAGAGATGGCCCTCAGGGACGGAGTTCTGTGTGGCCTGAAGGACAAGGAAGTGCAGCGCAGCCTGATGAACAAGGAGCCGCCACCCACACTGGCAGAGGTTGTAGAGGCCGCGGAAGCCGCGGAGTCCACGAATGCTGGAGTGGATGAGATGCACAAGTGGCGTGAGTGGCGTCCGAGGGCCGGCAAGGCGGAAAACTCGTTGCACGGAAAGTCCGGACAGTCGGTGCACGCAACCCGACGGACCTCGAAGTCGTCTTCGGAAAGCAGCGATGGCGAGGAGGTCCAGAAGGTCCGAAGGGGAGGGCGCCGTTGCGATGGTTGCGGAGCGGCCCATGAGCGCGTGAGGTGCCCATTCAGAAAAACCGAGTGCTACAACTGCGGCCGTCGGGGGCACATCGCCAAGGCGTGCAGGAAAAGGAAAGAGGGCCGGAGACAGTCACAAGACCGTTCGGCCAGACCGGACCGTCCAGCGAGGTCCAAAGATGGCGCCCGGACCACGAGGAAGCAGGACGGCGTGGGCCGCATCTCGGACGACAGCGAAGGCGACGCTCCTGTGTTCAGCGTGTCTGCGGGACAGCCCCATTACTTCGTTGAGGTACTAGTACAAGGGACCCCTATTAGGATGGAAGTTGACTCGGGGTCCTCCTATTCTATAATTCCCCAGAGAGAGTTCTTGAAAATCGACCCCCACGTGCGACCCAAACTTAAAGCGTTGAGGGCCACACTACGGGACGTACAGGGGAACAGCATTCCAGTGTTGGGGGTCGGGACATTCCGGGTTCGTTTTAAGAGACATTCTGCGGAGCTTCCCTTAGTGGTGCTAAAAGGGGGGAGTTGTAGCCTCCTCGGGACACAATGGTTCCAGCCGTTAGGTTTGTTCATAGGGGGGGTGCATGCCGTAGGCGTGGACCCAATACAAGCGGTGTGCGACGCACACCCCGCCGTTTTTAAAAGTGGACTGGGAAAGTTCAAGGGACCCCCTGTAGCCTTCGACCTAGACCCGGAGGTCCGCCCGATAAGACTCAAACCACGCAGGGTACCGTTCGCACTAAAGGACAAAATAGAGGCGGAACTGGACAAACTGGTGGGTCAGGGGATTCTTGTTCCTGTGGATTCCGCGGAGTGGGAGACTCCAATTGTAACAGCTCTGAAGGCTAACGGGGAGGTGCGCATTTGCGCTGATTATAAGTGTACAATTAACAAGGCGATCCGCCCTAATGCATACCCGGTGCCGGTGGTCAGCCACCTCCTGGCCAGGCTGAATGGGGGAAAGTGTTTCGCTAAGCTCGATTTAGCACAGGCCTACCAGCAACTCCCCGTAACCCCCGCCACAGCGGCGGCACAAACAATAGTTACACATAAGGGGGCGTTCCAGGTGTCGCGTTTACAGTTCGGCGTGAACTCGGCACCTGGCCTTTTTCAGTCGCTCGTGGAACGCCTCCTGAAGGGGCTGGAGGGGGTGTTGCCATATTTTGATGACGTGTTGATAACGGGGGGGAGTAAGGCCGAGCTGGCACATAGATTGGATAAAGTTCTGACCGTGTTCGAAAAGGCGGGGCTGCGACTGAGAAAAGACAAATGTGTATTTTTCGAAACAGAGGTTGAGTTTTTAGGGTTCCGTGTCACGCCTGAGGGAATTAGGCCGTCCAAATCTAAGGTAGCCGCCATCAAGAAAGCTCCTCGCCCCACATCCAAAACCGAACTACAGTCATTTCTGGGGCTTCTCAATTTCTACCATACCTTCCTTCCACGGAAGGCGTCTGTTGCCGCACCGCTCCATCAGTTACTTAAAAAAGAGGAAAAATGGCTGTGGGGGGACGAGCAAGAGAGGGCGTTCACAGAGTTAAAGCAACTCCTAACTTCCGAGGCAATCCTAACTCATTTCGATCCCAAACGGCCAATAGTTTTAGTCTGCGACGCATCCCCGGTGGGGGTGGGGGCGGTGCTTTGCCACGTGTTGAACGACGGAAGGGAGGCCCCGATAGCGTTTTATTCAAGGTCCCTGTCCCAAGCAGAGCGGAATTACGCACAGACCGACAGGGAGGCATTAGCGATAGTAGCGGGAACCAAAAAATTTCACGATTTTCTGTATGGTCGCCCGTTCAAGATCGTGACTGATCACAAGCCCCTGTTAGGAATATTCACTGCAAATAAGCCCACGCCGCAGATCCTGTCCCCGAGAATGCTGCGGTGGGCTATTTTTCTTAACGCATACCAACTTGAGTTGGAATACCGGCCCGGGAAGGAGATCAGCCATGCAGACGCACTCTCAAGGTCTCCGTTGCCCTTGTCGGACGATCAGAAGGCAGGGGTAGGGAGAGACCGCCAGGTATTGCTAATAGAGGTCTTAGATTCACCCCCATTAGTACCGGCCGACATTGCCAAGGCAACGGGAAAGGATAGAACACTGGAGAAAGTATGCTCGTGGGTACAGAAGGGGTGGCCGGCGTCATCCCCAAGCATGGAATTCGACCCATTTTTTCGAAAACGAATAGAATTGTCATTAGAGAGGGGGTGCCTCTTGTGGGGCCAACGGGTGGTGGTTCCCACGTCCCTGTGACCAAAGGTACTAAAGTTGCTGCACGTCAGCCACCCGGGGATCGTCCGTTCCAAGGCACTGGCCCGGAGTTATTTCTGGTGGCCCCAGCTGGACGCCGACATAGAGCATATGATTGGCACTTGTGAGGCATGTCAGGGCTCCCGGCCGGAGGTAGCCCGTCTCCCGCATAGGGAATGGGACGCAGCAAGGGGACCGTGGTCCAGGGTACACGTAGATTTTGCTGGCCCGTTCCGAGGAACCATTTTTCTCCTGGTAGTGGATGCGTACTCAAAGTGGCTGGAGGTCATTCCGGTAAGGAGCACATCCTCCGCCACTACCATTGGCCAGCTGAGGAGGGTCTTTTCCACGTTCGGTTTACCCGACACTCTGGTCAGCGATAACGCTAGCTGTTTCACGTCCGCTGAGTTCGCGGCATTTATGGAGGCAAATGCAATTCGGCACGTCACATCCGCGCCGTTTCACCCGGCCACGAATGGCCAAGTGGAACGGTTGGTGCGCACAACAAAAGATGCGCTGCGGCGCATGGGCTCAGGGGACCTAAATCACCAAGTTTGTCAATTTCTGTTAGCGTACAGAGTGACCCCCTTAGCATCCGGATACTCGCCGGCTGAGCTGCTGATGCGGAGGAAACTGACCACGATTTTGTCCAGGTTAGACCCGACGAGGGTCGAGGACAAAGGGAAGAACATAGGGTTAGCGGTCTCGAAAGGTTTCGACGTAGGCGATCCTGTACACTGCAGGAACTATGCCAACGCAGGCCCAGCCTGGGTGCCAGGGACGATAGTAGAACAGACGGGACCAGTGTCGTATCGGGTGGAAACGAACTCCGGTCTCCTCTGGAGGAGGCACGCTGACCAACTGCGGCGCCGAGTGCGTGAGGGGCCGTTCAGTGGGGCTCAGCAACCAGATTCAGCGATAGGGTTCTCCCCCACCCGTTTAGCCCAAGGGGGAGACAGAGTAGGACACCAGTCCGCAGCCAGGGGGGAAAGCAGTGAGCCCGGCTCATATCCTTTTGATACGCCAGTTCTATCAGCTCTATCAGAGCCCGGGGAGGGGGAAAAGGAGTTTGCAGCCGCCGCTACCGCGTCCCCCGAATTAGATTACGATTTTCATTTTGATAGCCGGGGGGGTTTTTTGGAGTGTTCCCCCACCCGTCCAAGCGAGAAGAGGGGTTTTTCGTTAGCCCCCAGTGCCCCCGGTTCTTCCCAAACAAAGCACACACCCCCCAACAAAGCCGCAGAGCCGCGGCAAACCACTAACGAGTCATCCTCTCCGATTACAGGGCAGGAAGCCAGGGAGCAAGGAGGAGGGAGCGAAGCCGGGGCAGGGCAGCCCGCGCCGAGACCCCAGCGTGTTCGAAATAAGCCATCTTGGCTGAGAGACTTCGTCTCATCCTAGGGGGGAGGAGTGTTGTGTTCTAATAGTGTAACCTTCTACATGTGATAACAATGTATCTGAACCAATGTAACCTTGCCTACGGGTAACAATGTAACCTTCAGCTGATCACTATAAACCCTGTAATAGGACGCGAGCTAATGACCACCAGTTGGCAGCAGCGAGCGTCCAAGCTCTCTTGGTTCAAACCCATCAAAGGCCGCAGCGCGGGAAGTTTCCCGCGGCTACCTACACCTGGACAAGAAGGGCGTGACCAGCCATGACGTCACGCGGGCAGTAGCCAATGGGCTACCGTGGAGCCACATTCAAATACGTTACTACTGTATATATAGAGCTGTTCGTCCGCCATTACCTCATGTTCCCTCTGTCCACCATGCAATAAACCTGAGTTAACCCAGCCCTTGGCTGTTTCCTGTGTCTTGGTTCTCATACACCAAAGGTAGTAAAAAGTTTTGAAGCCCCTACTGGGCATGGGGGGAGTGATGGGTGGCTCAGGGTGGTCAGTGGTGGTGATGGTGGGGGTGGAGTGTTGGGGGCTTGGGGTGACACCTATCTGGCCCACTAACATCTGAGAGGGTATGATCTGGCCCGTGGCTTTAAAATGTTGAGGATCCTTGGCTGATGGGCTGGACTTTCCAAAACCTTGATAGAGTCCACTACTACCCATCAAAAAGAGACATGACAGACCCGTTCCAAGGAAAAGGCTGCCCCCGTTTCATCATGTGTTTCCTCTTTGCTAAGCCTGTGAACTGCCTCTACACCTGGGATTGTAATAAAGTCTTAGTGTAATATCTGTGGAGGGAATGACACCACTTGATGCTTATGGCCGGAGCAACCAAAGCTGCAGCTACTGTTGGAGGCTTATGAATTCCAGGCACTGCAACTGACTGAAAATTCTGGCACTGGCACCTAGCAATCTCATCAAGAGAGGCCTTCATTTCAGGAGATGAGAAATTTCTCTCTAGACCCCAGAATGGCTCTGTAAAAATTAGGGGAGAATGCATCCTGTCAACAGTCTCCCATCCACAATCATATCAACCCCTTGGTCTTAATTACTCTAAATTTGCAAAGAATGACACCAATAAACTATGTTAAGCATTAACAAGGCTGGCCTCCCCATAACTTCAAAGCAAGTGCTAATTAGAAGCTTTCAAGGTTTGCAGAAATTCTGAGCTGGCATATTTTTTATGATGAGTTTTATCTCTCACCATTTTCTTCTTAGTTTAATGCTCACGTGTATGTGTATGCAAGAAAAAAGTCAACATGCAACCCCCTGGCTACAATCCAGCTCTTTGGCCAGGGAGTCAGTGAAAGATCAGGAAACTACATTGGTAGATCCTAGCTCTGGACTTTAGAAGGTGACGAGGGTCTCTTGAAGGGGTCCTCTTTCATTGGCAACATTTCCTTCAAATGACCACACAGCAGCAATCGAAACAGTTGAAAATACATTGATGACATGCTTTAGGTCAGTGTTTCCCAACCTTTCCCATTTGTGTGGATTCACAGAGAAGTCTTTCCCAATCTTTGGTTTTCGAACTTTAATTCCCAGAAGCCCAAGTCCATTCCTCAATGCACTGATCAGCCAATGTACTGATTTAGGTTTCTGGGAATTGAAGTCCACTGGTGTTCTGTGGGACGTAGTTTGGGAAATGCTGTTTTAGATAATTATATAGGCAAAGAATGTTAATGGGGATGGACAAAGGTGGGGGAAGGAGGAAGTGCTCCCGAGTTTGTGTTCAAGATTGGTTTTTCTTCCTCTATGCTTTGCTCAAGGCTATGTCTTGGCATAATTAAAAGTGATTAAAAGGAATTGAAAGTTGAGTTCTTAAATGCTCCAAGGATGGACAGTAAAACTTCACTTAATTCTTGGCAAATATCAAATTGAGTCATTTGCTGGTAAAAGAATTAAGGTCCTTTGGTGTATGCAAACCAAGACACAGGACACAGCCTCGGGCTGGGTTAATTCAGGTTTATTGCATCGTGGACAGAGGGAACATGAGGTAATGGCGGATCGATAGCTCTTTATATACAGTAGTAATACATTTGAACGTGGTTCCATGGTAGCCCATTGGCTACTGTCTGCGTGACGTCATTGCGGGTCACGCCCTTCTTGTCCAGGTGTAGGTGATGGCGGGAAAACTTCCCGCGCTGTTGCCTTTGATGAGTTTGGACCAAGGGAGCTTGGACGCTCGCTGCTGCCAGCTGGTGGTCATTAGCTCGCGTCCTCTTACAGGGTTCATATGATGCAGCTGAAGGTTACATTGTTGCTATAGGCAAGGTTACATTGGTTCAGATACATTGTGGAAGGTAAAACCATTAGAACACAACACCCCTCCCCCCTAGGACGAGACAAAGTCTCGAGCCCACACTTAAACACACTCCCCCCCCTAGGAGACAAAGTCTCTCAGCCAAGATGGCTTATTTCGAACACGCTGGGGTCTCGATGCGGGCTGCCTTTCCCCGGGTTTGCTACCTTCTCTTTGTCCCCTGGTTTCCTGTCCTGTAATTGGAGAGGGAGACTCGTTAGTGACTTGCCACGGCTCCGCGGCGTTGTTGGAAGGTGTGCTCTTTCTTAGGGAGGAACCGGGGGCACTGGGGGCTAACGAAAAACCCCTCTTCTCGCTTGGATGGGTGGGGGAACACTCCTGAAAACCCCCCCGGCTCGCAAAATCAAAATCAAAATTACAATCGGGGGCAGCGGTCGCGAACTCCTCTCCCCCTTCCCCGGCCTCTGATAGGACTGGTGTATCAAAAGGGTATGAGTCGGGGCCGCTGCTTCTGCCTTCCCCCCTTGCTTGGGACTGTTGTCCGCTGCTGTCTCCCCCTTGGGTTAAGCGGGTGGGGGAGAACCCTAACGCTGAATCCTGTTGCTGAGCCCCACTGACTGGCCTACTCACTCGGTGCCTCAGTTGGTCTGCGTGCCTCCTCCAGAGGAGGCCGGTGTTAGTCTCGACCCGGTACAACACTGGCCCCGTCTGTTCTACAACCGTCCCTGGTACCCAGGCTGGCCCTGCGCTGGAATAGTTCCTGCAGTGAACAGGGTCGCCGGCGGCGAAACCTTTCGAGACTGCCAACCCTATGTTTTTCCCTTTATCCTCGACTCTCGTCGGATCTAGCCTGGACAGGATCGTGGTCAGTTTTCGCCGCATCAAGAGCTCTGCCGGCGAGTAGCCTGACGCTAAGGGGGTCACCCTATACGCTAAGAGGAACTGGCATACTTGGTGATTCAGGTCCCCCGGGCCCATGCGCCGCAGCGCATCCTTTGTTGTACGCACCAGCCGTTCCACTTGGCCATTCGTGGCCGGGTGAAACGGCGCGGATGTGACATGCTGAATGGCGTTTGCCTCCATGAATGCCCCGAACTCAGCGGAGGTGAAACAACTAGCGTTATCGCTGACTAAAGTGTCGGGTAAACCGAACGTGGAAAAGACTCTCCTTAGCTGGCTAATTGTCGTGGCGGAGGACGTGCTCTTTACTGGGATAACCTCCAGCCACTTGGAGAACGCATCCACCACCAGGAGAAACATGGTTCCTCGGAATGGGCCAGCGAAATCTACGTGCACTCTGGACCATGGCCCCCTTGCTGTGTCCCATTCCCTATGCGGAAGACGGGCCGCCTCTGGTCGGGATCCCTGGCATGCCTCACAAGTGCCGACCATGTGCTCAATGTCCGCGTCCAGCTGTGGCCACCAGAAGTAACTCCGGGCCAGCGCCTTTGAACGAACTATGCCCGGGTGGCTGACGTGCAGCAGTTCGAGCACCCTCGGCCGCAGGGACGTAGGGACCACCACCCGTTGGCCCCACAAAAGGCACCCCCTCTCTAGGGACAACTCTAGCTTTTTCCGAAAAAATGGGTCGAATTCTGTGCTTGGGGACGATGCCGGCCACCCCTTCTGTACCCATGAACTAACTTTCTCCAGCGTTCTGTCCTTGCCTGTCGCCCTAGCAATGTCGGCTGGTACTATTGGGGGTGCGTCTAAGACCTCAATTAGCAACACCTGGCGGTCTCTTTCTACTCTCGCCTTTTGGTCGTCCGACAAGGGCAAAGGAGATCTCGAAAGTGCATCAGCATGGCTGATCTCCTTTCCGGGCCGGTACTCCAACTCATGTTGGTATGCGTTGAGAAAAATAGCCCATCGCAGCATCCTCGGGGACAGGATCTGCGGCGTGGGCTTGCTTGCCGTGAAAATCCCTAACAGTGGCTTGTGATCAGTCACGATTTTGAACGGGCGGCCATACAAAAAATCGTGAAATTTTTTGGTTCCCGCTACTATTGCTAATGCCTCCCTGTCGGTTTGTGCGTAATTGCGCTCCGCTTGGGACAGGGACCTTGAATAAAACGCTACCGGGGCCTCCCTTCCGTCATCCAACACGTGGCAAAGCACCGCCCCCACCCCCACCGGGGATGCATCACAGACTAAGACCACTGGCCGTTTGGGGTCGAAATGCGTCAGGATTGCCTCAGATGTTAAGAGTTGCTTTAGTTCTTTGAACGCCCTCTCGTGCTCGTCACCCCACATCCATGTCTCCTCCTTTTTAAGTAACCGATGGAGCGGTTCGGCCACGGACGCCTTCCGCGGGAGGAATGTATGGTAAAAATTGAGGAGCCCCAGGAAAGACTGTAGCTCGGTTTTGGATGTGGGGCGAGGGGCCTTCTTTATGGCTGCTACTTTGGATTTAGACGGCTTAATCCCCTCGGGTGTGATCCGGAACCCTAAAAACTCGACCTCAGTTTCGAAAAAAACACATTTGTCCTTCCTCAGTCTCAGCCCCGCTTTCTCGAACACGGTTAGTACTTTGTCCAATCTCTTTGCCAGTTCAGCCTCACTCCCCCCTGTTATCAACACGTCATGAAAATAAGGCAACACCCCCTCCAGTCCCTTCAGGAGGCGTTCCACAAGCGACTGAAAAAGGCCGGGTGCCGAGTTCACGCCGAACTGTAAACGCAACACCTGGAACGCCCCTTTATGTGTAACTATCGTTTGTGCCGCGGCCGTGGCGGGGGTCACAGGAAGTTGCTGATAGGCTTGTGCCAAATCGAGTTTAGCGAAACACTTTCCCCCATTCAGCCTGGCCAAAAGGTGGCTGATCACCGGCACCGGGTATGCATTAGGGCGGATCGCCTTGTTAATTGTACACTTATAATCAGCGCAAATGCGCACCTCCCCGTTAGCCTTTAGAGCCGTTACAATTGGAGTTTCCCACTCCGCGGAATCAACAGGAATAAGAATCCCCTGGCCCACCAGTTTGTCCAGTTCCGCCTCTATCTTGTCCTTGAGTGCGAACGGCACCCTGCGCGGTTTGAGTCTTATCGGGCAGACCTCCGGGTCTAGGTCGAAGGCTACAGGGGGTCCCTTGAACTTTCCGAGTCCTTTCTTAAAAACGGCGGGATGCGCATCGCAAACCGCTTGTATTGGGTCCACCCCCACTGTATGCACTCCCCCTATGAACAAACCTAAGGGCTGAAACCACTGCGTCCCTAGGAGGCTACAACTTCCCCCCTTAAGGACAACTAGGGGCAGTTCCGCAGAATGTCTCTTAAAAGTGACCCGAAATTTCCCGACCCCCAACACCGGAATGCTGTTTCCCTGTACGTCTCGTAGCATGGACCTCAACGTTTTAAGTTTGGGCCGCACGTGGGGGTCGATTTTCAAGAACTCTTTCTGGGGAATTATAGAATAGGAGGACCCCGAGTCAATTTCCATCCTAATAGGGGCCCCTTGTACTAGTACCTCAACGAAGTAATGAGACTGTCCCGCGGACACGCTGAACACTGGGGCGTCGTCCTCGCTGTCGTCCGAGACGCGGCCCACGCCATCCTGCTTCCTCATGGTCTGGGCGCCATCTTTGGGCCTCGCTGGACGGTCCGGTCTGGCCGAACGGTCTTGTGACTGCCTCCGGCCCTCCTTCCGTTTTCTGCATGCCTTGGCGATGTGCCCCCGACGGCCGCAGGTGTAACACTCGGCCTTCCTGAATGGGCACCTCGCGCGCTCATGGGCCGCTCCGCAACCATCGCAGCGTCGACCACCCTTTCGGACCTTCTGGACCTCCTCGCCGTCGCTGCCTTCCGTAGACGACTTTGAGGCCCGTCGAGTTGCGTGCACCGCCTGTCCGGACTTCCCGTGCACCGAATTTTCCGCCTTGCCGGCTCTAGGACGCCACTCACGCCACTGGTGCATCTCGTCCACTCCAGCATTCGTGGACTCTGCGGCTTCCGCGGCCTCTACGACCTCTGCCAGCGTGGGTGGCGGCTCCTTGTTCATCAAGCTGCGCTGCACCTCCTTGTCTTTCAGGCCACACAGCACGCCGTCCCTGAGGGCCATCTCTAGGATGTTGTCCCATTTGCAGGGGGCGGCGGCTATCCTCATGGCGGCCACGAATGCCTCAACCGACTCGTCCGGCGCTTGGACTCGCCTCCAAAACGCGCTCTGGGCGGGAAACATTGCCCTCGAGGGACGGAAGCGCTCTCGCAGCAGCTTCATGATGTCGTCCGCCTTAAATTCGCTCACCTTCTTCGGAGCGATGATGCCCACCAGCGTCCGCTTGGTTTCCATCCCGAGCATTCTGGTGAGGATGGCCCTCTTCCTCTCCTCGTCGTCTCCTTTGACTTTGAGTTCCACCAGTGCCGCCTGGAAGTCCATCTCAAGCAGCTCCCAGTCTTGCGGTTTGGTGATGTTGAACCCGCTCTGTGCCCTGGCTGTTCCGTGGGGATCCATTATCCCACCTTCATCGCCAATTTGGTGTATGCAAACCAAGACACAGGACACAGCCTCGGGCTGGGTTAATTCAGGTTTATTGCATCGTGGACAGAGGGAACATGAGGTAATGGCGGATCGATAGCTCTTTATATACAGTAGTAATACATTTGAACGTGGTTCCATGGTAGCCCATTGGCTACTGTCTGCGTGACGTCATTGCGGGTCACGCCCTTCTTGTCCAGGTGTAGGTGATGGCGGGAAAACTTCCCGCGCTGTTGCCTTTGATGAGTTTGGACCAAGGGAGCTTGGACGCTCGCTGCTGCCAGCTGGTGGTCATTAGCTCGCGTCCTCTTACAGGGTTCATATGATGCAGCTGAAGGTTACATTGTTGCTATAGGCAAGGTTACATTGGTTCAGATACATTGTGGAAGGTAAAACCATTAGAACACAACAGGTCCTTAGAGGTTTAAAAGAATATACTGTAGTTTGTAAACATAAAATCCATCTTGTAGCCCTTTAAAGACATGAACCAAAAATTTCCCATAAATATTCTCTGGTGAACTTTTCGAATGAACTAAATGGCACAGGACATTTTGGGCAGGGAATAAAGGGAAAGTAATATATCCTTCTGGCTCTAGCATTGCCTATTTTCTTGACCCTGGCCTCTCCTTCCCAGTTAACACTTCCTGCTGATGTCCATTTGTGTAAACAAAAATCTTCAGCAGACCTAACTGTGGGTGACCCACTGCCATGTTTTTGCATCCCACAACTTGATTGTATTGCCTTCTTTAAGCATTCGTGTTGAACTTGTAAGATAGATACCTCAACAGCTTCACCCCAGTATCCCATCCCAGCTGGGTATATGTCACCACACCTACTAAACAAGGTGGTGAGGGCTGTAGAAGCTGACCCTTCCTCCACAAAAATGTCCACACTGTGTAAATAACAAGCATTCATTCATAGCAATATGAAATGTATTTAATTTATGGACCACGGTGGAAAAGTAACAAGGGCTCTTTGAGTTTGCCAGTTTGACTGAGATTCATCCTCTGACTCATTCCACTGGTGTGTAACCAAATCAGATATAGACATGAAAAACATTATGTAAACAATCTCTTAAGAGACAGACAACAAGTGCCTCATCTGAGCAGAGAATTATCTCGCCTCCTCCTTTGTTCACATATACATGCTCGTCTTTTCTCTACCAATGTCTATAATCCACCCTGCCAAAGAGAAGGTATGCAGAGAAACATCTAGTTTTATTATCTGTCCCACACTCACTTCCTTAGACATGGCCATAGGGCTCATGCATCAATATTCTGGTGTATCACTCCATGATTAACAAACGTTTTGGGCATGCTTTAATGTAGCAAAAGCACTCACAGCAATTAAGAGCTGAGCAATGTACCGTCATCGCTGCCAATTTCCTGCATTGACTGGGTGAGTCTCTGACTCAATGACTCTCTTCTGAGCTTGCTTTTGTCCAAGGCACTTAACAGGATGTTTTATATCTGCCCCTACACCCTGGAAACCTTCGGATGTCCACTTTGCCCTCCAGTTCTTTATGCCTCCTGCTCATGGGCCATGTAAGTGTGCCATATTAGAATGTGAGCTGGGCATTTTGCTGTCTACAGGGCTGTCACTAAATGTGGCTCTAACAATGGAAGCCATTGGAATGGCAGTTTATGAAGGAAAGTGCAAACAAACATTACATTCAGAAATCTGTCTGAAAGCATAGGGTTGTACCCCAAATAGTTATGAAATGGCTGCTTCTAAAATAGTCTAAAAAGGTCAATTTGAAAGGGTGATTGCAGGTTATGTGCAGTTTTCCATTTCCACTTTGAAACAGCTAATATAGGAATATTATCGGTACAATAGTATACATGGCATTCTTGTAGTAGAGGAGGAAAGTTGTTCTCCATGTATCGTCGTCGACTGCAACTCGTATCTAAGAATGCATTTTCCCCTTAAGCAGGAAAAATGTCACTGGCATGAATTTGTTTAAGGTGGATCCCATCTTGCCATGAAGTGGCCCACACATTGTGATCACGGAGCCATCTCCTGTGGCACACATGAAATGAGACACACAGGATTTAACACTGGGACTGCAATGGACTGCCGCAGCCTTGAAGATATTATCAAGGCACACCTTCACAGCCAGTCCATCTGGCATGGCCTCTTTCGCCTCCATGACTGTTGGGAATCAGAGTTCCTCCTCTGCTCATTTTGCCATTGGGTCAAATATGATGGTTTCCAGTGTCATTTCCTCCACTGAGTGGACCATCACCCCACCTAAAGGGGCTCATCCGCCCATAGCCATTGGCCCCTTTAGGGAGTCAGGTTTAATTTAATTTAATTTATATACCGCCCTAATCCAATGGACTAAGGGCAATGTACATAAGTTAAAACCAATATAAAACAATTTTAAAAACCTTAAGTTAACTGCCACCTGACAGTCAGCGTTGAGTCGCTGGCTGTACAGTCTACTCCATTACTGTAGCGTAATGCATTAGATCTGTAGTATATTTTAGTGCTACATACCAGAGGTTGCTATTCAAGATGAGGGGAGCTGTCTATTCCTAGTTCATCTCACTTATCACATCTGTCCACACAGAAGTCCCTTCAGAGCCAGTTCTGGATCTGTCTGCAATGTTATTTGCAGTCTATGCAGAATGCCCATTTTTATGCACTGGGACTGTCAAGAGCTGCAGTGCCACATTCGAAGCACCACAAAATCCCGTCCAGCATTCTGAGCTGTACTTTCATTCCAGACACGATATGGCTCATGTCCATGCATCCTGGAATTCATAAATTCCTCACACCTCCATCCATTCCCCTTTCCCTTTCTTCCTTGTGCTATAAATACTCTTTGAAACCCTCTTCTTCTTCTGAAGTTTAAGCTGTCAGGGGTCTCTGTAGAACTCAGAGTGTTCCCCTGATAAACACTGGTTGCCAGCAAGGAGACTCTGGAGGCTGGGAAGGTGGGGATTAACAGATCGAGCTGGCAGAGGGGAGATGGTTCATGCCATCCCCATGGAAGATAGCTTGCTTTGGCAAATTCCCTGCCAGAACTGTATTCAGTAGGATCTGCCAAGGTTTTTGTCACTGTGACAGATTTACAAGGTGGAGGGGCAAAAAATACCACAGCAAGACCAAACAAATCAAAATGCTGTTTCCAGGGAGAGGTGGAGTGTGTGGCAGAATGGGTCTGTTGGACAGGCACAGGGAAATTGAGAAAAAGGACACCTTGCGTGTGCGGTCATTGAAAAATCACTTTCAACTGGCCTCTGACAGTGATTTGTGTTGCATATGTACATTGTTACCGGGGGCAAAGAAAGCACCTGGATGTGCATTCTCGTCAATGCACTGTTTCCTGATATCTTAAGAGGACTTCATAGTCTGTGCTGAGAAATAATTGTAGGGAGGGAGCACAAATAAAGCAGGGATGCAAGAAATGGACTTAAACTAAAGGAAGCCAGATACAGGTTGAATGTCAAAAAAAAAATGTCTTAATGGTTAGAGTAGTACAACAATAGAACCAACTGCTCCAACACCATCTGTCAAACCTGCCTTGATTCAGATTCCTGCATTGATCAGGGGGTTGGACTCGATGGTCTAAAAGTCCCCTTCCAACTCAGATATTCTATGATTTCCTATTTTCTGAGTAAGCAATGGTAACAGCAGCCAGCCTTCTGTGCCGGATGAGCATCCTGGGCAGTTAAGTTTGGAATTAGCACCCTCAGATTTGCCTAGAGTCATGATGGTGAACCTTGGCACTCCAGGTGTTCTTGGACTTCAATTACCAGAAGCTCAAGTCAGCACTCCTGCTGATCAGGGCTTCTGGGAATTGAAATTCAAGAACAGCAGAAGTGCCAAGGTACACCATCACTGGCCTAGAGGATGGATTGACAGGATGCCCAATTAAGCCAATGGTACATGTTCAGCATAGTTCAGATTCAAATCACCAATAGGTAGTCCTGCCAGATTTCTGGGCAGGAAATGTGCAATCCAGTTACTGTATTAAGTCAACAGAAGGACACAATGGGCATGTGTTTGTATTTGTGTTATTAATAGAGCAGTGTTTCCAAACGTTTGGTTTTTTGGACTTCAATTCCCAGAAGCCCAAGTCAATTCCCCAAAGCACTGGTCAGCCAATGTACTGACTGAGGCTTCTGGGAACTGAACTCCCCCTGTGGGGCATGGGCCCCACATTGGGAAACATTGAAATAGAGTGTATCTGTTTTTGCACGTTGCTGTCCATGAAACATGGCCAAGGAATTAAAGAAGAAAAATGTATATTCTACAATGTATGTATTCCACAAAGAAAAACTAGCCGAGATCTATTCCTCTATCAGCCTGGCTTAAAAAACAAGGACAGGGTATTTGTGGAAAGATTCATCCTTGAGGACTAGGTACCTGGCTTAACCCAACACTTATAAACTCTGACAAATTCAGATTACATGTCTCATTAGTACAAATGTTACCTCATCTCTCTTCAATCAAAGTAGAAGAGCCTATCTCCCACAATTATTTTCTGTTTTCTCCTATCTAGATCAACAAAAATACTTTAAGGCAGCTTAGAATTCCACCAAGGGATAGTTTGACTCCACTGTCTAGCTCAGGGATTCTCAACCTGCGGCCCATGGGCTGAATGTGGCCCATGGCACCATTTCATGTGGCCCCCAACTACCTCCACCACACCAGGAAGTGTCGTGTGGTGGAGGAAGGGCAAAATGGTGTCTGGCCCCCAAAGCTGTCTAAGGGAGCATGACCCGGCCCCTGGCTCAAAAAGCTTGAGAACTCCTGGTCTAGCTGGAAAGGGAGAAGATACAACAGTAAGATACATATACAACTTCAGAATTGTAGGAACCTTGACAAATAGTGTAGGGTTGATCCCCTTGGCCACTCACATTGAAGGGTGGGGAATAATGTTTTGTTTTCCCACAATGCCTCAGAAATTACCATATGAAATCTGCTGGGGAATTAAAATGGCAGCCAACAAAACATCCTTCTATGATGCAAATGTTTCAATGGTTAATGTGGGAGGCATGACTAGACACTACAGCACACATAACGCAGTTACCCCTTTCCTGCCAAAGCGGTACCTATTTATCTACTTGCAATGTTTTGCTTTTGAACTGCTTGGTTAGCAGGAGCTGAGACAGATGATGGGTGCTCACGCCATCATGCAGGACTTGGGTCTCAAACTTCTGACCTGTCAGCCTTCCAGTTATCAAGTTCAGCTTCTGAACCACTAAGCCACCCGCTGTGGGAAATTATACTGACAGCTAACTGGGCAAACCAGGAAGACAAATTTATTTCCCCGCAATTCTGGGATTTCTCAATGCTGGGAGTTTCCAGTCAAAGAATAGAAGTGGCTATCGTGTCAATGAACAAGATTTAGAACTTTTGAAGATGGAAGTTGCATATCTCTTCCACTGTGATACAGAGATTTAGAACCTTGAGTTCTTTCGGAAGGAATCCTTGGTCTTCCAAGATTTGCTAGTTTGCCACACCCTTCATGTGAACAGTACAGGACCCATCCAGGAAATGTTCATTGACAGTTAGGTGGAAATCAGCGTGAGCATTCTGCAGAGGCCAATTTATTTTATCTCCAGTCTCTGCCAGAAACAGGACTTGACATTACTGCTAAGTAGCCTCCGTTGCCCTCATCAGCATACCAATCAGCAACAGGAGTTCAGCCATTCCTCCAAAACATCCTATTGATAAACACCTTCAAATTTCCCAGACAGCAACAACAATATACAGTGACATGCATCTTCCTTAGAGCCTCCTCTTGCATTTCTCTTTTGGAGTAAGAAAACCCGAAAGTAGATAAATGGTGTTATAATGAGAAAACTAATGGGCCCCTGGTTACATTATTCTAATTGATGCAATTAATTGCATTTATGTCTTTTAAAAGAGATTCTTAATATGCAAGAATGTGCGCCAAAAGGAGCTAATCAGAATCCTTTCATCACCGACACGACTGTCAGCAAAATGCACTCCGACAAAATTAAAAGGGGGAGCAGGTCCAGGTGAAACATTTTGATTTATGGAATTTGTTACCGCATGAAAAGCTTTGCACTGCTTGGAGTTCAGACAGACACACAAATCTCTTGCAGAGCTATTCAAGAACATTTTTGCTACCCAAGGGGAAAGATAAGATAGCAACCCCTCCCTGTTTCCTGCAAAGATGCTGGCTAGAATGGCAGTTCTTTCTTTTCCTCTCTTTCCAGCATTGGTAGAAGGAAAGCATCCTGTACTTCACTTGTGGGGAACAGACTAAATGAGGTGGTCTAGGACAAGTGGCAGAAGGGATCGGCAGAAGTGTGCTGCTGCCACATTATGTCTGCTGCCCGAGACACTTGTCCCAGTTTGCCTAGTGGTAGGGCTTCACCTACAGAGGCTTTAAAGGGATAGCAGAAGATTGCTAAGATGAGATGCATGGCTTTTCTTCCTGGTTCTCTTCTTGATGCAACAAACCTTTCCACTTCTATCTGCTTTATTAGCTTCATTACTAATTAGCTGGGGTACACAGAAAGAGCCTTGTCGAAGAGTGTGATATTCTTGTTCCACAATCAGACATACCCCGGAAAATGGAAACCTTGTGTTGCCAGCTAATCTTCCTCACACCAGGTCAGGCAAAAGGAACTACAGAATAAACTCACCAAAGGGTGCCTTCATTTTGGCAGTTTCACATCTGGCCTAGACATGGAAGAAGAATTACTCATTAGCTCACTGGACAAAGAACAACATTAAAGGTGGATATAGCTGAGGATCTCAACTACCACTCTGTCACTTGGAGGACCCTAAATAAGCTGAGGGTTGGAGTCCCTAAATGCAAAACCAACATGCTCAAGTGGGGACTACTGGTGGATAGCAACACACTGTGTGAATGTGGAGAGATACAGAATCCGGCTTATTTACTGGTCTGTCGATCATTGCCAGAAACATAATGAGGACTTAAGTTTGGCCAACATCAAAGTCAAAAAAGTGGCTTCATTTTGGCAGTCCAGAGTTTGATTGGGACACGAAAGAAGGTTAGCTTCTTTACTCCACTTCACTGATCCAGTTCAGGGATATGAATTCTCATTTGCCTCACTCTCGTGAGTATTAATGGCAAGACATAAACACATCCTTCTTCTGTGCAAAACAAATTAGAACATCTACATCTGAGGTAGCAATGTTTACTCCAATTGCAGAAAAGTACAATAACTGCCTTCTTTTGCATGGACATTGGAACATCAGCAGCATTGGACGAGTTATTTTTGTCTTGTTGATCTGTCACAGCCAGTGCTTGTCTTATGTGCTTTGCTTTACTTTGCAAATCAAAACATATCAGTTTTCAAGAAAGACACTTCATAGAAATCTTAACAGCAGAAAATGTTTCTTGTCTCACTCTTGCGGTTGAAGTATGCAACCTGTTGGATGTCAGCAATTTCTTAACAGTCTATGGCTTTGGGATTCTGGAATCCATCTGTCAGATCTGCTTTGACTTGGATTCCTGCACTGAGCAGGGGGCTGAACTTGATGGCCCTTCCAACTCGATTATTCTATGATTTTATCTGTAATGTGTCAATATAACATCAAAGAATTATTACAAGAACACCAGATAACACCGGTGGAGACCGCCAGAAGTGCCGAACAAGAACCCTGCATCTTCCTCTACACCCGATGGGGTAAAAGAGGAAGCAAAGAAGAGAAGAAGATGCTTCAATAGCCTGTCTCATAAAAATAAATAATCATGAGAGCATTGTTCAGGATGTCTCCGCTCCCCTTCTTTCACCAGGAAGGATCTTCCTCTGTCATTCAGAGTCATGACCTGATGAGCCAAAACAGGAGACACATAGCCTTGATTCCATCTCCATGTTGGCTCCATGTTGTTACTCCAGGTGTTCTTGGACTTCAGTTTCTGTTGTGTATGTAACAGTATTACTTTAAGAATGTATGAATGTAACCTGACAATGATTACAATGTAACCCAGCTGTTTAAGGAACGCGAGTAAGCTGCCCATAGAGGGCAGCTGCGAGCGTTCAGCTCACATGGTTCACATTCCCCCAATCACCGGCAGCCGCGGGAACCTTTCCCGCGCCAGGATCACCTGGAGAAGATGGGCGTGACTCAGAATGATGTCACGCCGGTAGCAGCCAATGAGCTACCGTGCAACATTATTCAAATGTATTACTGCAGTATAAAATGAGCCGTTCCTCCGCCATTACCACATGTTCATCCTGACCATCATGAAATAAACCTGTGTTTTAGCCCTCACTGCGTCTCCTTCTTTGTCTTCCGTGCGAGACACTAAAGTTACCAAAAGCCCATCAGCACTCCTGCTGATCAGGGTTTCTGGGAATTGAAGTTCAAGAATATCTGGAGTGCCAAGGTTCACCATTACTGCCTTAGAGCATTGTACTGTGGCATCCAAGGGAAATAAGGCCTGGGAACTGAAGCTGAGGCCTCAATATTTGTGAGAAGTTCAGGACCAATATTGGATCAGGTCGCTGTCCTCAAGGAATGTCAGAATCCCAAAGGTCATTATGCTCATTATCTTTACCTATAAGGAGGGACGTTAACCGTTGGACTCCAGCATACACGCCCGCACCCGACTATAGTATCCTGTACCGAGCCGCCTGCACTCACCTTAACACAGCCCGCAGAGTGCCGCAATGGTCCCGCAGTCAGCAGTGGGGAAACAGCCCCACGAATGCAAAGGAAAACAACTTCAATTCACAATGTCCTCTGCGCCGCGCCACCCGTCAGCCAATCAAGCTGACAGGTGAGAGCAAAGAGAACATTGGGAAACACGGCACGCCCAATTGAAACCGAGCTGCAGAAAAAAAGCTGCCGCACTAACGCAAACAAAATAAACTAAACTCCAAGCCCCAGTATCCTTCACGCTGTGACCACTTCAGCTAATCAGGCTGAATGGTGCAAGCGCGCAGAACGCTAAAAAAGCTGGTGCAAGAAAAATAAAATAAAAAATGTCTCATGCAATGGTAGTGCAAAGCCGCCACAGGCGGATGCAGCGCCTCACGGCCTTGCAAACAAAAAAAAACCAGTACAAAACAAACGCCGCCCTTCTTTCCCAGAGCAATGGAGAGAAGAGGGACTCCCTCTCCTACCCACTACCCCACCAAAGACACTGCGAGACCACCGCCGTCCTCAAGGTAAGTTGAGCCGAGGTGGGGAAAAACAGCAGCAGGCAGCAATTCGTCAGGGGAAGCACACTCCCTGGTGAATGACTGGTTGCTGCATTTGTACTACCCACACCGCTATTTCGAGAACTAGCACGAAACAGCGGTGGAGGTAATAGAAAAGCAGCAGCCAGCAATCCGCAAGGAAGAGCACCGCCCCTTACAGATCACTGCCTGCCGATCTCCCATTAGGTAAGCCAGGAAAAAAAGGAGACAGAGAGAAGAGAACCATCATGAAGCAGATAGCTCTTCTCTGCCTCCTTCTCCCTCGACCGACCTAACGAACCTTACCGGATGAAAAGCAAGCTGACTGCCGACTCTTCCTTTTCCCCATCACTGCATCAAAACCTAATTTCAAAACAGCAATGGGAAAAAAGAAGAAATGACAGACAGGCCATTCTTTACACAACAAAACACAACAACAACAAAACCAAAAAGTTAAACAAAACGCCAAACACCAAAATTAATAAAACACAAATAAATAAATAAATAAAATAAACCCATTAAACAACAAAAACAATAAAATTAACAAAAACACCCAAAATACCATAAAATCACATTAGAAACACCTATCTACAACATGAAAATACCTAACTCAAATAACAAAAATTGCACGAATTAAACAAATAAAGATGAAAAAAATCAGAAAAATAAATAACAACCAGAAATAAACAAAACAATTAAACACATCTAAAACCCAAAATAAAAACAAAAGAACAAGCAGAAACACTTGGGGGGGGTGTTAAGTAGAAACCCTACTTAAACCCCCCAGCCTAACACCACAAAATCAAAAAACAAAACAAAACCCAGAACAAAAAATCAAGAGAACTCACCAAACACGTCCTCCCTCCACGAGTCCAGGACAGAACTGAACAAACAACAAAGAAAGACTACTCTTAACCACAGCCCCACCTAGAAGCCGGAAGAGTAAAAACAGTCAAAAAATAATTAAACAAACCAAATAAATAAATAATAAAAAAACCACAAATTCAAATCACCACCACCCAAACCACCCCTAACCAAAAAAAAAAAAAAATCAATAAACTGCCTGGCAAGGCCGGGCACAAATATGCTAGTTATCCCAATAATATGTTCAATACATGTGGAAAAAGCATACTATCTTCAGTAAGCTGTAGTTCAATGCTTTCTACTTGATCCCTAGAGGAGGTAATGGGGGACAGCAGCATAGATGGCATGAGTTCATCTACAGATATCACTGGGAGGTATCCTTTGGGTTGTATCTTCTGGATTGTCTTGCTACCCCCTTGGCTCCCTGGTCCAATCTTCTTCATTGCTTCCACTTTTACTCCATCGGGTGTCGAGGGAATTGAATATGAATTTCCTTCCTTCCCCATAAGACTCTTTGGACTATCTTTGCATTGATGTACATTGGGATTCCGAAAACCTCAGCCTGTCTTCGCTTTTAGGCATATCACTAGGCTACAGATTGTCCACTTTTCCTTGCTGTCATGACCTACAACCCTTGTTGTCTTGACTCATGAAGATGCTGGCAAACAATTTCTGATCTCTTGGGGATATTGCTTGCCATCAGTTATTACGGGAATCTGGATGTAACCTCCACAGGGCTCTCTGGCTTTAACTAACATTCCTTCACAGTGGTCTCTGTGGAAAGTGAATTACAGATTCTCTCACACACACTCAGAGAAATTGATGGGGCTGCCTACAAAATGACGAAAACACTCAAGATAAGAGATCGGGGGGGGGGGGCGGGCAGGGGAGAGACCAATGTATTTTCCCCAACGAAGCTTGACATTCAGGAGATTTTAAAATGGTGCCCATTACAGTGGCATAAGTAGAGTGGTTGACATTAAAGGGCTGAGCTAGATGTCAACAACTCTCTACTGACTGGAAGGCAGGGGAATAAACATACGCTGTGTTGGAGCTCTGCCTATTTCCTGCAAAGTAACTGCAGCTAAATTAGATGCGAGGGCACAATTAGCATGTTGTAGTTGGGTGAAATGAACTGAAAAGGAAGAATGCAAGAGCAATTTGGATTTGGACCCTTATGGCCAGTTAACCCTTTTACATTGCTAGGGTCTCAGCTTCAGTTCCAATCCCCATGCCTGGCATGAGCCCTGGAAAAAGGGGTTCATTGGTGGAAATGAGACATCTCAATCCAATCCAAGAGGACCTCTTGTTTAACTTGTGAAAGCTCATTTATATCATTCCTTAAGTGCATGAGTGGTGATACATCTCGTTTGGTCCTATAGAAGAGCCATTAACCATGCTTGGATTAAGCTACTGCCTTCCAGGACATAAGAACAGAGGAGTTACTACTAATCAGATCAAGAACCTTTCTAGTTCAACAGTTTGTTGGCAGTGTGTCTATGGGAACCCATCAACAGGGCATGATCACAATGCTACAGCCTCCATCTTGCATTCCCAGCAAAGGATTTTGCCTCTGGTAACAGAGATGATTGATAGCAAGGGTCCCCAACCTAACACCAATGGGCCAGATCTGGCCCACAGTGACAATTCATGTGGTCCCCCCACCCCTCCAAGGGCATTCAAGAAACAATAGGGCTGCCCCTTTGAAGCTGTTGGGACAAAATGGCCACCCTCCCCCATCATGCAGGTAGGGCAAAATGGCCATCCAGCCCTCAAAGCTGACTGAAAGAGTGTGACCCGGCCCCTGGCTTGAAAAGGCCAGGAACTCCTGATCTATAGCCATCCTGGCTACCAATAGCTTAAACCTTCATGAATTTAGCAGGCTGAGGGCCTGCTCTTCACACCACAGCAGTTCTTTGGAAGACCTTGAACTTTCTGGGGCCAGAGTAGCTTGTAGATGCTTTGCCTCTCTGCAAATCTAAGTTGTCCTCTTTTGCTTCAAGAAAGCACATTTCTCCTGTTAGCAGCCTTCACACAACACCTTCATAGTGTTGACTGTCACTGATGTGGTCTTAGACCATTTTGGACTAATTTTTTCTAACCATGTCTGTCCTGCTTCACCCTCTTGCCATTTTCCTCCAGTGCCTGAATAATGGTTAGTACTGTAGTTGTTCTATTAAGATGCCACTAGCATGCAAACATGGATGATAGATCAGTACTGTAAAGCAGGGTTTCTCCACCTTGGGTCACCATACGTTTTTGGAATTCAGTTCCCAGAAGCCCTGGTCAGCAGGTGTTAATGGCTAGAAAAATAAACCTAATCAGTCTATGGGTGTGCAATGGTTTAGTGGTTAAGGCACTGAACTTGACGACTGTAAGGTTGGCAGGTCAGCAGTTCAAGACCCAAGTGATGTGTGATGGAATGAGTTCCCGTCTCTGTCCCAGCTCCTGCCAACCTAGCAGTTTGAAAGCAAGAAATTGCAAGTAGATAAATAGGGACCACTTCGGTGGGAAGTGAAACAGCGTCTCGTGCACTCTGGTGTCCAGTCATGCCTGCCACATGTCCACTGTCTGCAGACACAGACAGTGCAGGCTCTTTGGCTGTAAACAGAGATGAGCACTGAACCCTAGAGTCAGATACGACTGGCTTTCGAGAGAGGGTGACCTTTACCTAATCAGTCTATGTTTCTATTCATACACAATCACCACCTGTCCTCTGCTCCTCCACCTCTTCCTCCTCTTCTTCCTTCTTCCTCCTATCTTTCTTTTTCTTCTCCTCCTCTTCTCCTTCTTCCCCTTCTACTTCTATGTCAGAAGCAACACAATGGTGCTTCTAGAGTGGAAGGCAGTTGGGGATGGGAGAAACCACCCCACAACAAAGGGTCCTTGCCTCATTTGCAGTCAACATGTCAAGCTCAACTTGAGAAAGCCTCCGAAAAGGAAAAACACAAACCCATTGAAACATGGTGGAATAAGTGGTAGCCATGGACTCTCTCCAAATACTTCCTAATCTTTCATCTTTTTTGAATGGCTAATGTGGCAGGCACATGACTAGGGTACAGTGTTCCTTTTGTTTCGCTTTTTCTGACCCACAAGACTTGGCCTCAATGCACATTTAATTAATGTTTTTCCTGTGTGCCCTTAGCTAGGTTACCCTGCCATTATTCTCTTCTGGCTTCCATTCTCTGTAAAGGGATTTTCATGAGTAGGTAAGGCAGGGTGGCCAAACTACGTCCCGCAGGCTGGCCCTGGCCCACATCCAGGCCCATGGTGGCTATTTTGGACACTGGGACAAGTCCCGGTGCGCCACAGGGTCTGGCGCCCCCCAGAGGCGGGCAGACTATGACACCGGGTGGCTACACAATGGCACAAGTCGATTTCTGTCCAAACTGGAACCTTTGAGGTAGCAGGGTGCTGTTTCTGTGGGGTGGATAGTGCTGCGCACCAGCACCCCCCACGGCCTCGGTCACTCTGCATCCAACTCCATAGGCTCCGCCCCCTCTCCCCTGTCAACTGCCCTTTTAGTGTAGCCAGCATGCCCCTGTCCGCAGCACCATTTCATGTAGCATGTGGCCACCCTTGCTGCTACTGGAAGCAAAAGCAGGCATGTTTACGTCAGCCATAAAACATGCCCGCACCTGCCGCAAACGCTCCCTTAAATGCAGTTTCAGCTCCTGCAAATGCATTTATGACAGCTGCAGATGCATTTACAGCAGTGTGTATGGTGGGCAGAACCACGTGACCAGTCCTCTCAAACATGTGATCAGCCCGCAGCACGAAAAACTTGGCCACCCCTGAACTAAGGTATCTAGCTTTCTCCTAGTGATGGAAACAAAGCTAAAGCAAACATAAAAAAATTTATTTCCTTTGTTTTAGAAGGGGATTTCATGCAGGGAAACAGAACTGGTTTGTAAGTGTATGTAACACCCACCATATTATGAAATTTAACTTAAAGCCTGCACCACAGATATAAAGCAAAGCAATCATACATATACTGTCCCATAGCGGTATATAATAACAGAGGACTTGTTAATCAGATCAAGAACCTATCTAGTTCAACCGTTTGTTAGTAGTGTGTTCTATGGGAACTTGTAAACAGGTTCCTCTGTTGCCCACAGTTACAACTATTGTTAGGTATCATCAAGTTGCTTGCACTTTTGGGGACCCTAGTTTTGAGATATGTGAAACCCTCAGGGAGGTGGTTTACTATTGCCAGCACTCAAGAAAGTTTCCATGGCCAAAGAAGGGATTTGAACCCAAGTCTCCTGAAGACCTAACCCAACAACTTATCCACTAAACTAGCTTTCTGTGACTGAATAATAACTTGAAACTATATATAGGTAACTGAAAATAACTATATTAGTTATTTGTGAGAAATGCCAAAATAGTTTCTTGTAATACCAAGGTAAGACTATCCAACAACTGCATATGTTGGATGAAGAGACTGACATACCGCGTAGTAATCAGCCAGGATTAAACCTTAAAAAAATACCGTGTAGTAAGGCAAGCCAAATATTAGGACAGTTAGCGTTGTTCTTACAACACAAGGAAAGACCAATCAACACAAAGAAACATCTCAAAACAAGCATATTCATTCCCACCTTATGTTACCAGTGCCAAACATGGACACTTACAACAAAACTGAAACAAAAGTTGGTCACCACAGAAATGAGATGATTGAGGAAGGTTGCTGGAGCGACTAGAAGGGATAAAATCAGGAATGAGGTTATAAGGGAAAGAACTGGAATAGAACCAATCTTAAATTACATACATAGAAAACAAAAAAAAAGTGGTTTGCCCATCTAGAGATGATGTTTTGGAATTCCATACTTTAAAAGGTAAAGAGGAGAAGGGGAAAGGCCATGAGTCAGACCCAGAGGGAGGTAGAACGATAACATCAAATACAATTATTTCTTTATTTCTTTATTTACAGAACACTGAATTACACTGGTAGAGGCCACTAGAATTGCCAGAATAAGAACCTTGCATCTCCCTCGACACCTAAAGGGGTAAAAGAGGAAGTAAAGAAAGAAGGTGATTATGATGATGTGTTGGGATAATTATATGATAATTATGATTGCTGTTTAAGTTTCTTAACTCTACACATTTGAGACAATAGTGATAACCATCCTGTTCCAGAAAAAAACATGCACATAGAGCCATCTTTCCCACATCTTGTTCACCATCTGCCATACGGCAAAGTGCAGAAGTGTCCATACGGCTGATTCCCTGAACCAAGGAAGCAGAGGTGTGTGGCAGAAGGCCAGTAGCAACAAGGAGATGAAGAAATGTTTCCAGACATAAACCTAAAGCTCAGATGGGAAAGATGTACATGAATAAAGAATGAGGCTGGAAAAATTATGCCAGAAAATTTAATGGCATGTCTCCACAATTTTAGCCGGTGAATATGCCTTGAGTGGGCGGCGAATAAGTTGAAATATTAAATTAAATTAAAATTAAAATTCCCACTGATGAATTAACATGCAATGGAAATGAAAGGGGAATTTTGTGCTGGGACTCAACTGAGAAACAAGACATACATTAGCAGCCTGGCATCCAAAATAAATTCAAGCACAATGTCATGAGGATTTAAACCTTGTAACAAAGCCAATTTAGATGCAATTCTCAGCCAAACTAAAGTTATGGTGACAAGATGGAAGGGAACAAGAGTTGAGGACTCTGAATGTTTTTTTTCTGTCAGGACAGGACCTATCAATAATTACCATTCAAGTTAATGTTTCTTCTTTCCCTTAGGGGCAAAGTTGAGGGAAATTATGCTCCAAACATGTTTCTTCTGCCTTCTCATTCCTGACCATTGTATCCAAATAACCATAGAAAGTTAGGGAGTTCCCTTTGTCAAGCAATCCTTTATGTTAGGAACTAAGACAACATATATTAAGGGCCTAGTTGTAGTTTATAGAATGCATTTTGCTTAAAGGTTGAGAATCCAGCATTGTCTAACAGCTGGCATAAGCCTACACACTTACTTGGTAAGTAACCTGAAATAATTTAATTAGTCGAACTTTTCACCTCAGACTCACAGTTAGGAAGGCGGAAAAGAGAAGCAATGTGTATGTGACCTCATCCACTAGATGGGAGGGGGAGTTCAACGTACACTTGCCTTAGGGCATCCATGCATTGAAATGTACCATATTTGGCCCAGTCTGGCACAGACTAATGCCAACAATCTATAGCGCTAAGAGTACATTAACTATAAGATAATGATGTATGTAGTCTAGTAGAGAATCTTATAAAATACACAAGCAGCTGACAGCCCATAGCTGGTGGAGGCGAAAGCTGAGAAGCTCACAGCTCCGATGAAGGGGGATGCCTCATCAAAATGCCAATGACTTGATGCCAATGCAAAATTCGTGGGGGGCGTCCGACCCAATCCAAGAAGCTAATTAGCCAGAGAAACAGGTAGCTATGAAAGCTGAATTTATTATGTTTCGTTCTTGCACTCAGAGGAGAGAGACAGGATTTTAAGAAGCAAGTTTTTAAATGTTGTTCAAATGCCTATTTTATAGAAAATAGCTCTTTTGCTAATAAAGAGATCCTGTGCTGATGGAACAGTGTGTTTCTTCAAAGCAAATAGGAAATTGAGAGTGGAAGGTGAGATAAGAAATTAAACAAGCTCTAAACAAAGAGACTATTCCTTTAATCTCCAAAGACTTGGAAACCAGAAGTCCTGAGAAGAAGGGTAGCTTCACCCTTTAAGGGAAATGGGACAAAGTGAAGGGGGAAACTTCAAAGAAGAAGGCACAGGGTCATAACTTGGCACTCAAGTATCTCAGAAGGACATACACACTCACCTCCTATTCTGCCCAGTGCAGCAAGGTGATAGGGAAGTAGCACTTACTTACAGGAGTCAAAGGAAACTGACTTCATTTATAGAGCCACCCTTTACCCAGCTAATAGAAAAGCAGGGGAGCCACTTCTCTCACCAAGTTAATTACTACAGGCCAGGGCAGAAGCTACCAAGGCAAGGCCAATGCCCTGGGCATTTTGAAAGCTCCACCGTTCCCCTAACTGATGAGACCTGGGGTGGCTAGCAGAAAATTAATCAAGGGTAAATCAGGTTAAAGTGCCAGCATGTGGTCACACCATGTGGGATGGTGCAGGTGGAGTGGTGCTGACACCCTTATACCAAGTCAAGTGATTGATCCATCTGATTCAGAACTGGTACTCTCAACCAGACCAAATCTGGTTTGTTCCAGATGCTTTAGACCTGTGGTGGCAAACCTATGGCACATGTGCCAGAGAGAGGTGGCACTCGGAGCCATCACTGTGGGCACCTGTGCAGTCACCCTAGCACAGAGTTCACCCTGCCCCTCTGCCCAGCAGCCCAAAGGGAGTGTTTCCTTCCTCCCCTGTTGCTGTGTTGGCACTTTGTGATAAATAAGTGGGTTTTGGCCTGTAGTTTAGGTACTTGGTCTCTAAAAGGTTTGCCATCACTGCTTTAGACCAAGGTACCTCAACCTTGGGCCCCCAGGTGTTTTTGGACTTCAATTCCCAGAAGTCTTGATCAGCAGCTGTACTGACTTAGGCTTCTGGGAAATAAAGTCCAAGAACACATGGGGGGCAAGGTTGAGAAACCCTGCTTTAGACTACTCCACCTCCCACTGTCCCATAATTCTGTATCATTTCCTGGGCTCAATGAGTTCCATAATACAAAACACATGAAAGTGACCATGTTGTGCTTTTGTTCAATCAAGATACCCAGTATGTCTCTGAGGTTTCAGAGAGGTGTTTTCAATCCTACTCTAAAAACATCAATGGCTGAACCTGGGAATCTGCTCTACAAAGTATATAATCTATCAGAGAGCTACATAGAAGGATAAGAAGATATCTGCCTTGTTCAACATGATAGTGGTTTTCCTGGGTGTCCAGTGAAGCCCTTTCCAACTCTATTTAAAGATGTTTGGAGATTAAAACTTGAAAGGTGTGAATGCAAAACATGTGTTTCCATCACAGGACCAGTAATGTAGTTTCCTGATTTCATGTGATGCATCTAATGATGTTATGGGTCTTCTCCTCTTTAGGTGGATGTATATTCCCTCACTGGTCTCAAAGTGTGGTAAACCAGCTCTGCAGTGTTAATAAATTTCCCTGTTCCTCCTGCTTTCTCGGAATGCCTGAATCTTTGCCCCTCATGGCTGCTACATGGGCGTTACTGTCTATGAACTTCCCACAGGAGTTGAAACATGATTTTTCTTAACAGCAACAAGGCAAATAAATACTAATGTGTAATCCCTTGTTGGTCTGCACTCCAAAATGCATGGTAATGACCTTTGGGCTTCTTCTGAGAAGGATGTCCTGTCCTTTCCCTTCTCTCCTTATGCATCCTATTCTAATGGAGACATGTTTAGTTATAAAGGGCAGAATCAGGTATGCATTGCATGGTGTGAACAGACGACTCATGTGAGCCCACTTGTTGATCTAGATTCTAGCTCCAGGGGTCTATGACAGTGATTGCCAACCTTGGCACTCCAGATGTTCTTGAACTTCAATTCCCAGAAGCCCTGATCAGCAGGTGTATTGACTTAGGCTTCTGGGAATTGTAGTCCAAGAACACCTGGAGTGCCAAGGTTGGCCATCAGTGGTCTATGAGATCATTTTCCTGGCTATCTTACAGTCTATATTTCAATATTCACCTTATCTAACCTGTCCTATTTTTGAAGCTACATCTGCATTATTGGCCAATTTCTTTGGCTTTTCTTTTAGTTGTTTTAGCTAAAACAACTTATTTTTGGAAGCAAGTGTGAGATTTAGAAGTGTGGGGGTGGAGAAACTAGCAGACTAAAAATATTAAAGTTTTTTTTCCTCCCTTTCTCTTTACCTTTGGATTCAGTAGACTGTCAAACTCTGCTTTGCAATCTTTCACTGCTCTGTAAATTCAGAGACTATATGAGCAAAGCATAAACTGATTAAATTGGAATTTAAAGTATTTTATTCATATGAGCCATGTTTTCTTTTCATGTTTCTTAACAGAGACTAGTTACACTAAATGGAAAATGGATGCAGTGGAAATTCCTTTGTCATATGTAAGGTGGGAGGCAAAAGTTGTTTGGTCCAGATTTTAATATAAATATGCCCCTTTGTACTTTCAAACCAATATGTGAATCAAAATCTAGTCATCATTCTGAATTTTGTAGCAGACAAATTTTGCAATTCTTCAATCACTATATGGATATTATGCGGGGGAGTATATGCAAAACGTATGTGTTAGGGGAAAGTTGGATTAAAGTGTATCACACCAAGAAAACTGTTTGCAAAGATATTAAATATGATTGCATACAGAAAAAAGATGTAAGATTTCAACCTAAAATTCTTGGCATTTGGCATGAACTGAAGGTTGGCAAATTGATAAATGACATGGAGAGATTCAAGTTCATCAAGTTATAAGCATCTGAAAGAGCATGAGCTCTCCCAACATGGTAGCATTCTGATTTCATGTCTTAAGACTTGGAGGCCTCAGATTTCACAAGAAAAAGTAGCAAGAGACTATAGCAGGTGTTCCCAACCTATGGCGCGTAGCACTGTTTCATGTTTCTTTTTTCTGTATGCAATCATATTTAATATCTTTAACAAGAAGTCTCAAATTTGTTTTTCCCCCTGTTCATTGTTCACTTATTCATTTGCTGCAACCTCCAACATGCTAGAGAGCTGTGGAGAGATGGACTCTATATCTTTATGCAGACGTTTGTTTTGAGGAACATTTCTCTCCTTCAGAAATTCCAGTTTATCATTGAAACACTGGGGCTAACTGTGCCAACCTGTATACTTACCCCTTTGGTCTGATCTAACCCATTCTGCTAGTATCCAAGTAAATAAACCAGGTAAGGTAAAGGTCACCCTTGCTCAAAAGCAAATTGTATCCAACTCTAGGGTTCAGTGCTCATCTCTGTTTATAACATCTACAGATGTTTCCATGGACATGTGGCAGGCATGACAAACTGCTAAGGTTGGCAGGAGCTCAGAAAGTGATGGGAACTCACTCTGTCATGCAGCATTCGGGCCACAACCTGCTGACCTGCTAACCTTCCAGTCATCAAGTTCAGCGTCTTAGCCACTAAGTCACCACACTTTCATCAGGAAGAATGAAAATTGTGTTAAACTACATAGGGCCCTGGTGGCTAACCTTGGCACTCAAGGTGTTCTTGGACTTCAATTCCCAGAAGCCCAAGTCAGCACTCCTACTGATCAGGGCTTCTGGGAATTGAAGTTCCATAACAGCCGTGATGCCAAGGTTAGCCATCACTGACATAGAGGAATTGTACTCTAGTCAATGATACATATGACAGTGGAGAAGAACTGGATGATCAGGGGACAAGGAATCAAGTCCTGTAAGAAAAGATGGAATGAACTGGAATGTTTAGTCTTGAGACTGAGAGGAGATATGAAACCACTCATCAAGTACTTGTGAGATTATCATATAGAGGAGGGGCAGGATTTGTTCTCAATCATCCACACAATAATTGACTCAATTATAGTATGCCAGATTTCAGTTGAGTATCTGGAGAAACTACCTAACTATCAATGCAATGCAATCATGGAACCAATAAACTCAGGAGCTGGTAAGTGTGCCAACACTGGAAGCATCCAAGAAGAAATTAGACAGCCATCTGCCAGATAGGCTGCAATTTGGATTCCTGCATTGAGCAGGGGTTGGACTTGATAGTCTTTTAGACCTCTTCCAATTCCATTATTCTAGAATTCTACAACATAACTCTAGCCATTTCCATTAAGAAATTTCATCCCATACTCCTTTATCCAATTGGAGAATTATCGCACTACAATGAACATACTCCAATTTACTAGCTGCGTTACAGCTTTATCATTCAAACAATTGACTAAATGAGATGGCAGGAGGCCCATGGTTGTTGAGATTTCCCCTCCACTGTGCTTTGGGAAAGCATTTTAACCTTTTCTTTCTACATTCCTCCTTTCCCCAAAATGAATCCCTTGCTTTCCCATTTTCCTTACAGGGGTGTCATAAAACTACTGCATAGTTAGTTTTAACTTGTGGGACAAGTATGGGAAAAGAAGATTCAGAATTGTACAGATAAACTTGGATGACCTGCAAAAGTAATGTAAAAACTAGAATATCTTAAAGCCTTATTTATTTATTTGTTGGATTTATATAACCACCCTTTTCGTCTAAGCGACCCAGGGCGGCCCACAACGTCAGTTAAAAACTGTACCCAATGCTATTTAAAACTGAATACTATAGAACTATCTAAAAACAGCCTTGGAGGACGGGGAATGAACCCACCTTATGGCAAACACCCTTCTATAAAGTGAGTTGAATAAATCATATTAATTCAAATGTGGGGGAATATAACATTAGCTAGGAAAATGGCACATAAATATATATCATGTTTTATTGAACGAAACAATGTGGGAGAGGCGGAAAGGTTGCCTTGCTGTAATTTGACGAGAATTTGCTTTTTCTCAACTGTTTTGTTGCCGGAGGGGAGGAAAGGATGGAGGCAGAAGAATTGGAGTTGGGTGGGGGAGCCAACATAGATGAGTAACCCAAGGCTTAGTCACAGAAGCGTAATACACCCTCCAGCCACAGTAAAACGAAAGAGGGAAGCCATGGTAAGAATTTAATAAGAGTGATCTTGGCTCTTCTCCAAGAAAGCTGTCTCTAAGGAGAGAAGACGTAATCCAGCTCCTTCCAAAGAACCGGATTGGAGCTGTCAGACTGAACTGGAGATCTGATGGAGTACAAGCGGCTTCAGTGTCCATGGAACACATGAACCGCAGCTTCCGTTCTTCACCACCTGCCGTGCAAATCCAACAAACCTCAGAGCTGACAAATATTTCATACCTGTAGGACCCCAGTGTTAGGTCTAAAAATGGAGTTTGCAAAGAAATGTTAGGGCTTAGTAAACCTGCATTCTGATAGTAAGTGAGAATGCATTTGAATTTAAGATGGAGGGATGCTGAGGGATGGAGGTAATAATAATTTCGTGTCAGAGATTACTCTGGGTTGAAAGGGTTTTTGCTGGAGAAACTCTGTTCAGGGGACGCCTGAATGAGGCTCCTTTCATGTCCCCCGTGCAGCCTTTGGGTATTGAAACTTGACCTTCCAGTCTCCATGCTCAGAGTCTTAACCACTAAGCCACTGGGTGGATGTGGCAAAGTATGAAATTGGGCTACCAGAGATACCTGGAATGAAGACAGATGGTTAAGTCTGTTTTTTTTTAGTTCTCAGTGGTCTTGACAATGGTTAATTGCTTTTCATTATTTTCCCTTTCTGGGAATGGTTTGTGGTGGCTTAATGGTTAAGACACTGAGCTTGATGACTGGGAGGTCAAGAAGTCAACAGTTCAAGACCAAAGTGCTCTGTGACAGAGTGAGTTCCCATCATATATCCCAGCTCCTGTCAACCTAGCCATTTGAAAGCAAGAAATTGCAAGTAGATAAATAGGGACCACTTCAGTGGGAAGGTAATCAGCATTCCGCGCACTCCCATGTTGAGGCATGCCTGTCACATGTCCTTGGAGAAATCTGCAGATGCTGACGCAGACAGCGCCGGCTCTTTGGCTAGAAACATTGATGAGCACTGTACCCCAGAGTCAGATATGACTGGCTTTCGAGCAAGGGCAACCTTTACTTTAACCTCAACAATGTCATAATCCCATTTCTGAACACAGTAGCAATGGTGCTAAAAATCAAAGACACAATGTCATTCTTTTTTTTTTTTTTTTGGTCATGTGTCACTGCAGCTTTCTTTTAAATCGAGTGACTCAACCCTGGAACGTGATGGGTGAAATCTCTTTCCATGACTCAGAGTGGCAAATAGTTGCAAATTAACAAATTCTGGTTCGCATTCCTAATCAAGTGCTGAATCATGCATCTGAGATGCTACTAGAGATTCTATCAGGAAATTGTTATTAGATATTTCCGCCTCCAACTTATATCATCACAGTGAAGTAGGCAAACATAATTCACTTGAATTCAGGCCAATGTACTTGTCAAAAAGTAGGGTGTCTGTGTTATGTGCATTGTCAGAGCTACTGCATCATGGCATTTCATACAATTTCTGTCATACACATTGTTGTGGAAGCAGTTCTAAACATCCAGTTACAAAAATGACTTCATAGGCAGTTGCATAGCATCTGGTGCTATGGTGTAATCCATAGCAAGGATTCTTCTAAGATGAAATTCTTGTTGTCATTTGTTATGCTTAAGAAAGAGAGGATACTTGGTAAATTCCTTGTTCTCATTTATTTAGGTGATCTTGAAACAAGTAGGCATGTAGATGAATACTGTAATAGGCTACTGAGATTCCTTTTTTGCCAGTGTAACTGAGAACTCTGTCCCATTCCAAGGACCATTGAATGGCTTTAGTAACCTTTTGCTTTAAACAAATTTTCCCATTCACAAAATATTTCTAGTGTCGCTTCCTCTTGAGGAAACAAAACGTGCATGTGCATATAAACACACACAGAGAGCAAGCAAAGAAAAAGTGGCTGATTTTTTAAAATAAAATAAAAATTCAAGCAACACATTCAGTGTTCTAAATGCTTCCCTTTAAAAAGTGTTGCCATTATAGGCAACCCATGAAATTTGTGAAATTTGCACAATGTATCAATTTTTGTGCAAATTTTGCCATTTTGGACAAAACATCCTGGGTCATCCTGGGATGAGGAAGGCGGGGTATAAATGCTGTAAATAAATAAATAAATAAATAAATAAATAAATAAATAAATAAATAAATAAATAAATAAATAAATAAAAAAACAGGGGGGGGGTGGGTTTGTGCCTTTTCTGCACCAACTCCGTTCTTGTCAAGTGGATTACATCAAGAGCATCAAAACATTCCCTGCCATCCTTGCTAGTGACCAGTAGGATGTATCAGTTCCTCATCACTCATGGAGGGAAGTGCCAAGACAAAATATGATGTCTTTTTTTGGGAATCTATAGCAGTTGTGGTGAACCAATGGCACACGTGCCAAGGGTGGCACTCGGAGTCCTCTCTGTGGGCACCCTTTCCGCCACCCCGGCCCAGAGTTCACCATGCCCCTCTGCCCAGCAGCCCAATGGGCGTGCTTCCTCCCTCCCCCAGCACAGATTTTGCCCCGCCCCTCTGCCCAGCAGCTCAATGGGAGTGTTTACTTCCTCCCCTGTTGCTGTGATGGCACTTTGTGATAAATAAGTGTTTTTTTGGGTTGCAGTTTGGGCACTCGGTCTCTAAAAAGTTTGCCACCACTGATCTATAGTGTTTGCCATTGGCTTAATGGCGTGCAAGAACTGCAAGCAGCAGTATAATGAGTAACAAAGTCAACAAGACTGCTGCAAGATTTTCTAGTAGAGATGGGATTTAAACAGCCCTCGTAGTGCAATGGTTAAAGCCAGAAGGTTGTGAGTTCAATCCTGAACAGGATTCAGGGTTGACTCAGCCTTCCATCCTTCCATGGTTGGTAAATGAGTACCGAGCATGTTGGGGGCAAAATGCTAATTAGCTGGTGAACCAGCCTGAGAGTGTATTAAGTGCTATGGGGCATTATATAAGTCTAATTGCTATTGCTATTTATCTTGCGGAGCACCTTTTGCTTAGAAATTATGTGTGCTGCCCAAATGATCACACCTAGAGATGTAATGAAAGAAAGTACCAGATTGAGAGCATTTTTCGCCATAGCCCTCACCCTTTGGAATAATTTGCCAGTGGAGATAAGATCCACCTCATCCCAGGTAATGTTTCTTACATTTCTGAAGACATACTCATTTCAGCAAGCTTTCCCTGACTATTAATACCATCCAGAGTCCATTGGATAGGGCGGTATATAAATCTATTAAATTAAATTAATTTAAATTAAATATCTCCAGGGCTGCAATATGTTTTGCCCTGAAGTTGGGCCATCTGATGCTCTAGTTTCCCAATTTCTTTATTTATTTTTCTTATTAGATAGAGATTGTCTTTAGCTGATGGTTCTTTATCAGTGACACCACAAAACTGTTTTGTTATATAGATTTCAAGGATCTTCTTTAATGCATTTAGATTTTTTAAAATATAATTTACTTCCAAGTTGTTCATTATGCTTTAATTTCTGGTTCTATTTGTTGTTATTATGTTTTATATGTGTGTAAACTGCCTTAAGTGGTACCTGCAACAAAAGTGTGGGGTATAAATGCAATAAATAAAATAAATAATTTTAAAATATTATTTCAACTACAACACTCGAAAATCTACTGCAGTTTCCCCAGTGGATATTGTGGTTTCCTGAAAGGCAGCTTCTAAGGGTCATAATGATCAGGAAGAGCAAAATACTTCAAATGTCATGAATTTCCATAGGGCAGTGATGGTGAACCTTTTAGAGACCGAGTGCCGAAACAGAGGGGCAGAGCAAACTCTGTGCTGGGGGGAGGGAGGAAGTGCTCCCTTTGGGCTGCTAGGCAGAGGGGCAGGGCAAACACTGTGCTGGGGTGACGGTGTGCACGCCAACAGAGAGGGCTGGGAGTGCCCCATCTGGCACACGTGCCATAGGTTCACCACTACTGCCATAGGGTTTATCTTTTATTCTGTCCCAGAATTCAAAAATAGAGGAGTTTTTCCTCATTTGTCAACTAGAAGTAAGTTATTTCAGACACCTGAGTTGTGGTGCTTTTATTTTATTTTTTTGTTTTTTGGCCATGGGGCAGTAGAACAATGACACCAGACTTCTAGCTAGGGCAATTTGAGCAGATGTCTGGGGGCTGTCGTTCAATGAACACAAACATCTCATCCCTATTTGCTAGTCTCAGAACATACCACAATCAACGTGTTAGGCCTCTGGTCCTCAATGCACACATAAGAGCAGGCGCCAGATCCCATGGACAGAAATCAGCATCGCAAAAGGCACTTCTTCATAATTAATTTCAAATTAATGCACGCAAATGCCATCCTGCTATGTCCACCAGCCATAAATAAAAATCCCTAAAGGGATGAAATAAAAGTCAATCAATCTTTCTATTCTGCAGAAACACACAATGGCTTTCTGGTGAGTATGTGAAAAGATTCTCCTAAGCCCACAGAAATCAAACTTAAATACCAATTCCGCTTTTCTAATATTGCAAAACAATCTTATCAACCTAGTTGAAACACTTGCAGAGGAAAGATGTAAATTCTAACTTGATTCATAGAATCATAGAATAACTGAGTTGGAAGGGGCCTTTTAGGCCAATCGAGACAACCCCCTGATCAATGCAGGAATCCGAATCAAAGCAGATATGACAGATGGCTGCTTTCCAATTCTCTCTTGAATGCTTCCAGTGTTGGAGCATTCATCACCTCTCGAGGCATTTGGTACCTTTAGTGTAAGGGACCAAAGACAATGAAACAGCCGAAGGGTTGGCTTAACACAGGTTTATTGCATGATGATCCGGAGGAACATGTGGTAATGGCGGATGGGTAGCTCAATATATACAGCTGGCTATACATTTGAATGTGGCTCATTGACAGACTATTGGTTGCTGCCTGCGTGACGTCGTAGGAGGTCACGCCCTTCTTGACCAGGTGAGGAAGTCGCGGGGAATCTTCCCGCGCTGCTGAACCAGGTGGCTGATGATCCATTAGAGCTGGACGCTCGCTACTGCCCTCTGGTGGTCACTAGCTCGCGTCCCCTTATTAGGCTTACATTGATACAGGTGATGGTTATAATGTTGCACACAGAAAGGTTACATTGATAACACATGGTACAGGTACATTGTTAAAGGCACTGCTTTACAGAACACAACATCACCACTGTCGTGCTGCTCTAACTGTTAAGATGTTTGTCCTAATAGTCAGCCTATATCTGGCTTCCTGTGGTTTCACCCCACTATTACGCATCCTGCACTCTGGGATAGTGGAGAACAGATCCTTCCCTTCCTCTTTTTGTCCATCTTTCAGGTTTTTGAAGAGTGCTATCATTTCCCCTCTTAGACTCCTTTTCTCAAGGCTAAACATGCCCAATTCTTTCAGGGAAAGTCCATTTGAATACTAGAAAGGGATCAGCCAGACCGATGAAGGAGCATCTCAGAAGAAGCTAAAAAGGGTCATAAAAGTCTTCTTCGCTCAAAAGCCAGTCACGTCTGACTCTACGGTGAGGTGCTCATCTGCACTGGCCAAAGACCCAACACTGACTAGGCAATGGAGTGCACAGAATCCTGTTACCTTTCCTGTCAAAGTCATACCTATTTATCTACTTGCACTTTCTTGCTTTCAAACTGCTAGGTTGGCAGGAGAGAAGTACAGTAACATTATTTCCTGATCTTCATAAAGACTCCAGTTGGAGACTTGTCTTTAAGTAGGAAAGGAGGGGAAAGCGCAGTCCTGAAGAATTAGAGTGATGCAGTGTTAAAACAGAGGGTCAAAAACCAGATGATATTTAATATTGGCTGCCTTAACCCTCAGCCAGAATGGGTACCAGCTGATGACTCTGAGATCTTATAGCTGGAGGCCCAAGACTGGGAGCAACTGGTTTTGAACTGGGATTTGGAAGCCCCAGGTGCAAGTCCCGGCTCAATCAGGAAGCTCGCTGCACCCAGTAGCCACACAGTCTTATCTACCTCACAGGATTGTTGTAAAGATGCATTTGGAAGAACAATACCATCTGTTCTTTCTTTAACTCACTGCAGAAAAATAAAAATATAACAACAAAAAACCCAACTTATTGTAAATTACACTGCATCACAAAAAAAATTAATATTGTCTGCTACTTGGTCTAATCCACATGTCCTATACTAAACCAAGTGCGCAGAATCCAAATCTGAAGTCCGATTTTGCCTAAAATGTCAGGATCTTAAGTTAGCAAAACCTCAGCCTCTTGATTAGGTTCTTGCGTTGATCATGCAGGGTATATTTGCCACAAATGTAGCAAAAATTGTACAATTTATTAGCACAGCTGTGCCTACTCATCTTTAGCTCAAAACAGACTCACTATGCCCTACCTGTACTATCTAAAAAGATGGTTTCACACTAGAGACAACTCCTTGGTCTACCTCGCCTTATATACCTATTTCTGACATCAACTCACTGACTTGCCCAGACATGTCCAGCTGCTGCTGGAACATGCATGCTACCAGGGGATGTGATTCAGCTGAGGCGGCAGCAGGCGTAGTGGTAGCTGCATCTGTTATAATGTCCCAATGTAAAAATACATTACCCAATTATCGACCATTGGAACAGCTATAGCATGCTTGTAAACTTAAAATTTGTATGTGATAGGCAAATTCTGAGTTCAGATTTGGAATCAGCACACTTGATATCATGTAAATCACATGTGTTATTTCCAGTAGCAAAATTGTTGTTGTTCAGTGCTACCATGGGATTTACCTCTGACTTCTCTTGTGTTTCCATGACACATCCGACCTTCCAACTGCCCAATGTGTTGCTTGTTTTTTTACTGCCTAAAAAAGGAAAGATCTTGTGGACTGGCAAATCCTCAGTTGCTTCACTTTGGGTAAAGGATTTTAAAATCCACTCATTCCTTAGGTTTGTGACCAATTGCCAATCTAAGCAAAGTCCTCTGATCACTTAAAACGAAAGGGTCTGACAATGGCACGGATCAGAGTTCTCCCGGCAACTCAAGGTCTTTGCCAGATCGTAATTCTTCTTCTCTTGAAAAGAATAAATTTAAAAAGAGCACAGCCAAAGCTAGGGAAGTGGGGAAAATAATCACTAGCATCAGAGTTTAATTGTGTAGTGTTATTTAAGGCTACAACTTGCATACAGAATCGACTTCAGCAAGCCAAATGAAATTGAAACTGCCATTGAAGGCCCAAATTAGAATGGAGATCTTTAATCATGGCTCGGATTTCCAGGAGGCAAAATGTGGGGAAGAGATTCTGAATGCCATGTTTTAAAGTGGGTGTTCAACAGGAGGTTGTAACAGCTGTTTGACACAACCTATTCCAGGTCGGAGAACAATGAGTACTAATCGAAGAGGTTTAGCAAAGACTTCACCTTGCAGAACTGGGGGGGACGGGGGGACGGGGGACCAACACTTTTTCAAGTAGAAGTGCAAGGACAAGAGGACCTGGACCCAAAGACCAAATATTTGTAAGAGGGAAGCAAGCTGTCTAAGAAATAGGTAAAGGTCGCCCTTGCTCGAAAGCCAGTTGTATCCAACTCTAGGGTTCAGCGCTCATCTCTCTTTATAGCCACAGAGCCAGCGCTGTCTGCATCTGCACACATTTCCGTGGACATGTGGCAGGCATGCCTCCACACCTGGTACCTATTTATTCCCTTGCAATTTCTTGCTTTTGAACTTCTAGGTTAGCGGGTACTGGGACAGAGATGGGAGCGCACTCTGTCATGCAGTACTCGGGAATTGAACTCTGACCTTCCACTCATCAAGTTCAGCATCTTAACCACTTGAGCCACCACAGTCCCTGGCTAAGAAATAAGAGAGCAGCAAACTCTGACACGGGATGGTGACCTGATCACATGTGTCATTCGAATCTTTTAAAACAAGGACAGGAACCAGGCACTCTCCCGGGAATATAGATGCAACCTCCCCTAGAAGCTAGACCTTCCTTTCACTTTGAGAAGCAAAACACTGTGGGACAGCAAGCAGAAAAAGATTGCTGACCATTAACAAAGGGGCAAACAACCTCACGGATGTTTACGAGTGGAATTTCAGCCTTTCAGCTGGCTGTTGGTGGAGACTTTATAAAAGCTAAGAAACCACTGAGTGATGGTGTCACAGGGGCATGGACCATATGGGGAACCCCAGGACTCTTGAATATTAGTTTAGGGCCGTGATGGCAAACCTTGGCACTCCAACTATTCCTGGACTTCAATTCCCAGAAGCCCAAGTCTCTGTGGATCCACACCAATGGGTTTACTGTGCACTGGTGGACTGAAGAGAAACACACCTCCATTCACCCTTTCATTTTAGCAGACCAGAAAGAGATCCATTTCCCAGACTAGGCTCTAGACCAGTGCATCTCAACCTTTGGTTCTTTGACTTCAATTCCCAGAAGCCTAAGTCAGTACATTGGCTGGTCAGTACTTTTGGGAATTCTGTGTGAGACAGAATGCCGGACTGGATGGGCTGTGGCCTGTTCCAGCAAGGCTGTTCTTATGTTCTTATGACTTCGGCTTCTGGGAATTGAAGTCCAAGAACGAAGGGTTGGGAAACACTGGTCTAGACTTTCAGTGGCCAGTCCTCTATGCTGAGAGCACAGTTGGTGTCAGTTCCTCTGCCATCTCTACCCACTCATCTCGTCAGACCCAATCAAGGGTGAAAAGTCAAATTCAAACTTCCCTCATCTTCTATTGCTTCTTTGTTTAAGCCCACATGTGCAGCACACTGCTTCCTCTTGCCCACCATGGCCTCACTTCTGTTCTTGAGGCACTTCGGTCTCCCTGACATCTGCCAGGAGGTGTTGGGTGAGGGCAGATGGCCCACTGGATACAGCCAGAGTGTCCCCTCACACCATGGGTCTAATTTAATCCAGACATCCAACTATATCCATGATGGCGAACCTTGGCACTCCAGGTGTTCTTGAACTTCAATTCCCAGAAGCCCTGATCAGCAGGAGTGCTGACTTGGGCTTCTGGGAATTGAAGTATAAGAACACCTGGAGTGCCAAGGTTCACCATCACTGAACTAGATTTAGGCCACAGAATTGTAAAACTACATAGAGCAATTCTTGCATTGCTGTTATCTTCTTTTTAATAATACAACTAGATTTCACAATCTCCTCAGCCTGAAGCAGCACAGATGGAGATGTTTTCAGAAAGATATAACAATGCAATCAAGGAGCGATTCAGTATCTGCACAAGATCGGAGAGAAAGGACATTTCGCTTTATCTCTTCAGACGCCCAATTTACAAATAGACTAATATAAAATTATATGTATTAGGCTCCAGATTGACCCTTAAGATAACACCCAAATAGAGAAATTTAGGGCTGTGCTTTGTATGCCACCAAAACAATGATCTAATCAGAGCTATTTGTGTGTCTCCACAGTAGAGCAAAGAGTTCAAGATTGTTTATGGGGCGGAAAAACGACCCACAGATCCTTCACATTCATTCTGCATTTGCAGGGTGAAAATGAAAAGACGTGTCATGGTTATAAGTGGGGTGGTGGCTGATGGAAGGGGAGAAGAAGAGCTTTGCTCCTTCATGAAACCAAAGATTTATCTTGCATAATCTTGGAGAGGGTCTCTGAGTGAAGTCAATCATTGCTCTGCATGACTTCTGGCTTTGCTGAGGATATATTAAAGACTGTTTTTGCTCCCTGATATGGTGAGTATGGGGCAGCGGTTAACTAACCTGACTCCCTAAGGGGTCTAATGGCTATGGACAGATGATTCACTTTAGGTGGGATGATGGTCCCCCACAGTGGAGGAAATCCCACTGGAAACCATCCTATTTGGCCCAGTAGCAAAATGAGCGGAAGAGGAACTCAGATTCCCAACAGTCATGGAGGCAGAAGAGGCCATGCCAGATGGACTGGCTGTGAAAGCGCTCCTTGATAATATCTTCAAGGCTGCAGCAGTCCCAGTGCAGTCCCGGTGTTAAACCCTGCATGTCTCATTTCATGTGTGCCGCAGGAGATTGTTCCGTGATCATAGTGTGTGGGTCACTTCAACTCAAACTAAAGTTAATTGTAAATCTGCCCCACTTTACTGCTTCATCAAAAACTTAACACTTGTAACCCCCTGGGCTGGAGGTTTGCAAATAATCCTGCCAGAAATAATTCTGATGGTGCTGTGTCATGCCTCACACAAAGTCATAACTGTTAATGTTTTTCCCCTTTTGGGGAATGGGCCAAGATGAACTATGGACCAAGAAAAGGATGAGATCAGAGAAGTTCATATGTTTGAAAGTACCTTTTGCAAAAATTTTGCACAATTTTGCATGCATAAGAATATCTACAGAAGACACTCATTTACAGTATATCACAAAAAATAAATATTGTCTGCTACTTGGTCTAATCCATGTGTCTTATACTAAATCAAGTGCTCTGAATCCAAATCTGAAGTCCAATTCTACCTAGAATGTCAGGATCTTAAAATAGCAAATCTCACCCTCTTGGTTAGGTTCTTGCATTGGTCACGCATGGTATATTTGCCACAAATGTAGCAAGCCCTTGGTCCATCTCGCCTTATATACCTATTTCCAACATCAGCTCACTGACTTGCCCAGAAATGTGCAGCTGCTGCTGGAACATGCATGCCACCAGGGGACATGAAGCAGCAGCAGGCATAGTGGTAGCTGCAACTGTTATAATATTCCCATGTAAAAATACATTACCCAATGACCAACCATTTGAACAGCTATAGCACACCTTAAAATCTATATGTGATAGGTAAATTCTGATTTCAGATTTGGAGTCACTACACTCGATATAATTTAAATAACATGTGTTATTTCCAGTATCAAAATCATTGTTGATTGGGCATTGTATATACAAGGTCTTAATGGAGAGGGTAGGTAGCAAACTATAAGCTTTAGGACCACTACAGAGACCCTCAAAGAGGAAAAACCTCAAATTGCATATTTTGACTTTTTAAAAAAGAGCAGCAGTTTTCTTCTCCTGGACTCCAAAACTTCCTTTCTTCTTAAAACAGAACCAACAAGACACAACTATCTCGCTTTCTGTTGGGGCTTTATCCCTTTAAAAATGGCCACATCCAGCCATTTCTGGGCTTGGTTCCACCCTTGGTGAGAGCTGGAGTCTTTAATGTTGACCCAAAGTCCTTGGGATTTGCCTCCTCTGTCCTGCAGAATTGTTTGTAGAAATGTGCTGGCTCTTTTCTTTTTCATCTATTGTTCCTTGCATCCAACTCTTTTAAGCATCTCTACAAATCATTTCCACTTACTAAGCAGGGTATAAATTATTTCCCTTGCAAGCTATATTTCACAGCTAAAACTGCAGTACGATCGTCCCAGGTATATGTTCTTAGAAGCAGTCCTAAAATCAAAAGCTGTTCATCACCATTACAGAAGATACAGTTGGGTGGGAAAGTCATAATTAACTATGATAATTAAGCTGCTCTTGATAGTCTGAGGACATGAAAGTTGCTTTAAAAATGTGCAATTTAACCAATGCAATCTCCTTTCTTGCATTCCTCCTGAACATAAGAGGTTAAAGACAATTGGCAAAAAGTTATAAAATTAAATTAAAATATATTACAGTCTTCTTTCCCATATTCATCATTCCAGTATCTATGAACACCTGCCTTAAAAATCTACAGTCTAACTCAGTTTGGTTATATGGCTTGCACTGACATCTTTTTAATGGAAAGGCTATCAATTAATGACTAACCCAACCTTATTTCAGGAACATGAAATTATTGCAATTGAAATCATCTCCAGGCAAAGGGCCAGGGCAAAATATATCCAGATTCATGGCTTATGCTAAATTCAGACATCTCATTAGATTCAACTTGCGATATGACAGCATACTTGAATTTAAAGAGATTTAAAACCTTTTATCCCCACCCACAAAGACTAAATCCTGTATTGGACTCCACAATTTGTCCTAGAGCTAAAAGTGTGATAAGTAAGCTATGTGCAGGAAAGTCAGAGTATGAGGATGATATACTAAGGAGGTCTTGAAATTTAGCATGCTGGTTACAACAACTAGTCAGACATGAAAAAGGATTACTCTTGGGGAGGGGAAGAATCCATCTTTAAAGAAAGGTAAAGGTCGTCCTTGCTCGCAAGCTAGTCGTATCCGACTCTAGGGTTCAGTGCTCATCTCTGTTTACAGCCAAACAGCCAGTGCTGTCTGCTTCTGCAGACGTTTCCATGGACATGTGGCAGGCATATGTCAATACCAGAGTGCATGGAGCACTGTTTACCTTCCCACCGAAGTGGTCCTTGTTGATCGACTTGCAATTTCTTGCTTTCAAACTGCTAGGTTGGCAGGAGCTGAGACAGAGATGGGAGCTCATTCGTTGTGCAGTACCCAGGAATTGAAATCTGACTTTCCAGTCTGAGAGTTCAGCGTCTTAGCCACTTGAGCCACCGCAGTCCCACAAGAAAGGTCTACCAATAAACAAACACACCAGAGATCCTGATATGTTGGAAGACTTTGAAGAAAAATAGGTCCCTATACAGTTCAGGGCTTGGGATGTGTTTCATATTCCAAAGATAGATTTTAAATCCAGGCTTTTGATGTCTGGCACTGCCACTGCTGACAGAAATTAAGCAGAGATTTATTCATGTCCTTTCTCCCATTGGTGCCTGGGGAATGACAGCTGAACAAGCAGAGCAATCGGAAGCTGTTTTGCCCACAAAACATGTGTCAAGACTTAGGACGTCCTGAACAAAAGGAAGCAGGGGACCAGGACAGGTAGCTTGGGCCTGAGATAAAGAAGGAGACAGAGAGGGGGAAAAAGGGGGGCGGGGAGTCTGCCAGTGATGGAAACCGAGAATGAGGAGAGGGTTGGGGAGCCATTGAGTAGTTGGGTACCACTTTTTGTATGGATGGGGAAGTGGAATATTGGCAAGAGCAGGGGTTCCCAACCTAAGGCCTGTGGGCTTGATCCAGCCTTTATTTCATGTGGCCCCCACCCCTCCAAGGGCATTTGAGAAACAAAACTGCCATCCCTTTGAAGCAGTTAGGATAAAATGGCTTCCCCCATCTTGCAGGCAGGGCAAAATGCCCACCCGGCCCTCAAAGCTGACTGAGAGAGCATGACATGTCCCCTGGCTTGAAAATGTTGGGAACCCCTGGCCTAGAGCGTCATCAAGGTGCCAATGGCCAAGGGAGGTGGAATTCTCATACTTAGGCCATCTGAATCACCATCATGCCTAGCTGCTCTGTGGAGACTGTGAAGGACCACAGGACATGTGGCCCTTCCTGACCTGAATGAAGGGCTTGGAGGCTTAAGTGCCAAGAAGAGCATCTGAGACAGAACCTCAGATTTCATTGACTGCCTGGCAGTATAAACCCTTATTTAAGAGAGTAGGATGGTTCGAGGCTGCCTTGAAGCTCCGACCACCCCAGTGGAATGTAGGTGACCTGGCCCCAGTGTAAAGAACTCATGTTTGGGCAGAGACTGGACTTGAAAGGGGGCTAAGTGAGATAAATTTGGCCTCCAGTGCAACCAGTGCCCTCCCTTTCTTTGTACACTCTTCCTCAACATTAATAACATTTACTTCAAAAAGCTCTGGGAGTGTGAAGATCATGGCAGTGGAAGGACTCACTGCCACTACTATCTAAAGTGAGATATGTTCACAGGATCCAAATGCAAAAATTCTCCAGGAATTCCCCAGGTAGAATTCTGGGAGTTCCAGCCCATAAGTGTATATTTCCAGATTCTTTCAATTCAATCACCTGGACTAGGGGTCTGCACACTTGGCTCTCCAGGTGTTCTTGGACTTCAATTCCCAGAAGCCCTGATCAGCAACTGTGCTGACTTGGGCTTCTGGTAACTGAAGTTCAAGAACACCTGGAGAGCCATGTTTGCAGACCCCCGAACAGGACAAAGCAGAGGCCCCCTAAAAAGCCTCCTTCTAAGTCTTCATTTCTTGCCACATGCTTCCTAGGAGGAGGTTGCACCAATGCTTTCTGCAGGTTGTGCTCCTTCAAGAGGTACCCTCAATAGACTATAAACAATGAGACCAATCCCAAAGAAAAATTGGAGCAGCTTCCTCCTGGGTCACCTGGCACCGGGAAGTGAAAATCAAGGAGGAGGGCTTGTTGTTACCAAGGTGTCCATAGCTATCTTACAGTATCTGTGGGGTGGAACCAGTGGTGGGCATCAGCAGGTTGGCACCAGTTCACCAGGAATGGTAGCAGAAATTCTGACTGGCTCCACCCATCCAAGTTTTGAAATAAAGTAGACCTAATTCGGGTGCCATGCAGGGCTTTTCCCCTGACTATGCCCACCATACCATGCCCACAGTGTGGTAGTAAAAAATTTTTGGGAGCCCACCACTGGGTGGAACTCCCAGATTTCTGCCTAGAGAATGTTTTTAAAATCCTGGGATTCTGAGGGGGGGGGCATAAATGAACACCACACTCCTATTTGTGCATCTCTATGGCAACTACAGAGGCAAGAAATGTTCACAGCATAGAGCAGCAGCTTCACAGCTCCCTCACATCAAATTCAGCATGCATTGGGATAAAATTTTTTTTAAAAAAATGTTTAAAAATATAAGGAAAGGGGCATTGAAAATAGCAGCATCTTGTAAGAAGGACACTGAGCAGGCAGAAGAGCAGAAGGGGACTCACAGCCAAAGAAGCTTAAGACATCTGCTGCACAAGCCAATCTCTGAGGTGCTTGGTATGAACTCTAAAGTGAGGTCATTGGGTTGTCTACATTTTCTCCTTTCTACTCCACTGATGGTGCTATGTAACCTCACCTCACCACATTTCCTAGCAACTGTTTTCCCCTTTCCCAGGAACCGGGTTTCTCAGAGAACCACAAATGCACAAATACCAGCATGGACCTGGAAAAATAACATTTCCATTTTGGGACTGAACAAGTTGAGCAGCAGTCCAAACATCCTTAATTGTGCATTGATTGAGTCAGGAGGTAGCACACATCTGTACGGTCTTCCTATCTCCAGCCTTCGACAAGAGACCTTTATCAGCAAACGTGCATACAATCTAAGAAGCCAAAAACACAGAGGAAGCAAAATGTATTGACATAAGATGCTAACTTTTCACATAATCATCAGTTCCAGCAACTGTTGTTGATACTGTAGTTTAGAATAGATCAACACTTTCTCATTTGGCTTTATTTATTTATTTTATTGGATTTATATAACCACCATTTACGCCTAAGCGACCCAAGGTGACTCACAACATCAGTTAAAACCCATGCCCAATACTAATTAAAACCAAATGCTATAAAACTATCTAGAAACATCCATAAAACCTCCCCATTCCCCTTAAAAAGAAGGACACCTGGGCAGGAATAAATGAGAACCCCAGGCAGGGCTAAATAAGCCAGCAGGACTGAGTTGTGGTACCAGTTGTACCCCACACCTACTGGCATAGCCACATTTTTGCTTTTATTTTGTCAAATTTTATGCTGGAAGAAGAACCTGGGATTTGTTCTAGATGTCACCCAACAGTATTGCTTAGAGTTGACAAATCCAAGTGCAGATTGGCCATGATGACAGAAGAAGAACAAAACGAAGATGGGATTTTATTCACATTTGCTGGCTGTGCCTCACTGTTGAAGGCAATCTCGTGTTTAGTTGTAATTGATGATCACAGTATAATTTCTGCTCCTTACGTCGAGTCTAGCCTTCGGGAGCAATCAAAAACAAATCTATACCCCCGTCTGCATGTCAGCTCCTTGCGTACATTTGGAAACAGCAACCTTAACACCCTTTAATTCTCTTTTCTCCAGGGTAAGTGTGCTCCGTTTATTGAAACATTCCAAAGACTTGGCCAATTTTCCATTTCTCCGTATTTTATTTTTACAATCTTTCTATCAGCATCTTGCAGGTGAATTTATAAAGAAATCTGCATGTTAGTGAAATGAATTAAAATGAGGTCTTTGCTTTAGTGAGTTAAAGTAGTTGGTGAGTTCTTTGCTCCCTGAAGAAAGCATAAGAAATGGCTTTCAAGCCAGATGCGGATTAGTTTACTTTTGAAAATAGTCAAAAACAGGCTGAAAACTGTGAGAATGGGATTAGGAATGATGGGCATGGTGTGCTGTGATTTTAATGGGTACTCACAACGAGCCTCCTTGAAGATTGTGGTATTTTTGAACCACAAGGCTAATCTTTCTCATACTAGGTCAGGCAAAGGGAACTGCAGGATGAACTCACCAAAACGGTTCCTTCATTTTTGGCAGTTTCACGTCGGGGTTAGACATGGAAGAAGAATTGGTTAATATCCAGGAAGAGGTGTGGGATGCAGTGGTGGGCTGATTTTTTTTTACTACCACACTGGGGGTGTGGGCTACTTTGTGGGCATGGCCATGTGACTGAGTGGGCGATCTAGTCATGCCTGCCACATGACCATGAAAACATCTGCAAACACAGACAGCACTGGCTCTTTGGCTGTAGATGGAGATGAGCACTACACCCTAGAGTCGGATACATTTTAGACATTCTAGTTAGCCCATAATTAGAACAGTATTATATTTAACAAGGATATAGCCATAGCCATGACACTTCTATAGTAAAGGTCTCCCTTGCTCAAAAGCCAGTCGTATCCAACTCTAGGGTTCTGTGCTTATCTCTGTTTACTGTGTAGCCAAAGAGCCAGTGGACTCAATCTACAAAAGCTCAAATTAAAATATAGCAGTTAGACTTTAAGGTACCACAATGTGGTTTGTTATGGGAGAGCATAAGGGCGCTTCCCTGGGAGGAAGGAGGGGGGAACGAGAGCGTGGAGCTCCCTGGGCCAGCTGCAGTCTACCTCAGAGCAGCAGTTAGTCTATAAGGTGCCACAACATGTTTGTTTTTCTGTTTTGTTTACTCTCTCATAAAACTTTTGAAATGGTAGCTGTGTTAGTCTGTGTTTCAAGCATATCAGGAAGTAAACAAAACAAAAAGACAAAAATGTTGTGGCACCTTAACTGCTGCTCCGAGGTAAACTGGCCAAGGGAGCCATGACCCTCGTTCCCACCTCCCTCCTCCCAGGGAAACCCACAAGACTCTGCCCAAGGCTCCACACCTCCTCCTTCATTTCCCCCCCCCCCCACATGCATACACAACAGGCCCATGGAGACTCACAGAGAAGGGGCGCGGGGGGGGGGGCTGTGGTGGTGGCAAAAGACAGAATGCTGGACTGGATGGGCTGTGGCCTGTTCCAGCAAGGCTGTTCTTATTTTCTTATTTAAGCAGCGGGTGGGCGCCAAAGCCTCACTCCAAGCCCCGGACCAGGGCACGCCCACCCGCCGCTTCTAACAGCAGAAGCAGCCCCTGTAGTTTGCACTGGGTGGTCAGATGGTCGGTCAAGGGCTGAGCCGGACCCAGCGGTCCCCCTGGTCGAGGGCTTGGAGTGAAGCTTGGGCACCCACTCACTGTTTGTAGCAGCAGCAGCAGCAGCACCTGTATCAGTGCCCCTTGACAATCCACCTGCCGGCCCGGTGCGAACTACAGGCGCTGCAGGTGCTGCTGCTAGAAGCGGCAGGTGGGTGCCGAAGCCTCACTCCAGTCCCCTGACCAGGACATGCCACATTTTGCCTGGGGGGGAGGGAGATGATGAGAAGCCAGCGGAGGCCTTGCTGGCTCCCGCGGTGCTCCCGAGCCCTGATGAGGCTGGGTCAGCACCGCCGTCAGCGGGACAGCTGTGTCTGTGCACCTGGAGTTGGGCGGGGTGGGGATTGTGTGTGGCCAGCCAGTTCTACTACCGGTACGCCCGTACCGGTCCAAACCAGCTGATCCTGGTGGGATGTGAGATGAAAAATGGGTTTTGTAATATTGGAATGTGAAGAAGCGCCATGATTTCTGTTTATGATCATGATTATGATGGCTAAGTGATGCATGTGTTTATCCAGAGAAGACAAAGAAGTGTGCTTATGCTTGCTTGCGAGTAAACAGTAGAAAGATGTAGTCAAATATGTTCCTGTCAAGGCCAGGAAATATAGCTAGACATGCCTTTCTTGTTTTCTCCAGGGAAAAAAAGGTAAAATTGGGCCCATCCTGCATATCATTAAACCAGCCCACGGTGAAAACTGGGACACTTCTAGCCACACCCACCCACCTCCCAGAACTCCCACCCCACCCCCAGAAGCCGTGTTGCATCACTTGTGCCATCAGATCCGGTGGCGCCGATTGCACAGTTTTCACAGCTTTGTCCACAGCTTCCGTCACTTCCCTGGGTGGTAGAAGGCTGTTTGGAGCAATTTTGCTCTGTCCGGGTGATTTTCTGATGCTTCCCCACTTCGCTATGGCTGCTTGAACGCACCGCCTGGTGACTTCCGGTGCTGGGGGAACTTGCGTCATTGGCTTGGTGCCTAGTGTGGAACCAGAAAGTTGAATGGTGGCGCGTTCGAGTAGCAAAGTGGGGAAGCATTGGAAAATCATCTGGACAGAGCGAAATTGCTCCAAACAGCCTTCTACCACCCAGGGAAGTGGTGGAGGCTGTGGACAAAGCCACAAAAACAGTGCAATTGGCATCACTGCCATGCACTGATGATGACAGAAACGTTTGTCCAGGGAGCAGGCACACCTCCGCCCCCCTCACCAGTGTGTGTGGGGCATGTCTGGCCCGTGGCGTGAAAACGTTGAGAACGCCTGATATAGAGGATAAGCTGCAGGGGGATTTCTAGTTCCTTTATTTCCTTTATTGGCAATACTACATTTTGCTAATTCAAACTGCATGCCCTACCTGATCTGGCTGGTTTGTTAGTATAAACAGTGATTGAAACCTATCATAGATTTCTCTAGGCTGGTGCAGGACCACAGGTACTCTGAAGCAGCACAAAGGTTTATGTGGGCTTCCGGAATGGGCACTGGTCTCTAGCAGGTGGAACAAGTCCTATGATAGTGGGATTCTCAGCCATTGGCTTTATCCCTCTTCAAAGCTATTCCCAGCATAGTGGGGACATGATGTCTCTGAATGCCATATAGCTATTAAAGATAAAAATCCTCCTTAGGGGAAAAAGGGGTGGCAACTTTAATTTACTAGTGAAAGAGGAAAAACCGATTGAGGCTATATTGGGTCACCAACAATATTTTTATACTGATTGCAGTCATATCTTCAGTAAATAATAATATCTGTGTAGACTTCAAAAAGTTTATTCATGAGTTTTTTGTCTTCAAAGAGTTTATTCAAGAGTTAAAAAGTCCTCCGGATTAGAAACTTTTTTCGAATACATTCTTCATCAGAACAATATTGACTGTAAATACAAAAGTGAAGAAAATGATGTGCCAAGTATTTTAAAAAAGACTGCATGAGACAATAATGGTGATAAAACCCATAGAGATACATGACTGAAACATATTAAGGTATATACAAATATGTTATAATGCTTACACATGCAATACACATATTCTTTATTCTAGGCTTCTGGGATATATACATTTATTTTTATTATTATTATTAATATTAATATTAGTTTGAGTGCATTCCTTGCCTCCCTCAACTTATCACAAGTTTCATGCCTCTCTATAGCTTTACTCTTATTGTGCTAAGGAACTAATTCAGTTTTCAGGCTAAAGAACTGCACTAACTAATGTTCCTGATAAAGTACCACATAAAGCCCATAAAAATACTACACAAAGACATGTTGAATAATGTTTACAAAGTTTATAGATATATACATTTATTTTATTATATTAATAATTATTATTATTAGTTTGAGTGCATTCCTTCCCTCTCTCAACTTATCTCAAGTTCCATGCCTCTCTATAGCTTTACTCTTATTGTGCTAAGGAACTAATTCAGTTTTCAGGCTAAAGAACTGCACTAACTAATGTTCCTCATAAAGTACCACATGAAGCCCATAAAGATACTACACAAAGACATTCTGAATAATGTTTACAAAGTTTATAGTTTGATAACAAGCCAAGTATCATATGTGAAATACAGCTGCTAACTCCTACTGCTTGTCTAAATTGACAGAATAACATACCTTAGTTATTTTCTAAAATTGTTTACATTCAATTGCTTTCCATGCCTATCTCAGCTTATTCTCTTATCAGGCTGAATGACTAGAATTACTATCTGAAACTCTTATATAGAGTGTTCACAAAAGGAGAAGTTACCCTTAAAGGAGACAGACCACATTGCTGAAAAAACCCTAAGAGTCTAATACATAGGTCCTACAGAATAATCTTCTCAATCTTGTATATGATGAACTTCTTCATAACATAGTAGATATTGAATCCAACTCCTTTCCAATGATTGAAACTGTAGTTTGGTACTTTTGCCTGGAGAGTCTCAAGTTGGAGGAATGACTGTTTGGGTTAGCAATAAGGTCATAACATTAATAATCAGTTGTATGGGAGAAGCAGCTGTGTGAAATGCCATGGAGCCAAGAAATCTTGTAAAAGTCAATAAGGATGTGGCCAACCGGCATGTAACAAGTGAAAGAGGAAAAACCGATTGAGGCTATATTGGGTCACCAACAATATTTTTATACTGATTGCAGTCATATCTTCAGTAAATAATAATATCTGTGTAGACTTCAAAAAGTTTATTCATGAGTTTTATGCAGGCCTTCGTTTCAAGCCCCCATGCTATCTTGTTTATCCATCTCCAGACAGATATGAATCACACAATAACGCAAAAGCAGGATGGCTGACTTGTGGGCGAGCACATTCAAGTGCAGCATACAGTGATTTGGCTTTAAATGCTCTGTGTTATACACAAGGAGACCCCACTGTTCTTAGTCTATGCTCAAATCCCAGGCTGTTCTTCTCCACACATCACTTCAAAGTCTCTCACAATTTTGCTGGAAATTGAATCTAAAAAGAGTTTGTAAATGCTACTTTCTTCTGTTCAGAAAATAAGTGTAGAATAGAGTATTTTTTAAAATTATTAGTTACAGCTCCCAGAATCCTTGGACATTGTTGGAATTCTCATAAAAATAAAATAAATAAAGCAGGTCTAACCAGTATGGTTCAAGAGAGAATTGGATAACCATCTGTTATATCTGATTTGAATCAGTTTCCTGCATTGAGCAGGGAGTTGGACTTCATGGCCTAAAGCAGGGGTTCCCAACCTAAGGCCTGTGGGCCGGATCTGGCCCATGGTGCCATTTCATGTGCTCCCACCCCTCCAAGGGCATTCAAAAAACACAATGGCTACCCCTTTGAAGCCTTTGGGGCAAAATGGCCACCCCCATCATGCAGGCAGCCCCTAGGAGAGCATGACCCGGCCCCTGGCTTGAAAAGGTTGGGAACCCCTGGCATAAAAGGCCCCTTTCAGCTCAGAGATTCTGTGATTCAGACCTTCACTCTGGGACAATTTGATTTGAATTTATTTTTATATACCGCTTTCCTCGTCTAGCAGACGACCCAAAGTGGTTCACAATACATAGAAACATACAGAAATACAATATAACAATAGTACAAAGCAAAATACAGTTTTACAAGTAAAATAATAATGATGCAAAATTACATAACCAATTATAATGCAAAAATGCAATAGATGCAGATCAGCCAAGACCACCCACAAAATCCCCTGCCTTTTGAGTCTTTTGAGTCTGGGGGCGAAGGGGGGGAGGGGCCCAAGAACGCCGGCTGATGGTGTGGCCGGGAGGGCCTCTTCGCCCCCATCGGGGCCAGGAGTGCGGCGGCGGCAGTTCGTCTGGTACCCCCTCGCCTTTTAAGTCCCAGGGGGAGGGGGAGGGTGGGATCAGGAACACCAGCCAATGGTGTGGCCGGGAGGGTCTCTTCGCCGCCACTGGGGCCAGGAGTGCGGCAGCGGCAGCTTGCGCGGCACCCCTCACCTTTTAAGTCCCAGTGCAAGGGGGAGGGCGGGGCCCAGGAACGCCGGCCGATGGTGTGGCCGGGAGGGCCTCTTCACCCCCACTGGGGCCAGGAGTGCGGCAGCGGCCAAACTAATGTCACCACTACACCCCCCCCCCCAAATATGTTCCTCGTCCTGCCTTGATCATCGGAGCACAGGGGCGGCACTTTGGGAGGTGGACCTGGCTTTCTGGCCCCTCCGCCCAACTTTGCTTCCTCCTACAAGCAGAGTCGCTCCAGAGTTGGGCTTCCTAAGAAACTGATCAAGAACAGATCCTGCCCCTCCTCTTTATGTCCATCTTTCAGGTATTTGAATAGTGCCATCATCATATCCTGTCTCAGTCTCCTTTTCTCGAGCCTAAACATGCCCAGTTCTTCCAGTCTTTCTTCCTAGGGTTTGGTTTTCATATCACACTTGTTGCTCTTCTCTGTACCTGCTCTAATTTGTTTGCATCTTTCTTAAAGTGCAGTGGCCAGAACTGAACACAGTACTCTATATGTGACCTAATGAGTGCTGAATAGAAGGGGAACTAGTAGTACCTCATGGATTTCGGAGACTATACTTCTGTTAATGCAGCCACTCTGGTGGCTTAGTGGTAAAGGTGCTGAGCTTGGAAACTGGAGGGTTGGGTTTCGATACCCGAGTGATGCACAATGGATCTTGGGGACATGAAAGGAGCCTCATTCGGGTGTCCCTTGAACAGAGTTTCTCCAGCAAAAATCCTTTCAACCCAGAGTAATCTCTGACATGAAATTATTATTATAATGCAGCTTAAAATAGCATTGGCCTTTTTTGCATCCACATCGCACCGTTGACTCATACTGAGCCTGCGATTTACAACAATCACAAGACACTTCTCACTTGTATTACTGAGCCAAGTATCCCCCATCTTGTAACTGTGCATCTGGGTTTTTCCACCCTGGGTGTAATGCTTTGCACTTCTCCCTGTTAAATTTCATTCTGTTGGTTTCAGCCCAGTGTTGAAGCCTATCAAGATCTCTCTGAATTCTGCTCCTGTCTTTCAAGCTATTAGCAATTCCATTCAGTTTAGTGTCATCTGAAAATTTGATAAGAATTCCCAGCACTCCCTCATCCAAGTCATTTATGAAACTATTGAAGAGCACAGGGTCCAGGACTAAGCTTTATAGTACACCACTTGTTACCACCACCCCGTCCCAGGTGAAGAAGGAAGAAGATGAGGAGGAGGAGACAATTTTAGTAGCAGGACAGAAATGAGCTCCCATCTTCATCCCAGCTCCTGCCAACCTAGCAGTTCGAAAGCAAGACATTGCAAGTAGATAAATAGGAACCACTTCGGTGGGAAGGTAACAGCATTCCGTGCGCTCCGGTGTCTAGTCATGCCTGACACATGACCATGGAAACGTCTGCAGAAGCAGACAGCGCTGGCTCTTTGGCTTAGAAACAGAGATGAGCACTGCACCCTAGAGTCGGATACGACTGGCTTTCGAGCAAGGGAAACCTTTACCTTTTTATATGTGATAGAATCTACAGGGATTCCAATCTTTGAATTGTGAAGCCCTCAAAGCCTTCTCCTTGATAACTGAAATTGTCCGATTTGTGCTCCCCCCCCCCAGAAGTGAATGTCTTAAATGATGACTATAGAACATATGAAGAACTGTGTGGATTTTCATAACTTCTCCTCTAAAATGAACTAAACTGAATTTCTCAGCAACTGCTTTGACCACCTATAGCAGGGGTGACCGAACTATGGCATGTGGGCCAGATCCAGCCCACCATTTCATGTGGGCCCCCAACACTCTGTCGCACCCGAAAGTGTGGCAAATGGCCACCCCCATCATGCAAGCAGGGCAAAATGGCCATCCAGCCCCCAAAGCTGCCTGAGAGAGCATGAGCCGACTCCCGGCTTGAAAAGGTTGGGAACTCCTGACCTATAGAGACAATGCATAATGTCTTGGTTGAGATTCCCAGGTGTCTTCATGGACCAAATGGTGGTGTGGACCCTCCTCACACAGAAAATGTCCAGGGGCTGTTTCATTTGTATCTGTTCCTCCACGCACATGCAACAAACCTATTGGGAGTTTGCCACACGGTGGTTCCATTTGGTTTTGTTATGTACGCAGCTTCCTCGCCAGCCCATTACAACTGTTTTATGATGATGATCAAATATCTGAGTCATGATGCTTTATGTGGCCTTGAGTCTCGCTGGAATGTTACTAATAATTAAAGCCAAGGAGGTGGTTTTGTTTTTAATAAAGGGAATTGAGACAAGAAAGAGAGGGAGTTATTTTCTAGCAATATTTTGAAGTAGAATCATAAACACATTGTAAAACGAACACCAAATTTTCCTCTCACCCTTCATCTCCACACGCAAACATTACTTACGGAAAAGTGTGTGGGGGAAAGACGTGAATCATTTCAATTTAATTACCAACCACTGGGTATTCTGTGGCAGCATTCAAATGCAAAATTTAAAGGCCTCTTTTCCATGTCTGCTTCTGGGACTGGAAAGTTAAGATTCTTGTGGAGAAGAGATGACGTTATTCCACAAGGAGCTGCAGAGAAATGTTTTATTATTATTAATGATGATGATGATTACTGCTCAGAGAACTCCACAGCCAGTGGCCATGTTCTCTTTGAACTTCAAACTATACCGGCTCTGTGTAAAAACATCTAGTGAAGGAAAGACCCTCACCTTCACAGGCACCCCGTTGAACAGTCTTACTATGAAGATGCTATTTCTAAAACTGAACCACATTGTCCTGTTTTTGTCTGAATCCATGTTTGAAAATATTTGCAGAGACCTCCTCCCCAGCCCACTCCTCAAATGCAAGTTGCCTTGGGGTGCTAATGTTAGAATCCTTGCAAGTGCTAGTTATATGTTCTACATTCAATCTACGTCAGATACACAGGTTAATAAAATACAGTGCAGTAAGACAAAACAAATATTGGGACAGTTAGCTACGCAGTTACAACACAAGGCAAAAGCAAAGCAATCAGGCTTATATACCGTCCCATAGCACTTAGTGCTACGGTGACTGCAGCCATGAAATATTATAAAAAGAAGATTAATTTTTGGGAGACAATCTATGAGAAACCTAGGCAGTATTATAAAAAGCAGAGACATCGCCTTGCCCACAAAAGTATGCATAGTCAAAGCAATGATATTCCCAGTAGTAATGTATGGTTGTGAGAGCTGGACCATAAGTAAGGCGGAGTACAAAATAATAGACACCTATGAAATGTGGTGCTAGAGGAGACTCTTGAGAGTCCCCTGGGCTGCAAGGAGATCAAAATCAGTCCATCCTGAAGGAAATCAGCCCTGACTGCTCCTTGGAAGGAGAAATATTGAAGATGAAGTTAAAGTACTTTGGCCACCAAATGAGAAGAGGGGACTCACTCGAGAGGGCCCTGATGCTGGGAAAGATCAAAGGCAAAAGGAGAAGGGGCGGCATAGGATGAGATGGGTAGATGGCATCGTTGATGCAATGGCGTAGAGCTGAGCAGGCTGTGGAGGATGGTGGAGGATAGGGGTGCCAAGTGTGTAGTGGTCCATGAGGTCGCAAAGGGTCGGACTCGACTATGTGACTGAACAACAAAAGCACTTAGTGCACTCTCTGGGCAGTTCACAAGTTAATTATCATTTTGCCTCTAACATGCTGGGTACTCATTTTGCTGACCTTGGAAGGATGGAAGGATGAGTCAACCTTGAATCCTGGCCTGAATTGAACTCACATGCTGTTGATTGTAGTACAGCAGTTTAACCACTATGCCTCCCAGCATAAAGAAACACCTCATAGAATGCATCCTTATTCCCACAAGGACACTTACAACAAAACAGAAATTAAAGTTGGTCACCATGGAAATGAGATGCCTGAGGAAGGCTGCTGGAATGACTAGAAGGGATGAAATCAGGAATGAGATCATAAGGGAAATAAGCTGATGAGCACCAAACTTAAACTACATACAGAGACAACAAATAAACTGGTTTGCCCTTTTGGACATAATGTCTTGCGGTTCAATACCGTATGTGGAAAGAGGAGAATGAGAAAGGGCATGAGGCAAAGCCAGAGGAAGGCGGAGAGGGAGAGCATCAAAGATATATTACAAGGTCACCAAATAACACTGGTGGAAGGTGCTAGAAGTGCCAGAGCCTTGTACTGTATATCCCTTGACACCCAAAGGATAAAAGAGGAAGCAAAGAAGAAGAAGTTGTTGTAGGTTATGTTTGGATTTCTCTCTGCTTGGTCCTTTACTCTGAGGATGAAAGAGTTACATTAAAAGAAAAGCCATTACCAATGGAATGGTCTCTGAGGAGCATAGATCAAAGGCCATCTTTCAATTCCTACTTTAGAGGGCTGAAAGAAGACAAGAACCTCAGAAAAATCCATATTCCTCTTCCCTCCAACAGATGTGTCCACATCATCACAAAAAACCAGAAACCAACCTAGCTTTAGAAGCTCTCAAATTGTGGAGCCGGCAAACTACAGACGAAAGTAACTGAGAGCAAATATATTGATGTGTTCCAGTAAAAGCCTCTCTGCATTTAAGAAACCAACAGAAATCCCATCAACAGCAAACCTTCACAAGAGCCCAGGAAACATTAAATGACTGGGTAGGAGTTAAGTAGCACCTCTTCCTGATTCATAGTTTCACAACAACTCAGAGAGCATCTCAAGCAAGCGTAAAATTAGCTACATGAGCATATTTATCTATTATTGATGGCGACACATCCATGTAAATGCATTACTTTTGAATTTAGAAGCCAGCAATATCTTGAATTATATCAGCAGCTGACATCCTACACATTTTGATTAAACATTAAGAAGAATTCCTGGGAGGAAGGGCCATTTGGCGATTGGAGGGACTATCTCAAAAACGGATACGGTTGTCTCCATTGGGGAGTTTTAAACAGAGGTTGATGACTGAGTGTCTGGGATGGTTCAGACGATTCGATGTGGAATTCTTGCTTTGTTAGTTGGTTGGATTTGACAATGTTTAACATCCTTTCCAGCTCTGGCATTCTATCATGTTATGATTCTTATTCCTTTTTTTTATTCCTTTTTTTAAATTACATTTTTCAGTATAAAACAAAATTACAAAACAAATACAAATACAATACAAATACTAATACACTACATATATGCATACCTAAAATACATACATTGCAAATATAAAATATAGGAAAAAAAACCAGAATAAGTAAAATAAAACATAAGTACAATCAAATTTTTACATAGCAATGCAACACCTCAATAACGTCTTTTCGTTATTTTACAGAATATTATAAACCTCTTAAAGTTGCCCTAACATATATACAGTATTCTATACTACTTTATTCCTTTACCATATTTAGTACAACCACAACTTTTCAAATTAATATTGCTATTCTATTACTAACAAATCGAAACAAAAATACAATAATAAAAATACAATAACCAATTTTCACATTACATACCCAGTGTATTATACAATTCCCTGGAGAGCGCGGCTTATCACAGTGGTTTTACATTAATGATTGGCTTTCGAGCAAGGGAGACCTTTTTCCTCTATCTTAAGTGTCTGTAAAATAGATAGAACTCCCAGAATGGACAGTTATGGCATTTGTAGTTCAGAAAACCAAACAAAATCCCATCTCTACTAAACATGGTAACCCATCTATCTTGAGAAGCATCCAGACACAAGATCAACAATTTATCCACCTGTGAAATGGGCCGAGTCCTTGAGACCTGCTTTTGGTACAGATATTGCACTTCCAGAGGTGCAGTAGGAAATCCCCCACCCATCTAACTACTATTCCTCCTCCTCGTCCATCTAACTCAAGGCAAATAGTATTCCAAATCAGCCAAGTTACTCTACTACTCAAGGGTGAAAATCCCACCAGTCCCTTTCCTGCACTTGGAAGCTAAAAACTCAGTTAGAACTAATTGAGTAGGTTAAAACAATTTGCTGCTTTCACGGGATACACCAAAATCCCTCGCTTGAGGCAACCGCCTCACTCTGCCTAACGGCAGAGCCGAACTTGCCTGACAGCCACCGTAGACCAGACAGAGCCATTCTCTGAAGGAGTCAGGCCACATGTTGCCAAGAAAATGGAAGCTTGCCATGGCCAGAAATAGGCGTGAAGGAATGCCATCTGTGCCAGTCTCGCTTTTTGGAAAGAAAAACTAGAACAGCTCGGTCTAAAACATGAAGGACCACATTTCTCTCACCACTTAGGATTCTTTACCACGGAACCAAAAGTGCAACAAATCTGTGATTATGGGAGAAGATTGATTCATTTTGCTCTAAGCAGATGGAGCGCCTGCTATTTCGAGGCTCCTGCATGAATGATTTCGGTGTATCTTTCATTCTGGATATCGCTCAGTTACAGCAAATCATGCCACAGCAGGAGGGAAAATAGAGAGGGAGGGTGTGTGTGTGTGTCAAATTGCTAATCTTGGCATCAGCATCCATAAGGAAGCCCTTGTTTTTAGTTTGCATTTCTATCAAAGATGCAATGCCCTGGAGCTCTATATCGGCAGATGTGCACGCACACAAATATACACATACATACACATAAATACACAGAAAATGTCATGTTTTTGGGACTATAACTGGAAGAGGAGGTAGACAGGGCTCTAACTCTCTGGCTAAGGTAAAGAGACATGCAAGAGTGGGTTGGTTAGAGGTAGCCTTAACTTGACTTGGGACTCTGGTGGCTCAAGTGGTTAAGACACTGAACTGGAAAACTTTAAGGTCGACGTTCAAGATCTGAGTACTGCATGACGGAGTGGGGTCCCATCTCTTAAAACACTGAAATGTCATATTATGCCACCACAAATACACCCACAAACAATGATAACAAGCTGTTTTCTGAAAACTGTGTAAGAAGAAATGTTGAAGGCTCTTTTTGAAAAGTAATCATCCACGCTCTAATTCTTTCCAAATTAACATTCGAAACAAGCTGTACTTTAAAAAAATTGACTAGACTACTTTTCATGATAATCGCATGTACCATGCAAGAACCCAGAGTTATAGATGGTTATTTCTAAGTCATTAAATTCTATTTAACTGGCCCTGCATTGTTAAATTATTTCACAAAGACACATATTAAAGACTGGAACCCACTACTGGGTACAAGCTATCTAAAAGTATGCCAAGATTTTTCATTACTACATATATATATTTTTAAAAAAGAAGTTGCAAATTTGATCATGAAATTTTCTCTTTAAGTTCAAAACTTCAGTATGCAATGGATCTCGTTCTATATTCAATGTCATAGTTAAAATTATATATATCGGGGTGCCCAAACTATGGCCTAATAATCTGGCCAGTGCCGCTCCTGGAAGCAGAAGTTAAACGAGCCCACACATGTGCAAAATGCTGCATGAGCAAAATATGGCAGCGTTTTGTACATGCATGGGCGCATTGTACTTCTGCTTCTGGTGAAAGGAACCACATGACCGGCCCGCTCAACCACGTGACTGGCCCGTAGCCTGAAAAATTTGGGCACCCCGATATATATGGAGAGGGAATTATAGATGCACCCTACTGAACAGCAAAACAACAAATTGGCATTACAAACTGAATAAGAGCAGCAGCAATTAAAGAGGTTTCACACCAATACTTTTACCAAAAGTTCATTGAAATGAATATAAAATTTCTCTAGGATTTTTTTAAAAGAAGATAACAGAACTTATCTTTTTAAAACCAATGTAAAAAGAGTGAATTCATGTGTTGTGAGAGAATACACTTGGCTTTTTTCTTCAGTCTCCCTACTTCCTTTGAGGGCAAGATGGAACCATCACTTTTGGAGCTATTTTATTTTATAACTTTCTATCAGTGAAATCAACAGAAATCAAAGTCTTTGGGCTGTGCGTATTTGTGTATTTATGTGTATGACTGTGGCCCAGGACAGTGCTTGTTCATTTCGTAGTAGCAGAAGGAACAGCTATTAACCTGCTTTACCATGTGTATGAGCATACACACATGGTACACACAGAGAGATATACACTTGTGTTTGTATTTTAGCATATCTTACCCTTTTGATTAGCCAAATAAGGATGTGCATTTTCAGTGATAAGGACATAAAGAAATTTTTGCTTGTTCAAGATATGTTGTATACATAGGCCACAATCCAATGTCTTAATGTTTGCTAGATTCCATTGTTTCTTCCAAAGTCAGCTACCCTTTCTCTTCTGTGTTTGCTCCCCTAGCAACACAAAACCCAAGGAAACCTTTTGCTACAGAGAGCTACAAGTGAGAATCATGATTTTTGAACAGTGGATCACACAGGTAAGCTACTGGATCATGGCCATTACCACCACACAACTGTTTGGGAGTATTATTGTTTTATCTCAAACCAGAGAGTTCATTGATTAGTTAAATGAAATAAGTAAGTCACTGCCAACTATATTTCCCAGAATATATCACAAGCCTGGAAATGTATACATTTCTGCCTACAACATGCATCTGTTACCATATTCAGTTCAGAGCAGAAAGAATCAGGCAAATCCACTTTTCTAAAAAAAGAAAGAAAGAAAGAAAATATATCTTCTTAGAGCATATTCCTCCATTTGGGAATGATAAGAACATAAGAACAGCCTTGCTGGAACAGGCCACAGCCCATCCAGTCCAGCATTCTGTCTAACACAGTGGCTCACCATTTCCTTCAGGGAATTCCCAAGGAGATGCCTTCACCTGCTGATTCCCTGGAAATGGCATTGAGAGATATCCTGCCTATCTCTCCAACCCGGAGGTTGTCCTTAAGTATCCATAATTATAGCCATTGATACTCTTGTCCTCCATGAACTTGTCTAATCCTTTCTTAAAGCTGTCAAGACTGACAGCTGTCACCACTTCTTCTGGCAGGGAGTTCCATAGACCAGTGATCCTCTGGGTGAAAAAGTACTTTCTCTTATTTGTTTGAGAACTAGTACCCAAAAGTTTCATGGAGTGTCCCCTAGTTCTAGTGTTGTGCGATAGGGAAAACAGTTTTTCCTTATCTACTTTGTCCACACCGTTCATGATTTTATAAACTTCAATCAGGTCACCTCTTAGACGCCGTCGTTCAAGAGTGAAGAGGCCCAACCGTTGCAGCCTCAGATGGTAAGGAAGGTGTTCCAGTCCCCTAATCATTTTGGTTGCCCTCCTCTGCACTTTCTCCAACTCCATAATATCCTTCTGGAGGTATGGCGACCAGAACTGTACACGGTATTCCAGATGGGGCCTCACCATAGATTTATAAAGAGGCAAAATGACACTTGCTGACTTATTTTCTATACCCTTCCTAATGATCCCTAACATTGAGTTTGCTTTTTTCATTGCTGAGGCACACTGGGTTGACACCTTCATTGAGCTGTCCACCAGGACACCAAGGTCCCTTTCCTGGTTTGTCGCAGAGAGTTCAGAACCCATCAGTTTATAAATGTAATTGGGGTCTTTTGCCCCAACGTGCATCACTCTGCACTTACTAATGTTGAAACTCATTTGCCACTGTTTTGCCCACTCCCCCAGTGTCAAGAGATCCCTCTGGAGCTCCTCACAATCTCTCACAGTTTTCACTACCCTGTATAATTTAGTGTTGTCAGCAAATTTGGCTACCTTGCTTTTTACTCCTACCTCTAGATCATTTATGAAGAGGTTGAAATGCAGGGGTCCCAGTACTGAACCTTGGGGGACCCCACTCTTTACTTCCCTACACTTGGAGAACAGATCATTCTTTCAACTCCAGTTCAGTTCATTCAACATACCCATCTAAAAACCCACAACAGAACTTTTCTCAGCCACTGTGTCCTCTTTTATACTGACAACAGCTAAAAGAAGCATATCCTTAAAACTCAGCCATAATCTTGAAGAAAGGAAAACTCCCAATCTTTCCAATTTTATCAAACCACAACCAGGTAGCTGCATACAGACTTCCTTCAAACACAACCCCATATTCCATAGACAAAGTCACAACCCTGCACAAAGTTAAGACAGATGTTTTACACAAGTTTTAAGGGCATTGTCCCCAACCATTTCTCATGTTGACAATCCAAGCACATCTTACAGGCCAGCAGTTATGAAATGCACAAGCCTCGAATTGGGATGACCAGCAGAAAGCTGATGCAGCATAGAGCTTCTCTTACCATAGAGAAGATCCGTCTGTTCCGGAGACCTCCAAAAAGTCGTATTCATCCTCTAATTGGAAATCCAGGAACACCAATGCGATGGTGTCACCAGGCTCTGCTAAGATGGTCCATGTGCAGTCGGCATTGTTGCTGTACTCCAAAGGGTAATGCGGGGTTGAAATAATTCCACTCTGCCCCCGGAGGGTCCCACCACATGCATCGTCAGCTGAAAGACAAGATAGGGAGCTAAGAATGCTTTGATGGAAAGGATGTGTTCTGAATGGAGCTGATGAGGCTTTGAAAGGAGGTCCCACCTCTTTTTCATCTGCCTGTCAACATAGAACAAACCCCTTGCGCCTGCCAGGCCCAACTTGAAGAAGGTAAAGGGTAAAGGTCACCCTTGCTCAAAAGCCAGTCGTATCCAACTCTAGGGTTCTGTGCTTATCTCTCTTTATAGCCAAAGAGCCAGCGCTGTATGCATCTGCAAATGTTTCTGTGGACATGTGGCAGGCATGCCTAGACAGTGCATGGATCACTGTTTACCTTCCCACCAAAGTGGTACCTATTTAACTACTTGTAATTTCTTGCTTTCAAACTGCTAGGTTGGCAGGAGCCGGGACAGAGACGGAAGTTCACTGTCATGCAGGACTCCAACTTTTCAGTATATATACTGAGAGAGAGAAATAGAGAAATAGAGAGGAAGGAGGGTTGGCAGGAACAATCTAGCAAATGGAAGAAAGCAAAGGAGTCAATTTATCCTTCATTTTAGTGAGCAAGCCATACCTGGACATAGTTTTTAAAATATTCATGGAATATCATATGTGGGAATGGTTTGCTTGCTGGTTTCCACTTCAGCATAATTGGAAAGCGTCCAGTGAGCTTCTAGGACAGTGTTTCCCAACCTTTGTTTTTGGGACTACAATTCCCAGAATCCTAAGTCAAATCCCCACAGTTCTGATTAGCCAATGTACTGACTTAGGCTTTTGGGAATTGAAATCTCACAGTGGGTCCTGGGCCCCACGTTGGGAAACATTGTTCTAGGGTTCAGCCAAAATATCCTACTCTGCTGTTAATTTGATGTCTTCATTTTACTTTAATGTGAACAGCTTTGGGAGCTCTGGAACAAAACAGAGGAGAGTGTACAATTAGGCAAAAATAAATATATAAATGAAGATAAAATATACACTGTGGGGAGGCTGATGTTTTAACTGATTTGGGGTGTGTGTGTGTTTTAGCAATTCTCCAAGAAGGCAGAAATGTGTTTGTAGAACAGGAAACCGCCTGGAATTCCTGCTCTGTGGAGCAGTTGACTCACTAAATTCCCACTGATTCAATGGGCCTACTCTAGTTGGGATTTATTGCTGGATTACTCCCAATGCATATTTCTGGAACAAGAACTATGTTTTTTAAATGGCAGAGTTGTGTTTCTTATCAAAGATGCTTCCTCAATGCCACATTGGCTACAGCTGGATGTTTGGTTCTCTGGGAAAAGTATAATGTCACACAAACCTTTTGCACAACATTGTTCTGAGCAATTTGAGAGCAAATGACTCAGCGCACAAGAACTGGTCATTGTGACCATAGCACTCTACAATGATCTATCTGGACTCTGATTAGCATCTTAATAATAAAATCTATTGCTTCTTAGCCAGAGCTTTAAAGAAAAATTAACAGTCAGTATTTCTGGGCAAGAGATGAAGAAATTAAAAAAACAATTAATTCTCAGTTGGTGAACTAGCATAAAATGAACAATTGATTCCAGGAAGATTAGATGAACAATCAATTCTCATGGAAGGGCTAAGAATTCAGATTTGTGATTGGCTAACTGGATATGAGTTGGATGGAGTGTGTAGCTTAGAAGCAGAAGCAAAGCAAAACAAAAATAGCAGTTTAATTTAGCATAGGGCTGCGATAACTAACCTTGGCACTCCAGATGTTCTTGGACTTCAACTCAGAAGCCCTGATCAGCAGGAGTCCTGAATTGGGCTCCTGGGAATTGAAGTCCAAGAACACCTGGAGTGTCAAGGCTAGCCATCACAGACATAGGGGTTCCCAATGTGGGGGCCAGGCCCCACAGGTGGGCCTCAGTTCCCAGAAGCCTAAGTCAGTACATTGGCTGATCAGTGCTTTGGGGAACTGACATAGGCTTCTGGGAACTGAAGTCCAAAACCCAAAGATTGGGAATCACTGGCTAGCAGGTAACATGTTCAGCCCACTCCTATGCAAACTTTATTTTCCAAAAAGGAGCCCCATCAAATAAAAAATTGACTTCTAGACAAGAGTAGGTAAAGATAAAGGTCTCCCTTGGGCAAAAGCCAGTTGTGTCCAACTCTAGGGAGCAGTGCTCATCTACATTTACAGCCCAAGAGCCAGCACTGTCTGGATCTACACACATTTCCATGGTCATGTGGCAGGCATGTCTGGAGACTGGACCCCAGGGAACACTGTTACCTTTCCGACCAAAGCAGCACCTATTTATCTTCCTGCAATTTCTTGATTTCAAACTGATATTTTGGCAGGAGCTGGGGCAGACGACAGGTGCTCACTCCGTCATGCAGCACCTGGGTCTTGAACTGCTGTTGTGATGACCTTCTGGTCATCAAACTCAGAGTCTTAACCGCTAAGCCACTGCGGCCCACACAATCCCAGACAAGATTATCAGCATCCTAGTTTGCTGTCCTCATGGGATGGGACGCCTACAGCAACCAATGTCACCCAGCTTGCATTTGCCATTGGTTGACAGTGTTGTAAGCTTGGACTTCTAGCTTATAAGCATAATTTGCATACTAGAAGAAAGAAAAACAGAATGTCAGCCTATTCTGCAACTGGGGAATCAAAATACTGTTGAAAGTCTAAGAAATGAAATAAACCTGAACCTAGACTTTTTACATGAGAAGAACGTAGATCAGCACAATTTGCCTCCAGCTATGGGACATTTGTACAAATATCTCTGCAATCAGATCTGCAAATTAATCCTTCTGAACACCAAAAAAAAAAGTCCCAAAAGCACACTAGAATGCTATAAAGGGGATGCTGTGGCTGAGTGGTTAAGAATCTCACCTTGTTAGCTAGAAGGCCAGCAAGTCGGCAGTTCTGAGATCCGGGTACTACATGACGGATTGAGTGCGCGTCACTGTCCCAGCTTTTGGAGACATGAAAGGAGCCTCATTTGGGCATCCCATGACCACAGTTTCTCCCACAAAAATCATTTTAACCCAGAATAATTTCTGACACAAATTATTACTAGAATGCAAGAAATACAAATAAGGACAAATACTTGCTAAGACCTATAAGGAAATTGCTGTTTATGGAAGCATCACCTGAACACTTTCCGAAGAGCGCCTCTCATTTGATCCTGACATTCACACTGAAATGTCTTTCGACAGGAGACACCAAAATTCAACCAGATACCTTTACAGTGCAGAAGGTATCTCTGGCCACTAAACGATGGTCTCCCTTTATTGTACTGGATCTTTCTGTTTCTGCGTCTTTATGGGATGCAAGCTTGTGCTAGTACTAAACATTCTTTTTCGAGCTTCTGTTATTAGCATTGTTGTAGTACTTTATGTAGCAGCTTTTGACAGAAACAATGCTTAAAGCAAAGAAAGTTTTGCTGTTTTAGATCAATTTGGGATGCAGTGGTATTGGATTCAGTAGAGAATTTGTTGTCTCTTAATGTAAGTGCATCACTCATGACTGAAATCGATTCTCATCTACAGAACTCACTAGGGGTGTTTCGGTCACTTTGTTCTCTTTGATTCTTTTGTAGAATTGAAAGCAGACAATGAAGCTGAGTACAATCAAGTCCAGAATGTACTTACATATACTGTATGTTTTTTTTTAAAAAAAAGAAAGAAAGAAGAAAGACAGAGAAACACATGATTTGCCATGATTTTATCTAGGTGGCCACAACGCACTGTTCAAGTTTTGTAGTTATCTCTCAAAGTCTGGCCAAGTTATCCTGCTAGGGTGATAGCATACCAGTGGCTCCAAACATGGGGCTATGCCCCACAGGGGAACTTCAATTCCCAGAAGCCTAAGTCAGTACATTGTTCAATCAGTGCTTTGGGGAATTGACTTAGGCTTCTGGGAACTGAAGTCCAAAAACGAAAGGTTGGGAAACAATGGAATAGACCTTACTGCCAGTGACTCAATGTCAATAGCCAGGAGGCTATTAACTAACCTGACAACCCTCAGGACTAATGGAGTCCAGAGGGAGGGGTGATGGTCCCCAAGTGGATTAAATCCCACTTGAATTCATCTTGATGGAGGGCAGCATCTTCAGCAATACTGGCAAGGGCCTAAGGAGGACTTTGCGTGCCCAAAGGGCTCCGGACCAGAAAGTGACTCATGGAACTGGATCAGTGGTACGGTGTCACGCTGCGATGCAGAAGGCAAATGGAAGGCCACTGCATTATATTGTTCCCAGGACAACCTTTGTGGCTGATCTCCATGATGGTAGCCAATATTCAGAACTGGATATGGCACTTGAAGAAGAGGAAGTAATTATCTCTAAGTTCTATAGCAGAAGTCCCTGTGGTAAAAGAATGATGCATGAATGACTGAGTTAGTTAACCTAAACTGGATTTTGCATCCTCCAGCTATTCTCTGTATTTGCTTGAGTTGTAGTGATTTGTGAAAAAATAATTCTTGTTGATATGCAATCCACACCTCCCTTTTGCTATTCTGCAATATTTATATTTGTGATAGATTTTCAACCTGGTTATATTTAGTTTCTTATTTTTTAAACCAGGGGTTCCCAACCTATAGCCCACAGGCCAGATGCAGCCCATTTCATGTGGCCCACCACCACCTCCGCCACACCCAGAAGTGCCATGTGTGGTTCCTTTTTAATGTACAGGCTGCCCCAAATGTGCAGGCAGGGCAAAATGGCCATCTGGCCCTGAAGCTGTCTTAGGGAGCATGACCCAGCCCTTGGCTTGGAAAGGTTGGGAATCCCTGGTTTAAACCATATGTGCAAAATAGTCAGCAGCTAGGTTGTCACCGTCTATGGCTACAAACAACTGGCTGACTGACTGGCTTCTTACAATGCAGACTATTATGTGACTTAAGAGTGCACAATCTGAAAAATAGAACTTGTTTGCCATTAATGCTTTTTCTCCATTGTCAATACTAAAGGATATTTAGCATTCTCAAAACAGAACTTGCTCTAACACAGTCACTAAGAAACTATGAACTAGACCTCTCTCTTTCTGCCAGTGATTCGTCTCTTGTCAATCCATATCACAAGGAAGAGTGGCAGTTCGTTCACACCAACGCTGGGTGGATGAGAGGCAGCTGCTCCGCATTTGCACCTTCCTGGCCCCGCCTGCGCCTGGAGGGTAGAAGAGACGCTATGGCCACAAGCCACAAGTCTTGGAAGACTCCTTGCCCCCGCCTGGCCACACCAACACTGAGTGGATGAGAGGCAACTGCTCCGAACGCTGCGGCCACTCTGTCTTTGTGTAGACATGCTGGTTGAATGTTGGGGACTTTAAATAAGTGTTTCCCCTTGTAATGTTTGATGGACTTTGCCGCCATCACCCCCAGACTTTGCCTGTGGCTGGAGTGGAGAATCCATTGTAGTATTGTATCTTCTTGGCCCCCACCCTCCTTGCCGGGGTCTCAAAATGAGCAACTGTGGGAGGACTTTGTTGTCTCCCAGGACCTTGCTGATGTGGAGGTGCAGAGCTCCTTCCCCCGACCTGGCTGTAAGGACTTTGCTGCTGCTGAGGTCATTGCCAAGGCACAGAGCACCCCGCAGCCATAAGGACTTTTGTTTGTTGCCAGTCGCCGCTCGGAATTCTGCTATATTGTATTTTTGTCCTCTTGGTGCTTGTAATTTTGATTATATAGATTGTATTGCATTTTTGTATATTATATTGTATTCTTTGCTTTTTGCTCCTATTATTGATATTGCATTGATCATATTTCATTATGTTATTTTTGTACCATTGTGTATTTATTTATTTTGTATATTGTATACTTATTGTATTGTTGCTGCTACTGTTGTTTGCGGCTTCAAGTCCCCTTCGAGCTGAGGGAAGCGGGATATAGATAAAACTAATAAATAAATAAATTATGATATGTGCTTTTGTAGGTAGAATGTGGTATAATTATTGTCTATATTGCATTATTGTATTTACTGTATAATTATTGTGTGAGCTGCCCTGAGTCGGGTTTCCTGACTGGGCGGCATACAAGTGTGAGAATTAATTTAAATTAAATTATGAGATAATTTTCTTGTGTAAGGATGCTAAGCTTGTTGCAAGGAACTTGGAGATAGCAGGAGTTTTGCCAGGGAGATGGGGCAGGCCATTATTATGTGTTGCCTGAGTTAAAAATGATATTACTCTTTCTACCTCTTCCTTTTATACAGTAGAAGCTGTCTGAGCTGGAAGCCAAAATGTCTTTCAACTGCAGCCATGGCACAGAGCCTCCACCACAATTTAAACAATTTGTTGTAAGACATACACAACTTCACTCTTCAGTAGAAGAGAATGTCTGTTACCTTCCCACCAAAGTAGTATCTATTTATTGACTTGCAATTTTTTGCTTTTGAGCTGCTAGGTTGGCAGGAGCTGGGACGGAGACACGAAATCACTCCGTCGTGCAGTACTCGGGTTTCAAACTGCTGACCTGCTGACCTTCCAGTTATCAAGTTCAGCATCTTAACCACTAAGCCACCATAGTCCCAACTTGAGTAATTAGCCTGATTTAAATCACAATTCAGGTAGAGAAGAAAGCAGATGTTCTGGTCCAGAGGATGGCAGAGCAAATCAGCACCCGGGACAGCTCCAAGCTTCAGACAAACAAGGTCAGATACTAGTTCAAATACAAGAAGCACTGGATGAAGACTTTAATGGAGCTATACCAGAGTTTGCATGGTTAGCTCTACACGCTGGAAGACATTTTGTATAGTTAAAGGGGTCTTAATAGCAAATACACTTCTATACCACCCCATAGCACTTAGTGCACTCTTTTGAGCTGTTCACAAGTTAATTAGCATTTTGCCCCCAATATGCTGGGTATTCATATTACCTACCTCTGAAGGATGGGAGGCTGAGTTAAACTTGATCCTAGTTAGGGTTGAACTCACAACCTTTTGGCTGCAGTACAGCACTTTAACCACTGCACCACCAGGGCTCTTAATGTGTTTTAGTAATCATTGGCTCTCACTGTGTAGGCAAACATGTCACAAGAGGTTAAGAGTTAATTCAGGGGGAGAAGAAACAACACAGCAACCCCTTAGACCAGGGGTGCCCAAACTATGGCCTGTGGGCCAGATCTTGTCCCCAATGCCAAATCACCCAGCCGGCATCACCCTCACTGCTCCCGAAGGGAAAATGCACCTGCATCTGTCATAAACCCATTTACGACAGCCGTGGGTGCATTTACGGCAGCATTCTGCACTTGTGTGGGCACATTTTACTTCTGCTTCTGGTGGGAGGAACCACATGACCAGCCCACTAAATCACGTGACCGGCCCATGACCCAAAAAGTTTGGGCAACCCTGCCTTAGACTAACAACTATTGCATATGAATCTGTCTTAAATCAGCGTAAATCAGCAGAACTTTTCTGAAGAAATGTCCCCTTTGTTCTCAGAACTTTAATTTAAAACAATCCTTTTAAAAATATGAAGAGCTTCAAATGCTGCATAATAAGCATTAGTGAGCATTTCTCCTAATTTGAGAAGCTTAGTTTTATGATATTGTTGCAACTTATCAAAGTGCCTGTCAACAGCCCTGGATAAACACAGACACACATTTTGAACTGTGCACTCCAATAATTGTCTTGAGTTCTAACAGGCCAGGATGTTTTTAATGAGATAATGCCTATTTGATATGCTTTTCTTTTTTCTTTTTTTAAAGCAGCATTTCAAATGTTCTCAACTCCTCGGGCTGGGTTCCTGAAGCTGGTCACAACTGCCAAATGGAGTCATAAGCCCATCAGATCTGCTTAAATTCTGCATACAAAATAGCATGGTTGTTTGTTCAGCCAGCTTTGGCTGCAGAAGTCACAATTTTTTAAAAAATATATGTTTTATTTCCTTCTCCTAGCAATGTTGCACGTAAGTCTCTTTTCATTTCCAGAGTCAGAGGCCAAAAAAAGGGGGACCTGAAAATATGTAAATTTTAAATGCACGGTAATTCCCCCCCCCCCAGAAATCAAAAAGTCTTCTAATCTCTTTTAGCTCTATGTTGGGTTGCAGAACCATTTTTCTTTTGCTGCAGAGAAATCCATGCTTATTGTTTCTCCATATAGATTTGTAAAGTGTGTGAAATATATATTAGGTAAAAGTAAAGGTAACCCTTGCTCAAAAGCTGGTCGTATCTGACTCTAGGGTTCACAGATCATCTCTGTCTCATAGCCAAAGAGCCAGCGATGTCTGCTTCTGCAGACATTTCCGTTGTCATGTGGCAGGCATGACTAGACACCCAAGTGCACGGAACGCTGTTTACCTTCCCACCAAAGTGGTCCCTATTTATCTACTTGCAATTTCTTGCTTTCGAACTGCTAGGTTGGCAGGAGCTGGGACAAAGACGGGAGCTCATTCCGTCCTGCAGTACTTGGGAATCAAACTGCTGACCTTCCGTCTCCCAGTCAGCGTCTTAGCCACTTGAGCCACTGCTCAACAGACTGAGCAGACCCATTTTCACACCTTCTTCTCACTGTCTAAAGCATGTTAATGTCCATTTTTTTTACCCTAAAAATCCACACAATATTCTGTACATTTTTCAAATATATGTCCTTTTTGGTGTGTAATTGTTTTTCTTCACTGCACCACAGCTCTCCTATTATTGCCAGTTTGAAGAGTGCTGGTTTTTAAACTAATCCAGCTCTTTAAGATTTCCAGGGCTGAACATAGCTTCCCAAATCTCTTTATTTCTGCCTTAGTACAGGCCCTATTCTTTGATTTCAACAATATTCTGTACACAGAACAAACTCCACCACATGGATCTTGTCCTACTGGTTATACAATCTGCAGCTGCTAGGCTTGTGAACAGGCAGTAGCTTAGGTCCCCGCACACAGCTTGTATTACAACTCCTATTGGTCTCAACCAGCATGGTCAAAGGTGAGAGATGATCGATAGATAAAGGTCACCCTTGCTCTAAAGTCAGTCATATCCAACTCTAGGGTTCAGTGCTCATCTCTGTTTATAGTAAAAATGCCAGCTCTGTCTGCATCTGCACACATTTCTGTGAGGCATGTGGCATGGACACACTGTTTACCTTCTCACGAAAGTGGTGCCTATTTATCTACTTGCAATTTCTTGCTTTTGAACTGCTAGGTTGGCAGGAGCTAGGACAGAGACAGGGGCTCACTACATTGTGCAGCACTTGGGTCTTAAACTGCTAACCTGCCAACCTTCGAGTCATCATGTTCAGCATCTTAACCACTAAGCCACTGTGGTCTCTTGATAATCAATACTATAGTCCAAATCAAATCAAATCTTTATTACAGTCCAAGACCAGCGTAGTACAGTACAGCAAAAGATAGCAGTTAAGATTAGGGTACTTAAAATATATTTTAAGAGGAGCATATTTACTCAGAGTTAAAGGAGTGATAAAATTAGTATCTAAAATTAATATTGCCAACAGGGCCAAAAGCTAACAGCTCAATTTACCAGCTTCTCACATTGCTGGACCATTTTCCAGTCCTATATATGCCATCCAAGGGCAGACCCCCAGGAAAAAAAAGCTTCTTGGATGTGTCCCCACCAGCCTAAGGTGTGGGCGCAAGGAGAAAGAAAAGGCAGCTCTGAATTGAAGCCTTCCTCCAAACAGCTGAGCATCAGCCATCTCCCTCTGGAGGAATATGTAACAAATCTTCTGCTAACATCTCGGCCCCTGCACGAGAATCATCCCCACAAGAACCCAATAGTAGAACCAACACCACTAAACAATAATAATCAGGGAAGGAAATCTCCCCAGGGGAGTATTCACCCGTCACTACTGGAGAATCTGAACTACAGCTAGACATCATCGGGACACAAAAGATGAAGCTAGACATCATCACAAAACAACTGAGTGATGCTTGTCTCATATCCATGGATCTGTGGAGCTTTTCAGAGTGCACAAGAGCAAAACCAGATTAGAATTTGGAGAAAGGAGCTCATTGGATAAGGAACAACATGAAACGAGGATATAACTGAGGAACTCAATCTATACCTATAAATCTGTGATTTGACAAAGGTTGTTTAGCCAGGCCCCACTAGCCCCGACCGAGCATTCGTGCACTCGCCCAAACTGGGTACGGAGGTTACTGGGGGCTTGAAAAATGCGCCAGTGGGGCAGGAGCCCCCTGGACACAAACAAAAAAAGGGAACTTCAATTCCCAATGTTCCTTGTGCCACGCCGCACCAGAGCCAATCAGGATGAGCGGCGTGAGCAAAAGGAATGTTCGGAAACGCGCTGCAGCCAATCAAAATCAAACCCGCAGAAAAAAAATGACACACAAGCCAAAAACGCAAATACCTAACTACAAGCCCCAGTGTCCTGCGCGCCATGAGCGCACAGAACGCTGAGGAAGCCGGCACACGAAAAATAAAAGTAAAAAACGCAGAGCATCACAGCAACACAGGCCGCGGTAAGGAAACCCCCTGCCGCCGCTGCCCTTCCTTTCCACGGGCCAGGCATCAAGCCCGGCCTGTGGGAAGGAAAGACACACACCCTGGCCGCTGCCCTTCCTTTCCACGGGCCAGGCATCGAGCCCGGCCCACAGGAAGGAAAGACCGCCTTAAAACAAAACAACAATGAAAAACATCCAAACCCCCCCCCCCCAGAAATTAACTCCAAAACATACAAAGTAAACACACACAAAAATTAAAAAACACAAATAGCACCCAGCCAAACTCCACCGCAAAAAAAAAAACAACACCACAACAACACAAAATCCAAGCACACACTCCCAACACACAAACTAAAAAAAAAACAAGGGAACTCACCAGCAGACATCCTCACTCCACAATGGCCGGAAACGAAATGAATAAAGAAACAGACTACTTACCGGAAGAAGCTCCACCCAGAGGCCATGAGAGAAAAAACAGTCAAAATACAAGAAAACACCTTAACAGCACCACCTGCTGGCCACAAAAGTAAAAACAATTCACAAAGACACAACAGGACCAAACAAAAGGCCCTAACAGTAAAAACAAGTCAACAAAATAACACAAAATCACAATTTAACACAAATCACAAACATATGACAATAAAATAAAATAAAAACTTTTCAAAAATCCTGTGCTGAATTTTAATTAAAATAATAACCCAAAACATCTAAACACAGTTTTAAAACATTTATTGTAAAACACATGTACTTTCACATTTATTAAATTATTACCTACGGTACTATTAAAAAAATACATACTAAAACATTATTTGGTTAAATAATTTTTTTGGTAAAAGTATATCATCCTTTGTTTTTTTCTTAATCCACAAAACCAAACACAACTAATCACAGTTTATAACAGCCCGGCAATAAATAAATAAATAAATAAATAAATAAATAAATAAACATATTAAAAATTTCAAATATAGACTAGCCTCTCCTTTATAAACATTAACAAAAATAAATAAATACAAATACCATTTAAAACAGCCCGGCACCGCCGGGCAAAATCTGCTAGTTGCCTATACAGTAATACCTCATACAAAGTCCGCTTCATACAACATTGAATTCATACAACATCGCCTAATTTCTTGAGAAAAGTTACCTCATACAAAGCCGCTCGACTTTGTATGAGGCATTCAGTTTTACCCAGGTTGCATTGTGCCTGGGCAGTATAAAAGACAGGACACATGTGTGCATTGCTCTTGTGGGGTTTGCACAAGGCAAAAAGTGGTTAGGAGTGGTTTTGAGCATGATTTTGGATTTTTTTGGATTTTTCATCAGAATTTTTAGAAGCATTCCTGGGATTTTTGCAGCATTCTTCAGGTTCTTGGACAATCAGGGTTGTTTGACATGTTTTTGTAATGTATTTAGCCTTTAGACAATGTTTTCTTAAAGTTCTGTCAGTTTCCCGTCTGTTTCCTTGACTGTGCACTGAAGTCTGTGCTGTTACAGTACAATGTATCTCTATGGAAATGACGTTGTACGAGGCATCGCAGCAAGGATTTGGATGTTGTATGAGGCATCACGGCTAGGATTTTGCATGCCTCATACAAAGTCCAAATCCATATAAAGTCCAAATTTGTGGAACCAAGTTTGGATGTTGTATGAGGTATCACTGTATATCACTTGGCGGACCCTGAATGGGCTGAAGGGTGGAGTCCCTAAATGCAAGGCCAACATGTTCAGGTGGGGGGCTGCTGATGGACAACAACACAGTGTGAATGTGGACAGATATAGAATCTGGCTCATTTACTTGTCTGCCAATTACTGCCAGAAACATGCACCAATGAGGACTTGCGTTTGGCCAACGACAAAGCCAAGAAAGTGGCTTCATTTTGAAAGCCCTGAGTTTGATCAGGACATGGAAGAAGAAGAAGCTGGACATCATCACAAAACAACTGAGTGATGTTTGTCTCGTATCCATGGATACTGTAGTCCAGAACATCTGGAGAGACTGTACACATTGTGGTCTTCTTTATCTCTTTATTTTTTCCCTTAAATTAAAAAAAACTGCACAACTGAATGTTGGTGCACAGGAAACATTCATCATAATGGGAGGGGACACTCTGTCCTGTTGATCTCCAGGGCTTTGTGGTGTGGCAGGAGATTCTTGCACCCTTGGGTACCATAGAGTGCAATGATGCTACTGCCATTCTTCCTGACAGCTATATAAATAGATTCAACCCATTCCTGCAGGGCAGGCTTACAGACAGCCATTAGCTATGACAGGCGGCTGTGTCAGCAGAGCCTGCAGCCAGATAAGATTCCCTGAAACTCTGACTTACATATTTCAGTACAGTCATTTTTGTCCTACAGGTCATTTTATCAGGGCGCTCAGCGGGGAGAATCATGATATGTCTTCTTTTACTTGCTGGGTAGCTGGTTTTTTTAAATGTAAAAATGGTGATATGTTGTCAACAATGGAATGCAAATTGGATACTCTGTATGCTTTTCATTTCTTTTTTATTGTTCTCTGTTGTCTGGCTTGGAATAGTTTGCTTTTAATGGGCCATATGATTGCCATACATTTTTTACTGACTTCAGAAAATACAAAGACAAAAAGTCTTGTTCAGGCACTATAATAATAATAATAATAATAATAATAATAATAATAATAATAATAATAATAATAATAATAATAATAATAATAATAATAATAATAATAATAATAATAATAATAATAATAATAATAATAATAATAATAATAATAATAATAATAATAATAATAATAATAATAATAATAATAATTTCATGTGAGAAATTATACTAGGTTGAATGGATTTTTGTGGAAGAAACTGCTCAGGGAATGCCCAAATGAGACTCCTTTCATGTCCCCAAGAGCTGGGACAGAGGCGGAGACTCAATCTATCATGCAGTATCCAGGTCTCTCACTGCCAACTTGCCAGCCTTCTAGCTAACAAGGCGAGCCACTGCAACCTCAGGGCAATTAAATATATAGCCCCTATCCTTTCCTTTCAATACCCAGTGTGGTGCAGTAGACAGAGTAATGGATGCAGGAAGCCTGGATTCAAATCTCCGTTCAACCATGAAAACTCACTAATAAGAGTAGAACTTGCAAAACCATTCCTTACATATATCACTAACTTGAAAGCTCTACAAGGGTCACTATAGGTTGGGTTCTGACTTGGAACATACATGGTAACAACGGTTTCAGATTAACCCTTTTCTGAAAAACTGAACAGGATGTTTACATTTACTGACTCACTTAGCAATACTGCCCCATAGTGTTTTGTGTGTGTGGGGGGGTGTTCACAAGTTAATTAGCATTTTGCCCACAACCTGCTGAGTACATGTGTTTTTTGTCTGTTTATTGAAATGTTTTTTTTTTAAAGCACACATACGTAAACTGAAAAGTCTGTACCCTAGAGCAATGTTTCCCAATGTGGGCACTGGCTTCACAGGGGGATGTCAATTCCCAGAAGCCTAAGTCAGTACATTGGCTGATCAGTGCTTTGGGGAATTGACTTAGGCTTCTGGAAATTGAAGTCCAAAAACCAAAGGTTGGGAAACACTGGGTTAAACCTATCTTTGGACTTTTTTCTATATCTGGCTAATTGCACATTTGTGATAATGTATAGATATTGTACTATATTAAAACAAATTACAGTGAAACCTTGGTTAACATAATTAATGCATTCGCTAGGATGTTTCGTAAAGTGAAAATTATTTTACCCAAATTTTCCTTAGAAATGCACCATCTCTGGCCCCCTCCTCTGGCCCGGCCGGTCAGGGGAGGGGAGAGGAGCCCAGCTAAGCCTCATCTCCATGGCGGGGCTTGAAAAACCCACTGCCAGCACCCTGGAACCGCCCATACCATCTGTGGCTCCCTCCTCTGGCCCGGCCGGTCGGAGGAGGGGAGAGGAGCCCAGCTGAGCCCAGTCTCCATGGCGGGGCTTGAAAAAGCCACCACCAGCACCCTGGAGCTGGCCACACCATCTCTGGCCCCCTCCTCTGGCCCGGCCGGTCAGGGGAAGGGAGAGGTGCCCAGCTGAGCCTTGTCTTCGCCTCGAGGCTTGAATCTGCGAAGAGGCCATAGAAGGGACATTTCTTTTCCTCAGCCAGACTGGTTTCTTCCCTTGGCCCCGTTATGGACTTGTGAGTCAGGGGCGCCGTTTATTGATGTTTTTTGTATTTAATATTGTATTTTTTCGTAATTTGTAATTTTGTAACTCAATGATATTGTATTATTATTATTGTATTATTGACTGTATTGAGTTATATTTACTTGTGTTACTGTATTATTGTGATTGTGTACACCGCTTTGAGTCACCCGCTGGGTCAAGTAAAGCAGTATAGAAATTAAACATGAAATGAAAAAAAAAAATGAAATTGAATTCAATTTCCCATGGGAATGAACTGAAAACCAAAATACATTAACCGAAATGCAGTTTTCCATAGCAATGCATTGAAAGCCAATTAATCAATTCCCAAAAAAATTCTGTAAACCGAGCCACTTTTTCTATGGATTTCCTTTTGTTATGTGATTCTTATGTTAACTGAGCCATTTGTTAACCAAGGTTCCACTGTACAGTGAACCCCCGACTAACTATGCGTTCGAATATCATAATTTTTTATTAACGACACTACCGATGCACCCCACGTGATCTCCAACACAACAACAAAAAAACTTTGATGTGAGAATAACAAATTTTTTAAATGTCATTGTGCGAATAACAATGGTTTCTTGTCAATTCTGCCGGAGATCTCCCATAGGAAACCGCATAACGATGTTTTCTGCATAATGATGCTACTTGGGGAACCAAGTAACGTCGTTATATGAGGGTCTATTGTACAGTCAAACCTCAAGATAAGAACAGCTCAACTTATGTAAAACTCGAGATACATCCAGAAATCTCAGAAAAAAATCGGATTTGAGATACAAATTTTTAATAAGATTTTTTCGAGATATAAAATTCAATGCATTCCTATGGGAAATTACATTCATGTGTTCCTATGGGAAATTCAAGGTAAGAATTTTTTGAGATACAACTAACCTCAAGGAATTAATTAAATTCATATGTAGCGGTTTGACTGTATAGGTATTTGTTATTAATTTCATGTGGCTTCAACTTGGAACTGACTTCAACAACCCTAACAAGGCTTTCAAGGTAGGGCAGATATTTAAGGAGTGGTTTTTATCAGTTCACACTCCCAGTGAGTTTCAAGGGCTGAATGCAGATTTAAAAACCCACACCTCCTACACCCTTGTCCATAACTCTATCGACTCCATCACATTGGATATCGTAAAGGTATTTTTAAAAGGAGTTAATTAAATTCTTTTTGTTTTCCTTTCCATCATTTTAATTTTGCTGGTCTGAGTTTCCTTGCAGATAGCGGTGAAATAAGATGAACTCTATTTTACTCCTGCAAAACCTTCTTCTTTACATCCAATCTGTTTTTAACAAGACAACAACATATGTTGGAACAAGCTGACCTCCAATTGCATGAGCTGAAGAAAATATGTCATTATTTTCCCTGTTCACTTGGAATGATGCTAAATCTGTATTTGAACGTGTTTGATTTAATGTTTCCTGAGAGCCTCTAAGTCCCTGAGGAGATGCGATGAGACCAACTGATTCATAAGCCAAGGCACCAGAATTTCTGGAGCAAGCTAATAATGACAGAAATGATTGTGTGATCTTGGCTATTTAAAGAACGAGCATGCTGTTCATAAACTATGGGTTATATGGTAGTTAACACCACAGTAAAACTATAACTTTCAATACAGTGGAAAAGGAAGAATCTATATCCCAATGCCAACTGCTACTTGGTTTCAGATTTCTAAGAAGAGTGTTTTTTCTGGGGTGGCAACTGAGAGTTTTCTGGAATTCTCAGTAAGATGGTATGTACACAGCCTCATCACTTATTTTGAAAAATAGGTGGTAGATGGGAAACAATTATTCTGGATGCATTTATTCTGGTTGGTTCTTGAACTATACTTGGTAAGGGAGGGACTTTAATTGCTGCTTCTTCTAAAAATTTAGACTAGTTAAATTGTTGTCGTCGTCAACCACAACTTGTATCTGAAAATGCATTTTTCCTGAAGCAGGAAAAATGCCATTGGCATGAATTTGTTTAAGGTGGATCCCATCTTGCCATGAAGTGACCCACACATTATGCTCATGGAGCCATCTCCTGTGGCACATGTGAAATGAGACATCCAGGATTTGACACAGGGACTGCAAAGGACTGCCACAGCCTTCATGGCCAGTCCATCTGGCATGGCCTCTTCTGCCTCCGTGACCGTTGGGAATCAGAATTCATCCAACACTCATTTTGCTGTTGGGCCCAATATGATGGTTCCCAGTGGCATTTCCTCCACAGAGGGGGACCATAAGGGGCTCATCCATCTGTAGCTGTTGGCCCCTTCAGGGAGCCAGGTTAGTTAACTGCCACATGATACTCAGCGTTGAGTCACTGGCTGTACAGTCTACTCCATTACCGTAGCGGGATATCACTGCATCAGTTAATGCTGCTAACACTCTGTTCTGCTGTGTCCTACTCACCTGGAATCAATGGAGTTGTCACAATCAATAACTCTGGCTGCAAGTCAGTGACGAGCAGAAAGAGGGAGAACAAACTGACACTAAAATTCTGAAAGATGGATGTACTGCTGGTCAGTAGAAAGTCAAGTTCAAGGTTTAGGTAGGAAACCTAGTTAAATATAAATATATAAATAAATATAGAACTGTTAAATTGATAGTTGTGCCTATTTAAGAGAGATGCTTTATTGACCAGATAGGGGTTGCATGCAAAGGTGATGAATTTTATTGAGTAAATTTTATATCTTGTTTTATTGTGATTTGTCCCTGTGTGCCAGGTCACACAAGGGGTGCATGATGAGCATGGAGTGACAACTCACTGACGAGCGGCAATTTGCACTTCCACCCCTGAATGTCCATTTACACCTGGGTGTCACAATCAAGTAGAGGCAGAAGACCTGTTGCTTGTTTCCTTCTTCCTATTTTCATCACAAGCAACTGGATATTGTTGCCAACACATTTCCAAAAGGCTAATTTATTGTCAAGTAAGATAAAAAACCTATAAACAACTTCATAGAAGCTCCATTAAGTGCCACCATCCCTTCCGCCTTATTCGCCAAACTAACTGTGAGGAAACTAAACAAAGAGCCAAGGTTAGATCTCAGCTGCTGAAGGAAATTAATTGGAACAGGCAAAAGAGATAAAAGAAAGTAATCAATGTGGAAAACAATCAACTTCCTTAAGAAAAGCATGAATCTAGAGCTTGCTGTGCAGGGACGTGATCCTAATTTCCAGAATGGGGTGAGTATTCTCCTAGCAATTCTGCCTCTAATGGGCTGCAGGTGGCAGAGTATAATTGATGCTCCTCCATTGCTACTAACACCGGCAGTGTTTAAGTGCAGAACAAATTGCTAATGTCTGCAAAGTTGGTGGGGACAATCAACTAGAAGAGAAGTTGAGAGTAACAGATCTCCTCTATACCTCTGCAAGTCTTCCATTGGAGAGAGAGTAACCCCCTCCCAAAAACAACAACAAATGGCCAAGAAACAAAAACACAGGCAAGCAGGCAATTCCAAAGCCGGGGGTGGAGGGGGACATACAATAACCTGTGTCATAGGATATTTCCTATTTGGTGCCCTCCAAACAATTCTGGACCATCAACCAGCCAACCAATCAACCACTTTAATAAGTGTTGTGCTGACCTACCCAGAGGGCAGGATTGCCACACAGTGGCACTACACAGAGAGTCCTGGCAAAAGTCTATCCAAGGAGAGTCCAATAGTTAAGTCCAAAGAGCAAGCTGACGTCAGGGTACTGGTAAGGATCAGAGTGAGCATGGAAATCAAAGGATGTCCAGGGGTGTTGTCATGGTAGGCAGAAGTCAGGGTCACAGCAGTCAGTCACAAGGTACACAGAGGATCTGGCAGGGAGTTGGTCATCACACTGAGAAACTGTACCAGCGCTTGCCTGGTGAAACATGCTTGTTTACGAAGCCTCCCAGCAAAGGGGTATCAACTGGGAGCCTTCACTGTTAATGAGCTCTGGCTTTCTTGCATCTCATCTGCAGAAACTTTTGGCACCAGTCTCTGGCTGAGGACTGTCAGAGTCAGACCTCTGATCTGACAAGTCATCTGCCTGGGGAGTCAGAGTTGTACAAGAAGCAGACTGAGGTTCTTGGTTCGAGTCATCCTCTGGTTCAGGTACAGGGTGGAGCTCAGAGTAGATGCAGACTGGGATGGCAGAACTGGGCTGGGCATATGAAGTATCTCCTGATCCAGGTATTCTTCAGAGTCTGATCACAATAATAAGGTCCACACCCAGCACAGTACAAAAAAGCCAGGAAAACACATGCAATCACCTGTGTCATAGGATATTTCCTATTTGGTGTCTTCCAAATAATTCTGGGCCATCAAACAACCAACCAACCACTTTATTAAGGCCCATGCCCAGCACAATACAACAAAAGATAAAATTTAAATACTTCAAATGTAGTTAAAATGGACTATTTAAAGAGTGTATCTATTCAAAGTTAAAAGAAATGGAATAAAATCAACTTTTAAAATTAGTGCTACAGCAACTGGTACTGTGATACAGCGTTAGTAGTTTGTGCCACCAAGGGGCCTGCCAGAATTGTTCTTCTAATCCTGATCGCTGTAGCACAAAATGTGGCAGTGTTGAGGGTAAAAATGGGACTATGGTCAGACAGCAGCTAGGGAGTGCAAGTGCTGTTTGATCGACTGGTCTATTTGCAGAGCAACAGAGATATGAGTTTATTTTGAATATCCCTTAAAAAAAAGGAAAGATGCATAAATTTAATTAAATTCTCACATACTGTATTCTATAGCAGTGAATGCTAGCCTTGGCACTTCAGGTGTTCTTGGACTTCAATTACCAGAAGCCCAAGTCAGCACTCCTGCTGATAAAGGATCCTAGGAATTGAAGTTTAGGAACACCTGGAGTGCCACGGTTAGCCATCACGATTCTATAGCATCAGTTTCTCCTGTATGACAGAGCCACAATCTCTCTGACATTGGTATTCTTCAAAACCTTCCCTCCACAATTGGTTGGGCCACAAATCAGTTGTTCAATGACCACTTCCACCATCTGTCAGGTAGGATAACACAGAAATTATTTTTTGGCCATAAAATATATGGACTAAATGCAATTCTTTAGATATCCCTGGAAGCAAAACTCAAAGGAGACATAGGAAGCAATTTCCATTTCAAAACATCAGTGAACTGTGAAAGGGAGTTATAATACCACTGATACTGGTAGAGTTAATTTCTGCCATGGGGTGGGGTGTAACATCTATTGAATTAACATTGATAATGTGCATCCCTGGAGAATTTGGGGGAAAGCTTTAAGGCTTTTTTTTTTAGGGGGGGGGGGTATTTATAAAAATTTCTCATCAAACAAGAACCAGTCCAACAACTCAAGGAAAATTGCAGGGATTAAAAGGGACTTCTTCATCAGTCAGCTCAATGGAAGTATGGAAGGCTCATAAAAATAACAAAAAGAATGAAAATCTCACAGACAGTGGACGGCCGAGTTTTATGAGGCTCAGTCTTGGACGTTTAGTAGCCGAGGGTACTATTTTTGGTATTTAAATGCTATTTTTTGTATAACTTGTATTGGTTCTGGAAATTTGTAAGATGTTAACTATATATTATTTGTAATTGTACTGTGTTATGAATTTGTATTGAACTGTGTACTGTAAGATATATATTTATGTTGTATGCCACCTCGAGTCACACATTTTGTTGAGTGAGGCAGGATACAAATCTACCAAATAAGTAAATAAATAAATAAATTTTCTAAATATATTCTGATATATGCAATGGATGTGACTAATTTATTCAGAAACTCTTGATCCTTGGAAGATGGTAGTCTCACCTTCACTAGAGGTATCTAAGCAGAATATGGCTGATTTAGCATACATGCATGGCAGATTTTGCACTCAGCACAAAGCTTCACTAAAGGACTTCTATGGATCCTCACAACTGTATAGTAAACGTAAAGGTCACCCTTGCTCGAAAGCCAGTCGTATCCGACTCTAGGGTTCAGTGCTCATTTCTGTTTATAGCCAAAGAGCCAGTACTGTCTATGTCTGCAGATGTTTCTGTGGACATGTGGCAGGCATGCCTCAACACTGGAGTGCATGGAACACTGTTTACCTTCTCACCGATGTGGTACCTACTTGCAATTTCTTGCTTTTGAACTGCTAGGTTGGCAGGAGCTGGGATGGAGACAGCTGCTCACTCCGTCGTGAAGTGCCCGGGAATTGAACTCCGACCATCCAGTCAGTGAGTTCAGTGTCATAACCACTTGAGCCACCTCTATGAATAAGACCCAAGACTCTTCAGTGGAGGAAACAGACTTCTCCACCCACCAGAAAATTTCTGGCCAATTCAACACAGCTATGCAATATAAATTCAAGCTACACTATTAAGATGATGGAAGACTCTTAAATTTCATGCCACTAGAAGTGCCACAGCAACAACCTTGAATCTCCCTTGGCACCCAGAAGGATGGAAGATGACTCAGAAGAAGAAGATAGAGGAGGACTCTTGCCACTGTCCAGGTTTCAAGGACTCATAATATACTGGGTCAAGGAGTATAAACCTCCCAAGTCACCAGTCAGGAGGAAAGAAACTAAATAAATAGAAAACACCTTACCAGTGATGGTGAACCTTGGCACTCCAGGTGTTCTGGAACTTCAGTTCCCAGAAGTCCTGGTCAACAGGAGGACTGACTTGGGCTTCTGGAAATTGAAGTCTAAGAACATCTGGAGTGCAAAGGTTCACCATCACTGCTTTAGACCTATCTAGGTTATTTTTTTAACTAGCTAAGTATTTTTCACTGGGATGGGCAATAGCTCTCCTACTAGAGCTCAGACAAAAGGCTTTTAAAAAGCAATCTTCTGCTATTCTCCTGTATTTTTCTAGAGGTGGCAGGAATTCACTCTGACCTAATTTTCTGCAGAGTAGATGCTCTCCCACTGAGCTAGGACCCATTATCACAAGATAATGCAGGTACAGCTGCTGAAAGAGCACCCAAGCTTGAAAGTAACTTCAGAAAAATCAAGGCTGATTCCTTGCCCTCAAGATTTCACAATGAGCTTCACCAAGCCCATTCTTTATTTATTTCTTTTTTAACTACTTCTGTTTTCAAGACTTCAACTTTCATTTTGGTTTGGGGTTTTGGAAAAACCCAACACACCATTTTATGGGAGGAAAAAACCTGCCCCTAGGAATTTTTTTAAAAAAGTAGGTCTCTCTCTCTCTCTGTGTGTGTGTGTGTGTGTGTGTGTGTGTGTGAGAGAGAGAGAGAGAGAGAGAGAGAGAGAGATAATTTTTTTGGTCTCTCTCTACATTTTTGGTTCTGGGACAGCAAGTGTCTGATAAAATTGCCATGGAAATCCTGGGAGTGGAAGTTCAAAAACATGGATCTGTACTCTCCTGATGGCTTAGTGGTTAAGCAGCTCACCTTGTTAGCTGAAAGGCTGGCAAGTTGGCAGTTCGAGACTTGGGTACGGCCTGATGAATTGAGCGCCCGTCCATCCCAGCTCTTGGGGACATGAAAGGAGCCTCATTTAGGCATCCCTTGAGAGGAGTTTCTTCTGCAAAAATCCTTTCAACCCAGAATAATTTCTGACATGAAATTATTATTATTATAAGCATGGAGAGGGAACTGGGCAAGAAGATTCTTGTAACACTACCTTCACCCTCAGCCTCTGCATGTTGATAAGAAAAATTAGAAAATGAACTATAACTCCAGTAAGTGAACCAGGGCCGCCATAAGAAATTTCAGGGTCCCATACTGAGCAATCCTATTGCCCCACCACACACACACACACACACACACACACACACACACACACACACACACACACACACATGCGCGCACACGCACATGCACACGCACACACTATGGCCACCACCGGCAGGGCCCCTGTCCGCTCCGGGCCCTATATGGCAGTACTTGTAGTATTGCCCTGATGGTGGCCCTGAAGTGAACATAGGGGCTGGAAATCCTGCTTTTAAAGATCTTCCAGTTCATTTGGTTTGATCTAATGAAACAATAAAGGAGGATATGGCTCTCGTCCTTCCCTTATGTTACCTGGAAGACCCTAGGGTTGGAGTGCCTAATTGTAAGACCAACCTGCTGAAGAGGGGGCTGTTGGCAGATAATAACACACTGTATGAACATAAACAGAATCCGGTTCATTTGCTGGTCTGCCAATTACTACCAGAAACATGTACCGATGAGGATTTAAGTTTGGCCAACAACAAAGCCAAGAAGGTGGCTTCATTTTGGTAGTTTAAAGTTTGGCCTGGACATGAGAGGAGGAGGAGGAGATCTCCCAGCTATATGGAATGCTGTAACTGCATTCAGCCAAGCATAGTTAGATCTCATTTTCAGATCTACCCTGGCATTGTGGGAAGATAGAGATTGGGAGAAGCAAGAGGAGATCACCAGAGCAGTTATCTCTCTATAACAAATGCCACCTGAGTAGGCTCTAGTCTTGGAGAGACAACAGAAGCTCAGAGATCACACAGTGAATGGGACTGATTTGAAGACAATACACTGCAATATGATGACAGTAAATATATTATATGAATGGAAAATGTCCTCTCAGATTTGACACTGATGACAGCAAAAAGGTGGAAAAGGACCATTTTAAACAGAGACGCAAACATTTGTTTCACAAAGATGGCCTAATAAATTGCTATAAAGAGGAGCTATTTTTCAAAATGCCAAGAAAGGTCGTGAAAAGCGCAAAGTAGTCTTGGCTCGGCCTAGCATCTATAACCATGCATCTCCTGCTGTCCTGATGGTTGGACTCCAAAGAAAAAAATGAATTAAAATAAAATAAAATATGATCCAGTGCAGAATGCCAAGATGAAATGATTATTTCCAACGATTGAGTTGAAAAATAAGGTTTCTCAGTGGAAGCACCAACTCAGAGTGGAGTTCTGCTAAGGAGTTAAGATGGATGACACTAAGTTAAGAGATAAAAAATGGGAGAGGTGGAACCGGTCCCTTGCTGCTACCTCCCATCCTGCCTGCTATGAGGTCCCTCTTTCCATTCTTTATATTATGGTCCCTGGCAATAGGAATGGACAGGAGTAGATAAGCGGAAGGTAAAAACACTGCCAGCCCCATACATCATAGCAGTATGACTTGCAGAGGAAAAGGCTGGAAATGATACATCACCGCGTGAATCACCTTTCTTCCATTTAAGTGCACGACTTATGTTCAGTCTTGGGATTGCTAATTGATTATACGAACAAAGAGTCAATAAAGAAATCAATATGCAAAACCCGACTGAAGGGCACAGGGGAGACACACACTGGGGAAGAATTCTAAAGACCATTGCAGATATTATGATAAAACAGGAGAAATACTGAAATGTATTTGCAATAGCAGATCATCGACTGCAACTCCTATCCAATAATGCATTTTCTTCCTGAAGCAGGAAAAACACCATTGCCGTGAATTTGTTTAAGGTGGAGACCAGCTTGCCATGAAGTGACCCACACACTATGATCACGGAGCCATCACCAAAGGCACACATGAAGCGTGACATGCAGGATTTAACACCGGGACTGCAATGGACTGCCGCAGCCTTGAGGATATGGACAAGGTGTGCCTTCACAGCCTGTCCATCTGGCATGGCCTCTTCTGCCTCCATGCCTGTTGGGAATCAGAGTTCCTCCTCCACTCATTTTGCCGTTGGGCTCAATATGATGATTTCCGGTGGCATTTCCTCCACTGAGGTGGACCATCACCCCACCTAAAAGGGCTCAACTACCCATAGCCATTGGCCCCATTAAGGTTAGTTAACTGCTGCCCGATTAATAACAGCAGCAGCAGCAGCAGCAGCAACAACAACAACAAAATTTCATGTCAGAAATTATTATAGGTTGAAAGATTGTTGCTGGAGAAACTCTGCTCAGGGGATGCCCGGTTGAGGCTCCTTTCATGTCCACAAGATCTTTTCCCACCGAAGTGGTCCCTATTGATCTACTTGCAATTTCTTGCTTTCGAACTGCTAGGTTGGCAGGAGCTGGGACAGAGACGGGCTCTCAAACTGACATGCAGTACTCAGGTCTCGAACTGCTGACTTGCCAGCCTTCCATCTAATAAGGTAAGCTTCTTACCCACTGAGCCACCAAGCCCCTGCAATAGCAGATAGAAATCAACTGTTTCTATTGGTTGCAAAAAGGAAATAAACAAGAGACTTAAACATGGGCTACAAGAGGATCATTTTGTATGCTGCATTTCCAAGGAAATATAGAAAAATATGTAAAATTAGAAATACGAAAACTGCTTACTCCTCATTTAGTTTCTTTTCACTCACGCCCACAGGCAGCCTCGTTTCATCCTTGCCTCCTATTAGATTGCAAAACTTTGTTTTTTCCCCTTCCTATGCAGAAATTGTGTGTTCATTTTCCTTCAAAGAAATAGCTGCCGCCACCACCACCACCACTGCATTTCCCAAAGTGCTGCTCAGAAGAGAAGGCTTGCAGATAGAAAGACACGAAAAGCCCACCTACCTCGACAAAAGGGCAAAGGGAAGTCCCAGGAGGCAGAGTTTTCAGAGTTTGCATGGCAAGTGAGCAGCGCATGTCCTTCCAGAAAGAAGCCCGGGTTGCAGCTGTAGCGCACTTTGTTGCCCACACTGTAAGTCATCCCCTGCTGAATTCCATTTTGGAGCCGGCCTGGATTTCCACACGTGTGACTTGGTAGAACTGTTGGAGAAGAGAAGAGGAGAGAAAACAACTGGTTGAACAGTGTTTCAAGTGCTCATTCATTAATCACGCTGCACAACAATGATTTTGCTACTGGGAATAACCCATGTGATTTACATGATATGAAGTGTGCTGGTTCCAAATCTGAACTCAGAATTGCCTATCACGTACAGATTTTAAATTATAGGCATGCTGTAGCTGTTCAAATGGTATAGGGTAATGTATTTTTACATGGGAACATTATAACACTTACAACTTCCACTATGCCTGCTGCTGCCTCAGCTGAATCACATCCCCTGGTGGCATGCATGTTCCAACAACGGTCAGACATGTCTGGACAAGTCAGTGAGCTGATGTCAGAAGTAGGTATATAAGATGAGATGGACCAAGGGCTTGTCTCTAGTGTGAAACCATCTTATTGGATAGTACAGCTAGGACACAGTGAGACTGTTTTGAGCTAAAGAAGAGTAGGTGCAGCTGTGTTAATAAACCGGACAATTTTTGCTACATTTGTGGCAAATATACCCCGCATGATCAAAGCAAGATGGTGAGATTTGCTTACTTTAGATCCTGACATCCTAGGCAGAATTGGACTTCAGATATGGATTCAGTGTGCTTGATTTAGTATAGGACACATGGAAACTAATCAAGTAGCAGACAATATTTTTGTGTGTGTGGTAGTGCAATCTTTCACATTAACACTAGTTATCTCACTGGTAGTCTCATTTATTGATTACTGTAATGCTTTCTACATGGGGCTTCCCACCCTTTGAAAATGAGGAACGGGTTGAAGACAGCACCAAAGATCAATACCAACCAAACGCTTCATTTTCTGCACCAATACAGCCCAGAACCCCATGATGTCCTTTTTAAAACAGATGTGACAAAGTTTGAACCTACTCCAAGCTTTTGAGACTTCTTCATTTGAAATTAACGACTGGAACTTCAAATAAATATCTATCTTTTTTTAAAAAAGTCGCCACCTAACAGTTGGTGCTCTTTATTTAATGAGCTGTTAAAAAGATGCATCAGGCCGCAGCTGTCGGCTTCTTACACATGGTATTTAGCAAATATTTAGAAAATCTGAACCTCATTTGCAAATTCTGTCTCATTTTCCTCTATTAGAGAGAACACAGCCAGACTGTGCTTGGGGCAGCCCCATTACAACCAGCAACACCAACTCCAGTGGAAACTGGTTATGGTCAGGGCTCCACTATGAATGTCTCATTTAAGAACCAGCTGTAGTGTGTCACACTACACAAATCATTGTGACTAACATACAGACACACACATTTGCAGACTACATGGTATGATTGCGCATGTAAAGATCTGTGGGTATATTTTCTATTTATTTATTTATTTGCCTACATCGGTTGAGGATAAGGAATTTAGGCACCATTCCTCACATGCCTGGGCAGTGGTGGCTTAGTGGTTAAGATGCTGAGCTTGATAATAGAAGGTCAGCAGTTCGAGACCTGAGTGCTGCATGATGGAGTGAGCTTCCATCATCTGTCCCAGTTCCTGCCAACCTAACAGTTTGACAACAAGAAACTAGAAATAAATAAATAGGTACCACTTCAGTGGGAAAGGTAACAATATTCTGTGCACTCCGGCATCTAGCCATGCGTGCTAGATGACCACAGAAATGTCTCCAAACATGGACACTGCTGTCTCTTTGGCTGTAAATGGAGATAAACACCATCCTCTAGAGTAGGATATGACTGGCTTTTGAGCAAGGGAGACCTTTACCTTTACACCCAAATGAAGGAGCCAATAAAGATCACCTAAAGCAAGAAATAGGTAATTGGTCAAGTTGGGACTGTGGTGGCTCAAGTGGTTAAGATGCTGAACTGGAAGACTGGAAGGTCGGAGTTTGTTTCCGGAGTACTGCATGATGGAGTGAGTTCCCGTCTCTGTCCCAGCTCCTGCCAACCTAGCAGTTTGAAAGCAAGAAATTGCAAGTAGATAAATAGGGAACACTTCGGGGGGAAGGTAAACAGCATTCCATGCACTCTGGTGTTGAGGCATGCCTGCTACAAGTCCAAGGAAATGTCTCCAAAGACAGACAGCACTGGCTCTTTGGCTATACACAGAGATGAGCACAGAACCCTAGAGTTGGATATGACTGGCTTTCAAGCAAGGGTGTCCTTTACCTTTTACAAGTTGGCTATAGGCACCTTTGAGCATTATGCAGAGACATCCTTGGAATGTAAAACAGGCGCTTGTTGTCTGGCCCAAGTATAGAAGACAAAATGCTTTGGGAGTTTGATTTTCAGGGGGGAAAATGGCAACTTAGGCTTGCATTTCCTTCCTTCCTTCCTTTCTTCTACTCTAACTCTACATGCTCAGCAAGACTTGGGAACAAGGAACTGCATATTTTCATGTATTATAAATGCTGTGTAAATCATATCATAAGGGACACAGCAGCATATAAATCTAAACACATACAAATATGACGACAACTCCTCCAAACTAATATTATTGCTTACATTTGCCCCATCATTACAGTTGGCTTTTTATTTCAACTGCTACAAGAGACTACAGAGTCTATATTATATATTATGTCAGATTCCGTGCAGCACAATAAGTCTTTTGCCCCATCTATTTCTCAATCCCTCTAAAGCTTACAGAAGGGTTCCCCCTCCACCCTCTTTCCATAAAACCTTTGCTCATAAAGAATCTTTCTTCTCCCTCCCCATCATCATTTGGAAATTAAGGCAGGCAGAAGCCGGAGACATAAACAGTTGCAGCAAAGTCTTGTTAATCAGCTCACGCATAAAAACCCACTTCTCTGCCTGCTGCATCGAGTTAATGGACGCGCAAAGGGAAAGCCTCAGTGCACGGTCAAAAGATTTGCTATACATTATAAACAATGCAAAACAGGGAGCAATGGGGCGTGGATGTAATTATTTACTAAGCAATGTCTCAAGAAACAAATGTCTCGGCTCATTCCTGATGCTAAAGACATGGATGGGATAAGAAAACAGCTTGTGTATTATGTGTGAATGGTACTACCTCCCCAGAGAAAAAAGTATCTTGCAAGCAACTTATATATGGCTGGCAGAAAGAGATGTATTTGTATTTATGTCCCTAGGTCAGTGATGGCCAACCTTGGCACTCCAGTTGTTCCTGAACTTCAGTTCCCAGAAGCCCTGATCAGCAGGAGTGCTGGCTTGGGATTCTAGGAAATAAAGTTTAAGAATACCTGGAGTGCCATGGTTTGCCATTTCGGCCCTAGGTTGATGATGTTGATTATGATGGTGGTGAATCATTGGGAGGGTTGTCGATTGTAGCATACTACTACTTCTCCCTCTTCCTCTTCTTCAGGTGCCGTATCCGTTCCGGATATTGGCTATCATCATGGCAACAGTCTTCCTGTTCTTAACTCTTGGGAACAGTGTCATCCAAGGACATGCCAAACCAGGTTCTTCAGCCATGAAATCTGTCTACGCCCAGGGCCTCTCTTCCCAGGGATCTTTCCTTGAAGAGCGAGTTGAAGTATTCCTTACTCTAGGAAGTACTTCTTGATTCTTCTGCCAGTCTAAGGTATCAACAAAGTTCACCTCATGCACCACCTTTCAAACAAGTCAATTTATTCCTCTTAGCTTTCTTTACTATTCAGCTTTCACATCTGCCGTACACGGTGATCAGGTATACAATAGCATGTATGTTCTTGGTCTCTAGTGATCACACCGTTACACTTGATGATCTTTTCTAATTCCTTGATTGCTGCTCTTCCAAGTTTGCCCTCTTCTGATTTCTTGGCTGCAGTCTCCATTTGGATTCATTCATTGAACCTAGATCAGGGATGACCAACCTTGGCACTCCAGATGTTCTTGAACTTTAATTCCCAGCAGCCCTGATCACCAGGTGGACTGACTTGGGCTTCTGGGAATTGAAGTTCAAGAACACCTGGAGTGCCAAGGTTGGCCATCACTGAACTAGGTACACAAAATCTTTCAGTACCTCAATTTCTTCATTGTCAATGTTAAAGTTGTATAGTTTTTCTGCAGTGATGATTTTTATCCGCTTAGTGTTCAATGGCAGTCCTGCTTTGGCACTTTCGTAGCACATGCAAAACATTATTTAATTTTTGTTGATACTTGTTGATTTTTTATTTTATTTTTGCTGTCTGTGTGGTAACCCTACACCTCGATTATTTATTTATTTATTTATGTTGATACTTTTTGACATTTGTGTGTGGTCACAATAATTTTTCTCTACTGTAGTCCTCCACCTGAATCACTCCAGAAAACCTAATGCACACTTGTCTTAAAAGTTGTCACTAGACAAAAATGCCTCTTAAAAATTATTACCCTTCTTTGTGTTTAAACCAGGGCAGGGTGGGGGAGGACATTCTGAATTGCTTTCCTATTCATCATAGTAGCTCTGTTCAGACAATCAAACTTTTATTTAAGAAGCTGAGATTTGTACAATACTCCTAGAACTGACATACTTTGTTCTTTCCACAGTCTGAACAGAGAGGGAATATAAGAAGCCAATAACTTCCTGTTACATCAGAACAATGGACTCTTATTTAACAAAGCAGGATACTCAACCAATTTGAAGCCATCACTTCCTCCCCTTGGCTTTCATTTCATTATTAAGCAGAACATCAATCACATGAAGGCACTTATTATTTGTTTCTTGGAAATCGAAAGAATGGTACGAAGGCACCCTGTTCTGAGGCTCACAGTCAAAGAAGGTACAGTAATACCTTGGATAACGTTTGCACCAAATAACTCTAAAACTGCATAACGTTAAGCAATGGGGGGGGGGGGGACTGCATCGCATAACGTTGAAATCCTATGGGATGTTTTGCATAACGTTTGCTGAAGCCTGTGCCTGTTACAATGTATCTCTATGGAGTTTTAACGTTATGCAATTCATCCCATAGGATTTTAATGCTATGCAATGCATGTATCACATAACATTAAAAATCAGATAATGCTAAGACTCGTGAAATCCAGGTACTGAGATTTCCAGCTGTACAATACTTCATGATGAAACATTTGAGGTCCCCTCTGACTTTATATTGAAGGGAGCCATGGACTTCTCCTTCTGATGCAGTCAGGTGAAATCATGACAGTGCATCACAAAAAAATAAATATTGTCTACTACTTGGTCTAATCCATGTGTCCTATACTATGTCAAGTGCTCTGAATCCAAATCTGAAGTCTGATTCTGCCTAGGACTTCAGGATCTAAAATAAGCAAATCTCACCCTCTTGGTTAGGTCCCTGCGTTGATTATGTAGAGTAAATTTGCTCAAAATTTTAGCTCAAAACAGATGCACTATGGCCTAGCTGTACTACCCAATAAGATGGTTTCGGACTAGAGACAAGCTCTTGGTCCATCTCACCTTATTTTCCTATTTCTGACGTCAGCTCACTGACTTGCCCAGGCGCTGCTGGAACACGCATGTCACCAGGGGACATGATTCAGCTAAGGCAGCAGCAGGCATAGTGGCAGATGCAACTGGTATAATGTTCCCATGTAAAAATACATTACCCAATGACCAACCATTTGAACAGCTAAAGCACGCCTTAAAATCTGTATGTGATAGGCAAATTCTGAGTTCAATTTTGGAATCAGCACACTTGATATCATGTACATTACATGTATTATTCCCAGTAGCAAAATCGTTGTTGTGCAGTGTGACTGATAGATGTGGTGAGACCTATTGCCACAAAGACTAACAGTTAGGCTGCCTAGGATAGCTGCCTCAGGTCGCAGATGCTAGATAACAATAACAGCAGACACCTGGGTATTCTCCGTCCTTGGAGAGCAGAACAATGTATTCCAGACAACTTGCCCTGAACCTTTGAACCAGGCTGCTCTTTCAAGTGGGGTGTACCAATGCTATTCCACCCAACAACTCTAAGTTTGCAAGAGACAGAGAATCCATTCCTGATATTAATCTGACTAATTAGGAGCTCTCCAAAATGTTGAACCTTATCACCAAAACTAACTCAACTCTCTGGAAAGCTAGTTTAAAGTTACATCTAAAATCTGGAACTAATTTATTGCCCCTTCGGCCTGCTCTGGTCTCATTATCAGTGCTTAGGTAAGATTCAGCTGCCAATCTAACCATCTCCTTGCAGAAGGAATGAGGAAAATACTTTTCCGTCTGCAGCCCAATGTGTTTACTCAACTCTGCTGAAGGGCAAATGTGCCTTCCCCAGATTCCTTCTTGATCAATTTATAATCTTGTTTCCTGATTCAATTTTTTAAACAACTTCCACAGCTTATTAGATATTAGTATATCTGCTTTTGCCTATGGCCCTATTTACATGCCCAAAAGACAGATTTTATTGCCTGAATTATCTGAAGTCCATAACAATTATATTACAACACCTGTGTGGTTCTAACCTTGAAGCCTTATCAACAAGAGAAAACATCCTTGCCCATTATAAAATGAAGCTGCCACACAACTTTCTCAGTTGTTTAATACTTGTCAGGGTAGGAAAGTCCCTTTCTAAAATATTTTTCTCTTATTTGTCGTCGTCATCATCGGCTGCAACTCGTATCTGAGAATGCATTTTTCCCCTGAAGCAGAAAAGGTTCTTTCATGCCTCAGAGGTCACCTGACCCTATTTGCATGCATTAAGGCTTTTGTTTTGCTCTGGTCTTCTCTCCATTTCTATTCTACCTTCAAGGAGGAAAGATGTCCTTTTGACAACCTCCCTCTTTCAGGCCACATGGCTGGAAGAAAGACTTCTTCCTAAACCAACTTTGCCAATATTCCTGAGCTAATGTATCTTCTGACTCCATTTTGTGACTAAATGGTATTTTTCTTTCACTCAAGTATCTAGTCCAAGTGTGTTTATTAGCTGGGAGAGTTGCATTCAAACATAAAATTGCCTAAAGCCCAGCCTGCTTTGCTGTGCTGCTACTACGAATAACTTAACAGCTGGCACCTTCTTCTTCTTTCCTCCCCATGTAGTCGTGGTTGCAAAGCACCTGGAGATGTTGCATGGATATTGTGAGATACCAGTGAGTGGAGGACAATGACACCAGTTCTCATCCTGCCTTGGATGATGGGACATCTTCCATCTGCACCATTGATCAGTGGTTGCATTTGATAGATAAGCATTTTGCTATGAAAGAGGGGAAAGGAGAAGTTACTCCCCCCCCCCAATGAGACTCTACCACTATTTTCCATCGACCCCAGTCGTCGTTGGCTGCAACTCAATCTGAGTATATTATTTTTCCTGCCCCTGGGTGCCGGCAGGCCTGGTCTTGGAGGCCAGCTGGTTCAGGGCCGCCTTTGCCCTCTGAGGCAAGCAGGAAAAAAATGCCATTGGCGTGGATTTGTTTAAGGTGGATCCCAGCTTGCCATGAAGTAATCCACACACTATGATCTCAGAGCCATCTCCTGCGGCACATATGAAATGAGACATGCAGGGTTTAATGCCGGGACTGCCGCATGCTTGAGGATATTATCAAGGCATGCCTTCACAGCCAGTCCATCTGGCATGGCCCCTTCCACCTCCATGACCTTTGGGAATCAGAATAGTGAAGTGGTTCCTCCTACAATCATTTTGCCATTGGGCCCAATGTGATGGTTTCCAGTGGCATTTCCACCACTGAGGGGGACCATCACCCCACCTAAAGGGGCTCATCCACCCATAGCTGCTGGTCCCTAAGTCAGTGTGTTTACTGCTGCCCAACACTCGGCATTGAGTTGCTGGCTGTACGGTCTATTCCATTAATATACTCCCCCCCCCCCAGTACCTTCTGGACAAGTAACCAAAGAGTATTTTTGCTGCATATGCCTGGGATTAAACCCTGGGCTTTCTGTCTGGCAAAACATGTGGCACAGGCCATTCTTTAAAAGTCTATCCTCTTTAAAGCCACTAAAGCCCTCCTAGCTATTCATCAGCAAATAAATTCTTTTCTCCCTTCCATCTCTGGCCATAACTCTTGGCAAAGTAAGGCAGTAGCTATTTGGGGTCCTTTTATCTCATTTTCCGTGCAATGTGTTTCAGTTCAAAACAGCAACATTTTTAAAACTTCACAATAAGTGCCCAGTGAGCGCTAGAGAAGAGGAAAAATAATGGCATCTTTTTTTTCCCATTTCATTCTATCCCTCTTTTATGTCATGATTCATGCCCACTATGGCTAAGAAAGATAATGCTAAGTGGAAAGTATTTGCTTCCTCATCACCATTTCTTTGCTCACAAAAAAACAGTTGGGGGAATATTCTCCCTCGTTCTTTCTGGATAGCAATAGATTTGGATTTTCCATCATTCATCTTGCAGCTATAAATTGTTTTTAATTTTTGTAGGCATTATTATTTTTCCTGTGTCTCTTTTCTAGAAGATTGCAAGGAGGTTGAGGAATTTTAACACCCACAATCTCCAGTGTGAAAAGAATGGTTCGTCACACCCATGCATGGTTACTTGTAGGGAAGCTCTGCTGTATTCAGTAGGTTTACTCCCTTGTAAGTGAGATTAAGGGACTACAGTGGCGTGGTGGCTAAGACACTGGACTTGACAACTGGAAGGTCGGCAGGTTGGCATTTCAAGACTGGAGTACTGCACAATGCTGTTTAATTGAAGGCCATATCATTTGTGCCTTATCCATTGGGGGGGGGGGGGCTCCCTAAACTCATAATTCACAACTGGCACCAGGCTAAATAAGCATAGTGGTTTCAGGTGAAAAGAAAGGGGCATATAAAGTTATTTCTGGGGAGTTACTCTCTCCATCAAGAAGGTTCAAGGCATTTCAGCATTCGATTAGGGCATCCCCATGAAGAATCTAGAGCAGTGGTTTGCAACCATGGTTCCCCAGATGTTGTCTGAGTAAAAAGTCACAGAAACCTTCACTTTTGGCTGTGCTGGCCAAGGTTTTAGGCAGCTGTAGTACAGTGAATCAAATGACTGTGATGGCTTAGTGGTTGAGATGCTGAACTTGACAACTGAAAGGTCGGCAGGTCAACAGTTCGAGACCCGAGTGCTGCATGACAAAGTCTTTGTCCCAGATCCTGCCAACTTAGCAGTTCAAAAGCAAGAAATTGCAAGTAGATAAATAGGGACCACTTTGGTGGGAAGGTAAACAGCATTACATGCACTCCGTTGTCTAGTCACACCTGCCACATGTCCACAGAAATGTTTGCTGACGCAGACAACACTGGCTCTTTGGCTATAAACAGATGAGTACTGAACCCTAGAGTTGGATACAACTGGCTTTTGCGCAAGGGTGATCTTTATCTTTACATGTAACCCAAAGCAGCCCAACAATTCCCTGAAGCTTCTTCCAGTGCTCTAGGACTTGGCAACCCGATGAACCAACCCCCAACATTTTTCTACTCCTACTTCCATTATCTGTGATCATTTTTGAAAGCAGCAGCAAGAGCAGTTCTTCTGATCTGACCTTTGAAAGTAAGCCGGTGTAGTGTAATGACAGAGCAACAGTGTTCAAAACCCCACTTGGCCGTAACATAGACACTCAGGGGACAGTGACAATGGCAGAACAGCTCCTAAAATATCTCACAAGGAGCAACTGAGGATGTTCTGCAGAAATAGCAAGAGAGAAAGCCCGAGTCATTTACTTATCTTCTCCCCACCCGCCCTGCCCATATCTACACCGAGAAAATGTATGTTCTGTGGAGAATATGAATTTCTGTGTTTAGGACATGACCTAACATGACCTGGAAGAGGAAGCATCCATCAGTTGCAGGGACACTTCTGGAAAATGTCCCAGAGACCATCAACATTTAAAAGCCTGTTGACATTTCTTCTAGCCTGGAGCTAAAACACTGGAGAAATCTGTTATTATCAAGTCATCTTTGAAATACTAATTTTGCCTCATTTCAGCTGCTAAGTAGGATCAATCCTATTTAGTGCTTGGATAGCAGGTTCCCAGAAATACCAATGGATTTGAAAACCTGGAGGGGCCGCTACTGCTAGTTGTCAGGGCCAGCATCAGAAATTTCCAGGCCCGGTACGCGCCCCCCCATTTTGGCCACGCCCCTATGGTTTTCTGCACATACACGATGTTTGCGCATGCATAGAAAAGTGGTTTCCCGGCGGCGGTGGGCCACCATCATCTTTAGGCCTGGGACAGGAGTCCTGATGGTCCCCAGCTGATGGTGGCCCTGCTAGTTGTTGCTGATGGCCCACAAAGAATTAATATTCTAACCATACCAGTCAAGCGTGGCTCTGGAAAATATGGGAACTGCTCCGGCCCAGCTGCGCATGCGCAGCAACAACTCCTTCTGCACATGCACAGAACCCTTCTGCACAGAACCCTTCTGCACATGCACAGGACCCTTCTGTGCATGTGCAGAACCCATGTGCAGTAACTACTTTCCCCGCTGGTCAAATTACGGGATGGTGGTGGGAAATTGGAGGAACAAGTGCTGAAATACGGGAAATCCCGGCCAATCCAGGATACTTGACAGGTATGATTCTAACTCAGCATAAGGTTGAGAATCAAAGCTTTTGAAATGTGGATCTACAGATGGCTGCTAAGGATATCATGGGTTGATCATGTGACTAATGTAGAAGTATTGCACTAAATGGATAAAGAACAAGTACTCTTTAACACCAGGCATTCACAACCTACGGCCTGTGGGCCCGACCCGGCACACAAAGCCCTCACCACTCTCAGAAGTGGAAGTAAAATGCATTCTGTGCATGTGTGCCATGTGTTTTACTTCCACTCTGGGTGGGAGAAAGCATGTGACCAGCCCGATCAGATGCCCAGGAGGTTTGGTCAGGCCTGTGGGCTGAAAATATTGAAAATTGCTGCTTTAAGACCATCAAGCAAAAAAAGATCCATATAATGAGGAACAACATAAAATATAGAATACTCCAACTCTCTCTGCAAGGAAAGATCCCTGGGAAGAGAGGCCCTGGATGTACACGGACTTCATGGCTGAAGAACCTGAGAGAATGGTATGGCATGTCCTTGGAAGACACTGTTCTAAGGAGTTAAGAACGAGAAGACTATCGCCATGATGATAGCCAATATATGGAATGGATACGGCACGTGAAGAAGAATAAGGATGATATAATATTTTTTATTATTCACATCAACTTTTTTGCCCAATAACAACCAATTAATAGGGGCACTTATGACTTATCTGGGGTCTTGACCTTTAACTCCAACTTAACTTTCTTGTTAAACATATTCCATTTTAAAAATATTTTTACAATCAACATCATTTTTATCTTAATTACTACATGAAGAGCAAAGAAGCTATTCTGTAAAGTGGGGGAGTGCTTTTTTAAAAAGATACTCTCTCTTTGAACAGAACCATTTGAAAAGGACTATGCGTTCTTCAAACATGTCCAAAGAAAATTTGCCTTTTCCAGATTACAGCTTTCAGAATTGCCTCCTCCCCTCTAGCTGTGTGTGCATTTTTGATCTTCAACGATTAGCAGGTAATCCTCCTTAATCAGTGGTCATATTGCACGCAGGAGACGCTGGGTGCCAAATTCAGCAAACGATGATTTCCCAAACTCTGCAAGAATTAAACATCTTGCTTGCTCAGATATCTTCATTTTCAAACATTGGGAACACTTGAAAAATCAGATTCATTTTCTGGGCAAGACAGATTAACCTATAAGATCCTGAGGGTCAGAAGACTTCACCCATTAGGGGCTGTGGTGACTCTGTGGTTAAGAAGCTTGCCTTAGAAGGCCAGCAAGTCGGCAGTTTGAGACCTGAGTAAGGCAGGACGGATTGAGCACCCATCTCTGTCCCAGCTGTTGGGGAGGAGCCTCATTCAGGCGTCCCCTGAGCAGAGTTTCTCTAGCAAATATCATTTCAATTCAGATTAATTTCTGACACAAAATTATTATTATTATCGATCAGGTTTGATCAGCAGATCACGGATTGACAAAGCAGAACCCTCCAGATATTTGTTCAGCCATAACTCCCAGCCATTGACTAGGGTTGCTAGGACGGATGGGATTTGCACTCAGTCAATATCCAGAAATGGGACTGTGGTGGATTAGTGATTAAAATGGTGAACTTGATGACTGGAACATCGACAGGTTAGCAGTTCAAAACCCAAGTACTATATGATGGAGTGAGCGTCCATCTCTGTCCCAGCTCCTGCCAACCTAGCAGCTCAAAAGCAAGAAATTGCAAGTAGATAAATAGATACCACTTTGGTGGGAAGGTAAACAGTGTTCCATTCACTCAGGTGTCTAGGCATACCTGCCACATGTCCATGGAAATGTCTGCAGATACAGACAGTGCTGGTTCTTTAGCCATAAACAGATACAGACAGTGCTGGTTCTTTAGCCATAAACAGATGAGCACTGAACCCTAGAGTTGGATACGATTGGCTTTCGAGCAAGGGCAACCTTTACCTTGAATATCCAGAAGGTCACACTTTATAATCTCAAAGACCAGCACTTCCAAAGCCTTTAATTCTGTTTTTTTCCTGGGGCAAAATAGAAGACCAAAGTTTTAATGGTTCACACAAGATCTGCAAAATATTCCTCACCCTATTGTTTGGGTACTCTTAGTATTTATTAGCTGTTATGCTAATAGTATTTCCACAAATAGTTCTGTACGAATACTTTTTAATATGCAGCCCCACCAATAAATTAAAATAACAATATAAGCGGCTCAGTTTAAAGCATGCTGGTGTTTTTGAATAATTTGCAGTTGTTTCCAAGCCTGTGAATTCTTCTGGCATCTTTTAGGTTGTTTTCATTCATTGCATCCCTCCCTGACATTTATTCATGAAGGTGGGGTTGGAGCTACTTTAAGAAAAATAAGCTTGATTTTTAAAGAAAGGCAAAAGAAAAGAAAACTGAGAAATTTAAAGACAAAGGATCCATTTCACATCCAAGGCAACACAAAGCATGTGATCTGGAGTACAGATGGCACACACACTGACACTTGGGAAACACTACAGGATTAAAGTATAATTCCCAGCCCTGCAGATGAAGCCCAGATAACAAGGTAAAAAGGCACCATAGAGGCAAAAATGTAAATGTTTTCGGAGGTCAGACAGATGATGAACCAAATGTAGTGGCTACAGCTATCAGTGCTGTTTTTGCTTGAAATTCCATCTCAATATAAGGCAGCAGCATACCTGTCAACCATCCCGATTTGGCCGGGAAAACCCCGTAATTTGACATCCATTGACGTCATAACCCGCCCCGCGCTGCCAAAAACCCGTAATTTGGCAGCGGGGGAAAACGCTGTCCATGCATGCGTGGAAGCGCTACACCGCTTGCGCAGCCCCTATGCAAGCGGCGTAGCATTTTTGCGCATGTGTGGAAGGGTAAAACCCTTCCCGCATGCGTGGAAAGTGTCCTGCGCACAAGCGATTTTTTGGAGCTGCGGTTTTTCTGGAGCTGCGGGTTGACAGGTATGGGCAGCAGTGGCTTTATCTAAGTTAAAGGTAAAAGTCTCCATTGCTCGAAAGCCGGTTGTGTACATCTCTAGGGGTGGTGCTCATCTCTGTTTACAGACAAAGAGCCAGCATGTCTGTGTCTGCAGACATTTCTGTGGTCATGTGGCAGGCATGACTAGATGCCCGAGCTCACAGAATGCTGTTACCTTCCCTGCTGAAGCGGTTTTGCTTTCAAACTACTAATGGCAAGCTATGTCAAACCTAGGGATGCCATATTTCTCTCCCCCCAAAATGGGACAGGAGTAAAGGTTGCCCTTGCTCAAAAGATAGTCGTATCCGACTCTAGGGTTCAGTGCTCATCTCTGTTTCAAAGCTGAAGAGCCAGCACTGTCTGGTGCAGCAGACATATTCCATGGTTATGTGGCAGGCATGACTAGACACAGGAGCGCATGGAATGCTGCTCACCTTCTTCCCAAAGTGGTCCCTATTAATCTATTTGCAATTTCTTGCCTTCGAACTGCTAGGTTTGTAGGAGCTGGGACAAAGACAGGAGCTCATTCAGCTGTTGCTGCCGCAAATTCAATAGAGGCAGCAATAAAATGGTGTTTGTTTGTTTTTTGCTTTCTTCCTTAGACACCAAGCTACTACTACTGCTGCACCACCTGCTGGTCAGTTCCATAAAAGTGCAGCTCTATTGCAAGAAAAAAGTGTGTTTCTTTCCCTTCAAATTCCCTTGGTCTGAAAAGCGGGAATTTTAATTAATTTTTTTTGGAACTGGGCCGGAACAGGTTCAACCCATTAAATTCCTGGTTTTCCGTTACGTATTGCATCCCTAGTCAAACCTAAGCAGCATAACAAAACGTAGAGATATCACCCTGCCAACAAAAGTCAGCATAGTCAAAGCAATGGTAATCCCAGTAGTAATGCATGGTTGTGAGAGCTGGACCATAAGGAAGGCTTATGGAAAGACAAATATTAAAGATGAAGATGAAGTACTTTGGCCACCAAATGAGAAGAGAGGACTCACACGAGAAAGCCCTGATGCTGGGAAAGATCAAAGGCAAAAGGAGAAGGGCTGACTGAGGATGAGATGGCTAGATGGCATTGTTGATGCAATGGCTGTGGAGCTGAGTGAACTGTGGAGGATTGTGGAGGATAAGGGTGCCTGGCGTGCAGCAGTCCATGGGGTCGCAAAGGGTCAGACTCGACTATGTGACTTAACAACAACAACATTTTGCTTTCGAACTGCTAGTTTGGCAGGAACTGGGGAGGTAACAGGCACTCACTCCATTGCACAGTCCCCGGGTCTCAATCTGCTGATTTTCTGGTAATCAAGCTCAGAGTCTTAAACACTAAGCTACCACTGTCCAACATTGTGTTGTACATGCAGGGTTTACCCGGATGCCACAGTGCTGCTGAGGTTTGTGTGAAATTTTCCATCAGCCCATGGCGAAGGCTCATAAGCTCCAATGCTGGTGGCTCTCCTCTTAGTCTACATACTTTGAGAGGCTCAAGTGTGCATGCCTTTCTCTCCACTCTCCTTTCCTCACTACAAACCTTTTGGCATACTCACATCCAGCAAGTCCAACCACCTTTGCTCTGAGCCTTGAACTAGTATGGAGCCGGAAATGGGTAGAAACGAGAGACCAGCTTTTAAATCCACCACATAGATGAAGGTCAGTCTTTCCTCTTCAACAGAAATGCCTGCTTTGAGATTTCTCTCCCTGTAATGAGATGTGGAAACATCTCATTCCTCAAGACCCCCAGCTGGTGCCCTAAGACCTGAGAATTCAACTTGCAAAACTATAAAGACATGATTTTAAAAACATTCCCAGTGAATGATGCAAAGCAATGTGCTGCAGAAGCGACTGAACTCAAAAAGGGTTGGCTTTTTCAATTGGCTGCTCAGAGCCTCTTTAACAAGATGTGGCAGGAGTTTTGTGTGCATAGTTTTGTGTGCATAGTTTTGTGTGCATTATGTGGCAAAAGGCCACATAAATTTATCCTCAATGGGCCACCAGCCCAGTGTGCTCTTGTAATGATTATGGTGTTTTCTCGCAGCATAGTTTGGGAGATTGATGACATAATGTGCAGCCATAAGTGATCATGAGGTGGGATTATAGGAAGTCTGGGTTGGGGGTGGTGGAAGGGAAAGAAATAATTTTATACTGTACTGCAAACAAAGCTCAAACTGCATAACTGTACCATAAATACATGCTCCGGTGCTTAGCTTATTTTTCACCTGGATGCAAAATAAACATAGTCAGATTAGATAATCAAGTAGAGAGTGTGAAGAAGATAACTTTAGCCTACATACTGCAGTGTCAGAAATGAGAACTTCTAGATCTAAGGCCAAAACTGGCCCTACTGTTAGGCAGGATGAGACGACTACCTAAGGTAGCAAATAGTATCATAAACGAGTGCCAAATTCTGAGTTAATTAATCTTTTCCTTATTTTTACCAACAAGAAAGGGCAAAGGGCCAACCTCTGTTGTCAACTACTGTGAGTAATGTTTTAGCACTAAATCTATTGGAATGTAAATATTATAAATAAGTAACTTGTAAAAATTACTATACTTTATTTTTGAAAAAATCCATGTCATCTCCCCCCCCCCCTATGGAATTATACAACAAAAAAGACTAAAAAAATACAATTAAGAAAGGAAACATATATAACATATATGACCCACCACCTATGGGACTTGAGGAAATAATTGTGTTTTCTTTCTTAATAGTGTCTACATCCACACCACAATAAGCTACATAATGATTTGTTTTAATTTTGTTTCTGACACATGAATCCTGGTTTCTTTAACGTGCTATGGTTTGTTAACAAGCCTTAACCACAATGTGATGCCAAGTGGTTTAAACTATGGTTTGTTAAAATAATGGTCTTCTCTCCCCAGCCGAAACTTTATACCTGGGCTATGAATGGAATTACATTGGAGCAAGTCCATTGCTTTAAGTACCTCAGCCAAGTAATTTGATCTAATAGGTCCTTTCTGGCCCATAGAGACTATGTATCTACAAATGCATCTAAAGCTGCCCTAACAATTAGATCCCTGTATGCTAAGAAACAAGTTCAATCTGTGAAGGTTGTCCTGAGATTGTTCCAGATGAAAGTCCTTCCCCTTATGTTGGTGGGTAGTCCCCTGGGTTCCCATTCAGATTATTTGAAACCGGAGTCAATTCAATCGCGGTTCCTTAGATCTATACTTAGGATCCCACCGTCAATAGCAGGAGCAGTTATGAGATTAGAAGTTAGCTGGCAAGCTTTTCGACATGTAGCCTGGAAAGCAAAGCTGTGGCTGTGGCTCAAGCTGTGTTTTAAACCTGTGGGTCTAGCCCCTTTAATATTAAGGGATAATTTTCAATCATCCTGGGAAAGGGACATTATTGATAGAGTTCAGGTTTGCGGGTTGTCCCATTTGTACCTAGAATCCATGACTTACACCCAAGCTAGAGCTGTAATAGCCCAAAGGCTGTGCGATATCAGCAAGCAAGAGGATATTGCTTTTTTGAAACCAGAGATGTATTTTGGGGACCAGATTTGGCAAAGCACTCCAGCTCCATATTTGGCCGAAATTTGTTATGTGGAATATCGCAGGCTTTATACGGCCGCTAGATTGAACGGCCTCAATACAGCTGTTCTATTGGGAAGATACAAAGGTATACCATATGCCCAAAGAACCTGTCTCTGTCCCCAGAAAGTGGTTGAGTCAACTGAGCATATTCTTCTGAATTGTCCCTTCTATGCTGACATTAGACAAATACTCATAGCTCCTCTTCTTTGCCAAATCTGATTTGAGCCTAGAGAAAATCAGGTTCGATTTCTCTTGAATAGAGTTGCTGCTTTGTCAGCCATACAAGTTTCTAAATTCCTATTTTTGGCACTCAAATGTCGCAAGATTAAAATTGACAGTATTGACTTGGGCCTATTAACATAGAGTATGTATATCCTGAAGGTAAAGATTGTTAGGCTTAAATGTTAGTTTAACTTTCTGAATTTTTTTTGTGCTGATTGACGGTCGAATAAAGATATGTATGTATGTATGAATAAAGAAATGTATTTATGTATGTATGTATTATCTCCAAACATCCAGCCATGGTTACACATCCATGGCTTGATCCCCCAGCTATCAACCTTGGGTAGAGAGACAGAAATATTTTTAAATTATACCATGGCTTTTTGCTGTGCAATTTGTGCCTTAAGCAACAATCTATCCCTCGATGCCCAATGAGGTAAAAGAAGAAACAAAGAAGAAGAAGCAGCAACAATCTATGGTTAACACAAACTCTAGTCATATGTGTGGGAATCTATTACATCAAAGTCAAAATCTATGTGAGTGTGTATATTTGTGTGTGTGAGAGAGAAAGGAATGGTGGTGAGGGGAAGCTAAGAGATAATCAAACACAACAAAAATAATGCAACAGCTGTCAAGAAAATAAATGATATCTTAATGTTAATATGAAAAAAGATGTCCAATTCAAATTAGATTTGGACAGTTAAAAACATCCAGTAAATGATGCCCAAAGGGTTGAAGAACATCTCAAGTCCCACAAAATGTCAGTTTCCCATCCCTGATGGGGAAAAAACTGCAAAAGTTATACTTACACAATGTTCAATAGTACCAGCTGAGTCCCACTAGCTCAGATCTGTTCATTATAACAAAAATGTATCCCATGTAATCAACCCTCAAGACTCATTTCCATTAACACTAATTGCACCTACATGATTTAAAAGATGAAGGGTTTAATAACATAAGCAGGAAAGTCACTTAAAACTAAGGTTGAAAAAGAAAGCAATGCAATAATGACATTCTATTCAGCTTGAAGCTGACTGGGTTACTCAGTGGTTTAGGTATGTGGATGTGAAACCAGAGGTTGTAAATTCAATCCCACATTGTGCTTGGAGAAGAGCCAGCCTGCTTGGTCTTGTGAAATCTGCAGTCCAAGGGTGCCTCCAGATGAAGAGAATCACAAACTACTTCTGTGGATTTTCTATCTCAAAAACCCTAACAGTGGTTACCATAATTCGGAATTGACTTGATGGCACATTATTATTATTATTATTATTATTATTATTATTATTATTATTATTATTATTATTATTATTATTATTATTATTATTATTATTATTATTATTATTATGATTATTATGATTATGATGATGATGATGATGATGATGATGATGATGATGATGATGATGATGATGATGATGCCAATGTCTGGCCGGACATCCTGCAACAGTAATGGAGTAGATCATACAGCCAGTGACTCAACGCCGAGGGGTTGGGTGGTGGTAAATAACCTGACTCCCTAAATGGACCAACGGCTATGGGCAGATAAGCCCCTTTAGGTGGGGTGATGGTCCCCTTCAGTGGAGGAAATGCGACTGGAAACCATCCTATTGGGCCCAACGGCAAAATGAATGGAGGAGGAACTCTGATTCCCAACAGTCATGGAGGTGGAAGAGGCCATGCCAGATGGACTGGCTGTGAAGGCGCATCTTCTCCAAGGCTGTGGTAGTCCATTGCAGTCCCTGTGTCAAATCCTGCATGTCTCATTTCATATGTGCCGCAGGAGATGGCTCCGTGATTATAATGTGTGGGTTACTTCATGGCAAGCTCAGATCCACCTTAAACAAACTCACACCAATGACATTTTTCCTGCTTCAGGAAAAAATGCATTCTTGGATACGAATTGCAGCTGACAATTATGCCATCTTGAAAATATTTGGATGGAAATACATTGGAATACAAGTAGTGTATGCATTGAAGTATTGCAGGATATTCTGACCAGAAAATAGGAGGATCCTGCTCTTTGGTTCAGCTCATCTGGAAAAAGAACTTGAATGTTTCCAAGGCAAAATGGTGCAAAGATACTTTGCTGTAAATAACACATGTTGCACAATGTGACAGTGGCTGTCATTCTGTTGCAGGGACTTTGAAATAGCAAAGGCATGGCAGAATGCATTTTTCCTACTTAAAATGCACCAGTTATTCCATGCTTTCATGCTGTGTGTACTCTTTGTCATTTTATTTAGTACTAGCATATTTTGCCCGGCAGTGCCGGGCTGTTTTAAATTGTGTTGGAAGGGTTTTTTTGTTTGTTAATGTTTGTAAAAAAGAGGTTCGTTTGTAATTGTCATTTTAAAAATGTTTATTTATACACACCGGCTGTTATACACTGTGATCAGCTTTTTTTGGGTTGGTTTTTTGGTGGATTTTAAAAATAACAAAGGATGCTATATATTTTTTAAAAAAATTTATTTAACCAAATAATGTTTTATGGGTATTTTATTTTAATAGTTTTAATGTAGGTAATAATTTAAAAAATGTGAAAGTACATATTTTTTACATTCAATGTTTTTAAACTATGCTTAGATGTTTTGGGTCTTTATTTGAGTTAAAACTCAACACAGGATTTTAGAAATGTTTTTATTTTGGTTAGGTTTTATTTGTGATTTGTGTGAAATTGTGATCTTTTGTTATGTTTTTGACTTGTTTTTACTCTTGTGGCCTCTGGGTGGGGCTGTTGAGTCTTTTTGAGTTGTTTTTACAATTGTGCCCTGCAGGTGGGGCTGCTAGTGGATCTCTTTAACTTTGACTGTTTTTTCTCTCCTGGCCTCTGGGTGGAGCTTCTTCTGGTAAGTAGTCTCTTTATTCATTTCTTTTCCGGTCATCGTGGAGGGAGGACGTGTGCTGGTGAGTTGGCTGGTTTTTTTTATTTTGGGTGTTTGGTTTTGTTAGCTTTAGTGGTGGTGGTCTCGTAGGTGTTTCTTTTTGTTCTTTTTTGTTTTGGTTTAGTTTTAGGTTTATTTAATTGTTTTGGTTATTTCTGGTTTTATTTATTTTTCTTGTTTGTTTGTGTTATTTGTGTTTTTTTAATTTTCTAGTTAGGTGTTTTGTTAGTGGTTTTGTTTCTTTGTTGGTGTTAGTGTTTTTTTGTGATTTTTGTTTTTATTTATTGTTTTGGCATTGTGTGTGTGTGGGGGGGTTTCCTTCCCACGGCCTGGCCTCACTGGCCGGGCCGCGGGAACCACAGCACCGCTTCAGGCGGCGTTGTGGGGTGGGCTTTCCTTCCCACGGCCTGGCCTCGCTGGCTGGACCACGGGAACCCCAGCGCCGCTTTGTATTTTTATTTTCCGCACACTGGCTTCCTCAGCGTTCTGCACGCTCATGGCGTGCAGGACACTGGGCTTGTAGTTTTCGGTTTGTGGTTACCGTTTGTGCAGCATTTTTTTTCTGCGGCTTGATTTTGATTGGCCATGGCACGTTTCTGAATGTTCCTTTTGATCGCGCCTCTCAGCCTGATTGGCTGTGGCGCGGTGCAAGGAACATTGGGACTTAAAGTCCTTTTTCTTTGAGTGTGTTCGTGGGTCTCCTGCCCCACTGCCGCATTTCTCAAACTGACAGTTACCTGCGAACCCCGATCGGGCAAGTGCACGTATGCTTGGTACGGGCTAGTAGGGCCTGGTGCAGGATCCTTTGTCACATTCCAACGGTTAATGCACAGATTTATAGGTATAGATTTGCAAAGAGGAATTTCCAGGAATTGTGGACAACTTGATGATTTATGGACACCTATGACTTTTTTCTTCAACATTGTTTAAGCAAAAACCTAAACATATTTCTATCTATAGGAATAAATGGTACTCTGAATGTTAAGAATGATCATTACAGATATTCAGAACAAATCCAATTTTGATTCAGAACTAATTCAATTCTGAATCAGTTGTATTCAGAACTATCAGAATATGGCATTATTTGGTGAATTCTGAATAGTTCAGAATCTGAATGCATCTCCCTAGTATGAAGTACTTTTGAATATTTATGATTAGTGTCTGTAACACAATTTCTATTTTCTGTATCTCATTTCATTCTGTCCCATTCCCATAATCAGATCCCATGTCCATATAAACCAGTGTCTTGAACATTGTACTCTATGAGACTCAAAAAAGGGCCATGTCAAAATAACTCATGTCTAATAAAACTTGCTAGACTAAAAGCTGCCTCAAGACTCTTACTTGTTTTGGCTATTGAGTCCTGCTGTCTCCCACTTTCAGTTTTTGAACTCTTCACACACCTTCTGTGTCAGCTATGAAGCATTTTTCAAATTATTCTCAAATTCTTGCAAAAAGCCTGATTGGAACAATGTTTTCCACTGACCTCTCTATGGTAATATCCTACCAGGCCAAAAATCATTATAAGCTTTCAATGATATCTGAGAAACATAAAAATTACACTGAATGGTTGTGATAGAAGGAAAATTGAGAGAAATGAGGTAAATTGCTAGGTGATGATGCAGTAAATAGGAAGTTTGTCACAAACATTGTCATGGAAACCTAACCTGTTTCCACTCCAAATTCTCTACAAAAAACAACAGAATTGTACATCTATCTGTGGGTGACACTAAGGAGGTTGCAACTGAACCTGGAATAGAACAAAACTGATTAAATGTTCTTTAATCTTTCCACCTCTACCTTTCTTTCCTCAGAGTTGACTGCAGCAAATCAAATTCTTATGCATTTTTAAAATCTCAGCAGCACTCTCAAAACATTTTCTCCTATTGCTCATCCTGCACAGGAAACAGGGAAAAGACAGCACCAAAGCTTGAATGGTCATCTAATAAACTTTATTGGCCTCAGGTTCAACATCAAGGCAGATGAGCAACCAGTAACTTTCAACAGTGTGTCAACTCATTTGTTGTTCAATCGCACAGTCGATTCCGACCCTTTGCGTCCCCATAGACCATTGCCCTCCAGGCACCCCTGTCCTCCAAAATCTTCCTCAGCCTGCCCAGCTCTGTGCCCATTGCATCTACAATACCATCTAGCCATTTCATTTTTGGCCGCCCCCTTCTTCTTTTGCCCTCCACCTTTCCCAGCATCAAGGCTTTCTCAAGTGAATCCTCTCTTATCATTTGATGTCCAAGTACTTTAGCTTCATTTTTACTATTTGACCTTCTAAGGAGCAGTCAGGGTTGATTTCTTTTAGGATCGACTTATTTGTTTTCCTTGCTGTCCAGGGGACTCTCAAAACTCTCCCCCAACACCACATTTCAAAGGTGTCTATTCTTCTGCACTCAGCTTTCCTAATGGTGACTATGCGAATTTTTATTTGCAAGGTGATGTCTCTACTTTTAACTATGTTCCCCAGGTTTCTCATAGATTGTCTCCCAAGCATCAGTCGCCTTTTTATTTCATTGCTGCGATCACAATCTGCAGTGCTATTTAATCCTAAAAAAGTAAAATCTGTCAGTGCTTCTACTTCTTCCCCATAGATTGTAAGAAAGGGATAATAAGCAGACTGAAATTGAAATCAATTGGTTTGCCCTATCTAAGTATTGACTTATCATCCAATGAAAGATTCAATAGTTTTGATGGAAATGCTCCCTGATTTAGAGGAGGAAAATAAAATTGTCTCCCTATAAAATTATGTGCCTCACTATGAAAGTATTCATTTTATACCTTTAAATACTGAGAATGAGACAAAGTCCTTCTTCTTTACTGAAAAAATCAGAGGCTTATGATGTGTTTCCATGATGTAGTTGTACTTTAACTTCCACCTGTCTATAGAACTGAATTTTTGATTTTGTTTTTCATCTACATTTATACCACATGGTGTCCCCTTATTTGGAAACTATGTGCAAAGTTTAGCTCAGGGAGGAAATGCATAAAAATGATGCACTGGGGAAAATGCATAAAAATGCTTGCTTTAGGAAATAATACACAGCAATCTGTGCAGGAATATCACATTGTTACAACTTAAATCCCCCAAGCGTTCCTAAACTCCACCTGGTTTGACACTTGGATTTTTGTCCACTAGGGTCTTTACCTTATTTAAACCTGAATAGCATTTGGAATTTTAATTTATAACCCAAAATCTGTTGAACTATAACAACTACCACCAGAGGGACTAAAGGTCTATTCTAGTCAAACCAATTTCTTTATTGTGGTATGGGAGATTACTACCAGAGAACAGTGAGGGTCCTGTGCTAAAATTAGTGTCAAACCATTGAAAATAAATATTTTATTATTTATAAATAGCAAAGCTCTTCTGAACCCCTATCAACCACAGTTTTGTCAAAAACAGTCAGCAAATGATGGAAATTACAGAAGCTGGTTCTCTTTGTCTTTTAAACAATTCTTCATTGAGAGAGTTATAGTGATATATCCAAGTGGGACCTTCTGCCTCTTAGAGGAAATTTTATTTTAACTTTTGACTTTTTTTATTCACACTTATTTCACTTGGTGTTTTTTCAGGACATCATTATGCCTATGTTATTGGTTTCAAACTGAAAGCTGCTGTTTATAAAATATGGATAGTGACATGAGAAAGTGTTATCTATGTGGGAGCTTCAAAGAATGATGTAAAATGAATGCCATCTGGTGGCCTTTAGTTGTCATTACTGGATATTCACAGATGGGGAAAAAATGCAGATGTGAACAGAATTCATTTGAGTGAAGAGAAAAACTTGAGACTGACATTTGCAGTAGACTTTAATGATTAAAAAATCCTAATAGTATCTCAACTTGGGATAATTTCTTTCCAAAAGTTACACCATTTCCAAAAGTTACACTACGCATGAGGATTTTGGCTAATGTTTTAATGTACATGTGTGGATGAGAAATCTGTCACTTTCTTAATACACATATAGAAGTTTAGAGACCACTGGGACAATGGTCCAGGACATGACTGTTGCTAACAGGATAGGCACTACGGAAAAGTTAGTCTAGAAGACAAATAAGAAAGGCTTGGTTTGAGGAGATAAGACACCTCTCCCAAAATTTTAATATGAACTGCACTTTCTACTTTGAGCTAGATCAGTGTTTCCCAACTTTTGGTTTTAGGACATCAATTCCCAGATGCCTAAGTCAATTCCCCAAAGCACAGATCAGCCAATGTACTGACTTAGGCTTCTGGGAATTGAAGTCTTCCTGTGGGGCTTGGGTGAGCTAGAGCTTCTCTTTCAGCCGATTCCCTCAACTGACAATCTTTGCTCCTGAACATCATAAAGTGCTACAAAGTTCAGCAAAGATTGTCCGTTGAGGGAATCGGCTGAAAGAGAAGCTCTAGCTCATACAAGGCTGCGGTGGCTCAGTGATTAAGAAGCTCACGTTGTTAGCTGGAAGGCTGGCAAGTCAGCAGTTCAAGACCTGGGTACTGCATGACCAGCTGCCCATTTCTGTCCCAGCTTTGGGACCATGAAAGGAGCCTCATCCAGGCATCCCCTGAGGAGAGTTTCTCCAGCAAAAATCCTTTCAACCCAGAATAATTTCTGCCACAAAATTATTATAAAGTGCTACAATTTTTTAACAAGTGCCACCATTTTTCTGGACTGATTTCATGTCAATTTTTAATGTGGGGGGACACAATCCATTTGGATTACTCTGTTACAAGTGGCTAAGACACTGACTGGGAGGCAGAAGGTCAGCAGTTCGATTCCCGAGTACTGCAGGATGGAATGAGCTCTTGTCTTTATCCCAGCTCCTGCCAACCAAGCAGTTTGAAAGCAAGAAATTGCAAGTAGATAAATAGGGATCACTTCGGTGGGAAGGTAACAGCGTTCCATGCGCTCCGGTGTCTGTCATGCCTGTCGTGCCTGCCAGATGACCATGGAAACATCTGCAGAAGCAGACAGCTCTGGCTCTTTGGCTTTGAAACAGAGATGAGCACTGAACCCTAGAGTCGGATACGACTGGCTTTCAAGCAAGGGAAACCTTTACCTTTACTATTATGAGCATATGTCTTCACAGACTTCAGTGTATTTGCAGATATTCTAGAAATAAACAAAATGGCCATGCACTTTGTAGGGGTTACTGACCACACGTTGAGCTCACAGACTGGCCAAAACTTTTTTTTAAAACTGCTCCTGAACAAACCTCAATTAAACAAATTGATCACATGGCCATAAATGCAATTAATGTAAAATGTGTCAGTTGTGTAATAAAAAGCAAAAAACATGACTTGTTATGTTGATTATTTGAAGTAGAATAAATGGAATGGAAACATAAGTTTAGGTTAGATCTGAATTGTTGGCTGAAGAAATTTAGGAACTGGTTTGCATGTCTCCCAAAATGGCAGAGAGAAATTCCAAGACCAAAAACATGGACAAAAAGATAATAATAATAATAATAATAATAATAATAATAATAATAATAATAATAATAATAATAATAATAATAATAATAATAATAATAATAATAATAATAATAATAATAATAATAATAATAATAATAATAATAATAATAATAGGATCTAGCGCAACTTTTTACAGTATAGCCCTATCCAGTCCTTAATAAATTCTGGGTATTTCAGAAATGTGGCTAGTTCATCACCCAAAATTGCTGCTTTCCTCACATGCAAATTACTGTCAGAAAAGGAACAGTCTGCTTGAAAGCTCTTCAATTCAGCCAGAATGTGAAAATCCACACCTTTTCAAAGTACTGCTTTAGGGCTAATGTTTCAGCGAAATATGGGATTATGAGATAATAAGGTTCCTGTGAAATGTATCATCACAGGATATTTCATCTACCACTAGGATAAATGGTTTCGCAAGAGAAGATGAGACAAATAGCATTAGCCTCCAAATCAGAGAAGTTGTTTATGCTAGGCTGATGAAAGCCAAGTTAATTTCATTGTCAAACCCATCTGGACAGAGAAGCAGATGCACAATTGAAAGATGAGATCTGATTTAAGTAACATTTTTTAACAAAATATTCATCACGTAACACAGTTGTGTAAGAGCAATCACAAAAGCTACCCTACCTCCGAATGGCAATCGCAAAATTAAGTATGTAACAGATCACATCAATGGAAAATTGGCAAGAGGAGGGAAATTGCTGAGTGATCAGTCTTTTGTTCAAAATTTTCCCCTTCAACTGGATTTCAGCCACTCTTTCATCCTGATTCTAGTTTTTACACCCTGAGTTAAAATGCATGAGTTGCGTCCAACCCTCCTGCCTTCTTCTTCTTGTTCTGCCATATCCAAATCTGAAAATTGGTGACCATCATGGTGATCAACCTGGGAACAATATAATTCAGTGGCCTTTCATCTGCCTTTCACATCGCAGCATGACCCCCATACCACTAATAATAATTTCATGTCAGAGATTACTCTGGGTTGAAAGGCTTTTTAGGGGATGTCTGAATGAGGCTCCTTTCATGTCCCCAAGTGCAGCTCTCAGGTATCGAAACCTGACCTTCCAGTCTTCAGCTCAGAGTCCTAACCATTAAGCCACCAGAGGAGATGCCACTGATCCAGTTCCGCAAGTCACTTTCTGGTCCTGAGCCCTTTGGGCACAAAGTCCTCCTCGGCCCCAGGCCAGTATTGATGAAGCTGCTGCCCTCCATCAAGATGGATTCAAGTGGGATTTAATCTACTTGGGGACCATCATCCTTCCCAGTGGACTTTGCCACCCAAGGCTGCTAATCTTTAGGGTTGTCAAGTTAGTTAACCACCACCTGACTGACGGTGTTGAGTCACTGGCAGTAGGGTCTACTCTACTACCATAGCAGGATAATCTGGCCAGACTACAACCACTCCTGCCATGTTTTTAAATTTCACTCCCACCAATTTCTATTGAGCTTTTGCTCTGTTCCAGTTGCATAGATAGGATATTGCTGGTTGCGAGTCTCCTTACAGATAGCCATGGATGCTTTAATTACAACATGAGTCTAAAATTATATGACTCATCCAGATTCTTTCTGACTTTACACTTTTGTCTTAGTTTATCACCTATTGATCCCCATTTTTATCCATCTTCCTCTGCCACCAAAACAACAGAATGAAAAACTTCCCTTAAAATGATGGATGATTTCTCTATTGCATGGCTGGAAAGTCTAAAGCTGTTTCAAGACAATCTGGCAATGCTCACTATCATCAAAAACCTGACAGAGTCCTCATGGCATAGTGGTTAAACTGCTGTACTTCAGCCCAAACTGCTGATATTGTAAGTTCAAACCTGACTCAGTCCTCCATCCTTCCAACATACCCAGCATGTTTGGGGCAGGGGAATGCTAATTACCCAGAGAGTGCATTAAGTACTATGGGGCAGTATATAAATGTAATTGCTATTGCCAATTTGGAGTTAACCATTTTTAATTGAGAGGCTTATTTTTTTTAAAAAAGGTTAAAATTGGCAGTGATATGCATTGCTCATGAAAAGCCAACAGTAATCTGTTTCACTGTTTTGATTTATTATTCCTGTAATTGTGACATATTTTCACACTAGTACAAAACAATCAAGATCCATCAAAATGGTGGATTGTTGCAAGTCAAGAAGTCAGTATCACCATTGGCCATTGTTTATGCTGAGACACATCAATCAGTCTTTATTACAGTCCAAAATCAGCATAGAGACATGTAAATCAGCACACAACAAATGCCTGACTTGGGTTCTTAATTCACATTTCAAGCGCTCCACCCCCAATATCCATGGGTTAAGTAGCCCCATTTTTCAATTATCTGTGGGTCTAAAAATATATGCAGTAAAATAATTCAGCTATACATAATAGATACAGTATGTGTTTCTATGGCACATTAACAGAGTTAGCCACCAGAGGCCACTGTCTGCAATGTAAAATATACAGTTTGCTGTTATCCACTGTTTCAGGTATCCACAGCAGGTCTCAGAACGTATGCCCCATCCATATAATACAATTGTTTTATATTGGTTTTAACTTGTGTACACCGCCCAGAGTCCATTGGATAGGGCGGTATATAAAACTATTAAATTAAAATTAAATTAAACTAAATATAGCACTTTGCAGTTTGCTACTGAGATTTACATTATGTTGTTTCAGTTATGCCAGTGGTTATAACTAACAGGTTAATATGTTTAAGCATAGCTGGTTTCAAGTTGTTAATTTTTTTCTGTCATTTTCACACAAACAATAGGCTAATTGTTTCATGAGTGCCTAATCTCTTAGAAAGAGACAAAGTTAGTTAAACAGACCCATAATGTGTTTTTGTGTTTTTTCATAGGTAAGGCAAGAGGGGTTAAGTATGCTTTTTGTTTGGTTGAGTTTGGTGTGTCCTTGAGTTTTAGAAATTCAGCTTTATGGCATATTCCATCAGCTAAAACCAACAGCTTGGAGGCAGAGGGTGTTAAACCAAACACAAGATACTTAGAAGCAAAGTTTCATGATAAATGGTAGCATTTTACAATTGAGGGAAGGGAATGTTTGTGGGCTCACCAGAATATATTCTTTATTTTTATTCAATTAATCTCTTTAAACTTTAAAATACAAGCAAAATGCATTAGCCATTCCCTGAGGCAAACAAGAGAAGACAAAACAAAATACAAACCTCTTTTGCATTAAGGAAAAGAGGGAACTCTTTAAGGGACAGGCATGAATAAATGAAATTATAAAAAGCCCATATTCCCCCACCCCATTTTCTTTATTAAAAAAGAAAGATTTTCTTAACCTAGTCTGATTTCTGAGCCTCAGGACAACATTCAGAATTGAGCATAGAGTTCATGACCTTTTCTACCTCTTATTTTTTTTTTAAAAAAAGAGGTAGAGAAAAGCTGGTTACAAAACACATAAGAAAAGAAAACATTAAAAACGGGGGCATGCTTAGGCCATCATTGTGCTGGAGCCCAGACTACATGATTTAGCTCCTTAGTAATCTGTTTTCAGGGGCCGCAGTGGCTTAACTGGTTAAGACGTTGAACTTGAAGACTAGAAGGTTCGAGACCCGAGTACTGCACAGCAGAGTGCTCCCATCGTCTGTCCAAACTCCTGCCAACCTAGCAGTTCGAAAGCAAGAAATTGCAAGTAGATAAATAGGGACCACTTCAGTGGGAAAGAAAACAGTGTTCCAGTGTGCTCTGGTGTTGAGGCATGCCTGCCACATGTCCACAGAAAGGTCTGCAGACTCAGATAGTGCTGTCCCTTTGGCTACAAACAGAGATGAACATTGAACATTAGAGTTGGATACAATGGGCTTTCAAAGCAAGGGTGACCTTTATCTAATCTGTTTTTTAAATTCTCCCATCACCCTTCTCTTTTAAAAATACAAGCTTCTAGCATCAGACAGGGAAAGAAGTATTAAAAGAGCTATGCACCAGACTGGAGCCTCCTAAAGGATGGTATTCCCTCCATGCAGCCACCAAACAATTGCCTATAAGAAGTTCACCAGCCATGGACGTCATCTTGTGTTGCTGGGAGAAGGGAAATGGACCACAGTGAGATACAGCTTGTTTACTCCAGTTTTATTTAAATACGTTTTTTTACAGCTGTCCTAGTTTTACGAACTACACAACTCACACAATTTTGCAAATTGCACCCAGTGGTAAAACACACACAAACCAACAACCTTGTTGGAGTTACACAGAATAGTTACACACCTTTTTTTGTACAAAAAAGAAGAAAGCTTTGTGCAAAATGTAATTTCTTTTTTAAAAAATAAATTTTATTTTCAAAATAAACAAAGAAAAACATCATACATTTTTCCTTGTTTATTTTGAAAATGTATAGATATATTCTAAATAAACATAAAAATTATATATTAAATGTTTGCAACATTTCCGCGGTACCTATTTATCTACTTGAAATTTCTTGCTTTCGAACTGCTAGGTTGGCAGGAGCTGGGCTGGAGACGGGAGCTCACTCCATCATGCAGTGCCCAGGAATTGAACTCCAACCTTCCAGTCAGCGAGTTCAGTGTCTTAACCACTTGAGCCACCTCTACGAATAAGACCCAAGTTTCTTCAGTGGAGACCAGTAGAGACAGACACTCACTCCATCTTGCAGCACTTGAGTCTTGAACTGCTGACCTGCCAGCCCTCATCTTAATCACTTGACCTGACCCACCACAGCCCCTATATCAATATTGATATCTATAACAAACGTATACAGAACTATGTACACCCACCACTAGTGGGTCATCATAGACCTTCATTTAACTATTCTCTATATCATTACATTTTATTTATATATTAGTCCCCTTGTTAAAAAATAAAAATAAAAGATCTTCTTGTGCCCTTACTCTTTTCTCTTTCATTAAGATACACTGTAGTCTCTAAATTTCCCCCATATTTCTCTAAAGTCATTTTTTAAAAAAGTAATAATCCCTTTCTTACTTTTAATTTACATGTAAAAATGTAATTTATTTTCCTATGAGAGTGCCAGCAGATTCCACACCAATCTGGTTGTCAGGTAGCAAAGCATCCCATTTCCTCATCATCATAGCAAGTTGCCCTTCGTCCGTAATAAGCGATGGTTGAATTTCCTGCACCATGTAAGTCTGTCTACAAATCTCTGGAAAAGGTCCTACTTGTGTGTCTGACAATTCGTTTGATATGTACATTTTCAGCCATGTTTCCCCAGATACAAATCTCTCTTTCTAGGTACTTATCCTGTCTTGCATAGGTTATGTCCACTGTGTCAAGAAAGCAATAAATAGGAAATGACACTTTTTGTTTGCACTTTGAGATTCAGGTCTGTTAACTTGACCCAGGAGAAGGGGTAAAAATGCTGTTTAATTGAAGACCATATCAGCTGTGACTTATCCTTGAGAGAAAAAGGTAAAGGTTTCCCTTGCTCGAAAGCCAGTCGTATCCGACTCTAGGGTGCAGTGCTCATCTCTGTTTCTAAGCCGAAGAGCCAGCGCTGTCTGCTTCTGCAGACGTTTCCGTGGTCATGTGGCAGGCATGACTAGACACCGGAGCGCACGGAACGCTGTTACCTTCCCACCGAAGTGGTCCCTATTTATCTACTTGCAATTTCTTGCTTAAGTCATAATTCATATCTGGTACCAATCTAATTAGGTACAGTGGTTTCAGCTAAAAAGAAAGGCGCATATAAAGTTATTTCTGGGGAGTTGCTCTCTCCATTAAGAAAGTTCAAGGCATTTCAGCATTTGATTGGGGCATCTCCATGAAGAGTCTAGAATAGTGGTTTGCAACCTTGGTTCCCCAGATGTTGTCTGAATAAAACTGAGTATGCTGTTTGGCAGTTCAAAAGCAAGAAATTGCAAGTAGATAAATAGGGACCACATAGGTGGGAAGATAACAGTGTTCTGTGTGCTCCGGTGTCTAGTCATGCCTGCCACATGACCATGGAAATATCTGCAGAGGCAGGCAGCACTGGCTCTTCAGCTTTGAAACAGAGATAAGCACTGAAACCTAGAGTCGGATACGACTGGCTTTTGAGCAAGGGAAACCTTTACCTTTACTATCCATTCAGAGCAAAAGACAGATTCAACTCACAATGCAATTCCACTACACTCAAGTAGTCCAGCCTCAAGGCTATTGAAGGATGGAAAGAAAACTCAGAAATTTTCTCATCTTTAATGAAAAACCACATCTTGACACAGATGTCAGAAATTATTCTGGGTCGAAAGGAATTTTGTTTGAGAAACTCCACTCGGGGCACCCGAATGAGGCTCCTTTCATATCCCCAAACACTGTGACAGAGACAGGCACTCAATCTGTCATGCAGTACCCGAGTCTCAAACTGCTGGCTTGCCAGCCTTCCAGCTAACAAAGAGAGCTTCTTAACCACTGAGCCACCGCAGACACCCCACTGAAAAAAGTATATACTGTAGAAAGATTTTTAAAAAGGCTTGTTTTGATGTTTTTTCCCCCTCATAAGCAGTAGCATTAGCCAAAGTAGTGGGTTTTGCATAAAAACAATGTAAGGATTTGTTTTTCAATTGTACAAATTAATGCACCAGGTGACAACTTGCTCACCATCCAAAGCAGGGTTATTATGCAGCAGTCAGCAAAATGAGAAGCTTTACGAACTCCCTGTAGGCTGTCATATATAGGTTATGAAATGAAAATTTATGCCAGCTTCTTTATTTAATGCCACATTTCTATGAATGTTATAATATAACAAATCCTCAAACCACTCATATCCAAATCCTTCACAGTGGTCAAAGATCCTTTCCTTGACAAATCTGATCCAGTTAAAAAGGCAATAACTGTAAATCACGGAGCACCATATTAAAAGATAATACGGTGTCTTCATACGATAAAGAAGAAAATGCAGGGGTGGGGGAGAAATTATCCTCAGCAAAAAATGACAAGACTGGAAGAAGGGCATTTTCAGAGGGATTTTGTGCATTTTCCAAAACCGACCCATTTTGGAAAGAGACATATTTGTCAGGAAAGACAGTAAGGGTCACATCTTTTGGCAAGTTCTACCAAACTGACCATGTTTGCACAACATCCTTCAAGAGGTTCACTTTAACTGAGAGATGTATGCACAAGAGATGTATGCACAAGTCATAGACATTTTTAGCTGGAAAACATGTTAGGCCAAAGGACAAGTAAATAATACATTTTGTGTCAGAGATAACTCTTGGTGGAAAGGAATTTTGCTGGAGAAACTCCACTCAGGGGACACCGGAATGAGGCTCCTTTCATGTCACCAAGATCTGTTGTGCAGCACTCCGGTATCAAACCCGACCTTCCCATCTCCAAGCTCAGCATCTTAACCACTAAGCCACCGCAGTGCTGCCAAGTATAGGTTTAAAAAAGTGGTGGAGAATAAACAGCCGCAGGTCTCAAAGTAAGCCAAACCCCATGAAACGGGTTCTGTCAAGGTTGTATACATTCACTTTTGTCATTTTTGCCATTTATATGAAACTATTTTTTGAAATGCTCATTTAAGTAATGTATACTTGCATTTTTTCATATTTATTCTTTTGGATAACCACCATAGATAATAAGTATCTTTCAATATTGTTTCTGTCATCTATATTAAACATTGTTTAGAAATATTTGGTTAAGTGATATACATTCACTCATTTACTCATGAGTACATCCATTCATACTCCATTCACTCATGAGTCATTTCACCAATGAGTCATTTACTCATGTATTTACTCATGAGTCATTCACTCATTTACCCATGTCAAATAAATGTTAAAAAGGAATCATTCCTTTGTTATGTTCATTGCCACTCAACAATTGTTGAAGAATTCAACAACTGAAGGGTGTGCACCACAGATTAGTTTATGCAGTGTTCTGGTGGAGCAAACCTTTCTTGGAGAATCTTGGTTTTTGTCAAAATATATATAACCTAGAATCTGATTATAATAGTGGAGGACAAGGCCTACTGTGAAGTTTGCATGCAGCGTCTGTGTGTGTGTGTGTGTGCTGGTTCTCATCTGGGTCCAATTTGTCCTTGACAGAATCCATCTCACCGGAAAATGACAGGAATTTAGCTCTAAATTATTTCTATCAAAAATACATAGAAGATATGAACAACAAAGAAACATCTCACCCAAAAGCCTGCCTGTGGAGAGAGGCCAGGTAGATTAGATCAACTTCTTTTGATTTTCAGGCTAAAAGAATTATCTGTAAGACTAAGAAAATAAACGCTCAAGATTGGTCTGCTTTTTTGTAACCAGAGTCCTTCAACTTCTTCAGATGAACCATCAGACAGGATTAGCCAAGTGGGCAAAGATTAAGATTAGATCAAACATATTAGAGCAGGACTGCGGTGCCTCAAGTGGTTAAGATGCTGAATTGGAAGACTAGAAGGTCAGAGTTCGATACCCAAGTACTGCACAATAGAGTGAACTCCTGTCTATGTCCCAGCTCCTGCCAACCTAACAATTAGAAAGCAAGAAATTGCAAGTAGATGAATAGGTATCACTTTGGTGGGAACATAAACAGTGTTCCATGCCTGCCACGTGTCCATGGAAATGTCTGCAGAAGTAGACAGTGCTGCTCTTTGGCTATAAACAGAGATGAACGCTAAACACTAGAGTTGGATACGACTGGCTTTCGAGCAAGGGTGACCTTTACCTTTAGACATATTACAATCATTGTTTTATTGCTCCCAATAAATACTCAGATGGAGAAAGGAAGGAAGAGAAAGAGATAGAGAGAGAAGTGTGTCTGCTTTAAAGGAAGAAATGTTCTCCAACTGAAGGACTTTCCAGTCCAAGTCTGGTTTAAAGACAAAGAACCATAAGAAGGAGGTCCACAGACCTTGAAGCTGCCCATTTAAATTGGTCTGCCCTTCTGTCCTCCTTTTCAGTCATGCCCCATGACTATACCCCATGGTATAGCCACACAACCCATTCCCACCCTTTGGTGTATGCAAACCAAGACACAGGACACAGCCTCGGGCTGGGTTAACTCAGGTTTATTGCATCGTGGACAGAGGGAACATGAGGTAATGGCGGATCGATAGCTCTTTATATACAGTAGTAGTACATTTGAACGTGGTGCCATGGTAGCCCATTGGCTACTGTCTGCGTGACGTCATTGCGGGTCACGCCCTTCTTGTCCAGGTGTAGGTGGTGGCGGGAAAACTTCCCGCGCTGTTGCCTTTGATGAGTTCGGACCAAGAGAGCTTGGACGCTCGCTGCTGCCAGCTGGTGGTCATTAGCTCGCGTCCTATTACAGGGTTTATATGATACAGCTGAAGGTTACATAGTTGCTATAGGCAAGGTTACATTGGCTCAGATACATTGTACTCCATGTGGAAAGGTAAAACCATCAGAACACAACACACCCTGAACAAAATTACGGTGGTTTCTTTTTACTAACAAGGAGGATTGATAAAATAGCAGTTGCCAATTGATCTCCCTTCAGTGTATTGTCCTAGCAGGGCAGGCTGCTGTTCAAAGCACGCAAAGTGGAAGGCCACATGGGAAAGTAGAACTCATTCCACACCTTGTTGAATCCTGGTCTGCCCACCTACAAATCCTTATTACGTTTACCTTCCACATTACAAGCTCTGGGAATGATGATCATTTTTATTCCCCTTTTAACTACAGCAGTTGAGATGCTTCTGAGCAGCTCATATTTCTCTTCCACGGAACAATGCCTCTTAAACAGCCACTGTGAAAGACAATGCCGGAATACAAAAATCCCAGTGGAGTGCACAGAAAAAGCTCGAAGTCATAGGCAACATTTTAAGTTTAGAGGAGAGTTGATGCAGCTTGCCATCTTCTTCTTGTGCCATATCAGATTCCAAATATTGGCGATCACCATGGTGATCAGCCATGAAGACTGTCCTGAGAATAGAATGCTGTTGTCTTCCATTCACCTTCTGCATCGCAGCATGACACCCATAGTACCACTGATCCAGTTCCACAAGTCACTTTCTGGTCCTGAGCCCTTTTGACACACAAAGTCCTCCTCAGGGCCAGGCTGTTGCTCTCCATCAAGATGGATTCAAGTGGGAGTTAATCCACTTGGGGACCATCACCCTTCCCTTTGGACTTCGCCAAGGCTGCTAGTCCTCAGAGTTGTCAGGTTACTTAACCGCCGCCTGATGCTTGGCGTTGAGTTGCTGGCAGTACGGTCTACTCTATTACCATAGCAGGACACCCTGGACAGACTCTTGCACCTCAGTCTTCTAGGATGTATGAGGGGGAGCCCAGCTGCATTATATGAAGTTCTTGATTTTAGAAGAAACCGAATGACCCAGAAACACTGTATTCATTTGACGTTAGGTGACGAGAAGTGAATTGCTAAGTGAAATTTAACTGGGGAAAATGTTGGTGGGAGGGAATGACCTACATGAACACATTCAGTATTGCATATTTTGCAGTAATAGCTCTTTACAAATCCATATGTTGCAGGAAAACACAATTGAAGAAAATAATATTAAATCTGGGTTTCAGATTTCTGCTTTCAACCAGGCGTGTTACTGTCTCAATAGCAGATATTTTTGAGTCTGTAAGTGGCTTATGGGCAATTAAAGGTTGGGAAAACAAGATCTCTAAAACAAGGCAAGAAATCATACAGCTCATGATCTTAACTCATTTCCCAAACCAAGTTAACTATCTCAGAGCTCCCAATTTTAATTGCAAAATACACAGGGCAACCATGCCTCCAAAAACTTGTGTCAGGGAAATTTTATTTTATTTAGACTTGTTTAGTTATTTATTTTATTTCTGTTTTCCCCAGTGCTACACATAAAAGGACTCTAGACACAACATCCTAAAACATTATTAAGTAGTTTATTGTAAGCAAAAGTAAAATAAAACCGGAACACAATATATAAAATACAATACAATAATAATGAAGAGATGCAAGTAATATAAAGATTGGCCAATAATGTAAAAATTGGACCAAAGCAAAGACAGGCTCCCAAAGGATCCTGTGTTGGCAATGCCCACTTGCCTATCTTTTCTCCTCTCTAGTATACTTTCTGAAAATGTCTCTTTTTTTTTAGTACATTAGGTCCTTTATATCATTTTGATTTTACTTTTAATTAATATGGCTGCACATTTGATAAATAATGTGAATCAACATTTCTCTCACACACTTCTGAGATGCTTTCCATCTTCTAAAACAATGCCTCCATCAAACGGAGATTTATTGAGAGACAGAGAGAGCATAAGAGAGAGTTTTCTTTCTAAAATCACTTTTTGTTTCTCTCACTTTGCTCTTTAGGGTCTGTTTCACCTGATGATGGACATTAAATAAAGATAAAGGTCGACTTTGCTTGAAAGCCAGTTGTATCTGACTCTAGGGTAGAGTGCTCACTTCCATTTACACTCAAAGAGTCAGCACTGTCTGCATCTGCAGACGTTTCTGTTGACATGTGGCACGGATGGGCATTAGTAAAGGTTTCCCTTGCTCAAAAGCCAGTCGTATCCAACTCTAGGGTGCAGTGATTCAGCTCTGTTTCAAAGCTGAAGAGCCAGTGCTGTCTGCTTCTGCAGACATTTCCATGGTCATGTGGCAGGCATAACTAGACACCGGAGCGCATGGAACGCTGTTTACCTTCCCACCGAAGTGATCCCTATTTATCTACTTGGAATTTCTTGCTTTCAAACTGCTAGGTTGGTAGGAGCTGGGTCAAAGACGGGAGCTCATTCCGTCCTGCAGTACTCGGGAATCGAACTGTCTAGTCATGCCTGCCACATGTCCACAGAAACATCTAGAGAAGCAGACAGCGCTGGCTTTTTGGCTATAAACAGAGATGAGCACTGAACCCTAGTGTTGGATATGACTGGCTTTTGAGCAAGGGTGACCTTTACCTAATTTTGATGTTCGGGAATTTAAGAGAAGCAGCCAGCATAAAAGGGCCAAACACAACTTTATTATAAACAAAATGAACATGAACAGCAATGGTGCAACAGCTCTTTATATACACTGTACAATGGATACAATTGGGCGGAAAACAATATGATTGGTTAGGAGAGGAGTGGGGTGATTGTGGGGTTACCGGACCTGAGTGAAGACTTCGTGTGTCTTGTTAGAAAGGGTGGGAACGCAAGTCCTGCGATAGTTCAGCACCAAGAAGAAGACAAAATGGAGGATCACCCGGATCCCATAATAACAATTACACAACGTTACAGCAATAATTAAAGTTACATACACAACACTAATACAATACAATGCTGTTTTCTTCCCCTTCTTCCTTTCTGTAAGAAACGGCGAGGTGTTTTGAAAAAGATATTCATAATCTTCCTGACTCAGGTTCAAGTCCAAAAAGTATCAATTTAAAGGTAATTTAATCCCTTCCAGTGGCAGTAATCACAGTAACATATCATTAGCTGAATAAGAACAAAAGGAAATGGAAAAAGGAAAGAAAAAGAGGCTTCAGTTTTCTTCTGATTGCAGATAAAATAACAAGATATACCGTTTGTGGTTGAAAGCAAGACACAACAGCCATGGACAAAGTAGATATACTGCTAACTTTCAGAGTTAGGGATTCTGTGCTTTTAGGGACTTCTGCATTTGTTCAAACCAGTCCCTAAAGATGTTATGAACACTCTCAAATGTCTCCAACCTCATGAAAAAGAATTCCATCAAAGAAGGAGACAAGTAAAAGCTAAACACTGAAAGTTAAAAATATCATTTCCCCCCATCATAGATGTTGTTGTTTTTTTACGTGGGGATGGTTGCAGAAGACGACCTATGCAGTTTGCACAAAATAATAAAGGGTTTTATGCAAAGGAAATCAGGATCTTTTGGGCAAATTACATTTTTATCCCTGCAAGATATGTTTCTGCAAATTTTAAAGAAGAAAAAATCAAAGAAAATTTGCACGCACACACAAAGACACAAATCTCTCAACCTATAATTAAACAGGAAATGTTTTGAAATTTTCATAATCACTTATGAGAACAAAACAAGCCAAGATTTACATAATAGCAGCTAGTAGAGACTAGATATGAAAGTGATAAGTTAAACCAAACAATTTTCTTATCATGTCAGAAGCACAAAAAGGTGCTTTCTGGGATGAAAGGGTTTTTTTTCTGGAAGAACTCTGCTCAGGGGACACCAAAATGAGGCTCCGTTCATGTCCCCAAGATCTTTTCCCACCAAAGTGATCCCTATTTATCTGCTTACAATGTCTTGCTTTAAAATTGCAAGGTTGGCAGGAGCTGGGACAGAGATGGGCACTCATTCTGTCATGCAGTACCTGGGTCTCGAACTGCCAACTTGCTGACCTTCCAGTTAACAAGGTGAGCTTCTTTAACCACCGAGCTACCGCAGTCCCATTAACCGAACAAATAAAAAGCACCTTATTAAACTTCTCACATTCACATTAAGTCCTTATTCGATTGCAAAGTCTTTCATAGAGAGAAGATGCTTACCAAAAGTGTCCATTTTGCATTTGTTAAAAGTTGCTGTTCTGTATCTCTGATAGTTTTGTCATTGATAATAATTGTCTTTCACCAGTTTGCCCCAAAGAGTCAGTCAGCAAAGCCCTGTAATTTCATTTGCATTTATCTGCCTCACCCATCGTCATCTTTCTTGAAGGACATGTTATACAGTATATGTATATATATTATTAGACAAGGAGTAATTACATGCTTTGTCACTAAAATTGAGAACAGGGAAACCATAAGTGCTTCTTTGCAAGCATGTCCTACCATGTCTGGTTAATCACTCCAGTTGCGGCTACAAGAAATTATATAGGGAATCGTTATATATATATATATATATATATATATATATATATATATATATATATATATATATATATATATATATATATATATATATATATATATATATATATATATATATATATATATATATATATATATATATATATATAGATAGATAGATATAGATATAGATATATATATAGATATAGATATAGATATATATAGATATATATAGATATATATAGATATATATATAGATAGATAGATATATATATATAGATAGATAGATAGATAGATAGATAGATAGATAGATATAGATAGATAGATAGATAGATATAGATATAGATATAGATATAGATATAGATATAGATATAGATATAGATATAGATATAGATATAGATATAGATATAGATAGATAGATAGATAGATAGATAGATATAGATATAGATATAGAGATAGAGATAGATATAGAGATAGAGATAGAGATAGAGATAGATAGACAGACAGACAGACAGACAGACAGACAGACAGACAGACAGACAGACAGACAGACAGACGGCCCAAACATACATGTTCAACCTGGTCGACTAGGTAATGTGGCATCCTAAAATGAAGGGGAAAGCTCAGGAGACAGCAAAAATGCTGCAATTCCTGCTAGGGTTCAATTCTTTTCCTCTGGTAGGTGCAGCACATGGGAGTTTTTACTTTCTTGTATGCCAAAAAGAAAATGGCCAACCTAACAGAAAAGTAACATTGGTAGGCTGGCCAACCATTGTGTTCCTCTGTACCTGATGTGTATATATTGATGCGATGGTCTCACTTTTATGTCTCACGAAATGGACTTGATTCATGAAAGCTAACATCAAAATACAGCAGTTATTCTTTAAGGCGACACAACATGGATAATCACAATGATGAGGAAATTGAACTTGAGCCAGACATCCTTGAGAGCGAAGTCAGAAAGGCCCTAAAGAGCACTGCAAACAACAAAGCTAGTGGAGATGATGGTATCCCAGTTGAATTTTTCAAAGCTCTAAAAGATGATGGAGTCAAATTACTGCATTCAATATGCCAGCAGATTTGGAAAACAAAACAGTGGCCACAGGATTGGAAAAGATCAGTCTACATTCCAATCCCAAAAAGGGCAATGCCAAAGAGTGTTTAAATTATCGAACAATTGCGCTTATCCCACACGCCAGCAAGGTGATGCTCAAGATAATACAGCACAGACTTCAGCAGCATGTGGAGAGAGAATTACCAGAGGTGCAGGCCGGTTTCAGAAGAGGCAGGGGGACTAGAGACCATATTGCCAACATATGTTGGATCATGGAGAAAACAAAGGAATACCAGAAACAAGTTTACTTTTGTTTTATTGACTACACAAAGGCTTTTGACTGTGTGGACCACAACAAGATGTGGCAAGTAATTAAAGAGATGGGAATACCAGAGCACCTCATATGCCTCCTGAGAAATCTGTACATGAATCAAGAAGCAACAGTCAGGAGAGAACACGGAATGACAGAGTGGTTTGGAATAGGAAAAGGAGTAAGACAAGGCTGCATTTTATCACCCTGCTTATTCAACTTATACACAGAGCACATAATGCGCAATGCAGGAACAGAGGAATCACAATATGGGATTAAAATTGCTGGGAGAAACATCAACAATCTGAGATATGCAGACGATACCACCCTAATGGCAGAAAGTAAGGAAGACCTAAAGAACCGCTTGATTGGGCTGAAGCAGGAGAGCGCAAGGGCTGGCTTGAGACTCAATATCAAGAAAACCAAGATAATGGCAACAGGCCCCATCAGTTCGTGGGAAATTGATGGGGAAGAAGTAGAAGCAGTGACAGATTTTACTTTCTTAGGATCAAAAATCACTGCAGATATGGATTGCAGCCATGAAATAAAAAGGTGACTGATTCTTGGGAGACAAGCTATGAGAAACCTGGGGAACATAATGAAAAGCAGAGACATCACATTGCAAACAAAAATTCACACAGTCCAAGCAATGGTATTCGGTAATGTATGGTTGTGAGAGCTGGACCATTAGGAAATCTGAGCGCAGAAGAATAGATGCCTTTGAAATGTGGTGTTGGAGGAGGGTTTTGAGAGTCCCCTGGACAGCGAGGAGAACAAATAGGTCAATCTTAGAAGAAATCAACCCTGACTGCTCATTAGAAGGTCAAATAGTAAAGATGAAGCTGAAGTACTTTGGACATCAAATGAGAAGGGAGGATTCACTTCAGAAGGCCTTGATGCTGGGAAAGATGGAGGGCAAAAGAACAAGGGGGAGGCCAAAGATGAGATGGCTAGATGGTATTGTAGACACAATGGGCACAGAACTGAGAGGGCTGAGGGGGATGGTGGATGACAGAGGCTCCTGGAGGAAAATGGTCCATGAGGTCACAAAGGGTCGGAATCAACTGTGCGACTGAGCAACAACAAGCTAGCTGCACCATTTCCCAAGGTGTTCTATTCCACCTCCTCCCAAGGTGCAATAAAGTACCATGTCAGGGAAGAGTTGCTTCACTGGCTCTATCCCTTAAATCAACATTTTCCATCCTTACAGGAATCTCTCCAACCTGGATCAAAAAAATGAGTAGCCCAGATGCGTGACCAAAAAGGTCCACTTTAGCGCCACAGAGCAGAGTTGGACAGGTTCTCAGTCTTCTGAATGTTGCCCAGTGACTGTAGAATAGCTCACACTGGACCATGCCATAGATAAAGGTAAAGGTCACCCTTTCTCGAAAGCCAGTTGTATCTGACTCTAGGGTTCAGTGCTCATCTCTGTTTATAGCCAAAGAGCCAGCGCTGTCTGCATCTGCAGACGTTTCTGTGGACATGTGGCAGGCATGCCTCAACACCAGAGTGGTACATATTTATCTACTTGCATTTTCTTGCTTTTGAACTAGTAGGTTGGCAGGAGCTGGGACAGAGATGGGAGCTCACTCCGTCATGCAGTACCCAGGAACTGAACTCTGACCTTCTACTCAGCAAGTTCAGCATGTTAACCACTTGAGCTGCTGCAGTTCCTTGATCATGCCACAAGCAGCCCACAATGCAACTGATTGTCATTCTGCGTTTTCAGTCCCCATTCATGACATGGCCATCTTCATTCCAATAGGAGCTCACTTGCATTCTGCATCTATTCACCTGCTTTCCCCTCCCTCCCTTACTCTGCTCCTTCCTTCCTTCCTTCCTATGCCCCCATTCTACTACAAAGCTTGGGATTCCCCTATGTTTGCTTCTTCTTCCATGTCTAGGCCAGATGTGAAACTGCCAACATGCTGATCTTTCTTTGCCGGCGCATCCCCCCCCCCCCCTGAAGAGATGTATGCAGGTGATGGATTTTAAACATGGGCCACTTTATTAAATAAGTAACACAGTAAATACTGCACTTGAGGGAAATAGTGTGGGTGGTGAAAACAGAAGGCTATGCCAATGAGGCTATGGGAGGAATAATCCACGGGCAGAATAAAACCGATGCACTAGGATGAAGGCGTGCAGTGCAAAGGAATAACAGGCATGAATGTAAACTGTACAGGATTAACAGGTAGATCCAGGAGCCGTTGGGCACACCCCTAGATGATGCTGTCCCAGCTCCTGAAACACCCGAGCCCAAACCCAATAGCATGATGGGGTTTTTAAAATTAATACACCCGCACTAACCACCAAAGTGACCGGAATGACCTCCAGGAATGCTCAACCGGGGAACAGTGTGCCCCCCCACCCCCCGAAAAAACCTGCAGCACCAGGGCCAATGGGGCGCAGCAGGAAAATTTCCCACCCGGCCCCCAAGCGACCAGGAACCACAATGCAGCCAGGGAGGGAGGGAAGGAGAAGCTTCTCCAGACAAATGGTTAAAGAGGGTGAAGCAGGGAGGAGCCACCCCTTAAATAGGGATGTAGGCTCCTCCCTGCCCGACTGGTGTAAGACTGCGCGCTCCCGTCTCTTGGGGGAGGCACAGGCAAAGCGCACTCTGGGAGCATTCGCTGCCAGCGGGCGTGCATTCTCTTGAGTGTGGGTGGGACCATTATTGCCTACTTAAAGATTGACACTCAAAAAAAGTATCCCCAATTAGTATAAAAGATAAGCAAAAGAGTATGGATGAAATGAAGTTCCCCTCCCCCCCTCCATCATAGTTAATTTGGCCATGACTTTATCATACACAGCTGACAGCTAATTGTATTGCAGTTCTTAATCAAAATATTGTTCAAGGTGAGAATACACTATAATGAGGCACACACAGATAAACACGTGGTGCACAAACCTGCTTCTGGAAGCAGAGATTACATTAATTAAAGTCATTTAATTTGAATTAAGATGGATCCACTCTGTAGTCAACCCACAGTAGGCATCCTGCTGTCTTCCAACTATTCAAAAGGACTTCCTTGTAGATTCTTGTGCAAACACAAGCTGTCATCTCACAATCATCCCAAACCATGGTTCTTATCTCTACCTCCTTTTTGTTCAGATATAATTCCACCAGGAAACAGTCAGAAGCAGTGCAGAACTCAACTCATTGTCATACTATTTTCACACATTATTGCTTTTCCTTCTCTGCCAGTCCCACTTCTCTGGATGTCATTGCCTGGCTTGCTGTGATATCATCATATTGGTCTTTGCTGGTAGCTGTGTCATGTCTTCTGGATTGCTACAGGGTTTGGATCTCATATATACCCTCATATATCATCTCATATTTGGATATCATTGGCCTGTCTTGACCCAGGAAATCAGGCACATAAAGTAAAAATTTGGAGACACTACAGTGTAAACAGTGTAACAGTGTAACAGAGCACATAATGTGCAATGCAGGGCTGGATGAATCACAAGTTGGAATTAAAATTGTTCGGAGAAACATCAACAATTTGAGTTATGCAGATACAGTAATACTATCCTATGGCAGAAAGTGAGGAAGACCTAAAGAAGCTCCTGATTAGGTTGAAAGAGGAGAGTGCAAAAGCTGGCTTGAGACTCAACATCAAGAAAACCAAGATAATAGCAACAGGCCCTTCTAGTCCCTAGATGGGGAATGTTGACTGCCTGCATAGCGGGGAGTCTTATTAATATACTTCTCCTTAGAAGTTCATTCGCCGGCCACAGCCGAGCCATAATTCAGGGCAAGACTTCCTATCTGGAAGCACGAGCTTTGCTGGAGAAGGTAGATAAGGATTGGGTGTACATTCCTGAGCTGCCTCCCGATTGACAGGCAACATCCTGGCTTAACATATCAATAGCCACAGATGTTTCCCTGAGTTAAGGTAAACAATAGAGATTAATAGCCACAGATGCTGATAGTGTCTAGGGAAACAGATGCTCCTGCTCCTTTAGTTTAGTGTAAACAATTAGAGACCCTTGCCTACGTGCAGCTGTTCCAGACCCTGGGGGTAACCAAATATAGTATAGGGGTATCGTAGAAAGGCTTAGCATGCAGGACCCCTCTGTAACCAGGGGTGTCAACCACCTCAGGGTCGTTACTCCCACAGGCAGGGTAATAAAAGCTTTTTGCCCACCTCATTTTGGGGCTAGACCACTACATCACGGTCTTGACGTGTCTTTATTCCAGCGCAGCAGGGTTTCGCATTACAACGCTGGTGTTCACCCTACAACATCGGCGTTCGAATTACAACACAGTGGTGACCCCGACATGATATTCCATTGCAACTAGCGCAATCGGCGTAAGCGTGCAGCAGACGCTGAGACTGTGGGTAAGCGAGGAGCGAGCGTGGGCAAGCCGAGATGCAGCGTGATCTGGTCGGACGCTCAAGCCAGTCAGACCCAGCGCAGACACCAAGCCGCAGACAATCGCATGCTCAGGCAAGCCACCGGCAACCGGGATGGACGTGTTCCATAGCTAGGGCAAGTCAGGGCCTGATCCTCCACAACAGCAGATGACAGCAACGGCATACCGCCGCAACGATCACTAATCCATCGTCCAGTACACTCGCCTAGGGCCATCCTGCCAGTCGGCGCACTAACTTGTCCCGCGGAAGGTAACTTCGGGGATTTCAAGGGGCAGGAATGGGGGCTAATTCATCCGTTAGGCAGTGGGTGCATGCACGTGAGCTCAAAGGCATGGCCAGGCAGCTCAAGATAGAGCTAGGGAGAGGAGAGCTAGCGGATTTGATCGTGTACCTGGGAGAGAACTGCTTGTTCTACCCAGAGTCAGGGACAATGGACCCAGGGGTTTGGGAGAAAGTAGGGAAATGTCTGCAAGAGGAACACCGAGCACCCGCCAAAATCATCAGGGCTTGGAGTAAATGTCGGCAAATAATTTCAGCCATACATCCAGCCTGGGTAGAAATGCAGAAACCGCCAGCGTATGAAGAGCCACCAGCGTCCCAGCGTCTCTACCCAACTATCCAATTCAGGCATGGGGGCATAGAGGACTCCCCTTCTACAGCCACTGCAGGGGCTGTGGAAGTGGGTGTGGGCTCAGGGGGACCAGGCGCCCCCGAGTTCCCAAGAGTCCATTTCAGCTCATGGTGGAAGAAGAGCTTCGCAAGGGAGAATTGCCGGCCACAGAACTGGCTGAACTTCAGATGCTGTGCCCTGTCTGCATAGAGACGGATGCAATTTCGGGCAATCAGGTAGCAGCTTACTCACCAATTCCGTACAAGTTGCTAGCGGAGATTCACAAAGCAATTACTGACACAGGGCTACAAAGTCGCTTTACCAGAGGCACTTTGCAGCAATTATGGGAGTCCACCATGCTCATCCCTCACGACTGGAAAGTCACAATGAGGATGATGCTCAATCCCAGCCAGTACCTCCTATGGGACAGTGAGTACAAGCTAGAAGTGCAAGCTAGGGCTGCCAGGATGGGAGGAGCAGTAATTCCAGAGCAGCTCTATGGCTCAGGGCAGTTCGAATCCATTCAAGCGCAGTCCGTACTGCCAGCCGCCACGTTCCAACTGACTTCTGAGGTCGCCTTTAAGGTGTTCCTCAAGATGCGCGCCACTGGCAAGGGAGCAAAGAATTACATGACAGTAAAGCAGGGAGCGCAGGAATCCTACATGGATTTCATTAACCGCCTAGAGGAGGCCATCAGCAAGCAAATAGATAATCAGGACGCTCAGGAGGAGCTCATGATGAAACTGGCAAAGGACAATGCTAGATTGCCGCAAGATCCTTCAGGCCATGGGACACAGGACAGATTTGACTTTGACAGATATGATCAGGGCTTGCACTGATGTCGGAACAGATTCCTATAAAATGGATCTATTGTGGCAGCCGTGCAAAAAGGGGATAGACCCAAAGGCGCTTGCTATCAGTATGGGAAGGTGGGACACTTCAAAAGGGAATGCAGATCAAGGCCAGGTGGCAAAAGGGGGAGCTGCCTCCCCCCCACAGGAGGAGAAGGCGGCTCTTCAAAGGGCCACTTGGATAAGCTCACCACCCAATGATCATGATGCCACAACGGCTTTCATTGGGCCAGGCAATGTCCGAATTTGGGAAACCAGCCCACGGGCCTGTCTCTAGCCCCAGTCCAAATAGAGGCAGACCCCACTCTGGCAGCGCCAGAGGAAACATCCCAGCAATATTTACCCCAAGCATCTCCAAGGCACAGGCAGAGACCAAAGGCAGCGCAGGGTTGGACCTTGAGTGCCAGGCAGACGTTACATGCGACCTGCCAGGCATGGTCACCTTAGTTGACACCCAGTAAAAAGTACCGCTGCCAAAAGGCACAGTGGGACTTGTCTTGCCTTGAAGTAGCGCAGGGAAGAAAGGGATCTTCATGATCCCAGGAGTCATAGACTCCAATTACACCGGCATCATCAAAATCCAGCTGTGGACACAGCTGCCCCAGACAATTAGCAAAGGGGATTCAGTAGAGCAATTGATCATGGTTCCTTATCATCTGCTAGGTAAGGGTAAAGAGGTAGTTAGAGGAGACGCAGGATCCGGGTCAACAGACCACCAGAAAGAGGAGAGGGCAGTAGAAGGATACCAAATCATAGCAGCAGTGGAACAGAGCATAAAGTGGAAGCAGCACCCTGTGATTAAGGTATTTTTGAATGGGGTGCCTTTCAATGGGCTCCTTGACATGGGGGCCGACGTGAGCATATTAGGCAAGAAGTTCTGGCCCAAGGAGTGGGCCACAGAGGCAGTTTCAGACGAGTGGGGAGTAGGAGGAAGCCAGGAAGCCAGCAGAAGCTGAGACTGAGTAGAGGTCTCTATCCCCAGGGCAGACGGGACAGTGGTAATTCACCCGCACCTGCTAGATGTGCCTGTCAACCTCTGGGGAAGAGACATCTTACAGCAGTATCGAGCGACCCTTACTTTCGGGTAAAGCATGGCCCTTCCGCTCACATGGTTAACCGATGAGCCGGTATGGGTCTAGCAGTGGCCGATTGTGGGGGGAAAATTAGAGGCATTAAAGCAGCTTGTTAAAGAGCAGCTAGTTTCAGGGCACATTGAACTCACCGATATTTGTCATAAAAAAGAAGTCTGGAAAGTGGTGACTTCTCCACGATTTAAGAGAAATCAATAAATGCATTCAGCCAATGGGGCCGCTCCAGTGCGGCATGCCCAATCCAAATATAATTCCCAAGGGGTGGGAGATCTTAATTGTAGACCTTAAGGACTGCTTTTACATGATTCCCTTAAACCCAAGGGACAGGGAAAACTTTGCTTTCACGGTGCCAACGACCAATTACAGGGAACCTACCCAGAGGTTTGCCTGGAAGTATTTGCCACAGGGGTTGCTCAACTCACCAACCCTGTGCCAAATATATGTACACCAAGCACTCTCCAAATTTAGGGAACTGTACCCCAGAATCGTTACATGCCATTTCAGGGATGACGTTTTGGTGGCAGGGCCAAAACTGGACAATAGCATGTTCCAGCACCTCCAAGACACATTGGGGGAGAAGGGTTTAGTCATAGTGCCCAAGAAAGTACAAAAGTCAGAACCTTATTCATACTTAGAGCACAGACTTTTGTGATCTTTTGCAGCACCAGTGCTGCCACAGATCAACATTAAGGACACAGTCACACTTATAGAGCTTCAGCAAATTTTGGGGAACATTAATTGGGCGAGGCCATACTTTAAAATAGACACTGACCTCTTAAAGCCGCTCTCTGTGCTGTTAACCCAAGGGAAACAGCCCGCTGACTGGATACAAATTAACAGGGAAGCAAGACTAGCGTTAGCAGCTGTAAATAGGATCCTTATCAGTTGATGGGTGGACAGGATCGAGGAGGAGCCACTGGCCCCGCTCCTGAATCTGTACATAGCCAGAACAGGAAGCCTTTTTGCAGGAGCATTGGGCACCGATTCAAATGGCAGGGCAAGGATCATGGAGTGGGTGTATTTATCGAACACCCCCATGGTTCGCTTCAGAGTGCCGTCAGACCCCTCCTGGAGAGGTCCGGTGCCCCTGATAACATGGGGGAGAGGGTATGCAGCGATTATGTCTCCTACAGGAACCATCTGGATTCCGTCCCACTGTGTGAAACTGCATTTCGAAAGGCATGGCATGGACAAACGCGATGAGGGAACCCCCTGCCAGAGATGGAGGAGATGAACCTGATGACGGGATGGAGGCAGGGCAGGCGGCCTCGGCCGAGGCGACCTGGGATGGAGGAGCAGAGAGTGACATGGGGAATGATCAAAACCCTGTGTGACGATGCCATGACCATTTTGCAAGAGAACCACTCTGAGCCCACTCCACACAATATGGTAGCCGCGGTGGTGGCTCAGATCACCTACAATTCCTTGATGATAGTTAGGATTTTCCTGCTGCTGGCCAGGGGAGGGGTTCAGCCCACTCCAGCAGCAGGGGAGGAGGACTTGACAGCTAGGTGTTCAGTATAATATTTGGAAGAAGTTGGCCGGACTTGTCAACCAAACAGACTTCTGCCTTCAGCAGACCACCGATGCTTCCTCACTTCTAAGTACCTGCTTCATTCCAGTGTGCCACGCACCCGGTGAGCAGGCCAGAGGTGACAAATGGCCGAACTCTCTCAGTCCACACCAAGACGTGACTTATAGGTCCTAGCCCCTTTGGGGTATTAGGGCCACAAAGTTTTGCCCACAGATGCAGTTACCCTAAACGCACCCAGGGTAGCCATTGACAGAAACACTTCCTGTGCCAGGATGCTAGGGTGCTCCTCAGGTCAGGGTGCCCACTTGCCTTGCCTGGACACGGGAAAAGATACGGACTTGCAACCGGCCAGAACCCATCAGCCATATGCACTCGCACATCATTTTGCCCCTAAGTTGGTTTTGGACCTGCAACCAGCAAACCTGGAACTATATACCCACTAATGTCACGGACTCTACCTGTTGTGTGAGTCATTTAACCTTTGCATTCCCGGGGAGGGAAGCGGTGACACAGGGAGGGGGTGACCCAAACGCATTGGGACCCCATTAGATGACACTTGTGACAGCAACATCACTCTCCTCAGCAAGGCTAAGTATGTTTCCCTTGCAGTCAGCTTGGTGGGGGTGCCTGGGTTGACCGTAGGCAATGCAGCTAGGATCAATCAACTAGCATGTGCACTAGCCAAAGCCATCAACCACACTTCCATAGCCATCACCAAATTGAACCAGGAGCAAGCTGAGCTCCGTCATGCGGTCTTGGATAACTGTGTAGCAATCAATTACTTACTGCTTCTACACCACTTAGGTTGCAAGTCCATCTGGAACATGTGCTGTTTCAATCTGACGGACAATTCCTGTATTGTCCAGAAGCAGATTTCCCAACTGGACACCAAGCAAGCAAGACGCCCCATGGGCTTGGTGGTATGAGTTGTGGGGGTGGATTCCATGGGGATGGGTACAAACAGCGGTTCAAGCCGTAATTGGCTCGGTGATCATTGGCATCACACTTTGTGGTTTTGTGCAGTGTGTCCCCTCACTTCTGTCCATATGTGCCTCGTGCCAGAGGCCGGGAGGGAACCTTACCCCAAAGCAGAATCCTACCTCACATTCAGCGAGCCCTTAATCAGGCGGCATTAAAGGAATAAAAAGGGAGAGATGTGGACTGCCCGCGTAGTGGGGAGTCTTATTAATATACTTCTCCCTAGAAGTTTGTTCGCCGGCCACAGCCGAGCCATAATTCAGGGCAAGACTCCTATCTGGAAGCATGAGCTTTGCTGGAAAAGGTAGATAAGGATTGGGCATACATTCCTGAGCTGCCTCCCGATTGACAGGCAACATCCTGGCTTAACATATCAATAGCCACAGATGTTTCCCTGAGTTAAGGTAAACAATAGAGATTAATAGCCACAGATGCTGATAGTGCCCATGGAAACAGATGCTCCTACTCCTTTAGTTTAGTGTAACCAATTAGAGACCCTTGCCTATGTGCAGCTCTTCCAGACTCCAGGGGTAACCGAATATAGTATGGGGTGATGTAGAAAGGCTTAGCATGCAGGGCCCCTCTGTAACCAGGGGCGGCGACCACCTCAGGATTGTTACACCCACAGGCAGGGTAAAAAAAGCTTTTTGCCCACCTCATTTTGGGGCTGGACCACTACATCACGGTCTCGACGTGTCTTTATTCCAGCACATCAGGGTACCACATTACAACGCTGGTGTTCACCGTACAACACCAGCGTTCAAATTACAACAGGGGAAGAAGTAGAAACAGTGACAAACTTTATCTTCTTAGGATCCAAGATCACTGCAGATGGTGATTGCAGCCATGATATAAAAAGGTGACTGATGCTTGGGAGACAAGCTATGAGAAATCTGGGGAACATAGTAAAAAGTAGAGACATCACCTTGCAAACAAAAATTTGCACAGTCAAAGCAATTGTATTCCCAGTAGTAATGTATGGTTGTGAAAGCTGGACCATAAAGAAAGCTGAACGCAGAAGAATAGATGCCTTTGAAATGTGGTGCTGGAGGACAGTTTTGAGAGTACCCTGGACAGCAAGGAGAACAAATAGGTTGATCTTAAAAGCAAGCACCCTCGATTGCTCCTTGGAAGGTCAAATAGTAAAGATGAAGTTAAAGTACTTTGGACATCAAATGAGAAGAGGGGATTCACTTGAGAAAGACTTGATGCTGGGAAAGATCAAGGGCAAAAGAAGAAGGGGCTGCAGAGAATTAGATGGCTAGATGGTATTGTTTACGCAATGTACACAGAGCTGGGTGGGATGAGGAGGGTGGTGGAGGATAGGGGTGCCTGGCATGCGATGGTCCATGGGATTGCAAAGGGTCGGAATCGATTGTGTGACTGAACAACAACAAAACAGTGTAAACTGGCATGTAACTGATGCAAATCAGATTGGGAAATCAGTCAGGAAAGTCCCTGAATCTAAGATTACAGAGCAAGTCCAAAGACAGAATGGACGTGCGCCGGCAGCCCCGTCTGCTGAGCGCGTGCTTTGCTGGCGCCCTCCCCAGGAGACAGGAGCATGTCAATTTCCCGCCGGTCGGGCAGAGAGGAGCCAGCACCCCTTTATAAGGGGTGGCTCCTTCGTTCCTGCCCTGCCACTTGCCCTTTGGCGATCCTTTTTCAGATAAGCTTCTGCTTCTCCCGGGCTGGTTTCTCCCCTCATGGATTAATGGAACCTCTGGTTCCATTTTGCCATGCTGCCTTCTGGCTGGGACAGCCTGCCCTGCTGCCTCCTGGCTCCCCCTGGGTCGAGCCCTGCATTTCCCCTCCATGGGGCTGCGGTGGCTCGGTGGATGGCTCGCTTGCCTGTTATCTGGAAGGCCGGGGGTGGGTGGTTATAAAGCCGGACGGGGTCTCAATTTTCTCCCGTTTCTTCCCTAGCCTTCGGCACGGGGGTGGGGACTTCCAATTTTCTGTCCCCCGTGCCGGTCCTGCTCCCATTCCAGGTGGAATGGAGGGCTCCGGTCTCCCAGTTGACCGCACCCCCCTTCTGCTCCTGGTCCCGAAGGACACACTCACTTTGTTCCTAGAGCCTGACCCCTTGTCGCCCGTGAGTTGTTCTACCCTGTTTTCTCTTTATCAGTTCCTAGGTGGGTACAGGGGTATGGGCACCATCTTTTATGTCTTGTGGGTCCGAATCCTAGGTGGTTACTTTGGGTGGGCAATTTTTCCCTGTTCTTTATTATCCATGATGGGGTAGTGTTTGCCATTTTGCCATTGCCGCTCTGTTGTGAGTTCCATCCTTGCTAGGGTTCCAGGTTTTTCCAGCCTCCTATTTCTCTGGACCTCCTGGTTGGTCTTCCGGCCTGCCTGTGGCCATGTGCTAACCGCTATTCACCTCCTTGGTGCGTCTGGAGACCCTTGGCAGCTTGCGCGCTGTTCCCCCCCTTAAGCTTCCACACATTAATAATAATGATGATAATGATGATAATGATAATAAAAATAAGATAAAATATCTACAGAAAAAGTGTATGTATATCTATCTATCTATCTACCTACCTATCTATCCATCTATTTGTGTGTGTATGTGTGTGTACCCCTATATATGTATGTTTATTCATATATATGTATGTATGTTTTGGATCTTGCTTCCTACCTACCTCCTTGGGCTGGTGACCCATCCCCCGGGTTGTATGCCCTGTACCCTTGCACCCCTGCACTTTTTCTGCTCTTCCGCTGATATGGTATCCCTTTCTCCCTTTCGCCTGCTCCTTATTTCGCTTACTGTTTTTCGTACACTGTTGATAACTGTTTTTTCTTTGCCCTTGTTTATCACTTCACAGGTACTCCTCTACGTTCTACTTGGATCCCCTTTTGGCGACTATTCTGTGATGTCATTCTGCTCCCTTCCCCCTAGGGGTGGTGGTGGTTGGGCTTGTCTTCTTTTCTTCTCGCACTGGGGTCTCTCCCCAGTCCTATCATTTGGGCTGGGGTGGGTCAGGGTCGCCTTCTCCCCCTATGGCAGTTAGTGTGGGTGTTTTCCTTCATAAATTCTTAATTCCCACTGGGTATGGGCTGGGGTTGTTGCAGGAGCTGGCAGTGGCACCATCTAGGGGTATTTACTGCTGGGCTTCTGTAGCAACCTTCCACCGGTGCTGGCTTATCATGTGTTTGGCCCATAGTCCTTCCTCCTGATGTTATGGTTCTACACCACTTGCCTTGCCTCACCCGCACTACTGTCCCCAGTGCATTGTTTGGCTCTTATTATAATAAAGTTGCCCATTATTTAATCCAACCACTTCATACGTCTCTTTACTGGGGGGTGGGGGTGGGTGGGGGTACACCAGCAAAGTGATTGCTGGTCACCCAGAATTTTTAACAGGGGCAGACAACATCCAGAGATTCGGAAACCACATAGAGACACACCTTTCCATGCGCCCCAAGCTGACCTGTTTGTCAAAGGTTCCTTGTGTTGCTCAGTGCTTAAGAAGCTCACCTTGTTAGCTGGAAGGCTGGCAAGTCGGCAGTTCGAGACCCAGCTACTGCATGACAGAGATTCCTTGGGAAACTGCATAAGCCCACAGTAACATAATGCAAAGCAGCAAAATGGAGCAAAATCTAATCCTTTGGGCAACACATCCTGGACCAACTGTTTTGAAATCCATGCCCCTTTTGTGGCTCAGCTCTGTCTGAATGCATGGCATTTCAATCTTAACAAAGGAAGGAAAATCAGCAGGTAAAGCTTGGGCTAAGACCCAAGTAGATTTGAGCGAACGTCTTGCGAGCAACTTAGATACAAGATACTGCTCTCAGTTTGATCACTTTCTAATTCCAGAGTTTGGAAAAATTACTTTGTCGACTACAGAAAACCAAAAAAAGCTTACCCTTCCAAGCTCTGCCTTTGATTTATCCTCCTGCACATAGAAGGACATCTTCTGATGGTAGAGCTGACACTGTGCTCCAGTTAAACACCTCTTCCTATACAACTGCCTCATGCAGAGATGGCAAAATTGGAATAATCAACTAAATTGGAGGATATTACCTGACGTTGTGGTTAAGACACTGAGCTTGAAGACTGGAAGGCCGGGGTTTATTACTCGAGTACTGCATGACAGAGTGAGCTCCCATCTCTATCTCAGCTCCTGCCAACCTAGCAGTTCAAAAGCAAGAAATGTCAAGTACTGTAGATAAATAGGTACCACTTTGATGGGAAGGTAAACAGTGTTCAATGCACTTTGGTGTCTAGTCATGCCTGCCACATGTCAATGGAAATGTATGCAGACACAGACAGTACTCGATGTTGGGCTGTAAATAGAGATGAGCACTGAACCCTAGAGTTGGATACGACTGGCTTTCAAGGAAGAACCGCCTTTACCTTTACCTTACCTGGCATTCCTGCTGCAGCACCTAGCCATTCTTCTTCTGTTGTATCCAAATCCGAATACTGTCAGTCATCATGGCGATCAACTAAGAAGATTGTCCTGGAAACAATATAATGCACTGGCCTTCCATTTGCCTTCCACATCGCAGCATGACACCTGTACCACTGATTCATTTCTGCAAGTCACTTTCTGGCCCTGGGCCCTTTTGGCACACAAAGTCCTCCTCATCCTCAGGCCAGTATTGATGAAGTTCCTACCCTCCATCAAGATGGATTCAAGTGGGATTAAAACCATTTGGGGACCATCACCCTTCCCTGGGCAGCCAATGCTGTTACTCCTCAGGGTGGTCAAGTTAGTTAACCACCGCCTGACACTCAGCGTTGAGTTGCTGGCAGTAGGGTTTACTCTTTTACCATAGCAGGATAACTTGGCCAGACTTGAAGCATTGCTCAGGAGAAATGTGCAGGAATTGGTCCCTGTCATACCCACTCCAATCTTACCAACATATTTTGATGGAGTGTGTCCCTCCCTTCATATATAGCATATGAACCACCAGGAGAAAAATTCAGACACAATTAGGGCCACATGGGAAGGAAAACTGGCTCACAACATTTAGCCTCATTGTTCCCTGAAGACCAAATACAATCAGAAAAGTTACTAACTTGTCTGTTCATAAATGGCAGCATAAATCACTTTGCTGTATGTCAGCCGCAGCCTGAAAGGTTAAAAAAATGTGCTACACACAAATAGCTCTGCCCCATTGTACAAAAATCTTCCTTGTTTGTTCACTTGGAAACAAGGGTTACTTTGCCCAAGGTGAGTGAGAAAGGAGCACTTTCTCAGACTAGAAATGACATGATAATGTGTCTGTGTAAACACATACCCAAATGCTTCTTGTTTGGCTAATATTAGAAGCAAGGAGGAGGGACCCCAGCCAACTCACCATGTGGACAGAAACAACAGAGGCTCTGAGAAAATCTGTTCCTAAATTTGATGGCTCAGCTCCACTGATGAATATATATTTATAACAGCAACAGTTGGCTTTGGCCAACAACAAAGCCAAGAAAGTGGCTTCATTTTGGAAGTCCAGGGTTTGATTGAGACATGAAAGAAGAAGAACCAGCACCAGTTTGTTAAAGTTTGAACAACTCTCATCTGAGGCTGGTTCACAATGGCTGTCATTACTTCTTCTTAAACTGTAGTCCATGTAATCTGTACTCCATGAAAATTTTGAGCATACCCTGGCCAACAAATAGAACAAATAGGTCTATCTTAAAAGAAATCTACCCTGACTGCTCCTTAGAAGGTCAAATATTGAAGATGAAGTTAAAGTACTTTGGACATCAAATGAAAAGAGAGGATTCACTTGAGAAAGCCTTGATGCTGGGAAAGGTGGAGGGCAAAAGAAGAAGGGGCGGCAAAAATGAGATGGCTAGATGGTATTGTTGACACAATGGGCACAAAGCTGGGTGAGTTGAGGAGGATGGTGGAGGATAGGAGTGCCTGGTGTGCATGGGGTCGCAAAGGGTCGGAACCGACTCTTCCCACTGAAGGGGTCCCTACTGTATTTATCTACTTGCAATTTCTTGTTTTCGAACTGCTAGGTTGGCAGGAGCTGGGACAAAGATGGGAGCTCATTCTCAGGAATTGAACTGCTGACCTCCCGCCTTCTAGTCAGCTTCTTAGCCACTTGAGCCACAGCAGTACCTTTACCCTACCTATTTCTACAGTGTTGTTCACAACTAATCCTTTTTTGTTACTTGTTTTTCATGTTGTAAGATGCCTTGATCTTTATGGTTAGAAAAGTGGATGGATAGTTTAGATAACTGAGTGCAGAAATTTGGTCCAGTGCCTAGTTATCCATGTTTGTACTGAGTGCAAATGGGTGTCCTCCTTCATTCATGTCTGGAAGCAATTTTCTCTTTATTTTCCAGCCGACTCAGCAAATGCTATTAAACTTCACTGCTTTCTCAGCCTTAAAAATCAATTAGCTAGTATATTAAGCCACACTAGCTCGGAGCTCATTTAAGTAATAAAAATCTTTTTTCCCCTCCACCCCTTCTCTTTTCTGTAGAGCTTAACAAAGTAGAAGAAGAGAGAAATAATGCACGTGGAGAAGGTTACGTTCCAAGTGTCCTCCAGGGGTTGCTTTAATCTGAAGGCATAATGGAAAAGAAAGAAGAGAGAGAAAAAAGATGAAAAAAAATATAGGGCATCTGCTTGATTGTTTATTGAAATGGAATGCTTTACTGACAGCATTACCCATCACGCAGGATTTAATGGCAAAAATAAAAGGAAAATGCCCACTCTCCTGGCAAAAGCATCTTTGATCCCAGAAACAAAATGCAGCAGGACCATTTATCCTTTAGCTCTTCAAAAGATGCAACTACCCATTCAAGAACAGGAGGGAAGGCAGGCACAGAGAAGAGAGAAAGAAATTGAATGGTTGTTTTTAAGTTAATAGAACGACAAGTGGCTTGCAACTAACGTCAATCTCTGAGTGTATCTGCAGTTTGATCCCCCTTTCACTGGCCTGGCACAACCCAACAGAACTCTGGGTTTTACAGCTTTCTGTGATACTTGATATCTTTGCTGTAGCTCAGAGGATGCTAGAGTTCTATGCTGCGGTGGCTTAGTGGTTAAGATGCTGAGGTTAGTGACCGGAAGGTCGGCAGGTCAACAGTTCAAGACCCAAGTGCTCCATGACGGAGTGAGCTCCCATCGTCTGCCCCAGTTCCTGCCAACCTAGCAGTTCAAAAGCAAGAAATTGCAAGTAGATAAATAGTTACTACTTTGATGGGGAAAGTATCAGCATTCTGTGCACTCCGGCATCGAGTTATGCCTGTCACATGACTCAGGAAATGACTGCAGATGCAGACAGTGCTGGCTCTTTGACTGAGCACTGTCCCCTAGAGTCAGACATTAGTGGTGTTTGAGCAAGGGAGACCTTTAGCTTTAGTCTGGCAAGGATTGTGTGCATTAGGGCAGGAGTGTGTGGTTAAATATTTCTGAACTTTCCCCCCTGTCTGTTGTGCCCATTCAGAACATACTGACAGTGTTGAGTAGCTGCTCCTGCTACAGCACAGTGCCTTTCCTCTCCAATCATGTCCTGCTGGTGAGGAACATTGTCCTGTGGCTAACCAGGTTTGGCTACAGATCAATGCAGCTTAGTGCTAGATACAATTCATTCTGAAACATTCAAAAGAGAGAGAGACTGAGTATTGGAAAGAGTGTTATCAGGCAACTACACTATTAATATCTCTTTCCTGAAGATATCTCCAGGCCAAGAAACAAGTCTACAAGGACCCATACCAAGTGGGCTCAGGACCAATCAATCAATGATGGAAGAAATCTGTCTGGAAATCGTCATCTCCATTACTATGCAAACTCCTTGCCTTCATTTTTTTTAACAACCTCAGACAGCAGGGACTGTTTACCATCAAAAGTCAGGGATGTTATGTATTATTCAGGTCTCCCAAATACAAGTATTAACCATTGTAAAACAGGGGGAAACTGGTGTCCCTGATAAGAATAAGGCAGATTAAGATATGCAGAGATTCTAAACTGGAGTGATCTGCAGTGAATGAACAACCGCATTAAACAAAACATCAAACCAATATGATGGTGGTAGGTAAAACAAGATTTACAAAGGCAATACCCACATCTGCAGACATTTCCATGGACATGCGTCAGGCATGACTAGACACAGAATGCTGTTTACCTTCCCACTGAAGTGGTACCTATTTATCCACTTGCAATTTGAACTGCTAAGTTGGCAGGAGCTGGGACAAAGTGGAAGCTCACTCTGTTGTTCAGCACTCAGATCTTGAACTGCTGACCTGCCGATTTTCCAAACGTCAAGTTCAGCATCTTAACCATTAAACCACTGCAGTCCCTAGTGATGTTGCAGGAAGGAGGCACATTTTCTGTAACCCTCACCCCAGTTTTCAGTTCTGATTTATTTTACTTTCTTTTCCTCTAGGTAGCTAACCATTCATACAAAGCAAGAAATTTGCAGTTGGAGTAGAGCTGCTATAGAGGCCTCCACTAATTTAAATTGATAATTTAAACTGCTAAGGGCCACCTCTGTTCAAACAGAGGAAGCAGCTAGAAGCTTCCTGAAACAGGAAGCAGGGGCGGAGCCACACCAGGCCCTTCCCTGAACTGTGACTCAGAGGGGCAGAGGCACACTAGCCTTTAAAATCTCTGAACTCTTTCAGGGTAAGCCTTTTTGATTCTGCATGTGCTCTTAAGCAGAGCTGCTGCTGAGGAGAGCCAAAGAAAGGAAGTGAGCACTGGTAAGTTTTGGGCATGTTTGCAGTTTGAATAGAGCTACTTTAGAGGCCCACGCGCCTAACATCGTGCAATATTTCAAACAAAAAACAAAGGAATAATATTTTCCTACTAGATAGAAAGGTAGTAAACGTGTAAACTTTTGAGGCCCAGAATATTGCACTTGTTAAAATGGATTCTGAGGGATCAGCTGTAGTTACCTGCAACACTTGTGTCATGTTTGTGATCTTGCCAAAGCACATGGAGAACTACACTTGCAGCAAGTGCAAGCTAGTTGCACTACTAGAAGAGAAGGTCCAGCAGATTAAGGAGCTTGAGCTGTTCTTGAACAGAGCGGAGTAGACTATCCTGGACAAAGAAGAGACAGGACACAGTTCTGAGGAAGAAGCCATTTCACTAACTCAGGAGGGAGATGCTTGGAGGAATGTGACTCGAAGAAGAAGAAGGGCAAGGGATCAGTCTGAGAGTCTGAAGTTACAGAATCAATTTGAGGCTCTTTCCCTCATCACACCTGACGTTATGCCCATGCCTCACCACTGCTTTGGGAGCTCGCACTGGTTACCTGTTTGCCTCCGGGTGCAATTCAAGGTGCTGGTTTTGACCTTTAAAGCCCTATATGGTAGTGGGCCAGGTTACCTTAGAGACCGCATCGCCCTAAGGACGTCTGTCCATCCAACCAGAGTGGACCGGAGGGGCTCTCTAATAGTGCCATCGGCCAGGTGGGCTCGCCTCTCTGGCACAAGGAGGAGAGCCTTCTCTGTGTCCGCACCGGCTCTTTGGAACCTCCTGCCAGTAGAACTGCATCTCCAGATGGAGTTGTTACCTGGCTGGCGAGCCAAGTTTGTGATGCAGGTGGAGGGGTGGCTTCCTTTGGGTGGTTAATATAGGGGAGGATGCCTGCCCCACGGTTTTTAGGGGTGGGTTCCTATTGCTGGTTTTTATCTGTTTTTATTTGTTTTTATCTGTTTTTACCCACTGTGTGAATTGCCCGGAGTCGGCTTTGGCTGAGTGGGCGGTATAGAAATTTAACAATAAATAAAAAATAAATAAATAAAAACACACAGAGGAACAACTGGTTCCACCTGAGGATCTCTCCTTCATCACACTTTATGAGATACAGGAAGATAAACAACAGGAACAAACTGAAGTCCCCTCCCATAATATAGTTGATGAGGTGCATGTAGATGAACAGATTGCAGGAGAGAGGCTCCTTGTACTAGGTGATTCAATAATTAGAAATACAGAGATGGATTTGTGATGCACATGATAACTGTATGGTGACTTGCCTGTCAGGTGCAAAAATTGCAGACATCACGAGAAATCTAGATAGCTTGTTAGAGAGAACAGGGAAGGAGCCAGTGGTCATGGTACATGTTGGTACCAATGATGTTGGGAACATAAGAACATAAGAACACAAGAACAGCCTTGCTGGAACAGGCCACAGCCCATCCAGTCCAGCATTCTGTCTCACACAGTGGCTCACCATTTCCTTCAGGGTATTCCCAAGCAGATGCCTTCACCTGCTTAGGATTCCCTGGAAATGGCATTGAGAGATATCCTGCCTATCTCTCCAACCCGGAGGTTGTCCTTAAGTATCCATAATTATAGCCATTGATACTCTTGTCCTCCATGAACTTGTCTAATCCTTTCTTAAAGCTGTCAAGACTGACAGCTGTCACCACTTCTTCTGGCAGGGAGTTCCATAGACCAGTAATCCTCTGGGTGAAAAAGTACTTTCTCTTATTTGTTTGAGAACTAGTACCCAAAAGTTGCATGGAGTGTCCCCTAGTTCTAGTGTTATGTGATAGGGAAAACAGTTTTTCCTTATCTACTTTGTCCACACCGGTCAGTCCTGGATGCCAAGCGGTCAGTCCTGGATGCCAAATTCAGGTTGTTAGGAAGAAGATTGAAGTCTTGGACTTCCAAGGTAGCAATTTCAGAAGTGCTGCTGTTCCTCGTACAGGACCTACCAGGCAGGCAGAGCTCAGAAGCCTCAATGCGTGGATGAGGTGGTGGTGTCGAGAGGAGGGCTTCAGATTTGTCAGGAACTGGAGAACATTTTTGGACAAGCCAAATCTGTTCAGGAGGGATGAGTTGCACTTGAACCATGATGGGACCAGATTGCTGGCACTCAACATCAAAAGGGCTGCAGAGCAGCTTTTAAACTGATAACTGGGGGAAAGCTGACAGGAGCTGGGCAGCATCCGGTTCAGGAAAGTGTGTACTTGAGTAGTAAGGAGGATGCAAAAATTACTGAGGAGAGCAAGGAGCTAGTCACCAGCACTCTAGCAGAAGGATGAAAGAGGCAGTCTAACAATGCAACTGGACTCAAAAGACTGTATCAGAAAAGCATATATAAATGCTTGTATGCAAATGCCAGAAGCCTCGGGAACAAAATAAGGGAGCTAGAATACTTAGCAATAGATAAAAATATTGATATTATTGGCATCACTGAAACCTGGTGGACGGAGGATAACCAATGGGATACAGTCATCCCAGGTTACAAACTGTACATGAAGGGGCAAACAGGAGGTAGAGTAGCCTTGTATGTCAAAGAAGTGATAAAATCGTATGAATTGGAATATCTAGGTGATCTGGAGTCACCATTAGAAACTCTGTGGGTAAGAGTATCAGGCCACAAGGATGGTCTAACAGTAGGCATATACCATCGGCCTCCAACCCAAACTCCTGAGGGAGACTGGCAGTTGGAGAATGTTGTAAAGGAGGCATCCAAGAAGGGAAGTCTGGTTATAATGGGGGACTTCACTTACCCTCACATAGACTGGGTGAAATGTTGTTCAGCACATGATAAAGAGATGAAGTTCCTAGATAAGCTAAATGATTGTTCCCTGGGACAGATGGTTGAAGACCCAACTAGAGGTACAAGAATCCTTGACTTGTACAAGATGTTAATGTGACTGATCCAATAGGGAACAGTGACCACAACTCAATTATGTTTAACTTGATCATAGACCGCATGTCACTGATTAAATCTAACACAGAGACCTTACATTTTCAAAAAGAAAATTTCCCAAAAATGAGGAAACTAGTAAAAAAGGAGCTGAAAGGGAAAATTTAGAGAATCCAAACACTCCAAGAGGCATGGAGGCTGTTTACAAAAACAATAACAGAGGCGCGGAGGGATGCATACCCAAAAGGAAAAGGGGCCCTGCCAGGTCCAAGAGGACTCCGATGTGGCTTACAGGAGCTGTTCCGGAAGTGATCAAAAGCAAGAAAAGCTCATTTAGAAGATGGAAGGCTTGTCCCAATGAGGACAGTAGGCAGAAACATGAATTCTGGCAGAACAAATGCAAGGCAACAATCAGGAAAGGAAAGCAAGACTTTGAGGAGCGCATAGCTATAACACTCAGAGAAATAACAAAGACTTCTTTAAGTACATTAGAAGCAAGAACCCAACTAGGAAGGCCATTGGACCATTAGACGACAATGGAAGGCAAGGGTTATTAAAGAGGAAACAGAGATTGCAGGGAGACTCAATGAATTCTTTGCTTCAGTATTCACTCAAGAAGACAGAGACCACATGCCCAAAACAGAGCCTATCTTCGTAGGGAGGGAAACTGAAGAATTAAGCCAGATAGAAATAACCAGGGAGGAGGTCCTTGCATGTCTTGTTAAACTAAATGCTAACAAATCACCAGGACCAGATGGCATCCATCCACAAGTTCTCAGGGAACTTAAAGATGAAATTGCTGATCTCCTAGCCAAAATATATAATCTTTCCCTCAAATCAGGCGTTGAGCCTGATGACTGGAAGGTAGTGAATGTAACACCAATTTTCAAAAAAGTATCCAGGGGTGATCCAGGAAATTACCGACCGGTCAGTTTGACATGTATTCCTGGTAAAGTGATGGAAACCATCCTAAACGATAGAATTAATAGGCACTTAGAAGAGAAGGTGCTGCTAAAGGAGAGCCAACTTGGCTTTTGCAAGCGCAAATCATGGCTCACAAATCTGTTGGTTTTTTTTTTTTGAGAGTGTCAATAAGCACGTGGATCCAGTCGACATTGTTTATCTGGACTTTCAGAAGGTTTTTAATAAGGTACCGCACCAAAGGCTCTTGAATAAACTTGCCAGTCATGGAATAAAGGGACAGGTCTTGTCCTGGATCAGCAACTGGCTAAGGGACAGGAAACAGAGGGTAGCACTAAATGGACACTTCTCCAAGTGGAGGGAAGTAAAAAAGTAGGGTCCCCCCAAGGTTCAGTACTGGGACCCATGCTTTTCAACCTCTTCATAAATTATCTAGAAGTAGGAGTAAATAGCAAGGTAGCCAAATTTGCTGACGACACTAAATTATACAGGGTAGTGAAAACTGTGAGAGATTGTGAGGAGCTTCAGAGGGATCTCTTGACACTGGGGGAGTGGGCAAAACAGTGGCAAATGAGCTTCAACACTAGTAAGTGCAGAGTGATGCACATTGGGGCAAAAAAAAACCCCAATTACATTTATAAACTGATGGGTTCTGAACTCTCTGTGACAAACCAGGAAAGGGACCTTGGTGTCCTGGTGGACAGTCAACCCAGTGTGCCTCAGCAGTGAAAAAAGCACACTCAATGCTAGGGATCATCAGGAAGGGTATAGAAAATAAGTCAGCAAGTGTCATTTTGCCTCTTTGTAAATCTATGGTGAGGCCCCATCTGGAATACTGTGTACAGTTCTGGTTGCCATACCGCCAGAAGGATATTATGACTTTGACCCACCATGAGGCAGCAGGTATAGCACAGCAGCTACAATGATTCATTGTGATCACTGGCTCCCAATTAAGAACAGAAACAGAAATCATAGCAAGAAACAAGAATGGAGACATTTAGGCGAAGTATACCCATGTGCAAAAATCATCTTATTAGAGCTGTTCCCATAAAAACGCACCATTTCTCACATGAACATTGAAAAGATAACTATCACATAACAATTATCCATAAGAGCGAACCAGAGTGAGGAATAGGAAAATGAGAAACCGATAATTTTTCATCCATCAACTATTTCACTCATCTCCTCCTCTCCTTTGTTATAAACAACTACAGTAAAACTCCAACTTACGTATGCGCAAAGTTACATAAAATTCGACTTACATAATGATTTTGTGCTGAAACCATGTCCCGATTTACATAAATGTCCCAATTTGCATAAATTTATGTAACACGATTTCCTATGGGTTTGCTTCGAGTTACTCAAACATTTATTTTTCCTATGGGTTTGCTTCGATTTACATAAAAACCGATTTAAGCAAATGCCTACAGAATTGACTTTTTATGTAAGTAGGGTTTTTACTGTATTGCCAAAATCCTGTTGTCAGTATAATGTAAATAATACACATTTGGGCACAAATCTGCTGCAAGTTGCAAATTCATGCAACATTATCTGTTGCATGAACACAAGCATGTGACAAAGTGTTCATTACTGGCAGGGATTCATCACTAAAAGTTATGTCTGTTGAGTTATGCTAGCAATAAGATTTTGGCTTATTAACAAACAACAAATTCACTGTGGTGTATCCGTGTTTTCCAGTTACTTTTCCATTCATAGAGATGTGGCTTGCCTAAATGGTGGAGAGAGATATATCATGCTTCAAGTTCAATGCTGCTGCCCAATGGTAGGTGTGAGGAGAGAAATTTCTAACGCAGTGATGGTGAACCTTGGCACTCCAGCTGTTCTTGGACTTCAATTCCCAGAAGCCAAAGTGCCTGTGAATCCACAAGAATGGGTTTACGAAGCTTGCCAAGAGAACCCTATGGACCAAAACAAAAGGCAAAACAAGGGGACAGTCTAGATGATACAGAGGGCTGTTGATAATTTTGTATAGTTTTATTTTGTTTAGGTTTTGTTGGGTTGTTAAGTGTTTTTTTCTCCCAATCTCGTTGTTCTGTGCAGGACAATGACAATAAAGATTTATCTTTATCTTATCTTTATCTTTATCTGTCGGAAGAGGGGGATGGACAGGAACAATACTGGATAGGGACATGGAATGTGAGATCTATGAATCAAGGAAAAAGTTCGGTTTCACTTACCAGTGATAACTTTCGTTCTTCAAGTATATAGTTTGTGAATACACACTCATGGGTTATGCGCCTGCACAGAACGGCCGATCGGAGGCTTGAAAAGCTATTGGTCAAAAGTTTTGGCGGTAAGACCGCCCACCGTACCGCCCACCCTGAGGCGCCCGCGCGCCATTTTACCTCAGTTCCATACTTAAGCCAAGCACAGGATAAACCAATTGATCTCATCCGTGCAGCTCAAGAGGGGAGGCAGGGTGGGTAGTGTGTATTCACAAACTATATACTCGAAGAACGAAAGTTATCACTGGTAAGTGAAACCGAACTTTCTCCTTCGTATAGTTTGTGAATCCACACTCATGGGAGATTAGCAAGCTCACACTTACTTGGTCGGTGGGCAGTCGGATGAGATGATCCCACGATGAAGATGATGACGGTCAGGCAGGGTGAACTGTCAAGGGCGATGGGCCCGGAGCCCCCGAGTGAGGACGACACGGCCAAGCCTGGCGTCCGCAGTGGCTCTGGTGTCCACCCTGTAGTGCTGGACAAATGTAGAAGGTCTGGACCAGGTGGCAGCCTTACAGATGTCCTCAAGCGGTGTGCCCTCCAGAAAGGCCGTGGATGTTGCAACCGCTCTGGTAGAGTGCGCCCTGACATGCGGTGGAGGGGGGAGCGATGCCGGCTCGTAGGCCAAGTAGATGGTAGAGATGATCCATTTGGAGAACCGCTGCGCAGAGATGGGTTCACCTTTGGACTTGCCCCCATACGCCACGAAAAGGTGTTGTGACTTCCTGAACTCCCTTGTCCTGCTGGTGTAAAACAATAAAGCCCGTTTGACATCCAGCGTGTGCCAAGTCCTTTCTTGGGCGTTAGCGGGGTTCTGGAAGAATGTTGGCAAGGAGATAGTCTGTGCCATATGAAACTGGGAGACCACCTTGGGGAGGAAGGTGATGTCCGGTTGGAGCACCACACGGTCATTGAAGAACTGGAGAAAGGGTGTGTCCGCCCGCAGGGCGACCAGTTCACCAGCTCGTCGAGCAGACGTGATGGCCACCAGAAAGGCCGTCTTCCATGTGAGGAGACGAGCATCCGCGGTAGCCATGGGCTCGAAAGGAGTCCTGGTGAGCGCGTTAAGGACGGTAGAGAGTGACCATTGGGCCGTCGGAGTCCTGACCGGCGGGAAGGCGTTCCGCAATCCCTTGAGGAAGCGTTTCACCGTTTGGTCGCGGAAAGCGCTAGAAGCGGGTGAGCCAGCTGGAGAGTGAGCCACCACCGCTGCGAGGTGTACTCGGATGGAGGCGATGCTGAGGCCAGACTCCGCCAGATGGAGGAGGTAGGTCAAGACGTCCTGCAGTTCCACCTGCGAGAGGGGGGTCTGCTGAGATGCCAGGAAAGCACAAAAGCGTCTGTATTTGGAAGCGTAGGACTTCCTTGTGGAAGGGCGCCTGGCTAGTTCCAGGATCCTGGACAGTCTGGGGTTATCCTCCACACGGTGAGGTGGAGGCTGGGCAGGTCCGAGTGGTGGAGCTGGCCCTGCTCCATTTGGAGGAGCGTCGGTGACTCCGGTAGCGTGCGATACTGAGATGACATGCACAACAGCAGCGGAAACCATGGTTGGCGAGGCCATGCTGGGGCCACTAGGATGGCTCTGGTCCTGTGCTGGAGCATTCTGGTGAGGACCTTCTGGACCAGGGGAAATGGAGGAAAAGCGTAGAAATAGTCCTGATCCCACCGTTTCATGAAGGCATCGCCCTCGGAGTTGACACCGATGCCCGCCCTGGAACAGTACCTGTGGCATTTCGTGTTGGACTCCGACGTGAAGAGGTCGATGTTCGGAGTCCCCCAGGCCTCGTAAAGCGACTGGAACACCTCGTCGTTCAGTTCCCATTCGTGGGTCATCGAGGTGAGGCGGCTGAGATGGTCGGCCAGGACATTCAGCTTGCCCTGAATGTGCACTCCAATCGGGAAAATGTGCCTCTCCAGGCACCACTCCCAGAGTTGCACAGCGAGGTAGAGAAGGGTGGTGGATCGTGTTCCTCCCTGCTTGTTCAGGTACGCCACAGCCGTGGTGTTGTCCGAGGCCACTTGGACCGCCTTGCCCATGAGCAAGCTCTCGAAGGAACGGAGGGCCTTCCAAATGGCCAGTAGCTCCAAGTAGTTGATATGGTGCACCATCTCCTGAGGCGACCAAGGGTTGTTGACCGTGAGAGTCCCGCAGGCAGCCCCCCAGCCGAGGTTGCTTGCGTCGGTCAATATTTGCAACGAGGGTTGCGGGGGGTAAAAACTCTTCCCCGTTGTCACGTTGAGTGGTGTCGTCCACCACACCAGCTGGTCCCTCAGCTCCGGGGATGGAGTTAGCCGTTTGGACTGACTCTCCCGGAGCGCATCGAATTCGTGCAGGAGCCATGACTGTAGGGACCGGAACTTTAACTTGGCGTGAGGGACCACAGCCGTCGTTGAGGCCATAAGGCCTAGCAGTCTTTGAGCCTTTTTCGCCCGGATGCACGGTTTGGTGCGTAGGTCGTTCACTCCCTGCGCGATGTCCTGCAGGCGCTTCTGGGGTGCAAAGGCTCTGGTGGCAAGTGAGTCGAGTACCGCTCCGATGTACTCGACGCGTTGAGGGGGGATCAACTTCGATTTGGTGAAGTTGATCCTGAGGCCGAGACTCTCCATGAGGTGGACCGTGAACTGCGTGTCCCGAATGGCTGACGAGCTGGTGGGGGATACAATCAACCAGTCGTCGATGTATGGGAAGACCCTGATTCCCTGCTGGCGAAGGAAGGCGGCCACCGGAGCCATGCATTTGGTGAAGACTCGCGGTGCCGTGGTCAGACCGAACGGTAGACATCAGTACTGGTAAACCGAATCGCCGATGCGGAATCGAAGGAACCTTCGGTGCTCCTCGAGGATGGAGACATGGAAGTAAGCGTCCTTGAGGTCTATGACTGTGAACCAGTCCCCTTTGTTGATGAGGGGAAGGATGGTCTGCAGGGTCACCATCCGGAACTTCCTGGTGTGGATGCATTTGTTGAGGCGGCGCAGGTCCAGGATCGGGCGAAGTCCTCCGTCCTTCTTCTGGACCACGAAGTACCTCAAGTAGAAGCCGTTGTCCCAATCGGGCGGGGCCACCCGCTCGATGGCTCCCTTGGACAGAAGAGTTGATATTTCTTCCTCCAAATGGGGGGACGAGGTGGTGAAACGATGTCTTCCTACCCGAGGTGCCCGCACGAACTCGATGGCGTAGCCAGAGGACAAGATCCTTAAGACACACCGGTCGTCCGTGATGCCCGACCATACCTGGAGGAAGTTCCGGAGGGGGAGGTACGGGAGATGGAGCGCGAGAGACTCGGCCGTCGCAGTTTCAAACGCGCGACTTGGACTTAGCGTCCGAACGCTTGCCGTGCCCGTAGGGCTGGTAGCGCGGCTTGTGCTGGCGTAGTTGCTTGTAAGAGCCAGACCTGGGCTGCTCCACGGGGCCACCCTGTTGTTGCGGGTTTCCCTGGTAGCGCCGCGTGAAGGGCTGGAACCTCGGCCTGGCAGGCGGAGCTGGCGTGGTAAGCCCCAGAAACTTGGCGGTGGAGTTGGTCTGCCGCATTTCATTGAGGACCTTGTCCGTGTCCTGCCCAAAAAGGCCTTGCCCGTCGAAAGGAAACTCCTCGATGAGCTTCTTCATAGCGTCATCGAGGGAGGTGCCCCTAAGCCAGGCGTGGTGACGGAGCAGGATCGCAGACGACATGTCCTTCGCCGCATAGTCATTTATATGCCTGGCGGTTCACATCTGTTGCTCCGCCAGGAAATCGCCCTCGGATGCCAGCGCGTCGATCCGTTTCTGGGCGTTGGCAGGTAACGTCGCCGTCTCGGCCTTCACCCGCTCCCAGAGGTGAGACTGGTACAGGCCCATGGCAGCCGAGTAGTTGGCGGCGCGGAGGAAGAGGGAACCGGTGGCGTAGAATTTGTGGCCCACCGCGTCCAGCTTCTTTCCTTCCGGGGTCGACGGCACCGAGAACCCGCTGGTGGCCGTCCTGTGTTGGAAGGCCTTGACCACCAGGGAATTCGGCAGGGGGTGCGCCTGCAGGAACTCGACGTCCTCGTCCAGGACACTATACATGCCGTCGAGCCTGGACGAAACGGAGTGCGCTGACACCGGCTTCCTCCACGTCGCCTTCGCCGACGTCAGCATGGACAGAAGCATGGTGATATGGACCGGCCGTACCGCACGCCTATCCAGTTTTGCGGTCATTTGGTCCTCACCTTCCAGTGGTGGCTGGTCCACCTTCAGGTTCAACGCGGTCCCCAGGCGCGTCAGCATGGCCGTGAGCGAGCGTTGATCCTCACCACACGGTGGGTCAACCGCGCCGATGGCCTGGTCTGGCGTCCGTTCGGCGTCGACGTCTCCCTCGTCCTCCTCCGAAGAGGCGCTGGAGTCATCGGAGGACGAGAGGGGAACTCTTGCATCCACGTCGGGACCGCGCCAGTACGGCCTGAGCGGGCCGGCGGGATGGGAGTCCACCGCTTCAACGTCTGGACCAACCCGCGACGATGTGGGTGGGCCAGCGGAGTGGACACTCGACCCTTGGGAGGTCGGAAGGCCAGCATCCCTGGGGCTTGCGGTGGTCGGTACCGGAGCCGCAGAGGCCGCAGGCATGGAGGTCTTGAACTGGTTGGCAAAAGTCTGAGCCATGACCTCAAACATCCCCTTCAGGAACTCCATCTGGGATGGGTCCCCCACCGTCGGGAGCGACGAAACGGTGGCCGACAAAACGGTGGCTGGCAGAGTCGGCGACGAAACGGTGGCCAGTAGGATCGGCGACGAGATGGTGGCCGGCATGGTGATCGCCGCGTCATCAAGCGTCGGAGTCCTGGGCCTTGGGGAGACGGAAGCCTGCCTCATAGGCGAGCGGGCCCTCCCACGAGGCGGTGACGGGAGTACCTGAAGTGGGCGAGCTGGAGCCCCAGCCCTGCGTCCTTTTTCAGGCGAACCCGAGGAGGACCGTCCTCCCCAGATGGAAGACCCAGGAGACGGACATCTCGCGGCCGAGTATGGTGGCGAGGGTCCCGGAGACACAGGGGTGTGCGGAGTAGGCGGGAGCGATCGCCTCTTCTCCGACCCGCGCTTCTTTTTCTTGTCTCCGTTCTTGTCCCTCTTCTTCTTCTTGATGGTAGCGGAAGAAGAGGTCGAAGGCGGCGGAGGCTGAGAGACGCTAGCCGAGGTAGAAGCGGCCGCAACGGGAGCCAGAGAGAGTTCCATCAGGTGCGCTTTGAGCCAGTAGCTCCGGTTTTGCACGGCCAGACGGGTGAATTTCTTGCAGTGGGGGCAAGACTGGCTCTGATGAGACTCTCCGAGGCAGAAAAGGCAGAGGCTATACCCGTCAGAAGCCGGAAACTTTTTCAGGCAAGCCGAGCACTGTTTGAAGGCCGCGGCCATCAAAGAAAAAAAATTCTTCCAACGGAGGTTTCTGGAACGCGGTTACCCCGAAGGGCTGGCCAGCCGCCACCCCCTTGAGGGGGGAAACGGTGACCGAAGCGAGTAGGTAACTGAGTCCACCAGAAGGAAGAAACAGCACCGGGGTGGCGATCCTGCCCGAAGGACAAGATCACCGAGAAAAAAATTTAATTTGCCAAAAGACTTTCCCTCAGAAGGGCGATCGTCCTGCTGCTACGGCGGAAAGAAGAGAACTGAGGTAAAATGGCGCGCGGGCGCCTCAGGGTGGGTGGTACGGTGGGCGGTCTTACCGCCAAAACTTTTGACCAATAGCTTTTCAAGCCTCCGATCGGCCGTTCTGCGCAGGCACATAACCCATGAGTGTGGATTCACAAACTATACGAAGGAGAACTGGAGATGGTTAAAAGTGCAATGGAAAGAATAAGCATTGACATCTTGGGAATCAGCGAGTTAAAATGGACAGGGAAGGGCGAATTCAGCTCTGGAAACCATCATGTCTACTACTGTGGACAAGAAAACCTCAGAAAAAATGGAGTAGCCATAATTGTTTATAAAAGAGTGAGAAAAGCAGTAATGGGATATAATCTCAAAAATGATAGAATGATGTCAGTCAGAATCCAAGGCAAATCTTTCAATATTACTGTAATCCAAATATACACACCAACCACTGGAGCAGATGAAGCCACAGTTGACCAGTTCTATGAGGACCTACAACACCTCATAAAACAGACACCAAGCAATGATGTACACATCATCATAGGAGATTGGAATACCAAAGTAGGAAATCAAAAAGTAAATGGAATAGCAACAAAGAAAACCATACCAAAAGAAAAGAAGCGTAAGAAAGCAAAATGGTTGTCTGATGAGGCTCTTAAAATAGCAGAGGAAAGAAGGAAGGCAAAAGTCAAAAGAGAAAGGAAAAAATACAACCTTCTGAACACAGAATTTCAAAGAAAAGCAAGGAGAGATAAGGAAAACTACCTAAAAGAACAGTGCAAAGAAATGGAGGAAAACAACAAAAGAGGCAGGACTAGAGATCTCTTCAGAAAAATCGGGGAAATAAAGGGAACATTTAAAGCAAAAATGAACATGATAAGGGACAAAGACGGAAAAGAGCTAGCTGATGCAGAAGAGATAAAGAAAAGATGGAAAGAGTACACAGAGGAACTCTACAAAAAGGACCTCAACACTCCTGCTAACCACAATGATGAAAAAACTGAAATCGAGCCAGACATCCTGGAGAGCGAGGTTAGAAAGGCCCTAAAGAGCACTGCAAACAACAAAGCTAGTGGATATGATGGTATCCCAGTCGAATTTTTCAAAGCGCTAAAAGATGATGGCGTCAAATTACTGCACTCAATATGCCAGCAAATCTGGATAACAAAACAGTGGCCACAGGATTGGAAAAGATCAGTATACGTCCCGATCCCAAAAAAGGGCAACGCCAAAGAATGCTCAAACTACCGAACAATTGCACTCATCCCACACGCCAGCAAGGTGATGCTCAAGATAATACAGGACAGACTTCAGCAACATGTGGAGAGAGAACTACCAGAGGTGCAGGCCGGTTTCAGAAGAGGCAGGGGGACTAGAGACCAACATACGTTGGATCATGGAGAAAACAAAGGAATACCAGAAACAAGTTTACTTTTGTTTCATTGATTACACTAAGGCATTTGACTGTGTGGACCACAACAAGATGTGGCAAGTAATTAAAGAGATGGGAATACCAGAGCACATCATATGCCTCCTGAGAAATCTGTACATGAACCAAGAAGCAACAGTTAGGACAGAACATGGAATGACAGAGTGGTTTGGAATAGGAAAAGGAGTAAGACAAGGCTGCATTTTATCACCCTGCTTATTCAATCTATACACAGAGCACATAATGCGAAATGCAGGGATGGAGGAATCACAATATGGGATTAAAATTGCTGGGAGAAACATAAACAATCTGAGATATGCAGACGATACCACCCTAATGGCAGAAAGTGAGGAAGACCTAAAGAACCTCTTGATTGGGCTGAAGGAGGAGAGTGCAAAAGCTGGTTTGAGACTCAATATCAAGAAAACCAAGGTAATGGCAACAGGCCCAATCAGTTCCTGGAAAATAGATGGGGAAGAAGTAGAAGCAGTGACAGATTTTACTTTCCTGGGATCAAAGATCACGGCAGATGGGGATTGCAGCCATGAAATAAAAAGGCGACTGATTCTTGGGAGACAAGCCATGAGAAACCTGGGGAACATAGTGAAAAGCAGAGACATCACATTGCAAACAAAAATTAGAATAGTCAAAGCAATGGTATTCCCAGTAGTAATGTACGGATGTGAGAGCTGGACAATTAGGAAAGCTGAACGCAGAAGAATAGATGCCTTTGAAATGTGGTGTTGGAGGAGAGTTTTGAGAGTACCCTGGACAGCGAGGAGAACAAATAGGTCAATCTTAGAAGAAATCAACATTGACTGCTCATTGGAAGGGCTAATAGTAAAGACGAAGCTAAAGTATTTTGGACATCAAATGAGAAGGGAGGATTCACTTGAGAAGGCCCTGATGTTGGGAAAGGTGGAGGGCAAAAGAAGAAGGGGGAGGCCAAAGATGAGATGGCTAGATGGTATTGTAGACACAATGGGCACAGAACTGGGAGTGCTGAGGGGGATGGTGGAGGACAGAGATGCCTGGAGAACAATGGTCCATAGGGTCGCAAAGGGTCGGAACCGACTGTGCGACTGAACAACAACAACAACAAATGGAATAACAGACAAGTTTGGTCTTGGAACACAGAATGAAGCAGGGCAAAGATTGATAGAGTTCTGCCAAGAGAACGCACTAGCCACAGCAAACACCTTCTCCCAGCAACACAAGAGGCAACTCTACACATGGACATCACCAGATGGCCAGCAGCAAAACCAGATTGATTACATACTCTGCAGCCAAAGATGGAGAACCTCCATACAGTCAGCAAAAACAAGACCTGGAGCAGACTGTGGCTCAGATCACAACCTACTGATTGCAAATTTAGGCTGAGACTGAAGAAAATAGGGAAAACAATTAGGCCAGACATATATGACCTAGACAACATCCCTAAAGAATATGCTGTGGAGGTGAGGAACAGATTTAACGGCTTGGACCGGATAACAGAGTGCCAGAAGAATTATGGATAAGAAATGTGGGACATCATGCAGGAAGCAGCAAGGAAAACCATACCAAAAGAAAAGAAGCATAAGAAAACAAAGTGGTTGTCTGATGAGGCTCTTAAAATAGCAAAGGAAAGAAGGAATGCAAAAGCCAAAGGATAAAGGTAAAAATTCAATCAATTGAACACAGAATATGAAAGAAAAGCAAGGAGAGATAAGGAAAACTACCTAAACGAACTGTGCAAAGAAATGGAGGAAAACAACAAAAGAAGCAGGACTAGAGATCTTTTCAAAAAATGGGGAAATCAAGGGAACATTTAAAGCAAAAATGACCATGATAAGGGACAAAGACGGAAAGGAGTTAGCTGATGTAGAAGAGATTAAGAAAAGATGGCAAGAGTACACAGAGGAACTCTACAAAAAGGACCTCAACACTCCTGATAATAACAATGATGACGAAATTGAACTTGAGCCAGACATCCTGGAGAGTGAAGTCAGAAAGGCCCTAAAGAGCACTGCAAACAACAAAGCCAGTGGAAATGATGGTATCCCAGTTGAATATTTCAAAGCCCTAAAAGATGATGGAATCAAATTATTGCATTCTATATGCCAGCAGATCTGGAAAACAAAACACAGTGGCCACAGGATTGGAAAAGATCAGTATACGTTCCAATCCCAAAAAAGGTAATGCCAAAGAATGTTCAAATTATTGAACAATTGTGCTCATCCCACATGCTAGCAAGGTGATGCTCAAGATAATACAGGATAGACTACAGCAGCATGTGGAGAGAGAACTACCAGAGGTGCAGGCTGGTTTCAGAAGAGGCAGGGGGATCAGAGGCCACATTGCCAACATACGTTGGATCATGGAAAAAACAAGGGAATACCAGAAACAAGTCTACTTCTGTTTTATTGACTACACCAAGGCATTTGACTGTGTCGACCACAACAAAATGTGGCAAGTAATTAAAGAGATGGGAATACCAGAACACCTTACAATCTGAGATATGCAGACGATACCACTCTAATGGCGGAAAGTGAGGAAGACCTAAAGAGGAAGACCTAAAGGAGGAGAGTGCAAAAGCTGGCTTGAGACTCAATATCAAGAAAACCAAGATAATGGCAACAGGCTCCATCAGTTCCTGGAAAATAGATGGGGAAGACGTAGAAACAGTGACAGATTTTACTTTCTTAGGATCTAAGATCACTGCAGATGGTGACTGCAGCCATGAAATAAAAAGACGACTGATTCTTGGGAGGCAAGCTATGAGAAACCTGGGGAACATAGTGAAAAGTAGAGACATCACCTTGCAAACAAAATTCTGTATAGTCAAAGCAATGGTATTCCCAGTAGTAATGTTTGGGTGTGTGAGCTGGACCATTAGGAAGACTGAGCGCAGAAGAATATACGCCTTTGATATGTAGTGTTGGAGGAGAGTTTTGAGAGTCCCCTGGACAGCGAGAACAAATAGGTTAATCTTAGAAGAAATCAACCCTGACTGCTCATTGGAAGGTCAAATAGTGAAGATGAAGATGAAGTACTTTAGACATCAAATGAGAAAGGAGGATTCACTTGAGAAGGCCTTGATGCTAGGAAAGGTGGAGGGAAAAAGAAGAAGGGGTCAGCCAACGATGAGATGGCTAGATGGTATTGTAGACGCAATGGGCACAGAGCTGGGCGGTAATCGACTGTGTGACTGAACAACAACAAAACATATGGTAAACCCATTTGTGTGGATTCACAGGGACTTGGGCTTCTGGGAAGTGAAGTCCAAGAACAGCCAGAGTGCCAAGGTTTGCCATCACTGTTCTATTGATCTACAGCATCCCTGAAAAAGTACCACAAGAAATTATTCCAGTAAACTCTGAGAAAGTGTTTGTGGGGGATTTTAACCTCAAGCAATCACACTTAAAGCAAAGAAATCACACTTATATACCACCCTATAGCACTTAGTGAACTCACTGGGTAGTTCACAAGTTAATTAGCATTTTGCCCCAGCTCCTGGAGCATCATCTGCCCTTCTTTTCATGACCTCAAGAAGCCTGGAGAAGCTCCAGTAGGACAGAGACATGGCAGGACAGCTGACAGGTGGAGCTGAGAGGCCACGGACCACACATGGTTGTTTGGGTGGAGGCTAGAACAGATGGAAGGGCTGTTGTGGATGAAAAAGGAAAATGGTGAGCAACGTCAAAGACTTGGCTGGCTCAGGTGGTGAGGAGTTGGGTGAAGATGAAGTGGAGATGGATCCCATTCTATGTACCACCAGGGCTATTGAATACATGTCTGTGCAGGACATTTTGGCAGGATCTTGGTTGGAGACCCTGGTAGCTAAGGGGGGAGGTTGTGGGGGAGGCACCCCTATTTCAGCTAATCACTTTTGGCAAGGCCATGATAATGGTGGGGTACATGGCCCCTACCCCAACATGGATTAGCAGTGGGACCCCCAGAAGCAACAGCTATACGTTCTAGGAACCCTTTCTCGTTCTTGGGTGCTAGAATTTAAGTAGCCAGCAAGTGACATTTGCAAGCCTTCCCAGAAGGAATTGGGTAGCTCAAAGTGACCTTGAAGCCATTATGCTACTCATGAACCTCAGTGATGAGAACTGGACTCCTGGAAGAACAGAGTGTGTTGGATAGCCATCAGTACCTGGGCTCCTCTGTAGCAATAAAATCTAGTTTGAGCAGTTCAGACAGTCTGGAGTTCATGGAAACCTTTGCTCAACTGGCTGTGCTGCTTGCTGAGAGTTACTCTGGATAATGGTAATTAACATATTGTGGGGGCCAAGAATTAAGAGTTATTAGTTAAATTTAAAGTAGCTTTCTAAAAGCTGATTTGGGTTAGTTCTTTTTTCTTACTCCTTCTCTTTCTTATGTTTCTAATAGGCTCAGAATAAGCTGTTTTCCTTCTTCTCTTGACCTTGCTCCTGACATTGAAAATCCTGATTTGTTTTCAGGTATTTCAGTGAAACAAGGGATAAAGACAGCTACTGAAATATAGGAAGGCATGCAATGTGCAAAAGAAACAAAGAAGACAACATGTTCAAACAGTAATATTTCAGCATGAGAATAGGGAAATCTAATCACCATAAACCATTTATTTTTTCTGCCAGAGGGATATAACAAAGGGAAAGCAAGTAAGGTTTCACTGTGTAGGGAAAAACCATCTAGAATAGAAAAATTACCAAAAAGATGAGTTTGACAGACCCCCAAGGATTGGGATTGTTTTGATGTGGATTTCAATGACATCAGACATGTGCAAAGAAGAATAGTTCATCAGTGAGGGAATTTCCAGAGTTTGAAGATTAAGAGTAGCCATCACTCAAAAGATAAAGCAGAAAAATTTCTGTGTTTCACCCACTGGGCCAACAGTAGAAAACAGTGTTTCCCAACCTTTGGTTCTTAGACTTCAATTCCCAGAAATCTAAGTCAGTACATTGGCTGATTGGTGCTTTGGGAGATTGACTTAGGCTTCTGGGAACCAAAGGTTGGGAAAATCTGGGTTAGACAATCATCAGAACTCCAGCATAGTCATCTATTATGACCGGTACTGCTGCTACTTACTCGAAGATCAAAGTCCACCAGACCTCACCATCCAGATGTAAAATGCTTTTTCTGAAAATAGAATCTACTCTAACCAACTGGAACCTGCATAGCAAAGAACAGATCTACGGCAAAGTCAAGGAGACTAAAATAAAATCCTAAACTAGAACTGCAAAAAAATATGTGATCAATAGCAAACAATATTCATATTTTGCACTGATGCTGACTCACAGGCAATCAACATACGGTCAACTCATGGCAATAGATCCCCATCCCACAAGTAATTATGCTTGATATTGTAAAACTAATGGAAATGAGTGGATAGAAAAAAACCTTGCTGATATAGTATACTGAAAACTGATCGGAAAAATATTGAAGATGAAGCTAAAGAAGAAGAGGGTGGCAGAGGATGAGGTGGATGGATGGCATTGTTGACACAATGGGCATAGGGCTTAATGGGCTGCGGAGGATGGCAGAGGATAGGGGTGCTTGGCATGCAGTGGTCCATGTGGTCACAAAGGGTCAGACTCAACTATGCGACTGAACAACAACAATGATCAGAATTCCGTTGCGTCGGAAGGGCCGTTGCGTTCCGTTTGTTGTATTTTGTAATCTTGTATTGACTGGATGATTACTGAATACTGTATTTTTGTATCCTGATTTGCAATTTGTAACTGTATTGCATTTTCTATTGTGTTTGTGAACCACTTTGGGTCGCCCTAGGGTGAGAAAGGTGGTATATAAATAACAATTATATTCTATTCTACCAGTAGATATTCTAGTGTGTCTTGTTTACACCTGTTGTTCAGAAGAGTGGCGCTTCAACATGGCCCTTCTAAATGTTTTGGACCATTTCCATGACTACTGACCATCCTGCTTAGACTTTTCAGGAGTTGGCATTCCAAAACATATGAAGGATCAAAAGTTCAGAATGAGTGGATCAGAAGGCATCAAAAGGTATGTGTTTTGATCTGAAGACCTTAGTGTGGGAGACAAAAAATTTCCATAATCCCATCAGAGATTATTTGAAAAGACAGAGGAAGAAACTGCCAAAGCTGAAAAATAGAGGTATAACACTGCATCACAAAAAAAATATTGTCTGCTACTTGGTCTAATCCATGTGTCCTATACTAAATCAAGTGTGTTGAATCCAAATCTGAAGTCCGATTCTGCCTAGGACGTCGGGATCTTAAGTAAGCAAATCTCACCCTCTTGGTTAGGTTTCTTGCATTGATCACATGGGTTATATTTGCCACAACTGTAGCAAAAAATATCTGGTTGCACCTACTCATCTTTAGCTCAAAACATACTCACTACGGCCTAGCTCTACTATCCAATAAGATGGTTTCACACAAGAGACAAGCCCTTGGTCCATCTCACCTTATACCTATTTTTGACATCAGCTCACTGACTTGCCCATACATGTCTGGCTGCTGTTGGAACATGCATGCCACCAGGGGACATGATTCAGCTGAGGTGGCAGCAGGCAGAGTGGTAGCTGCAAATGTTATAATGTTCCCATGTTAAAGTACATTACTCAATTTCCGACCATTTGAACATCTATAGCACGCCTTAAAATCTGTATATGATAAGCAAATTCTGAGTTCAGATTTGGAATCAACACACTTGATATCGTATAAATCGCATGTGTTTTTCCCAGTAGCAAAATCGGTGTTGTGCAGTGTAATGAAACTTCCTAAAGTGTCTTTTGGAAACAAGAATCCCAAAAATTTAGGACAACCTGACGAGAACTTGTTAATAACTGTAGGATTTCTCATCTCCATTGCAAAAACTGAAGGAACAGAATTCCCCAACCTCACCCCAACCTAACTTCCCTGTAGGCATTTGTTCAATTCACACAAAACATCTCTCTGCAAAACTAGTATAAGTTGCTGTTTATGAAGCAAGGTATACTCACCTGGCACGGAAGAATAGACTGAACCATAAAAAGAAGCAAGCAACCCATCCGATGCCCAAGCACCAAAGCAGCAGTCTTCACAGTTTTGTAAAACTGCAATTTCAACATTTACACAAAACTGTCCTCAAAAATGCAGGAACTCTAATTGATGCCAACAGAAAATTAACCACTGTCTTATACTGAAAAGAAATTTGTTTTTGAAATTTTTCCCTCATTCTTTCATGCAAGAACAAGATAAACAAGTAATTACATCCCTAGAGCAAATTCTCAGGAATATACATGAAGGCTTGTAGATTAGACTGCTGAGCGGGACATAAATCTCATTTATTGGATTGAACAAAAAGCCTTTACATTTCCCCCTAACAAGACAAGTTTGCAATAGTCCTTGTACATTTTCCATAAGAAAGTTCACAAAAATATGCTGGATGTTGTTTCGTGAACAAAACAAAAACTAGTGTACATCTCCTGGTACACTATAGCAATGTCAATAAACCAGACTTTCTTCTTTTCTACAACAGTTATATCAGGTGTGTTGTGAGGCAGATGTCTATCTGTTTGAATTTTAAAGTCCCACAGAATCTTGACTCTCTCATTCTCTAAAACTTTCCCTACTTGATTTTCCCAATGACTTTTGCTGCATTCAAATCCAAACTTCTGGCAAAGTTTCCAATAGATAAATTTTTCAACCCTGTTACGACATTGCAAATAATCAGTCTGTGAAATTGTGCTGCATCCACTGATCGGATGATCTACTGTTTCATCCTTTTCATTACAAAGCCGGCATTTGCTATTGGATGTTGTTGGCTGTATTTTTTTTCTTCATGCAAATGCTCGTAACCATCCCCATGTCAGTTTTGGGTCAGCCTTGCCTTCTACGTTTATCAAATATTGACCATGTATTGGCATGTTTTTCCAGTTTGCAGCTTGACTGTCTATCCTTTCCTTTCTGTATTCAGCTTTCTTCTCCATTGTTTTTAAAAGTTCTCCTTTGTTCACTTCCTGATCCATAGGCTCTTCTCTTTTCTTAATGTAGAAATTCAAGCTATGCTTTTCTTCCTCTACTGTCTGTTTCACCTGTAAGAGTCCTCTGCCACCCTCAGCTCTTGGTAAGTACAAACAATCGACTTCACTTTTTGGGTTCAGGGCATGATGCATGGTAATTAGTTTCCTTGTTTTTCGGTCTAGGCTATCTAATTCCATTTGGGTCCAATCAATTATCCCAGCTGAATAATGTATAACAGGTACTGCCCAGGTATTAATTGCCTTGATGATATTACCTCCACTCAGTTTTGACCTCAGAATTTTCCGGACCCTCTTTATGTAATTTGATGAAGTAGTCTTTTGACATGGTTGTGTAGTAGGTCAGAAGCTTCCAGAACTCCCAGGTATTTGTATCCCTCTTCTGATGTTATTGCTTTGATATATTCTCCATTATCTAACTCAAATCCATCACCTTTGACAATTTTGCCTGCCTTAACAGTAATAGTTGCACACTTATCAATTCCAAATTGCATTCCAATGTCTTTACTAAATTTATTTGTAGTTTCCAGCCATGCTTTTAATTCAGCTCCTGTCTTTCCAAATAATTTTAGATCATCCATAAAAAGCAAATGTGAGACCTTCAGTCATTTCTTAGCCAATTCACATCCACAGTTAGAATAGTTGTCAGTGCTGCCATTGATAGCACAAATAGCAAAGGTGGTAGTGAGTCCCCTTGAAAAATTCCACACTTAATTTCAGCTTCACCAAAGTCTTCTCCACAGGCCATTAACTTTACTCGCCATAGCTTCATTGAAGCCTTCATGAAACTTTGAATATTGTTGCTAATTCCAAAAAATGTCAAGGCATTTCTCAATCCAGCTGTATGGGATGGAATCATATGCCTTTTTATAGTCAATCCAAGCCATAAACAAATTTGTTCGCCTTTTCTTTGAATTCTTCAAAACCAATTTGTCAATTAATAGCTGCTCTTTGGTTCCTCTGGGGTTTTTGTAGCATCTTTTCTGCTCTACAGACAACAAATTGTTGTTTTTCAAATATCCATATATTTGATTTGCAATTATGCCTGTGAGTAATTTATAAGTTGTTGGTGGACAAGTTATTATTAGTCTATAGTTTTCAGACTCATTTCCCTTTTCTTTATCTTTCTGAAATCACAGTGTCCTTCCAGTTGTTAACCATTTTTCATCTGCTGGTGTATCCAAAACCTTATTCATTTGGTTTGCCAATCTTGCAGGAAGGTTTGTTAGTGATTTCAGCCAGAATCCATGGAGTTCATCTAAACCAGGAGCACTCCAGTTTTTGATCTTCTTTGCCTATTCTTGTATGGCTTCTTTCATTATCCAAAAATCTTCCATTTTGGATGATTTTGCTAGATTTTCAACCTGCTTGATCCATATTGAATTTTCATCATGTTCCTTATTATTCTCCCACAAGCTTTCCCAAAATTTCAGAGTGCTTTCTCTTTTAGGCTTTTCGCTTGCACTGGCTTCACACCTGTTTTCAAGGGTCTTGCAGAAATAATGTTGGTTAACTCTAAACTGTGAATTTGGCTGAAACTGCAGTACTCTGTTGTCATATCGCTTGATCTTTTCTACAATGGCCACAATTCTTTGTTTTAACTCTTCAATTATAACTGCAATTCTCTTGTTCCTCAAGTCATACTTTGTTATCAGGCTACTTATGAGCTTCCTATCTTTTAGATTTCCTTGTCTTAGATTCTTCAGATTACTCAAATCAGATTGAATGTTTTTAATTTTCAACTCCAGGCAAATTTTCTATTTTTGTTTTCCTTTTTTAATCCCTTGACTCTTTTGGACTTTCAAACTTTAGTGTAAGGGACCAAAGACAATGAAACAGCCGAAGGGTTGGCTTAACACAGGTTTATTGCATGATGATCCGGAGGAACATGTGGTAATGGCGGATGGGTAGCTCAATATATACAGCTGGCTATACATTTGAATGTGGCTCGTCGACAGATTATTGGTTGCTGCCTGCGTGACGTCTAGAAGGTCACGCCCTTCTTGACCAGGTGAAGAGGTGGCGGGGAATCTTCCCGCGCTGCTGAACCAGGTGAATCTGAGCCATGAGAGCTGGACGCTCGCTATTGCCATCTAGTGGTCACTAGCTCGCGTCCCCTTATCAGGTTTACATTGATACAGCTGAAGGTTATAATGTTGCACACAGAAAGGTTACATTGTTAACACATGGCTAAGGTACATTGTTAAAGGCACAGCTTTACAGAACACAACACAAACCCAGTTCTTCAGTGGTAACGTAAGCTGCTGCATGAATTAGCTGCTTTGTTTGAGCTAATGTTTCTGTTGGAATATATTGTACAGCTTCCTTCATTTTCTTCAAAATTATGGCCAAGTTTTCTTTATTAACTTGGTTTAGTTTTGGCAGTCGGACTCTTTCTGCCATCTTCATTTGAAGTTTTATCTTTTCAACTAATTCAACACTGGCCATTTGTATCACAAGAACTTTCTCAGTTGTTGTTTTGGGGTTTACAGTAGCTCTATTGGTCTCCTCTCTTTCCTCCACTACTTGCTTGTCTATTAGTGAATCAGCTGTCTAATAAACTGTCCTCTGCTCTGGATCTTGCACTGATCTGCTTTCAATCTCTTGTTATTCAAGTTCAGTGTTTTAGAATAACACGTCTCTGGTCCAATAGTCTTTGCTCACCAATTTCTAAATCTGGGTGATTTTCTTTCCAAATTTGGTGCATTCGTTTTTGGAATCCACGTTTTGATGGCTCAGATTGATAACAGGCTTCCATAATTGATTAGTTGTCTTCCCTCATCAAGATTCTTCTGGGTTTTTTACTGTCTTCCTGTAGCTCATCAACTCCATGCCCTGGTTGCCTAGCAGAAGTAGTTGAGCCCTGTAGTCCATTTTTCAATAGATGCCCAGGAGCCATTGCATCCATCGCAGTCCTTGTTAATCTGGCCGATGAGTGAGCCGGCATGGGATCAGAATTATAAATTCCCACCATATTCAATGGGTTGGTTGTTGTTGTAGTTCTCAACCTTTTTAAGCCGGGGGCCGGGTCACGCTCCCTCAGACAGCTTCGGGGGCCGGATAGCCATTGTGCCCTTCCTCCACCACATGGCACTTCCAGGTGTGGTGGAGGTGGTGTGGGCCCACATGAAATGGCACCGTGGGCCACATCTGGCCCATGGGTCACAGGTTGATCATCCCTGATATAATGCAATGGCCTTCCATTTGCCTTCCATACCATAGAGTGACACCCGTACCACTTTTATGTAGAATATGGTGTTCCAATCCAATGTAATCTATTAAATCAGAAGATTGCAGCATTTAGTGAAACAGGGCCACAAGCTGCTTCAATCCAATATTCTATAATTTGCATTTGTCCAGTTAAAACAAAGCAATCACACTTATATACTGCTCCATAGTGCTTAGTGCACTCTCCTGGCAGGTCACAAGTTAAATAGCATTTTGCCCCCAACATGCCGGGTACTCATTTTCCTAACCGCAGAAGGGTCAGGATTGAACTCATAACCCTTGGGTTGCAGAACAGCCATTTAACCACTGCACCTCCAGGGCTCCAGTTAAGCAAAGAATATCGGAATGGGCAAGCAGTAAAGAAGTCAGTGTGAGAGAGAGAATTTAAGAATTCCAAGTAGAGCTATATAGGTGAAACTCAGAAAATTAGAATAGCATGCAAATGTTCATTCAGTTCAGTAATGCAACTTAAAAGTTGAAACAAATATATGACATAGACTCATTACATGCAAAGCGAGATAGTTCAAGCCTTACTTTGTTATAATATTGATGCTTATGGCTTACAGCTTATGAAAACCCCAACCCCCCCATCTCATGTACCCCATAATCATCACATAATCTCATGTACGCTGTACACCATGATCATCACAATTATAACGAATTAAGGCATGACATATCTCGTTTTGCATGTAACGAGTCTATCACATATGTTTGTTTCACCTTTTAAGTGAAATGAATGAACATTTGCATGATATTCTAATTTTCCAAGTTTCACCTGTAGAGTTGGGTCAAGAGTGCAACCAGCTGTAGGGATTCTGCTGTTGTGGTGGGAGTCTGAAAGTTGTGATGCAGCCCAGTCAAAGAGCTGATATTGTTAGCACAGGGAATGGAAGCTCAGAATTTATAGCCCAGTAGTGTCTGGCTTCCTATTTTAAATGTGCATGCTTTTTTTAAATTTAAGCTCTTCAAACACCTTTCAGAGATGACAGCTGTTATTGGCCACAACTCAACTGTACCTCACAACTTGAGTGATTCCACTAAGACAACTCTTCCATAATGTCTATTAATTCAACAGGCTAACTCTGCTTAGTCTTACTGATTTCTCCCTACCCAGGTAACCAAAAAGCAAGGAAGCCAAAAGGATAGACTGTTGTTCCCACCATTAAAAAAGAAAGAAAACCCCTCACAGTCTTACCTGAGCTATTCAACTGCCTCCTACTGATGACAAAATTTCTTCTTTTTCAGGTGCCATATCCATCCCAGATATTAGCTATCATCATGGCGATAGTCTTCCTGTTCTTAACTCCTTGGGACAGTTCTTCTGAGGACATGCCACACCAGTGTCTTGGGTTCTTCAGCCATGAAGTTCGTCTACATCAGGGGTTCAAAATGTTTTCCCACCAGGGACCAGACCTGCCCCTGGCACTCCCCACCAGGTCCACTCCCTGGACTTACGTTTTCATTGTCATCAGTGGTGGTGGCAATTGTGGCATCTTTCCAGCTTCTTAAATGGTGGCGGGAGGTTTTTCGGAGCATATTCTCTCAGTTTGGGGATTTTTGTGCCGCTACCTGCTGCATTTCAGCTGCTAGAATGCACCACTGGGCGACTTCCTGGTTCCATGCTGGGAACCCAGCCACTGATGGTCACTGGAAGTCACAAATCAGCGTGTTCTAGCAGCCAAAATGCAGCAGGTACACAGCAAAATAAGCCCAAAATGGAACGAATATGCTCCACCATGGGGAGCAGTGGAGGCTGTGTAAGAAGTCAGAAAGACAGCATGATTGGTGGTAAGTGACTTTTTCAAACTTCCAGGGGTGGGAGCTGGGTCTAGAGGTGCCCAGGTAGCGACCATGGGCCAGATTAGTGAGATGCACAGGCCAGATTAGGGTTGAGGGTTGCGAATGTCTAGTCTATATCCAGGGCCTCTTCCCAGGGATCTTTCCTTGCAGAGCAAATAGGAGTATTGTATTCTATATTTTATGTTGTTCTACAGACAGCTGCTAAGGATATCATGGATTGACCATGTGACTAATATAGAAGTATTGCACCGAATGGATAAAGAACAAGAACTCTTTAAGACCATCAAGCAAAGAAATACCTTGGTCATATCATGAGGCAAAACTTATTATCATTTAAATTGAGAATCTGTAGAAGGCCAAACAGTCTGACAGGATATCCACATTTACTCCCGTATTTATCAAGGAAGATTAGACAAAGGAAATGTAAAATTCATCCACCTGCCTTTTAGGACTACCCTTTACAAACTGCTAAAATGCAGTCTGTCTTCTCTTTTTCTACCCACTTTTTTTTAAAAAATTGGAAGTCTGTAAATGTCAAATCTGATCAATCAAGGCAATAGCAAACAGGTTTCCCACAGCCAAAAACTAATAAAACTACAAGTGTGTGTGACAAAAGTCTGAGAATTAGGAGTTGAGAGTGGAAAGGTTAGGTTCAGGTAGAGTGGAGTGGGCCAGAAATTACTCCACAAATCTAAGAAACAAAGCCGTGTGTAATGGGCAGTGTGTCTGCCCAGACCTAGCAACCACATCTCCCATATGTCTGTGACACAATGCCCGTAATAAAAGTGTTATGGCTGTGCATAAAGCCTCATCTTACAAACACTGACTATGAAGGTGAATTGTTTTTTAAAGACGAGTAAAAAAGGAGGGCCATGGAGGATCATTGGTTAAGATACTTTATAGCAGGGGTTCCCAAACTTTTCATGCCATGGGCCTGACCATGCCCCAGGACAGCTGAGTATGCCCATCATGTGGTTCCTCCCATCGTAAATGCTGCTGTAAAAAGAATTGATGGCTGTTGTAAACAGCAGTGTTTACGGCAGGCATGTGCACATTTATGCACGTACAGTCACATTTTATGGCTGTCATAAATGTGCTTGCTTCCGGTAGCAGCAAGGGCGGTGGTAGGCCACATGAAATGGTATTGTGGGCTAGGTCCAGCCCACAGGCTGTAGTTTGGCCATCCCAGCTTTATAGTCATAAAGTCTGCAGTTTAACCCGGCCTTTTGAATTCAGACAAGAACGGCAGGCATGTTAAAAATACAGGTGACCTTGGGAGTCTCTTTGAATCATTTTTTGCTACATAACAAAGGAGTCAACTTAAATTTTAAAGTTCATGTGCAAGTAAAGGCATGCCAAGACATTATTGCTAATTTATGTCTTGGTTTCCTGCTATATTTTCTTTTTTATAAGAAAAACGTACTTGCTAGTGTCATGAACCTTGAGTTATCCATGGCAACCTTATCACTTAGCTACTGAAGCTACTTGTAAACACATTCCTACATTCCTTTCTGATGAGCAATACTACACCTGCAGATAGAGCTGGAAACACATTCCTTTCTGGATGAGTAATAAGCAGCTGCTGCTGCACCTGCAGACCCCTCGAGGGAGGATGGCAAATAGGTCAGGTGGCAGAGTGATGACAGAGACATCTGACTACCCCACGAGGGAGAAGATGCCTCCCCCTGTCAATAAAACCCCGTGACTCTGAAACACCTGCAGATTGAGTCATCCTAGGATAGCAAAGATGGGAGGGAAATCTGCTCCTTTTTGTGTAAAAAAGCAGAGCCCTTTCCCTCAGTTATTTGGTCCTCTCAGGTTGAAGGCAGAGATGTCTCCTTGAGCTGGACTCTAAACACTTAGGATCTGAACCCCTCAGATCTAAGTGGACTATACTAACTATGTTTGCTATGTACTTTGTTTTGTTTCTGTCTTTGTCCTTTTTTAGATACTAAAGGAAAATAAAACTCTTTGTGAGTAACATCAACTGAGTGGTTGTCAATTTATCAGGCTATTTCTAAGTGCTTTGATCTATGCCTCCACATGCTACCAACATATTAAACCACCGCATACTCCCTATAAGCGACAGGTGGAGTTCTTTGAAGCCGATTGGGAAGCGGTACGGTGAGGCGACCTTAGGCTGCACTGGGAGTGTGTGGATAAAGGAAATTATCGCAGCCTAAAGGATCGGTACATGCCTCAAGACAGTTAGCCATCCCAGTAATGATTGGTCAGCTTTTCTCTAGCCACTGCAACTGATTTACTGGTCTTCTGTAGTCTAGCCTTCCTTTCATTGAAAAGCACATGGGCCTTGTATTCATGTTAATACTTTAACAATCTGTCCTAAGAATATTTGCTGGGGCTGCAATGTTTGTTCAATTTAATTGGTGAATTAATTGCTTGTTAAAAATAAACTTTAAAAGTTTTCCATTAATTCTAGCTGGAGAGTAAAAAAAAAAAGATATGTATAATTTTGAATATAAGGGATTTTCCCTACCAGAACTTTTACCACTTAATGAGGGAGGATATGGGAAGAAAATTGCTTCTCCAGAGATTCACGACATGTATCATCTGGACAGCATCTATATTTTCTTCTCTACCTGAGAATAGTGGAAAATTCTCTCTAGGGAGAAATTAAGAAAACTCAGTTTTTACACATTCAGTGTTTCATTTTCAATTCTTATAGGCCTCCTCCTGCCCTCCTTGTGCGGTGACTCAGTGGTTAAGAAGCTCGCCTTGTTAGCTGGAATGCCAGCAAGTCGACAGTTCAAGATCTGAGTATTGCATGACAGAGTGACCTCCCATCATTGTCCCAGCTTCTGCCAAACTAGCAGTTCGAAAGTAAGAAATTGCCAGTACATAAATAGGGACCACTTTGGTGGGAAAAGATCTTGGGTTCATGAAAGGAGCCTCCTTTGGGCATCCCCTGAGCAGAGTTTCTCCAGCAAAAATCCTTTCAATCCAGAATAATTTCTGACATGAAATTATTATTATTATTATGATAAAGTTCAGCAATTATTATGATAAAGTTCAGCAGATGTTTAAGCTTACTGACTCTTCAACACGTCCTGCTTTATTGCAATTTTTATCACAATTCCAGACATGAATTAATTACTCCCCTCCTTCCTAGGTTTCCAGGTACAGATCGTAACTTTTATGGATCATACTGTTTAATTGAAACAATTCTCTCTGTTTGATGCCTAGTTATTTTATGTTTCACTAAGGCCATAGATCAGCAAATGAATGTATTTAATTCTTTCAAAAATTGCACTCTAAATCATTTTCCTTTGTCTATCTCAGTTTTATTTTTTGATGTCTGGTGACTGATCGAACATTTTAATAAATACAGTGTAGTTGTTGAAAATTATGACAATCAAGAAGATGATGAAGCGAAAGTAGAATATAAATGCTCATAATAATTGCAGATTGCAAGCATAAATTTAAGAAGCATTCTTCTGTTTCTCATGTGTGAGAGGAATGCTTCTTCCAGGTAAATTCTCCTTTTAGCCTAAGTATGTATGTCATAAAATTGGCCTCCTCCGATAGGAAATATAGTTTCTGCTTGCTTGTTACCATGCATCAACAATGCCATCTAGCCATCACATCCTCTGCTGCCCCCTTCTCCTTTTGCCTTCGATCATTCCCAGCATCAAGACCTTCTCGAGTGAGTCTTCTCTTCTCATTTGGTGTCCAAAGTACTTTAGCTTCATCTTCAATATTTGTCTTTCCAAGGAGCAGTTGGTCGATTTCCTTCAGGATTGACTTATTTCATCTCTTTGCTATCCAGGGTACTCTCAAAATTCTCCTCCAGCACCACATTTCAAAAGTGTCTATTCTTCTTTGCTCAGCATTGCCCCTAATATATGATATTTATTTTATCAATGTATGGACTACCTACCTACCTACCCGCAACCTCTACAAGACTTACTGCCAAACAAATTAGGTACACATTAGCCGCCCAACTCCCAACAAAATGCTTCAAAATTCAGAAACAGAAATGAAGGTGCAAAACCCTCGGACTAATAATATTAAGGTTTTATTTAGCTCAGTTTGCTGTTTCACACTACTGTGTGGTTTCCTTCTCTCTTTCTGTTTGCTTTACGGTAAAGACCAAACCTTCTTGACGTTGCATTAGCTTTCTCCAACACGTTGCTTATGCCTTCTGCATGAACAACAGGGCAGCCAAAAGGCAGGGGTTTATTAATTATAATGCAATTTTGCCATGCATGCAATATTAATATGAATGTTTAATATAAAAAGATACTCACCCCACCCCTCACCCCCTTGATGAACTGTTGTTGCTATTAACTAGGACGTGGTGTGGAATTCATACTGATTTCTCACTTACTGCAAAACACTTGCTCAATTTATTTTAAATGTCACCTCACTATATATTCATCAGGTATGCCACAGTGGTGATTATAATTAATTTCACATTGGATCTATGTGACTAGCATATATAATCCTTGGGATGGAGGAGGAGGGGAAGGTGCCAATGGTATTTCAATGCCTGTGAGTTTCGGAATCCAGTAAGAACATCCAAAGCTTTAGAACTCTATAGGAATATCAGGCAGACATATTCACATGCAGAAAGAAGCTTAACCTTTGGGCACAGCGTTCCAGGTTTTATAAAAATTAAAAAAACCCAAAAAACCAATTTTTTTTTAAAATGGCAGCATTTCTCTGAGCTGCAAGGAGAGCAATGCCTCCTCCCTTGAAACGAGCACCAAATTTTTCAGAGTTACACACTGGCTTCAGCTGAAACCCAATGTACTAGTTAAATGGGTCTATTTCAGACTGATTTGTCAGAGATCTGGACTGATGCAGAATTTGGTTCCTTAGGGTATAACTACAATTGGAAAGCTGAATTGGAATGATTTGGCTCTGCTGCAGTTTGATTCGCAGCCTCACTGTGACTGAAATCATAATGACTGCTCACATTGGACTTGCAGTTTGAATTGCAAATTCAATGTCCACACAGGCAATGTCCGTGGCATTCCAATACAACACGAAGCCCCTTCTTTCCTTTCTTCCCATTATCTTGTCTTGACCTGCTTTTCCTTCGCTTGGCCCTTGCTCTGATCAGAATAGTACTATAACATTATATCACCTTATAACAGGGGTTCTCAACCTATGGCCCATGGCACCAAATAATTTGGCCCACGCCCTGGCTCCAGTCGCTGCCACCACCATGTTTAAGACAGCCGTAAATTAGTCCATGGCCTTCGTAAATGTTTTTATGCCAGCCATAAAAGGCAGGGGGACAACCAGTCCAGCCGCCTCAACTGTTTGAGGGAGCGTGACCCAGCCCTTGACTTGAAAAGGTTGAGAACCTCTGCCTTATAACTAAGTTGCATGAGCCCCCTTTTGTTGTCTTCATATATTATTTAAACTTACTCATTTGTGGAAGGTGGAGAGGTGAAGAGGATTAGCAATGGCTTATTAATAAATTCAGTTTAACCTTGGGATGATGCCTTATATATTTTTGCTTCAGGCTAAATTGAATTCCTCAATACAGTGTATTGTTTTCTTTGTGAGGCAACTTTAAACCAGGGATTCTCAACCTGCAGCCAATGGGCCGGATGCGGCCCGCAGCACCATTTCATGTGGCCCCACCACCACCTCCACCACACCCAGAAGTACCATGTGGTGGAGGAAGGGAGTGTCAGGGAGTGTGACCTGGCTCCCGGCTTTAAAAGGTTGAGAACTCCTGCTTTAAATCCACAGGATCGGACAGAGCCTGGTAACTGCAAAAATAAATTTAAAAATATTGTTTGAGGCAAACCAAAACTGAGAGTAGTTTCATTTACTATGCTGACCAACCTTGGGTGTTCATCTATTGCTTTTAATGATAAAGCTATTTATACATGGCTCTCACTGTAACTAAGGGAACAGATGGTTGGGCTGGCTCTACATGGATGAGTTTACCTGCTTGGTGTATGTAATGAATGGATTCTGAATGAAGGACAGCATAAGTGGAGACTGAGCAAAAAGAAAGGCAAGAACCAAGGCAATGGCAAAGGCGTATTGGGAATTTCAGCAAAAAAAGGCTTTGTATTCATACAAGTAAGAGCACATCTGGAGAAAACTCAGTCTTCTCCCACCATCATTAGGAAAGCAAAATCTCTCAATGTTATCCCAAATGGATAAGAAATCCAAACAAACTGTAAAATACTGATGGAAAGACTGGCTAAAACAATGGCCCCAAAGGTTTCTCCAGTGCAAAAGGGGTTGCTAGGAAGTCTCAGGATTGGGAACTTAATAAGGAATTAAAAAAACATAGATATGACATCAAGAACCATAAGCACATGGAGCAGGGCCAGGAGGGTTTCGGACATTGAGTCCAGTATCTTGAAATCCAAAGAAAGGAAAAACTGAAATCCTTTTGCTTAATATAGTACTGTGATGGTGAACCTTGGCACTCCAGGTGCTCTTGGACTTCAATTTCCAGAAGGCCAAGTCAGCACTACTACTGATCAGGGCTTCTGGGGATTGAAGTTCAAGAACAGCTGGAGTGCCAAGGTTTGCCATAACTGGTACAGTATGTTGCACTACAGCAAGGTAAAGGTAAAGGTGGCCTTTTCTCAAAAGCCAATCATATCCAACTCTAGGGTTCAGTGCTCATCTCTGTTTATAGCCAAAGAGCTGCCTGCATTTGCAGATGTTTCCATGGTCATGTGGCAGGCATGCCTAGACACCGGAGTGCACGAAACGCCTTCCCACCATAGTGGTCCCTATTTATCTACTTGCAATTTCTTGCTTTCAAACTGCTAGGTTGGCAGGAACTGGGACAGAGACAGAAACTCACTCCGTCATGCAGTACTTGGGTCTCGAACTCCAACCTTCCAGTCTCCAAGTTCATCATCTTAACCACCAAGCCACTGCAGTCCCTTTGCACTACTGAATTAATAGGGTTCTGGTAAATCAAATCAACTGCAACTTCCACTGGTTCAAATGGGCCTTTTCTTTAGTATTGTAATTCACGACTTTCCAGGTAGGAAGACATACAGTGCACATCAGTACCTTGCATCTGAACTCCAAGTCAAAAGAAATGTGTATTTCCTATTATTTATTTATTTATTTATTTTTAAGATTTGTATTGCCACCCAATTCCAAAGACTCTGGGCAGCGTACAGATATTGAAACCATCACAATTTTAAAATCACAATTAAAACCCCATTAAAAACTAGCACAAAATTGGAAGAATGATTCCAAGGTGGAAATAGAGGAGTGGTACAGAGAAATGTGGCAAATTGCATTAAATGAGAAGGTAACATGGGAAATGAAAATCAAAAGAGGTATGATTGATACATTTGGAATTATTTGGAAACCCATTTTAGACTACACATTGATAGAATGTAAAGGTGGCAGTCCAGCACCAAATCAAATGAGTTTTTGGTTATAACATGACATGCTAAATGGCTCCGTAATAACCAAGGTATTGTATATAGCATGGGGGTTATATATTATATCTGGTTTTAGTTTTAAGATAGTATATATTCCACATTTAAATAATAAAGATTTAAATAACTGTTCGAAATGAGATATAAATTATTATGTGCTATCTTTTTATTATGGATTTATTATTATTATTATTTTCTTATTGTATTTTTATATTTTTATTTCTTGATTGCTGGAAAGTAATTTTGTACTGTAATGTTATTTTGTATTGTACCTTTTTGTATAAGTATTTGTTGTTTATTTCTTTTGCAAAACTTAATAAAAATCATTAAAAAAAACTAGCACAAAACATTCCCTACCTTCCCACCAGTTTAAAAGAGGGAGAGAGTGTTCTAAAATCAGCCAGCAGGCTGGGGCCACAGTACTTCTAGTGCCCCACACCTGCTCTGCCAGCCAGGTTTTTAAACTTTTCCTGAAGGGCAGCACTCCATCTGGAGATGCAATTCGGTTGGCAAGAGGTTCCATAGGGCAGGAGCAGACACTGAGAAGGCCCTCCTTCTAGTGCTAGAGAGATGCACCTCTCTAGCAGATGAAACAATTAGAGAGCCTCTCCGGTCCACTCTGGTGGGACGGACAGATATTCTTGGGGTGATGCAGTCTCTTAAGCATCCTGGCCATGTAGGGCTTTAAAGGTAATGACCAGTACCTTAAATTGCACCTGGAGGCATCCTGGCAACCAGTGCAGCTCCCGAAGCAGTGGTGAGGCACGGGCAGGCAAAAAATGCTAGTACAATATATGCAAAATTTAAAGGTGATCATCTTGAGTTGTGAAACAAGACTTGATTCTTCAGAAAGGGCCAAATGGTTTTGAATTTCTGAACAGAAATGTGCAAGCTTTCAGTTTTCCAAAAGCAGACCTACCTTCATAGTTTGCCTGAAACCCTTGAGCACTGACGGCATAATCGCTTACAAGCCACAATGACAGGACCACTCCGGTACTCACAATGGGAGGAGGCAGCTGAAAACCTGTTAACCTAGAAACAGAGCAGAATGGGAAGGGTTAGGTTAGCTGGTATTCTCTGAACATTTCACACAGAATCCTCTGACGGCTTGGAAACAGCAAAGAGTTATCTGATTGTCTCAAAAACATGCCTCAAGATGTGGAAAAGGTCATACAGGATCATCCAAGCTCTCTCATCACCTGAGTTGAAGAGAAAAGTGCCACCCCAATCCCCCTGAATCAGGGGTTCCCAACCATTTCAAGCCAGGGGCCGGGTCATTACAGTCAACTTTGAGGGCCGGGTGGCCATTTTGCCCCACCTGCATGATGGGGTGGCCATTTTTCCAAACAGCTTCAAAGGGGTGGCCATTTTGTTTCTCAAATGCCCTTGGAGGGGAGAGGGGCCACATCTAGCCCACAGACCTTATGTTGGGAACCCCTGCCCTGAATGTTCAAGCCAGAGAAGGAACAGTAGGTATAGAATGGAAAACAGGAGTTGTGTTTGATGGCAGGGTCAGTCTTTGCCTTTGCTGCTCTATAACACAGCACAACAACAATTTTGCAACTGGGAATAACACATGTGATTTACATGAAATCAAGCGTGCTGATTCCAAATCTGAACCCAGAATTTGCCTATCACGTACAGATTTGAGGGTGTGCTATGGCTGTTCAAATGGTCGGTAATTGGGTAATGTATTTTTTCATGGGAACATTATAACAGTTATAGCTACCACTATGCCTGCTGCCGCCTCAGCTGAATCACATCCCCTGGTGGCATGCATGTTCCAGCAGCAGCTGGGCATGTCTGGGCAAGTCAGTGAACTGACATAAGAAATAGGCATATAAGGTGAGATGGACCAAGGGCTTGTCTCTAGTGCAAAGCCGTCTTATTGGATAGTACAGCTAGACTACAGTGAGTTTGTTTTGAGCTAAAGATGAGTAGATGCAGCTGTGTTAATAAACCGGACATTTTTTGCTACATTTGTGAAAAATATACCCTGCATGGTCAATGCCAGATCCTAACCAAGAGGGTGAGATTTGCTAACGTAAGATCCTGACGTCTTAGGCAGAATCAGACTTCAGATTTGAATTTAGTGCATTGAGTTAGCGTAGGACATATGGATTAGACCAAGTAGCAGACAATATTTATTTTTTGTGATGCAGTGTAATGCATCTCTAGTTTAGACACTTTGAGGACAGCCATTTCCAAATTCCCTGGACCTGGAGAAGGGAAGGAGTTTCAGGTCTAGGCACTGTGGGATGACCAGCCCCCCAAATTTTCCTATGCCATCCTCCTACAATATATCTTAGGCCTCAGAACCCTTCAGAACCAAGGATTTTTTTTAATATAGCTGGTTTAAAAACATCAGCGTAACTTTTTGTTGTTCAGTCACTCAGTCGAATCTGACTCTTTGTGAAACCACAGACCACAACATACGAGGCTCTTCTGTCATCTGGCATCCTCAGGAGTCTGCCCAGATCTACACCCACCGCATCAACAATGCTGTCTAACTCCCCTTTTCTCCTTTTGCCTTCATTCTTTCCTACCATCAAGGTCTTTTCTAGTGAGTCCTCTCATTTGGTGGCCAAATTAAATATTTTGAAACTTCAGCTTCAGTAATGGTCCTTCAGAGGAGCAGCCAGGTTTGATTTCCTTCAGAGACCCTCAAAAGTCTTCTCCAGCACCACAGTTTTAAGGTGTCTACTTTTCTGCGCTCAGCCTTCCTTATGATCCAGCACTCACAACCATACATTACATGGGAAGACCATTGCTTTGACTATGCTAAAGATAAACTAGTGAGTTGTGAATGAGACATCCTTTTTTCCTGCTGCTCTATCAGCATGTAGTGAGTGCCTCTGTCACTCTTTCTACCACAGGTGCTTTCATGTGGATCTTCTTCAAAGCTTCAACCTCCTGTACCTTTGCCTCTTGATGTCTGAGATCTAGTGATGAACTGCAATGGGTGGTGTTGGTGGCTCTGCTCCCTGTAGGCTCAACTGTCTAAGGCAACCATCTCGGTCAGTCACCTTCATCATCCTTGAAGTTTTGGTCTCCCATTCCTTCTTGGTTGATGGGACCAGACTTGGGACAGATAGTCTGAACCAAGAGGAGATGAGAGAGAAGAACTTGCTGCCCCTGTCAGCCACTTCAAAGGGGTTAACAGCAGGGCCTGCTCTGAGTTTAGTACAACTATCTAGCCTTCTCGCTATCTGCTCCAGCCCTATGGAACCTCTTGCCACTTGAATTGTGCATCCAGCAAAGTTGCTTCCCTTCAGGAAGGCCTAAAAAACATGGCTATGCCAGCTGGTGTGGGGTACAACTGGTACCACAACCCAGCCCTGTTGGCTTATTTAGCCCTGCCTGGGGTTTTTATTTACTCCTGTCTGGGTATCCTTTTTAAGCCATAGGTTGAGACCCCTGGCTTAAACTGTGCCTGAGCCCTTCTTTGCCAGCATAGAAGCTCCACAGGCCACTTGACAAAAAAGGCCAACTTGATGTATGAATTAAAGATAATAGTGACATTCTACATCAATTCCCAAGTTCCCTCCAGGAATGACTTTTCTGCCACAGCTAGATGGCAATTGTTAATTTTATTAACGCAGGTTTTCTTCAACAGTAATTTTTTCCACTGGCATTATGAGAACCCAGGTATTAATTCCCAGCTGTTCTATTGACACAGCTGGGAAATGGCTAATGTACATTTCTGACAAACAATTACAGTTTTATCTTCTGATCCTACTGCCTCTCACGTGGCTAAGGCAATTTAGAAAATAGCTTTACAGGTGGATTTTAATTTGTTAAGAGAGGGGGAGCTCATATTCTCAGTTGACAGCAGCTGAAGAAATAATGTTTTTCTCCCCTAAAAACACTGGAGAGGAGTAATATTCTGAGTAAATAGAGAGGTAAATAATGACATGGTTTGTTTGTGGCTGTGGGAAACATTCTGTAGAGTATGGTGGGAGGAAGTGGAAGAAGTCAGTCTCAGAATGTCTTTCTTACATTTCCACAACTAATTTTGGTGCACATTTGTAAAATGTGCAAACTTCAAAAATATGGTAGTTGTTGCCCCATGATCTGGACTTGTAGATGTGGTGGCACTAGAGAGATTGTTCCTGCTTTTGTGATCAATAAAGCTGTCCTATTGTGTATGATGTGCATTCCTTCACAAAAAGAAAACATGCTAGTTTTGCAAAGACACACTGTGCATAAGCATCAGAAAACACAGTGGGGAGCATCTGCTTATTTGTTCGCACACTAGAGGTAAGATTTTGATTTAGGCAATTCAGATTTCTTGACAGGCTATCTCCCTCTACAGGAATGGCCTGCCTATTTTTCCACATCCCTAATGGTAAACACCTAATGGTAGACCCACAGAAACAACCATTTCCATCTTCCCATCTCCCATATAATAGTTCCAGAATGAAGCTTTATCATTTTCCACATCACTCTCCAAAATCCTGTTTGGAAAGCACACGGTGACCTCTTTGAACCACACTTTATCTTCTATCTGATCTTTTGGAAATTTTAATTCAACATAATTATGGTGGGTGAAAGAAATAAATGTAAAAAATATGTTTGTTAAGTTTCTTCCTCCTCAGCAACAACAACAACAATAATAAAAACATCACCTAAATGTCTGGAATGAACCAAGTTTAAGATTGGGAAATAATGTGAGTGACAAGATAAAATAATGTGAAATCAGCAGTTTTTTCCTGAAATGAATGGAATGATTGGACGGTACATTGTGTGCTACATTGAATTTTAAAATATAAATGAATCAAGCTCCTCCGGTGGCTTAGTGGTTAAGGTGCTAGGCTTGGAGACGGGGAAGATGGGTTCGATTCCTGAGAGTTGCACAATGGGGGACATGAAAGGAGCCTCATTCGGACATCCCCTGCAAAAATCCTTTCAACCCAGAGTAATCTCTGACATGAAATCGAACGAATGGAAGGTTCCTAACATAATGGTTCCACTGGGAAGGGGGACACAGGCAGCCAAAACATCAAATCTACTGAGACCTTTATAGTAAGATAATTTCAGAAACCTTACTAATACAAATGGTCATTCTAATTACATTTTTCAAACAAAATCATCAAGATGCCTCATACACCGTCGCCGGACGTTGTATGAGGCATTAGGGTTTTCACATGAGAAAGAAGCCGCGACACCCACCGGATGCTTCCCTTGGTTGTGAGCCGGGTGGGAGCGAAACTGGCCCCAGCTGTGAGGCGGCCAGAGAAGCGACCGTGGGGGAATCCCCCAAAATATCCAAGCGGCCCGAGCACCCTTGCCCAAGGACAGGAGGAATGGGGTGAGAAGGAAGAATGGCGCTTCTGGGGCAGCGGCGGGAGACCTGCTGTGAGGTGGCCAGAGAAGCGACCATGGGGGAATCCCCCAAAATATCCATGCGGCCCCGAGCACCCTCGCCTGAGGACAGGAGGAATGGGGCGAGGAGGAATGGCGCTTCTGGGGCAGCGGCGGGAGACCCGACAAGTCTCCTCCTCTTTGGGCACTGGTCGCTTCTCTTGCTCCCACCGGTGAGTCTCGCTCCCACCTACCCGCTCTCAACCAAGGGTCGCTTCCCTGGTGAGAGCGGGGAAGGGAAGCGAGACAGGTTTCAGCTGTGAGGTGGGCAGCGTGGCACATAAGAAGACCAGACACGCCGGAGTCTCAATCGCTTTTTTAGGAGGGTTTTTTTAGGAGGGGGGAATCGATCCACTCTCACTGGTCTCCTGGGTCCAGAAGGGTTGGGGGGACATACCCCTTTTGTCCCCACAAACCTCCCAACCCCCGGGGAACCAGCGGAGAGGGGGGTTGCACCCCCCCCCCACTGATATTAAGGGAAAACCCCGATCTACTTTCACGACTCCACACAACCAAATCATCATAACACAATAAAGCCCCCCCTCCCCAATGCCCGCGGTCTGGCCAGCAAAGCCAGCCCACAGAAATAAACCAACCCCCCCAAAGCCACAATAAATAAATAAATAAATAAATAATTTACCAAAAATACCTTAAAACACAATCAAAAACATCCAAAAATACACAAAAACAACACCAAAAAACAATACAAAGTAAACAAAACACAATAAAAAACAAAACAGTCAAAAAATACAAAACCCAACCCCACCCCACCCCAAATACAGAAAACAAGCCAACTCACCAACACATGTCCTACCTGCACAACGACCGGAAACGAAATGAATAAAGAAAGAGACTACTTACTGGAAGAAGCTCCACCCAGAGGCCAGGAGAGAAAAAACAGTCAAAATACAAGAAAACCCCTACCAGCACCACCTGCTGGCCACAATAGTAAAAACAATTCAAAAACACACAACAGCCCCAAACAAAAGGCCACAACAGTAAAAGCAAATCAAAACAATAACACAAAATCACAATTTTACACAAAAGGTCACAATAATTGCACGAAAACACAATTTAACACAAATCACAAACATATGTCAATAAAATAAAATAAAAAATAATTAAAATCCTGTGCTGAGTTCTAACTCAAATAAAAACCCAAAAAAACTAAACACATTTTAAAAACATTGAATGTAAAAAACCTTTACTTTCACATTATTAAAATTATTACCTACGGAACAACTATTTTTTTTAAAAAAACTAAAACAGTATTCAGTTACATAAAACAGCCAGCCAAGCCAAAGAAAATTGTATAAAAAAACATTTTAAAATTACAGACTAAGGAATTTTTACAAGCATTAACATAATTTAACCTTCAAACACAATTTAAAACAGCCCAGCAACGCCGGTCAAGCTCTGCTAGTGCATTATATTCTCAAGACAATCTTCATGGCTGATTGGAATGAATACAGCATTGAAATAAGAAGAAAGAAACTTAAGTAAATATATCCTGAAAAAACTCACTTTGCAAAAGAAAAACAAGACTGAAAATTCTGCACACTGATGGGCAGAAAAATGGTGGGGCCTCACTATCATAAAACATACCTTCCACGTGCACTAAATCCTCAGAAACAGATTGGTCTATATATTTAAATAGACAATGACAATTAGCTGTAGGGATTTGAAAGGCATGAGAGATGATTAAACACAGCAGAGTTTCAGCTGATTTACAACTGTGCCAGCTTGTTCTTTCAGCACCTAAGTATTAGAAGTATCCTTTTTTGAGATCTCATCAGAAATCTATAAATAACTAGCAAGGGTTGCCCGGCATTGCCGGGCTTTTCCCCCCGTGTGTTTTAATAAAAAATGAACCAATTTTATTTTTGCAATAGTTTTACATTGTGTTGGAAGGTTAAATTGTGTTAATGTTTTTTTAAAAATTGCTTAGTCTGTAATTTTAATTTTTTAAATGTTTGTTTATGTAAAAAATTTTTGGCTTGGCTGTTATTAACTGTGATCTGCTTTTTTGGGTTTTTTTGAGGATTAATAAAAGAAGAAAGTATGATATAATTTTTTCAAATTGTTTTATGTAAGCGAATAATGTTTTAGTTTTTTGAATTTTTTTAATTAGTTGTACCGTAGGTAATAATTTTAATAATGTAAAAGTAAATGTTTTTTACATTCAATGTTTTTAAAATGTGTTTAGATGTTTTGAGTTTAAATTTCAGTTATAACTCAGCACAGGATTTTTAAAAGTTTCTATTGTATTTTATTGACATATGTTTGTGATTTGTGTTAAAGTGTGTTTTAGTGTAATTTTTTTACTTGTTTTTATTGGTGTGACCTTTTGTGTAAAATTGTGAATTTGTGTTATGTTTTTGATTTGTTTTTACTCTTGTGGCCTTTTATTTGGAGCTGTTGTGTGTTTTTGAATTGTTTTTACTATTGTGGCCAGCAGGTGGTGCTGGTAGGGGTTATTGTATTTTGACTTTTTTCTCTCTCCTGGCCTCTGGGTGGAGCTTCTTCTGGTAAGTAGTCTCTTTCTTTATTCATTTCTTTTCCAGTCCTGGTGGAGGTAGCACATCTTTTGGTAAGTTTGCTTGTTTTCTTTCTTTTGTGTGTGTGTGTGTGTGTGTGTGTGGGCGGGGGGGGGGGTTTGGAATTTGTATTTTTGTCTGTTTGTTTTGTTTTTGATTGTGTCTTTGTTTACTTCGTATTGTTTTTGGTGTTTTTGTTTTTGTGTATTTTTGGATGTGTTTGACTGTTTTTAGTAATTTTTAAAAAAATATTTATTTATTTGGTGGTGGGGAAGGGACGTGGTCATTGGGGGTTAGGAAGGGTGGGCTAGGTGGTGGGGAGAAGGGCATGGTCGTTGGGGGTTAGGAAGGGTGGGTTAGGTGGTGGGGAGGGGGCATGGTCGCTGGGGGTTAGGAAGGGTGGGCTAGGTGGTGGGGCGGGGGCGTGGTCATTGGGCATTAGGAAGAGTGGGTTAGGTGGTGGGGAGGGGGCATGGTCATTGGGGGTTAGGAAGGGTGGGCTAGGTGGTGGGGAGGGGGGCGTGGTCGTTGGGGGTTAGGAAGGGTGGGCTAGGTGGTAGGGAGGGGGGCTTTATTGTGTTATGGTGCTTTGTTTGTGTGGAGTCGTGAAAGTAGATCGGGGTTGCCCTTTTAATATCAGTGGGTGGGGGGTTGCGACCCCCCTCTCTGCTGGCTCCCCTGGGGTTGGGAGGTTTGTGGGGACAAAAGGGGTATATTGCCCCAACACTTCTGGACCCAGGAGACCAGGCAGAGTGGATTGATTCCCCCCCTCCTTAAAACAACTCCGTTTTTAAAGAGAAGAAAAGACGGAGTTGTTTTAAGGAGGGGGGGGGAATCGATCCACTCTGCCTGGTCTCCTGGGTCCAGAAGTGTTGGGGCAATATACCCCTTTTCTCCCCACAAACCTCCCAACCCTAGGGTAGCCAGCGGAGAGGGGGATTGCAACCCCCCACCTACTGATGTTAAAGGGGAAACTCCAGTCGGGACCTTCAGGCGCTGTTGGTGAGGGAAAGAAAGCCAGCTGGTGTTTGCTTGGCTGTGAGGTGGTGAGTTGTTTTTCGTTGGGGGTTAGGAAGGGTGGGCCAGGTGGTGGGGAGGGGGCATGGTCATTGGGGGTTAGGAAGTGTGGGCTAGGTGGTGGGGAGGGGGCCATGGTCATTGGGGGTTAGGAAGGGTGGGCTAGGTGGTGGGGAGGGGGAATGGTCATTGGGGGTTAGGAAGGGTGGGCTAGGTGGTGGGGAGGGGGCATGGTCATTGGGGGTTAGGAAGGGTGCCGGTTTTCTCAATCCTTCGTTGACCTGCGTACCCAGATCTGCCATGTGCACGAAGGGTGAGTGCAGGCAAGTAGGGCGAGGCATAGCAACCTATAGCCAGTTCCAACGGTTAACCCTTGGATTTATAGGTTAAGATGTGTCAATAGACTCCCATCTGAACAAAGAGATCAGATATGCCATGCTTCAATGGCTGTTAAGCAGAGAACATATATGAGTCGGTTTAGTGTATGAGAACCAAGACACAGGAACAGCCGAAGTATTGGCTTAACACATCTTTATTGCATGGTGGTCTGGGGGAACATGTGGTAATGGCGGACGAACAGCTCAATATATACAGTGGCTATACATTTGAATGTGGCTCCACGATAGCCCATTGGCTACTGCCGGCGTGACGTCATTTCAGGTCACGCCCTTCTTGTCCAGGTGAGGTAGTGGCGGGAATCTTCCCGCGCTGCAGTTCTTTGGGAATTGGAACCGTGTGAGCTGGGCGCTCGCTATTGCCACCAGGTGGTCATTAGCTCGCGTCCTAATTACAACGGGTTACATTGATACAGTTGGTGGTTGTTTAAAGGCATAGAATTGAGAACACAACAGTCGGGTTCTGCCTGAGTGGGCGGCATATATAAATATGACTATTAAAAAAAATTTTAACAGGAGAGTTATTTACTGCATCATTTTCCCCCAATGTCTTAATACAATAATTTAGGGTTGCTCTGTATAGAGACCCCTCCAGCAAGTACAAGATAGTGCCTTATTGCTTACTCTAACAGCAGCCACCAACAGCTACAGGCACATGGGTTCACATTAAAGTTATTAGCATCATCTTGTAAAATAATCCAGCACATTTCACAGCCCCTTTGTTTGCTCTGTTTAAACTTCAGGAAACCACCTGTGGTGGCAAGAGGTTGGAAAGATAAGGACTGAGTTTATTGGATTTGCACAGGGATGGAAAGACATTTGCTAGCATTATAATTCCTTCCTGATATATCCAATTTACAGTTCCTGAGATATGCAATGCATACAACAGTGCATGTGTGTTGTAGAGGGAGAGGAAAATAATATACAAAATCATGTCATCGTCAGCTGCTACTCGTATCCGAGCATACATTTTTCCTGGAAGTCATTTTCTCAGTTGATGGATGTATCTCTGGTGACTCAATAAACTGATCCTGACATGAAACATGTGACCACACACATTACAGTGAATAGATGGTGGAGGGTGTAGCTGAGCTTGATGAAGCTTCCATGCTTGATACCATGAAGGTGCCAGGTATCAACCCAAAAACCTGGGAGGCGGCAGCCCTAGTTTTGCACTTTGGTGCAAACTATCGCTGCTGCTACCGATCACTTCGAAAGAGAATGCCACAGACATGAAGAGGCTAAGTGACAAGCGAACAAAATCATGTGCACACTTGAAAAATGCATAGAAGCACTGCTTTCACTTTGGGGGAAAGTGTACATTGGAAAATTCATTTGTATCAGAGAACTGCATAACATATATACATTTCCAGTTAAAAACAGGAAAAAAATTACTGCACAGGGCTGTGAAAAGTCTGCCACAGCTCAAGTAGAATAGCCTTTCAAAATATTTGTAGATGGACAATTTGGAAGCTGGTGGTAAGATAATGAAATCACCTTCACATCCCATTAGGGATGTCTACAAAGACACCTGTTCTCCTTTTCTCCCTTAATAGCAAACAAATAGTATATTAGCCCTCCCCCCCAATTGAATGTGTTCCATCCACATCCTATCATCTAAAGTGTGAAGTGTCTTTTTCAGGCAGGTTTCAAAAGAAAATTGGTAAAACTAAGGTTGACTTGCATAAAAATGAATAAGTACCTTAAGTAAACATGAAATATTCATAAATAAAGTGACCTTGTCTTTATGGAACTAGAAATGGGGTTTTTCACAGAGTAAAGCTGACAGTTTGCTTTCCCTTCTCGCTGAAGTTACAGCTTCTAGAAACACAGTCTTATCATAATAGTAGACTTAAGTTAACTATGACCATGAGATGTCTGAGGAAGGCAGCTGGAGTGACTAGAAAGAATAGAATGAGGAATGACGATAGAAGGGAAAGAATTGGAACAGAACCAATCTTGCACTACATACAAAGACAATAAATCAAGTGATGTGCCCATCTGGAGATAATGTACAGTACTGTATTAGAATTCCATACCTTACAAGGCATATGTATTACAAGGCACAATATATTAGAATTCCATACCTTACAAGGCATATTCCCAATGTTGCTATATTGAGAGCCCTGAGTCGGGTTCTCTTGATTAGGTGGCATATAAATTTAAATAAAATAAATAAATAAATAAATGGAGTCGAAGCGTGGACATTGACTAAAGCATCTGAAAAGAGGATCAAAGATTTTGAAATGCGGATCTACAGAAGGCTGCTAAGGATATCATGGGTTGACCATGTGACTAACATAGAAGTATTACAACAAATGGTTAAAGAACAAGAACTTTTTAAGACCATTAAGCAAAGAAAGCTCCAATACCTTGGGCATATCATGAGGAATGACATAAAATACAGAATACTCCAACTCACTCTTCAAAGAAAGATTCCTGGGAAGAGTGGCCCTGGATGTAGATGGACCTTATGGCTGAAGAACCTGAGAGACTGGTGTGGCAAGAACAGGAAGACTACTGCCATGATGATAGCCAATATCCAGACTGGATACGGCACCTGAAGAAGACAAGGCATATGTGGAAAGAAGAAAAGGATAAAGACCACAAGACAGACCCAGAAGAAGGTGGAAAGATAACATCAAAGAAACATTACAGGAACACCAAATAATACTGGTGGAGGCCACTGGAAGTGCCAGAAGAAGAACTTTGCATCTCCCTTGACACCTGATGGTGTAGAAGCAGAAGAAGACAATGGCCATTGGTTCAAATGGAGATCTTGTTAACTTAATTAACACTAGAGAGAAAGACCACTGAGAGGTCTGAAGGGGTCAGAGGTGTTATGCCTGGGTAAATATTCTTCATCTCTTGTAGAACCTCTTCATGAATGAGTTTGATAGTAGTTTGGAGGAACTTGAGACAACCTCCGGGTTGGAGAGATAGGCAGGATATCTCTCAATGCCATTTCCAGGGAATCCTAGGCAGGTGAAGGCATCTGCTTGGGAATACCCTGAAGCAAATGGTGAGCCACTGTGTGAGACAGAATGCTGGACTGGATGAGCTGTGGCCTGTTCCAGCAAGGCTGTTCTTATTGGTTTGTGTGCCACAACTGCTGACAAATAAACATTTAAAGAAGACTTAGCAAGCTCTTTTTCTTAAATGATGTAGGAAATACTGTATAAAAAGGTGCTGTTTGATTTATGGAAATGGGAACATTTTAAAAATTGTAATAATGGCATTTTATCCACCATTCCCATAATTGTGATGTTAGAAGCAACAAAATCATTGAATTCATTGCACCCTGCTTATTTATACAGAACATTGTGGTCACGTTGTTTCTTATAATCGGAACCACTTGCCCCACAATGATAGGCCTGAAGGCTTTTAAGGCTTTGAATGCTGCCAACATGCCTTCTTTCAATGTACCCACGGTGCATGAATCTGCTTCTTTTGGCAAGGGTTGCCTCCTTTCTGTCAAAGTAGCATCTGTTGTTATTGCCAGAGAAGGTTGGGATGTTTTGAGAAGCATGGTAATCAATACATTTTGGCTTTTCTGCTTTGGCTGAAGTTGATTTTCTAACTCTTCCATGACTGTTAGCTTTTCCCAAAAAAAAAAAAGGTTTTAAAAAACCCAGCAAGTAAGGATCTTTCAAACCCACAAACACAAATCAGTCTCCCTTCTTTAGAAATGGCAGCATATTTAATATTGTCACCATCTATTTTTTTTTAAATGGAACTGTTGAGCTTTCTGAAGTCCAATACAGAGCATAAAGAACCTATTCTCTTGGAATTGTAAAATATTAGGAATAAAACCCATTGTTTTTGAGACTTTGAGAAACTCTATTGCATCCTTTAGAACATTTCCCAATGTAGGGCCCATGCCCCACTGGTGGACTTCAATTCTCAGAAGCTTCAGTCATTGTCTGATCAGTGCTTTGGGGAATTGACTTAGGCTTATGGTTATTGAAGTCCTAAAAACCAAAGATTGGGAAACACTGCTTTAGAAGCACCTCCGTATCCACAGGAATAGTATAGATATCCATGGTAGAGCATTTGGGTGTTGGTGAGTGGGATCTGCTCCACCTAGTTGTTGAGAGCTGAAAGCAGTGATGATGAACCTTGGCACCAGGTGTTCCTGAATTTCAATTCCCAGAAGCCCTGATCAGCAGGAGTGCTGACTTGGGCTTCTGGGAATTGAAGTCCAAGAATACCTAGAGTGCCAAGGTTCATCACCATGGGCTTAGAGCCTTCTGACAGTATCGGTGAGGTTGTTGATGCCTGAAACTAAGATGTTGACAGTCTGTGGTCCAATAATATAGGTAAGATTTTTGATCTGGTGTAATTTGTTGTTGTGTTCTGATGGTTTTACCTTTCCACATAGATTACAATGTATCTGAGCCAATGTAACCTTGCCTATAGCAACAATGTAACCTTCAGCTGTATCATATAAACCCTGTAATAGGACGCGAGCTAATGACCACCAGCTGGCAGCAGCGAGCGTCCAAGCTCTCTTGGTCCGAACTCATCAAAGGCAACAGCGCGGGAAGTTTTCCCGCCACCACCTACACCTGGACAAGAAGGGCGTGACCCGCAATGACGTCACGCAGACAGTAGCCAATGGGCTACCATGGCACCACGTTCAAATGTATTACTACTGTATATAAAGAGCTATCGATCCGCCATTACCTCATGTTCCCTCTGTCCACGATGCAATAAACCTGAGTTAACCCAGCCCGAGGCTGTGTCCTGTGTCCTTGGTTTGCATACACCAAATTGGCGACGAAGGTGGGATTATGGATCCCCACGGAACAGCCAGGGCACAGAGCGGGTTCAACATCACCAAACCGCAAGACTGGGAGCTGCTAGAGATGGACTTCCAGGCGGCACTGGTGGAACTCAGAGTCAAAGATGACGACGAGGAGAGGAAGAGGGCCATCCTCACCAGAATGCTCGGGATGGAAACCAAGCGGACGCTGGTGGGCATTATCGCTCCGAAGAAGGTGAGCGAATTTAAGGCGGGCGACATCATGAAGCTGCTGCGAGAGCGGTTCTCCCCCTCGAGGGCAATGTTTCCCGCTCGGAGCGCGTTTTGGAGGCGAGTCCAAGCGCCGGATGAGTCGGTTGAGGCATTCGTGGCCGCCATGAGGATAGCCGCCGCCCCCTGTAAATGGGGCGACATCCTGGAGATGGCCCTCAGGGACGGCGTGTTGTGTGGCCTGAAAGACAAGGAGGTACAGCGCAGCTTGATGAATAAGGAACCGCCACCCACGCTGGCAGAGGTCGTAGAGGCCGCGGAAGCCGCAGAGTCCACGAATGCTGGAGTGGACGAGATGCACCAGTGGCGTGAGTGGCGTCCTAGAGCCGGCAAGGCGGAAAATTCGGTGCACGGGAAGTCCGGACAGTCGGTGCACGCAACTCGACGGGCCTCAAAGTCGTCGACGGAAGGCAGCGACGGCGAGGAGGTCCAGAAGGTCCGAAAGGGGGGTCGACGCTGCGAGGGTTGCGGAGCGGCCCATGAGCGCGCGAGATGCCCGTTCAGGAAGGCCGAGTGTTACACCTGCGGCCGTCGGGGGCACATCGCCAAGGCATGCAGAAAACGGAAGGAGGGCCGGAGGCAGTCACAAGACCGTACGGCCAGACCGGACCGTCCAGCGAGGCCCAAAGATGGCGCCCAGACCACGAGGAAGCAGGATGGCGTGGGCCGCGTCTCGGACGACAGCGAGGACGACGCCCCAGTTTTCAGCGTGTCCGCGGGACAGTCCCATTACTTCGTTGAGGTATTAGTACAAGGGGCCCCTATTAAGATGGAAATTGACTCGGGGTCCTCCTATTCTATAATTCCCCAGAAAGAGTTTTTGAAAATCGACCCCCACGTGCGGCCCAAACTTAAAGCGTTGAGGTCCACGCTGCGAGACGTGCAGGGGAACAGCATTCCGGTGTTGGGGGTCGGGAAATTTCGGGTCAATTTTAAGAGACATTCTGCGGAACTGCCCCTAGTTGTCCTCAAGGGGGGGAGCTGTAGCCTCCTAGGGACACAGTGGTTTCAGCCCTTAGGTTTGTTCATAGGGGGAGTGCATACCGTGGGGGGGGACCCAATACAAGCGGTTTGCGATGCGCATCCCGCCGTTTTTAAGAAAGGACTCGGAAGGTTCAAGGGACCCCCTGTAGCTTTCGACATAGACCCGGAGGTCCGCCCGATAAGACTCAAGCCGCGCAGGGTGCCGTTCGCACTCAAGGACAAGATAGAGGTGGAACTGGACAAACTGGTGGGCCAGGGGATTCTTATTCCTGTTGATTCCGCGGAGTGGGAAACTCCAATTGTAACGGCGCTAAAGGCTAACGGGGAGGTGCGCATTTGCGCTGATTATAAGTGTACAATTAACAAGGCGATCCGCCCTAATGCATACCCGGTGCCGGTGATCAGCCACCTTTTGGCCAGGCTAAATGGGGGAAAGTGTTTCGCCAAACTCGATTTGGCACAAGCCTACCAGCAACTTCCTGTGACCCCCGCCACGGCCGCGGCACAAACGATAGTTACACATAAAGGAGCGTTCCAGGTGTCGCGGTTACAGTTTGGCGTGAACTCGGCACCCGGCCTTTTTCAGTCGCTTGTGGAACGCCTCCTGAAGGGACTGGAGGGGGTGTTGCCTTATTTTGATGACGTGTTGATAACAGGGGGGAGTGAGGCTGAACTGGCTAAGAGGTTGGACAAAGTATTGACCGTGTTCGAGAAAGCGGGGCTGAGATTGAGGAAGGACAAATGTGTCTTTTTCGAAACCGAGGTCGAGTTTTTAGGGTTCCGGATCACACCCGAGGGGATTAAACCGTCTAAATCCAAAGTAGCAGCCATTAAAAAGGCCCCTCGCCCCACATCCAAAACCGAGCTACAGTCCTTCCTGGGGCTCCTCAATTTTTACCATACATTCCTCCCGCGGAAGGCGTCCGTGGCCGAACCGCTCCATCGGTTACTTAAAAAGGAGGAGACATGGATGTGGGGTGACGAGCACGAGAGGGCGTTCAAAGAGCTAAAGCAACTCCTAACATCTGAGGCAATCCTGACGCACTTCGACCCCAAACGGCCAGTGGTCCTAGTTTGTGATGCATCCCCGGTGGGGGTGGGGGCGGTGCTTTGCCACGTGTTGGAGGACGGAAGGGAGGCCCCGGTAGCGTTTTACTCAAGGTCCCTGTCCCAAGCGGAGCGAAATTACGCACAAACCGACAGGGAGGCGTTAGCAATAGTAGCGGGGACCAAAAAATTTCACGATTTTTTGTATGGCCGCCCGTTCAAAATCGTGACCGATCACAAGCCGCTGTTAGGGATTTTCACGGCAAGCAAGCCCACGCCGCAGATCCTGTCCCCGAGAATGCTGCGATGGGCTATTTTCCTCAACGCGTACCAACATGAGTTGGAGTACAGGCCCGGAAAGGAGATCAGCCATGCTGATGCGCTTTCGAGATCCCCTCTGCCCTTGTCGGACGACCAAAAGGCGAGAGCAGAAAGAGACCGCCAGGTGTTGCTAATTGAGGTTTTAGACGCACCCCCAATAGTACCAGCCGACATTGCTAGGGCGACAGGCAAGGACAGGACGCTGGAGAAAGTTAGTTCATGGGTGCAGAAGGGGTGGCCGGCTTCGTCCCCGAGTACAGAGTTCGACCCATTCTTTAGAAAAAAGCTAGAGTTGTCCCTAGAGAGGGGGTGCCTTCTGTGGGGCCAACGGGTGGTGGTCCCTGCGCCCCTGTGGACGAGGGTGCTCGAACTGCTGCACGTCAGCCATCCGGGCATAGTTCGTTCAAAGGCGCTGGCCCGGAGTTACTTCTGGTGGCCACAGCTGGACGCGGACATTGAGCACATGGTTGGCACTTGCGAGGCTTGCCAGGGATCCCGACCTGAGGCGGCCCGTCTCCCGCATAGGGAGTGGGACACAGCAAGGGGGCCGTGGTCCAGAGTGCACGTGGATTTCGCTGGCCCATTCCGAGGAACCATGTTTCTCCTGGTGGTAGATGCGTTCTCCAAGTGGCTGGAGGTTATCCCAGTAAAGAGCACGTCCTCCGCCACGACAATTAGCCAGCTAAGGAGAGTCTTCTCTACATTCGGTTTACCCGACACTTTAGTCAGCGATAACGCTAGTTGTTTCACCTCCGTTGAGTTCGGAGCATTCATGGAGGCAAACGCCATTCGGCATGTTACATCCGCACCGTTTCACCCGGCCACGAATGGCCAAGTGGAACGGCTGGTGCGGACAACGAAGGAGGCGCTGCGGCGCATGGGCCCGGGGGACCTGAATCACCAAGTATGCCAGTTCCTCTTAGCGTATAGGGTAACCCCCTTAGCGTCAGGCTACTCGCCGGCGGAGCTCTTGATGCGGCGAAAACTGACCACGATCCTGTCCAGGCTAGACCCGACGAGGGTCGAGGATAAAGGGAAAAACATAGGGTTGGCAGTCTCGAAAGGTTTCGCCGCCGGGGACCCTGTTCACTGCAGGAACTATTCCAGCGCAGGGCCGGCCTGGGTACCAGGGACGGTTGTAGAACAGACGGGGCCAGTGTCGTACCGGGTCGAGACTTACACCGGCCTCCTCTGGAGGAGGCACGCAGACCAACTGAGGCACCGAGTGAGTGGGCCAGTCAGTGGAGCTCAGCAACAGGATTCAGCGTTAGGGTTCTCCCCCACCCGCTTAACCCAAGGGGGAGGCAGCAGTGGACAACAGTCCCAAGCAAGGGGGGAAGGAAGCAGAAGCAGCGGCCCCGACTCATATCCTTTTGATACGCCAGTCCTATCAGGGGCCGGGGAAGGGGGAGAGGAGTTCGCGACCGCTGCCCCCGATGGTAATGTTGATTTTGATTTTGCGAGCCGGGGGGGTTTTCAGGAGTGTTCCCCCACCCATCCAAGCGAGAAGAGGGGTTTTTCGTTAGCCCCCAGTGCCCCCGGTTCCTCCCTAAGAAAGAGCACACCTCCCAACAACGCCGCGGAGCCGCGGCAAGTCACTAACGAGTCTCCCTCTCCAATTACAGGACAGGAAACCAGGGGACAAAGAGAAGGTAGCAAACCCGGGGAGAGGCAGCCCGCATCGAGACCCCAGCGTGTTCGAAATAAGCCATCTTGGCTGAGAGACTTTGTCTCCTAAGGGGGGGGGGAGTGCGTGTAAGTGTGGGCTCGAGACTTTGTCTCGTCCTAGGGGGGAGGGGTGTTGTGTTCTGATGGTTTTACCTTTCCACATAGATTACAATGTATCTGAGCCAATGTAACCTTGCCTATAGCAACAATGTAACCTTCAGCTGTATCATATAAACCCTGTAATAGGACGCGAGCTAATGACCACCAGCTGGCAGCAGCGAGCGTCCAAGCTCTCTTGGTCCGAACTCATCAAAGGCAACAGCGCGGGAAGTTTTCCCGCCACCACCTACACCTGGACAAGAAGGGCGTGACCCGCAATGACGTCACGCAGACAGTAGCCAATGGGCTACCATGGCACCACGTTCAAATGTATTACTACTGTATATAAAGAGCTATCGATCCGCCATTACCTCATGTTCCCTCTGTCCACGATGCAATAAACCTGAGTTAACCCAGCCCGAGGCTGTGTCCTGTGTCCTTGGTTTGCATACACCAAATTTGTCCATGATTTTCTTGCCATCAAATGTCTTAGTATTAACACTAAAGGTGATCTTCAGCTTCACCTGTTGTAGCTCTGAAACATTTCAGTAGCCCATCGTTCACTGAAATGGGGCATTGGTGTGTGCATACCTGGACTTTCACCACAGATAAACTGTAGCTTGGCAAATTTCTCTCTGCAGCAGTGGCAATTGAGCAAGGTACATAGGTAAGCTCCTAAGAAAATACAATTAGGGCACTTGCAATCTTTCCATTCATTCAGCTCTGTAGAGGGTTCCTCCAAAATAAAACTACCAGGAGACTTCATAATGTTGTGCATTTCCTTAAAGGTATTCCTTGCTCAAAAAGCCAGTCATGTCCAACTCCAGGGTGCGATGCTCATCCCCATTTACAGCCAAACAGCCAGCATTGTAAGTGTCTGCAGATGTTTCTGTGGTCATGTGGCTGGCATGACTAGGTACTGGAGTGCACAGAATGCTGTTACCTTCCTGTTGAAGCAGTACCTATTTATCTACTTGTAATTTCTTGCTTTTGAACTGCTAGGTCAGCAGGAACTGGGACAGATGATGAGCAAGATTAAAAATCTCAACCCATATCCTTCCCCAGGCTAAATTGCCACCACTGCAGAATTTTCTTTTTTTGACAAGGAACAGTTGTGTATGTTGAATCTCATCTGAGGACTATAACTACCAAATTGTAGCTGGGGGATTTCCTTCTGAATTCTAGCAGCTGTAGTGAATTTTCCCCCCAAAACCTCATACCTAACTACCAGCTCTCAAAACATAACACCTGCTATCAACGATCATCTCCATGTATCCAAAATATATGCATGATAAAATAAAACTCATTAACCTTTTCTCTGTAGGTATGATTCTCATCATCTGTTAATTTAGCAAATTAAATACACACTAATAAACACACACACAGTTATTTGTACCAGTGACTGACCAATTAAAACACAAAAAGCTACAGTAACAAACTCTCCAAAAAAATTCCAGTGTCCTCTAATGAAAATCCAGAGGAACGCACCATTTTGCTTGGCATTAAATTACTTTAACTCATAGTCCAGTGAGTTTTTTCGCACCCAATTTAAAAGCCACCTATTAATGAGAATTCCCACATCAAATTAGCTTCTCCCTTGCTTTTAACCATATGCACTTAATACGATATGAAAGTCTTACAGGAGGAAAATGACACAGTGCATGTCCTCCTCTGCAAACAAGGCAAGGGAGCTCATTTGGAAGAGACTACATTTTAAGTAGAAGGAGGAGAGATATTAAATGTTTTGAAACATTTAATATCTAACTATTAATTAAGTGGAAGACCTATCAAAGTTCATTAAATATATATGAATGGTTAGAAAGCCTTTCCCAAAAAAATGAACAATTCTTCATATGAAGAATTCACCAAATGAAATTTCAGAGTTCTTCCTGCTTGTAACATTTTACTATCTGCAAGTTGCATACAACAGATGTTAGGTTGTGCCAAACATTTGCCCATCTCAATGGTCAGGATGAACGATATCATAGAGAGAGAGAGAGAGCAGGAATGTTCTACAAATATTCCCCTGCACTATTTTCAGGGCTGTTCAAAGTCTCAATATTCCCCAACATTTAGTGTTCTGCTTGGGGAAACCAGAAGGTAGGTGTCAGGGTTGGCATGGCTGGCTGGTAGGACCACCAGGTAACAGGCTGAAACAGTAACCAAATCTCAGTCCAGAGTCCAAGTGAAACTAGAAATGCAGGACAGTTCAGATGACAGAAGGGTACAATAAAAGTGTAGTACAAATGTGTTAGAAGCTATGCAACCAGTAGAAGAGACATGGCAGAGATTCCTCAGGAGCTGGAGCAAAGCAAGGACTGAGTTCATGGAGAAATGATCCAGGGAAAATAACAGTCCACAGGACCAGAACATGGGGTCTTCAGGATCAGAAAAAAAGACAAGAGATCATCTGGAACAAGAATTAGGCACATAGAAAGAGGAGTAAGGAACTGCAGGTCAGTTGACTCTGTTGCTGAGACAGAGTAGCTTCAAGGGCTGGAACAAGGCAAGAAAAGATTTCAAGGAACAAGGGTCCAGCCAAGGCACAACAACAGTCCACAGGAACTGGGCAAAAGCCTTCGGAAGGAGGAATCAAGAACAAGGCAGGGGATTTTCTAGAAACCAGGTACAAGGCAAGAGGTCTTCGGAACCAGGCAAGTGATCCAGAAGCCAAGCCAATGCAAGTCTGCTGACCTCTGTTGCTGAGACAGCTTCTGGGAGAAAGGGTTGGTTCTTATATAGCTTAGCCACCCAGGGCAAAAAATTGAACTGTAGAAGTTGTCTTTTACCTCCACTGCCCCAGTATCCCTCAGAGAGCAATGGAAATCAGTTTCCAGCCAGTCCACAGAAAGGTAAGCACTGAGGACATCCATTGAAAATCACTATAGTAATTTCATGTCAGGAATTATTCTGGGTCGAAAGGATTTTTGCTGGAGACACTCCACTCAGGGAATGCCCGAATGAGGCTCATTTCATGTCACCAAGATCTTTTCCCACCCAAGTGGTCCCTGTTTATCTACTTGCAATTTCTTGCTTTCAATCTGCTAGGTTGGCAGAAGCTGGGACAGAGACGGTTGCTCAATCCATCATGCAATACCCAGGTCCTGAATTGCCAACTTGCTGGCCTTCTAGCTAACAAGATGAGCTTCTTAACCACTGAGCCACTGTAGCCCCTGGAAATCATTGACACAGTACATGGGCATTGTTCAACAGCAACTACCAGTGTGGCCACCAAGCCAGTCTTCCAGTCTAGATGACTGCCCAGCAGCGCAGCCAAAATGTTCTCACCAAATGTTCCAACAGCTTTGCATTTCCCCCAACCACTTTTCCCATTTTCCTGTGTTGTTACTTTGAATTTAGAACACTGTAAGCCCATTATGATGAGGTTTGCAGAGTGGCATTATTTTATATGGGTATAATAATAATTGATATCTTAAACTAGCTCATTAATCGGCGAGGAAAATTAGCTCTCTGCTCAGAAGCCAAAAAAATGTTTTGCTGCAATGCCATGTCTGGAAGCATTTAAAGGGCAACTTGTCTACTGGGCGGTGCTCAATGGAGTTGCACTGATGGTTGTCCTTTAGATTTTTGTACCCGCAAGACAAAAGTAGTGTTCTGGGATGCAGAAAACTCTGAGAGTTTAAATTATTGCATTATAATAGGCAAAGGCAAAGTCTCTGCGTTGGTTTCTGAAGCTGTTTATATTTGTTTCATGGCATTTGTTCCAAGTTGCTATGATTAGGATAATCCCACCAGTTTACTTTCCCTTCAAAGGATAAATGAAAAGAAATATTACATACTGAACAGCTTCAACAACAGGCTTTGCAATGGTAACAGTGAGACTGACAAAGTTAGCAGCTAGGTTTGCTAGAAATCCTTGTTGAAGGGAGTTATGGAGTTTCTATCAGCTTCATATCACTCCCATGGCTCCATCCTATGGAAGCTTAGCATTTGCAGGGAAACTGTGGCGGCTCATTGGTTAAGAAGCTCACCTTGTTAGCTGGAAGGCCGGCAAGTTAGTAGTTGGAGATACAGGTATTACACGACAGTTTGAGCTCCTGTCTCTGCCCCACTCCTGCCAATCTAGCAGTTTTTAAGCAAGAAATTGCAAGTAGATAAATAGGGACCACTTCAGTGGGAAAAGAAAGGAGGCTCATTCGGGCGTCTCCTGAGCAGAGTTTCTCCATTAAAAAAATCAATTCAACCCAGAACAATTTCTGACACTAAATTATTATTATTAGCATTTGCAGTCAGGTAGGCTGTTGAGTCTCAGTTGTCATCATAAGGAGAAGCCCAACATCCACTGACTATGTGGTACAGAATAGGCATATCAACTCATCATCATGAGCATGGAACAGGTTTGGATTGAAAAATGAGGATTATGAGCCATGTAAATCAGTGCAGGGTTAGGACCACTGATCCAGAGAGTCTTTACAGATTGTCCATTCATCAGATGGCTAAGCCAATACTGAGTGGTGGCAGTGACTCAAGAAATGAGCTGGTTGATCATCGTTGCTTTATGGTGAAGACTCCCTTTACCCTCTTACATATTCAGCAAAGGAGCCTCAGCAGCCACCCAAAAGGAAATGCCAGGTTCCCTGGGAGATAAGAACATAAGAACATAAGAACAGCCTTGCTGGAACAGGCCACAGCCCATCCAGTCCAGCATTCTGTCTCACACAGTGGCTCACCATTTCCTTCAGGGTATTCCCAAGGAGATGCCCTCACCTGCTTAGGATTCCCTGGAAATGGCATTGAGAGATATCCTGCCTATCTCTCCAACCCAGAGGTTGTCCTTAGGTAGCCATAATTATAGCCATTGATAGCCTTGTCCTCCATGAACTTGTCTAATCCTTTCTTAAAGCTGTCAAACCTGACAGCTGTCACCACTTCTTCTGGCAGGGAGTTCCATAGACCAGTAATCCTCTGGGTGAAAAAGTACTTTCTCTTATTTGTTTGAGAACTAGTACCCAAAAGTTTCATGGAGTGTCCCCTAGTTCTAGTGTTGTGCGATAGGGAAAACAGTTTTTCCTTATCTACTTTGTCCACACCATGCATGATTTTATAAACTTCAATCAGGTCACCTCTTAGACGTCGTCGTTCAAGAGTGAAGAGGCCCAACCGTTGCAGCCTCAGATGGTAAGGAAGGTGTTCCAGTCCCCTAATCATTCTGGTTGCCCTCCTCTGTACTTTCTCCAACTCCATAATATCCTTCTGGAGGTACGGCGACCAGAACTGTACACAATATTCCAGATGGGGCCTCACCATAGATTTATAAAGAGGCAAAATGACACTTGCTGACTTATTTTCTATACCCTTCCTAATGATCCCTAACATTGAGTTTGCTTTTTTCACTGCTGAGGCACACTGGGTTGACACCTTCATTGAGCTGTCCACCAGGACACCAAGGTCCCTTTCCTGGTTTGTCGCAGAGAGTTCAGACCCCATCAGTTTATAAATGTAATTGGGGTTTTTTGCCCCAACATGCATCACTCTGCACTTACTGATGTTGAAGCTCATTTGCCACTGTTTTGCCCACTCCCCCAGTGTCAAGAGATCCCTCTGGAGCTCTTCACAATCTCTCACAGTTTTCACTACCCTGTATAATTTAGTGTCGTCAGCAAATTTGGCTACCTTGCTTTTTACTCCTACCTCTAGATCATTTATGAAGAGGTTGAAAAGCAGGGGTCCCAGTACTGAACCTTGGGGGACCCCACTCTTTACTTCCCTCCACTTGGAGAAGTGTCCATTTAGTGCTACCCTCTGTTTCCTGTCCCTTAGCCAGTTGCTGATCCAGGACAAGACCTGTCCCTTTATTCCATGACTGGTAAGTTTATTCAAGAGCCTTTGGTGTGGGACCTTGTCAAAAGCCTTCTGAAAGTCCAGATAAACAATGTCAACTGGATCCCCCTTATCCACATGCTTGTTGACACTCTCAAAAAATTCCAACAGATTAGATGTCAACTTTTCACCCAGCCAGAAACTTGTACCAATGAGGATTTAAGTTGGCCAATGACTGTTGTGTCCTAAAGCCTGTGCCTTTAAACAATGTACCTATCCATGTGTATCCAATGTAACCTCTTCTATGTGTAACAATGTAACCTCCAGCTGAATCACTGTAACCTTAATAGGACGTGAGCTAGTGACCACTAGATGGCAATAGCGAGCGTCCAAGCTCATTGGTCCAAGACTCACCTAGAACAACAGCGCGGGAAGATTCCCGCCACTACCTTCACCTGGACAAGAAGGGTGTGACCTGCAATGACGTCACGCAGCCTGTAGCCAATAGGCTATCAAGGAGCCACATTCAAATGTATAGCCACTGTATATATTGAGCTGTTCGTCCGCCATTACCACATGTTCCCTCTGACCAGCATGTAATAAAGTTGTGTTAAGCCAGCTCTTCGGCTGTCCTGGTGTCTTTGGTCCCATACACTAAATTGGCGACGAAGGTGGGATCATGGCTGCCCACGGGACCAAGACATACGCCGGTTTCGACATCAAGAAACCGCAAGATTGGGAACTCTTCGAAATGGACTTCCAAGGTGCGCTGGTGGAGTTCGAGGTGACGGACGAGGCAAAGAAGAGAGCCATCCTCACCAGAATGCTCGGACACGACGGAAAGAGAGTACTAATTGACCTCATCGCACCCAAAAAGGCGGCTGAATTCAAGGCAAAAGAGCTCCTGAAGGTGCTGCGAGACCATTTCCGGCCCTCGGTAGCGATGTTTCCCGCTCGGAGCGCGTTTTGGAGGCGAGTCCAAGCGCCTGATGAGTCGGTCGCCGCTTTCGTAGCGACCCTGCGCCTGGCTGCCGGCCCGTGCAAATGGGAAAATTTGGAAGTCACCCTCAGGGACTGCGTGCTATGCGGCCTGAAGGACGCCGAGATTCAGCGCACACTAATGAATCAGGAGCCGCCCCCCACGTTGCAGGAGGTCCTGAAAGCGGCACAGGCCGCGGAAGCCACGAAGGCCGGGGTGCAAGAGCTCCAGGACTGGCGGCCGAAGGCCGACAAAGCAGAGAGTTCGGTGCACGCGGCCCGGCGAGTTTCGAAATCGTCCGCCGAAAGCGGCGGCGACGAGGACGTCCGGAGGGTCCGGAAGGAGGGCCGGCGGTGCGACGGTTGCGGGGCAGCTCACGACCGTACCAGGTGCCCGTTCAGAAAGGCCGAGTGCCACAACTGCGGGCGACGCGGGCACATAGCCAAAGTCTGCAGACAACGACGCAGGGACCGGAGAAGCTCGCCCGACCGCCCAGCGAGGGACCGGAGGAGCTCGCCCGACCACTCAACGAGGCCAGACTGCTCGACGAGACCAAAGGATGGCGCCCAGCCCATGAGGAAGCAGGACGGCGTGGGCCGCATCTCCGACGACAGCGACGACGACGCCCCGGTTTTCAGCGTGTCCTTGGGACACCCCCGTTACTTTGTTGAGGTACTGGTGCAAGGGGCCCCTGTTAGGATGGAGATTGACTCTGGCTCCTCTTACTCCATTATTTCCCAGAGGGAGTTTTTGAGAATTGCCCCCCGAGCACGGCCCAAGCTCAAAGCGTTAAGGTCCACGCTCCGGGACGTGCAAGGGAACAGTATCCCGGTGTTGGGGGTTGGGAATTTCCAGGTTCAGTACAAGCGGCACGCCGCGGAACTCCCCCTAGTCGTTCTTAAGGGAGGTAATTGCAGCCTCCTCGGGACTCAATGGTTTCAGCCCCTGGGTTTGTTCATTGGGGGGGTGCACGCCGTTGGGTCTGACCCGATACAGGAGGTGTGCGACGCACACCCCGAGGTCTTCAAGAAGGGACTTGGGAAATTCAATGGACCCCCAGTAACGTTCGACCTGGACCCGGAGGTCTGCCCAATCAGACTCAAACCACGCAGGGTGCCTTTTGCACTCAAGGACAAAATAGAGGCGGAACTGGACAAATTAGTGGGCCAGGGGATTCTTGTTCCTGTTGATTCCGCGGAGTGGGAAACTCCAATTGTCACAGCATTGAAGGCCAATGGGGAGGTTCGCATTTGCACCGATTATAAGTGCACCATTAATAAGGCAATCCGCCCTAATGCATACCCGGTGCCGGTGGTCAGCCATTTGCTAGCCAGGTTACATGGGGGAAAGTGTTTCGCCAAGCTCGACCTGGCTCAGGCCTATCAGCAACTCATGGTAACCCCTGCCGCAGCTGCTGCACAGACAATAATCACGCATAAGGGGGCGTTCCAGGTGACGCGCCTCCAATTCGGCGTGAACTCGGCGCCTGGAATTTTCCAGTCGCTCGTGGAACGCCTCCTCAAAGGGCTGGACGGCGTTTTACCATATTTTGATGATGTATTGTTAACGGGGGGAGCGAGGTTGAGTTGGCTAAAAGGCTAAACAAGGTCCTGGCGGCGTTTGAACGGGCGGGGTTGAGGTTGCGAAAAGACAAATGCGTCTTCTTCACGAAGGAGGTTGAGTTCTTAGGGTTCTGAGTAACTCCCGAGGGGATCAAACCGTCCAAATCCAAGGTTGCTGCCATAAAGAAAGCCCCTCGCCCCTCATCCAAGCCCGAGCTGCAGTCGTTCCTAGGGCTCTTAAATTTCTACCACTCCTTCCTTCCACGGAAGGCTGCGGTGGCCGAGCCGCTTCACAAGTTGCTCAAGAAAGATGCGGCATGGATGTGGGGCGATGACCAGGAGAGGGCATTCACGGAACTAAAACAACTCCTGGCGTCTGACGCCATTCTGACCCATTCCGACCCCAAACGGCCCGTGGTACTGATCTGTGATGCATCCCCGGTGGGGGTGGGGGCAGTGTTATGCCACATGTTGGAAAACGGAAGGGAGGCCCCAATAGCGTTCTACTCCAGGTCCCTGTCCCAAGCGGAGAGAAACTACGCCCAAACAGACAGGGAGGCGCTGGCGATAGTTGCGGGGACCAAAAAATTTCACGATTTTCTGTATGGCCGCCCCTTCACCATCGTAACTGACCACAAGCCCCTACTAGGCATTTTTACCACAGATAAGCCCACACCACAGATCCTGTCCCCGAGAATGCTTAGGTGGGCCATTTTTCTCAACGCCTACCAGCACGCGTTGGTGTACCAGCCCGGGAGAGAAATCAGCCATGCGGACGCTCTATCGAGGTCCCCCCTCCCCCTAACGCCCAGCCAGGTGAGCAAGGGGGAGCGGGACCATCAGGTTCTCATGATAGAGGTACTGGATTCGCCCCCCGTAGTGCCCGCTGACATTGCCACAGTGACAAGGAAGGACAAAACGTTGGCGGCGGTTTGCTCCTGGGTACAGAAAGGGTGGCCGGCGTCCTCCCCAGCAGAGGAATTCGCCCCATTTTTTAGGAAGAAGCTGGAACTGTCCCTAGAGAGGGGGTGCCTCTTGTGGGGGCAGCAGGTGGTGGTCCCTACATCCCTTCGACCACGGGTGCTTAAACTGCTGCACGTCAGCCACCCCGGAATCGTGCGCTCCAAAGCGCTGGCCCGAAGCTACTTTTGGTGGCCCCAGTTAGACGCCGACATCGAGCACATGGTCGGCACTTGTGAGAGTTGCCAATGCTCCAGACCAGAGGAGGCCCGTCTTCCCCACAGGGAGTGGGACGCGGCTAAGGGGCCGTGGTCCCGGATACACATAGACTTCGCGGGCCCGTTCTGAGGAACCCTGTTTCTCCTTGTTGTGGACGCCTTCTCCAAGTGGTTGGAGGTCATCCCAGTCACAAGCACCTCCTCGGCCGCGACAATTAAGCATTTGCGGAGAATTTTTTCCACGTTCGGCATACCCGACACCCTAATTAGTGATAACGCTAGTTGTTTCACGTCCGCTGAGTTCAGGGCATTCACAGAGATTAACGCCATCCGGCACATCACCTCCGCCCCTTTCCACCCGGCCACCAATGGCCAAGTAGAGCGTCTCGTACGCACCACGAAGGACGCGCTGCGGCGCATGGGCCCCGGGGACCTCAACCTGCAAGTGTGTCAGTTCCTGCTAGGGTACAGGGTGACCCCGTTAGCGTCAGGCTACTCCCCTGTGGAGCTCTTAATGCGCAGGAAGTTGACCACCATACTCACTAGGCTAGATCCCATGAGAGTTGAGGACAAGGGGAGGAACATAGGGTTAGAAGCCACCAAGAGTTTCAGCGTGGGTGCTCCGGTACATTGCAGGAATTACGCCAGTGCGGGGCCAGCCTGGGTGCCGGGGGTGGTCGTGGAACAGACCGGCCCCGTTTCGTACCGCGTGGAGACCAACACAGGTCTACTTTGGCGGCGGCACGCGGACCAGCTCCGGAACAGAATCCCGGGAAGTCAGGGCTCCGGCAGTACAGACACAAATTCAGTGTTAGGGTTCTCCCCCACCCGTTTAGCCCAAGGGGGAGGTGAGGGGTGTCCAGAGTCCCCACCAAGGGGGGAGGGGAAGGAAGTTATCCTCGTAGATATCCCGCAGGATCCCCCAACTGAGTTTGATTTTGATTTCCAGAACCGGGGGGGGTTCCGAGTGGTCCCCCACCCATCCAAGCGAGAAGAGGGGTTTTTCGTTAGCCCCTGGTGCCCCCGGTTCAACCACAACGGAACCTACCCTTTCCCCTAAAACTGCAAATCCGCAGCAAGCATCTAACAAGTCTCCCTCTCCCATTACAGGACAAGGGTCCAGGGAACAAGGAAGCGGGAGCGGCCCCCGGGGGGGCCAACCCACATCGCGGCCCAAACGCGAGTGCAATAAACCATCTTGGCTAAGAGACTTCGTCTCATCCTAGGGGGGAGGGGTGTTGTGTCCTAAAGCCTGTGCCTTTAAACAATGTACCTATCCATGTGTATCCAATGTAACCTCTTCTATGTGTAACAATGTATCCTCCAGCTGAATCACTGTAACCTTAATAGGACGCGAGCTAGTGACCACTAGATGGCAATAGCAAGCGTCCAAGCTCATTGGTCCAAGACTCACCTAGAACAACAGCGCGGGAAGATTCCCGCCACTACCTTCACCTGGACAAGAAGGGTGTGACCTGCAATGACGTCACACAGCCTGTAGCCAATAGGCTATCAAGGAGCCACATTCAAATGTATAGCCACTGTATATATTGAGCTGTTCGTCCGCCATTACCACATGTTCCCTCTGACCAGCATGTAATAAAGTTGTGTTAAGCCAGCTCTTCGGCTGTCCTGGTGTCTTTGGTCCCATACACTAAAATGACAAAGCCAAGAAGGCGCCTTCATTATGGCAGTTTAAAGAATGGTCTGGACATGACAAGGAGGAGAAAACTCCCTGAAGGCTTTACAGGCTGATCAAAAGCTCTCCCCATTTGGTTGCCAGGATTACATTTTTCTGGAGATTTAACAGACTGACATCTTCTAATGAAGTTCAGTTGATTTGTGCTAAAAGTGATGACAATGATTTCATTTCAGCCCATTTTTTACATATCTTGCACTCTGGAATGATTGATACCAGATCCTGTTCCTTCTCCTTAGGTCTATCTTTCAAGTATCACCTGCCAGTCTCCTTTTCTCAAGACTGAAAATGATCAGTTCCTTTGTTCTTTCCTCCTCGGGTTTCCTTTCAAGTCCCCTAATCATCCTGGTTGCCCTCTTCTCAACTTGTTCCATTCTGTCTACATCTTTCCTAAAATGCAGTGTCCAGAACTGAGCATAGTACTCAAGATGAGGCCAAATAGATGGAAACTAGCACTTCACTTAATTTGGAGACTAATGTAACGAAAAATAGCATTTTCTTTTTCCCCCCTATGGCTGCATCACATTGTTGGCATATATTCAGCTTGTGATCTACAACTTATACTTCATTAAGCAAATAACTTGAGCTGGTCTCCTGGGGCAGGATTCAGCTCCAGATTAGATGGGTTTCTCTGCTCACTACATATATATTTGGGAGAATGCTACCCAGGCGGAAAAAATAATAATCTAAGTCTGCAAAGAGGAGTCTTTACATCTCCATTATCTGTGCTTGTTAAGGATGTCAGTCAATCACATTTTCATGCCACATATTCAGGAGAGCAAGAATACTTGGACCGCATCTGATATCTATCTTATTCTTCCTGCAGAGAATATTATAAGGTTTCCTTGTCTCACATCTTTTTGAAGATCAAAATCAAATGCATACAGAAAGAACACACTGACAGAACAATGGCAAAAGGAAGAAGAGGAGACCAACCAGTGGTTATTGTTTTGTTAAGCAAAAAGGTATTCTATATATCTGTTTATGGATGAAATAGTTTCGTCCCCCTGCATGGAGTGAAATTCTCATGCTAGGTTAAAATGATTCATAGACTCGCCTCTCTAGGACCGTATCATTTGACACATAATGTAGCCTTGCACACTGCTGACATGTTATTCTAAATTTTTAGATGTCCATAGCATTTTTTCCCCAAAAAAGGATATCTGAGTCCTTTGGCATATCTTTTATATATTTAATTAACTTCTTTGCAACAAAGTCAGATTTTGATATTTCCAAAGTTTTATTGTGATCTGTACAATATTAACAATTGCAGTTTCATTAGCCATCCTCATGGTTTGATCTTTCTGGCAGGTTGTTCAGACTGGTCACCTAAAAGATTTCTTCAGTATAATTGTGTCATCTTTTCATTTACTAAATGTTACTGAAAGAGGACCAGAAAAATGCTGCAAACTGTTCTATTCATCTAGGATCTTTTGAATATTTTTATCTACACCAAACATAGTACTTTAAAAAACATTTTTAAAAAACTCTATTCATTCAGATAAAGTCTATATATTTAGATAGAGCCTGTATTTTCTGCACTTACTTCTAACACTTACTATTTAAATGTCTTCCTAATCATAAACCTCTGTGTATGTGTTCCTGAGAGACTAGGACATTTTGGAAACAACCATGAGGTTCCGACAGCTAGATACCGCTGGAATTTGCAATTTACTACACCCTGAATTTACCAAGAGATCTCGGAAGCATGTGGCGAACCTGTGGGACGTGTGCCAGAGGTAGCTCTTGGAGCCCTCTTTGTGGGCACCCGTGGAGTCACCCCAGCAAAGAGTTTGCCCCAACCCTCTGCCCAGCAGCCCAATAGGAGTGTTTCCTTCCTCTCCGTCGCTTTTATTGGCACTTAGCAATAAATAGGTGGGTTTTGGAATGCAGTTTGGGCACTCTGCCATCACTGCCCTATTATTTTACTCTGGCATAATGTTTTCTAAATTATGAGATTTCAATTTTCATTCATTCTGCTTCTTTAATAAACAGGAAAAATGCTTTAAGCATTCTCCACAACTCTTAGCAGAATGTAACATTTCATTTAGTGTTGACTGTAATTTCAGAAAGGTTTCTTTTGCATGCTGCATTTCTCCTTCTTGTATTTTCCTTCAGAAGGATCTGATTCTGTTTTCATTTAGACAAAGTCAATCAATCAATCAATTAAATCTTTATTATGGTCCAAGACCCAGCCTAGAACAGCAAAGGGAACAGAAGTTAAAATGGAGATACAGTACTTGAAATTACATCAAGACACAGAAGTTAAAAGGACAGTCCTTAAAAAGGAACATTTTTTCTCGGAGTTATGGAGTGCTTCTGGATTGAGAATTTAAACAAAGTATGGTTGGGGGTCTAAAATATAGTTCATTTTAACTGTAGTTTACCTGAACACATTCACTACAAACTGTGGTTGCTAATCCTGCCTTATCTGGAAATGTCACAGTTAAAACTAAGTTTAGCTCATACCACACAAAATAGTTTCTAATTTAGAGTTTGTTCAACAAAAATAAGTAAATACTAGTAAAGGTAAAGGTTTCCCTTGCTAGAAAGCCAGTCATATCTGACTCTAGGGTTCAGTGCTCATCTCTGTTTCAAAGCCGAAGAGCCAGTGCTGTCTGCTTCTGCAGACATTTCCGTGGTCATGTGGCAGGCATGAGTAGACACCGGAGCGCACGGAACACTGTTTACCTTCCCACCGAAGTGGTCCCTGTTTATCTACTTGCAATTTTTTGCTTTCAAACTGCTAGGTTGGCATGAGCTGGGACAAAGACGGGAGCTCATTCCGTCCTGCAGTACTCGGGAATCTAACTACTGACCTTCCGCTTCCCAGTCAGCGTCTTAGTCACTTGAGCCACTGAAATAGTATTTAAAGCTTCCCAGCAGAAAAGAGCACAATGAGGTACTGTTTTGAGATAGCCTTTTTTACAATTTGAACTAATTCAATATTTTTTCTAAAGACAGTGTATACATAAAGATGACAGGAAAACCAAAAGTCCAGAGGAAACTAAGACCATCATTGCAAAATTGCTATTCTTCTTGTTTTTAGCAATCAAACCATCAATAGCAATTAAAATAGCAATTAAACGTGCTATTATATTGCCCCATAGGACTTAGTGCACTTTCTGAGCAGTTCAGAAGTGAATTAGCATTTTGCCCCCAACATGCTGTGTACCCACCAATTTACCACTGCTTTATCCTGAAAATATATAGGAAGGGAACTTTGCAGAAGATCTGTAACTCAATCAAATCTCAATCTGTGTTTCATCTAAAATAAATCTAAAATATGTGTGATACAATATTAATTTAAGCAGATTGAAAAAATTAGACTAAAGCAATTGAGCTAAGAAATACATTCTCTCCCTCTGTCTTTCTTACTTAGGACATTAGAAAATCAGCTTAGTTCACGCTTTTTGCATACATGTTTTCACACACATCAGCCTGATGACTTTGGAGTTGACTCAGGTCTAGCAGACAATGTATAAATATGACTATTAAATAAAATTAAAAATTAAACACTCTTTGGATATTTTGAATAAGAACGCCCAGCCAGCATCAGCCAGCATGCTTTATGGCCAGTGATCATGGAAGCTGTAAGACAGGGGATCCTAACCTAAGGCCCGTGGGCTGGATCCAGCCCACAGGCCTTAGGGAATACCAGAAAAGACATCTACTTCTGTTCCACTGACTAGACCATGGGTTCCCAACCTAAGTTGCAGGCCAGATCTGGCCCATGACACCATTTCATGTGGCCCTCCACCCCTTCAAGGGCAGTCAAGAAACAAAATGACCACCCCTTTGAAGCTGTTGGGACAAAATGGCCACCCCATCATGCAGGCAGGGCAAAATGGCCATCCGGCCCTCAAAGCTGACTGAGAGAGTGTGACCCAGCCCCCGGCTTGAAAAGGTTGGGAACCCCTGCTGTAAGACAAATCAGAGAAAATGTACCACATTTCTACCCCTCCACTGTTCAGTTTCTGGGATGCTATATTCAGCAAGAGTACATTGTTCAGTCACACAGTTGAGTCCAAACACATGGACCATAGCACGCCTGGCTCCCGTTACCCACTATCCTCTGTAGTCTGCCCAAATCTATGCCCACTGTGTCAACGATGCTATCTAACCATCTCATCATCAGCCACTCCCTCAAAGGATCATTGCCTAGCTGTGGCAAGGGGGCTTGTGTATGGTTGGATGAGGCTACGCAGTGTAGGGCAACCAAGATGGACAGACCATAGTGGAAAACTCAGAGTAAACACAATCCACTGGGGAAGGAACTGACAACCTACTCCAGTGTCCTTCCCAAGAAAACCCAGCAAGAGTATAAAAAGAGCTAAACGTAACTTACTGCACAATTGTCAATTGTAGCATGGGGGAGTTGTAGTCCAAACAATGTAACTTTCCCAAATGAAGAATGATAGTGTACAATCTCTCAGGTGTAGGTGCATTTTCACCTCTTAAGAACAAGCAGCCACAGATGGACCATCTTTCTGTAATGTGGCCTAATCAATTGTTTGAATGCTCTATTCTAGCAGCCCTCTTCTTGTTTTATGCTAGTCAGCTCTGCCAAATGGGCAGATATTACTGCTCCTGTAGACATATACACACAGAGCTGTCATTTGCTTGTCTATCTAAGAGTCAATCCACAAATGTTTATTTATACAGTATATTAATTTCTGAAGATGTGCCTGGCCATTTCCGTTTGGCTTCTGTCTCCCCTGAGCGACAAAAACTTCAATCTGAACAACATTTTGACAAGCGCTTCCACCTCGTGAGCTTGACAGAATGGTTAATTATATTTCTAGCCAAGAGAAAACATGGCACCCAATCAATAACATCAAAACAGAATATTACAAGGTTTGTTTTGCTGTGAAAAGGTTTGCTTTCCCTCTATTGCAACTGTCCTCCATGAAACTATTTTATTTATGCCTGGTTTTGTTGTTGTTGTTGTTGTTGTTTTGTGGTTGTAAAAACATGCCAGTCAACAGTTTAAACCACTTTCAGCATAAATGACATTTTAGTGGCCACTTCCCATCGTTTCAAGGTGCTTCGGAGTTTAGTTGCCTTTCATACCTTGTGAATCTCTTTTGCCCTTCCCTCACTAATAGCTTTTTAATGGTTCCACTTAGAATTATTTTTCCACCCTTAAAAACACCTTTGCTTTTCAATTTGTCCAGAGTGCCATCCATGCATTTCCTGTCTAGCTAAAACTTGGATGAGCTCTAAATGAATGCATTAAAACAGAGAAGAAAGGATCAACTAAAGAAACCCTTGGAAACTACAACACCGGCAATAGATTTTAAAAAACAATTTAACAAAATAAGCTAAAGGTAAAAGTTGCCCTTGCTCGAAAGCCAGTCGTATCTGACTCTAGGGTTCAGTGCTCATCTGTTTATAGCCAAAGAGCCAGCGTAGTCTGCGTCTGCAGACATTTCCATGGACATGTGGCAGGCATGCCTAGACACTGGAGTGCACGCAATATTGTTTTCCTTCCCACCAAAGTGGTCCCTATTTGTCTACTTGCAATTTCTTGCTTTCAAACTGCTAGGTTGGCAGGAGCTGGGACAGAGGCGGAAGCTCACATCATCATACAGCACTCGAGTCTCAAACTGCTGACCTGCTGACTTTCCAGTTGTCAAGTTCAGCATCTTAACCACTAAGCTACCACAGTCCCCTAACTTAACAAAGTACTGCCACCATAATGCTAAGGTAATAGAAAAAGAGAACAACAGCATAAGAATGAAAGGATATGCCTTCACAACACAATCCTAACTCTATGGGTTCAGTTTATGCAAGGGATGGCAAACCATGGCACTCCAGGTGTCCCTGAACTTCAATTCCCAGATGCCCTGATCAGCAGAAGTGCTGACTTGGGCTTCTGGGAATTAAAGTCCAAGAACACATGGAGTGCCAAGGTTTGCCATCACTGGTTTATGCCATAGATGCTTCTGCCACCAGAAATGCCTTCCTTCTAACAAATCTCAATTCCACAGCCTAATCTTAGAGTGTAATCTCACCTGGTAGCAAGGCCATGCTCAAGATCCTTCAAGTTATGCTTCAGCAGTATGTGGACCGAGAAATACCAGAAGTCCAAGTTGGGTTCCAAAGAAGTTGGGGAATTAGAGACCAAATTGCCAACATTCGCTGGATTGTGGAGAAAGCAAGGGAATACCAGAAAAAAACACCCATCTACTTCTGTTCCATTGACTACACCAGGGATTCCCAACCTAAGGCCCACAGGCCAGATCCGGCCCATGGCACCATTTCATGTGGCCCCCATCCCCCAAGGGTATTTGAGAAACAAAATGGCCATCCCTCTGAAGCTGTTGGGACAAAATGGCCACCCCCATCATGCAGGCAGGGCAAAATGGCCATCCAGCCCTTGAAGCTGAGTGAGAGATCGTGACCCAACCCTTGGCTTGAAAAGGTTGGGATCCCCTAGACTACACTAAAGCCTTTGATTGTGAGGATCACAACTGTGGCAAATCTTTAAAGATATTCAAGGATCAGACCACCTCATCTGTCTTCTGAGAAACTTGCATGCCAGCCAAGAAGTGATAGTTAGGTATGGATATGGAACAACTGATTGGTTTAGAATGGGAAAAGGTGTAAGTCAAGGCTGCATATTGTCACCCTGCTTATTTAACGTGCATGCAGAGTACATCATGCATAATGTAGGGCTGGATGAATCACAAGATAGAATTAAGATTGCTGGGCGAAATATTATCAACCTCAGATATTCTTCCTAATGGAAGAAAGTGAAGAAGATGTAAAGAGTCTTTTGATGAGGGTGAAAGAGGAGAGTGCAAAAGCCGTGTTAAAACTCAACATTTGTAAAAACCAAGATCATGACATCTAGCCCGATCACTCCCTGGCAAATAGAAGGGAAAGAAATGGTAGCAGTGATGGACTTTACTTTCTTGGGATCTTTTGTTTTTATTAGTGCCTAGCACTAATTGTTGATGGGATTTCAATTTGAGAAAGAAAGAAAGACTGCTTCTACTTTCCCTGTCTACTATCAAACCAAGCATTGGCTTTGAAGTTAAACTGGGCAAGGGAGAGAGTCTACAAGCTACGTTAGACGTGAACCACATCTCTACAAACAGCAATTCATTCTTCCTGGTTGAGGTTGATTAGGGCTTTTGGAGACTATGCTTATACTTTCCTTACCTCTGCATTTGAAATCTCAGAGGGTATTGGTCAGTGATGGCTAACCTTGGCACTCCAGTTGTTCTTGAACTTTAATTCCCAGAAGCCCAGATCAGCAAGAGTGCTGACTTAGGCTTCTGGTAAATGAAGTCCAAGAACACCTGCCAAGGTTCGCCATCAGTTGTATAGGTGGTATATGAGCCTGTAACTGTTTTGGACTACAAATACCATCAGCCCTAGATAGCACAGCCAACTCTGAAGAATGATGGGTTTTCATAAGAACTGGGTGTATAGAACAAAAAGGGAGAAGATTAATCCTACATCTTTGTTTAGCTAGGAAGGCTCATGTTGCCTTTCAAAAGTCTACTTCATGTTCTCCAACTACCATGCAGAACTGTTGGTTGGAAGTGATTCACCTGGTGGTAGTTCTGGCACAGTATAAAATGGAGGCCTACAGCTCCCAGAAATTCTCTAACATGGGGGATTCTGGGAGGTGTAATTCACAAAAGTAATACTTTCACACACAATTTCATCTGGGCCTGAATGTTTATTCCTTGGGTTGACCATATTGGCAGATGATTTTGGACTGTTGTTTCTGTTGATGTGGCATTTTCCTAATGTTCTGACCTAGGATATAGGTTTACCTCCCATATTCTTATCTCTCTGAATTCAGCCCTCTAAATTCAGACTGTGCTCTTCTAAGGGACTGTAGTTCAGAAGCTCTTAGACCAGGAGTTCCCAACCTTTTTACGCTGTGGGCTGGACCACACCCCCTGGACAGCTGAATGGGCCAGACTGGTGGTTTCCCCTGGCATAAATGCTGCCATGAAATGCATCCGCTGCTGTTGTAAATGTGTTTACAACAGCTGTGGGTGCATTTACAGCTGTTGCAAATGTGTCCACATGAAATGGTGCCACGGGATGAGGCCAGCCCGTGGGTTGTAGTTTCGGAGCCCCTGTCTTAGACCTTTGGATGTCGCTTGTCTACTGTGACATCTGAGGTCTATAAACACATGTTGGAAAAGCTAAAGAAACAATCAAGGTGGCGGCTCCTACAAGCAGGAAGAAATCCCTGGGGGTGGAGGGGAGGACAGGTGTTCTTTAAAAAATTGCAAAGACAACTCCTTCCCATATGGAGATTTCCTATGATTCATGGGCAACAGGGCGATTAGAAACCAAAATTGAGAAATATGTGTTTACTCAATTTCTAAGCTTGATAGAAAATCATGCACACACAGCCCATTAACCATAGTCGCAGGATTAAGACAACAACATCCTTTCTGGCTGTGATGAAGAGCAACTGATGGCTGAAATAAATACGGATAGACAGTTCAAATCAACCCTACAAATGAGGATTTTGCCAGCCATTACAGACTTGCTCCATAAATATCTGCCTGGTAGGGGAGTGAACACTGCTGTCAGATGGTTTTCTTTCTGCCAGGGTTGGACATGGACCGAGGAAAATAAGCTTCTGTGCCTGAAACAGGAGGAGAGATGCTATCGTTCCACCTGATAATGAAGGACAAGCACAGATTTCTCTTATAGCCCGTGCAATTTTATTATACCATTTTTAAATAAAATTTATTCAGTACATTTACTAACATGCACTATGAATACAAAATCATTTTGTGGAATGCATAACCAAACAAAGGGTGTTTTCTTCAAGAAACTTGCAATCTAAATTTAGAAAACAAAGGGGGAAGATAACAGATTGGATAAAATATCTAATAATAGAATGCTCTAAGGACCTTCCTGTTACATGTCTACCCTGGGATGAGCAGATAAGGATCTGTGGGCCTGTTCCATGTTACCCAAGCATTAAAAATGGAGCAGATATACCATTCTTGATCAAGCTAGCCTTGTTATCTGCCAATGAGTTGCCCACAGTGAACTCCAAAGGTCTTACTAGAATCAGCTTTGCTCAAGCCTTCCAGACCAAAGATTATTATTTTATGGGGTCACTCATCTCACATCCAGTCTTCTTTCCTTGCTACTTTCTATTATGCCCTTTCCCAGTGAGTACTTTTGTAATGTGTCCAAAGTAAGATCCCCAGTTCCTTGCAGATGTTCTGGAAATGGTACAGTATTTACATTAGGTAAAAGTAAAGGTTGCCATTGCTCAAAAGCCAGTCATATCCAGCTCTTGGGTTCAGTGCTCATCTCTGTTTATAGCCAAAGAGCCTGCACTCTCTGTGTTTGCAGACATTTCTGTGGACATGTAGCAGGCATGACTAGACACTGGAGTGCATGGAACCCTGTTTACCTTCCCATCAAAGTGGTACCTATTTATCTATTTGCAATGTCTTGCTTTTGAACTGCTAGGTTGGCAGGAGCTGAGAAAGAGATGGGTGCTCACCCTGTCGTGCAGCACTTGGGTCTCGAACTGCTAACTTGCCAACCTTTCAGTCATCCAGTTCAGTGTCTTAACCACTAAGCCACCACAATCTGCATCAGAAAGCCTTTAGAAAACAAAAAGCAGGAAAGCAATAACAGAACATCCTATTTTGTAGATACAGTAATGCTACATCATGGTTTAATGCACCAGGAAGATGGGAGGCAGCAAGAAGGTCAGAAGCTTTCAGCATTTAATAAAGATAGCTTAATTTCTGAGAACAATTTGGGCCAAGTGATTGCTTTAGAAACATATTTCTTTCTGCTACAGGCCCAACTTTTCTTATTTTCAACAAAGTTTTCTGTTTCACTGCCTTTTAATTAATACGTGCACCAAACAGGATGGATATTATTCTTCCTCCTTTGTCATAACTCATGTTAAGATGCTTTGGCAGATGTTGGGAGGTATGTGTATTTTAACAAACAACAAATGAAAGATCTAGGCTAAACAACAAATGAAAGATCTAGTTTGTAACGGATGTACAGTTTGAGCTCCTTGTTTTTCAGCTTCCAAAGAGGTTAGTGATGCTCCAGTATGGCATCTCCTGAGAACCTCTTCAACGCTACATCCTGTAGAATATAAAATCTGCTTTCAGATACGATTTGAAATTTATAGGTCATTTCAACAGTAGAGGAGATGCTGTTCCCTCCATCTCTGGTAAATTTCAGATGTAGGAACTTGGTGGATTTTGCTTGACTCATTTTGTCCTAATAACTTTCCAGAACCCACAGCTTGTGTGTGTGAGAGAGAGGGGGGGGGGGGGTTAAGCAAAACAAAATTATATGACAAAAACCATAACAAGTGATTTCGTCATCTACTGAAAAGGCTTAGGATACCTACCAGTGATGGTGAACCTTGGCACTCCAGATGTTCTTGAACTTCAATTCCCAGAAGCCCTGATCAGCAGTGGTGCTGACTTGGGCTTCTGGTAATTGGAGTCCAAGAACATCTGGAGTGCAAAGGTTTGCCATCATAGGCCTAAACTTTCAAAATCTGGAGAACAAGGATGGAATGAATGTGGCCCTTACTGGGTGCTGGCCCCCAACAATATAATTTCATCCAGTGGTGAGCAACAGCAGGTTCACAGCAGTTTGCCAGGACTGGTAGCAGAAATTCTGGCTGGCCACGCCCATCCACGTTTTGAAATAAAGTAGTCCTAATTTGGAGGCAATGCAGGGCTTTCCCAATGGGCACACCCACCATACCACGGCCACAGTGTGGTAGTAATTTTTTGGAGCCCACCACTGATTTCATTCCTGATTCCACTGGCTAATAGGCTATAGGGTTATACTTTCAGTTATTATGTATGTATTTTATTTATATCCTGCCTTTTTCCAAACCTGATGTGACTCACAACAATATACCTGATTGTATGTCAACAATGAACTATCAACCATATTTTCTGCAGAGTTTAGAGGTTTCAATAGGAATGTCTATTGATCCTGCAGTGCTTGTAATTCCAAGGGGTTGGGAAATCTAGCAGGCTGCCATTACGGTAATACAGTACAGTACTGTCATTGTTTTGACTAAATATTTTCAAAGTTTAAATGACCTAGGCTCTGTAGCAAAAATACTTTAATGTATTGTAACACTGGGGCCCTGGAATGCCAGATTATTTTAGCTATAGGATCTGCAAAATCCATTTCAATATTTACTCATTGTAACATAAGCACATCCGACAGTCTGAAATATTATGATACAGCGACCTTGAAGAGTTGGTTAACTGTTCTGCAATGACTATAATAAAGTACTATTGAAGCCTCAATTTTAAAGCATGTTTGTATTCAAGGCAACTTTTTCTATACATTCCCCTTAACTATTTTAACACACTATATAAAGACTGCAGTGGCTCAGGTGGCTAAGATGCTGACTAGAAGGCGGGAGGACAGCAGTTTGATTCCCAAGTACTGCAGGACAGAATGAGCTCCCATCTTTGTCCCTGCTCCTGCCAAGCAGTTTGAAAGCAAGGAATTGCAAGTAGATAAATAGGGACCACTTTGGTTGGAAGGTAAACAGTGTTCTGTGCACTCCGGTGTCTAGTCATGCCTGCCACATGACCACAGAAAATGTCTACAGAGGCCCCTGGATATTTGAGCAGGCTGGACCATGCCCACCAGAAACGGAAGTGGGCACATTTACGGCTGTCATAAATGTGCCCACTTCCACGTTTACGACAGCCACGGGTGCGTTTGCACATGCGTTTTTTATGACTGATGCAAACATGCCCACTTCTACTTCTGGGTGCAGCATTATTATTCAAACGAAACGAAGAGATACAGAATTAGGGGGGGGAGTGATTCTATTTCTGATTTTTAACTCAATAGCAATAATCTGAAATGCACACAGGGAACAGTTATATCAGGAAGGAACATGGGTTATTTTTAGCTAATGTTCATCCAAAACTTTTTTTAGGACTAATCAGAAAGATAGAAAATACCTTGCATGCTCATAAAAAAATGAAAAGGAGAATATAACTTTCCTACTGAATATTCCAGATTTGACTTGTCACTTACCTCATGTTTGTCCCAATGATTTGCTCTACTACAACCCTAGGAAGCCTTCTACGTTGATGGAGCAAGCACTCAAAAGAGAGAATTGGAAATCAACCATCTGTCACATCTGTTTTGGTTTGGATTCCTACATTAAGAAAGTTGGGTTTCACTTACCAGTGATACCTTATGTTCTTCGAGTATATAGTTTGTGAATTCACACTCATGGGGTTATGCGCCTGCACAGAACATCCATCGGAGGCTTTAAAGCTGATTGGCTAAACGTTTTGGCGGTAGGACGCCCACCGCGCTGCCCACCCTTTGGCACCATTTCGCCATTTTACCTCAGTTACATACTTAAGTCAAGCACAGGATAAACCAAATGATCTCATCCGTGCCGCCTAAGAGGGGAGGAAGGGTGGGTAGTGTGAATTTACAAACTATATACTCGAAGAATGAAAGTTATCACTGGTAAGTGAAACCCAACTTTCTCCTTCATATAGTTTGTGAATCCCCACTCATGGGAGATTAGCAAGATCACACTTACTTGGCTGGTGGGCAGTCGGATGAGATGATCTGCGAAGACAACACATCAGTCCAGAAGGATGGATCCTCAAGGGTGAGACACCTGAAGTCCTCTGGCAAGGACGACACGACCAAGTCTGGCATCCGCAGTGGCTCTGGTGTCCATCCTGTAGTGTTGGACAAACATAGAGGGTCTGGACCAGGTGGCAGCCTTACAAATGTCCTCGAGCGGGGTGCCCTCCAAAAAGGCTGTGGATGTGGCAACCACCCTGGTGGAATGCGTCCTGACGTGTGGCAGAGGGGGCATCGAGGCAGACTTGTAGGCCAGGTAGATAGTCGATGTGATCCACTTGGAGAACTTTTGAGCAGAGATGGGTTCACCCTTGGACCTTCCCCCGTAGGCAACAAACAGGCATTGTGTCTTCCTGAACTCCCGTGTTCTGTTGGTGTAAAACAATAAGGCTGGTTTCACATCTAAAGTGTGCCACGACCTTTCCTGGGCATTGCTGGGGTTGTTCTGGAAGAAAGTTGGCAAGGAGATGGTCTGTGCCAAATGGAATTTGGAGACAACCTTTGGTAGAAAGGTGATGTAGGTGTGGAGTACCACGCGGTCGTTATAGAACTTTAGAAAGGGTGCATCTGCACGCAGAGCAACCAGTTCTCCAGCTCGTCTGGCCGAGGTGATGGCTACCAGAAAGGCAGTCTTCTAAGTCAGGAGACGGATGTCCGTGGTAGCCAGTGGTTCAAATGGTGCCCTAGTGAGGGCGTTTAACACTGTAGACAGCGACCATTGAGCTGTCGGAGGCTTGACCAGGGGGAAAGCATTCCATAGTCCTTTCAGGAAGCGCTTTACCAAATGGTCCCGAAAAGCACCAGATACAGGTGATCCAGCCGGGGATTGGCAACGACCGCTGACAGGTGGACCCATATGGAGGTAATGCTGAGGCCTGACCCTGCCAGATGAAGAAGGTATGCCATGATCTGCTGCATGTCAACTTCGAGTAGAAGTACTCATTGAGAGTCCAAAAAAACGTCAAAAGCATCTGTACTTGGAAGCATAAGATTTCCTAGTAGACGGACGTCTTGCTAACTCCAAGATTCTGGACAATCTGGGGTTATCCTCCATGCGGTGAGATGGAGGCTGGGCAAGTCCGAATGGTGGAGCTGTCCCTGTTCCATCTGGAGGAGCATTGGGGAGTCCGGCAGCATGCGAGACTCGGAAGACATGTGTAGTAGTAGAGGATACCATGGTTGACGTGGCCACGCCGGGGCGATGAGGATCGCGTTGGCACGCTGCTGGTGGATTCTGGTGAGGACCTTCTGTACCAGAGGAAAAGGAGGAAAAGCATATATGAAGTCCTGATCCCACCATTTCATGAAGGCATCGCCCTCAGAGTTGAGTCCAATGCCCGCCCTGGAGCAGTATCTGAGGCACTTGCGGTTGGTCTCCGATGCAAAGAGGTCAATGCTCGGAGTTCCCCATGCCTTGCAGAGGGTGCGGAAGACGCTGTTGTCCAGCTCCCATTCGTGGGTGGTCGAGGTGAGGCAGCTGAGATGGTCGGCTAGAACATTCAGTGTGCCCTGAATATGCACCCCCACTGGGAAGATGTGTCTCTCTCTCTCTAGGCACCACTCGCAGAGCTGAACTGCCAGATAAAGTAGTTTGGGGGATTTTGTCCCTCCCTGCTTGTTCAGGTACGCCACTGCCGTGGTGTTGTCTGAAGCTTTTCCGTGGAGGACCGTCTCGAAGGACCGCATGGCCTTCCAAATGGCCAGCAGCTCCAGATAGTTGATGTGATGTGTCCGTTCTGGAGGGGACCACAGATCGTTAATCTTCAACGCCCTGCACGCGGCTCCCCAGCCGAGATTGCTGGCATCGGTGAGAAGTTGAACAGAGGGCTGTGGGGAGTAAAAACTCTTTTCCATGGCCACATTTAGCGGCGTGGTCCACCACACCAGTTGGTCCACCAGCTATGGAGATGGTACTAATCTCTTGGAGATGGTACTAATCTCTCTCTGAGGGGATCGAATTCGTGGAGGAACCACGATTGCAGCGATTGAGGGATCACTGCCGTGGTTGAAGCCATGAGGCCTAGTAGTCTTTGGGCTTTTCATGCCCTGATGCACGGTTTGGTTCTGAAGTCCTGCACCAATTGCACAATGTCCTGCAGGCGCTTCTGTGGGGCAAAGGCCCTGACTTCGCGGGAGTCTAGTACCGCTCCAATGTACTCCACCCACTGCGATGACATATCTTTTGCAGCATAGTCATTGATATGCCTCGCCGTCCCCATCTGTTGCTCTGATAGGAAATCCCCTTCCTCAGCTAGAGCCTCCAGTTTCTTCTGGGCTTCAGCTGGCAGCGTGGCGGTGACAGCCTTGACCTCCTCCCAGAGGTGTGACTGGTATAAGCCCATGGTGGCCGAATAGTTGGCGGCTCTGAGGAAGAGAGACCCGGTGGCATAGAACTTGCGGCCCACCGAGTCGAGCTTCTTCCCCTCCAGAGTCAAAGGAACCGGAAACCCACTAACCGCCGTCTTGTGTTGGAAAACCTTCACAACCAAGGAGTTGGGTAGTGGGTGAGCTTGGAGGAACTCCGTGTCCTCGACCAGGACTCAGTAACACCCGTTGAGCCTGGACGAGACGGAATGGGCAGAGACCGGTTTCTTCCATGTTGCCTTCGCTGACGTCAACATGGAGGGAAGCATGGTGATATGGACCGGCCTGATGGTCTTCTTATCCAGCTTAGCCGTTATCTGGTCCTCCCCTTCCAGTGGCGGCTGGTCAACCTGTAAGTTGAGAGCCCTGCCCAAATGGGTAAGCATGGCGGTGAGGGACCTCTGGTCGTCACCACGCAGTGGCTCAGCAGAACCGATGGCCTGATCCGGCATCCTGTCTACGTCAACGTCTCCCTCCTCCTCCTCTGAAGACATGCTGGAATCATCGGAGGATGAGAGAGGAACTCTCGAACCCATGTCGGGACCACGCCAGCACGGCCTGGGCGGGTCGACGGGGTGAGCGCTGGTCGCCTCAACATCCGGATCGTGCCTTGGTGGTGAGGATGGGCCAACGGAGCGACTGCTCGACCCCTCGAGGGCAGGGGAGCGACAGCAGGGCCCACACCCCTGGGGCTTGCGGTGGTCGGTCCCGGAGCCGCAGAGGCCGCAGGGATGAAGGCCTTAAACTGTTCGGCGAATGTCTTCACCAAGGCCTCACACATACCCTTGAACATGTCCATGTGGGCTGCGTCGACACCGCTCGACGAAATGGTGGGGGCCGATGGAATGGTGTCCGAAACGGTGGCTCCCGAAACGGTGATCTCCTGCTCCTCGATGGTGGGAGTCCGTGGTCTCGGTGAGACCGAAGCCTGCCTGACGCGGCCTCTCTCGCCCGGTGGAGATGGAAGTTGCACGTGGTGAGTTGGATCTCCAGCACTCTGACCCTTTGTTGGGGAACCAGAAGATGACCTACCGACCCATGGAGAGGAACCCGGCGATGGGCATCTGGTGGAGAAAGGAGGAGAGGGCCTCCTTGGCACGTGTTGGCGGGGAGTCGGAGGCAAGGACCGACGCTCCTCCGGTCTGTGCCGTTTCTTCTTCTCCCCACTTTTCTCCTTTTTCTTTTTCTTCCGTACGGTGAGGGAAGACGAGGGGGTTGCTGGTCTTGGACGGCGAAGTCGTCGCCATGCCCGAGGTCGCAGGTCTGGAGGCCGGGGCAAGTGCCAGCTCCATTAAGTGTTCTTTTAACTGGTTTGTACGGTTTTGCACGGCCAACCGGGTGAAGTTTCGGCAATGCGGGCAAGACTGAGTCTGGTGAGCTTCCCCTAGGCAGAAGAGGCACAAGTCGTGTCTGTCTGAAGCGGGGAACTTCTTTGAACAGACAATGCACTGTTTGAAGGCAGCCGCCATGAAAAAAAATTCCTCTCCGGAGCGGAAAAAAATAAAGGATCCTAGCAACCCCGAAGGGCCGGCCAGCCGCCAACCTCTTGAGGGGGGTACCAGTGACCCAAGCAGACATTGGAGACTGGTTCCCTAGTGGAAGGAGTCCCGAGGGGAAATCCTGGCGAAAACCAAGATCGCCCTAAAAAATTTTTTTTATTTTTTTGAAGAAAGCTAGTCTTTCCCGAACAATTGACGGGCCAAGAAAAAGTTTTTGCGAGCTCTCCGAGAACGTTCCTGCTGCTAAGGCAGAAAGAAGAGAACTGAGGTAAAATGGTGAAATGGCGCCAAAGGGTGGGTGGCATGGTGGGCGGTCCTACTGTCAAAACTTTTAGCCAATCAGCTTTAAATCCTCCGATGGACATTCTGCGAAGGCGCATAACCCCATGAGTGTGAATTCACAAACTATATAAAGGAGAAGGAAGTTGGACTCAATGACCTAAAAGGACCCTTCCAACCTAGTGATTCTATGATTCAATTAATCCATGGTAACTGCCAGGGATGTTTTTCAGGAGCACCAGAAAACGACATCATCCTTTATGCAACATGAAGGATCTGCTTTGGCCAGCAGTTCTTGGTTTCACCAGAAAACATTTTGCACATATTGAACATCTTACCCTTCTGGTGGTTCAAGTGTTAAAATGCTAAACTTGGTGACTGGAAGTTTGGCAGGTCAGCAGTTCGAGACCTGAGTACTGTACGGCAGAGTGAGCTCCTGTCTTTGTCCCAGCTCCTGCCAACCTAGCAGTTTGAAAGCAAGACACTGCAAGTAGATAAATAGGGATCACTTCACTGGGAAGGTAAACAACGTTCTGTGCTCTCCAGTGTCTTGTCATGCCTGCCGCATGACCACGGGAACGTCTGCAGAAGCAGGCAGCGCTGGCTCTTTGGCTTTGAAACAGAGATGAGCAATGAACCCTAGGGTCAGATACAACTGGCTTTCAAGCAAGGGAAACCTTTACTTTTACTAAAATAAAAATATTTTTGGAGGGTGTAGGGTGCAAGGAGTAAGTGTGTTCTTCCAAGATCTGGTGTGCATGCCCGTGTATCCCTTGGACCTCTGGAGGTCGTTGCCTAGCCCAGTCTAAAGATGCTTTATCAGCGACTTTGCAAATCCAACAAGTGTTTTTCTCCCTGATGGGGGGGGGGGACGCTTGCAGTTCGCCTGCTAGGGCACTCTAATCCAATTCCAAAGCTGCTTTCCACAGCGGCATTGTTCTCTGCCTCTCCTTGTGCCAAGAAGACTCCGCAGGAGCAATGAATTAAAGTCAATGGATGCAGAAAATTTGTCAGCTTTCCCTTTGATAGCTCTTGCCATAGTGCTCGACTGTTTTATTGTATCTGCAATGATCTACTCAGATTGTATCACCTCTCATAGACAGTCATTAATTTTGATAAAAGGAAAATTCAGCAGCTGAAGATGCACCTTGCCAGGGAATCTTTGAAGGTCATGTCCACAAATGTTCTTCACATCAAAAGATATATTCTCTATCTCTTCTGTGCGATCCTTTTTGGGGGAATAAATTTGTACCATCATCTTATTTTCATAATAAAGACACTCCCAACTGCATATGATGGGGTAATGATTTCTCTAGAAAAAATTGAAATTTTCCAATATAGTCTCCACTTTACAGAGCACTGGAACAGTAATTTTTTGTTGTTGTTCTAAATTCTAAAAGGTTGGGGAAGGGAATAGATATATTGTAGGCAACAGTTCTCCAGGTCGATCTCTCTCGTTTTGATTAGAAATATCCATCAGACTGATAGGGGCTGTGGTGGCTCAGTAACTAAGAAGCTTGCCTTGTTAGCTGGAAGGCTGGCAAGTTAGCAGTTCGAGACCTGGGCACTGCATGACAGATTGAGTGTCTGTCTCTGTCCCAGCTCTTGGGGACATGAAAGGAGCCTCATTTGGGTGTACCCTGAGTAGAGTTTCTTCCGCAAAAATCCTTTCAATCCAGAATAATTTCTGACATGAAATTATTATTATCCAACATACCAAGGCATCTATATTAGTGCCCATTCTTTAAGGAAACAAATAGATGATGATGATGCATCATCATCATCATCATCATCATCATCATCATCATCATCATCATCATCATCATCATCATCATCATCATCATCATCATCATCATCATCATCATCGTCGCTGGTGGTGCACTGGTTAAACTGCTATACTGCAGCCAAAATGCTGTGAGTTCCATCTTGAACAAGAATTAAGGTTGACTCAACCTTCCTTCCTTCCAAGGCTGGTAAAATGAGTACCCAGCATGATGGAGGCAAAATGCTAATTACCTGTAAACCACCCAGAGAGTGCACTAAACACTATAGGGTGGTATACAAGTTAACTTTTTTATTTTTTATTTATTATTTACTAGCTAATTGCTATGCTGCCTCTTCCTGGATCCTCTCCACCTGGCCGGGAATGCGAGGCAGGTGTGTCGCCTCCGCCCTCTGAGTCTTGCCTGCCCGGAGGGTTCAAAAGAGACAACGCTGGAGCCCCGCCGCCACCACCGCCCGATGCCGAGGTGTGGAACTCCTCCTCCCGGTCTGTCAAACTGGGGGAAGTGGTAGCATCTGTGCCATCTCCTCGCGGCAATGAAGGGACATGTTTGTGCTCACTAACACCGACACTGGGGCGCAGGGAGCAGAGATTTGTTCCAGGTCCATTGAGAGTGTGGAACTTTGGGCTCTGTGGGGACTGTAAGGACACAACCTTTATGAGATTGTGATAATTGTGATGCTTTTTTTTATTGTATATTGAATATTGTAATGTATATTGATTCTGTGCTGTGCTGCTTTGTTAGTTGGATTTTTTTGGATATTTTAAGATAATGTTGTTTATAGACTGGTCTTTTTTGCATTGTGTTTTTGTAATATTGTATTTTTGTCTTTTGCTATTGTATGTTTAAATGCTGGTGAACCGCCTTGAGTCACTCATCCGGTCGAAAAAGGCACTGTATAAATAAAACTCTATCTATCTATCTATGCTGCTGCAGTGGAGCACACGGGTGCACAGTTGTTTTCCCAGCTTGTGTATGTTTGATGCTATTTGACTTTGTATTGTAAAGGTTTGCTGAAAAACTTTGTGCTGAATAATGGACGTTGCTCCAAATGATGTCATTTGGAAACATGAGTTGTACTTTCTTATGTTTTTGAGGAAATGGTTTGATTCTGGTGTTTGGCCTGTTGTGTACTGCAACAATTCTGGTGGTGGTGGGAGTTGGTGTATTCTGTTTTTTCCATTTTTGCAGCCATGTCCTGGAGACTCTTTTTTAAACTTTCTTGCTTGACAGTAAGAACAAATGGTGTCTAGTTTTCCAATGTCTAATTTTGAATGCTGGGAGTAGAATTTGTATGGATTGTACTTGAAGCACTCCATTGCTAATGTACATGCTTTGATTCTCTGTCTTGCCTAATTTTGAGCTGCTGGTTTCTTTTTTGTTTAAGTCGGGACTCATGGTGTTCTTGTTTTTCTTTAGCTCTACATCTAGTAATTTTCTCTTTTTGATTTCTTAGTCGTGTTTCATGCTGTTCTGTTGTTTCTCTAGTTCTTTAGATTAGATTAGATTAGATTTTTAATTTGTACCCCGCCCTTCTCAGTTTGTAGGCCGACTCAGGGCGGCTTCCAACTTAATTAAATATACAATATAACAAAACAAAAGTATAACAAACATATCATATACTTAAATGCAAATACTACAATTCAAATAGAAAGCAGCATATTAACAAAATACCAGAAAACCCTAAGAAACAATAACAAAATAACATATCACAGTCAATATCTCAGTTCTTGATATTGCAACTGTGTTACATAGTTGTTTAAGTCTTTCCTCTCTCTCTGGGTGTTTCCTCCATACGTTGTTTTTCCCCTTTTTTAGACTTTGTGTCTACCTGGAGAATTCTTGGATATATTTTTTTCAAGACATTCTAACAATGTTATTGTTTTATAGATATAGTTATTTCTCTTTAACTCCTGTCAACAGAAGTTTAGGCAATTTTTTTTCTCCTGTGTAATGTTATTTGCACGTTGAACTGTTGTGGACTACACAAATTTTGAGTTGTTTATGTTTCATATGTTTTTGAAATGTTTCCCTGTTATAAGGGCTTGTTCATTAAATTTGGAGGCTTCAATGTACTATGTTTATTTATTTATCAATATGATTTATGATACTATAAGTAAAACAAAGCTGTTTGAGATGACTATAAAGCATCAGTGAACCTTATTTTTGCTTCTGTGTTTTTTTTTTGTGTTATGTTGTTACTTTGTTTTTTTATCTGGGTTTTGAAAAAGTGGGCATCTGTTGATGGCTGTGTTTGTGCATTGTTGTTGTTGTTGATGGTGTTTTTTTTTAAAAAAGAGTTGTTCGAAAAAGTGTGCAAAGCCCAGCAGGATGTCTCTGCAGCGTCAGTGTCCCTTATTGATGCTTGGGTTCTTTTTTATGTTTGTAAATTTTTTTGTTTTTTTAAATATGTATGGTAAATAAGTGGGCAAAGCCCAGCAGTGTGTATATATTTAAATCTTGTTGTCTTTTTTGTAGTTGTTTTTATTTATCTATCTTTTGTGTTTGAACGTGTAGCGTTCTTTCTCCAGTTTCTCCTCAGTGCTGTTTTACTTTTATTTTATTTTATATTTTTTGGGGGGAAGATGGTGCCTTTGGTTATATTTGGACTTCAACTCTCATGAGGACAACCCAGCAAGGACAGTTGCAATGTATGTGGGGATTTGTAGTGAATTTTTTTCGAGGCAGTTCGGGCTCTAGGAAAGAGCAAGGAAGAAAGGACGCAGCTTACCAGCCAGCCAGCTGAAGGGTCTGTGAGGAATGCGTGCAAAGCCCAGCAGGATGTCTCTGCAGTGTCAGTGTCCCTTATTGATGCTTGTTTTTTTTTCTTTTCATGTTTGTACTTTGTGTTTTTTGAATTGTTATTGTACTGGGGGAAACCTCCTTCTCCTCTGACTAACTGCCTCTCACTGAACTAAGAGTCTTTTTCTGCCACCCTCCACCTTCAGTCTGAAATAAAGTCAATTAGCCTCAGGGATTCTTTCCCTGCCCAATGGTTTTTAACTGTCACTCTTGCCCACAGTTTGTGGGGTGGGTTTTAGAATGTTGGTGCCACGCATGCTCAGTGCAGTTTTTCATTTGCTTTTCCCCCTGCTGGGGGTGTGAGTCCTTTGCTCCCCAATTTTGGTGGCAGGCACCTCAAATTTTTGTTCCGGACTTCCTTATTGCTGATCAGGCCACTCCAATGTACCTTTGTGCCAAGTTTGACCAGGATCGGTTCAGGGGTGTGAGAGCCTTTGTGGGCCTTACAACACCCAACTTCTGTTTATATATATAAACTAGCAGAGATTGCCCAGCGGTGCCAGGCTGTTTTAAATTGTTTTAGAAATGTTTGTATAAAAGAGGTTCATCTGTAATTGTGGTTTTTAAAATGTTTCTTTATACACACGGGCTGTTATAAACTGTGATCAGCTTTTTTGGGTTTGTTTTTGTGGATTAAAAAAAGAGAAAAGGATGATATAATTGTTTACAATTATTTTATTTAACCAAATAATGTTTTAGTATGTGAATTTGTTTTTAATAGTTGTACCTTGGATAATAATTTTAAAAAATGTGAAAGTACATGTTTTTTTACATTCAATGTTTTTAAACTGTGTTTAGATGTTTTGGTTGTTTTTTTTAGTGTAAACTCTACACAGGATTTTAGAAATGTTTTTATTTTATTATTTTGTGATTTGTTTGTGATTTGTGTGAATGTGTGATGTAATGTTATGTTTTTGACTGTTTTATCTCTTGTGGCCTCTGGGTGGGGCTGTTGAGGATTTCTTTCACTATGACTGTTTTTTCTCTACTGGCCTCTGGGTGACGCTTCTTCCGGTAAGTAGTCTCTTTCTTTCCTCATTTCAGTTCTGGCCGTCATGGAGGTAGAACATGCTGGTAAATTGGCTGGTTTAATTTCTTTTGTGGGTTTTTGTTTTTCTTTTTTGTTGTTTTTCTGTGTGTTTTTTCTGTTTGTTATGTTTGGTTTTGGTTAATTTTGGATGTTTTTGTTTTTTGTGTTTTTTAAAATTAATGGTTTATTTATTTTAATTATTTTGGCGTTTGTTTGTGTTTTTTAGTTTAGTTTCTCTTTCAAGGGTGGGGGGAGGCACTGGTGCCTTGGTCCCCTCTTGAAAGCGTAACACTTTTAAGGAAAGGAAAGTCAGCGGGCGGAGTGCTGTCCGCTGGCTTTGCTTCCCTGGGAATGGGTTCACTTTCGAGGGGGGGGGGGCAAGGCACCAGTGCCTTGGCCCCCGCTTGAAAGCAAAACACTTACTCAGTAAGTAAAGTCAGCAGGTGGAGCGCCATCTGTTGGCTTTGCTTCCCTGGGAATGGGTTCACTTTCAAGGGGGGCCCAAGGCACCAGTGCCTTGGCCCCCGCTTGAAAGCAAAACACTTACTCATAAATTAAGGCAGCGGCCGGAGCGCCATTCACTGCCTTTGCTTTGCGGAGGAATCGTTTCGCTTTCAAGGGGGGGAAGGCACTGATGCCTTCGCCCTCCCTTGAAAGTGAAACACTTACTCAGAAAGTGAAGGCAGCGGCCGGAGCACCATTTGCTGCCTTTCCTTTGCGGAAGAATTGTTTCGCTTTCAAGGGGGGGGAAGGCATCAGTACCTCCCCCCTTGAATCCCCCCTGTGTTTGTGGTTTTTTTCCACCCCGGCTCAACCTTTCTTGAGGCCGGTGGTGGTCTCGCTGTGTCTTCGGCGGGGTAGCATGAAGGAGAGAGAGTCCCTCTCCTCCCCGTTTCTCCGTGAAAGAAGGCCGGCAGGTGTTTGCGTGGCTGTGGGGCGCTGCGACCACCTGCGGTAGACTTGCCCTCACGTTGGTTTTTATTTTTAGTGCGGCGGCCTTCTCAGCGCATGCTCATGGCGCGCAGGACTCTGGGGCTTGTAGTTATTGGTTTGTGCATTCTGTTTGTGCGGCATTTTTCCCCTCTGTGGCTCCATTTTGATTGGCCATGGCGCGTTTCCAAACGTTCCTTTTGCTCGTACCTCTCAGCCTGATTGGCTCTGGTGCGGCACGGCACAAGGAATGTTGGGAATTGCAGTCCTTTTCCTTTGCTTGTGTTCGGGGGGCTCCTGCCCCACTGGTGCATTTATCAACCCCCCAGTTACCTCCGTACCCAGTTCGGGCGAGTGCACGAATGCTCGGTACGGGCTAGTAGGGCCTGGCTAAGGATCCTTTGTCAAATCACAATGATTAACGCTCAGATTTATAGGTATAGATTTGGGGTGCCTGCCACCAAAATTGGAGAGCAAAGGGCACACCCCTCCGGCAGGGGAAAAATACACATCTAAAAATATATATATATATATACTCACATAAATATACATAGACAGGGCACCAAAATATGTACTCTTGTGCAAGTGATGCAAAATAAATTAAAGGAAATGACATGCAAAATCACATATAGTGCTAAACTAAAGCACACCAACCCCCTGTATGTTAGAAGGTGGGTATGTCGACGTCTACATGACTCTTCAGGAAGTCTTCTAAAAAATCACAAACAAATTTGTAATAAGCGGCATGGTGGTTTAGTGTTTCAGACGCTGAACTTGGTGACTGGGTTCATCAGGTTAGCAGTCCGTGATCCGGTTGCAGCTGGGCGTGAGCGCCCGTCATCTGTCCCATCTCCTGCTAACCTAGCAGTCTGAAAGCAAAAAAAATGGCATGTAAACGAAGATGAGCACCGTCCCCTAGAGTCAGACATGACTGTCTTCCAAGCAAGGGAGACCTTTACCTAATTGAGATGAATGGAGCTGATGCATAGGAAAATGACAAATTGTAACTAATTTTGCATCTCCTGTTCTATTTTTCTCTTTCAAATGGGATTTTCCTTCTTGCGCCTCTCTCTCAATTTCTCTCATTAACCAGACTAATTGGAGTTCAAAAGGATCATCAGGCGTGTGTGTGTGTGTGTGTGTGTGTGTGTGTGTGTGTTGTGTGTGTGTGTGTGTGTGTGTGTGTGTGTGTGTGTGTGTGTGTGTGTGTGTGTGTGTGTGTGTGTGTGTGTGTGTAAACACAGTTTCATAACAGAAAGGAGAATAAAGGCATTTAAATGTGGTTCCAAAAAGAATCACTGCTCCTTTTAGGCAAGAGGGAAGATTTATTTTTATTTGCCTTCTATTAAGGAAGCAGCAATTTGAAAAAAGCTGATAGCAGCAAGCAGTTGGGGGCCAGCAATTGCTAAAAATCTTTTTTATTCAGATGGTGGTTTTTAAAAATAACTTTAAGAGAAAGAGGATTGCAGTCATCAATGGAAAAATAAAACTGTGGTATTGAGAGGTTAAAATGAGTCACCAGAGATGCCATTAGAAAATATGAAGATAAAATTCTAATCTTAGAATTTGATTGGGATTAGACTGAGGTTTTACCCTTGGTGAAATGTTATTTTTAAAAGTCCCTTACACCCCTTGCCATACTCAGTATAGTTTAGCCCAATTAGCTAGCCAAGCAGTAGTGGAGCCCATTAAGCTAAATCTGTAAAAGCTCCTACGTGTGTATCATTGCTGCTCCATTTACCATGATCCTAAGATGCAACATTCTAGCTTGGAGCTAAGTAGGTAAAGGTTTCCCCTGCTCGAAAGACAGCCATGCCCACCTCTTGGGGGCACGACTCATCTCTATTTACAGCTAAAGAGATAGCACTGTGTGTATCTACAGACATTTCCATGGTCATGTGGCAGGCAGGACTAGACACCAGAGCACATGGAATACTGTTACCTTTGCTGCTGAAGTGGTACCTATTTATCTCCTTGCAATTTCTTGCTTTCAAACTGCTAGGTTGGCAGGAGCTGGGACAGACGACAGGTGTTCATGCCATCATGGAGCACTCGGGTCTCAAAACTGCTGGCCTGCTGACCTTCTGGTCATCAAGCTCAGCATCTTAACCACAAAGCCACTATGGCCTCTGGTGCTAAGTAGGTAAAAGTAAATGTTGCCCTTGCTCAAAAGCTAGTTGTATCTGACTTTAGGGTTCAGTGCTCATCTCTGTTTATAGCCAAAGAGCCACCGCTGTCTGCGTTTGCAGACATTTCTGTGGACATGTGGTAGGCATTGGGACTAGTCTCTCTCCTCACCCTTGCTCTCACCACTCTCTGGCAGCTCCGGTGTCGGCAAGGTCTATATTGCCACATCAACTGCCCCACAGCTGGGGCTAGTCTCTCTCCCTGCCCTCACTCTCAACCAAGGGTGCAGCGGGTCCTGCGCTCTTTCAACCCCCTGCCCGGATGGGGCCAGGGGGAGGGGCGCTGGGCTCAGCTGTCTCTCATCCCGGGGCTGATATCGGGAGCCCCAGGAGAGGCATGGTGGGTCTGATGGCTGTGGCAGCTTGGAGCTCTTTCAACCCCCTGCCCAGACCATGTTGCTAGACTGGTACTTTTAAATATTTTATTTATTTCATGTGAGAGAAGGGGGGGGGTCCTGTTTCCCATTGTTTTAAGTACTTTCCTCTCATTCATAAGACATACATGCCCTAGCACAGTGGTGGTGAACCTATGCACGCGTGCCAGAGAGGGTACTCAGAGCTCTCTCTGTTGGCACGCATGCTGTCACCCCAGCATAGAGTTTGCCCCACCACCTGCCCAGCAGCCCAATGGTAGTGCTTCCATTCTCTCCGAGCACAGAGTTCGCTCCACCGCTCTGCCCAGCAGCCCAATGGGAGTGCTTCCTCCCTCCCCCCTCAGCACAGAGTTCACACTGCCCCTCTGTTTGGGCACTCAGTCTCTAAAAGGTTCGCCATCACTGCCCTAGCACATATGCTGCTGTTCTTTCTCCCTACAGGTTTCCCCATTTTTCTGTAGTAAGTTAAAATATCTCTTTTCTCCCAAATATTTAATTAATAATTTTCATGGCTTCAAGTTTTAATTTTCCATATTTCTAATTGATATATTGATGCTGCTTGCTCCCCCCCCAGTGTTTGTGTTTTCTCATTGTTTTATTATCAATATTTAATTGTTTTGCAGTAGTATGGTTATCATTTTACATTAGTGCAGAATCCACATTGGAGGTTTGGGCTGAATGGCAGCCTAAAAATCTTGCAAATACACAAAAGATATTCTGGTCCTGTGTTAGCACTCCAGTTCCTAATCTTAGCAGAAATATGCAGATTCATTTTCTTCTATATTAGTCCTGACCGTCCTTCTCTCTTGCCTTATGCAGTAGAGAGAGAGCCAAAGTCCCACATAAATATTCAGAACCTCCCTGCAGGGATATAACAGGACCTCTGGTTAACTGACCTTTCTCAGGTGAATATATATGTGGTACAAATGGTGAATAGTTTATTATATTTCAATGGCAGCACACAGATGTAAGTGCATTTAACTCCAGGAAAGTTAATGCAACATGACAAAACCAAACCAAACCAAATGAAATAATAAGCCTTCCTCCGGCCTTTCTGCACAGCTAGATCTGTCATTCAGAAAGGCTTAATGCAAAGACACATAATTTCTCTGAATGCAGCTATTTTGGCTATTCCACTGAGGTGCAAGTGGGCATTAAGTAACAAGTTAACTGAAGGTACAAGGGTAATTGTAGAGAGAGGCAATGATTCAATAGCCAGTTGGGTACCAAGCAACCATCAGTTTTGGCCCTGAGCATCTCTGCAGCGAAGTATGCCACTCCAGTTTGGAGAGCATCCGCACATGCAAAACAAGTTGCCATTGCTGTTAATGAAACATTGTGTATAGTGACAGTCTGCTTTGATGTTGTTATATGCTATCAACTGTCTGGCCAAGCCTTATGGCAGCCCCAACAGACTTGTCAAGATATAGAAGTTCAAGATGTGGTTTACTGTTGCCACACTTAGTGTGGTTCCATGCCCAATCAGGGATTTGAATCCAGGTCTCTCATGTCCTAGTGCAATACACATGTCCTAGTACAATACAAACCCATGAAGGCTCTCTACTCACATTTTGGTTTTACCCAAACTGATGGCCCTAAACTACTCCATATCATATCATATCATATCATATCATATCATATCATATCATATCATATCATATCATATCATATCATATCATATCATAGTTTTAATTTGTATCCCTCAGCCCGAAGGCGACTCAAAGTGGCAAACAACAATAAAACAAAAAACAATAGGTACAACTTGTTAGTTCACAGTAGGATAAGTCCACCAAATCAATGGAACTTACATGAGTGATGACTGAATAAATCCCTATCCTTCAATGGATCTACTCTAGCAGGAACTCATTTGGATATGGCCCTATAGAGTAAAATGTGATTAATTCAATGGGAACACAACCTGTTATTCTGTACCCAAATCCGAAGAGATGCTCACGCATAACACCGGAAATGGAGAAAGTTGGTCTTCTCTAACACAAGGAACTCATTGAGATTTCCCATTTAAAACCAGAACCAAACAGAATCATAATGAACTTAAAGAGTCTGGCTCACCTAACTGATAATACTGCACAACAATGATTTTGCTACTGGGAAGAACACATGTGATTTACATGATATCAAGTGTGCCGATTCCAAATCTGAACTCATAATTTGCCTATCATGTACAGATTTTAAGGTGTGCTATAGCTGTTCAAATGGTCAGTAATTGAGTAATGTATTTTTTCACGGGAACATTATAACAGTTGCAGCTACCACTATGCATGCTACTGCCTCAGCTGAATCATGTCCCCTGCATGTTCCAGCAGAGGCTGGGCATGTCTAGGCAAGTCAGTGAACTGATGTCAGAAATAGGTATATAAAGCAAGATAGACCAAAGCTTGTCTCTAGTGTGAAACCATCTTATTGGATAGTACAGCTAGGCCATAGTGAGTCTGTTTTGAGCTAAAGATGAGTAGGTGCAGCTGTGTTAACAAACTGGATAATTTCTGCTACATTTGTGGCAAATATACCCTGCGTAATCTATGCAAGAACCTATATGCATAATTTACTTAAGATCCTGGCATCCTAAGCAGAATCAGACTTCAGATTTGGATTCAGCGCACTTGATTTAGTACAGAACACATGGATTAGACCAAGAAGCAGACAGCATTTATTTTTTTTGTGATGCACTGTAATCATTCTAACCCATTTCACTTAAAAGATGGCTAGGAGAAAAACCCAGAGATAATTCTAGGGTGATCTTTAAAATTACCATCCTGGTTAATAACTGCCATCCTAACCTCTAAGGCTACCATTGCAAAAACAAAAACAAACTTCACTCAATGATAATCATGATAAAAATAACGTGATTTCTTTCATCTACTAAAAATTCTACCAGATTGTCCAGGTTTTGCAGCTGCAAAAGTGTTTAAAACACCTATCCTCGCAATGCCAACTGTATTCAGTTGCAGAGCTGAGATGGACATTTCTCTATTAAGAAAATGATGTATGTGCCTGGCACCTGGCTCCGTGGCTGCTATTAAACAGCAAGAGATTGCCAACGGACACTCACTGAATAATGCATAAGAGATTCCACTCTTTCTCCTAATCTTACAGTAACTCTGCTAGCAAATGCTTTTCTTTCCTGTTAGGGCCCATAATCAGAACATGGGCAACAAAGGAGATGGGAAATCAAAAAACAGGCTCTTGTTCCCACTTTGATTTACAGCAGCTCCACTGCTGCCTCTATTAGCAAGTAGAGGCAGCACAACATCAGCAGAAATGTGGCACTAAAAAGGAACTTAAAAAAATCAAGTGAGCAATATTAGCATGTTTGAGAATACCTGAGGTTGGTAAAAACAGATAAGAACTAGAACAGATTTTGCAAACACCGCCTCACAGACAAATTTCTAGGACTTGTTTTCTAAAGTTAGACTTGACTCTTCGGTTTTGTCCCAAGTACCGGCGACGCTGAAAAACAAGAACTGCAATACTACTAGTAGGCAGAGTAGTGTCTGCAGTCCTTTATCAAAGAAAGCTGGAGCATGAAACTGAGAAATAAACATGGAGTTTCAGAGATTAGTATGGAGTATCCTTTAAATAATGGCTGTGGTGCCTTGGTGGATAAGATGCTGAGCTTGTTGCCTGGAATTTTGGCAGGTCAACAGTTCACGACCCGAGTGCTGCACAATGGGAGTGAACACCTGTCTCTGTCGCAGCTCCTCCCTTACCTTGCAGTTCAAAAGCAAGAAATTGCAAGTAAATAAATGGATACTGTATCTGTGGGAAAAGTAAAAGCATTCCATGTGCTCTGGTATCTACTCGTGCCTGTCACATGACCATGGAAACATCTGCAGACACAGACAGCACTGGCTCTTTGGCTGTAAACAGAGATGAGCACTGAACCCTAGAGTTGGACGCAACTGGTTTTCGAGCAAGGGAGACTTATCCTTTAAAATGGCAGGGTTGCCAAGTCACCAGCACCCTGTCCCCTGACATTTCAGAGCCCAAACCCAAGATGAGGAGGACAGATTCTCATAAGGCTACAGAGACGAGCCAAGGGATAGGTTGGGGAGGGAGGATTACAGCTCTAACGTTTTGCTATTGGATATGTGCACAACAAGAAGACTCATGAGCTGCAAGGCTGGTCCAACTGCCTGGTGAGGCCAAGGATGCTGCTGGGGGAAAAAAAAACAAGTGTAATCAGAGAGGAATAGAAAGGTGTAATCAGAAGACACCTTTGAACTGTGGTGCTGGAGGAGAATCTTGAGAGTCTCCTGGACTGCAAGGAGATTAAATCAGTCAATCCTGAAGGAAATCTACCCTGACTGCTCCTTGGAAGGCCAAATACTGAAGCTGAAGCTCAAGTACTTTGGCCACCAAATGAGAAGAGAGGACTCACTGGAGAAGGCCCTGATGCTGGGTAAGATTAAAGGCAAAAGGAGAAGGGGGCAGCAGAGGGTGAGATGGCTAGATGGTATCATTGACATAATGGGCATAGATATGTGTGGGTTGCAGAGAATGACAGAGGAGCCTGGCATGCAATAGTCCATGGGGATCCAAAGAGTCGGACTCAACTGTGCGACTGAGCAACAACAAAATCAGAGAGAACTCAGGAGAAAGTTGACATGTACACAAACTTGAGTCTGTCACATATTGGGAAAACACCCACAAATATTTTTGTTCTTAACTGGCTAACCTTGGGACCAACTGGGAATGAGTGACGATTGGTAACACCAGCTGCTAGCCCTGAGATTTCTCTCCTTCTCAGGAAGTTTTAGGAAGCACAACAGTCCCCTGAGACAACAACCAATGTCCTGACACCTTCGTTCATCATAAGAGGTCATATGCTTTCAGATTGACTGAACAAGGTTAAAGTCTGTCCCTTAACTTTCTATACCTCTGCCAAAACCGTTTCTCCCACGCATCGTTTTGCTCCCCTTTTCTGCCCAGCAAGCTGGTGGTGTGAGCTTTGATAAATGATATACAATCATCTATTTCTGAAGCTAGTGCTTAGATGATGAATGGTGCACATTTGGAAAATGGAAGTGGGAGAATTTTCAGATTGATAGCTTAGAAAAGAAACAAACAAAAATAAATCTGCATTGGCTACTACAAAAAAAGGGAAGAAAAGGACTTCAGGAAAAAAAGGTGATGGTGAAAAATATTAACAGAAACCAGACTGACACAGTGATCAAGTCCAGAATAACTGTTCTTTTTAATAATAAAATGCTAAAATTTGTTGAAATAAATGAGCAAAGTTGTCCTTAAGCATGCCTCCTGGGAAGTGGAGCTCATTGAAGTCAAGAAAACCTACTTACTTTTCTTGTGTGAAGTCAGGGTGCAAATGGAAATGTGGAAAGTCAAAGCCCTTTCCTCAAGAAGATACCCGTGAAAAAAGGATTTGGTGAGCCATCTCCTCCATAACTTCCACTGATGTAAATAGGCCTACTCTAACTACGACCTATTATGCTAAAGCATGTTGCCATTAGAGAAGGTCGACTCGAAGCAACAGAATTTACAGAGGAGGTGTTTTACTAAATCCCAAATATTCAATGGGCCAGACAACAGATACAGAAATTACAACAATTGCAACCTAGTGCAATTTTACTATGCTAAGCAAAAGGACATTTACCACTCTCTCGCAATTAGCTCTGAACCAGATTGGCCACAGATGTCTGGCTACAGCTTTCTAGTACCAAGGGGAACAAAAATGGCAGCCCATCTAAAGACCCCATTGGCTGGCTTGGGGATATACTTTGGTTTCACTGTATTTCCAAAGAAGAGATTATGAAACAAATTCTTTTCTAGTTCAGACTGGCAAACAGAATGAAAAGAAATCATGAAATTTTTAGGAAAAATCTCCCAAAAACTGCACCACCCCTACCTTGATCTGTTCTGTTATGTGCTGTCAAGGCTCACTTGTGTGAATGCAGAGAAGAACAAACTACAGTAGACACTCAAATAACAGCATTACTTGGTTCCCCGAGTAGCGTTGCTAAACGATTTTTGTTATGCGAGTTTCTATGGAGTTTCCTGCATAACGATGTTTTGTCCGGATAATGACGGTTATTTTAGCATTGTTGTCCGGACAATGACACTAAAAACGTTGTTATGCGGGGGAACACGTGGTGCATAACGACACGTTAAGCTAAAATGATGCTATTTGAACGCGTTGTTATGTGAGGGTTGACTGTACAGTATCTCCTATGTGATACAATGCACACGATGCCCCTCAATGTGCACTGAGGAGGACCGTATGTTGGCAAGAGGAAATGCTTGTTGATGTGGTTCAATATTGGGCATATGTTATCTAGCCCTTTTAATTCAATTTTGTTTTAGATGTGTTAATTTTAGCTTTGTAAATTATTATATGCTGGTGGTGCTTCTGACACAAATAAAGAAAAGGCTCACCTTACATATACGGATTCTACTAAGGTTTTCAAGGTATGTGAGATGTTCAAGGGCTGTTTTTTTACCATTACTACTTCCAAGTGAGTTTGTATGCAAAAGCAGGGATTTGAACCTAGGTGTCTAGAACCATAGCACATGACTCTGCAGTAAAAACTCGCATAAAGAGTGCCTCGCTTAGAGACTAATTTGCTTAAAGAGCAAATTACTTTTTAAAATTAACTTTTGACCATAACTAGTGAAGTTATTAGCTAACCAAAAGTAATTATATAAATGACTCATTACTGTATTTTTGAAAACAAAACCAGTTTCATATTCCCAAAAGTGACTAGTCTCAGCTAGATGCTTTAACTAATAACTTCCAAGCCTTGAAATTATAATGAACAAATTTGGCCAATGCAGATAGCTGAGAATTCTGTTTAATTTTTGATACCATACATCTAATAGAAAGAACTTAGGATTTTAAAGAAAGTGAACATAAGACAGGTTTAGCTGATAGAGTCATCCATCTCCAAACAACAGTCTCTAGGGAATGCAAATGCAAGATTCAGTAGTACAGGTAATGCTTGTTATATTGAAATATACTCAGATCTAGAATGTTTGCCTTGTATAATTCCAAGCAACTCATAAAAGAAACAAACACTGCAAATCACCATTACTTATTTCCAATCAAAGGAAAATAAAACAAACAAGTAGATCAGGGATAAGAGATAAACAATATTCCACTTTCCATCATCTGCCTGCCTACCTCCATGCAGACAGAATCTAGGTGTGATAGGAGAATTTCTGGCTCTCCAGATGTTTTGGATTACAATTTCCACCATTATCAAAACATCCCGGGGATTCTGGGAGTCAAAGGTTCCCAATTTCACTTCCTAGTTCTTGATTAAGCCACAAAATTGCTCAAATTCAGTCTCTTTAAGCCGGGGATTCTCAACCTGCAGCCCACGGGCCGGATGCATCCCATGGCACCGTTTCATATGGCCCCCCACCGCCTCCACCACACCAGGAAGTGTCATGTGGTGTAGGAAGGGCAAAACGTCTGTCCGGCCCCCGAATCTGCTAGGGAACATGACCCGGCCCGCAGCTTTAAAAGGTTGAGAATTCCTGCTTTAAGCAGACAGCCACACACTCTCACAAAAATCTGTTAGTTGTCATCAGTATAAGGCATGACTTATTTAGCAACAGAGTCCTATTCCTCTCTCACACCAGTGAAACAGCTCTTTCCCACTATTCTTTTCTGCTTCTTTAACCCAAATCCTTCCAGCTGAGCTAACTGAGACACCCAAAGGTTACGGGACTTGTTCTGAAGCTATGCCAGGAAGCAAATTACTTCCTGTAGAATGAGAGCCACAAGAACCTTTGGAGTACAACAAGATCACAGGAGACCATTGCAAGATGCCTATCTTGGACCTCAGCCAGAAAAAAACTGGGTCACACAGATATTCACCCCATTAAAGCCTACCTCAAAATAATGAGGAGAGATCATCATCTTCCATTACACTGCATCACAAAAAAAATGTCTGCTACTTGGTCTAATCCTGTGTCCTATACTAAATCCAAATCTGAAGTCTGATTCACTTTAGGACATCAGGATCTTAAGTAAGCAAAACTTACCCTCTTGGTTAGGTTCTTGCGTTGATCCTGTGGTGGTATATTTGCCACAAATACAACAGAAATTGTCCAGTTTATTAACACAGCTGTTCCTACTCATCTTTAGCTCAAAACAGACTCACTATGCCCTAGTTGTACTATCCGAAAAAGATGGTTTTGCACTAGAGACACGCCCTTGGTCCATCTCACCTTATATACAGTAAAACCTCAAATAACAACCGCATCACATAACACTAACATTGGATAATGATCTGATATATTTGGGGGGGGGGGGCGGGGGCGGGAATGCATCGCATAACGCGAAAATCCTATTGGATGCATTGGATAATGTTCGCTAAAGCCTGTGCCGGTTGCAATGCATCTCTATGGAGTTTTGACGTTAACCATTGCATTCCATAGGATTTCAGCATTATCTGATGCATGCATCGGATAACACTAAAAACTGGATAACACTAAGACTTGAGGAACCAAGTTTTAGTGTTATCTGAGGTATTACTGTACCTATTTATGACATCAGCTCACTGACTTACCCAGAAATGCTGGAACATGCATGCTACCAGGGGATGTGATTCAGCTAAGGCAGCAGCAGGTCTAATGGTAGCTGCTACTGTTATAATGTTCCCATGTAAAAATACATTGCCCAATCCATATGAACAGCTATAGCACACCTATAACTTAAAATATGTATGTGATAGGCAAATTGAGTTCAGATTTGAAATCAGCACACTCGATATCATGTAAATCAAATGTGTTATTCCCAAATCGTTATTGTGCAGTGTTATCTTTGCTTTGGCTGGATTCCAAAGCTTCATCTCAACAACAATGTCGCTACCGAGACAGCAAAGCCATACCACCTCTCTATGGTGTACCAAGGGATCAAAATAAGTCTCAGTTCTTCAAAGAAGAGTTTCTGCTAAAGAAGAGCAGCCTCCCAAGACATTTTGACATCTGAGGCATTGAAGAAACAGTCACCCCATCCAATGGCATCTGAGGTTTGTTTTTGTGGGAGGGGGGGTTGGGGGGGCACCACAACCTGGTGATGTTTCCCCTTCCAATCCAACTACTGACATCCTGATGGAGAAAATAAGCTTTCCACATCTTGCTCTCCTTTCAGGGATACAAAGAAGGGCCTTGAAATTTCTCATGTGTCTCAAAGTATCCAAGACCTTCTAAAAAATGGTGTGAATGAGGAATTTAGGAAAAGTTCTTAGGGACCTTCCTCTGAAAACAAGCAGCATAGCACCTTCCTAGAAAACTCACACATTTTAGAACTTCACAGGAGTTCACAGAAGAACAAATACCACACAAAATAAGGAACACAGGTTTTAAAGTATGAATGGCTAAAAATACACATAATTGAACAAAAAAAAACCACTCTGAAGCATGATTCAGTCAAAGCTGAAAGGGTAACGTGGGTAAAAAGCACAAATAAATCTTCGTCTTAGGAAAAATGTATTCGAAATGAAGATAAATTTCAAAGTAGAAAAGAAAATACAAAGCAATTCAAAACTAAGACAAGATGAAAAACCATTGCAAACAATATCTGAAGCATTTCTACATTTCTGGATAAAATAGGGTTATTCAATATATAGTCCAAACTATGCCCCTCCCCCCCCACACACACACACACAACTATGCATGTACAAACTCACATGGAACCCTATGGACCAAAACAAAAAGGCAAAACAAGGGGATGCTGGGCACAGCAGATCTGAAAAGGGGGAGGGATACGAAAGGGGGAGGAGAAATACAGTGTTGCAGGGAACAATACTGCATAGGGACATGGAATGTGAGGTCTATGAATCAAGGAAAACTGGAAGTGGTTAAAAACGAAATGGAAAGAATAAGCACTGACATATTGGGCATCAGTGAGCTCAAATGGACAGGGATGGGTGAATTCAGCTCTGGAAACCATCATATCTACTACTGTGGGCAAGGAAACCTCAGAAAAAACGGAGTAGCCATAATTGTCAACAAAAGAGTGAGGAAAGCAGTAATGGGATACAACATCAAAAATGATAGAATGATGTCAGTCAGAATCCAAGGCAAACCTTTCAATATCACTGTAATCCAAGTCTATGAACCAACCACTAGTGCAGATGAAGCCACAGTTGACCAGTTCTATGAGGACCTACAACACCTCATAGAACAGACACCAAGAAATGATGTCCACATTATCTTAGGAGATTGGAATGCCAAAGTAGGAAATCAAAAAGTAAATGGGATAACAAGCAAGTTTGGTCTTGGAACACAGAATGAAGCAGGGCAAAGATGGATAGAGTTCTGCCAAGAGAATGCACTAGTCATAGCAAACACTCTCTTCCAGCAACACAAGAAGTGGCTTTACACATGGACATCACCAGATGGCCAGCATCGAAATCAGATTGATTACATACTCTGCAGTCAAAGATGGAGAACCTCCATTCAGCCAGCAAAAACAAGTCCTGCAGCAGACTGTGGCTCAGATCACAACCTACTGATCGCAAAATTCAGGCTTAGACTAAAGAAAATGGGGAAAACAATTAGACCAGACAGATATGACCTACACAACATCCCTAAAGAATACACGTTGGAGGTCGGTCATGAACAGATTTAATGTCCTGTACCTGATAGACAGAGTACCAGAAGAATTATGGACAGAGACATGGGATATCATGCAGGAGGCAGCAAGAGAAACCATGCCAAAAGAAAAGAAGCATAAGAAAGCAAAGTGATTGTCTGATGAGGCCCTTAAAATAGCAGAGGAAAGAAGGAATGCAAAAGTCCAAGGAGAAAGGAAAAAATACGACCACCTGAATACAGAATTTCAAAGAAAAGCAAGGAGAGATAAGGAAAACTACCAGAACGAACAATGCAAAGAAATGGAGGAAAACAACAAAAGAGGCAGGACTAGAGATCTTTTCAAAAAAATTGGGGAAATCAAGGGAACATTTAAAGCAAAAATGACCATGATAAGGGACAAAGATGGAAAGGAGTTAGCAGAAGCAGAAGAGATTAAGAAAAGATGGCAAGAGTACACAGAGGAACTCTACAACAAGGACCTCAACACTTGATAATAACAATGATGAGGAAATTGAACTTGAACCAGACATTCTGGAGAGTGAAGTCAAAAAGGCCCTAAAAAGCACTGCAAACAATAAAGCTAGTGGAAATGAAGGTATGCCAGTTGAATTTTTTAAAGCCCTAAAAGATGATGGAATCAAACTACTGCATTCAATATGCAGCAAATTTGGAAAACAAAACAGTGGCCACAGGATTGGAAAAGATCAGTGTACGTTCCAATCCCAAAAAAAAGGCAATGCCAAAGAATGCTCAAATTACCGAACAATTGCGCTCATCCCACATGCCAGCAAGGTGATGCTCAAGATAATACAGGATAGACTTCAGCAACATGTGGAGAGAGAACTATCAGAGGTGCAGGCTGGTTTCAGAAGAGGCAGGGGGACTAGAGACCACATTGCCAACATACGTTGGATCATGGAGAAAACAAAAGAATACCAGAAACAAGTCTACTTTTGTTTTATTGACTACACCAACCTAATGTGGCAAGTAATTAAAGAGATGGGAATACCAGAACGCCTCATATGTCTCATGGGAAATCTGTACACAACCAAGAAGCAACAGTTAGGTCAGAACACGGAAAGACAGAGTGGTTTGGAATAGGAAAAGGAGTAAGACAAGGCTGCATTTTATCACCCTGCTTATTCAGTCTATACACAGAGCACATAATGTGCAATGCAGGGATGGAGGAATCAAATATGGGATCAAAATTGCTGGGAGAAACATCAACAATTCGAGATATGCAGACGATACCACCCTAATGGCAGAAAGTGAGGAAGAACCTCTTGATTGGATTGAAGGAGGAAAGTGCAAAAGCTGGCTTGAGACAATATTAAGAAAACCAAGATAATGGCAACAGGTCCCATCAGTCCCTGGAAAATAGATGGGGAAGAAGTAGAAGCAGTGACAGATTTTACTTTCCTGGGATCTAAGATCACTGCAGATGGCAACTGTAGCCATGAAATAAAAAGACGATTGATTATGGGGAGACAAGCTATGAGAAACCTGGGGAATATAGTGAAAAGCAGAGACATCACCTTGAAAACAAAAATTCGCATAGTCAAAGCAATGGTATTCCCAGCATAGCTGTCAAGTATCCCTTATTGGTCGGGAAAACCCTTTATTTTACCCTCTTTCCTGCCGTCATCCCTTATTAATTAGACTGCAATGCCCTACTGCTGCCATTGGAGGGCAGCACAGGATAAGCATAGCTGTCAAGTATCCCTTATTTGCCAGGAAATTTCCCTTATTTCCAAATCCAAAACTTGACAGATGATTCCCAGTGGTAATGTATGGGTGTGAGAGCTGGACCATTAGGAAGGCTGAGCACAGAAGAATAGATGCCTTTGAGATGTGGTGTTGGAGGATAGTCCTGAATGTCCCTTGGACAGCAAAGAGAACAAATAGGTCAATACTGGAAGAAATCAATCCTGACTGTTCATTGGAGGGACACATAGTGAAGATGAAGCTAAAGTACTTTGGACATCAAATGAGAAGGGAGGACTCACTTGAGAAGGCCTTGATGCTGGGAAAGGTGGAGGGCAAGAGAAGAAGGCGGTGTCCAAAGATGAGATGGTTAGATGGTATTGTAGACACAATGGGCACAGAGCTTGGTGGGCTGAGGGGGATGGTGGAGGACAGAGGTGCCTGGAGGAAAATAGTCCATGGGGTCGCAAAGGGTCGGAATCGACTGTGCGACTGAACAACAACAACAACAACAACAACAACAACAACAAAACAAACTCTCAAATGTAGCAGTTAGAAATATTTCTGTCAGCATACAGTGGGAACCAAGCAACAATACTGCAGAAACAATGGGATAATTAATGCAAATTTGATAGGCACTAGGGCGAAATGGAAAAACAAGCAGAAGGTTGGCCACAAGGAATGTTGAGTTGTCTGTTGTTCACCAGGAAAACAAACTGTGTTTTTGAAGTGTTTTTACTTTGAACACTCCAAAGCCTTTTAAAGGTTGTTCATAAGCACCCACAAAGCATACTCCAATCACCACTTTTTGATGCCTGCCAGTTCTTCCGCCACATGTCCAAACAACCAACTCACCAACCCTACCAAGCAACAAAAGGGATTAGTTAAAAGAACTGACATTAGAGAAATATGGGCAGAATTTATACAGGTGAAACTTGTAAAATTAGAATATCGTGCAAATGTTCATTTAGTTCAGTAATGCAACTTAAAAGGTGAAACAAATATATGAGTTTAGTGTAAGGGACCGAAGACAACACAACAGCCGAAGGGTTGGCTTAACACAGGTTTATTGCATGATGATCCGGAGGAACATGTGGTAATGGCGGATGGGTAGCTCAATATATACAGCTGGCTATACATTTGAATGTGGCTCGTTGACAGACTATTGGTTGCTGCCTGCGTGACGTCGTAGGAAGTCACGCCCTTCTTGACCAGGTGAGGAGGTCGCGGGGAATCTTCCCGCGCTGCTGATCCAGGTGGCTATGATCCATTAGAGCTGGACGCTCGCTACTGCCCTCTGGTGGTCACTAGCTCGCGTCCCCTTATTAAGCATACATTGATACAGGTGATGGTTATAATGTTGCACACAAGGGTTACATTGATAACACATGGCAAAGGTACATTGTTAAAGGCACTGCTTTACAGAACACAACAATGAGATAGACTCATTACATGCAAAGCGAGATAGTTCAAGCCTTACTTTGTTATGGTTTACAGCTTATGAAAACCCCAACCCCCCAATCTCATGTACACTGTATGCCATGATCATCACAATTATAATGAATTAAGGCATGACATCTCTCGCTTTGCATGTTGTGAGTCCATCTCATATATTTGTTTCACCTTTTTAGTGAAATGAATGAACATTTGCACGATATTCTAATTTTCCAAATTTCACCTGTAGATTGTGCACAGTATTAGGGAAAGGAGTAAGGCCAGAACAATTTTTTTATCATTTCAGTACAAGGGGACATATATAGAAATAAAATGTTTATAAAATAAAATCTGAGAATAGTTTAATCAAGGGTTCCCAAACTTTTCAAACTGGGGCCCAGGCCACACTCTCTCAGTCAGCTTTTAGAGCTGGATGACTATTTTGCCCTACCTGCATAATGGGGTGGCCATTTTGTCCCAACAGCTTCAAAGGGGTGGCCATTTCATTTCATGTGGGGGTGACTCAGGGGAACCCCTGAGTTAAATGAAAGTCTATAATGTCTCGCTGGTGGTGGAAGCAAATAGTATTAAGTAAGTTTGTTAAGTTTTTTTGTATTTTTTTACATTTTTCTATTTGTATGATGTCTTCTTTTGTTTATTTTAAATCCATCCACCAAAGAGGAAATTTTTCTTAGTTCATTTAAGACAAATATTCTTAAAATGGACAAACTGTTTCCTAAATACAGTGATACCTCATACAACGTCCAAACTTTTTTCCACAAGTTTGGACTCTATACGGATTTGGACTTTGTATGAGGCATGCAAAATCCTAGCCGCGTTGCCTCATACAACGTCCAAATCCTTGCTGCGATGCCTCGTAAAACGTTGTTTCCATAGAGATACATTGTACTGTAATAGCACAGAATTCAGGGCAAAGTCAAGGGAACAGACAGGAAACTGACAGAACTTTAAGAAATTATTTCTAAAGGCTAAAAACATTACAAAAACTTGTCAAACAACCCTGATTGTCCAAGAACCTGAAGAATGCTGCAAAAATCCCAGGAATGTTTCTAAAAATTCTGATGAAAAAATTCAAAAAAATCCAAAATCGTGCTCAAAACCACTCCTAAACACTCTTCACCTCATGCAAAACCCACAAGAGCAATGCACGCATGTGTCCTGCCTTTTATACTGCCCAGGCACAATCCAATCTGGGGAAAACCCAATGCCTCACACAAAGTCAAGCGGCTTTGTATGAGGCAACTTTTTTCAAAGAATTAGGCAATGTTGTATGAATCCGATGTTGTATGAAGCGGACTTTGTATGAGGTATTACTGTATGACAGAACATGTTTTTTATTTTTCTTATTATAACTGAGAAGAAAGCAAAGCTGACCAACCAACATCTTCATGTGTTTACATATAGTCCAGTTCCCCTAAATGAAGGAAGAATTAAAATTACACAAAAGTCTCCCCCCACACACACCCCCTCCCCCCCACACACACACCATACCTTGTTCTTAGATTTCCTTGTTGGGGCAGCCCATCGTAGACAGATAACACGTCAAAATCTTCTTCTAGCGCAAAGGACTGAAACACGAGCTGTACCCGGTTCTGCTCCTGGGCGGTGATCGTCCATGTACAGTTTGCATAATTTGGATAGCCGTATGGGAATCCCGGACTCTGTATTGTCCCGTTTGGACCTTGCAAAACGTAACTGCAGTTCTGGGCTGAGAAGGAGAAGAAAGGCACACATAAAACAATTGAAATTGCACTGTCGATGCTGAATTTTAATTAGGAATTTTAAGTTGAATTGGAGTGGACATGTTATCACTCCTCCATCCATTCACAGTACAGTGATACCTCATACAACGTCCAAACTTGGTTCCAAAAGTTTAGACTTTATACGGATTTGGACTTTGTATGAGGCATGTAAAACCCTAGCAGCAATGCCTCATGCAACATCCAAATCCTTGCCGCGATGCCTCGTACAACGTCGTTCCCATAGAGATACATTGTACTGTAACAGCACAGACTTCAGGGCAAAGTCAAGGAAACAGACAGGAAACTGACAGAACTTTAAGAAATCATTGTCTAAAGGCTAAATGCATTACAAAAACATGTCAAACAACCCTGATTGTCCAAGAACCTGAAGAATGCTGGAAAAAAACTAGGCCAACATTTTGAAGGAGATAGCTATCTTAAGATGTCGCACCAAAATCACCAAAGAATATTGAGATACTTTTAAGAATATCACATTTTATTTGGAATGAGCTTTTGTGGGTGATAATTCCACATCTTCCTCATGCACATGTGTATAATATTAAAGCCAGGATCCTATTACTGTTTTTATTTAGTTTTATAAAGATCATATTACATATACTAACCAACTCATTCATGTAGGTTTGCCTGTATTACTACCATACTGTGTATGATTTTTTTCTCTCCAAATGACTATCGGAGAAAACACCTCACTCTTCAGCAAAAACAGATATTTGCTTAAAAGCAGAAAGTATTGATTCACCACCATGGAGTACCCTCAATGATGAAATGGTTTCTGCTTTCAAGCTGGTTGACTAGTACAAGTGATCTTATTGTGGCCACCAAGATGGAAAATAGCCCTTTGAAAGGTTATAATAATAGTAAAGGTCTTCCTTGCTCGAAAGCCAGTCATATCCAACTCTAGGGGGCAGTGCTCATCTCCATTTACAGCCTAAAAGCCAGCAATGTCTTTGTCCACAGACATGTCTGTGGTCATGTGGCAGGCATTAGACTCTGGATTACATGGAACACTGTTACCTTTCTCACCAAGTGACCTATCTATTTGCAATTTCTTGCTTTCAAACTTCTAGGTTGGCAGGACCTATGACTGATGACAACACTGCTGTTCTGCCAACCTTCCAATCTTCAAGCTCAGCATTTTAACCACCAATCCACCACCACAACAGCACATAATGAAAATATGTGAGGGAAAGGAGTTTGAGCAGAGACCAGTTTGTGGGGACATTCATAAGAAAGCAGACTATGAGTCTAGAGCAGGGATTCTCAACCTGCGGCCCACAGGCCGCATACACCCCATGGCACAATTTCATGTGCCCCCACCTCCTCCACCACACCCAGAAGTGCCATGTAGTGGAGGAAGGGCAAAATGACTGTCCGGACACCGAAGCTGTCTGAGGGAGCGTGACCTGGCCCCCCGGCTTTAAAAGGTTGAGAATTCCTGGTCTAGAGAAACATGATTAGCACATCAGAGAGTAAACAAAATAAAAGACAAAACATGTTGTGACACTTTGATGTTCAGGAATTGATACGCAGCAGCCAGCATAACAGGGCCAAACACAACTTTATTTTGGGAACTGAACATGGAGAGCAATGGCGCAGCAGCGCCTATACATACAATACAGGAAAGATACATTCGGGTGGGAAACAACTGGATCGGATAAGAGAACAGTGGGGTGATCATGGGGTGACAGAGACTGTGAAACCTTTCGCACTTCTCATTAGAAAGGGAGGGAACGGAAGTCCCACGAGAGCTTAGTTCTAAGAAGAACACAAAATGGAGGATTACCCGATCCCAACAATTAAATACAAACTGTTAAAGCAATACAATCAGTTACATACACCTTAAAGACTAACTGCTGTATTTAAATGTGAGCTTGGTCAGAATTCATACACAAAGTAAAGGTAAAGGTTTCCCTTGCTCGAAAGCCAGTCGTATCCAACTCTAGGGTTCAGTGCTCATCTCTTTTTCAAAGCCGAAGAGCCAGCGCTGCCTGCTTCTGCAGACAGTAAAATACAGCAGGTATTAAGGTGCCACAACATTCTAGTTTTGTTTACTCTCTGATAAGCGTGCATAGACTACCGTTTCAAAAATTATGACTTGAATAGTAAAAATTCCCTGGGTCTGCATATTAATGCAAAGTCCACATGCCACACATGCATATGAGTTGTGAGCAGCTGTGTGTCTGAAGAGGAATTGCTCTCAACCCGTAACACAAAATGGTTGCTTACTGTTCCTTCTCCACCTCGCTGGGTTAACGAGGGGTCTTCCTGCGGCACATTTCAAATTACTCCCTGCAGCATTTTCAGGAATGAAACAGTCCCTGAAACCCACCCTATGAGACACGGGTCATGGCCATTCCTCCATTTTGTACACCGCTTTCCCACAAGACTAGGTCCAGTGGGGCTGAGAGAGATTCCCCCATCATGGCCACCTTGAGGGACAGGTGGACCAAACAGCCTTCTGAGGGCATCCTTGTTAATTACACCTTAGCAATGAAACAACCAATCAGAGTAGAGAGAGATTTTGAAAGTCAGGTGTGGCATTTTAACTGCCAGATGAGTTTTGGCGGGAAGGGATACTCTCTGCCTTTCCCTCAGGTTGAGGAAAAGTAACTAATAGGGAACCACAGTTACTTTTGGAAGTGTCCATTCTAAGAACTGTCCATTCTAAGAAAGACTGGCTTTTAATGAGCACTTTGGGCTGCGATGGCTCAGTGGTTAAGAAGCTTGCCTTGTTCACTGGAAGGCTGGCAAGTCAGCAGTTTGAGATCCGGGTACTGCATGATGGATTGAGCACCCATCTCTGTCCCAGCTCTTGGGGGACATGAAAGGAGCCTCATTCGGGAGTTCCCTGAACAGAGTTTCTTCTGCAAAAATCCTTTCAACCCAGAATAATTTCTGACACAAAATGATTATTATAATGAGCAGTTGAATGTTTAAAAGTCAGCAGAATTTGAAGTGAATTTTAATAAATAAATAAATATTGTTGGCTGGTTTAACAGCTGAGAAGTCTCTCTTTTTTATAAGTGCAGGTGGGTTTTTAATTGGGGTTTGGGATGTTTTATTGGTTTTTTATGTGTTTTTAGTGTCTGATACGTAATGCCACCCAGAGTCGTTGTCGAGTTGGGCAGCAATACAAATGCGAAAAATATAAATAAATAAATAAATAAATAAATAAATAAAGTGAGTGAGAGCTATGCCCCTGAAGCCTTGCTTTTCTTGAGTAACGTGATTTGTGCCTTAAAACAGAAATAAATAAGACATACATATATCTATCTTTAACACTCAAGAAATCATTTAACTACAAACTTGCTATTCCGATATCAGCCAATATCCTGCTGCTAAGTGTCAACCAAACACTGTGATTTGGAAGAGGGAAGGGGTTGCATGCCCTAAAAACCACCGCAGGCTTTAAATAATAGAACGTAGGTTGTAGATTTGAATTTGACATGAAATAAACTTGTGAAATTGAACTAAAAAAGGATTAGTTTTTTAAAAAACGACTTTAGAGAAATATGGAGGGCATTAGTAAAAGGGAAAGGACTAAGGCCAGGGCAAGATTGTAACAAGGGGATGAATTTAAAAATAAAATGTAATGATATATAGAGAATAGTTAAATGAAAGTCTATATTGCAGCATTGGTAATGGGTGCACATAGTAGTTCTATATAAGTTTGTTACGATTCTCATGTTTTTTTAAATATATAGTTGTATCATGTTTTTCTTTATTATGAATAAATATGTTTTAAAGAATAATAAGATAGTAGGTAAGTTAACCATTAGTTTCATATTGATTGCTATGCTGAATTCATGCTCTGATTGCCTTTAAGCACTGACTGAGTAGCTTCTTTCAAAATTGTTACTTTTTTGCCAAGGTGTTTCTATCTGTGAAAAACAACAACACTGCAAGCATCCTTTGCTTACTAGAGACAAGAGGGCCAAACCCTGCACTTTGGCTTATACCAGGGATTCCCAACCCATAGACCGTGGGCTGTATACACTATTTCATGTGGCCCACCGCCGCCACGCACCCGGAAGTGGAAGTGGGGATGTTTACAACAGCCATAAAATGTGCCCATGCATGAATAAATGTATTTACATCAGCCATAAATGTGACCATGGCTGTTGTAAATGCAGAAGTAGGCACAATTATTTATGCTTCCAGAGACATGGTCCAGCCCACTCACCTGTCCAGGGGGGCGTGGTCAGGCCCATGGCGTAAAAAGGTTGGGAACCCCTGGCTAATACCAAGCAAATTAATCTTAGCCACTGTATTAGTTCATGATTTTCAACAAGTCATGTGCTCTGAATAAATGAAGAAGTGGCTTGCAATCTATGAATCAGATTTACAGGTGCTGTGTTTTTAAGTGGAAAACCTTTGAAGGACAAATCCTTACACATTATAGTCGATGGGGAAAACGTGAGAAAATAGATTCACTGAGAAAAATATCTTTCAAAGTGCACGCATTAGGAAAGCAAAGTACTGTACCAAAATACTGTACATGCATATTTCTATGCACAATGGAAAAGCAAAGTCTCATAGCCACATGGAAATTAAGGTTTAAATGAAACTACAGGTAGCATTTTGAGAAACACAAGGAAATCAAGAATGCAAAATGTTCCCATCTGTTCCTTAAGATGCCTATTTAGAGGCATCTGATCACACATGTTTGTTTTGGAAGAAGATGAAAAATGCAGATTGGTAAAGAAGCTAGATAGAATGAATTTATGGTTGAACGAGAAAAGAGGAGTTAGAAATACATAACTTGGTCCATCTATATCAGGAGTTCTCAACCTTTATAAGCTGGGGGCCGGATCACACTCACTCAGACAGCTTCAGGGGCCGGACAAATAATTAAATGAACAAACATTCAAAATAATAAGTCAAATATCTGATGGCATCTGAGGCAGGCAAGCTTAACTCTAAATATCTAACTTATTGGCAATGGTAAAATATCCTTAAAATTAAATAGTGTTGGGATATCTTGAAGTATGATATGAGGAATATCTAGAAGAGCTTAGCACAATTGGGGGGGGGGCAGATATAACATAAATTTACCAACATTGATAGAGTTTTTCATATCAGGGACTGAAATAATTTAAGGATTTTAAAACATTTGCCAAGCCAAGACAAGCCAAACTGCCACGGAACTAATCTACCGTATTTTCCGGCGTATAAGACGACTGGGCGTATAAGACGACCCCCAACTTTTCCAGTTAAAATAAAGACTACCCCTCTTCCAATGCACACCAAATAAAAATTAACCCATACTCAACCAAGACGCGCAGCCCTCCGAGTCGAATGGGCAGGTTCTGGTGGAGAGCCCATCCACGCTCACGTTCTCCTCCTCGAGGTACAGGAAGATGTGTGCAGCTTGCTTCCCCTTGCTTCATACTCCCCACACATAGCAGGGACTCAGCCGCGGCACCCCCCACCATATGCGCCGGACATATGAAGCAAGGGGAAACAAGCTGCAGTTAAGTACCTGTCCTATAAGACGACCCCCGACTTTGGCACAGATTTTTCAGGGTTAAAAAGTAGTCTTATACGCCAGAAAATACAGTAAATACAAACATGATTTACAAAAAGAAGAAATCTGCTTCATATTATGTCAGACGCTCCACCTAAGATAAGGAGAGAAGTAGCAGTGAATGCCAAAGGAACTAAGGAAGAGAATGACCCTCGACATCCCCTGAATGGATATGAGCCTCAAGTTTGCCGGCTCAGATCCAGGAAGAGCTTTATGGCAAGGACAAATATTCTTGAGGGTAAAGAGCAAAACCCAATTAGAAGATGGAGGAAGGAGCTCGCTTGTCAAAACAAAATTAAAGATATAGCTGTGGAACTCAACCTCCCCTACATCACTTGGAGGACCCTGAATAGGTTGGAGTCTCTAAATGTAAGACCAACATGCTCAAGTGGGAGCTGCTGGTGGACTACAACACCAGGGGTGTGCAGGGCACCATGGGAAGGTGCTGGACATGGAGTGGTGGGGATGCCCATTTGGGGGTTGGGGGGGATCCCATACATTGCTATTGTTCTCAGAGGTGAGGGTGGGGTGGGACAAATCCCAATTGCCTAATATACTAGCATGCGCCTGAACTGTGTGAATGTGATTACAGAATCCAAATCATCATCTAGTCTGTCAGTTGCTACCAGAAACATGTACCAATGAGGATTTAATTTTGGCCAATGACAAAGCCAAGAAGGTGGCTCCATTTTGGCAGTTTGAAGTCTGACCTATAGAAGAAACTAACTTAATCTTTGATTTCAACAGTGCTCTGCAAGCTATCAGTTCAAGCCAGTCACTTCCCCAAAAGACTAGTGGGTGGCATACCTGTCAACCATCCCATTTTACCCAGGAAAACCCCTTATTTTTACCCCTCTTCCCGCCCCCTCCCATTTTATTAATTTCCCCGTATTTTCCCTTATTTTTAAAAATATATATCCTGACCAGAGCCTTTACAGGCGAAGCTGCAGTATGTTTTTCCGGCCACCAGAGGTCGCTGTGTGGCAGGCATTTCACTTGTGGAAGGGGAGAGAGAGAAGGTGGTGGGAGGGGCGTTCTGTATTTTCTCTTTCATTTTCCTCCTGCCACATGGCCAATATGGAGGCTGCTTCGTTTTTGCTACTGAGCTGGTCGGAACCACCATGCTGGAGGGACGGGAGTCTACTCTAAAGGTGAGTGATATTTCATATATGCAGGGGCAAATCAGCTCTTGGTCTGGGGGCACAGACTTCTCTCTCACTCTCATACTTTATTGAGCTGTTTCTGCCCTGCCTCCTGGCTTCCGTTTCTACAGTTCTAGAGTTAACTTGGGAGGGTTGGGGGGTGGGGGGGATGGTGCTTGATCACTATATGAGAGAGAGGGGGGTTCTGTTTCTGTTCTAGAGTTAACTTGGGTGGGGTGGGGTGTTGAGGGATGGTGCTTGATCACTATATGAGAGAGGGGGGTTCCGTTTCTGTTCTAGAGTTAACTTGGGAGGGATGGGATGGGGTGGGGGATGGTGCTTGATCACTATATGCTAAAGGTAAAGGGTTTCCCTTACTCAAAAGCCAGTTATATCTAGAGTGCCAAGGTTCGCCATCACAGTCATAGATTCATACAGCGGCCAATTTTTAGAGCAAGAAGCTGCTTTTTGTATGAGAGAGCAGATCCAAAATACACAGGGAGAATTATCAGAGCTCATAGATCCAGTGTGCTTGCATGGTTGTGTAAGGGGATCTGAGTTAGGTAAAGGGTTGCCCTTGCTCAAAAGCCAATCGTATCCGACTCTAGGATTCAGTGCTCATCTCTGTTTTAAAGCCGAAGAGCCAGCGTTGTCTGTGTCTGCAGACATTTCCGTGGTCATGTGGCAGGCATGACTAGACACCAGAGCGTACGGAATAATGTTACCTTCCCACCAAAGTGGTCCCTATTTATCTCCTTGCAATTTCTTGCTTTCAAACTGCTAGGATGGCAGGAGCTGGGACAAAGACGGGAGCTCATTCAGTCCTGCAGTACTTGGGAATTGAACTGCTGACCTTCTGCCTCCCAGTCAGCATCTTAGTCACTTAAGTCACTGAGTAAACAAGAAAGAAAACAAAACCAAAGTCCCCCAAGAAAATGGGGAGAGGGTTCTTTGGCCCACATAGCTTTGTGCCCATTGCATCAACAATACCATCTAGCCATCTTATTTTTGGTCATCCCCCTTCTTTTGTCCTCCACCTTTCGCAGCATCAAGGCTTTCTCAAGTGAATCCTCTCTTCTCATTTAATGTCCAAAGTACTTTAGCGTCATTTTTACTATTTGACCTTTAATGAGCAGTCATGATTGATTTCTTCTAGGATCGACCTATTTCTAACACCACATTTCAAAGGCATCTATTTTTCTGCATTCAGCTTTCCTAATGGTCCAGCTCTCACACCCATACATTACCACCAGGAATACCATTGCTTTGACTATGCAATGTTTTGTTTACAAGGTGATGCCTCTACTTTTAACTATGTTCCCCAGGTTTCTCATAGCTTGTTTCCCAAGCATCAGTCACCTTTTTATTTCACGGCTGCAATCACCATCTGCAGAGATCTTTGATCCTAAGAAAGTAAAATCTGCCAGTCGTATCCAACTCTAGGGTTCAGTGCTCATCTCCATTTACAGCCAAAGAGCCAGTGCTGTCTGTGTTTGCAGACATTTTCATGGCCATGTGGCAGGCATGACTAGAGCCCAGCAAGTCACATGGCCATATTTGGCCATGCCCACAGACTTGGCCACACCAACAGAGGGGTGTGGCCAAAATTTCCCTTATTTTCAAATCCAAAAGTTGACAGGTATATTGGGTGGGGCAGGAGTCAACCTGAACAAAAATAAGAGGGACAGACAGCAAAATTTTGTAATGTCACTGGAGGCTAGAAATGTTATTTTTGGGACTGCTGTTCCCAAAACCTCACACACCCTACAGGCTTTCATATCAGTGCCAGAATTCATTTAATCATCGGATTGCATGCAATGGGGGAAGGGTGAATCTTCTCTACTTTTACATTAGAAGTAGCCATAATGGGATTTATCTTCTCTGGCCTCCAAAACTAAGGGGAGAAATCTGCTCCATTCTTGTTTCAAGAAACCCACAGCACTTCTGTACATTGAAAGACAGAGGACTGAGCCTCAGTGTCACATCTAGTCATTGGCATTCATGCCTTCTGCTCCACTGTTGCCATATTTACTCCATGGGGAACGCCTGTCTGTAAGCGGGATTATGCAAATGATCGCAGTTATTGGAATGACTCTGGAGGGACAAGACTATACTGAGTCATGCTGTTAAGTCAGACCGGCAAAGGGGAAAAATATACCACAGCTTTTCAAAAGAAACAGACCAAGGTGACCGATGTATAAATAGCTTTCTTGGTGCCAGGGATGCTGACTTTTCTTGCCATTTTCTGTCTTGACACCAGTCAAATATATGCCACTAAGAAGATCACAGAGCTATTACCTATCCCCATAGTTAGCTTAGAGCAAAAATAGGCTACATCTGTAAAGAGGAAAAGACACGATAAAAGATAAAAGATGGACGGCCTTTGCATATAAACAAAAAACTGGGTGGACACGATGGTTGTCATACAGAATAGCCAAGTCTTTCCATGCTAAGTGGGCTGACAAGTTTCCCATGTTGACTTTCCATCAGCCTGGACCAGGGGTTCTCAAATCTAGATCCTCGGGTGTTCTTGGGCTTCAATCACCAGAAGCCAAAGTCAGCACACCTGCTGATCAGGACTTCTGGAAATTAAAGTCCAAGAATATCTGGAGAGCAAAGTTTGCTGACATGTGATGGTGAACCTTGGCACTCCAGGTGTTCTTGGACTTCAATTACCAGAAGCCCAAGATAGCTTATGGTAATTGAAGTCCAAGAACAGCTGGAGTGCTAAGGTTTGCCATCATGGGTCTAGACGAGCGATGGCTAACCTTGGCACTCCAACTGTTCTGGAACTTCAATTCCCAGAAACCCTGATCAGCAGGAGTGCTGACTTGGGCTTCTGGTAATTGAAGTCCAAGAACAGCTGGAGTGCCAAGGTTCACCACCATGGGCCTAGACTAATATTTTTTGGATTGTTAATGTCCTTTCCTTCCTCCCTGATCATCTCTAGAGTACAGAGGAGGTGTCTACCCTTTGTTCTTGAGACACATGGGGCCAGCAGCATCTCCAGCTTGATTTGCTAAGACTAACCTTCCTATAATCCTAGTTCTTCAGCATCTCCAGGTTGATTTCACAAGACTAGCCTTCATATAAACCTAGTTCTTCTTTTTGTAGTTACATACTGGGAAGTCATCCTCATTTTAGGACAACCGTATGAATATGCCGCCCTGAGTCGGGTTCTGCCTGAGTGGGCGGCATATATAAATATGACTATTAAATTAAATTAAAATTAAAAATTAATATGTGATCTCTAAAATGTTCTCAATGGCCTCGCTCAGCTCTTGTAAACTCAAACCAGTGAATCCCATAGGAAGTCAACCCACCTCACATTTAGTTTTCCTTCTTTCCTACTGCCTTCAACCTTTGCCAACATTGTCTTCTCCAGAGCATCTTCTCTTCTCATGAGGTGTGATTTTCTTCCCTCAGGAGAGGAAGTTGTTATAATATTCAGGCAGGGAATATTGTTGTTGTTCAGTTGCACAGTTGAGTCTGACCCTTTGCAACCCCATGGACCACACCACGCCAGATTCCTCTGACATCTGACATCCTCCATAGCCCACCCAGATCTACGCCAACTGTGTCAATGATGCCATCTACCCATCTCATCCTTTGCTGCCCCTTTCTCCTTTTGCCTTCAGTCCTTCTCAGCATCAAGGCCTTCTCCAGTAAGTCCTCTCTTCTCATTTGGTGGCCAAAGTGCTTGAGCAGTCAGGGCTGATTTCCTTCAGGATTGACTGATTTGATCTCCTTGTATTCCAGAGGACTCTCAAGAGTCTTCTCCAGCACCACAGTTCAAAGGCGTCTATTCTTCTGCACTCAGCTTTCCTTATGGTCCAGCTCTCACAACCATACATTACTACTGGGAAGACAATTGCTTTAACTATGCAGACTTTTGTTGGCAGCGTGATGTCTCTACTTTTTATTGTGCTGTCTAGGTTTGTCATAGCTTGCTACTTTTTGCTCACCTAACAAAAGCAAGTGTGTGATACTTTCATTGAGCCACTGACATCTCAAATACAGGTTCCCTTTCAATTCCTGAAAGTCAGCTTGTTGTTGAGATCTTAAGTGGTGTAATAAGGATACCAGATTCCCCATATTTTTTAATTATTTCTATTGTCTGTTGTTTCCGCTCCTAAATCTGTTTGCCCTACTTCTTCATTTATCTATGAACCTTTTTAAAAACAAAATTGCAAGAAAACACATTTGGATAGGCAGATATGCAATGAGATAGGTTTATTCACCTTTCATGTCAACATAAATCAATAATAGATATACTGTGCTTCTCTGCCTCCTGGAGTCAGACTATAAGAAGAGATCTGTGCAGGCGTTGAGAGCATTTCATCAACCAGATCACTGGTTGAAAAGGTCCAGTGCATTTTGTAATTATACACAAGCCAGAAGATTTAAAATATTTTCATTGATATGTTATGTTTTGGTCATTATTGATCATATATGCTAATGTTAGCAACCACAAGACTGTCACAGAAAATGGCACAAAAGACTCCAGTGGATGTACCATCACCTACAAATAGCACACCCGTTTGTCAAAAGTACAGATTGAAGCATTTGCATTGCCTTCCTTGATCTTTTTAGACATGTACAAATCCCACAATCTCCTGATGGTGGGAATCATAGCCCAAGATGCCAAGTTGGGAAATGCTATCTTTACTCATAGTATCAAACAACTGAAACTATTCAAGTTCATGGCCAATCTGCTGCTTCTTGACTCTTCCTTCCACCCGCTGTTCACACCCTCCTCAAACACAGTGACTTTAAGAATGCATAAAACTTGAATCCGTGTCAAAATGCCTATTTAAAAAGTCCAGAAATGGCTGCCAAAGTGGCATATACTACAGATTAAACTAGCTAGCTGTTACTACATGACACTTCCCAAATGTACCTCTACTATGCCATTCACATTTTAAAAAACAAGATAGCTCACTACAGGCAACTGTACTACTTTAATTTGTTACTCCCCATTTTATAACCAGCTTTCCCATATATGGGATGAGCAGCAGACACAAGCTACTCAGAGGAAACAAGAGTACAGTAAAATCCCTACTCACAAAAAAAGTCTGTTCTGTAGGCTTTTGCTTAAATCTTTTTTTATGTAACTCGACGCAAACCCATAGGAAAAATTAAATTTTAATATAAATCAAAGCAAACCCATAGGGAAATGAATTTTTACGTAACTCAAAGCAAACCCATAGGGAAATGAATCAGTATGTAACTCGAAGCAAACCCATAGGAAATCGTGTAAATCTGGATATGGTTTTAGCACAAAATCATTATGTAAGTTGAATTTTATGTAAGTTGAATTTTATGTAACTCGAGGCATATGTAAGTCAGGGTTTTACTGTATTTCACTTAGAAGTTAAGCACTGATATTTTCTCACAGAAGACAATAAGAGCATTCAGACTGTGAGAGATTTATGCTTTCTGAAACCCAACAGGTGATGCTTCCTTCCATCCACTGTAGCTGGCATTAGTAACCATAGATTAACTCCATCAAAGGAGAACGTTGATATTCAACAACATTTACAGTGGCACACGGCACACTGAGATTAAAGAGCTAATTTCATCTGCAATGAATTTTTGAGACCAACGGGAAGAAGCCTTGACTTAGAAGAAAGAAAACTAACTTGTATGGAAAGCAGAAGAAAAGGTTGGAGACATTCTCCCATGGAAGAACATGCAGGTCCCTCTCAATTACACTTGGATCAGGACCCCAAGGGAGCAGGAGGTCCATCACTCCCTATAGAACAGTGGTGGTGAACCTATGGCACACAGGCCAGAGGTGGCACTCTGAGCCATCTCTGTGGGCACCGGTGCAGTCACTCCAGCACAGAGTTTGCCCCGCTCTTCTATCCAAAAGCCCAATGGCAGTGCTTCCTTCCTCCTCCCAGCACAGAGTTCACTCCCTTTTCTTCCTTCCCTGTTACTGTGTTGGCACTTTGCAATAAATAAGTGGGTTTTGGGGTTGCAGTTTGGGCACTCGGTCTCTAAAAGGTTTGCCACCACTGCTATAGAACATAGTCAGGAGTCTCCAATGTCAAATTCCTTAAATGACACAGAAGGGTCTGGAGCAATTGTGGTAGTAGAGGAAGAGCAGGAAGAGGAGGAAATACCAGAGTAAAATTGAAGGAACAGGAAGTGAAAAGGGTAAAAGTGGTAGAGAGAAAAATGGGTTAGTAGGAATTGGGTGAAAAAAAGAGTGGGAGAGATGAAAGGTCAAAGAGAGAAAATAGTGGTAGGAGGTGATGCTTTGGAGAATTGACTCAAGCTTCTGGGAATTGAAGTCCAAAAACCAAAGGTTAGGAAACACTGCCTTGGCCCCTTCTGAGTGATCCTGCGCCCAATCCACTGGGAAGCTAGATAAAAGGAGACTGCAGAAGGGAAGATGTGCTAGTTGTGAGTCTAGTTCTGCTTCTTAGGTGGCTTGCAAAATAATTAGTGCTCTCATGCAAGGCTCTCTCTTGAACTGCACTAATCTTATAACCATGTAAATTTAGCAAGCGTCCCTTTGAGGGATGACAAACACCCCACACTTTTTGCTTGCAAACATTGCACATTTTAAACCAGAGCACCCAATATTCCAAAATAAAGGGGAAATGGAAGGGAAATCAATCAGTTTGGCTGCTAACGGAGTGTGCTGTTTTCCAAGGTCACCTCAAAATGATTCAGCATTTGTCCCTGATGTCTGTACACGCACCACTTTTAAAAGCAAAGCACAAGGACTGAAAAAATATAGAAGCATGCATGCAAAACCCTCAGCGTCCCCCTATTATAAGTCCTCCAATGGCTCAAGTTGTTAAGACACTGACTGGAAGGCGGCAGGTCAGCAGTTCAAGTCCCGGGGACTGCATGATGATTTCAGCGCCCGTCTCTGACCCAGCTCCTGCCAACCTAGCAGTTTGAAAGCAAGAAATTGCAAGTAGACAAATAGGGACCACTTCGATGGTAAGGTAAACAGCCACATGCTCATGGAAACATCTGCAAAATACAGACAATGTTGGATCTTTGGCGATAAACAGAGATGAGCACTGAACACTACAGTCGGATACAAATGGCTTTCGAGCAAGGGTGACCTTTACCTAATATTATTCACAGGTGAAGCACCTTTCCACACCCACTTCTCTTTGTTAAGGTTCCAAATTGGTCTGTACTTTGTGTGCATACCTGAAATATTTTATTAGCACATTCAAGAGGAACAAAAAGCCACTCAAGGAAAATCACTTGTTTTCATCCAATTTCATACTCAATTTCATACCATTTCATGCCATAGACAGTGATGGTGAACCTTGGCTGTTCTTAAACTTTAATTCGCAGAAGCCCTGATTAGCAGGAGCCTGACTTGAGCTTCTGGGAAATGAAGTCCTAGAACTCCTTTAGCATCAAGGTTGGCCATCACAGCCACAAGATCTGGACTGCTGTTTCTGACAAGGCATGGCTAGATCAGTAACTCATGTCAAGGTACACCAAAACCTCTTCTAAATTTGGGTTGCTCCCTTCTTAGGGAGTAAAGCACTCAAAACATAACCAATGCAATAGAGTACAGGAATAACCTCTTATCTTGACCTAGTGTAAGAAAGATTTGCTGGCACAACAGGTTCCAGTTGCTCGGGGTATGTCTGATTGTGGCTCAAAAATGCACCACATTGTTCAAGGAGACTCCTTCTGTGTAACCTCTCTTCTACTACCAGAAACATGTACTGATAAGGACTTAAGTTTGGCCAATGACACATCCAAAAAGGTGGTTTCATTTTGGCAGTTTAAAGTCTGACCTAGACATGAAAGAAGAACTTCTCTTCTGTACTATACATAAAAAGACTCAGAGGTTTATGACTGAATAAAGAATGTAGAGATATAGCATTTCAACTGCTATGTATACAAGCTCACCATAATATTTGAAACAAATCATTTTTTCCCCTGCTAGCTTTATTCACCATCCATCTTTCACATCTATGGGGAACACAATAGTGTGAATGATCTTGGTCTCCAGTGACACTTCCTTACACTTGACCTATTCCAATTCTTTCATTGCAGCCCTTCTGAGTCTTAGCCGTCTTCTAATTTCTTGGCTGCAGGCTCCAACTGGATTGATGATTGCACCAAGGTATACAAAATCTTTCACTATCCCAATTTCTTCGTTGTCAACATTGAAGTTGTTGTTCTTCCTTTGTAGCGATGATTGTTGTTTCTTAATCTTGCAGTGAAAACCTAGAATTTTGAAAATCCCTTCCCCAGTAATCACCTAATAGACGTGTGCATCAGTTACAGATGCTTATCGTTAGCTAATGAGCTTATTTCATGAGCATATGGGATGTTAGTGGCTTGCCTTTTGAAAATCCATAAAGCACTATGTAACTTGACAGCTCTGAATACCATAGCAAGAATTTTTCAAAGGTTATTTCACGCTACCGTTGTGTGCTCCTACACAAAGGTAGGGCACTGTTGGTTACCAAGGGGCATAATACAGGCACACAGTGTAAGTGACAGAAAACTCAGAATGCATCTCTGAACCCTACATTAGAGACTATTCTGTTCCAGGACCAACTAAGTGTTACTATTATATGAAACTCACATCCAGAAAATGTTGCTCAGTTGAACTATTCTGAATGGAGAAAGACCTATTACCGCACAGCCTACAACTGGAGCTGGTGAAATCTTGACTAACCTGCTGAGACTCAACTGCTAAACATTTTGCAGACAAAAAAAATACCCAGCTTGGACTCCATTTTTGGTAAAGAAACAAAATTTTAAACAGCTGTGACACATTCTTTTCCCATTGTAAAGGATACCTTTCTACTTGTTTTCAGTGAGTATGTAGACTTGAGAATTGGAGACCTCTAAATTGGCATTTTTAATCTTATCTGTCCTGCTTGATTAGATAGACAAGAGCACCGTCCCATTCCACCAGAGTGATTAATTGCTTTTTAAGAGGGGGCACATTTGAAGGGGTGCTTCTCTTGGGATGCTAACATTATAGCAATGCATCAAAACCACTTTATTTGGGCAACATGTTTGAAAGAAGATGGACATCTTGATATAGTAAATCTGGATCTATACTTGCAGATATCATTTCCCTTTGAGAATATTATGACAATAAGCATTTTTCCTTGTATCGAAGCATTGTACACATTTAAAATTATGGCATATATGAAAAATAGGTAAAATGTAAAACAAATTAAAATGATTAAACTATTTTTGGCCAACAGCAGGCTATTTCAATAAACAATTGTATTACTACTGCCTAATGCTTGAGAAAGATCCAAACAACCCATTTTGTGCTTCAAATGTTTAAATAAAACAGGCATCATAGTTTTTGGCAATTCCAACAATTCATGCAATGTGTGTGAATTGCCATAGCAGACAATTTTGTGTAGGCATACATAGGCAACAAAAATCTATTTTTGTGAATTGTATTGCCCTAACCAATGCTAGTACTCTTTTCAAGAGTACCAGACAGTATTTCATTATCCTCAATAGTGAAGAGATCTATGTTGCAATTGCTTCTCCTTGCCCGGTGAGATGACACAAGTGATGATTTACTATGTTGATACCCACACTGTTTTAAATAAGATAGCCCTGCACTGTAGTATAAGATACACTCTCTAGAACACAGTGATGTCCAACCTTGGTACTCCAGGTATTTTTGAACTTCGATTGTCAGAAGCCCTGATCACCAGGTGTGTTGGCTTGGGTTTCTGGGAATTGAAGTCCAAGAACACCTGGAGTGCCAAGGTTGGTCATTACTGCTCTATAATATATTTTATTGGATATTCCATTGTGTTACTCCATCTGTGTTGCTCCAATAAGGAAGAGAAAAATCACACCAGCTGTCACAAATGTAGGGATTTATTGTAAATTTCAAGATGTACAGATAAGGTTCCATGTACAGGTTCAAAGAACATGGTTTTATAATGTGGAAATAAAAAAGGAAATAGGCATGCCAATTGAGATACAAGGTTCCATTAACACAGTGGCAGATTTTGTGCTCTGACATTTAGCGTTTGTCAGTTATCTGAAGTTACATCTCTTTCACCTGCTAAGAAAAGCATAGGCATCTCAAACTATACTTTCTTGCAGTTCTGCCTTTTCCAACTTGTAAACCTTTCTAAATTTTCCTGTCCCTCAGCCTGGGCTCAGTTTCATCCTCCTTTCTATTTCCTGAGTGACAATTGGCTGTAGTGACAAGGAAGGGTTTTAAACAGTTGCCACTAATTTGATCACCATAATCTTTCCTGAAGACACAAAACTAATCCAAGTTATTCATGCCCTACGTCCTTTCAGGCAGGATTACTGCAGTATTCTCTATACAGGGCTATTAATTAAACCATTCTTGAAATCTCAACCATCCAAACATCCAGACACTAGGTTGCTATCTGAAATCGAAGATGAAAATCCACAACTTGTCTTGTCTTATATTGGTTAGCTCTTCATCTCTGAGTCTAGTTGCAATGTTTGTTGTAGCCTTTAAAGAACCAAGAGGCTTCAACTCCATGGATGAAGAACCTGTCATTTTTATTTTTTATTCCAGTTCTTTTTGGACTTAGCATGGCCAACATTCAGAGACTCTGTCAGATAAGTTAGGTGGGGCCACCTGTTCTCCATTCATGATTTTTCCATTAGAAACCAGGAAAAATCAGCAGACTGGAATATGTCCAAAGGAGAGTGACCAAGCTAGTAAGGAATTTGGAAACCAAAGCCTACAAAATACAGTTCAGAAAGCTGAGAAGAGATACGAGCTGCCACATAGAAAATAGGGCAAGTTTGGCTTTCAACTGTTGCAGAGAAAAAAATCTGAAATAATCAGACTTAAATTACAAGAAAACAGAATCTTACTCAAAGTGAAGAACTTGAGAAAAAGAATATTAAGAAGAATCTGACTGCAAGAGAGCTTTATTTATTTATTTAAATGTATATGCCACCCAATCAGGAGAACCTGACTCAGGGTGGCGTACAACAGTTAAAAATGTATAAAAACAGATTTTAAAATCCCAAATTGCCCACTCACTTCCCCACCCTACTACCCCCACCCCAATTAAAAGAATAAAAAGAAATGAAAGGGAATGGGGGGGGATACAACAACACAAAGGGAGGGATATTAACTAAGTACTAACTGGGAATGAGCTAACAGGTTGGAGCCGTATTCCCATTAAGGCCCCATACCTGCCCTGCCAGCCAGGTTTTAAGACTTTTCCTGAAGGGCAGCAGTTCCGTCTGTAGCCTCAATTCTTTTGGAAGGAGGTTCCAGAGGGCTGGTGCAGACACGGAGAAGGCCCTTCTTCGTGTGCCAGAGAGGCGGGCCCCTCTAGCTGAAGACACAACTAGGGAACCCCTCCAGTCCACTCTGGTTGGACGGGCAGACATTCTCGGGACGATGGGTCTCTCAGGTATCCTGGCCCACTGCCATATAGGGCTTTAAAGGTCAAAACCAGCACCTTGAATTGCACCCTGAGGCAAACTGGTAGCCAGTGCAGCTCTCGGAGTAGTGGAGAGGCACGGTCATAACGCCCACATCCCATCACCACCTGTGCAGTTGCATTCTGAACCAGCTGTAGCCTCCGAATGATCGTCAAGGGCAGCCCCATGTAGAGCGCATTACAGTAATCTAGTCTGGAGGTGACCAGAGCATGAGTGACCATGAGTAAGGAGTCCCGGTCCAGGAGCGGGCGCAACTGGTGAATTACTCTAAGTTGAGTAAAAGCCTTCCTGGCCACAACCGCCACCTGCTCTTCTAGCAGCAGTCATGAGTCCAGGAGGACCCCCAAGTTGTGCAAGACTGCCCCATCCAAGACGAGAGGTGGTAGCTCACTGGATAACCCCAGACCCCCAACCCAAAGCCACTCAGTCTTGCCAGGGTTCAGCTGAAGCCTTGTCCCCCATCCAGACCTCAACGGCCTCCAGGCATCCAGACAGGACTTTGACCGCATCACTGGGGTCCCTACGGGCCAAAATGTACAACTGAGTGTCATCCACATACTGATGGTACCGCACCCCGTGGGAATGGATGATCTCACCCAGCGGCTTCATGTAGATGTTAAAAAGGAGGGGAGAGAGCACCGAGCCCTGCGGCACCCCATATTTAAGGGGCTTAGGGCTGGATCTCTCACTCTCCAACCACAATACTACTTCAAATGGTAGTGGACCTTATTTCAACAACTATCAACCATTTATTCTAATAGTTTTCCTGCATTCGGAATAGGCTTGGTTAGCTGAACCTAAATTCCCTTCGACTTTCTTAAATTCCATCATTTTCTTGGTTTCATGTTTAATTAAGAAACATATCCAAGAAAGATTTTCGGTGGTGGTACCATGTAAGAAGAAGTCTACCATGCCATTACATTTATGTTTTCATGTGTTGCTAAAGACCTCTAAAGCAGTGTTTCCCAGAATCCAAAGTCAATTCCCCAAAGCACTGATCAGCTAATGTACTGACTTAGGCTTTTAGGCCCCACATTGGGAACCACTGCTCTAAAAGGACAAAAATTAAATAATTGTTTTGGCTGCTTGCACATATGATGTCAAACCTTCAGTTGCTGTTTCCTGCTTTTAATATGGCGGTTGGAATTTTCCAACCATCTCTTTTCACTGATGCTTAGTAATTGTTTTGTCTTGAATTTGGAGTTTATGCACACACCCATAATTCTCACAAGCCATTCCCTTGAAATGTTGATAAAAACAAGAGGGTCTAAACCTGGGGTTGGCAACTTTTAAAGTTGGGGGGACGGGTCACATTCAGACAGTTGAGGTGGCTGGACTGGTGGTCCCCCTGCAGTAAATACTGCCATAAATCATACTGCCAGCAACTCAACGCTGATTGCCGCGTGGCAGTTCACTAACCTGAGAACCCTGAGGACTTGGGTGACAATGTCCACAGGGAAGGATGATGGTCCCAAGTGGATGGAATCCCACTTGAATCCATCTTGATGGAGTGCAGCAGCTTCATCCATCCTGGCCTGAGGTTGAGGAAGACTTTGTGTGCCAAAAGGGCTCAGGACCAGAAAGTAACTCACGGAACTGGAACGATGGTACGGGTGTCACACTTTGATGCAGAAGACCAATGGAAGGCCACTGCATTATATTCTCAGGGTAATCTTCATGGTTGATCACCATGGTAATTGCCAATATTTGGAATCAGAGACGGCACAAGAAGGGGAAATCAAGTTATAATAGAGATAATAATAATTTCATTTCAGAAATTATTCTGGGTTGAAAGGATTTTTGTGGAAGAAACTCTGCTCAGGGGACACCCAAAAGAGGCTCCTTTCATGTCCCCAGGAACTGGGAGAGAGACGGGTGCTCAATCCGTCATGCAGTACCCGGGTCTCAAACTGCTAACTTGCCAGCCTCCCAGCTAACAAGGTGAGCTTCTTAACCACTGAGCCACCACAGCCCCTATAATTAGAGATGACATCAAGGAAGGCAATACATTCGTTGTGAGCAATAATAGGTGGTGACTTGGATTATTTAGGCTGGTGATGAGAGCAGTCAGAAAGCATGAGTGTTATGTATGTATGTGTGCATCTTCATTGTACTGTAAAGGCAAGTATGTAACCACTCCAGATACAAACGATCTCAGCTGTAATGGAACGCGAGCAGACAGCCCATAGAGGGCAGCTGCGAGCGTTCAGTCTCACATGGTTCACATTGCTCAATCACGAACAGCCGCGGGAAAACCTTCCCCGCATTCAGCAGCAGAAGAAAGATCTGCATTCAGCAGCAGGAAAGAGGCGTGCCTAGGCGAGGCCACGCCGGTAGCAGCCAATGAGCTACCGTGCTACAAGATTCAAATGTATAGGGCTACTGTATATATTGAGATGTATCACCGCTATTACCTCATGCTCCACCGGACCATCATGCAATAAACCTGTGTTAAGCCAACCCTTCGGTTGTCCTGTTGTCTTTGGTCCCATACACTAAATTGGCGACGAAGGTGGGATATGGCTGCCCACAGGACCAAGACATGCGCCGGCTACGAGATCAGGAAGCCGGGAGACTTGGAGCTGTTTGAGATAGACTTCAACGCAGCGCTGGTGGAGCTCGAAGTCTCAGATGAGGCCAAGAAGAGGGCCATTTTCGTCCGCATGCTCGGACACGAGACCAAGAGGACCCTGGTGGACCTGATCGCGCCGAGGAAGGTGAGCGACCTCAAAGCCACAGAGCTCCTGGCGGCGCTGCGCGCCCATCTCCAGCCAGCAATAGCGATGTTCCCCGCTCGGAGCGCGTTCTGGAGGCGAGTCCAGGCGCCCTGGGAATCGGTCGCTGAGTTCGCCGCGGCCCTGCGACTGGCCGCCGGCCCATGCAAGTGGGAGACTCCAGACGTCACCCTCCGGGACTGCCTGCTCTGCGGTCTGAGGGACACAGAGACTCAGCGCGCGCTGATGAAAAGGGAGCCGCCTCCCACGTGGCAACAAGTCCTCGACACGGCACAGGCCGCGGAGGCTACGACTGCCGGGGTGCAAGAGCTTCAGGACTGGCGCCCGAAGCCCGCCAAGGCAGAGAGCTCGGTGCGCGCGGCCCGGCGAGTTTCGAACTCGTCTGCGGAGAGCGGCGACGACGAGGACGTCCGGAGGGTCCAGAGAGAGGGCCGGCGCTGCGACGGCTGCGGCGCCGCCCACGCCCGCGCCAAATGCCCATTCCGCAAGGCCGAGTGCCACAACTGCGGCCGGCGCGGGCACATCGCCAAGGTCTGCCGGAAACGGCGCGAGGCCACAAGGAGTTCTCCAGACCGCTCGGCGAGGCAGGACCGCACCACGAGGCCAAAGGACGGCACCCGGACCACGAGGACGCGGGACGGTGTAGGGCGCATCTCCGACGACAGCGAGGACGACGCTCCGGTTTGCAGCGTTTCCACGGAGCACCCCCGTTACTTTGTTGAGGTAGTAATACAAGGGGCCCCTGTTAGAATGGAGGTGGACTCGGGGTCTTCATACTCTATTATCTCCCAGGGGGAGTTCATGAGAATCGCCCCCCGCGTGCGGCCCAAGCTCAAAGCGTTGAGGGCCACACTGAAGGACGTGCAAGGGAACCGCATCCCAGTGTTGGGGGTTGGGAAGTTCCAGGTCCAGTTTAAAAAGCACACCGCAACGCTTCCCCTAGTCGTCCTCAAGGGAGGTAAATGCAGCCTCCTCGGGACTCAATGGTTCCAGCCCCTGGGGTTGTTCATTGGGGGGGTGCACGCCGTGGGAGCACACGCCACCGGGACTGATCCAATACAGAGCGTGTGCGACGCGCACCCCGAGGTTTTCAAAAAGGGGCTCGGAAAATTCAAGGGCCCCCCAGTGACTTTCGACCTGGACCCTGGAGTACGTCCAATCAGACTTAAACCGCGCAGAGTGCCCTTCGCACTAAAGGACAAAATAGAGGCGGAGTTGGACAAATTGGTGAGCCAGGGGATTCTTGTTCCTGTTGATTCTGCGGAGTGGGAAACTCCAATTGTAACAGCGCTCAAGGCCAACGGGGAGGTCCGCATATGCGCTGATTACAAGTGCACCATCAATAAGGCGATCCGCCCTAATGCGTATCCGGTGCCGGTAGTCAGCCACTTGTTGGCCAGGTTACACGGGGGGAGGTGTTTCGCTAAACTCGACCTGGCCCAAGCCTACCAGCAACTCCCGGTGACCCCCGCCGCAGCTGCCGCACAGACCATAGTCACCCACAAAGGGGCGTTCCAGGTATCGCGCCTCCAATTCGGCGTGAATTCGGCGCCCGGGATCTTCCAGTCACTCATGGAACGCCTCCTGAAGGGGTTAGAGGGGGTGTTACCCTACTTTGATGACGTATTGATTACAGGGGGGAGCCGGGCCGAATTAGCAAGGAGGTTGGGAAAGGTCCTGACAATATTCGAAAAAGCGGGGTTGCGGTTGCGGAAAGACAAATGCGTTTTCTTCGCAACTGAGGTTGAGTTCCTAGGGTTCCGTGTTACTCCCGAGGGAATCAGGCCATCCCAATCCAAGGTGGCCGCCATTAAGAAGGCCCCTCGCCCCACCTCCAAGCCCGAGTTGCAGTCGTTCCTTGGACTGCTCAACTTCTACCACTCCTTCCTTCCGCGGAAGGCAGCAGTAGCGGAACCGCTACACAAATTGTTAAAAAAGGACGAGGCATGGAAGTGGGGCGACGACCAGGAGAGGGCTTTCAATGACCTGAAGCGACTCCTGGCATCAGATGCGGTACTGACCCATTTCAATCCCAAACGCCCAGTGGTCCTGATATGCGATGCATCCCCGGTGGGGGTGGGGGCGGTGTTATGCCACGTACTGGAGAACGGGAGGGAGGCCCCGATAGCGTTCTACTCTAGGTCCTTGTCCCAAGCGGAGAGAAACTATGCCCAGACAGACAGGGAAGCACTAGCGATAATTGCGGGGACTAAGAAATTTCATGATTTTGTGTACAGCCGCCCCTTCACCATAGTGACTGACCATAAGCCCTTGCTAGGCATTTTCACCGCAGATAAGCCCACACCCCAGATCCTGTCCCCGAGAATGCTCAGGTGGGCCATTTTTCTCAACGCGTATCAGCACGCGTTGGTATACCGGCCCGGGAAGGAGATCAGCCATGCGGATGCCCTGTCGAGGTCCCCCATTCCCCGGGATTGCTGTCACGTGGGCGAGGTAGAGAGGGACCACCAGGTCTTAATGATAGAGGTCCTAGACTCCCCTCCAGTAGTACCGGCCGACATCGCTAAAGCGACCGGCAAGGACAAAACGCTGGCCGCAGGTTGCTCCTGGGTACAGAAAGGGTGGCCCGTGTCTTCCCCAGCAGCGGAATTCGACACATTTTTCAAAAAGAAACTAGAGTTGTCCCTAGAGAGGGGTTGCCTTTTGTGGGGACAGCGGGTAGTGATCCCCACGTCTCTCCGGCCGAGGGTGCTTAAACTGCTGCACGTCAGCCACCCGGGGATCGTCCGCTCTAAGGCACTGGCCCGCAGTTACTTTTGGTGGCCCCAGCTAGACGCCGACATCGAACACATGGTCGGCACTTGCGAAGCGTGCCAAAGCTCCAGGCCAGAAGAGGCCCGCTCGCCACATAGGGAGTGGGACGCAGCAAGGGGGCCCTGGTCCCGGGTACACGTAGATTTTGCTGGCCCGTTCAGGGGAACGCTCTTCCTCCTTGTAGTGGACGCGTTCTCCAAGTGGTTGGAGGTCATTCCAGTCTCGAGCACCTCCTCGGCCACAACAATTAAACAGTTACGGAGGGTCTTTTCCACGTTCGGTTTACCCGACACCCTCGTCAGCGATAACGCTAGCTGTTTCACGTCCGCCGAGTTCGGGGCATTCATGGAGCGCAACGCCATTCGGCACATCACCTCCGCCCCCTTTCACCCGGCCACCAACGGCCAAGTAGAGCGCCTCGTGCGCACCACGAAAGACGCGCTGCTGCGCATGGGCCCCGGAGACCTCGACCTGAAATTGTGCCAATTCTTGCTGAGGTACAGGGTCACCCCATTGGCGTCAGGGTACTCCCCCGCAGAGCTGTTGATGCGCAGAAAGCTGGCCACGGGAATCTCCAAGCTAGACCCCACGAGAGTAGAGGACAAAGGGTGGAACATAGGGGTGGAACCCACAAAGAGTTTCAGCGTAGGTGCCCCGGTGCACTGCAGGAACTACGCCAACGCGGGGCCAGCCTGGGTGCCAGGCACCGTAATAGCACAAACCGGCCCCGTCTCATACCGCGTGGAGACCAGTACAGGCTTCCTGTGGAGGCGACACGTGGACCAACTCAGGCGCAGGGTCCCCGGAGAGCAGGACGGAGACGAAAATAGCATCGAATCAGCGTTAGGGTACTCCCCCACCCGCTTAGCCCAAGGGGGAGGAAAAGGGGAACATGGGTCCCCACCAAGGGGGGAGGAAAGGGAATCGATCCACAGAGATCTTTTGCGGGAGTCCGCGGCGGAAAGGAAGAGCCCCGACCACACACATACCCCTTGGAAGTTTCCCCGAAACACAGATGCCCATAGAAGTTTAGACGTTGATTTACAGTACCAGGGGGAGTTAGCGGAGTGGTCCCCCACCCGTCCTAGCGAAAAGAGGGGTTTCAGTTCAGCCCCTGGTACTTCCAGTCCCAGTAGCCCCTGTGAGTTAGAATGCAATATAGCGCCAATTTCCCGAAGACTGACACCCCCAAGACGGGAGGCATCAGCGAGTCCGCCCACCACAGTCTCAAGGTCCCCCGAGCGGGGATCAGAAGGTAGCAGAACCACAGGGGCGACCTCATCGGTTCCGCGGTTCACAATAGGAGGGTCTCCAGGGTCCGAGAGCAACAGGCAGGGGTTCACCTCCCAACTGTTCATTCCATTCCCATCCCCGGGGGCAAGGCAGGCACGGACGCCCCACAGAGCCACTAACGAATCCCCGTTTCCCGTTGCAGGACTAGCACCCGCGGAGTCAGGGATCACAGGCTCTCCAGTACTAGGTCAGACGCAGGCACGCCCCAAGCGCACGTGCGGCAAGCCACCATGGTTGCGGGACTTCGTCCCATCCTAGGGGGGAGGGATGTTATGTATGTATGTGTGCATCTTCATTGTACTGTAAAGGCAAGTATGTAACCACTCCAGATACAAACGATCTCAGCTGTAAAGGAACGCGAGCAGACAGCCCATAGAGGGCAGCTGCGAGCGTTCAGTCTCACATGGTTCACATTGCTCAATCACGAACAGCCGCGGGAAAACCTTCCCCGCATTCAGCAGCAGAAGAAAGATCTGCATTCAGCAGCAGGAAAGAGGCGTGCCTAGGCGAGGCCACGCTGGTAGGAGCCAATGAGCTACCGTGCTACAAGATTCAAATGTAGAGGGCTACTGTATATATTGAGATGTATCACCGCCATTACCTCATGCTTCACTGGAACACCATGCAATAAACCTGTGTTAAACCAACCCTTCGGTTGTCCTGTTGTCTTTGGTCCCATACACTAAAATGAGAAAGAGATGAAATAGCCACAGGGAGGAATCACTTTTTGCTAAATAATCTGGTTTGAGCTGGCAGTTGTTCAGGCAGAATATTGATGATGAATGAACACAAAAATTTGTGTTTCAAACCAGGCCAGGGAAGAGGTGGGACAAAGAATTGTTGAAGGTTCTTCATGATCTTCTCCCTTCCATCCTGCCTTTGTGAAATACAGAAAGAGCTTTATGCCACCAGCAAATCCCCTGCCAACCTCTCACCAGCCAAGATGGGCTGAATTTTGCAACATGAATCTTGGACTCCTGCAATGTCAGCACATGCCGGTATGCACGCCTCTCCCTTTCCCTTCCGGAAATCATCCTAAGCAATTGGATAATAGTAATTAAGTCAGCAACAACAGTGAATACAATGATGGACCTTCCACCTCTGAAGAAATGTGGCAGTTCTTTCCGAGAGAGACGCAGGATTATAAAATAGAGTTTAATTTGCTTGTCCATTGGATGACTGGCAGTCTTCCTGCTCAGGATCACAGGGTGTAGAAAGAGGAGATGAAAAAGGGTGGTATTGTTGCCTAGCAACCTCAGGGCACCTTTTTCTTTTGCAAGCATTGCAGCACTAAGGAAACTCTAAAGCAGGGATTCTCAACCTGAGGTCCAAGGGCCGGATGCAGCCCATGACACCATTTCATGTGGCCCACCACCACCACCACAACCGGAAGTTGCATGTGGTGTAGGAAGGGCAAAATGGCCATCCAGCCCCCAAAGCTGTCTGAGGGACTGTGACCAGTCCCCCAGCTTAAAAAGGTTGAGAATTCCGGCTCTAAAGCCTCTACTTTACTCTCCAAGCACCTCCTAAAACAATTATTTCATTTCAGAAATTATCCTGAGTTGAAAGGATTTTTGCTGGAGAAACTACGCTCGGGGGATGCCCGAATGAGGCTCCTTTCATGTCCCCAAGATCTTTCCCCACCGAAGTGGTCCCTATTTCTCTACTTGCAATTTCTTGCTTTCCAACTGCTCTGAGAAAGATACAGACGGAGAGCATTAATAGCCACAGGGAGCAACAGCACAATTCTTTTGATGGCTTTGGTCACGAACAAGCTTAACCTGGGAGCACTTCTAGGACCAGTAGACCCTACCAATGGATGCCATTACCTTCCAGGTGTCAGGAGGCCAACAAATGGCTATATTTCTGAGATATTTAAACAAGAAGACAAACCTCAGTGCCAGCAGGCATACAGCTTTGTATTGAGCCAATGGGCACTGACAGGAGCTGTGAATGGTTGGTCAAGGCCTTAAAGCAGGGTTCTACAAACCTGGCTCTCCAGATGATCTTGGACTTCAATTCCCAAGAGCCCTGATCAACAGGTGTGCTGACCTGGGCTTCTGATAATTGAAGTCCAGGAACAATTGGGGCACAAAGGTTGAGAAGCCCAGCATTAAAGCAACTTCACCTCCATGAGGACAAAATTTCTTCTCATTCAACATTGTTTATAATCAGATTTTTCTCTTCTTGTTTGTTCACTCATAGCCTTTCCTTCTTTGCTTTTATTCCTTCTGCATCTCCCACGTTACATCAGAAACAATTGCTAAGGAGAACATGATGGAAGAGCTGTAGAATCCCTCTACCTAATTTCTGTATAGGAATTTTTAAATCAATTCTTTCCTTTTTAAAGTTTATAATAAGAATGAAAATGAGAATTTCATGTCAGAAATTATTCTGGGTTGAAAGGATATTTTGCTGGAAAAACTCTATTCAGGGGACGCCCGAATGAGGCTCCTTTCATGCCCCCTAGATAGCTGAATAAAGTTGTGGATGCCATTTTGATTTTTAACCAAAATGGTGGCCAAAACTTTAGTGAACTGTTGTGCAGCCCAGGGACCTCCTAGGAAGGTGGGACTATTTCGGATAAGGTCCTCACACACCCCAGAGCCTGCTGGAGAGCCGTAGAGTTGGAAAAATGCACCCAAAGATGGCAATTTTTTCGACCCCAAACAGTGTGACAAGGTGGGAGATCAAAAGCGATGCACCGGATAATGGCAAATTGACGCTGTCCAGTGAATGACTTTACAAAAAATATCGCGTCGTTATGCGATTTCGTCGTTCTCTGAATGGATCGTTATCCAAGGTGTTACTGTATATCATTTTAAAGTTTAAGGCCTTGATTTTAGTGTTCTATGAGGTTTTGTATATTTGTGAGCCACCTGGAGTCGCCTCGGCAAGGGGTTTGGCAATATAAATTCAAATAAATAAATAAATATACGGCCATTTAATAGGTTTTATTTATTTTATTTCCTTATTGCCCATCTAATATATATTGCTCTAGGCAGGGTCTAGAGTCCCAGGGATGGGCAGTCTTGGCCCTCCAGCTGTTCTTGGACTTCAATTCCCAGAAGCCCAAGTCAACACACCAGCTGGTCAGGGTTTCTGGGAATTGAAGTTCAAGAACAGCTGGAGGGCCAAGACTGCCCATCACTGGGACTCTAGACCCTGCCTAGAGCAATATATATTAGATGGGCAATAAGGAAATAAAATAAATAAAACCTATTAAATGGCCATATATTTATTTATTTATTTGAATTTATATTGCCATCACTGGCTAGACTCTAGGCAGTTCACAAGATTAATGGAAACAACAGATATGCAAATGACCCCCTAAAACATTAAATGATTTTAAAGTGAAGATATAAAGCTGAAACTCAATGGCCATTAAAGTTACACCAATTTAGTGGAGGGAAAGAGAAAAGGAGAGATAAACTTAAATTATGGCAAGGGCAAGATATTCCCAAACGATTAAAGCTCTGCCTTGTCAAAGAAGCAATAGAAATAACACTTCTATACTGCCCCATAGTGCTTAGTGCACTCTTTGGGCAGTTCACAGGTCAATTAGCATTTTGCCCCCAACACACTGGGTAAAATGAGTTTTACCAACCTCGGAAGGATGAAAGGTTGAGTAAAACTCACAACATTTTGGCTGCAGTCCCACAGTTTAACCACTGCTCCACCAGGCCATCACCAATAAGGCCCAGTTAAAACATGTATCTGTCATATAGTAAAGATAAAAGTAAAGGTCATCTTTGCTTGAAAGCCAGTCGTATTCAACTCTAGGGTTCGGGGCTCTTTTCAGTTTATAGCCAAAGAGCCAGCAGCATCTGCATCTGCAGATGTTTCCATGGACATGTGGCAGGCATGCCTAGACACATAGTGCATGGAACACTATTTACCTTCCCACCAAAGTGGTACCTAATTATCTACTTGCAATTTCTTGCTTTCAAACTGCTAAGTTGGCAGGAGCTGGGACAGAGACAGAAGCTCACTCCATTGTGCAGCATTCGGGTCTCGAACTGCTGACCCACCAGCCTTCCAGTTGTCAACCTTCCAGTCATCACTAAGCCACCACAGTCCTTCTGTGTTATAGAGTACTGGTCAATATTTTTATATTGTTTGGCTGTGTTTTGTATGTTAAAACAACAATAATAAAGGTAGACAGTGATCTGATCTTCTTTTTTATTCCTTATGGTACTAAACCTTTCTGACTCTGATGTCGACATGACTCTTGTACCTGCAGAAACGAAAATATTGTTTATATTGTAAATAAAAGGCTTTTGTGCTGCATCTTGTTAGCCCTACACCTGACAGCACTGACAAAACATCTCCCCTGGATATGCAAAGCTGTCGTTTGGCGGCCTGGCATCTGGGATGTTTAGAGAGAGAATATCTGGATTGACTTGGAAATTAACACAGCCATTTTCTGATTATTACATCGGTCGAGAAATGACGCAGCATGTTTCCGAGCCAGCTTGATGTGAGCTGTGGGTTGCTTGTCTAGCTCTGGCTCTGAATCTTTAAACAGATGACACTCAGCAAGAAACAAGCTAGCCCTTCGGCTACAGGATTCGATTGACTACACAGTAAATAAAAAAACCCACTGGAATTGTAATCAAGATTTAGAGACATTTAAAATATGGATGATAGCTACACCTGTAAAATATAAACAGCTCAGTTTTTAGTCTATGTTCCTTTTGGCTACCGGTAGAACCAGGAGCTTTAGTTCAAAAATGGGAAGAAAAAAACAGTTTTCAAATTCGGTACATGTTGTGGCACTGGAACCTGGGTCCAATGAGGAGGACTTTCTGTCCCTGGAACCTGGGTCCAATGAGGAGGACTTTCTGCCCTGGAACCCAGGTCTGATGAGGAGGACTTTCTGCCCCTGGAACCCGGGTCCGATGAAGAGGACTTTCTTCCCCTGGAACCCGTGTCCAATGAGGACTTTCTGCCCCTAGAACCCGGGTCCGATGAGGAGGGCTTTCTGCCCATGGAGCCCGGGTCAGATGAGAAAGACTTTCTGCCCCTGGAACCCAGGTCCGATGAGGAAGACTTTCTGCCCCTGGAACCTGTGTCCGATGAGGAGGACTTTCTGCCCCTAGAACCCGGGTCTGATGAGGAGGACTTTCTGCCCCTGGAACCCAGGTCCGATGAAAAAGACTTTCTGCCCCTGGAACCTGGGTCCAATGAGGAAGATTTTCTGCTCCTGGAACCTGGGTCTGATGAGGAGGACTTTCTGCCAGTGTCTCAGCTTGCTGTCAGCATGGAACTGCCTCCTGTTGACCAAGTTGATCGAGACTTGACAGGAGCACAACCAGCAAAGGCTGAGGCACCAAATGTCAGTGAAGAGGAAGCAGAGTCAAGCACATCAGAAAAATGCAGGATGGAGCTGTGGAATCAGCCACACGTGTGAAGGAGAAAGGCAAGGGCTCATTTGCAAAGGCCACTCCCAGCTGTGAGCCTTGAACCTGAACCCTCTTAAGCAGACACGCATGTCAGCACAAGCCATGTTGGAACAATCTGTGTTCATGTCGACTCGATGCCACTCTGAGCTGTACCTCTTGCCTGCTTGCTCACCCTGGACCCTCTGTCTGAAAACTCAACTACTCTTCTGGATCAACCTTCTGTCTCAGTTCTTCAATGACCAGCTTCTGAACTCAGCTCTTCCTGACCAACAACTCGGCCTCATCCTTCGGACTGTTATAAGACTCTGCCTCTTGTCCTTACTTCTTGTTCAGTGGCTGCCAGCCAGCCTGCTCTCCCCTGCAAGGTGGGCCACAACAGGACTGTACACCACTATGCAGCTTTGATTCATTCCTCAGATAAAAGCCTGTGTATGTCTTTTCTCCGACTCTCCTTAATATGAGGCTCCCTATATGAAGCATAAGAGGCGGGGAGACTCATATTAAGGGGAGTCAGAGAAAGGAGATACACAGCATGTAAAGGTCTCCTTTCCTCAAAAGCCAGTCATGTCTGACACAAAACGCTGTTGCCTTTCCCGCAAGTCATACCTATTTATCTATTTGCAATTTCTTACTTTCTAACTTCTAGGTTGGCAGGAGCTGGGCCAGATGACAGGAGCTCACACTATTATGCAGCACTCAGGTCTTAAACTTTGGTCTTAACCTGCTGACCTGTCAACCCTAAGAAATATGGGCATCCACTCCCCATCCAAGAGGTAGACACTTTTCCTTCTCTGGGCATCATGGCTCTGCTGCTTCTCCTCCCTTCATCTCAGATCTCGAACTGCTGACCTGCCAACCTTCTGGCCATCAAGCTCAGTGTCTTAACCACTAAGCCACTACAGCCCCTAAAAGGTAAATGTCACCTTTGCTCAAAAGCCAGTTGTATCCAACTCTTGGGTTCAGTGCTTGTTGTGTATTGAGGCACAATTGCAAAGAAGCGCATGACCGCTCTTGAAAAGAGAAGATGGCAGTTTCCCGCCAAAGTGGCGTGAAACCCCTGCAAAAAGGGTGTGTTCAATTAGGTTAAACCAAGCCCTATGATTAGTTACAGTTTTGGATCCTGTTCTCCATTGGTTAACAGAGAAAAGGTAAATGGGGCCAAACGGTGTAACTGGAGAAAGGAGCAAAAAACCAACAAGATGAGAATCTTAGATTCACCTATCAGTCACACAACCATTCTCTCCTTTTTCTTGACGTGAATGTGTACATTTCTAGTAAAAGACAATTGAGCGTCAGTCTGTATAAAAAGCCTACCGACAGAAGTGCTTATTTAAACTACACTTCACATCACCCACCACATGTTAAAAATAATATTCCGTTTGGATTATTCGCACGTGCTAAAAGGAATTCTACTTCTAATGAGGATTTTGTGACCACTGCCAACAGGATTAGCTCTACTTTAATACACAGAGGGTTTCCTAAACATATAGTAATTAACAACTTTGATAAAATTAGAAAGACACCCAGGCATAATCTCTTTAAACGTAAGGATCGAGGTAGGGGAGGCTCTATCTACACCTCCTTCGAATTCTCGCCTTTAGCACTAAAAATTAAACGTACCATTCATAAGTTTTGGCATATAGTCCAAGAACTTCCTGGATGTAAGAATAAACCTATCATTGGATTTAGGAAGACTAAAACTCTTGGTAACATTCTAACAAGATCGGACCATACTGCACGTAGCTTTAAGGAGCCACCCTTAGCTACAGGTCATTTTCGCTGCTACAGCTGCATTCAATGCAGATACTGTTGGGAAACAAAAGAGGTAGATATTCCTGGCCAGGACTCATTTAAAATTAGACATTTCAGTAACTGCAATAGCTCCAATGTAGTATACATGATAGAATGTCCTTGCCGTAAACGTTATATTGGCCAAAGCTCTTGCCTAATTAAAACCAGAATAGCCAAACATCGCTCTAAAATTTGATTAAATGACCATTCAGTACCTCTTACTACACATTTTGTCGAAATGGGTCACTCTGATAAAGATATTAAATTTGTTGTTCTGGAACAGGTTCATCCTTCCAAATATGAAAAAATTAATATACGTAAAAAACTTTTGCAGCGTGAAGCTTTTTATATTCATTTTTTCAAAACTTTAGCTCCGCAACGACTCAATTCTGAAATCGAACTTTCCTCCTTTCTCTGAGCACATAGGTCTGTAAGTATTGGTGGTACTCTTAGCTATTCTTGGACAGGTGCTTCTCATTTAACACCTGTATATGATATTCCTTCTATTTAAGTCTTTGAGATAGTTGATCAATTTGACGTCCCGACGCACAATATACAGAGTTTGTAGTGAGGCGATGGACTCAGAATACAATTTAACTAAAGAAATAGTAAACTTTTGTCAACTTTAGCTACTATTTTGAGCTGAATATATAAGATTTTCCATAAAGATATTATTATCTGTATTTAGCGAACTGGTAATTTGCACCCCACATGCTTCTAAATATGTTGTATTCATAAAGATACTGTATAGCACTTTTATTAACATTTTATATATATAAATAATGTCCATATCTTGTGACCACTATATCTTGTGACCACTGTTGCATGTTATGCTACGTTTAATGATTGAATACATACTTTAATTATTTTTAATTATTTGTAGATTCCTTGATAAAAGACAACCAGTCTGAAAAGCTAATTAACCGGATAGCTTCGGAAATAATTTCATTTCTACAAATCTATTAACAAAGCTGAACATTGTGGACTTTCAAGAATTTACCAGTGGACACTCACATGATTTAATTTATAGCTGAACTTTGTGGACTTTCAAGAATTTACCTGTGGATACTCACATGATTTAATTTTGGCAACTGAACTTCTTCTTATGAGTGTTATTGCTTATGTATTTTCCATGAATCTCTATACCTGACCACAAGGATTTTTATTTGTATTATTCTCTTCTATTTTTGTCGCTGAAATACACAGTGTACCAGTAAAGATACTAGTTTTACAAACGGTTTTTTGCTCCTTTCTCCATTGGTTGACTACATATATCCCCAGTTATGAATGGTCAGTTAAGTTTGTCCCGCAGGTCGCCACATTGTATCCAGGAGCCAACACCGGGGAGACACTATATAAGCCACTATATAAACTAGGGTGGGGCCGGGCCGGATCTATACTTCCCACACCATTCGGGTAGCCGAGTAGCGCTATGCCTGGGTCCCTCCAGTACTGCACTTCATGGTAGCACATATATTGCCCAAAGATGGGTAAGAGTCCGGAGAGACTGACTTCGCTGGGATTGTATAGCCATCTCGGGATCCGAGAAACCTTGTAAGCTCATCTCTACTTTTTGACTGTTGAATAAAGCCTGTTGCTGTTTGTTACATCGTTGTCCTGGACCCGTGCTTATAAGTGCTCATCTCTGTTTATAGAAAAAGAGCCAGCACTGTCTGTGTCTGCAGATGTTTCTGTGGACATGTGGCAGGCATGCTTCAACACCTGAGTGCACGGAACGCTAATTACCTTCCCACTGAAGTGGTACCTATTTATCTATTTGCAATTTCTTGCTTTCGAACTGCTAGGTTGGCAGGAGCTCTGACAGATGACAGCAGCTCACTCCAATGTGCAGCAATCGGGTCTCAAACTTTTGACCTGCCAACCTTCCAGCCAGCAAGCTCAGTGCCTTAACCACTAAGCCACTGTGGCCCCTACTAAACCTCTAACAGAGCTTGGCTCTTTACAGCCATTTTCCTCCATCTCCATGAAAACTCAATTTGTCCCGGCAAAACATTTATTCCTCAACTGCAAGCAATTAAAAGCACAAGAGAGGGCTTTGATTTTTATTTTGGCTTAAGCTCTGTGAATTTGAGTTGGGGGATTCTTCAGCAGACTTTGGGGGACTATAAACCAAAGAATATAGATTTAGTGTAAGGGACCAAAGACAATGAAACAGCCGAAGGGTTGGCTTAACACAGGTTTATTGCATGATGATCCGGAGGAACATGTGGTAATGGCGGATGGGTAGCTCAATATATACAGCTGGCTATACATTTGAATGTGGCTCGTTGGCAGACTATTGGTTACTGCCTGCGTGACGTCGTAGGAGGTCACGCCCTTCTTGACCAGGTGAGGAGGTCGCGGGGAATCTTCCCGCGCTGCTGATCCAGGTGGCTATGATCCATTAGAGCTGGACGCTCGCCACTGCCCTCTGGTGGTCACTAGCTCGCGTCCCCTTATTAAGCATACATTGATACAGGTGATGGTTATAATGTTGCACACAGAAAGGTTACATTGATAACACATGGCAAAGGTACATTGTTAACGGCACTGCTTTACAGAACACAACATCCCTCCCCCCTAGGATGAGACGAAGTCTCTCAGCCAAGATGGCTTGTTGCATGTGCGTTTGGGCCGTGAAGAGGGCTGCCCCCCCCGGGGGGCGTTATTGCTTCTTTGCTCCCTGGTCCCTTGTCCTGAAATGGGAGAGGGAGACTTGTTAGTGGCTTGCCGCTGTCTGGCGGCCTTAGGGGAAGGGAAAAACTCCATGGTGGGCAGACCGGGGGCCGTCGGGGCTAACGAAAAACCCCTCTTCTCGCTTGGACGGGTGGGGGACCACTCCGAAAAACCCCCCCGGTTCTGGAAATCAAAATCTAACTTGGTAGGGGTACCCGCATTTGTGGGGACTTTCCGCGAGATATGTATGGGGTCGGGTTCCTCCTCCCCGGAAAGATCCCCCAGGGTATCTATGAGGACATCCTCCTCCCCCCTTGGTGGGGGCCCACGGTCCCCCTTTCCTCCCCCTTGGGCTGAACGGGTGGGGGAGAGCCCTAACGCTGACTTATTTCCTGCCTGATCAGTGCCCTGCTCATCGGAGACCCTGCGTCGGAGCTGGTCCGCGTGCCGCCTCCACAGGAGCCCTGTGCTGGTTTCCACGCGGTACGACACGGGGCCGGTCTGCTCTACAACTACGCCCGGAACCCAGGCTGGGCCCGTGCTGGCGTAATTCCTGCAATGCACGGGGGCGCCTACACTGAAACTCTTCGTAGCCTCCAGCCCAATGTTCCTCCCCTTGTCCTCTACCCTCGTGGGGTCTAGCCTAGTAAGGATGGTGGTCAGCTTCCTGCGCATTAAGAGCTCTGCGGGGGAGTATCCTGACGCCAACGGGGTCACCCTGTACCCTAGCAGAAACTGACACACTTGTAGAAACTGACACACTTCAAATCCCCTGGGCCCATGCGCCGCAACGCGTCCTTCGTGGTGCGGACGAGGCGCTCTACTTGGCCGTTGGTGGCCGGGTGAAAAGGGGCGGAGGTGATATGCCGAACTGCGTTAATTTCCATGAATGCCTTGAACTCGGAGGACGTGAAACAACTAGCGTTGTCGCTAATTAACGTGTCGGGTATGCCGAACGTGGAAAAGAGCCTCCGCAAATGTCTAATGGTCTGGGCCGAGGAGGTGCTCGTGACTGGGATAACCTCCAAACATTTTGAGAAAGCGTCCACTACAAGGAGGAACAGGGTGCCTCTGAACGGGCCCGCGAAATCAATGTGCACCCGGGACCACGGCCCCTTAGCCGCGTCCCATTCCCTGTGGGGAATGCGGGCCTCCTCCGGTCTGGAGCATTGGCAACTTTCACAAGTGCTGACCATGTGCTCAATGTCGGCGTCTAGCTGGGGCCACCAGAAGTAACTCCGGGCCAGCGCCTTGGATCGCACGATGCCGGGGTGGCTGACGTGAAGCAGTTTGAGCACCCGCGGCCGAAGGGAAGTGGGAATCACCACCCGCTGCCCCCACAAGAGACACCCCCTCTCTAGGGACAGTTCTAGCTTCTTTCTGAAAAATGGAGCGAACTCCTCCGCTGGGGAGGATGCGGGCCATCCTTTCTGTAGCCAGGAGCTTACTGTCGCTAACGTTTTGTCTTTCTCTGTCGCTTTGGCAATGTCGGCGGGCACTACGGGGGGCGAGTCCAGCACCTCTATCATGAGAACCTGATGGTCCCGCTCCCCCATGCTCACCTGGCTGGGAGACCTCGATAGGGCGTCCGCATGGCTGATCTCTTTCCCGGGCCGGTAGACCAACGCGTGCTGATACGCGTTGAGAAAAATGGCCCACCTGAGCATCCTTGGGGACAGGATTTGAGGGGTGGGCTTATCCGCGGTAAAAATGCCTAGCAGGGGCTTGTGGTCCGTCACGATGGTGAAGGGGCGGCCATACAGAAAATCGTGAAATTTTTTCGTCCCCGAGACTATCGCTAATGCCTCCCTGTCCGTCTGTGCGTAGTTTCTCTCTGCTTGGGACAGGGACCTGGAGTAAAATGCTATCGGGGCCTCCCTTCCGTTCTCCAGCACGTGGCACAGCACTGCCCCCACCCCCACTGGAGATGCATCACAGATCAGAACAACTGGGCGTTTGGGGTCGAAGTGGGTCAGTATGGCGTCGGACGCCAGGAGGCTTTTCAGCTCGCTAAATGCCCTTTCCTGGTCATCGCCCCACTTCCATGCCTGGTCTTTCTTAAGCAGCCTGTGTAGCGGTTCGGCCACCGCTGCCTTCCGGGGGAGGAAGGAGTGGTAAAAGTTGAGCAGCCCTAGGAACGACTGCAACTCGGGCTTGGAGGTGGGGCGGGGGGCTTTCTTGATGGCTGCCACCTTAGACTTGGATGGTTTTATCCCCTCAGGAGTCACACAAAACCCTAGGAACTCAACCTCGGTTGCGAAGAAGACGCATTTGTCCTTTCGCAACCTCAGCCCCGCCTTTTCGAATATCGTCAGGACCTTCCCCAACCTCTTGGCTAATTCAGCCCGACTCCCCCCTGTTATTAACACGTCATCAAAATAAGGCAACACCCCCTCCAGTCCCTTCAGGAGGCGTTCCACGAGTGACTGGAAAATTCCTGGCGCCGAATTCACGCCGAATTGGAGGCGCGTCACCTGGAACGCCCCCTTATGGGTGACTATGGTCTGCGCAGCAGCTGCGGCAGGAGACACCGTGAGCTGCTGGTAGGCCTGTGCTAAGTCGAGCTTAGCGAAACATTTCCCCCCGTGTAACCTGGCCAACAGATGGCTGACTACCGGCACCGGATATGCATTCGGGCGGATCTCCTTGTTGATGGTGCACTTGTAGTCGGCGCATATGCGGACCTCCCCATTGGACTTTAGAGCAGTTACAATTGGAGTTTCCCACTCCGCGGAATCTACAGGCACAAGAATCCCCTGACCCACCAATTTGTCCAGTTCCGCCTCTATCTTGTCCTTGAGTGCGAACGGCACCCGGCGTGGTTTTAGGCGAACAGGGCGGACCTCCGGGTCCAGGTCGAAAGTCACTGGGGGCCCTTTGAATTTCCCTAGTCCCATTTTGAAGACTTCGGGGTGCGCCTCGCACACCTCCTGAATTGGATCAGTCCCAACAGCGTGCATCCCCACGGCATGCACCCCCCCCAATGAACAACCCCAGGGGCTGGAACCACTGAGTCCCGAGGAGGCTGCAATTTCCTCCCTTGAGCACGACCAAGGGAAGGGACGCGGCGTGCTCCTTGAATTTGTCCTGAAATTCTCCAACCCCCAACACTGGAATACTGTTCCCTTGCACGTCCCGTAGCGTGGCCCTCAACGCTTTGAGCTTGGGCCGCTTTTGGGGGGCAATTCCGAAAAATTCCCTCTGGGAAATTATTGAATATGAGGACCCCGAGTCAATTTCCATCCTAATGGGCACCCCTTGGACTAGTACCTCAACAAAGTAGCGGGGGTGTCCCGTAGACACGCTGAACACTGTGGTGTCGTCCTCGCTGCCGTCGGCGATGCGGCCCACGCCATCCTGCTTCCGCGTGGCCTGGGCGCCGTCTCTGGGTTTCGCTGGGCGGTCTCGTCCCGCGGAACGGTCTGGGGAGCTCCTCCGGGACTCGCGCTTCTTCCTGCACACCTTGGCGATGTGCCCGCAGCGGCCGCAGTTGTGGCACTCGGCCTTCCGGAAGGGGCATTTCACGCGGTCGTGGGCCGCGCCACAGCCGTCGCAACGCCGGCTCTCCTTCCGGACCCTCTGTACGTCCTCGTCGTCGCTGCTCTCTGTAGACGACCTCGAAGTTCGCCGGGCCGCATGTACCGGAGCCTCTGCTTTGCTTGACTTTGGCCGCCAGTCCTGGAGTTCTTGGACCCCGGCCTTCGTAGCTTCTGCGGCCTGGGCCGCTCTAACGACCTCCTGCAGCGTGGGAGGCGGCTCTTGGTTCATTAATGTGCGCTGGGTCTCGGCGTCGTTCAGGCCGCACAGCACACAGTCTCGGAGGGTGATTTCGACGTTCTCCCATTTGCACGGGCCGGCCGCCAGCCGCAGGGCCGCCACGAACGCGGCGACTGTCTCCCCGGGCGCTTGGACTCGCCTCCAAAACGCACTCCGAGCGGGAAACATCGCCGTGGCGGGCCGGACGTGCTCACGCAGCAACTGCATGAGTTCCTTGGCCTTGAATTCGCTCACCCTCCTCGGTGCAATCAGGTCCACCAAGGTCCTTTTTGTTTCTTGTCCGAGCATTCTGGTGAAGATGGCTCTTTTCTTCGCCTCTTCCGTGACTTCGGACTCGATCAGTGCGGCCTGGAAGTCCATCTCGAAGATCTCCCAGTCGCCCGGTTTCCTGATTTCGAAACCGGCGCATGTCTTGGTCCCGTGGGCTGCCATCCCATCCTCGTCGCCAATTTAGTGTAAGGGACCAAAGACAATGAAACAGCCGAAGGGTTGGCTTAACACAGGTTTATTGCATGATGATCCGGAGGAACATGTGGTAATGGCGGATGGGTAGCTCAATATATACAGCTGGCTATACATTTGAATGTGGCTCGTTGGCAGACTATTGGTTACTGCCTGCGTGACGTCGTAGGAGGTCACACCCTTCTTGACCAGGTGAGGAGGTCGCGGGGAATCTTCCCGCGCTGCTGATCCAGGTGGCTATGATCCATTAGAGCTGGACGCTCGCCACTGCCCTCTGGTGGTCACTAGCTCGCGTCCCCTTATTAAGCATACATTGATACAGGTGATGGTTATAATGTTGCACACAGAAAGGTTACATTGATAACACATGGCAAAGGTACATTGTTAACGGCACTGCTTTACAGAACACAACAATAGAGGCCCCATGCCTACAATCATCTGGCCATTCTGAGCTTGCTTTTTTTCTCTGTTATCCATACAGACATCCATGTGTATTCAAAAAGGAAAGCCACAGGTTTGGGGCAGATATATTGAATGCAAATTGCAGAAACCTTTGGTGGGGAGGAATCTAAATCCATCTCAGTCAGGAGGTGAGAAATCTTGCAACGATAGGTAAAGGTAAAGGTCACCCTTGCTCAAAAGCCAGTTGTATCCAGCTCTAAGGTTCAGTGTTCACCTCTATTTCATAGCCGAAGAGCCAGCGCTGTAGACATTTCCGTGGTCATGTGGCAGGCACATGGAATGCTGTTTACCTTCCCACCAAAGTGGTCCCTATTTATCTACTTCCAATTTCTTGCTTTTGAACTGTTAGGTTGGCAGGAGCTGGGATAAAGACCGGAGCTCATCCCGTCGTGAAGTATTCAGGTATTGAACTGCTGACCTTTCGCCGTCCAGTCAGCATTTTAGCCACTTGAGCCACTACAGTCCAAATGCCCTCTTAATAGACTTTTCCAACCCTTTTAGATTGGCTGTTTTGTTGGTAATGACAAGATTTCTTTACACCTCCCAAGCCCTGGTTTGCTATAAAAAGGACAACTTCAAGAATTAAGGCACTGGGGAACTGGGACATATCTTAACATATCACTATGTCACTCAATGTGCAGCTCAAAAATGGGCATGACCCTGAAGGCTGTAGGTGAATTATACAGAAATGAAACCCTCCCTGTCTCCATAAACCTCCGTTCATGTGAATTACATCCACTGAGAATGAAACCTGGCTGGGAATGCTTTGCAAAGAATAAGGATGCACAAATTCCACTCCTGCCATTTAAAGCTCAGGAGAAACCAAACACCACCATAAATCCGGCAGGTCCCAACAGTGTCCCTGCAAATCGTCTCCAAGCTGGCTGATCAAACTAAATCATCGTCACAGCGGATGCCAGCAAAATGCCGGAGGAGACAGGACCAAAGCAAATCCAAAATGCAATTTCCGAAATCAGCAGGGGGACTTCTGGCTAGTGGGGCAGGCAAAGAGCCTTGATACTTAAAAAATAAAAAGCACTACACATGCATTTGTAATTTTATGATTGGCACAGACGCTGGTCTAGAGACTCAGAAAAAGATCCAGGAGCGTAAATGTTTACCAAGACCCAGAGTCACCAGCCACCTGGAGATTAAGCTACACATTTCATTTTTGAGATAGCTCTGTGGTTAAGAATTTCGCCTTGTTAGCTGGAAGGTTGGCAAGCTGGCAGTTCGAGACCCAGGTACTGCATGACAGATTGAACACCTGTCTCTGTCTGTTGTGTCCTAAAGCCTGTGCCTTTAAACAATGTACCTATCCATGTGTATCCAATGTAACCTCTTCTATGTGTAACAATGTAACCTCCAGCTGAATCACTGTAACCTTAATAGGACGCGAGCTAGTGACCACTAGATGGCAATAGCGAGCGTCCAAGCTCATGGGTCCAAGACTCACCTAGAACAACAGCGCGGGAAGATTCCCGCCACTACCTTCACCTGGACAAGAAGGGCGTGACCTGCAATGACGTCACGCAGCCTGTAGCCAATAGGCTATCAAGGAGCCACATTCAAATGTATAGCCACTGTATATATTGAGCTGTTCGTCCGCCATTACCACATGTTCCCTCTGACCAGCATGTAATAAAGTTGTGTTAAGCCAGCTCTTCGGCTGTCCTGGTGTCTTTGGTCCCATACACTAAACTGTTCCAGCTCTTGGGGACAAGAAAGGAACCTCATTCGGGCATCCCCTGAGCAGAGTTTCTCCAGCAAAAAGCATTTCAACCCAGAATAATTTCTGACACAAAATTATTATTATAGAGCTACACATGATGTAAGCAACACATGTGGAAATATCTACTCACCACACAATTGTTAAATCAGTTGTGGCATCCTCCCAATGTGTTTTCATCCTCATCAAATGAGCCAAATTCTAAAAACTGATTGATATAATAAATATCCATGGAGAATCTTGGGGCAATTTGAGAATATTCTAATCACACCCAATACTTCAGGGATTCTCAATCTGTGGCCCGTGGGCTAAATGTGGCCCATGGCACCATTTCATGTGGCTCACCACTACCTCCACCACACCAGGAAGTGCCATGTGGTGGAGGAAGGGCAAAATGGTCATCCAGCCCCTGAAGCTGTCTAAGGGAGCGTGACCCGGCCCCTGGCTTTAAACGATTGAGAACTCCTCTACTTTGTCAAGTGTTTCCTCCTTTATTAGAGTCATGACAGCCTACTTAAACAGGTAGATACTTAAATGGTTCCTGACAAAGTAGACCAAAGTCTACAACAGCTTACACCAAAGAAAACAGTTACTCTTTAAGGTAGTACAAGATTCCTGTTGCAACATAATGCAAACCATCTACCACTAATTAAGTTTTCAATATTTCCAGACAGCAACGAACCTAGATTTGTGGTGATAGCCCACAGATTTTGGTTTCTCCTATTAGTTCAATTTTTTTTAAAAATGGATCTGCCCCCTGCCCCAACTTATTGAGCAGTGAAGGTTTACATAGCCAGGCAAAGAGACATTTTCCACAGTAGGCAAGACAATGAAAGAGCAAGTATTTGACTCACAGTCTGAAGATCTAAACACAAAGTTGGCAACAGAAGCAAAGTCTCAAAGCAAGGCAAAGGTTGAGGCAAATACAGCTGAACAGCCATGGAAGACTCAAAGGTAGTTTCTCAAAGAGGGTGTAAAGACAGGGTACTTTAACACTCTGGATGAAGACTGGAAGGCCTTTCAGCCTTTTAGTGTTTGGGAATCAAGACAATGGAAACGGCTGTAAGCTAGCCTAACACATCTTTATTGCATGGAGTACAGCACGAACATGTGGTAATGGCGGACAAACAGCTCTTTTTATACGGTGGCTATCTAATTGAATCTGGCTCCTCTACAGGCATTGGCTGCTGTCCAAGTGACGTCATCCTTGGTCACGCCTTTCTTGTCCAGGTGAGGTGAGCGCGGGAATCTTTCCCGCGCGGCTGAAGGCATTTGAGTAATGTGAACCATGTGAGCTGGCCGCTCGCTATTGCCCCCGGTGGCCACTAGCTCGCGTCCTCATACAGAAGGTTACAGTGTTACCTGTACCCATTCATGTGGTTACAAATACATTCAACACACTACATTCAGTACACAACATCCCTCCCCCCTAAGATGGGACAAAGTCCCTTAACCAAACTGGTTTCCTGCATGTGCGTTTTGGCCGTGCGGCCGTTATGCTTGACTCGGCCATACCCCCTCGTCTGTGTCCTCTTGGTTCTTGTCCTGCAATTGGAGAGGATGACTCATTAGTGACTTGCCGCGGGCTTGCCGCCTTGGGATGGCCAGGAGAAGGGGGAGGAAGGGTTCCCGACGTGGATGTGGACAAACCAGGGGCACTAGGGGCTAAAGAAAAACCCCGCTCTTCGCTTGGACGGGTGGGGGAACACTCCGAAACCCCCCCCCCCCCGGTTTGGTAACTCAAAATCTAATTCAGGGGCAACAGTGGCAAACTCATTCCCCTCCTTCGAGGGACTGGGTAGAACTACAGGGGCGAACTCGTTCCTCTCTTTCAAAGGACTGGATAAAACTGGCGTATGAAAAGGATATGAGTTTGAACCTCTGCTCCCCCCCCTTGTTTGGGACTGTTGCCCTTCATTTTCTCCCCCTTGGGATAAACGGGTGGAGGAGGACCCTAATGCTGAATTTTGCTGCTGAGCCCCTCTGTCCGGCCCCCCAATCACTCGGTGCCTAAGTTGGTCAGCGTGCCTCCTCCAGAGGAGACCCGTGTTGGTCTCGACACAGTATGAGACTGGTCCTGTCTGATTAATGACCACCCCCGGCACCCATGCTGGCCCTGTGGTGGCGTAGTTTCTGCAATGAACAGGCTCTCCTGTTTGGAAGTTTTTGCTGGGGCTGTGCTCAATGTTCCTTCCTCTATCCTTGACCCTGGTGGGATCCAATCTAGTCAATAATGAGTGTAACTTCCTTTTCATGAGGAGTTCCGCGGGGGAGAATCCCGACGCCAATGGCGTCACCCGGTATGCCAACAGAAACTGGCAGAGCTGCCGGTCCAGATCCCCGGGACCCATGCGCCGCAGCCCTTCCTTCATTGTGCGTACCAGACGTTCCGCCTGGCCATTTGTTGCAGGGTGAAAAGGGGCTGAGGTAATGTGCCGAATGGTGTTGGACTCTAAGAACGCCTGGAACTCGGCTGACGTGAAGCAACTCGCATTGTCACTAATAATGACGTCAGGTATCCCGAAGGTGCATATCAGTTTGCGCAGTTGTTTTATGGTCCCAGCTGATGAGGTGTTGCGCATTGGAATTACCTCTAACCACTTGGAGTATGCGTCCACCACGAGCAGAAAGAATGAACCCCTGAATGGCCCTGCGAAGTCTATGTGGAGTCGGGACCACGGCCCCCTAGCTGTGTCCCATTCTCTGTGTGGGAGGCGGGACTCCTCAGGTCGAGAGCTCTGGCAACTTTCGCAGGTGTTCACCATGTGTTCAATGTCCGCGTCTAGCTGAGGCCACCAGAAGTAGCTCCTGGCCAGCGCCTTAGAGCGCACAATCCCTGGGTGGCTGACATGTAAAAGCCATAGCACCCTTGCTCTTAATGCCTGTGGGACCACCACCCTCTCCCCCCACAACAGACACCCCCTTTCTGCGGACAACTCAACCCTCTTCCTGAAAAATGCCGCAAATTCGTCTGCGGGGGAAGCTGCGGGCCACCCCTTCTGTACCCAGGATCTCACAAGGGCTAACGTTTTATCCTTGGCCGTTTCGGCAGCAATTTCCTTGGGCAAAATGGGGGGTGCATCTAGGGCTTCAATGAGGAGGACTTGGTTATCCTGTTCTACCTCACACTTTGGGTCCCCCAGGTGGGGCAGAGGAGACCTTGAAAGGGCGTCCGCGTGGCTTATCTCTTTCCCGGGACGGTACTCTAACGCCCCCCTGTATGCATTCAGAAAAATCGCCCACCTAAGCATCCTGGGGGAGAGGATCTGTGGAGTGGGCTTGTCTGAGGTGAAGATACCCAACAACGGCTTGTGATCGGTGACAATGGTGAATGGGCGACCATACAGAAAATCATGGAACTTCTTTGTGCCCGCAACAATGGCAAGAGCCTCCCTATCTGTTTGGGAGTAATTTCGTTCTGCCTTGGACAATGATCTCGAGTAGAATGCAACTGGGGCTTCTCGCCCCCCCCCCTAGCACGTGGCACAGGACCGCCCCCACCCCCACTGGTGAGGCGTCGCAGACCAAGACTACCGGCTTCTTTGGGTCGAAATGGGTTAGAATAGCCTCCGAGGAGAGGAGTTGCTTGAGTTCCCTGAAAGCCCGCTCCTGCTTCTCCCCCCACCGCCAAACCGCATCCTTCTTCAGCAACCCATGCAGGGGCTCTGCAATCGTCGCTTTCCTGGGCAGGAAGGAATGGTAAAAATTCAGCAGCCCCAGGAAAGACTGCAGCTCCGGTTTCGCGGTGGGGCGAGGAGCGTTTTGAATGGCCGAGACTTTGGACTCAGCGGGTTTCACCCCCTCAGAAGTTATACGGAACCCCAGAAACTCCACCTCCCTGGCCAGAAACACACATTTGTCCCTCCGCAACCTCAACCCCGCGGATTCGAAGGCTGCGAGGACCTTATCTAGTCTCTGGGCCAGTTCTGCTTCGCTCTCCCCAGATATCAATATGTCATCGAAAAATGGCAAGACCCCCGGTAATTTCTTTAACAAACGTTCCACAAGAGACTGAAATAACCCCGGCGCTGAGTTCACGCCAAACTGTAGGCGCGTCACCTTGAATGCCCCCTTGTGAGTTACAATGGTCTGCGCAGTAGCTGTGGCTGGGGTTACTGGAAGCTGCTGGTACGCCTGCGCCAGATCTAGTTTAGCAAAGACCTTTCCCCCATGTAAAGTAGCCAGCAGATGGCTAACTACCGGCACCGGATAGGCATTAGGGCGGATCGCCTTGTTAATTGTACACTTGTAGTCAGCACAAATTCGCACCTCCCCATTTGCTTTCAATACTGTAACAATAGGAGTCTCCCACTCTGCATGGAGTACAGCACGAACATGTGGTAATGGCGGACAAACAGCTCTTTTTATACGGTGGCTATCTAATTGAATCTGGCTCCTCTACAGGCATTGGCTGCTGTCCAAGTGACGTCATCCTTGGTCACGCCTTTCTTGTCCAGGTGAGGTGAGCGCGGGAATCTTTCCCGCGCGGCTGAAGGCATTTGAGTAATGTGAACCATGTGAGCTGGGCGCTCGCTATTGCCCCCGGTGGCCACTAGCTCGCGTCCTCATACAGAAGGTTACAGTGTTACCTGTACCCATTCGTGTGGTTACAAATACATTCAACATACTACATTCAGTACACAACAAGCCTAAACTTCCAGAGGCCCCAACCAAAACACAGCTGGAGACCATAAAGAAAATTGCAGGCTGCCTGTGGAAGGTCACCTGTGAAACTGGCTTACTCACAAAGAGCATCCTACTCACAAGTAAACCTTGGGAAAACTTTTGTTTCAATTACACATTTTAGATTGACATTATCTAATACAGGGGTTCCCAACCTTTTCAAGCTGGGGGCCAAGTCATACTTTCTCAGTCAGTTTCGAGGGCCTGATGGCCACTTTGCCCTGCCTACACAATGGGGGTGGCCATTTTGTCCCAACAGCTTAAAAGGAATGACCATTTAGCTTCTTGAATGCCCTTGGAGGAGTGGGGGGGACACATGAAATGGTGCTGTGAGCCAGATCTGGTCCACAGGCCTTAGGTTGGGAAACCCTGGTCTAATGCCTGCTAGGGATTCTGGCACTTGTACATCACATGAATGCGGTCTACATTTTAAAAAACTGGCTTATGATGTTACCCACTCATCATAATTTTAAGACTTCATAGCCTTAGCTGATTTCAGTTTTCCACACGCGCATCTTGGGTTTCATTTCATTTTAAGGATTCTGTGATTGAATTTGTTTCTTCACTGTTGTTCTTACATTTTACGATGACTGCAAACTATTAGTGGTGATCAAAGGACAGTCTTCATTTTGAAAGTGCCTATATTTTGGAGGACTATTCAGTCCAAACCTGGTTTAAAGATTACGAACCACAAGGAGGGAGATAAGGGACCCATAGTGAACCACAACTGCAAAAGAGATTTATCTAGCATGAAGTTGAGGTTCTTTTTATCTGATGTACTGTAATTTTCATTACAGGTTCTCCTCATTCCTGAAGGGCCGGACCCAGTCAGTGTGGTTGGAGAGTGAGAGATCCAGTCCAAGGCCCCTCGAATATGGGGTGCCTCAGGACTCGGTGCTCTCTCCTCTCCTATTTAACATCTACATGAAGCTGCTGGGTGAGATCATCCATTCCCACGGGGTGCAGTACCATCAGTACGCGGATGACACTCAGTTGTACATCTCAGCCCATGGGGACCCCAGCGATGCTGTCAAAGTTCTATCTGTGTGTCTGGAGGCTGTGGGGGTCTGGATGGGGGTCAACGGGTTACAATTGAATCCCAGCAAGACTGAGTGGTGTGGGTTCAGCATCCTGTGCTATTCCGGGAGCTGCCATCCTCGGTCTTGGATGGGGCTATCTTGCCCCAGACATACCCAGTGCACAACTCCTGGACTCTTGACTGCTGCCAGAAGAGCAGGTGGCAGCCGTGGCCAGGAGCGCCTTTGCAAAACTCTGTGTGATACACCAGTTGCGCCTGCTCCTGGATAGGGACTCCTTGTTGATGGTCACACATGCTCTGGTCACCTCCAGACTAGATTATTGCAATGCACTCTACATGGGGCTGTCCTTGATGACCATTCAGAGGCTGCAGCTGGTCCAGAATGTGGCGGCTCAGGTAGTGATGGGGTGTGGGCGTTATGCCTATGCCTCGCCTCTGCTCCGGGAGCTGCACTGTTTACCAGTTTGCCTCCAAGTGCAATTCAAGGTGCTGGTTATGACCTTTAAAGCCCTATATGGCAGTGGGCCAGGCTACCTAAGAGACCACATCACCCTAAGAATGTCTGCCCATCCAACCAGAGCGGACCGGAGGGCTCCCTATTTGTTCCATCAGCCAGGGGGGCCCGCCTCTCTGGCACAAGAAAAAGGGTCTTCTCCGTGTCCACACCAGCCCTCTGGAACCTCCTGCCAGTAGAGCTATGGTTGCAGACGGAGTTGCTGCCCTTCAGGAAAGGACTTAAGACCTGTTGTGGGGACCTGAGGGCAATGTGGCTCCTGCTCACTGGTTTTTACCATAAGATGCTCCTCCCTCTGCTTCTTGGGGTGGGTGGGATCTTAATGTGGGTTGGGTTTTTTAACCATTTTATTGCGTGGGGGTTTAGATTCTGCAAGCCACCCTGAGTCGGGCTTGCCTGAGTGGGCGGCATCCAAGTTGAAAAATTAAATTAATTAAATTAATTAAATTATATTATAACAACCATTTCTACTTTTGCATTTTCGTTTCCCTTATAACAATTTCTAATTTTGCAGCTCTACAAATGAACTAGCTTCTGTCCTTCAATGTCCTGTGTTGTCCCTTTTTGACAAAAAATACAACACTTTGCAAGTACAGTACAGAGGTTACCCAGTCCATGTAATTTGCATCATTATGTAAAGAAAATTGATATTCACATTTACCTTCATGCATTTATTCATTCGTTCATTTACCCATCTGGGATATTTTCCACTCCAGGGTGGTGTAATACAATTTAAACTAATAACAGCATCTAGCACTCAGCAACAACAAGATTAGTTAACTAATAACAGTTAACAAATACAGGTGAAACTTGGAAAATTAGAATATTGAGCAAATGTTCATTCAGTTCAGTAATGCAACTTAAAAGGTGAAACAAATATATGAGATAGACTCATTGCATACAATGTGAGATAGTTCAAGCCTTACTTTGTTATAATAATGATGTTTATGGCTTACAGCTTATGAAAACCCCAACCCCCAATCTCATGTACCCCGTAATCATCACATAATCTCATGTACGCTGTACACCATGATCATCACAATTATAACGAATTAAGGCATGAGATCTCTCGCTTTGCATGTAGTGAGTCTATCTCATATATTTGTTTCACCTTTTAAGTGAAATGAATGAACGTTTGCACGATATTCTAATTTTCCGAGTTTCACCTGTAGATCAGGGGTGCCCAAACTACAAATCCAGCCCACTGTGCTTTATAATCCGGCCCATGCTGCCTTCACCGGAAGCAGAAGTAAAACGAGCCTGCGCATGTGCAAAATGCTTCTGTAAATGCACCCATGGCTGCCATAAACTTGTTTTATTTCTGCTTCCAATGGGGGGAACCACATGACGGGCCCACTCAAACACATGACAAGCCCACAGCCTGAAAAGTTTGGCCACCCCTGAGCTAGATCATCTTTGTATTGGTGTTCAAATTTGCTGTGACGTTTGGCCCTGTTTAGTTGCAAGTGGTTAGTAAAGGTAAAGGTCCCCCTTGCTCAAAAGCCAGTTGTATCTGACTCTAGGGTGCAGTGCTCATCTCCATTTACAGCTAAAGAACCAGTGCTGTCTGTGTTTGCAGATGTTTTCATGGTCATGTGGCAGGCATGACCAGATCGCCCACTCAGTCACATGCCCATGCCCACAGAGTAGGCCACGCCTACAAAGTAGGCCACTCCCACAGTGTGGTAGTAAAAGTTTTTTGGAGCCCACCACTATCTCTGTTGTGCTCTTTTTGCTGATAAATATTTTCTGGATGTGTGTGTATGATGTAGCTGTGACATTTCAGCCGATGTCTGATGTGTTCATGAAAACATGTCACTATTTGCAGCCACCACAAATTATAATGTTTCTGTAGGGGTTTTTTGCATGTTAATATCCATCACTAAAGGAGGATAAGGCTAAGGAACTCAACCTCCCCAACGTCACCTGGAGGACCTGGAATAGGATGAGGGTTTGGAGTCCCTAAATGCAAGACCAACAGGCTCAAGTGGGAGCTGCTGGCGGATAACAACTTGCGGTGTGAATACAGAATCCGGCGCATTTACCGGCCTGCTGATTACTGCCAAAAACATGCACCGATAATCATAATTTTGTGTCAGAGATTACTCTGGGTTGAAAGGATTTTTGCTGGAGAAACTCTGCTAAGGGGATGCCCGAATGGGGCTCCTTTCATGTCCCAAAATGCAGCCCTCAGGTATTGAAACCCAACCTTCCAGGCTCCAAGCTCAGCATTTTAACCATTAAGTTTGGCCAACAACAAAGCCAAGAAACAGGTTTCATTTTGGCAGTCCAGGGTTTGATTGGGACATGAAAAAAGAAGAATATCCCTCCTGTGGCCTTGGGCAAATATTTGTGAACATGCTTTTTCTCTGCTGAAGCTCAAAGGTACCCTGCAAACCTGGATCTTTGCCGCCAAAGCGACTTCCCAGCTCCTTTTGACGAAAACTTTTGGCTTTCCCCTCCTCTTTTTACCTAGCCTTTGATCTCATTGTAAAAACCCTGCTGGGTAATGAATAATGCACAATGATTCCATTTGCTATAACTTTTAATCAAAATTCACTCTCATGTAGAAAAGAGAAGCATGGGGGGGGAGTTGTCATTTTTGCCTCTTCAAGGCGTCCTTCTTTCTTAAAGAGAATGAATGTAAACTCTCAGAGGGGCACCAACATTGCTAAGCCAAGATCTCCTTGGTTGCTTCCTGCTCTCAGCAGCATGACTTTCTGCACATCTATGAGAGGTTGAAATGCAGATTTTTCCCTCCAGTGGAAATATTTAGGTCATTTTCTCCATCAAGGTCATACATAGTGATTGACACAGTCTTAGCACTGGTCTAAATCATTCAGCCCACTGAGGTCAAGCAGCAATTTGTTCTGCCCCTGACTAATTAAGATGCACCACTGAGCATTTACATCAGGGGTGGCCAAACTACGGTCCATGGGTCAGATCCAGCCCATAGCACAGAATCATCCATGCCGTGCCAACCTTATCGCTCTTTGTGTTCTAACAGTGTACCCTTTCTACATGTGATAACAATGTATCTGAACCAATGTAACCTTGCCTACGAGTAACAATGTAACCTTCAGCTGATCACTATAAACCCTGTAATGGGACGCGAGCTAATGACCACCAGCTGGCAGCAGCGAGCGTCCAAGCTCTCTTGGTTCAAACCCATCAAAGGCCACAGCGCGGGAAGTTTCCCACCGCCATCTACACCTGGACAAGAAGGGCGTGACCAGCCATGACGTCACGCGGGCAGTAGCCAATGGGCTATCGTGGAGCCACATTCAAATACGTTACTACCATATATATATAGAGCTGTTCGTCCGCCATTACCTCATGTTCCCTCTGTCCACCATGCAATAAACCTGAGTTAACCCAGCCCTTGGCTGTTTCCTGTGTCTTGACTCTCATACACTAAACTGGCGACGAAGGTGGGATCATGGATCCCCAAGGAGCCAGGGCACAAAGCGGGTTCAACATTACCAGACCGCAAGACTGGGAGCTTTTTGAGATGGACTTCCAGGCGGCACTGGTGGAACTCAAAGTCAAAGAAGACGACGAGGAAAGGAAGAGGGCCATCCTCACCCGCATGCTTGGGATGGAGACCAAGCGAACGCTGGTGGGCATTATTGCGCCGAAGAAGATGGGTGAGTTCAAAGCCGATGACATCATGAAACTGCTGCGTGAGCGTTTCCGACCCTCGAGGGCAATGTTTCCCGCTCGGAGCGCGTTTTGGAGGCGAGTTCAAGCGCCGGACGAGTCGGTAGAAGCCTTCGTAACAGCTATGAGAGTAGCCGCCACCCCCTGCAGATGGGACCACTTTCTAGAGATGGCCCTCAGGGACGGAGTTCTGTGTGGCCTGAAGGACAAGGAAGTGCAGCGCAGCCTGATGAACAAGGAGCCACCACCCACACTGACAGAGGTTGTAGAGGCCGCGGAAGCCGCGGAATCCACGAATGCTGGAGTAGATGAGATGCACAAGTGGCGTGAGTGGCGTCCGAGGGCCGGCAAAGCGGAAAACTCGTTGCACGGAAAGTCCGGACAGTCGGTGCACGCAACCCGACGGACCTCGAAGTCGTCTTCGGAAAGCAGCGACGGCGAGGAGGTCCAGAAGGTCCGAAGGGGAGGGCGCCGTTGCGATGGGTGCGGAGCGGCCCATGAGCGCGTGAGGTGCCCATTCAGAAAAACCGAGTGCTACAACTGCGGCCGTCGCGGGCACATCGCCAAGGCGTGCAGGAAAGGGAAAGAGGGCCGGAGACAGTCACAAGACCGTTCGGCCAGACCGGACCGTCCAGCGAGGTCCAAAGATGGCGCCCGGACCACGAGGAAGCAGGACGGCGTGGGCCGCATCTCGGACGACAGCGAGGGCGACGCTCCTGTGTTCAGCGTGTCTGCGGGACAGCCCCATTACTTCGTTGAGGTACTAGTACAAGGGACCCCTATTAGGATGGAAATTGACTCGGGGTCCTCCTATTCTATAATTCCCCAGAGAGAGTTCTTGAAAATCGACCCCCACGTGTGGCCCAAACTTAAAGCGTTGAGGGCCACACTACGGGACGTACAGGGGAACAGCATTCCAGTGTTGGGGGTCGGGACATTCCGGGTTCGTTTTAAGAGACATTCTGCGGAACTTCCCCTAGTGGTGCTAAAAGGGGGGAGTTGTAGCCTCCTCGGGACGCAATGGTTTCAGCCTTTAGGTTTGTTCATAGGGGGGGGTGCATGCCGTAGGCGTGGACCCAATACAAGCGGTGTGCGACGCACACCCCGCCGTTTTTAAAAGTGGACTGGGAAAGTTCAAGGGACCCCCTGTAGCCTTCGACCTAGACCCGGAGGTCCGCCCGATAAGACTCAAACCGCGCAGGGTGCCGTTCGCACTAAAGGACAAAATAGAGGCGGAACTGGACAAACTGGTGGGTCAGGGGATTCTTATTCCTGTGGATTCCGCGGAGTGGGAGACTCCAATTGTAACAGCACTGAAGGCTAACGGGGAGGTGCGCATTTGCGCTGATTATAAGTGTACAATTAACAAGGCGATCCGCCCTAATGCATACCCGGTGCCAGTGGTCAGCCACCTCCTGGCCAGGCTAAATGGGGGAAAGTGTTTCGCTAAGCTCGATTTAGCACAGGCCTACCAGCAACTCCCTGTAACCCCCGCCACAGCGGCGGCACAAACAATAGTTACACATAAGGGGGTGTTCCAGGTGTCGCGTTTACAGTTCGGCGTGAACTCGGCACCTGGCCTTTTTCAGTCGCTCGTGGAACGCCTCCTGAAGGGGCTGGAGGGGGTGTTGCCATATTTTGATGACGTGTTGATAACGGGGGGGAGTAAGGCCGAGCTGGCACAGAGATTGGATAAAGTTCTGACCGTGTTCGAGAAAGCGGGGCTGCGACTGAGAAAAGACAAATGTGTATTTTTCGAAACAGAGGTTGAGTTTTTAGGGTTCCGTGTCACGCCCGAGGGAATTAGGCCGTCCAAATCTAAGGTAGCCGCTATCAAGAAAGCTCCTCGCCCCACATCCAAAACCGAGCTACAGTCATTTCTGGGGCTTCTCAATTTCTACCATACCTTCCTTCCACGGAAGGCGTCTGTTGCCGAGCCGCTCCATCAGTTACTTAAAAAAGAGGAAAAATGGCTGTGGGGTGACGAGCAAGAGAGGGCGTTCACAGAGTTAAAGCAACTCCTAACATCCGAGGCAATCCTGACTCATTTCGATCCCAAACGGCCAGTAGTTTTAGTCTGCGACGCATCCCCGGTGGGGGTGGGGGCGGTGCTTTGCCACGTGTTGAACGACGGAAGGGAGGCCCCGATAGCGTTTTATTCAAGGTCCCTGTCCCAAGCAGAGCGGAATTACGCACAGACCGACAGGGAGGCATTAGCGATAGTAGCGGGAACCAAAAAATTTCACGATTTTCTGTATGGTCGCCCGTTCAAGATCGTGACTGATCACAAGCCCCTGTTAGGAATCTTCACTGCAAATAAGCCCACGCCACAGATCCTGTCCCCAAGGATGCTGCGGTGGGCTATTTTTCTTAACGCATACCAACATGAGTTGGAATACCGGCCCGGGAAGGAGATCAGCCATGCAGACGCGCTCTCACGGTCTCCGTTGCCCTTGTCGGATGATCAGAAGGCAGGGGTAGGAAGAGACCGCCAGGTATTGCTAATAGAGGTCTTAGATTCACCCCCATTAGTACCGGCCGACATTGCCAAGGCGACCGGAAAGGATAGAACGCTGGAGAAAGTATGCTCGTGGGTACAGAAGGGGTGGCCGGCGTCATCCCCAAGCATGGAATTCGACCCATTTTTTCGAAAACGAATAGAATTGTCATTAGAGAGGGGGTGCCTCTTGTGGGGCCAACGGGTGGTGGTTCCTACGTCCCTGCGACCGAAGGTGCTAAAGCTGCTGCACGTCAGCCACCCGGGGATTGTCCGTTCCAAGGCACTGGCCCGGAGTTATTTCTGGTGGCCCCAGCTGGACGCCGACATAGAGCATATGATTGGCACTTGTGAGGCATGTCAGGGCTCCCAACCGGAGGTAGCCCGTCTCCCGCATAGGGAATGGGACGCAGCAAGGGGACCGTGGTCCAGGGTGCACGTAGATTTTGCTGGCCCGTTCCGAGGAACCATTTTTCTCCTGGTAGTGGATGCGTACTCGAAGTGGCTGGAGGTCATTCCGGTAAAGAGCACATCCTCCGCCACTACCATTGGCCAGCTAAGGAGGGTCTTTTCCACGTTCGGTTTACCCGACACTCTGGTCAGCGATAACGCTAGCTGTTTCACGTCCGCTGAGTTCGCGGCATTCATGGAGGCAAATGCAATTCGGCACGTCACATCCGCGCCGTTTCACCCGGCCACGAATGCTCAAGTGGAACGGTTGGTGCGCACAACAAAAGATGCGCTGCGGCGCATGGGCTCGGGGGATCTAAATCACCAAGTCTGTCAATTTCTATTAGCGTACAGAGTGACCCCCTTAGCGTCCGGCTACTCGCCGGCTGAGCTGCTGATGCGGAGGAAGCTGACCACGATCTTGTCCAGGTTAGACCCGACGAGGATCGAGGACAAAGGGAAGAACATAGGTTTAGCGGTCTCGAAAGGCTTCGGCATAGGCGATCCTGTACACTGTAGGAACTATGCCAACGCAGGCCCAGTCTGGGTGCCAGGGACGATAGTAGAACAGACGGGACCAGTGTCGTACCGGGTGGAAACGAACACCGGTCTCCTCTGGAGGAGGCACGCTGACCAACTGCGGCGCCGAGTGAGTGAGGGGCCGATCAGTGGGGCTCAGCAACCGGATTCAGCGATAGGGTTCTCCCCCACCCGTTTAGCCCAAGGGGGAGACAGAGAAGGACACCAGTCCGAAGCCAGGGGGGAAAGCAGTGATCCCGACTCATATCCTTTTGATACGCCAGCTCTATCCGAGCCCGGGGAGGGGGAAAAGGAGTTTGCGGCCGCCGCTGCCGCTTCCCCCGAATTCGATTACGATTTTAATTTTGCTAGCCGGGGGGGTTTTTTGGAGTGTTCCCCCACCCATCCAAGCGAGAAGAGGGGTTTTTCGTTAGCCCCCAGTGCCCCCGGTTCTTCCCAAACAAAGCACACACCGCCCAACAAAGCCGCAGAGCCGCGGCAAGCTACTAACAAGTCATCCTCTCCGATTACAGGGCAGGAAGCCAGGGAGCAAGGAGGAGGGAGCGAAGCCGGGGCAGGGCAGCCCGCGCCGAGACCCCAGCGTGTTCAAAATAAGCCATCTTGGCTGAGAGACTTCGTCTCATCCTAGGGGGGAGGAGTGTTGTGTTCTAACAGTGTACCCTTTCTACATGTGATAACAATGTATCTGAACCAATGTAACCTTGCCTACGAGTAACAATGTAACCTTCAGCTGATCACTATAAACCCTGTAATGGGACGCGAGCTAATGACCACCAGCTGGCAGCAGCGAGCGTCCAAGCTCTCTTGGTTCAAACCCATCAAAGGCCACAGCGCGGGAAGTTTCCCGCCGCCATCTACACCTGGACAAGAAGGGCGTGACCAGCCATGACGTCACGCGGGCAGTAGCCAATGGGCTATCGTGGAGCCACATTCAAATACGTTACTACCATATATATATAGAGCTGTTCGTCCGCCATTACCTCATGTTCCCTCTGTCCACCATGCAATAAACCTGAGTTAACCCAGCCCTTGGCTGTTTCCTGTGTCTTGACTCTCATACACTAAACGCTCCCAGAAGCAGAAGTAAATGTGCCCATGAATGTGAAAAACACTGCCGTAAATGACCTGCGGCTATCGTAAATGCATTTACGACAGGCACAGGTGCATTTACGCATGCACAGAAAACCACAGGGGCATGGCACCGCCGGGAAACCACTGATGTGCACATATGCAAACAAACCATTCATGCGCAGAAAACCACAGGGGTGTAGCCAAAATGAGGGGGGGCGCCTACCAGGCCCGGTAATTTCTGATGCCGGCCCTGTGATGTGGAGTTTGGACAACGATAAAGCAAAAAAGGCTTCATTTTGGCAGTCCATGATTGGGACACAAAAGAAGAATCATCTCAGGTGAAATCTAATACTCCATTTGGCTTTGCTAACAGTCTGGCTAGCTCTGTGGTGGCTCAGTGGGTGAAAGCACTGTGCTTGGAGACCGAAAGGACAGGGTTCAATTCCCTGAGAGCTGCACAATGGGGGACATGAAAGGAGCCTCATTCAGGCATCCCCTGCAAAAATTCTTTCAACTCAGAGTAATCTCTGACACGAAAACACACACAATCTGGCTTAACAAGCCAAGGGAATGCTCAAGGTTTTTTTTTTTTAACAATTTGCCTTAGCCCTAAGTTTCATACATCTTTGAACATGTCCAAATTGTTCCTTATGGGACAGTCTGGGCTTGCTGAGTTTTGGGTTGTTTTGGGATGAGGGAAGGGATACACAATTTGCCAAAAGAAATCGATGGGCAGTTGTATCCAACTTTAGAGTACAGTGCTCATCTCTGATTACAGCCAAAGATCCAGTGGCCTTGATCCACAAAAGCTCACATTGAAATACAGCAGTGAGTCTTTAAGCCTTACTTGAAAGCCAGTTGTATCCAAATCTAGGGTTCAGTGCTCATCTTTGTTTATAGACAAAGTGCCAGTGCTGTCTGTGTCTGCAGATGTGTTCATGGACATGTGGCAGGCATGACTAGACACCGGAGTGCACAGAATGCAATTTACATTCCTAATGATGAGCTCCCGTCATCCCTCCCAGCTCTTGCCAACCTAGCAGTTTGAAAGCAAGAAATTGCAAGTAGATAAATAAGGATATCTACTAGCAATTTCTTGTTTTCGAACTGCTAGGTTGGCAAGAGCTGGGACTGAGATGGGAGCTCATTATTACACACACACACACACACACACACACACACACACACACATTCACCCTCCATTTCCCCCATTTTACATACACACACCCTCACCCTCCATTTCCCCCATTTTACACACACACACACACACACACACGACATCCCCCCCCTCCAGAGAGAGAAAGAGAGGCTGCTGTGGTCACGTGGCAGGCATGACTAGACACAGGAGTGGACAGAACACTGTTTACCTTCCCACTGAAGTGGTCCCTATTTATCTACTTGCAATTTCTTGCTTTCGAACTGCTAGGTCGGCAGGAGCTGGGACAGAGATGGGAGCTCACTCCATCATGGATTACTTGGGTCTCAAACCTTACAGTTATCAAATTCAGCATAACCACTTGAGCCACTGCAGTCACATAAAGCATTGTGCACTACTTTAAAACAGCTCCTTAAAAAATTAAACAAATTCAAAGGAAAGTACTCAAGAATATGAAGTGTGGGAAGTTTACCAGCTGAATTAAATGGCATGATCGACAGATAAACTGCAGATCCACCACTGCCACAAACAAAGCTCCCCATGAGTTTACAAAGCTGATGTCAGCTCTTGTTGTGTAGCAACAAATACAGTAATGCACAAAGCTTTTAATGTTTTCATGGCCAACCGTTTCATGAAGTGTTCAGGTGTCCAACATTTTCAATCACTCCAATGGGTAAAGATGACACTTCTTTTGTCAGAAACAAAATAATTCCCCAGCAAAGGTGACCCTGCTAAGAGAATTAACCAAGCTTCACGAAACCTGCCAGCAACTCATCAGTAATTTCATTATCCTATTGAGATTTTAGTTTTCCCCTCCCTTTGCTTCATGTATTAAGTCAGTCTATTCTCAGACACACAAACAAGTGGATAAATTGCTCCACGCCTGCCAGACAAAGGGAGGAGCGTAGCCCAGAAAAAGCCACCCTAAGGCAGGCTTTTAATAATGCTATTTATTGAAAATTGGTTTTTTTTTCATCATTGCTGTTCCTACTTGCATCCAAACAGCTCAAATTTCCCAGCTTTCTTCTGCAAAGGAAACAAAAGGTCTCAAGATGCCAGAATAAAAACACTGAACTGAGCCTCCTCACAAAGCTGCATAAAAGTTATCTTCTCCATCTTCGATGGACAGTTCCCCACTCCTTTGTTTGGAAGACATAATTGAAATAAATCAGGGGTGCCCAACAATGGGCCCGTGGCACCAATTAATCCAGCCTGTGATGAGGACCTACCACTGGAAGCACCAAAAATGCACCGTAAGTATCAAAAACATGCCCAAAACATGCTGGAAGCACGGCAGAAGTGCCAAAAATGCACCAAAAGCTGCCCACAATGCACCATGAATTCACCTGCCGCCACCAGAAGTGGTGTGAGGAAACACGCCTCCGGCCTGCTTACCTATCTGATGGTCCAGCCCACGGCACAAAAAGGTTGGCCACCCCTGAAATAAAGGAATAAGGCAGTGTTTCCCAACCCTTGGGTTTGGGACTTCAATTCCTAGAAGCTGAAGTCAATTCCCCAAAGCACTGATCAGCCAATGTAGTGACTTTGGCTTCTGGGAATTGAAGCCCTCCCCCCGGTGGGTCATAGACCTTACATTGGGAAACACTGAATAAGGAGAAATTTCAGCTTGGGTAGGTCTTTTTTAACGATATCATGGGTTAAAGGATATCATGGGTTGACCATGGGACTAATGTAGAAGTGTTGCACCGAATGGATGAAGAGCAAGAACTCTTTAAGACCATTAAGCAAAGAAAGTTCCAATGCCTTGGGCATATCTTGAGGAACAACGTAAAGTATAGAATACTCCAACTCGCTCTGCAAGGAAAGAGAGGCCTGGGAAGAGAGGCCCTGGACGTAGATGGCCTTCATAGCTGTAGAACCTGAGACCCTGGTGTGGCACATCCTCAGAAGAAATGACCCAAGGCATTAAGAACAGGAAGACTATTGCCGTGATGATAACCAATCTCTGGAATGGATACAACAGCTGAAGAAGAAGGTCTTTGCAAGTGTGTGAAGGGGTGTAATGAAATCAAAATGGGCCTTTATTTTGTCGAGTTTAAAACTGTATGCTGATGTTCTTTGCTTCCTGAGATGGGTGAAGAGATGGCTTGGAATTTATCCATGGGTCCAGGTTTTGATTCCTTTCCTCTTGGAAATAGTCATAACAATCTCAAACTGTGAGAATGGAATTAGGTAGGATGGACATTGCATGTGCAGCCTTATTGGGTAACATAGAGGAAATGAAAGATGAAAAATGGGTTTGCTTATCATAGAATGTAGAAGAAGAAACACCATGATTATTAGAGTTGGCATGTTCCAAAGAGCAGGTGGAGACAGGAGTTACCATGCTTGCTTGTGAGTAGAACAGCAGACATACAAGGCGATCAGTAAGTCCCTACTCAGCCCATACAGTAAGTCCCTACTGATCCTCTCTGTGGGCATGTGCCTGCCCCTCTGCCCAGCAGTCCAATGGGAACACTTCATCCCTCCTCCCAGCACAGAGTTTGCCCCGCCCCTCTGCCCGACAGACCAATGGGAGCGCTTCCTCCTTCCCCCAGCAGAGCCCTACTCTCTTTGTGGCCGGGTATGGCCTTACGGCCAACCCTGTATGTAATCTTGCTTTTGTTAACTGGCTATACCAGGAAATATAGCTAGATATGCTTTTATTATTTTATCCAGGGAAAGGAGAAATGCAAAAATGTTTCTTTCTATTTTTGTCCCTATTTTTCTGATTCTGAACTTTGATCTGTTTTTTCTTCAAAATAAAACATGATATTTACCAGAAGACATTTGTACTTTTTATCTAGAGCATAAGCTGGTGGGAGATTTCCAGTTCCTTTCTTTATTGGCAATGCTACATATTGCTACCTAATTTACATTGCCATTTCTACCTGAGGTAGCTGATTTGTAAGCATAAATAGTCAGCGATGGAAACCTGTCATAGATTTCTCTAGCATGGAGCAGAACCATGTGTACTCTGAAGCAGCAAAAGATTTTATGGTGGCTTCCTGAATGGGTGCCAGTCTCTGTCAGGTGGAACAAGTCCTATGGTAGTGGGATGATGGGCTTTGTTTTCCTTACAAGGGGAACCAGACCAAGGATCAGGAAATATTCAGACTATAATTCCAAGATTTAGACCATGGGCTGGATCTGGCCTGTGGTGCCATTTCATGTGCCCCCCCCCTGCAAGGGCATTCAAGAAACAAAATGGCCATCCCTTTGAAGCTGTTGGGACAAAATGACCACCCACATCATGCAGGCATCTGTGAAAATTAAATAGATCTGTACTATCAGTTGAAGAATGGAACATCACGTTATCTTTGTTCTTTGGCAAAAGTGTCAGTTTCATTTCTCTTGTAGAATCTTTTCTTTTGTAGGATAGGCAATTCAAAAGAGACAGTCAAAACTTCCAAGTCACCTTGGAAAAGACTGATCACGCCGGTTCATTTGGGCTACGCAACAGGATATGCTGTTCCTTTACTTTGATGATTCAATGTTTGTGAGGCTGATCTCCGGGGGAAATAAAGAGTGAGTTTATGAAACTTACTGTTAGGAATACAATTTCCAAAATCATCCATTCAGCTTGTCCATTGGACAGGTTAGCTGGGGGATTATGGATCCTTTAGTTCAGGGGTTCCCAACCTAAGGCCTGTGGCCCATATCTGGCCTACAACATCATTTATTGTAGCCCCCCCCCCATCCCTCTAAGGGCATTCAAGAAACAAAGTGGCCATCCCTTTGAAGCTGTTGGGACAAAATGGCCACCCCCATCATGCAGGCAGGGCAAAATGGCCATCCGGCCCTTGAAGCTGACTGAGAGAATGTGACCTGGCTCCTGGCTTAAAAAGCTTGGGAACCCTGATTTAGACCTATATTTCTCTTGTAGCCCTTCCTGAATCCATAGCCACTCCCAATCCAGGCTGAGTCTGCTTCGATCTACCCATCAGACTTCGAATTCAGGACACATTTGAAAAGAGGCCTGTAGATCTGCCCTTGGACTCCCCAAGGGTGGACCTCCAGTGAGATCAGCAGAAGAATTACAGGCTGGAAAACAATATCCAAGCAGAAGGACATTTCCTTTACACTGTGTATATTTGTAAGGCTGCCAGATCTCTGTGTACAGGCTGAGGTCATAGGAAATAATTGTGCTCTCGTTCTCCTGCTGGAGCAAAACTCTGGAGAAGTCATGCTGCAGGAGAAGAAAGTTTGGCGTGTGTTTGTGTATGGAGGTGAAAGGTTGTTTTAAAGCCTGGGTGCAAATCTTGGACAGAAATGGTAGCCACCACAGCAGCTGGTAGGTATCCATGCTACATTACAGGCTACTAAAAATGATCCCCCTTTCCAGATTTTGGTCGCCCTTGCTCAAAAGACAGTCATATCTGACTCTAGGGTTCAGTGCTCATCTCTGCTTATAGCCAAAGAGTCAGCATTGTCTGCATCTACAGAGGTTTCTGTGGACATGTGGTAGGCAGGACTAGACATTAGAGTGCACAGAACGTGTTTACCTTCCCACCGAAGTGGTCCCCATTTATCTATTTGCAATTTCTTGCTTTCAAACTGCTAGGTTGGCAGGAACTGGGACAGTGACAGGCAGTCTTTCCATTGTGCAGTACTCGGGTATTGAACTCCAACCATCCAGTCTTCAAGCTCAGCATCTTAAACACATGAGCCACCACAGTCTCCTTTACAGGCTACCAAAAATGATCCCCCTTTCCAGATTTCAGATGCCATATGATCTGGTTAAAAGGTCAAGGTCTACCTTGCTTGAAAGCCAGTCATGACTGACTCTAGGGGGTAGCACTCATCTCCATTTACAGTCAAAGAGCCAGAACTATCTGAGTCCACAGACCTTTCCCTGATCATGAGGAAAGGAATGACTAGATGCCAAAGCACACACGGTTACCTTTCCCACTGAAAGGTACTGAACTGCTATGTTGGCAGGAGCTGGGAGAGACGATAGGAACTCACTCTATCGTGCAACACTCAGGTCTCTCCAGTCATCAAGCTTGGCATCTTAACCACTAAGCCACCATGACCCCTTTATCATCTGGTTAGCTGAGTCTAACTCACATTTGGCTCTGAATAACCCAGATCCCAATGCTTTCTCTTTCCACACTCAACTCACTCGGGAATTTGGGTTGTTACCACAACTTTTGCCTGTCCCAACCCGGACACTACTGTTTTAGTTTTTGGCCCTGAAATCTCTGGAAATAGCTTGCCGCCAATGCAACCAGGGTGTTAAATACATCCCTCCCTCCCAAAGCCCAAAGCCCTACTAGAAATTCCAAGACTTCATCTTGCAATGCATGCTTTCTTGCCAGTATCATTTTTTATCTTACGGAATGACTGCATGACATTCTCAGACCCAAAGGCTGCATCTGTTGTTGGCTGTAAGGAGGCAGGAGCTACATTTACATGCTTGTACATGCACACTCTTCTCTCAACATCTAATCATGCTCCCATCCACCTCTATCTTTTACTGTGGCTCCTATTTGCCTGCCATTCCTAGAACAAGAAAATAGCAATCCAAGAAGACAGGGAATAGTATTTGTTCCCCAGTTGGGAACTCAGTGGCTGCACAGGGAGATGCTGAAGCCCACACGTTGGCTGATTGGCTTGTTCCAAAGGAATTATGGAACCAGATGCTCACAATCATCTATCTGTGACCTGATAAATAACAGTTTAGAAACCTATCGACAATGCACATTTTGGGATTTAGACAATAATTCTCAAATTCTGTACATTATGCTCTGTGACCACCCACACCTAGAACTTTGACAAATAAAGTATGCATCTGTATGCCTACCAGCCTGCTTTCCCACAGTCCTCCAAAACCAGGCTGAGCATCAAAAAAAGATTTGCAAAGCTTTGGGGGAAATGATACCGAATCATTTCTGTTATCCCTAAGTTTCAAACAGCAGCCTCCGCTATGCCTGTGGCTGGCAAAGATTCAAGGAGCAACCTAAGCACAGGGATGCTACTTTCAAAGGCAAGGATTTTCTCTATGAAGAAGAGGCCTAAAGGTAGTTGAAACAGAAAGAAAGAGAAGAAAATGAAGGGGATGAATCCATTTCTTTCTTCTGCCCAGAGTAGGCACAGTAAGCAATGTTTATTGCCAAACAAAAGCCAACCATGCTTAGCTACAGTGCTCCATATGCCCCCCTGGGAGACACAATTCTTGGAGAGCATGTTACATTTTCATGACACTGAGGAACATTACTACTACTACTACTACTACTACTACTACTACTACTACTACTACTACTACTACTACTACTACTACTACTACTACTACTTTTTTTGTCTTCGTCTTCGTCTTCTTCTTCATAACTTCTCCTTGCTGATCAAAACAGTAATCTAGTCCCAGCACTGGGCTAGTTCTCAGCATGGATCACATAGTTACTGGAGGCAGAGCGGTATCAAGTTAGACCAGCTCAGGGATTTAAAACCAGGCTACCTTTGGGAATCTTCCCCACCAGAAACTTTGCTTTAGAGCTTCTGTGTACAGGCAATCTCTAGGAGCCTGAGACATGGCACTAATGACTAATACAGTGTTGTTTCTAATGAAGACAAACCACAGGGTACTATTTTGTTGTTCAGACGCCTGAGAAAGACAGGTGAAATAAGTGAAGATGCTAAAATTATGGAGTGGGTTTTTTTTGCTTCACTTACTTATGCAATGTTGTCCTGACCTTGATGCTGCTGCTGCTGCTGCTGCTGATGATGATGATGATTCTCCTCCTACTCCTACTCCTCTTCCTTCTTGTGTCTAGGCCAGATGTAAAACTGCCAAAATGAATGTAGAAGGAGGAGGCTATACCTTTATTTGATCACTAAACAAAAAAAAGTCATTGCGAGCTTTCGTGATTCAAGATAACTTCTTCAGGCATTCTTCGGTTTCTTGCACAGGTAAAGGCTCAGAAACCCTTTGCAGGTGTTATGGATTCATTAGCGGATTAGAGTGGGATACTTGGAGTTTAGAATATTGAACCTTTTCTCACTATTCTAATTTTCTGAGATTGTGAATTTGGGGTTTTCATAATCTGTACTCCATAATCATCACAATTATAATGAAGTAAGGCTTGACATATCTCGCTTTGCATGTAATGAGTCTATCTCATATATTTCTTTCACCTTTAAAGATGCATTACTGAAATGAATGAGCATTTGCACGATATTCTAATTTTTCGAGTTTCACCTGTAGGTAAGGGAAATTATCAATGGAAGTCCAAACATTCATGGCATGATAGCCTGTTGGCCAGGCTCTCTTCTTAAAAATGAATGTGGAAAAGCAGTAGTAGTCCCAGGAAACCAGGCATTTGTTTATTGCTCTCTCCCAAACGGCGGGTGCCTGAAGAAGTGATCTTGAATCACGAAAGCTCACAATGACTTTTTGTTTGTTTGTTTAGTGATCCAATAAAGGTATCTTCGCCTCCTTCTACATTTGCTTTATGTATGGCTCATAGGGCTGTCTTTGTTTGTTTATGGAACTGCCAAAATGAAGGCACCTTTTGGTGAGTTCATTCTGCAGTTCTTTTTGTCTGGCCTAGTGTGAGAAAGATTAGCCAGCAACACAAGGTTGCCGTCACCAGGGGACGCTTGATTGCAGTTCAAAAATACCACAATCTTCGGAGAAAACATCTCTTCATTAAAGTAGGATGGTCCCACAAGTAAAGACTGTGACAAAACCAGTAGTACAGGAGGTGGACTACAGGTTAAAGTGAAAATCATTATTTTCTGCTATTGCAGGGGTTTTCCTCTAGGTACATAATTCTTTCACATCGCAAAGAAAGCCTGTGCTTACATCCTGTTGACCAATCACAACATGTACCTTGTGGGAATTGTGTGCTAGGAAAAATTCTTAACACTTCACAAAGCTCTGCATCTTACAATGTGTTAAAACATGCACTCTAGTTTCTGCCTCTTACATTAAACAAGGATTCTCTACTGCAGTTTTGTACTGCGCCTCCATGAGCCTTAGAGGAGGGTGACCTGCATGGATAGATCTGAGTTTTCTCTGCCCAAATTATTTTTTAACTTTTGCTGCCATCATTGTTTTTGTTAGGGGCTGCGGTGGCTCAGTGTTTAAGAAGCTCACCTTGTTAGCTGGAAGGTTGGCAAGTTGGCAGCTTGATACCCGTGTATTGCATGACGGTTTGAGTGCCCGTCTCTGTCCCAGCTCCTGCCAACCTAGCAATTGAAAAGCAAGAAATTGCAAGTAGATAAACAGGGACCACTTCAGTGGGAAAAGATCTTGAAGGCATGAAAGGAGCCTCATTAGGGCACCCACTGAGCAAAGTTTCTCCAGCAAAAATCCTTTCAAACCCAGAATAATTTCTGATACGAAATTATCATTATTCTTTTTGTTTTATCTTTCTGTGGTTGAATGGTTATCTCTTATGTATTTAGCTGCTTACATCTGTATGGACTTACTATTGTGTATTGTCTTTCTTGTGGGGTTGGGGGCTGTGGTGGGTCAGTGGTTAAGAAGCTCACCTGGTTAGCTGGAAGGCTGGCAAGTCAACAGTTCGAGACCCGGGTACTGCATGATGGATTGAGTGCCTGTCTCTGTCCCAGCTCTTGGGGACATGAAAGGATCCTCATTTGGGCATTCCCTGCGCGGAGTTTCTCCCGCAAAAATCCTCTCAACCTAGAATAATTTCTGACATATTATTATTATTATTATTATTATTATTATTATTATTATTATTATTATTATTATTATTATTATTATTATTATTATTATTATTATTATTATTGGAGTTCTTTTGGGTTAGATATTGGATACCGCCCAGATTAACTATATAGCTAGATGGGCAGGATACAAATCTAAACAAACAGTTTCTCAAACGACAGAATGGTTCACCCAAAGAATCTGAGGACAAATGGAGCCAATTCTTTCGTTCCTCATTTTTGCAATTAAGCAGCAAACATGTATTCACTCAGCCTGTATCTACAGATTATTATCCTTGCTTCTTATTTTCTTTCTGCCGAATAAGAACACGGGCCCAATGAACTTTCTATAGGCGAACAACGAAGACTGCAAAGAAGAAACGAGTCTTTGAAGGAGGCCTGGATATCTTTCATTGCAAATTACCATGCTAGCCAGCTCCTTGCCAGCCAACCAGGCTCGGCCCCTAATGATGGATTCTTTGCCGTGATGCCCTGACGTTGCTAGGTACCGTTGCTAGGCAGAGGCACACAAGAAACTGCTAAGCTGCTATGGATGCTGAAAAAGAAATAAATAAAATCAAAGGGAGCGCTAGGTTGACGAGAAGATTTTACGGGAGAAGAATAGGGCGAGACTCTCAGTTTTGGACCATGGGATATTCTGCTGGAAACTCTTCCAGCTCAAATCTTCTGGCTCTTTGCCTTTGTGGAACACACATCATCAATATTCAGCAAGGCAGACTATGGTCTTGTACAGTACAAGGCATTAAGCTTTTACTCGAAGGAATTGGCAGGGCTAGGAAGCCATGGGGTGAAAAGGGCTGGACTCCCACAACCAGAATCCAAAATTCCCAGTTCTTGCCACAATAGATCTGATGCAGACGGGCAAACTCAAAGCCTTTTGAAATGTGGATCTACAGATGGCTGCTAAGGATATAATGGGTTTATCAGGTGGAAAGCAAGAAATTGCAAGTAGATAAATAGGGACCACTTCGGTGGGAAGGTAAACAGCATTCCATGCACTCTGGTGTCTAGGCATGCCTGCCACATGTCCATGGAAATGTCTGCAGATGCAGATAGTGCTGGTTCTTCAGCTATAAACAGAGATGACCACTGAATCCTAGAGTTGGATACGACTGGCTTTCAAGCAAGGGAGACCTTTACCTTTACCTAATTGTATAAGTATTATGCTGGGAGGATAAAGAACAAGAGCTATTTAAGACCATTAAACAAAGAAAGCTCCAATACCTTGGGCATATCATGAGGAATGATGTATAGTATAGAATTTATTATGGAAGGGAAAATCCATGGGAAGAGAGGCCCTGGACATAGACGGACGTCAGGGCTGAAGACTATCAACATGATGATAGGCAATATTTGGAACGGATATGACACTTGAAGAAGAAGAAGAGGCAATCCAAGGAAAGCAATCACATTTCTATTCTGCCCCAGAGTGCTTAGTGCACTCTTTGGACCAGGGATTCTCAACCTGTGGCCCACGGGCTGGATATGGCCCACAGTGCCATTTCATGTGCCCCCCTGCCTCCACCACACCAGGAAGTGCCATGTTGTAGAGGAAGGGTAAAATGGCTTACAGCCCCCAAAGCTGTCTGAGGAAGCATGACCTGACCCCCGGCTTAAAAATGTTGAGTACTCCTGCTCTGGACAGTTCACAACTTAATTAGCATTTTGGCCTCCCACCCCCAAGCATGCTAGGTACTCATTTTACTGATATCGGAAGGATGGAAGGCTGAGTCAACCTTGATATCTGGTCAGGATCAAACTCACAACTTTTTGGTTGCAGTACCAACCACTGCATCAGCAGGCCGCCTAGATGATAGAGGCAAGTACCACAGCAGGGGTTCCCAACCTAAGGACCATGGGCCAGATCTGGCCCATGGCGCCATTTCATGTGGCTCCACAACCCTCCAAGGGCATTCAAGAAACAAAATGACCACCCCCTTTGAAGCTGTTGGGACAAAATGGCCACCCCCATTGTGTAGGCAGGGCCAAATGGCCATCCGGCCCTCAAAGCTGACTGAGAGACCATGACCTGGCCCCCGGCTTGAAAAGGTTGGGAACCCCCGTACTAGAAACTCAGCTGAAATGACCAAAGCCACATGGAAGCAGACTTTATGTATATATATCTGCCTTGCTTCTAAACCACATAAGGAACAGTTTCTTAATATCTCATGAGATTTTGACCCATGACTGTTTGATCATATGGGAATATATGGTAACAAAAAGAATTGGAGCTACAATAGAGACAATATGCATCCATCCATCCGTAGACATGTGGCAGTGCACAGCATCTGCTGAGGGGGTACCTTTTTATCTACTTGTAATTTCTTGCTTTCAAACTGCTAAATTGTCAGGAGCTGAGACAAATGGAAGAAGCTCACTCCATCATGTAGCACTCAGGTCTTGAACTGCTGGCCTGCCGACCTTCCAGTCGTCAAGTTCAGTGTCTTAACCACTGAGCAACCATGGCCCTTTTACTTCAAGATTACAAGGTAGCTTAGAATTAATATCTATATTACAAATTCTTTTATACCATTCAAAGACCTGAAAATCATACAGTACAGTACTTTAATTTCAATTTCTGGCTATTATTTGTCTAGCTCCTGTTAATTAATTTGAAATAAGTTCCTTCATATTCCATTTCCATTCCTCGTTATCACTATTCGCCCACAAACCATGAAAGTCCAATCTTCCTAAGATCCTCTAATTTGTTAATTTCCTGCTTCTATTTATTAAAAATCTCATATTTCAAGCATTCTGTATTCTTTGATATATTTATACCTAAATATTTAATAGTTTCCCAAATCCCACCATCAAACTCTTCCCTAATTATCTCTCTTTTCCCTTTTTATCATAATTAAACAACAACACCTCTGATTTACTCTAGTGAGTGTATCAGAATTTCTGTTATCTCCCCAAATTCTTTCAAATTCTTTTCTTAACCTATCCATTACCATCAATGGGATTTCTGTTGTTAATAAAGTATCATCTGCAAATAAGTTATTTTTTTTTATTCTATCTTTATAACCCATACCTCAAATGAATTTAAGAGCTGAATTATGAATTCGGGCTGTGCGTAGGTCTCCCCGATCCAATTTGGAAGTTAGCTGAGGGCTTTGATGTTTATCCAGATTCAGTCCAGAGCAATTTGTATCCATCCCAGTTTGATTGGTGGTCTGGATTCAAGCTGATTTGTTAACCACCCACTGGCTTGGAAAATTATAGAGTTGTTTATTTTTCCTCTAGGATAACATTAAATTTTGAGAAAGCAATGTAGTGGAGTAAACCAAGCAAACTTTGGATAGATGGCTTTAGGGTAGGGGTTCCCAACCTAAGGCCCATGGGCCGGATCCGGTCATCAGCACCATTTCAGGTGATCCCCCACCCCTCCAAGGCCATTTAACAAACAAAATGGCCACTACTTTGAAGCCGTTGGGACAAAATGGCCACCCCCATCGTGCAGGCAGAGCAAAATGGCTACCCGGCCCTCGAAGCTGACTGAAAGAGCATGACCCAGCCCCCGGCTTGAAGAGGATGGGAACTCCTGCTTTAGGAGGTTGCATAGTTCATACCTTTAAACAACAAAAAATGCAATGTCTAATTTGTGCCCATTTGTTTTCTTTATCTGGGCTATGGTGGCTTAGTGGTTAAGACACTGAGCTTGATGACCAGAAGGTCGGCAGGTCAGCAGTTTGAGACCCGAGTGCTGTGCGACAGAGTGGGTGCTCATTGTCTGTCCCAGCTCCTTCTAGCTTAGCAGTTTGAAAGCAAGAGATTGCAAGTAGATAAATAGGTACTGCTTTGGTGGGAAAGTTAACAGTGTTCTGTGCACTCCAACATCTAGTCATGCCTGCCACATGACTATGGAAATGTCTGCAGACTCAGACAGCCCTGGCTCTTTGGTCGTCATCGTCATTGCCGCCACCGCCACTATTATTATTATTATTATTATTATTATTATTATTATTATTATTATTATTATTATTATTATTATTATTATTATTATTATTGTTGTTGTTATTATTGTTATTATTATTGTTATTATTATTATTATTATTATTATTATTATTATTATTATTATTATTATTATTATTATTATTATTATTATTATTATTAAACCTTTATTAGCATTAAAAATGGAGACAAAGAGAAGACTTAACAAAATGTTCACATAGCTGACCGTAACCTACACAACCATAGCTAACCATAGCTTACACAACACAATATTAAGAATTACGGCTTCCATGTCTGTTAACTACTTTTTCTAGAAACTGAGCAATGTATGAATATTCAGCAGTACAGAATTTGAGAGAATAAAATGTGAACAAACAATTGTTGACTTGTGTCATATGTGCATTATAGACTTGAACTTATTGAGTAATTCTGGTCTGGTGAATTAATATCTGTAATTCATTCTTAACAGTAAAATCATTGTTTAAAAGAACGATAACAAGTGCAAATGGTATGAAAGGTGATTTAAAATGACGAGGAACAGCATGACCAAAACATGTAAAATCAAGGATCATCATCTCCCATTGAATGGACGTGATCTGATGGCACCTGACAGAAAGTCAGCCACTTGATCCATGTAATCGGTGGAGCCATTGTTTAAGAGAAGCAGCAATCCAGAGGAATCTGAGAGTCTTGTAAAATGGGCAGCAGAAGAGAACGTGAGTAACAGATTCAACACACTTGGCCCAACAAAGACACAACCTATCGCCATATGGGACTTTCTTGACATATTGACATCGCTGGTAATGAAGCCATGTATCAGGATGCCTCCAACCTACAGCAGTTGTGAAAACACACCCTTTTGTTGTTACTGCTCCACCTACGATCAGGAGAGAAGTAGCAGCGGATGATGAGAGAACTGAGCAAGAGAATGACCCTCGACTTCCTCTGAATGGATATGAGCCTCACGTCTGCCAGCTCAGAACTAGGAATAGCTTGCTTGCTTGATTGATTGATTAAATTTGTATGCTACCCACTTAGCATATGCCGACACAGGGCAAGAACAAACATTATTTTATTCATTTATTGCATTTGTATACCGCCCATTTGGGAAATTTCCCACATTGAGGAAATTATTGAGGGTATGCCAGAGCAAAACCAAATTAGAAAATGGAGAAAGGAATTCCCTGGATAAGGAACATTAGAGGAGGTTATAGCAAGGAACTCAGCCTCCCCTATGTCACTTAATGACTTTTTCAGGACAGATGCCATCCTGCACCATACTGATAACAATGCTGTGCAAAACACCCACAAAAAACCCTGTGAGATTGCCTGCGATATTTGTTGGAGAAAGAAACAAAACTGAAATTGGACAGCCATAGATGTATCTTCGGGGACAGCGGTGGCTTAAGTGGTTAAGACCAACATGCTCAAGTGGGGGCTGCTGGTGGATAACAACAGACTGTATGAATGTGGAGAGATACAGAATCTGGCTCATTTGCTGGTCTGCCGATTACAGACAGAAACATCAAACATGCACCGATGCGGACTAACGTTTGACCAACGTCAAAGCCAAGAAAGTGGCTTCATTTTGGCAGTTCAGGGTTTGATCAGGACATGGAAGAAGAGGAAGTGTTTCCCTTCTTCTGGGGGTACAATGGGAATGTGCAGTTTGTCCACAGCTACAAGTTCTCTTTGGTGACACAGCAGGGAATTGAACTCCCAACCTAAAACACTAAGTTATCCAGCCAGCTTTAGTCTACTAACGGGGAATGGAGGAAGAAAAGGTAAATGTTCCTCCAGCTCTGACAATTGATTTCTGGAACATAGCTGGCTTACCTCTCTTTTTAGGGTCCAACTGTGTCCACCCATTTCTTGTAAATCAGAGCCAGAACAAAACAATTCCAATTTCTAAAATAAATCAACACATTGATATTAGGAACATATAATTCTGTTTGGATTTGTGCCACAAATTGAATCAGCAAAGAAGGAGCTCCAAGGTGAACTGGAATACATCCCAAAGCCCTGACTTGTTTTATGAACTAAATAAGGGAGACCTCCCCCCCCCCCAGGGAACTGCAGTGGCTCAAGCCGCTAAGACGCTGACTGGAAAGCGGAAGGTCAGCAGTTCGATTCCCAAGTACTGCAGGACGGAAATGAGCTCCCGTCTTCATCCCAGCTCCTGCCAACCTAGCAGTTCGAAAGCAAGAAATTGCAAGTAGATAAATAGGGACCACTTCGGTGGGAAGGTAACAGCGTTCCGTGCGCTCCGGTGTCTAGTCATGCCTGCCACATGACCACGGAAACGTCTGCAGAAGCAGACAGCGCTGGCTCTTCGGCTTAGAAACAGAGATGAGCACTGCACCCTAGAGTCGGATACGACTAGCTTTCGAGCAAGGGAAACCTTTACCTTTACCTACCCCCCCCCCCCAACTAGCCGTAGTATCGCCCAGCCTGGTCTTGAATCCCCATGACATGGACACAAATTGGTCAGTCTGTGGCCTCCAGCTGTAATGCCAAGTGAGGTTAAACTCTCGACATGAAAATAAAACAAATGTTACAGAAAAGAGCCTGGGCTTTATAGCGCTTGGCGAGAAGCAGTCACTGCTTGTTAAGGATCAAGGGGTCAGACAAGAAGCAGGAAGACTCTTCCGCACCAAAAGAGGCACTCAGTTCCAATCACTCTGAACAGAAATCTTAGGGACACATGGTACCACTCTCTGGCAGACATCAGTCTACAAAGCTACACAGAAATGGCCAAAACCTTACAATGAGCAAAAATCTTATTGCTTTGGGTAGTAAAGTGCACTAGAGTAATCCTATTGAATCATTTATTGTTCATTTATTTATTTATTTATTTCGATTTCTATACCACCCACTTTGCCAAGGCCAACTCAGGGTGGTTCACAGTCATAATAAAAACGTGATTTAAAACTGCTTAAAAACTACCCTCCCCCTAAAAAAAGGGTGCAGGGACCAAGGGGGGCGGAATTTCACTATACCAACCACCCAACGGAAGTCACCCTTCCACTTGCACCCCATACCTGGCCTGCCAGCCAGGTTTTAAGTTCTTTTCTGAAGGGCAGCAATTCCGTCTGGAGACGTCATGGAACCTTTCTATTAATAACTTTATTTGGTTACTTACTGGCAAAAACTTTTTGCCCTCGTTTCATCCAGTAAGTTCTGGGCGACATAAAGAGTGTTTCTTCTTACCACAGGAACCTCACAACAGCTGAAAGAGCATGACTTTTTCAAGGTCACCCACGGGTAGGTTCAGGAAATGCCAAACAGGAGAGGGTTCTTATAGTGTACCTGTGATATGGATGAGAAAACCTCAGCAGATACAACTTGAATTGAAAGCTTCCTGTGCTTGAAATTTCCGCTTTTAAGTAACTGCTCAAAATGCAGGAACCATATTCTTTTTTTTTAACCTGTCTACTGTAAATCAAGGTGCATTTATAAATTGCGAGGATTTGAACCTAGGTCTCCAAAACTCCGGTTCTCACTGTCTATCCATGGTATTTCAATGACATTTTTATACTCTTTTGCTCTAGTGAGACAGATTACAAAACCCTTTTAACTGCTAGCAACGATCAAGGTATCTTCCCTGCCAGGTAGTTTGCCAACAAATGCTGTTCCCTCTTATCAATACTTATTGACTCTCTGCCCAAAAATTCACAAATAATTGCCCAATTCCTTGATAAAATAAACATCTGTTATTGTAAGATAAGGTCAGCTATGGTTGGAATGACTGGGTAAAAGTAGAGGTCACCCTTGCTCGAAAGCCAGTCGTATCCAACCCTAGGGTTCAGTGCTCGTCTCTGTTTCATAGCCAAAGAGCCAGCGCTGTCTGCTTCTGCAGACATTTCCATGGTCATGTGGTAGGCATGACTAGACACCAGAGCGCACGGAACACTGTTACCTTCCCACAAAAGTGGTCCCTATTTATTTACTTGCAATTTCTTGCTTTCGAACTGCTAGGTTGGCATGAGCTGGGACAGAGACCAGAGTTCATTCCGTACCACAGTATTCGAGTATCCAGTCAGCCGCGTCTTAGCCACTGGGTACAGTTAGTTAATTCTTTTCTTTGTCTCCTTTTATGTCAATAAAGGTTTAATAATGATTTTAAAACCTGCTAACAATGGGAAGTCTCAGAATGTACACAGTTGAACAACAAAATAAAATTTTAAAAAGAAAGGAAAAGAAGTACTATACTGAATCTGTTTATGTATAGGAGTGGTATGACCATTGCTCTTTAATAGCTCTGATTATTTTTTAAAAATAATTATCTGAAAGTTAATACCTTGAATATCTCTGAAGATTTTAACTTGCCCTTCACTTCTTCATTAAAGAGTCATCTGAACATCAGCATTTGAGAAGGAATTAAGGACTCTTTAATATAGCTAATATAAGATTGAGAGCTCTTTTGGAAATACAGACCAATCAAACCTTTTCTTGGTAAAGCATCCCATATTTGACGAACACTGTGTTACTGTTAGTGTTATGAATTAATAATGCAGAAAACAAAACCCTCATAATGAGTCATGACTAAGAGGCTGTCCAATGGAAAACTACTTATCTGTCTGGCTAAATGTTTTGAATGCCTGAGTAAGGCTTCCGTGGAAATTGCAAAACACATCTTGCTTTAATGAATAGATGAGAACGCTAGAAGGGACATAAATATGGACGATTGAACAAGATTTCTCACTGTGGCTATTTTTCAAGTCTTTGAATGGCCATCCTACTCTCTCTCTCTCACTCTCACACACCAAGTCAGATTTTTCCAGTTTCCTATGAAAAGATGTATCTTAGGGACAGCGGTGGCTCAAGTGGGTAAGATGCTGTACTCGCTGACTGGAAGGTCAGAATTTGATTCCCGGGTACTGCATGACAGAGTAAGCTCCTGTGTCTATCCCAGCTCCTGCCAAGCTAGCAGTTTGAAAGCAAGAAATTGCAAGTAGATAAATAGGAACCACTTTGGTGGGAAGGCAAGCAACGTTCTGGGCATTCTGGTGTCTAATCATGCAGGCCACATGTCCACGAAAACGTCCACAAATGCAGACAGCGCTGGCTCTTTGGCTATAAACAGAGATGAGCCCTGAACCCTAGAGTCGGATACGACTGGCTTTCAAGCAAGGGGAATCTTTACCTAGATCCGTGGTGGCAAACCTTGGCACTCCAGCTGTTCTTGAATTTCAATTCCCAGAAGCCCTGATCATCGAGTGTACTGACTTGGGCTTCTGGGAATTGAAGTCCAATAACAGCTGGAGTGCCAAGGTTCGCCATGACTGACCTAGATGTATCTTCTGTCTCAAGAAACTGAACCAAAGATTTCCTTTTTTGTCCAGCTAAATGGCACACATCAAGAACTTTCCTTGTTCCATCTATAATGGCTCTACTCTGGAGAACTCACCTTACCTTTGCTCTCCAAAATGCTTTAACTACAAACCATCTCTTAATCAACACTAATGGCTCCCTAAGCGAAATGTCTTCATCCTGCTGCCTAGGTCATTGTGACTATAATGATAACCCAGACACTTAGGGCATCTATTTCTGTCTCCAAAGCATTTCATTAACATTAAATGATTATTTTTCCGTTCTTCCCATTTTCTGACCAATAGAATAAGTCACCCTCCTTGGTGTTTTTCCTCCCCCTCGTTTCCCTTTTCTTTCCATGGTTTTTCGTTGATTAGTCTCGGCTTCTTTAATTGCGTGCATCTGTCATCAAATTTCCTGGGAGTTTGTTTCATTTATTCCTGAATATGTCTGACCTCGCTCCTCTTCCAAGTGGTACTCAGAAAGGCATACCAAATGGAAGTTCATAATAAATTATTGTTACATGCTGTCAAGTTGGAAATGACTCACAGCAACCCCAATAGGTCTTTCAAGGTAGGTGAGCTATTTAAGGAGTAGTTTGTATTGAAGCCTCTTCCCCATTGAGTTTCCATGGCTGAGCAGCGATTTGAACCCAGCCTGCTGTATCCCAGTCCAATATTGTTTCCACTACACCACACTGGGTATCACATAATTGCAACATAATAAAATTGTCCAATAAAGCCAAAGCAATAAATCACTAATCAGTAAAAATCACCCAGATCAAATAGGTAGACTAGTCACCACACTAGAAAAAAACTCTATCACAGAGGTTCCCAACCTGGCCCACAGCAACATTTCATGTGACCTCCCACCCCTCCAAGGGCATTTGAGAAACAAAATGGCCACCCCTTTGAAGATGTTGGGACAAAATGGCTGCCCCCTTCATGCAGGATGGGCAAAATGGCCATCCGGCCCTTGAAGCTGACTGACAGAGTGTGACCAGCCCCTGGCTTGAAAAGGTTGGAAATCCATGCTCTATCAAATATCTTACAAAAGCATAGACATCAAGCACTGTAACATGTTAAGTATAGGCACTCTTGGAACCACATCTCCAGCATGTCAACCATTTGATTTCTTGCCAGCACAAGAGATACAGAGTTGGCCATAGCTAGAGGTATGGATGGATTCCTATCTGACTGCAAAAAATTAGGATAAGACTAGGTAGAGAAGTCATTTACTCTGGCCCATAAATAAGTGGTCCTTGATCCTTGATCGACCAGCTCCTATGTATACTGGAGAACAAAATAATTTCTTCTACTAATTTATCCTCTGAGTTTTTGTGCATTCAAAACCTTTTGGAGGAAGGGATAGAAAATGGAAATGCTATGCTTTCAACGTACCCTAAACTTAGTATGAATGTGATACACTGTTCTTTCCTATCAACAATTCAAAGCACCAGGAAATGGCCTGATACTGATGTGCAGTATCGTGCCTGTCTTGCCAGCAGGAAAATGGATACCTAATTTTACATGATGGGGACCGTGGTGGCTTATTGGTTAAGATGGTAAACTTGACAACTGGAAGGTCAGCAGGTAGGCAGTTTGAGACCCAAATGCTGCATGACGGAATTAGGTCCTGTGCCTGTCCCAGCTCCTGCCAACCTAGCAGTTTGAAAGCAAAAAAGCACAAGTAGATAAATAGGTACCACTTTGGTGGGAGGGTAAATAGCATTCCATGCACTACAGTGTCTAGTCATGCCTGCCACAAGTCCATGGAAACATTTGCAGATGCAAACAGAGCTGGATCTTTGGCTATAAATGGAGATGAGCACCAAACCCTAGAGTCAGATATGACTGGCTTTCGAGCATGAGCAACCTTTACCTTTAATTTTACATGGCTAAACTCAGGCTGAAAGTTAATGACACCAATATCAGCAGTCAAGATGATCTACACGATACCCTTTTGAGCTCACTAACATTCACAAGAAGACACCAAGGCAGAAAAACTCCCAGAATCTGATTTGCATATGTTGCACATTCTTCTTAAGTATGGTGAAATTGCTGAACTCTCCCCCACACCCCTTTTGCTTATGACACAGACACACCACAGCTCCATAATGGTATGGATTCTCATTTGCAAATGGTTCTGCTTTTGCATTTAGTCTGGGAGGTGGGGATCTATTCAAAAGAGCAAATTTCTCCTGCACCCTTACAGGCTGTTTAGCATTTCATAAACCTCTGTCATGTCCCTGTAGCCCTGCACTGCTTCATAGCATCAACTCCCTTTAATTTAAATCTTTGTCTTCTTGCTTGTCCTTCCAGCTGTTCTGGTCTTTCCAGCTGTTCCGAGTCCTCTTGGGTGCTCTCCTTCATTTTCACAGCTAAGCAAAGTCATTTTCTTGAACAGGCCCATTGGATGATCATTGCTGATGACTGTCATTTCACATTCCAGGGATATAGAACAAGCACTATTTACTACCCAGCTCTGTTACAGGTTTAAAGCGGTCCTGTCTATTTTCCCACAGCAATTTCTGCCACATAGTTATTAAAGGTAATCTCAGCTTCTGTTTTAGGAGAACAAGAAATGTGCCCTTTCCCACATTCCATACAGACATCGGCTTAAGTATATAGTCTTTAAGAACTTCCATTATGCTTCCGCAGGTTTTCTACCTCCCCCCCCCCTTGCCCTATTTTAACCAAATACCTAGATATTTGTGAGGGATTCAATAAAGTAGTGGAATCATAGAATCACTGAGTTGGAAGGGGCCTTTGAGGCCATCATGTCCAACCCCCTGCTCAATGCAGGAATCTGAATCAAAGCAGATGTAAAGAAGGGTTGTCCAATTCTCTCTTGAATGCTTCCAGCGTTGGAGAACTCACCACCTCTCAAGGCAATTGGTTCCGCTGTTGTACTGCTCTAACTGTTAAGAGATTTCCCAGCTATTCAGCCTAGATCTGGCTTCTCTTAGTTTGAGCCCATTATAATGTATCCTGCACTCTGGGATGACCAAGAATAAACCCCTTCCTCTATATGATAACCTTTCAGCCAGTGGCGTTCTGCTCCCGGTTCCCACCAGTTCCTGGGAGCTGGTACGAAAACCAGTTGGCTATGCCCCCTCCCTCCCACACCACCACACACCCCTCACCTCCTCCTCCTCCGCTACTGGAAGTCGATGTGCTGGCTTCCTCCCCCTCCCACATACCTGTCAGGTTTTGGGAAATTCCTGTCAAATAAGGGAAATTTCCCATCCAAAATGGGAAACTGTACAGCAATGCTTATCCTGTGCTGGCCACCAGTCTAACTCCAGTCTAATTGCAGTCTAACTAATCTGGGATGACCGTGGGAAAGAGTGTAAAATAAAGGGGTTTCACAGAAATTTCCTGAAACTTGACAGGTATGCCCTCCCAGCACCGCTGGAAACACATCCCAGTGGTAGTGGGCCGGGTTACCTAAGAGACCGCATCGCCCTGAGGACGTCTGTCCGTCCAACCAGAGCGGACCGGAAGGGCTCTCTAATTGTTCCATCAGCCAGAGGGGCTCGCCTCTCTGGCACAAGGAGGAGAGCCTTCTCCGTGTCTGCACCGGCCCTCTGGAACCTCCTGCCAACAGAGCTACGTCTCCGGACGGAATTGCTGCCTTTCAGAAAAGAACTTAAAACCTGGCTGGCGGGTCAAGTGTGGGGTGCAGGTGGAAGGGTAACCGCCATTGGGTGGTTGGTGTAGAAGAACTCTTCCCCATGGTGCCTTTGGATCCTGCAGCCCAAACATGTTTTTAGGGGGTGGGTAGTTTTAACTGTTTTTAACATGTGTTTTTTAATTTTTATTGTGAACCGCCCTGAGTTGGCTTTGGCCGAGTGAGCGGTATATAAATGTGACAATTAAATTAAATTAAATTTAAATCCCTTCCCATGCGCTTAGCCCTGGGCTGAAGGCATGCAGGAGATGCTGGGGTGAAAGCACGCCTGCTTCAGCCCTGGGCAAGGCAGTACTGGAAATGCATCACTTCTCATGCGCCTTGCCCAGGACTGAAGCAGGCATGCTTTCACCTCGGCACTTCCCGCATGCCTTCAGCCCGTGGCTAAGTGCATGGGAAGGAATGTGTTTCCAGCGGCGCTGGGAGGGGAGGCAGCCAGCACACCACACCACACCACCCTGCCCATGCCACCATTGAAAGCGCACCCAGATGGTGAGGGGGTGTCCCGGGCGAAGTAAGGTAGGTTTTTTTTTATGGGGTGGGGGTAAGTAAGGTAGGTTTTTTTTATGGGGTGGGGTTGGGTTTGAGGTCATGCCCACATCCATGCCCACACACCCACACCCACAGCCACGCCCACACACTCACAGCCATGCCCACAGCCACGCCCAGGGAGCCGGTAGTAGACAAATTTGCAGTGCACCACTGTTTTCAGGTATTTTAAGAGTGCTATCACCACATCCCTTCTCAGTCTCCTTTTCTCAAAGCTAAACATGCCCATTTCCATCAGTTTTTCCTCCTAGGATTTGGTTCCCATTCCCCTGATTATCTCTGTTACCCTTCTCTTGAACTGCTCTAATTTGTTCGCACCTTTCTTAAAGTGTGGTGCCCAGAGTTGGACACAGGACTCTAGAAGTGGTCTAACTAGTGCTGAATAAAGGGGGACTATTACTAGTAGTTATGGCAGAGCTTTAAACTTAAGCTTCTTTTTTTGAACTCTAACCACAATAGACTGCAGTGGCTCAAGTGGTTAAGATGCTGACTGGAAAGCAGCAGGTCAGCAGCTCAATACCCGAGTATTGCATGATGGAATGAGCACCCGTCTCTGTCACAGCTCCTGCCACGCTAGCAGTTCGAAAGCAAGAAATTGCAAGCACAGTAGATAAATAGGGACCACTTCGGTGGGAAGGTAAACCGTGTTTCATGAACTCCGGTGTCTAGGCATGCCTGCCACATGTCCATGGAAATGGCTGTAGAAGCAGATAGCACTGGCTCTTTGGCTATAAACAGAGATGAGCACTGAACCCTAGAGTTGGATACAATTGGCTTTCGAGTAAGAGTGACCTTTACCTTTTGCCACAATGGCATCTGGGAGAAGGAGTCCCCCAAAGGTGATTGCTCTGGTTTCTGCTTCTTCATTGTATAGAGACAGCATCCCTCTCCAGATGTTATAGGATGACAGCTTCTATCATCATTCTCCATCATCTATACCAGGGATTTGCAACCTACAACCCATGGGGTGGACCCGGCCCACAACAGCAACTAATCCAGAAGTGGAAGCAGATGCATTTATGGTAGCCATAAACATGCCCGCGCATGCGCAAACATGCCTGCTGCAGTTTGCAGCAGCGTTTTTGATGGGGAAAACCATGTGCCCAGCCCGCTCAGATTTCTGAGGAGGAGTGATCCAATCTGTGGTGTGAAAACTTTGAGAACCCCTGATCTATACCTTCAAGATCTGAGAGGAGTTAAGGTCCAAGAAACAAGGGGATGCAGTTCCACAACAAATAAGTTGCACAGAATAACTTAAGCAAAGTACAACAGATTCAGAATGGAGCAGATGATTTATAGAGATAATGTCCTCTGTTCCATCTTTGGTTTCCATTAGCCTTTGCTCACCTCTTTGATCCCTGACAAATGTTAATAAATTCTTATAAAAGGATGTGGTAAAATGTACGTTCATAAATTAAGCCTTGTGGAATATTTGTGGCCTTCAGATGATTTGGGCCATAGTGCCCACAATCCCTTATCAGTGGTCATGGTTGGGAGATGGAAAGGAGTCCAAGCCCAAACGTGTAGAGCAGGGGTTCCCAACCTAAGGCCTGTGGGCCAGATCTGGCCCATGGTGCCATTTCATGAGCGGCCCTACCCCTCCAAGGGCATTGGAGAAACAAAATGGCCACCCCTTTGAAGCTGTTGGGACAAAATGGCCACCCACATCATGCTGTCAGGGCAAAATGGCTGTCTGGCCCTCAAAGCTGACTGAGAGAGCGTGACCTGGCCCCCAGCTTGAAAACGTTGGGAACCCCTGATGTAGAGGGATAAATCTGATTACTTCTGCATGATCTTTATCATCCAAATCTCAAGCAAACAAAATGTTAAAGGGAATGTGTATTCCATACAGTTCAGAAGGGTTTCTTCCAAACGACTTCTTCTTCTGCCAGATCCGAATCCAAATATTGGCTATCCTCAGGGTGATCAACCATAAAGACTGTCCTGAGAATATAATGCAGTGGCCTTCATTTGCCTTCCACATCACAGCATGACTCCCGTACCACAGATCCAGTTCAATGAGTCACTTTCTAGTCCTGAGCCCTTTTGTCCCCAGGCTAGGATGGATGAAGCTGCTGCCCTCCATCAAGATGGATTCAAGTAGGATTTAATACACTTGGGGACACTCACCCTTCCCTGTGGACTTTGCTACCCAAGGCCATTAGTCCTCAGGATTTCAGGTTAGTTAACCACAACCTGACGATCAGCATTGAGTCGCTGGCAGTAGGATCTACCAGGGAATAAGTAAAAGCAAAGAGAACTCTGAGAAATTCTGAAGTTTCTATAATTAAAAAGGAGCACGTTACCAAAAATGATGACAGTGAAATGTTTGAATAATTTCCCCCAAACCAGTGACGTTCACTAATTAATGTTGTGTCTATCCCTGTCAACCCAGGAGTGTTAATGCTCACATGTCCAAACAAAGTGATGTTCAGCATCTACTTGACACACAGAGGAAAAGACCAACTGCTGGAATTTCTTTGAATGCATTTTCCACTGCCTGAAAAATTTCATCCCCCAACCCTTCCAATTCTGGGGCAGCTATTTAAGACACAGGAGCAGGGTCAGTTTTTTTCAAAAAAGATTGATGTTGGCAACACACCAGAGGCAAAACAGCTTCTAAAATGTCTGCTTCAATCTCAGCTCCGCTGATTAAAATTGCCCCCCAGTGATTAAACAAATGAAGCTTTCGTTGATTGTTCTGTGGACCAAACAGATTAAAAACAAGCAGCCTGATGGAAACATTTTCCCCCGCATGTGTTACACACACTCTGTGTTCTTTGTGGGGTGGGTGGGAAAGACAAATTAAAACCCTCTGATCAGCCAGTTTTTTTTTTTTTTTTTTAACAAAAAGGAGCTGGTTAATTGCCTCTGGTCATGGGAAGCTGCAGATGGGCTATCTCAACTCAGTTTACATTGGCTGGAAACTGTTCTCCAGGAATTCAGGAGAACTTTTTTCCAGCCAATATAAGATGAGCTAGAGATCCAATTAGAGGCAATTACCCAACTTTGTTTTTGAGATTTTGAGCACTGGACCGGGTATTTCCTGCATATAAATATTGTATTTCGCCAATGATTAATCAATAATTCAACATGCATGCCTTACAATAAATAAATAAATGCACTCATCCCTAAATTTCTAATCTCAGTTAGACAACCAAAAGGTCCTAATTTCCGATTTTCCCTCTGGCCCATTTAGAAGAAATTCTGATTCATCACACAAGCTCCATTAATGCACTGGGTTGTCTACACCAGAGATGGCTAACCTTGGTGTTTTTGGACTTCAATTCCCAGAAGCCCAAGTCAGCACTCCTGCTGATCAGGGCTTCTGGGAATTGAAGTTCAATAACAGCTGGAGTGCCAAGGTCTGCCATCTCTGGTCTAGACCATGGGTCCTCAAACTTGACTCTCCAGATGTTCTTAGACTTCAATCCCCACTATCCCTGATCAGCAGGTGTGCTGACTTGGGCTTCTGGAAATTGAAGTCCAAGAACATCTGGAGAGCCAAGTTTGATTACCTATAGCAGTGATGGCAAACCTTGGCACGCCAGCTGATCTTGGACTTCAATTACCAGAAGCCCGCTTCAGCACACCAGCTGATCAGGGCTTCAGGAAATTGAAGTTCAAGAACAGCTGGAGTGCGAAGGTCCACCATCACTGACCTACCTGTATAGTCTAAAAGAATGTGTGATTGTTGGTATGAATGTATGGGTTTTTTCTCTGTCACACTCTAGAACCCTGAAACCCAGACACTTGAAGTATACCAAGATGCTCTTCAAGATGTGCATTTCATCCTTTTAGCTTTATAACATAGTTACCTGGAATTGGTTACTTTTGGGGAGGGAGGTGGAGCATAAGAACATATAGTGATATAATTTATTAGTCATTTTTTGCAATTACTTCTAAAGAGAACTTGGAGACATGTTTAGATGAATTTTGACCTTTTTTTAAACTATTGCCAATCTTAAGGGTCTTCCTCTGCCATAAAAGGTCATGGTAAGCAATAGAAAGCAATGAAATAAGTGGTGTAATGTGTTACTTCCCTAAGTATTAAAGAAAGTGAATAGGTTACTTTTCAGAAAATATAACACTTAACCGTGACAAATTATTTTTAGACAGTGAGTTGCCAAGCTCTGCTTTTTACCCATAAATCTGCTGTTCCTTCAGTCATCTGTAGATTGAAAGAAATCATGGGTATTTTCACCTGTTTATATTAGTGAGAACGATGCGGTAATTTTTAGAGCTATCCAACAAAGTACTATACACCGTAACTCCAATCTGCATGTCATCCCATGAGGTACAGATGAGGTCATTCCGTATACAAAGCCACAAAGATCAGATTTCTCGGGCATCGTTAGATACTTAAACTTGTTAATTAATTAATCCATTAGATTAAAGGCTGTAATTATTACAGAAGAATGGGATTAAATTTTGGAATCATCCATTCCAGCTTTCAAAAGGCTTGCTTTGTACAGAAATGGGGGATTGTAAGCAAAATAAAAAGGTTATTTTTTCAAAGAAAGAAATACAGAAGAATAGAAAGGATGAGTTTTACAAACTTTCAAATTCATCACCATACAGCGATACAACTTTAACTTGTTTCTTTGTAATCTAAAAGCATTTGGTTAGACCAGGGATTCCCAACCTTTTCAAGGCAAGGGCCGAGTCACACCCTCTAAGTCAGCTTCGTGGGCTGGACAGCCATTTTGCCCTGCCTGCATGATGGAATGGTGGCCATCTTGTCCCAATAGCTTCAAAGGGACTGCCATTTTGTTTATTGAATACCCTTGGAGGAGTGGGGGGCCATATGAAATGGTGCTACTGGCCAAATCCAGCTCATGGGCCTTAGGTTAGGAATCCCTAGGTTAGATGGACACATGGACAGATGGATAGATAGATAGATGCTTGTTTTGACAGTACTATCAACAAGAGTATGCTATTTCTCACAACTTCTGCAAAATGCTCACCCTCTAACAGCCCAGTGCTTAACTGCCTCATAACCAGTGATGGGCGCCAAAAAAATTACTACCACACCATGGGTGTGGCCTAATTGGTGGGTGTGGCCTAATCAGTGGGCATGGCCTAATCGGTGGGCATTTGACTGGGTGGCCAATCTGGTAATGCCTGCCACATTGCCCATGAAAACATCTGCAAACACAGATAGCACTGGCTCTTTGGCTGTAAATGGAGATGAGCACTGCACCTTATAGTGGGATATGACTGGCTTTTGAGCAAGGAAACCTTTACCTTTACCTATTATTAGATCCAAAGCTACCAGTCGTATCTGACTCTAGGGTTCAGTGCTCATCTGTTTATAGCCAAAGAGTCAGCACTGTCTGTTTGTAGATGTTTATGTGGACATGTGGCAGGCATGACTAGACACCAGAATGTTGTCACCTTTCCCACCGAAGTGGTCCCTATTTATCTACTTGCGGTTGCCAGGAACTGGGACATGTCAGCCTTCCAGCTAACAAGGAAAGCTTCTTAACCACTGAGCTGCAGTGGCTCAAGTGGCTAAGGCTCTGACTGGAAGGTGGCAGGTCAGCAGTTCGATACTTGAACACTGCAGGATGGAGCAAGCTCCTGTCTTTGTCCCAGCTCCTGCCAACCTAGCAGTTTGAAAGCAAGAAATTGCAAGTAGATTAATAGGGACCACTTTGGTGGGAAGGTAACAGCATTCTGTGCACTCCGGTGTCTAGTCATGCCTACCACATGACCATGGAAACGTCTGCAGAAGCAGACAGCGCTGGCTCTTTGGCTTTGAAACAGAGATGAGCAACCTGAACCCTAGCGTGGGATACGACTGGCTTTCGAGCAAGGGAAATATTTACTGCTTCAATCTAAAGGTTGTGAGTTCAATCCTGACCAGGACTCTAGGTTAACTCAGCCTTCCATTCTTCCAAGGTCACTAAAATGAATACCAAGCATGTTGGATAAGGTAAAGGTAAAGGTTGCCCTTACTCAAAAGCCAGTTGTATCTGATTCTAGGGTTTAAAAATTAAATTAAATCCAGTGCTTATAGCCAAAAAAAGCGCTTTCTCTCTCTCTGCACCTACCCCACCACCACCGACCTCAGTTTAAAACAGAAAAAATGCTTTCTCTCTCTCTCTCTCTCTGCTCACTCCCACCCCACCCACCCACAGTACTCTGTTTACCTTTCCAGCGAAACGGTCCCTGTTCTCCCCACCGGCTCTTCCTCCTCCTCAAACTGCTGCTGCGGCTGGCGCTCAAGCGGCTGGGGGAAGGGGTGGGAAGAGCCTCATGCTGCCTGGAGCAGCCCACGCCACTGCTGCCGCCATTTCTAGCAGCAGCAGCAGCATGTGCCACCACCTGTGCCTGGACTTGTAGGTGGAGGAGGGCAGGGAGGGGGCGTGTCAGCAATTTTTACTACACCCCCCCTGGTGGACCGGTGCGGACCGGTAGCTGCCCACCACTGCTCATAACCCTTGCTCATAATTCACCTCTTACTACATTATACTCAAACCTGTCTCACGGTTCTCACTTACAACTCTCAGATCTGACTGACACACGAAATCTCTTTCACCCCTTCCTTCTCCTCTCTCCTCCACCTCATATATAAATAGCATCTCTTCAGCCAGAAATGATACAAACAAAGCTCAGAAATTCCTTTCACAAACTTTCTTTCTTATCTTTTAACTGTCTCATCTTGCAAACACCCAACCTACAACTGCCAACCAAACCCTAGTCACTTCCTTGGATGCAGATTCAAATCTACTCATAAGATGTATTTATAGTGTAAAGTTCCCACGGACCTTGTCCACAAAGCAACTTTAAGTGAAGTCACCTTGTCCACTAGGAAACATTTTTGTGAGTTGGATGCAATAATATGAAGTTGTGTGTCCCCTGATGTATATAAAAAGGAACTCTTTAATTGGCAGCAGTATGTTGTGGTTGGTGACATCATTCCTGTGGCACAGGTACAATTACGCAACAGGATATAACTCAGTATTTCACTCTTGGGACTGTATCAGAGAGCAAACAAAACAATGCTAAACAAAAAGTGGACGTGGCACCTTAAAGATTAACTTCTGTTAAAGTACCACAACATTTTTTGCATTTTCATTTTGTTTCATTTTGTTTACTATCTGATATGCTTGCACAGACTAACGTGGCTTCCACTTCAAAAATGTCAACTATTAGGACTGACAGTACTGTACATTGTTTTATGACAGTGATAGCAAACCTTTTAGAGACCGAGTGTCCAAACTGCAACCCAAAACCCACTTATTTATCACAAAATGCCAACATAGCAACAGGGCTGCTCGGCAGAGGGATGGAGCAAACTCTGTGCTGGGGTTACTGCACAGGTGCTCACAGAGAAGGCTCCAAGCAGTGGTGGACATCAAAAAAAAATTCCTACCACAATAAGGGCATGGCCATGTGACCAGTGATGTGCTGCAAATTTTTTTACTACCCTCACCCTGGGCATGGCTAACTCTGTGAGCGTGGCTAACTCTTTGGGCCATGCCCACTTGGCCTGGGGTAGGGAGGTGGGCATGGCCAGTCAAGTGGGCGTGGCCTGGGGGAATTTCCTCTACTGGCGCCCGTGCACCTGTTGGCACCAGGAGAAGAGCATCACTGCATGTGACTGGGTGGGCATGGCCTGTTGGCCATGTGACTGCACTTCACTATAGAGCTATGAAAATAGAAGCCTCTTCTATTTTCATCAATCTATAGCGAACCTCTGAAGCCATTGCCCCTTTGTCCAAGGCTTTTCCAGGGCTCAGTTTCACCCCGAAGCGCCTCCCCAGCCACTCCGGAGTGGCTGGGGATGAGCTTTGGGGTGAAACAGAGCCCAGGAAAAGCCTTTAATGAAGGGGGAAATAGAGCCAGCCCCCTCCGAAGCCTCTTCTAGGAGGAGGAGGAGGGGGTGGGCGGGGCAGTGGGGTGGGCGGGGCCAGCCATTTTTACTACTGGTTTGTGCGTACTGGTGCGAACCTGCTGATGCCCACCACTGGCTCCAAGTGCCAGCTTTGGCATGCACGACATAGGTTCACCACCACTGTTTTATGAGCTTTGAGTGAGTAGTTCACTGCAAGTTAATGTCAGTACAAGGAACAGTATTATCACGAAGTTGACAAGCTATACATGGGAAGAGCGACTATCCACACTGAATACATCAGCTTTAGCCCAGAGTATGCTGCTCCAGTAGGGAGTGCATCCGCACACATGAAACAAGTGGACATTGCTATAAATGAAGCCATGAGTAGAGTGACAGGATGCTTTAAACCTATACCAGTTGAAAAAAGACACCCTCCTGTTGGTATTGCTCCACATAAGATAAGAAGAGAAGCAGTGTCACCTGAAAACTATCTTAAAATGCAATCAGTTTATAAGTTTCTTTAAACTTAAATGAAACAGCCAGAGAGGTTTTGAAGGAAAAATAGATTTTATCAACAAAATAAATTATAACATAACATATGCATATGTAGTGCTTGGTTCCATCAGATCCAAGAACCCCTATTAGCAATTCAATCAGAGTTATATACTTTTCAACAAACTATACACATGTGTTCTCAGCCCAGGTAGGGCGAGTGAGTGGAAAGTGTTTCATTTTCTATCTTGACATTACATATTCATTTAGAATGTCCAGAAATGTACAGTCATGTAAGTCTGGTCCTCTCAGATAAATGTCTCAGTACTTTTTGTATAACTGTCTTTTTTTGAAGTACCGTATTTTCTGGTGTATAAGATGACTGGGCGTATAAGACGACCCCCAACTTTCCCAGTTAAAATATAGAGTTTGGAATATACTTGCCATATAAGACTACCTCTCTTCCAATGCACACCAAATAAAAATTAACCCACACTCAACCCGAAGATGGGCAGCCCTCCGAGTCGAATGGGCAGGTTCTGGTGGAGAGCCAATCCACGCTCACGTTCTCCTCCTCGAGGTACAGGAAGATGTGTACAGCTTGCTTCCCCTTGCTTCATACTCCCCGTACACAGCAGGGACTCGGCCACGGCACCCCCCACCATATGCGCCGGACATATGAAGCAAGGGAAAACAAGCTGCAGTTAAGTACCTGTCCTATAAGACGACCCCTGACTTTGGCACAGATTTTTCAGGGTTAAAAAGTAGTCTTATACGCCAGAAAACACAGTAGTTATTCAAGCTTCATTGTGATCTTTAAGTATATATGTATTTTGTTAAGGGAAGATGTTGATAAATTAAAATAGCTAATTCACAGTAGTAGCTGACGGTGAGAAAACTAAGCAAGGAAATGGCCCTTTACATCTGATGAATGGATATGGGCTTCAAGTCCGCTGACTCAGATCCAGGAAGAGATTTATGGCAAGAGCAAACATTCTTGACGGTAAGCAAGAGCAAAACTAAATTCGAAGATGGAGGAAGGAGCTCACTGGACCAGGAACAACATTAAAGGAGCCAATGGCTGAGGACCCTGAATAAGCTGAAGGTTGGAGTCCCTAAATGTAAGACCAACATACTCAAGTAGGGGCTGATGGTGGACAACAACACACTGTGTGAATGTGGAGAGATACAGAATTCGGCTCATTTGCTAGTCTGCCGATTTCTACCAGAAAGTACTGATGAGGATTTAAATTTGGCCAACAACAAAGCCAAGAAGTTAGATTAAGTCTGACAATTTAAATTTGACCTAGACACAATTTTTTTTTTAAAAAAAGTATCTTCCCCTTTTCAGTCAAAGTCCCTTACACTATTTTAGTGTATGAGATCCAAGACACAGGAACAGCCGAAGGATTGGCTTAACACATCTTTATAACAACTATCCTTTTTGCAAGAAATGTTCTTCTAACAAAGAAATGCACATATTGAAGATGGAATGGGTAGGAATTCCTCTTAAATGGTACACAGCAGGTTATACTTAATTTACAGTATATTTCCTTTATTAGAACACAAAGAAAGTTGGGAGACTTCATGCCCCTTGGGAAATTGTTTTTTTTTTAATTCAACCAATGCTGCTGAAGACAGTATTACTAGCTGGGGGCTGACTATACCCTTCATACCTGTTTTTTTTAATTTATTCAGTTTGTTGTTATTTTTTTCTAATCCAGGTTTTGTTTTTAATCTGCATTTCATTACTGTTGGCTCTCTCGGATGACTTTGATCACAGAAATACGAGGCTGAAATCGCATCTGCATCGATAAAATATGACAATTAACTACAGCAACACTGATGTAATTACACATGGAACTATACAGGAAAAATGTCTTAGGATGGTGTGTCAGCAGAGTCTCAGGTGTTTGTTGGTGGAACACAGCACAATAAAAACCACATTGCAACTGCGATATATCATCCCAGCAACTAATAATAATTTCATGTCAGAAATTATTCTGGGTTGAAAGGATTTTTACTGGGGAAACTCTGCTCAGGGGATGCCCGACGCTGAAAGATCGCGGACCTCCCTTTTATTCCTGAGAAACCTCGACATGTTCGTACCTAGCATAATCGCATGGACGTGACAAAACTGGTAGGAAGACAAGGTTGAGAATAGGGTGTTGCATATATCGGTATATCGGAGGATGCACATTGGATAACTGTCAGAGAGAGCAACCCAGATGGTCAGGGGCTGATAAGAGGTCTGAGGAGTGGGGAAATGTGTGATGGTTCCGATAGTGAGTTGCTTACGTCAGCTTCTTCCAGGAAGTGCCCAAAGGGCAGGGGGCACCCCTTCATCCCCCCTTCTTCTATTTAATTAGGGGTGTACTGCCGCAATGCCTTGTACAGGTAGGACAGCTCCTCTTGAGGAGGTCTCTGGTAATTTGGTTTGAGGGCAGGTATGCACCTTGAAAGTACAGAGGGCAAACATTGCAGGCAGCAAGAACCAATTATTAGGATGGCTATGACAATGACCAAGTATTGTATTATTTGTCTGATCCATTGTGAGGATGGGAGCCAAGACCACAGGACATCCCATAAAGATGACAGCAAATTACCAGTGTGTATGTTGTTTGTCAGAATGTTTTGAAGGTTACCCAATTCATCCTCAATGGTTCGGTTGAGATCGTGAAATTTCAATTGACAGCCCTTCCTCCTGACCTCCCTACAAAAACCTCCCTGCTTAGCAAGCAAATAATCCAAGGCTGTGCTGCATCATTATCTGGCTAAGTTCCTCTACCTCTGTCTGCAAATCTCTAACTATTCTCCCAATAGCATTTATAGACTTCTCTAATCAGCAAGGGAGTCTGAGAATAGATCTGCAGTTCTCTTGTGTGATGATTCCTGAATAGGTGCCCAGAGTCAAAGCTCCTGTAAACGCCGCCATGACCGCCCTCCAGCCAGAGGAGGGAATGTCACTCAATTGTGCATCGGTGATAACTTCGTCCGAGCATTGCAGCCCTAACGGCCCTACTGCCTCTCAGCGTCGGTGAAGTGAAAAAGGAGGAATCCCAGGCTTCTTTACCCGCACTGGAAAGGTTAAATAGCCTAGTCCCGCACATTGTAAGCACCGGGATGGTAATTAGTGGCAATACCATTGAAGAAAAACCGTAGGTTGGGGTCCCGCAACTGCCACCCAGAACAAATGTCCCCGGAACCTGTGTAAGCAGTAGAATACAGTGGGATGAAGTAATAGATGTCATTCCATGTTGAGTTGGCCAAGTTGAAGGAATCCCTGTAAGAACTATTAAAACCTCCCCACAGCCAAAAATTGTCAAAGCACCCAGAGTAATTCCCAACCTTACGCAAAACCCTGTTCGCTTTATTCCAATTCTTCCACTTGTGGCTCCATGTTCCCCTATTCCAGCAACAGTAACACATGCCCTTGGTAAACACGCAGAATTTCATATACCTCCATTTGACATCATTCAATTGTTGGGGCGGTTGGGAAAACAGACTATTGGGCTGATTAAGATGTTGTAACTGAGAGACCACAATGGAGGTTTCATTGATCAATGTGGGCATGAAGGAAAAGGTTGAAACGGTGATGGGATTCTCGTAGAACAAAAATGCATCCTGGCCATGAATGTCAAACATGTAGTGTACATGTCGTACCCACATATTGAGGTTGATTTCTGATGAGTGTGCAACCCCCTCCCCCAAAGGAAATCCGCATGCAAAAATGAACAAAATGAGCAGTGAGTTGTAAGTGAGCTGGGCAATGATGGCTGCTGTAAAGTTCTCAGGTGTAAGGTCTTTTTCCTGGTCTCGCAATGAGGCGGTCGCCTGGTCACTAAGGCATTTGATCTGACCCCACATCACTGGGGCAGCTGGAGCTATCCTGGTGGCCTTGCACCTCTTCCGTTTTGGCGGCTGGGGCTGAACTCCCATCTGCTGGAACTCCGGAATTGGGTTCTGAAGGAGTTGGTGCCATGCCATAGGGACATCTTAGGGCTGGTTTCATGCACCTGCTGGGTACCCATAGTGGACTCATAGGGGAGAGAACAGCTGCATAACCTCTCCCCTAGGTGATTAATTTAATGGGGCCCCTCCAAGTGGGTTCTGGCATCTGGCGGTAATAGACCTCTGGCTGCTGGAAATGCTGTTCCTGAGGGGAAATTCTGAAAAAGTTAAATTTAAATGATTGTAAGTGAATAAAATGGTGTATAGTCTTTGTTGGGTACAGCCGGTGTCATCCCTCCTTTTTTGTTTTTCTAAAAGTGATTTCAAAGTACAGTTAGTGCATTCCATGATGGCTTGCCCTGTGGAGTTAGAAGGAATGCCATGGGTTAATTTGATGTCCCACACCTTGCAAAAGCTTACTACAGCTGCTGAAACATATGAAGGGCCGTTGTCCATTTTAATGGCCTCTGGTTTGCCCATTATGACTATGCTGGCCAGCAGGTGATTCTGTACATGTTTCGCAGTCTCTCCCTTTTGAGCGGTAGCCCATGCATAGTGAGAGAAAGTGTCCACTGTGATGTGCAAATATTTCCATTTCCCAAGGTCAGGGTAATATGTAATGTCCATTTGCCAAAGTTGATTGGCCTTGAGGGATTTACTCCCCATTCTGGTGCACAGTGCACTGTGGGCATGAGTGAACAATTTGCTGTGCCTGGGTGAGAGGCAGATCGAATTTTTTCGCTAAGGCTTTTGCATTCTGATGGAAGAAAGCATGACTTTGTATAGGTGTGGCAAACAAGCCCCCTGCTATTTTTACCGCCTGGTCTGCACAATCGTTGCCTTCCGACAACCAACCGGACAGCCCCTGGTGACTGGAAATGTGTGCAATGTATAAATTGCATGCTCGCTGGTGCAGCAAGTGCTGCAGAGAAAGAAATAAGGCCATTAAGTTATTGTCAATTGCGGGTGTAACGTAAGCTCCTGGTAACTAGTAAACGAGATTCCTTACATTCATGCTGTCAGTGATGATGTTTAAGTCCTGCTTGGGAAATAATTGGAGGGCTAAAATGACTGCCGCAACTTCAGCTCTTTGGGCAGACTTCTGTGGCATGGTAACCTTAAATTTCCATTTTTCTGGGGTCTGCCAGGTGACCACCCCCAGGTTTTACTGCCGTCAGTGAAAACTGTCAGTGAGTCCTCTAAAGGACGATCGGAAAGGATGGCTCCTAGCATGACAGCGTCTCTTTGCACACAGATCAAACGCTTGTCTTTGGGGTAGTGAAAGCCTATTTCCCCCGTGTACTCAGTTAAGGCTATAGGAAGCGAGTCTCCGGTGGCCATAAGGTGCGAGACTTCTTCTTTGCTGATAGGAAGGACTATTTCTTTAATGTCACACCCAGAGAGATCCTTGGCTCTCATGTGCCCTTTTTGAATCAGTTCAGCTAACATCTCAAAAGGGGATATGATGTTCCTAGCAGGTGTATAAGGCAAATAGATCCATTCAACTAACGAAGCAGTATCCTTGTCTCCCTTGGTGCCCAAAACTGCAAAATATGATTCGGAAGTGCCCAAAATAAAGAGACTGAGTGGCTGGTTGGATTCTGGGACCCAATCCACGCAAATCTCGGCCAAAGCAGCATTAATGTGCCTAATGGCTTCGTGAGCAGCAGCATCAAGGCGTATTTGGTCAGTGGGCTGTTTCTCTTTGGTTAAGAGGTGAAACAAAGCACTGAGCATTTCCGTATATAGCTTGAAATAGTGTCTGGCCCAACTCAGCATACCCAAAAGTTGTTGGAGCTCAACATAAGTAATCGAATCCCTGATTTTTAACAGTGTGATGGTAGGGACCAAATATGCCTGCATCAGCTTGTGCCCAAGGTACAAATATGGCTGTTGCTTCTGGACTTTCTCTGGGGCTATGAGTAGCCCATAGGGCTTTAGCGAATCCTCCAGCTCTCCTATCCATTGTGGGGGTACCCTGGGGCCCCCAACCAGAATATCATCCATATAATGATAACATATGGCTTGGGGGGGTGTCTCCCTAAATTTTTGAAGGGCATTGTGGACAAAAATTTGACATAAAGTCAGCGAATTGAGCATTCCTTGTGGAAGCATTTTCCAATGGAAACGACGAGTGTGCTCTTTGTGGTTAACAACTGGCACCGTAAATGCAAATTTCTCTTTGTCCGGAGGACTCATCGGGATAGTATAAAAACAGTCCTTCAAGTCTATGACTAAAATCTCCCAGTCTTTAGGTATCATGTTGGGATTCGGTACGCTGCACAGCAACGCTCCCATGGGCTGTATGCATTTATTGATATTTCTTAGATCGTGCAAAAGCCACCACTTGCCAGATTTTTTCTTAATTACAAAAACAGGCGAGTTCCATGGTGAGCTGGAAGGTTCAATGTGCCCTGCCTCCAGCTCTTCCTGGACTAATTTCTTTAATGCTTCTAATTCTTCTCCCACAACGGGCCATTGCTCTACCCACTGTGGTTCTGTGACTACCTACTTTAGGGGCAGGGCGGTGTGGCTCATTCTAGCTTAAGGGTGGCAAAAAACTGTGCAAGCAAATCTCTTTCCCACAAGTTAACATGTGCTGGGAGTACGTGAGGTCGAATTAACGCTTGGGTGTTCGAATCTGCTGTAGTGGTTGTCATCCAAGACAAGCTCTGAAAAGTAGTTTGCATTCCTCCCACTCCCCAGATTTTGTCCACCTCTTCTAAGGTCCAATCTCAAGGCCACTCATGTTTTGAAATGACTGTCACATCTGCTCTCGTATATAACAGTCTCACAAAAGGTCTATGGTTAATGAATACCTTTAATATAATGCGTTCTGTTCCAATGCTCTTTGTGATAGCTAAAATTTGTGCTGCCTCTTCTTCAAGATCTCTAATCTCAGTCCAGTCTGTGGATCCAAACCCCCCAGAACCTCTTCTAGCATCCAAGCCTCCTGTGGGCAGGACAAAGGGGAGCAAGATCAATTGAGCTACTGAATCCCCCCTCTTGATCATTTGAGGCATCGAGGTCGAAATCTGTATTTTTACAATTCCCTCATAGTCCGAGTCAATTACTCCCGGGACTATAAAGATCCCTTTTTTCCCTGCGCTTGAGCGTGGAAGTACAAGTCCAAAGACATCAAATGGAAAGGGGCCGCCAATCTGTGAATCGGCAAGGTAAACCTGCCCTGGCAAAGCTAATTGGATGTCTTCCTGAACTACCAGATCGATTCCTGCATTCCCCCACGTTTTGGCCGGGGTGTTGAAAACTGTCTGTTTATTCTTCACTGGGTCTCTTTTTGCACCGGGGCCAGAGACGCGCCCGATCGGAAATTTCCCAAACCCAGTCCACTCTTGCTCTCCCTAGCCCAGTGATATCCCTTGTTGCACATAGGACAAATCTTGGATGGCTTTACAGGATGACCTCCTGTTCTCACGGAGTGACTGCCTCCCTCCCCCCCCGGACCGACAGTCCCTTTTGGAATGTTCTGGCTTGCCGCAATTGAAACGCTTCCCTTTGGGGTGTCCCCCTTGTTGTACTGTGGCTGCCAGCAGCCCCATTTGGTACATCTGTGTCCCAATATCTGAGCAAGTTCAGATCATTTCTGTCAGAGTGATGCCTGGGCAATGAATGGCCCAAAGACAGCAGCACCCTGCGGCAATCCAGATTTGCATTGTCCTTAGCCAGTTTAATCATGAGCTCTTCCTGGGCTTCAGCATTATCTATCTGTTGTCTTACCACTACCTCCAACCTATTTATGAAGTCCATGTAGGGCTCCTGTGGACCTTGCTTTATGCTAGTGTAGCTTTTTGCAGGCTTCCCACTTGCTGGTACCTTCTGATAAGCTCTGTAGGCACACTGATAAGCTCTGTGGCAAAACGCATTGTGCCTCAATAGTGGCGAATCCACCAGTGCCATAGAACTGTTCTGCAGTGTACACACCGCCAGACTGTGCCCCTCTCTTCTGTGCTTCTAACTGGTACTCGCTATCCCAAATGAGGTACTGGCTGGGCGTAAGCATCATTCTCATCATGTCTTTCCAATCTTGGCACAAAAGGACATGGCTGTGGAAAAGAGTCTCAAGGAGACCCATGATGAATGTGCTCTGCAGACCCATGTCCCTAATTGCTGTCCAAATCTTGGATAGCAATTTGTAGGGCATCGGGCCGTAGTTCACAGTTGTGTTACCCTGATTGTCAGTGCCATACTGTATGGGACAAACTTGCAGCATTTCACTCAATTCTACTGCATCTAGCTCACCTTTTTCCCTTTCCTGTTCTACCATAGCTCAAAATGCGCTCCTACTCTCCCTGTTATGGGGGTTCTGTCCTTCTGAGTTCCCCAAGTTAAGCGTGGCAGTTGGGGTGGGAACCGATGCCAAAGGGGACATGATGGTAGGGGTAGGTGACACTATCTGCAGGAATTGCGTGCATGTCGATGCGTAAGTGGGGGGGGCAGATGTTATGACCGACGTGGCTGCAAGTCCACAGGTCGCCTCAGTGCCAACCTCCTCAAGAGCTTCCTTACACTGTCGCCATGTTATTAAGATCTCCGCCGATGCTCTTGGCTCTTCGTATAAGGTTATTCCCACCTTGACCCAGTCTGTCACTCTGAGCATGCTGGCCTCAGGAAACCACGGACAATGTTCTCCTATGTACTGCACTAAGTACCTAATCTGCTCTGGGGGTACCCGTTTCCCTGTCTGTTTCAACAAATATCCTAGCTCCTTAACAGATCCCTGTTGCGGAGCAGTCAGAGAAGCACCCATACTCACGAAGGGGGTCGGGTAGGATGATGGGGTCCCGAAGGACGAATCGGTGTGCACCTGGGGTCCTTTTTCTGGACGTGGGATGAAGTAGAAGTCCATGGAATTGGGCGATGTGTTGGGCGCCACTTGTAGCAATGAGAAATGCACACCTACACACAAGGTCAGGTCAATGGGGTGAGGCGATGCTGAAAGATCGTGGACCTCCCTTTTATTCCTGAGAAACCTCGTTAAGTGTGTACCTAGCACAATCGCACGGACATGACAAAACTGATAGGAAGACAGGGTTGAGAATAGGGTATTGCATACATCGGTATATTGGAGGATGCACATTGGATAACTGTCAGAGAGAGCAAATGATCCGAACGCTTATCAGGGGCTGATAAGAGGTCTAAGGAGTGGGGAAATGTGTGATGGTTCTGATAGTGAATTGCTTGTGTCAGCTTCTTCCAGGAAGCACCCAAATGGGTGTTGCGGTCGTACCTGTGGATAGACCCCGAGTTGAACAAACAGCTCGGCCTCCCCCTTTCGGAGGTTGATAAGGGCCAGGGGCTAATGGTGTCTCCAAAGGGCAGGGGGCACTTTTGGGGGCAAAGTTTGAGTGTCACCCCTTCATTTTCTCACCAAAGTGTTCCCTATTTATCTACTTGCGATTTCTTGGTTTTGAACTGATAGGTTGGCAGGAGCTGGGACAGAGACGGGCGCTCATTCAGTCATGCAGTACCCGGGACTTGAACTGCAGAATTGCCAGCATTCCAGCTAACAAGGATAGCTTCTTAACTGCAGCCCCTCTGCAGCAACTTTGACTGAAAGACTGTTTTAAAAAGCTAGGCACAATTGTACATGAACAAAGGGGTGAGATTTATTTCCTTAATAGACGCATGCCCTAATTTAGCTGGACCTTCCAAGCCTGAATAATGCTGGATTCAGGCTTTCAAAATTCCTTACATTAGCCTTTCTTTCTGTCTCCTCCTTAATGAGTTTTCATCAAAGTAATATTGTCCTCCTGCTCAGGAAAGCTTTTGATCCTTTTGGGCTTTTAAGCTTCACTGCAAATAGTCTTAATGACCATTTCCAATCATTCTTTATTTTTATCCTGCCATTTTTAAGTTTGTCCATTTGTGGGATACATTTTTTCTCTTTCTTAACTTATGGCTAGATTTTCTTCTCTGCTCAGAAGCAAGTTTTATAAAAAAAAAAAAAAGGGGGGGGGAACCTATCAAAACTAGAAAAATGTTTCTGATTGTATATTCCAATCCTGGAAAACTCAAGCTTCAACCCCATGTCAGCCGAAGACAAATTTTTTTATTCAAAATTTTACATGCAATACTAGGGCAGTCCTGACTTTAATCTGCTTGTCGCCAATGAAAGAGGCTCCACAAGAACAGCAATCAAAACCAGTTAACTTCAATCGTTTGTGCCTATTTAAAATAAATAAATATAGGCAGGGAGCTGCTTTGAAGAGCTCCATTTTCTTGGAACAAGGCAATCAAAGAAAAAAAAGGGGGGGGAACAGTTCTCATTATTGAGAATTAGCTCAAACAAGTTTGCAAATATTGACTTGTAAATCAGGCAGCTTACAATAAAAGGAGACAAACAGGGATGTGATGAAATTCTGTGAGCCTGTGTTAGAAGTTTAAATTTGGTTTTTCAACAAGGCCCCATTACAGGCTGGTCTGTATTCCATGCCTAATTTCACATATAAGGAACAGAATTCAGATGAGCATTTTTTTGCTTGTTTCTTATCTTTCTTTATCTCTTCTTTAGATGGAACATTTTTAGACCTTGGTAAAAAATAAATGCCTAGACCAGGGGTCCTCAACCTTTTTTTTGTACCGGCTGGGTGGTGAGGTTGGATGGTGCAATCACACTGCACACAGGTGGTGTGGTGGAGCCCTGCCATCGTTAAGCAACGTAGAGGAGGGTCCCAGCTGCCTGCCTATCTGCTGTGTCTGAAGCCCACACTCTCGCTTCGCTGGGCAGACTCGGTGGAGCACATTGAGGACAGAGGCTGTCATCAGGCCACCCAGCCCATTTTGGGACAGCCCTGGTTTAGTGTAAGGGACCAAAGACAATGAACAGCCGAAGGGTTGGCTTAACACAGGTTTATTGCATGATGATCCGGAGGAACATGTGGTAATGGCGGATGGGTAGCTCAATATATACAGCTGGCTATACATTTGAAAGTGGCTCGTCGACAGACTATTGGTTGCTGCCTGCGTGACGTCGTAGAAGGTCACGCCCTTCTTGACCAGGTGAAGAGGTGGCGGGGAATCTTCCCGCGCTGCTGAACCAGGTGAATCTGAGCCATGAGAGCTGGACGCTCGCTATTGCCATCTAGTGGTCACTAGCTCGCGTCCCCTTATCAGGTTTACATTGATACAGCTGAAGGTTATAATGTTGCACACAGAAAGGTTACATTGTTAACACATGGCAAAGGTACATTGTTAAAGGCACAGCTTTACAGAACAAAACATCCCTCCCCCCTAGGATGAGACGAAGTCTCTCAGCCAAGATGGCTTGTTGCATGTGCGTTTGGGCCGTGAAGAGGGCTGACCCCCCCCCGGGGGCGCTACTGCTTCTTTGTTCCCTGGTCCCTTGTCCTGAAATGGGAGAGGGAGACTCGTTAGTGGCTTGCCGCGGTCTGGCGGCCTTAGGGGAAGGGAAAAACTCCATTGTGGGCAGACCGGGGGCAATCGGGGCTAACGAAAAACCCCTCTTCTCACTTGGACGGGTGGGGGACCACTCCGAAACCCCCCCCCGGTTCTGAAAATCAAAATCTAACTTAGTAGGGGTATCCGCATTTGTGGGGACATTCTGCGAGATATGTATGGGGTCAGGTTCCTCCTCCTCCTCAGAAAGATCCCCTAGGATATCTACGAGAACATCCTCCTCCCCCCTTGGTGGGGACCCGCGGTCCCCTTTTCCTCCCCCTTGGGCTGAACGGGTGGGGGAGAACCCTAACGCTGATTTTTTCTCTGTTTGGTCTGTGCCCTGCTCATCGGAGACCCTGCGTCGGAGCTGGTCCGCGTGCCGCCTCCACAGGAGCCCTGTACTGGTCTCCACGCGGTACGACACGGGGCCGGTTTGCTCCACAACTACGCCCGGTACCCAGGCTGGGCCCGTGCTGGCGTAATTCCTGCAATGCACGGGGGCGCCTACACTGAAACTCTTTGTGGCCTCCAGCCCGATGTTCCTTCCTTTGTCCTCTACCCTCGTGGGGTCTAGCCTAGTAAGGATGGTGGTCAGTTTCCTACGCATTAAGAGCTCTGCGGGGGAGTATCCTGACGCCAACGGGGTCACCCTGTACCCTAGCAGAAACTGACACACTTGCAGGTTCAGATCCCCGGGGCCCATTCGCCGCAACGCGTCCTTCGTGGTGCGGACGAGGCGCTCTACTTGGCCATTGGTGGCTGGGTGAAACGGGGCGGAGGTGATATGCCGAACGGCGTTAATCTCCATGAATGCCCTAAACTCGGAGGACGTGAAACAACTAGCGTTGTCGCTAATTAGTGTGTCGGGTATGCCGAACGTGGAGAAGAGCCTCTGCAAATGCCTAATGGTCTGGGCTGAGGAGGTGCTCGTGACTGGGATAACCTCCAACCACTTGGAGAAAGCGTCCACTACGAGAAGGAACATGGTGCCTCTGAACGGGCCCGCGAAATCAACGTGCACCCGGGACCACGGCCCCTTAGCCGCGTCCCATTCCCTGTGGGGAAGGCGGGCCTCCTCTGGTCTGGAGCATTGGCAACTTTCACAAGTGCCGACCATGTGCTCGATGTCGGCGTCCAGCTGGGGCCACCAGAAGTAACTCCGGGCCAGCGCCTTGGATCGCACGATGCCGGGATGGCTGACGTGCAGCAGTTTGAGCACCCGCGGCCGAAGGGAAGTGGGAATCACCACCCGCTGCCCCCACAAGAGGCACCCCCTCTCTAGGGACAGCTCTAGCTTTTTTCTGAAAAATGGGGCGAACTCCTCCGCTGGGGAGGACGCAGGCCACCCTTTCTGCACCCAGGAGCTAACTGCCGCTAACGTCTTGTCCTTCTCTGTCGCTTTGGCAATGTCGGCGGGCATTACGGGGGGCGAATCCAGCACCTCTATCATAAGAACCTGATGGTCCCGCTCCCCCTTGCTCACCTGGCTGGGAGTTAGGGGGAGGGGAGACCTTGATAGAGCGTCCGCATGGCTGATCTCTTTCCCGGGCCGGTAGACCAACGCGTGCTGATACGCGTTGAGAAAAATGGCCCACCTGAGCATCCTCGGGGACAGGATCTGTGGGGTGGGCTTATCTGCGGTAAAGATGCCTAGCAGGGGCTTGTGGTCCGTTACAATGGTGAAGGGGCGGCCATACAGAAAATCGTGAAATTTTTTCGTCCCCGCAACTATTGCTAGGGCCTCCCTGTCTGTCTGTGCATAGTTTCTCTCCGCTTGGGACAGGGACCTGGAGTAAAATGCTATCGGGGCCTCCCTTCCGTTTTCCAACACGTGGCACAGCACCGCCCCCACCCCCACCGGGGATGCATCACAGGTCAGAACTACCGGGCGTTTGGGGTTGAAGTGGGTCAGTATGGCATCGGACGCTAGGAGGTTTTTTAGCTCACTAAATGCCCTTTCTTGGTCATCGCCCCACTTCCATGCCTGGTCTTTCTTCAGCAGTTTGTGTAGCGGTTCAGCCACCGCTGCCTTCCGGGGGAGGAAGGAGTGGTAAAAGTTGAGCAGCCCTAGGAACGACTGCAGCTCGGGCTTGGAGGTGGGGCGGGGGGCTTTCTTAATGGCTGCCACCTTGGACTTGGATGGTTTTATTCCCTCAGGAGTCACACAAAACCCTAGGAACTCAACCTCGGTTGTGAAGAAGACGCATTTGTCCTTTCGCAGTCTCAGCCCCGCTTTTTCGAATATTGTCAGGACCTTCCCCAACCTCTTGGCCAATTCAACCCGACTCCCCCCCGTTATTAACACGTCATCAAAATAAGGCAACACCCCCTCCAGTCCCTTCAGGAGGCGTTCCACGAGTGACTGGAAAATTCCAGGCGCCGAATTCACGCCGAACTGGAGGCGCGTCACCTGGAACGCCCCCTTATGGGTGACTATGGTCTGCGCAGCAGCTGCGGCAGGGGACACCGTAAGCTGCTGGTAGGCCTGTGCTAAGTCGAGCTTAGCGAAACACTTTCCCCCATGAAACCTGGCCAGCAGATGGCTGACTACCGGCACCGGATATGCATTCGGGCGGATCGCCTTGTTGATGGTGCACTTGTAGTCGGCGCATATGCGGACCTCCCCATTGGCCTTCAGTGCGGTTACAATTGGAGTTTCCCACGCCGCGGAATCAACAGGCACAAGGATTCCCTGGCCCACCAATTTGTCCAGTTCCGCCTCTATCTTGTCCTTAAGTGCGAACGGCACCCGGCATGGTTTAAGACGAATTGGGCAGACCTCCGGGTCCAGGTTGAATGTCACTGGGGGCCCCTTGAATTTTCCCAGTCCTTTTTTGAAAACTTCGGGGTGCGCCTCGCACACCTCCTGAATTGGATCAGTCCCAACGGCGTGCATCCCAACGGCGTGCACCCCCAATAAACAAACCCAGGGGCTGGAACCATTGAGTCCCGAGGAGGCTGCAATCTCCCCCTTTGAGCACGACTAGGGGGAGGGACGCGGCGTGCTTCTTGAATTTAACCTGAAATTCTCCAACCCCCAACACTGGAATGCTGTTCCCTTGCACGTCCCGTAGTGTGGACCTCAACGCTTTGAGCTTGGGTCGCTTGTGGGGGGCAATTCCCAAAAACTCCCTCTGGGAAATGATTGAATATGAGGACCCCGAGTCAATTTCCATCCTAATGGGAACCCCTTGGACTAGTACCTCAACAAAGTAGCGGGGGTGTCCTGCAGACACCCTGAACACTGGGGCGTTGTCCTCGCTGCCGTCGGAGATGCGGCCCACGCCGTCCTGCTTCCGCGTGGCCTGAGCGCCGTCCTTGGGTCTCGTTGAGCGGTCTTGTCCCGCGGAACGGTCTGCTGAGCTCCGCCGGGTCTCGCGCTTCTTCCTGCACACCTTGGCGATGTGCCCGCGGCGGCCGCAGTTGTGGCACTCGGCCTTCCGGAACGGGCACTTTACGCGGTCGTGGGCCGCTTCACAGCCATCACACCGTCGGCTCTCCTTCCGGACCCTCCGGACGTCCTCTTCGTCGCTGCTCTCTGTGGACGACCTCGAAGTTCGCCGGGCCGCCTGTACCGGAGTCTCTGCCTTGCTCGACTTCGGCCGCCAGTCCTGGAGTTCTTGGACCCCAGCCTTTGTAGCTTCTGCGGCCTGGGCCGCTCTGACGACCTCCTGCAACGTGGGAGGCGGCTCTTGGTTCATTAATGTGCGCTGGGTTTCGGCGTCGTTCAGGCCGCACAGCACACAGTCCCGGAGGGTGATTTCGGCATTCTCCCATTTGCACGGGCCGGCCGCCAGCCGCAGGGCCGCCACAAATGCGGCGACTGTCTCCCCGGGCGCTTGGACTCGCCTCCAGAACGCACTCCGAGCGGGAAACATCGCCGTGGCGGGCCGGACGTGCTCACGCAGCATCTGCATGAGTTCCTTGGCCTTGAATTCGCTCACCCTCCTCGGTGCAATCAGGTCCACCAAGGTCCTTTTGGTTTCTTGTCCGAGCATCCTGGTGAAGATGGCCCTTTTCTTTGCCTCTTCCGTGACTTCGGACTCAATCAGTGCTGCCTGGAAGTCCATCTCGAAGATCTCCCAGTCGCCCGGTTTCCTGATTTCGAAACCGGCGCATGTCTTGGTCCCATGGGCTGCCATATCCCACCTTCGTCGCCAATTTAGTGTAAGGGACCAAAGACAATGAACAGCCGAAGGGTTGGCTTAACACAGGTTTATTGCATGATGATCCGGAGGAACATGTGGTAATGGCGGATGGGTAGCTCAATATATACAGCTGGCTATACATTTGAAAGTGGCTCGTCGGCAGACTATTGGTTGCTGCCTGCGTGACGTCGTAGAAGGTCACGCCCTTCTTGACCAGGTGAAGAGGTGGCGGGGAATCTTCCCGCGCTGCTGAACCAGGTGAATCTGAGCCATGAGAGCTGGACGCTCGCTATTGCCATCTAGTGGTCACTAGCTCGCGTCCCCTTATCTGGTTTACATTGATACAGCTGAAGGTTATAATGTTGCACACAGAAAGGTTACATTGTTAACACATGGCAAAGGTACATTGTTAAAGGCACAGCTTTACAGAACACAACACCTGGGCAAGGCAAATGGGATGCGTTTCCGGCGGCGCTGGGAGGGGGAGGCCGAGAGGTGGGCATAGCTGGCCAAGTGGGTGTGGCCTGTGGTGGGTGTGGTACCAGCCCACGGCCCGATGTTTGGGGACCCCTGGCATAGACTGATGGTACTTTCTGAAATCTCAGAGGCCAGTGTAAAACTTGATTAAAGTATCAAAAAATAACAAGAAAACAGGTTTGCTTTACTTGCACGTTTTCAAATTTCAGTTCTTCTTGTGTGAAACATAGGCTACCAAGTGGTTAAGATGCTGAACTTGAAGATTGGAAGGTCAGCAGTTTGTGACCCAAGTACTGGATGACGGAGTGAACTCAGTGTGGTACTGTGGCTGGTTCTCACTGGTTCTAGTGAACCGGTAGTAGAAATTACAGGCCATGCCCACCTCTCAGCCTCCCCCTCCCATTTGCCTTGCCCAGGGCCGAAGGCACGCTTTCATCTCCACACTTCCCTTGCACCTTCGGCCCTGGGCAAGGCAAATGGGACATGTTTCTAGTGGCGCTGGGCTGGGAGGGGGAGGCCAGCCAGCGTCAGCCCACCAACTCGCCAGCTCACCTCCCAGTAGCGCTGCTGGCCAGGACGTGTTTCTGGTGGTGCTGAGAGGGGGAGGCCAGCCAGCGCCAGCCCACCAACTCGCCCCGCTCACCTTCCAGAAGCGCAGCTGCTCTGCGACTCCTCCTCGTCATCTCCATGAAGCAAGAGAGCAAGGTTGGTTTCTTTCTTTCTTTTTCTTTTTTTCCTGGGTGGGTGTGTGGGTATTGAGGCCACACCCACAGATAGCCACGTCCACTGAGTGGGTAGTAAAAAGTTTTTTTACAGTGCTTCACTGAGTGAAATACCATCTCTATCACAGCTCTTGCCAACCTAGCAGTTCAAAAAAAATTGCAAGTAGATAAATAGGCACCACTTTGGTGGATGTGGTGCATTCCGTACACTCTGGAGTCTAGGCATGCCTGCCACATGTCCACAGAAACATCTGCAGCCACAGACTGCACTGGCTCTTTGGCTGTAAACGGAGATGAGCACAGTCTGATATGACTGGCTTTCGAGCAAGGGTGACCTTTACCTTTACCTATGGATACAAGGTTTACTCTATAGAGATTACATCTGCATAGGTTTCCCCCAGCAACTGTGACGCTTTAGGTCAATTGCAACCAGTAATATTGCTGCAATTTTTCAAGCTAAACTGTTTTAGGTGGGTACTTACACAGCTTCACAGAAAAAAAAGAAGATTCCCTTCCCACATTCAGCTCATCTAGTAAGAGAACTGGTATTCAATGTATGGTTGTAGTATTAGACCCAGAGAGCTAGGGGCTATAAGGTTAATTGGGTCGGTAAAGCTGATCTGTGGTTTAGTCCAAACTTTATAGATGCTATTGCAGATGTTGAACCCACCCTCCTATCCATGTTAAGTACCTTGGATTGTTACTTTACAGTTTGGATTGTTTTGGAAGTGGTAGCCCTGTTAATCTTTGCAAGAATAGCAGAGAATAAACAAAACAAAAGACAACAACATTGTGGCATCTTAAAGACTAACTACTGTATTTTAATGTTAGTTTTCTTGGATCAAGTCTACTATGTCAGACATAAGAGTGAGGGTTCATGGCATTAATTTCTACATATCAGGTGATATGTCTGACAAAGTAGACTTGATCCAAGAAAACTAACATTAAAATACAGTGGTTGGTTAGTATTACAGATAAAGTTACACATCAGTGTGAGAAAATATATCCTCTTGTTGCTATTGCTCAACCTAAGTTAAGAAGTAGCAGTGGCTGCAGAGAGAACTAAGCAAGAGAATGAACCTCAACATCGTCTGAATGGATATGAGCCACAAGTCCACTGGCTCAAATCCAGGAAGATGTTTATGGCAAGAACAAACATTCTTAAGTGTATGCAAGAGCAAAACCGTATTAGAAGATGGAGGAAGGAGCTTACTGGACATAGAACATCATTAAAGAGGATATAGTTTATGAATTCAACCTCCCCTCCATCACTTGGAAGACCCTGAATAGGCTGAGGGTTGGAGTCCCTAAATGTAAGACCATCATGCTCACATGATTTTGTGAAAATGCCTCAGAGTTTCTGGAGGAAATGCAATGAAACACAACACTTCTTTTCTTATGAACCCCTAAACGATTTGCTTCAGTTATATAATTAATCAGAAATGCTATTAGAGAAGATGAAAGAGATTTAGGGGTTGGCATGAAATACAGAGTTAAGATTACTTGATTTGTTGACAATACTTTATTATGTTATTAACAAAAAAAATCCTCTAAAAATGTGTGGGGATAACTGGGTTACAGATACATTGGCATAAATCAGAAGTGATGGTGTTCAACCATAACAAAGAGGAAAGAGATTAAAATTAGAAAAGAAATAGTTTTTAATATTCGAAAGACTACCAACTAATTTGGAAAGATTGAAAGAAGAGAATTGTACAGCACTGAAACAAGTAATCATACACAACTTTGATAAACTAAGGAAAATAGGATTGGTGAGCATTGTAAAATGAAGCTATTACCTGAGGTAAATTATGTATTTATGATGGTGTTGATAAAGATTAGTGAAGAAGAGTCAAAGTGCCAGTAAAACATGAATAATACATTTCCTAATGGAGATAAGAAGTCAATGGTTAATAAGAGAAAATGGTATAAATCTCAAAAAGCTGGAGGGTTAGGCCTTCCTAATTCAAGGTTACACTATATTGCCAATCAATTAAGGCATACATGAGATATTATACCACAGTCCAAAAAACTAACATGGTTGAATATGGAAAGACAAAAATTACATCTGACTCTGGCAAATATTATCTTCATACAAGATAATAAAATACAGTAAAAATATATAACAGTGGATAAAGTATTGTACAGAAAGAAATGGTAAATGTAGGGAACTCACAAAATACGAAGGAATTATATTACAAACAGAAAGTGAAGGTAATTATGAGGTAGTGAAGGATACAGTTAGCAAATATAATATTGGAAACGGAAGATCAAGATGGCTTATTCAAATTGTTATTGGAGTTCAATATGAAAGAACAAATAAATTCTAGTGCTTGGCAAAATATATGGAACACTGGAATATTGAAATGCATGTCGATAAAAATAAGATACAATTGGATGAATTAGTTTGGAAATGGTATTTAACTCCAGTGAAGCTTAACCACATAGTTGGAGATTATTTTAAGATGTGTGCTGGACAAGATACAGGAAAATAATTACAAAGATGAGATGGCTAGATGGTATTGTAGACACAAAGGATACAGAGCTGTGCAGGTTGAGGAGGATGGTGAAGGATAGAGGTGCCTGGAGAATAATGGTCCATAGGGTCGCAAACAGTGGTGGGCATCAGCAGGTTCGCACCAGTTCACCAGAACCGGTAGCAGAAATTCTGGCTGGCCCCGCCCATCCAAGTTTTGAAATAAAGTACTGTAGTCCTAATTCGGGTCCAACTCAAGGCTTTTTCCCTGGCCATGCCCACCATACAACACCCACAGTGTGGTAGTATAAAATTTTGGAGCCCAGCACTGGTCGCAAAGGTTTGGAATCGACTGTGTGACTGAACAACAACAAAATTTTCATATGTGGAGTAAATGCAAGAACTTTGAAATGTTGGCAATTGTTTTTTAATGAAATAAATAAAATGAGCACCTTAAACTTAGCTGCATGATCGGAGAGAGTGATTTTATCAATATTAGAAAAGGAGGTTGGTAATTGAATTTGTTCCCAGTCTTTTAACGATGGTAAGATCGATTATTCCTAGGAAATGAAAAACAACTTAAAATATTTTCTTAAGTGGTTTGTATAGGAAAGCCTGAGATATAGTAATTAAGGATAAACTCACATGTAAGATTAAAGTTAAGAGGGGGGTAACTGGCAAAGGTGTATTTTTAAACATAGTGTATTGATTTGTATCAAGCAAGAGAGGGCTTAATGGTTAAGATGCTGAGCTTGATGGCTGGAAGGTCAGCAGGTCAGCAGTTCGAGACTCACGATGGATCGAGCTCCCGTCGTCTGTCCCAGCTCCTGCCAACCTAGCAGTTCGAAACTGCAAGTAGATAATTAGGTATTGCTTCAGTGGGAAAGGTAACAGCATTCCATGCACCCTGGCATTTAGTAGTGCCTGTGTTGTGTATTAAGGCATATTTGCATGTAGCGCAGGCAGCGCCTTGCAAGAGGAAAATGGTGGTTTCCCGCCATTCAAATTAGGAGCCTAAAGTGGTGCGAAATCCCCCGTTCCAGGGTGCGTTGATTATGCTAATCCAAGCCCTGTGATTAGTTACAGTTTTGGATCCTGTTTCCCATTGGTTAATTACATATATACCCCATTATGATTGGTTAGTTACGTTTGTCTGGCAGGTCGCTACTTTGTATCAAGGAGCCACCACCGGGGAGACACTATATAAGCCCCACCAGTAAACAAGAGTGGGGCCAGACCAGATCTACACTTCCCACTCCGTACAGGTAGCCAGCAATGTGCTAAGCCTGGGTCTCCTCCATTATGCTACGCTTTTATAGTAGCTAGCCTTTGCCTCCTACATGGCAAGAATCCGGAGGGACTGATTCCACTGGGATTGTGTAGCCATCTCTGTGTCCGGAGCACCTTGTAAGCTCATCTCTAAAAGACTGTTGAATAAAGACTTGTTGCTCTTTTGTTCATCATTGTCTGGACTAGTGCTTATAAAGGCCGGACTTAAAAGCCTGCCACATGACCATGGAAACATCTGGAGTTGCAGACAGCACTGGTTCTTTGGCTGGAAGTGAAGATTAGTACCAACCTCTAGAGTTGATAATGATTGGCTTTCAAGCAAAGGAGACCTTTTCTTTTGTCTTTACCTATCAATCAAGACCTGCTATGGTAATAGAGTAGACCATATTGACAGCAACTCAACACCGAATGTCAGGTGGTGGTTAACTAACCAGACAACCCTGAGGACTAATGGTCTTGGGTGGCAAAGTCCACAGGGAAAGGTGATGGTCCCCAAGTGGATTAAATCCCACTTGAATCCCTCTTGATGGAGGGCAGCAGCTTCGTCTATCCTGGCCTGGGGCTGAGGAGGGCTTTGCGTGTGAAAAGGCCTCAGGACCAGAAAGTGACTCACAGAACCGGATCAGCAGCACGAGCATCATGCTGCAATGCAGAAGTCAGACGAAAGGCCAGTGCATCATATTCTCAGGATAGTCTTCATGTTGCTGCCCCAGTATCACATGTGCCAGCTAATTCAGCCTGCCTGACAGTAGGGCCTGCCCTGTCCTATGATAAGAATGACCTCCCATTTACATTCCATCTTGTGGCTGGGACACACATCTAAAAATGCGCACTCTGCGTTCTGCAGCAGAAGGCAAAGTAGAAAATCTCTGCTTGATCCAGATGTTAAGTCCACAAATAGCAGCAAAGGTGACAGGAAGTAGAGTGCTAATGCAGTTCTGTTACTCAGTGGGATTTTCCCAATTACATATTAAACACCACCAGATCAGCCAGCTGCTGCTTCTGTACGTGTCTGTATTTGTCTGCAAGAGCAGTTGTGTGGCTCCCCCCACCGCCGCCTCCATCTCCAGTACAATATTGAACACTGTGTTTATCATAATCCAGGTTCACAGAAATGTGCTGAACTTTGGTTCTTCAAAGGAGAAAGCAGGCAACTAGGGGGACTTACAGCAACAGAAGTTACTTCTAAGGAGACAACCAAGACCAGCAAAGGACTGCTAGGTCTGTGTTCCTTCCAATTACAATCTCTATCTCAGCAAGATAGCACTAGGTAATAATTACCTGTTAGATCAGGGGTTCCCAACCATTTCAAGTCAGGGGCTGGGCCACACTCTCAGTCAGCTTTGGGGGCCGGACAGCCATTTTGCCCTGCCTGCATGATGGGGGCAGCCATTTAGTCCCAGTAGCTTCAAAGGGACGGCCATTTTATTTCTCGAATGCCCTTGGAGGGGTGGTGGGGCACATGAAATGGCACTGTGGGCTGGATCCCACAGGCCTTAGGTTGGGAACCCCTGTGTTAGATGACTCCAGAAATGTCATAGGAAGAGTAATGAACAAATGTGTTAAAATTACCAGTTAACAGGAACTGGGTCTTCTTGTGGGCAGGGGGATGGGGGGGGCACACTGGCAACTGAATAGCATTGTTCTCTACCACCCCAAATGCAAAAAGGGAGGAGGGGTAAAATCCCCACCAAGTAACAAGGTTTGTTACAGAGAGGTTCACGCTGGGTGAGAACAAACATAGATCAGAAAGAAATGGAAAAAACGCCATGCCTTTTTTCCCCTTGTTGCTCTCATTAGATCAATTCAGAGAAAGATGCCAGTTTTAAACAAGGGCATTTAACACTGAGATCCACACAGCCAAACAAGCTGTTTTCATCTCTGCCAGGCCAGCTACATTCAATTCTGACACAGCAGCGAGTTCAGTTAGTAGCTAAAGGCCCATCAAGGTTGACAAGCTGGAGAGGCGGAAGAAGAGAAAGCTTGTTATTATATTAGTATCTCACTTTTCCTACATGCTGACTCATCCAGCATGGATCCCAGGAGGCCTTCCATCTGAACCTTAATCAAACCCAACCTACTTAAATTCATGAAAATTGCTGCCTCATATACCTGGAGAACACACTGTTGGAAGGCCTTTGCTAGATGCCTTCCCACTTGTCTATCAAGAACAAGAACAACAAGTGGCAGAGGACTCGTGCAGGTGAAAAAGACAGTAGAGGAAGACAAGCATAGCATGAATGACTACATTAAGAAAAGTAAATAGCCTATGCTTCAGGAAGTCAATAAAGCAGGACTTTTGAAAACAGTGACAAAGAAAGCCGAATACAGAAAGGAAAGGATTGAAAGTTGAGCTGCAAACTGGAAAATCAAGCCTATGCATGGTCAATACTTGAAAAACATAGAAGGCAAGGCTGACCCAAAACTGACATGGGGATGGTTAATAGCAGGAGTTTTGAAGAAGGAAAACAAAGGATTTATCTTGGCAGCTCAGGAACAAGTTTTGCCAACAAAATGCATGAAGACAAAAATACAGCAAGTATCCAACAAAGGCAAATGCCGCCTTTGTAATGAAATGGATGAAACAGTAGACCATCTGATCAGGGGAGGCAGCAAAATTTCATGGAATGATAATTTGCAACACCATGACACGGTTGCAAAAACTATTCATTGGGAAATTTGCCAGAAGTTTGGATTTTAATGCAGTAAAAATAATTGGGAACATCAAATAGAGAATTTTTTAGAAAATGAGAGAGTCAAGAACCTGTCGGACTTTAAAATTCAAAGAGAGACATCTGACTCACAACACACCTGATATAACTGTTGTGTGTGTGTGTGGGGGGAGGTCTGGTTTATTGGCATTGCCATACCAGAAGATGCACGAATTGATGACAAACAACTGCAGAAAATCACAAAATATCATGATATTCAAATTGAAGTTGAGCATTGATGGAAAAGGAAATTTGTTGTTGTACCCATAGTGATTGGAGCCCTTGGAGCAATATCTAAAGGATTCCCTAGATACAGTACAGTATTTGGAATTTTTTGATTTATTGGACTTGAATATCCCAACCCTACAAAATCAGCTTTCCTAGGAACTGTCTGTATACTGTACCTTAACAGTTACCTTAACATGTTACCTTAACAGTTTCTTAGGTCCTTCAACTATTAATTTTATACCAGTCTTTGACTGTGAATCTAATGGTAGATTTTTATAATAATAAAAATAATAATAGTGAGCCATCAAATCAATCTTGACTTATGGTGACCCTTTTCAGGGTTTTCCTCGCAGAGAATACTAACAACAACAACAATAACAACAACAACAAGCCAGCAACACTGGATACATAGATCCTTTCAGGAAGATTTATTTGCATTTAATGTAATTATAAGGGGAAAGGATGTTCCTCTTGAGCCATATTTGTTTGAAGGGAGAAGATGGAAAACTTCTTGCAAGTTAGAACAGTACGACAGTGGAACCAACTGCCTCGAGAGGTGTTGAATGTTCCAACACTGGAGGCATTCAAGAGAGAATTGGAAAGCAACTACCGTATCTGTCAGATCTGCTTTGATTTTCATTTCTGCATTGAGCAGGGGATTGGACTCGATAACCTTCCAACCCAGCCATTCTATGATTCTATGACTTGTGGATGGAATTTTGAACCCTCAGTGCTGATCCGTTTTCTATATTGGTATATTTATTTATTATTACTATTATGATTGGTAAAATTATATATCAATCAATCAATATCGGTTGCTTGACTGCTCTTACTTTCTTGCATTTCTATGTTGTCTTTTCCCCAGTGATGGGACTCAAGGCAACTCGCCAATCATTAAAAGAGATGGGAATTTAAACAAAATTCAAGAAGCATTAAAAAGTTATTAAGCATGAAAACATTGAAATCAGCATATTAAAACAGATATTAAAAATAGAAAATAATTAAAGAGGGCATTAAAAAGATTTAACGTCATCTAGCATAAGGCTTTTGGCTCTGGTGCTAGCAAGCTAGGGTTAAGCCTTAAAGCCTTCCAGTTTTGACCTTTTCTCCCAGATATGCCACAGATGTCTGTAAGGTGTCTATAAATCAGACAGAACTCCCAGAATGAGAAATTATGGGACTTGTAGTCTAAGAAACACGACATTCACATCCCTAGTTGTATCATCTCTTTGGCTGTATGCTATTCTTTTATCACTCACAGGTCATGGAAATTAATTAGACAAAACGGTAGCAGTCACATAATCTAGATTCACATATTGGTGGAGAATGTGTTGACCTCCAGATATTATTAAACTGCAACTTCTATCAGTCGTAGCCTCTCTTAGTCAATATGAAGTATCATGGGAACAGCAGTCCAGTTTCATATGGAAGGCCGTATGTTCCCCAACTGGGTTGAATGGTGAAAATGCATGTCTGTCTCATTCTAACATGCAAGGATAAGAAGCTACAACAGTGGTGGCAAACCTTGGCACTCTAGGTATTCTTGGATTTCAATTATCAGAAGCCCAAGTCAGTACACCTGCTGATCAGGGCTACTGGGAATTGAAGTTCAAGAACAGCTGAAATGCCAAGGTTCATAACTGCAAAACTACAACATGTTACTCCTTGCCTCCAGTAGAGACACTTGTGATCTTCTCAACTTGAGCTTTTGCATCTAGAATGACCATGACCACTGCTCATTTTCATCAAGTTTGATCTGTCAGCCAGAACCTCTGTGCTTGCAGTCTGTTTGCTTCATTTCCTGAAGTAAAAAAAACAACAACCCCCACTTGTTTTATGTAGAGAGATTCTGAAAAAATTGTGAAAACCCAAGTGAAACAAGCCTTTGTCTTGTCCTCATCCTTCTAGGAAACCTCTCAGGACTAACTCTACAGGCTGTCTGATGGATTGAGATACAGTATACTAATCTTAGAACTGCAAAGCTGGAAGGAACCCTGGGGATAATTGGGACAAGCCTCTGTCAAGGAGGCACAATATGGAATTGACCACCTAAACTCTGGCATCCTATCCAGATTTCTAACCCACTCCATCTCATTCCTAATGAGTAATTCAGCAAGATCTAGATTCTGCTAGTTCCACAAACTTGAGAATCTACCAAGCCCAATACAGTAGATACAGCAGCTCACTTCTAAGTCATGCAAAGTTCTTCCTTCATTTCCTGCCAAGCATGATGAACAAAAAGACATTACCAAGCACCTGGCAGGCCATAAATCTTTGATAGTTGGGCTGCTTTAGGTACAGCAAGTTATACATCATGCTGGTCTAAGCAGGAGAAAGACAGATCAGCAGATGTGCAGAACCCTGTTCAGGAAATTTCACCTGCCTGATTGAAGGTCTTTCATCTGGCCACGTCTTTCCACCAACAGCTCACCAAAAGATGATGACAAAGACATCCCTCAGATTTCACTCCAGGCGGAAATGACAGAGCCCATTCAAAGACCACTCTGGCTATAGATAATACAGAATAATTTACAGCAGGGCTCTCCAAGTTAAATCTACTCCTTAAATGTATCTCTTGTCTTGAAAGCCCGATTAAAATCCCAGAGTACTGGTGCTGCAATGGCTAAACTGCTATACTGTACTGCATCCCAAAATGTTCTATGCTGATGGGAAGCAAGGTTGACTCAGCCTTCTAGCCTTCCAAGGTTGGTAAAATGAGTACCCAGCATGTTGGGGGCAAAAATGCTAATTACCTTGTGAACTACTGAGAGTGCTCTAAGTGCGATGGAGCAGTATATAAGTGTAATTCCTATTTCTATTTGCTGAGCTGTAAGGCTTAGTGCCATTTGAGAGAACTAAGGAAATGGGTATCCAGACATTAAAGTCACTGTACACAAAAAAAGTGGACTCTATCCTTCTCATGGGCCGTGTTATCTTAAGATTCATCTTCCTGTCTGGAGACTCTTCGAGAGGCAGCTCCTTGAAGAATTTGTTTATTTAATATACGGTAAAACCCCGGGTTATGACAGAGGTCTGTTCCAATAGCCTCCGTCGTAACCCAAAAAAATTGTGAACCGAAACATCCATAGGAATGCACTGAAAAATAAAATCACGGTCCTGAATTGATCGTTGTAAACCGGAAAAAAAAATACATTACATTTTTTGTAAACCGGGACAGCATTTCCATAGAATTTGCTATTGTAAACCACAACAAACTTAAACTGAGGCGGTTGTAACCCAGGTTTTACTGGATTTATAACCCACCCATCTAGGAGAGTTTGCTACACACATTAAAAAGTCACACATTTTAAAAATACATATACTGTGGAACCTCATACAACAATCGCTCCGTATAACAACGAAATTGCATAACAATTAGGTTTTGGGTGGAAATGGCGTCTCACATAACAATTTTCCCTATGGAAAAAATCGTACAAAAATTTTTCAATGGGAAAAAACACTTAGCAAAAAAAAATCGTTGTATGATTCATCCCATGGAGAAAATCGCTATATGATGCATGTATTGTATAGCAATTGTTTCATACAACAATGAGCCCTGTGGAATGGATTAAAATCATTGTATGAGGTACCACTGTATATAAGAACTGCACCCCTAAAGGAAACTCTAATACGAGAAGGTGGCTCTGTGTTAAATGAAGCCTTTTACTTAAGATAAAGAGTGTTGCTTGGTGTTTCAGCTGGTAAGGTAAAGGCCACCCTTGCTCAAAAGCCAGTCAAATCCGTCTCTAGGGTCCGGTGCTCATATTCATTTACAGCTGAAAAACCAGCACTGACTATGTCTGCAGACATTTCCATGGTCTTATGGCAGACATGACTAGACATGGAAATGCTGTTACCTTTCCCACTGAAGTAGTCCCTGTTTATCTACTTGCAATTTCTTGCTTTCGAACTACTAGGTTGGTAGGAGCTAGGACAGAAGATGGAAGCTCACTCCGCACTTGGGTCTCAAACTGCTGACCTGCCGACCTTCCAGTCGTCAAGTTCAGTGTTTTAACCACTAAGCCACCACAGTAGCAGGATACATAATAAAGCCATGTTCTTCCCTTCCTGCAGAAGAGATGCCCTCAGTATCCATTCGGCCACAGAATGAGGCATTTAAGCTTTTGAATAGTTGAATGATATGGCTTGTTGCTCAGGAAGGGAATAAGCCCAATGAAATGGGAGTTTTTATGTGTCCTGTAACTCTTCATACCAGCACATAGTTCATTAAAATTATTGAGGTAGAATATATAAGAAATCCAGTTTAATATGCAAGATTAATAAGGTCATCTCTGCTTTTATGATCAGACCATCAGAGAAGAGAGTATGGTTTGGATGTTGGTATTTTTTTGTTATCACAACACCTATTGAACAGTTTGACCTTGTCTTTGTACTTTTCTACTGTCTCCATCACTGTGGCAGGAAGATCCACTCTTCCCAGCTTTTTAATAGGATTTTAACCAGATGGGGCCCAAAGAAAAACAGATACATCCATTTGTCACCACAATGCATTATGCCAAGACATTGGACCTCCAAGCACATGCACAGCACACAGAATGATGGACCCAACTCATTACTGTCATCCGTAACAACAGGGTTTCAAAACCATCTCAATCTTTGCTTAGATGTCTCGCCCATCCATAAAACAAGGAGAAGTAAGAGGGATATATATGTTGGGACCTAGACTAACAATCAGGCACATTTCTCTCATTATTTCAAGCATTTCACCAGTAAGGTAAAGGTTGCCCTAGCTCAAAAGCCAATCATATCTGACTCTAGGGTTCAGTGCTCATCTCTTTTTATAGCCAAAGTGCCAGCACTGTCTGCTTCTGCAAACGTTTCCATGGACATGTGGCAGGCATGCCTAAACACCGGAATGCACGGAATGCTGTTTACCTTCCCACTGAAGTGGTCCCTACAGTAAAAACCCTACTTACTAAAAAAAAGTCTGTTCCCTAGGCTTTTTCTTAAGTCGAATTTTTATGTAACTCGAAGCATACCCATAGGAAAAATTATTATTATGTAACTTGAAGCAAACTCATAGGGAAAATGAAATGTTTATGTAAATCGAGGCATAGGAAAACCCATAAGAAAAATAATCTTTATGTAACTCGAAGCAAACTCATAGGAAATTGCGTAAATTGGGACATGGTTTTAGCACAAAATCATTTTGTAAGTCGAATTTTATGTAACTCGGGGAATTTGTAAGTTGTACTGTACTTGCAATTTCTTGCTTTCGAACTGCTAGGTTGGCAGGAGCTAGGACAGAGATGGAAGCTCACTCCGTCATGCAGCACTTGGGTCTCGAACTGCTGACCTGCCAGCCTTCCAGTCATCAAGTTCAGTGTCTTAAACCACTAAGCCACTGCAGTACCTTGTTTCAAAAAATATATATGTCCAATTTACCAGGAAAAGTCAGCTTAATACAGGACTGACCACCAAAGGACAGAATGTGGTAGCTTAGTTTACAAAGTCCTTCCTCTGTTATCAAACACAGCAATTTCGTTGTATTCCATAGACTACACAAACCATCATCCCCAGCCAGCTTGCAAATAATAATGGTTATGATTTAAGACTTATGGATAGCTTTATATATAAATAAATTCATAACATCTCTACTGTGAAATACCCTTCTCTTAGCAGTCCAATGGGTGCTGACATTGATATCATGCTGACACAATCCAAAAATATTTATTAAAACATTTTCAGGTGGAGAATCACAGCCTGTGTAGAATTTAATGGAGTAGTTTTGATATTTGAATATTTACACTTTGTCTTTTAAATTGCTCATTTTTGAACTGTTTCAAGCATCTTATGTGTTTAGATCATTGTATAAGATGCTGTAACCTGTCCCGAGATTCTGTGATAGAGGGTAGTCTATAAATGTTATCAATAAACAAATTAATGAAGTGCCCCTCTGTGTGGACAGACCCTTTCAAGGTTTCCATTCCCGTCATAGGGATTTTTTTCTTTTTCAATCAGATTCGGAAAGGATGAACTTTCAGATGGAGACCAGCATCCGAAAGATAATTCCCCCCTGGCAAGTCCTTCAAAGGGAAGACTGTCCTTGACAGTAAAAACACCCAGTATTGACCTTGAACAAACGGAGAGCACCCTCACATGAAATTGGCCATTTCTGTTCAAGTAAATTTCCTGTAGCCATTGAGGTTCCCAACCTTTTCAAGACAAGGGCCTGGTCATGCTTTCTAAGTCAGCTTCGAGGGCTGGATGGCCATTTTGCCCTGCCTACATGATGGGGGTGGCCATTTTGTCCCAACAGATTCAAAGGGTTAGCCATTTTGTTTTTCAAATGCCCTTGGAGGGGTGGGGGGCCACATGAAATGGTGCTGTGAGCTGGATTTAGCCCACGGGCTTTAGGTTGGGAACCCCCAGTATAGTTACAACTTTTATTCTAGAAGTATCAAGATAATTCAAGAGGAGAACAAGAAGCTAGAGGAGACTGTGTGGAATCACTTCTTCCTGGGAAATTTCTACAAGCAGTTTGATTCCCGAGTACTGCAGGATGGAATGAGCTCCCATCATCTGTCCCAGCTCCTGCCAACCTAGCAGTTCGAAAGCAAGAAATTGCAAGTAGATAAATAGGGACCACTTCAGTGGGAAGGTAAACAGCGTCCTGTGCACTCCGGTGTCGAGTCATGCCTGTCATATGACCACGGAAACGTCTGCAGAAGCAGACAGTGCTGGCTCTTCGGCTTTAAAAGAGACGAGCATTGAACCCTAGAGTTGGATACAACTGGCTTTCGAGCAAGGAAACCTTTACTGAACTTAATCTTGGTAAAGCCCTGCCTTCTTATCTACATAGACTTGCCCTGAATCTCATTTTCCATCCCACTGGAGAATTGATTGAGAATATTTTTGTTTATTTATGATTTTTCTTTCAACAGCCATCGCTAAATTCCTCCATTCACCCATCACTCCATTGAGCAACAGACATAGGTAGTGACTGCCAGTGGACATTCAACACAGCTGGAACCACTGAGAAACAGGAAGGCAATCTTAGCTACTCTGGGGGGAACTGGAAAGTTTGCTGAAGTAGCTCTGAGCAAAACACACCCCTAAGGGCAGAATGGATGGCCCATTGATAGGCATGCAATGTTGAGTGTCAACTGGAAAAGACAGATAGTAAGGAAGAGCTTAGCTTGACTGCAAACAGAAGAAGATGGAGAAAGACGTTCTGGAAAATTGCTCAGTCAAGCTGTCAACACTGAATCAATTTGTTAATGAGCATAAACAATGGTGATCTATGGCAGAGTGCCTCGATCATGTTCCATGCCCCCATTTTGATGTGTCTGCTTCTGACAGGGCCTTCCAGATAAATGAAAGCCAGCCACACAAAGTTATCTCCATTCTTTTTTCCTACCCATTAGTAAGTCAACATGCAGACAGAATAACTGAAGTACTAGATGCCAGTTGCTTGCTGTTTGTTTGTTTGTTTGTTTGTTCATTTCTAAGTACACATATATAACTACAAAACTGATAATCTAAAGGAGGGGTTCCCAACCTTTTCAAGTCAGGGGCTGGGTCACGCTCTCTCAGTCAGCTTCCAGGGCCGGACAGCCATTTTGCCCTGCCTGCACAATGAGGGTGGCCATTTTGTCCGAACAGCTTCAAAGGGGGTGGCCATCTTGTTTTTCAAAAGCCCTTGGAGGGGTGGGGGGACACATGAAATGGCACCACAGTCTGGATCCGGCCCACAGATCTTATGTTAGGAACCCCTGCTCTAAAACCATAGGACTGGGAGTCCAGCCACTCAAACAAAAGCTGAACTTTGAGATTGTACTAGTTTTGCTAAACTGCAATAGTACAGATCCTAAGTGGAAGTGAATGTATATTATTATCACCGTCAGGATTACGAACATCATCATCACAATATAGTGGTTGGGCTAAATAACACACTTAGCATGTCAATTCTTCTTCTTTTGCTTTCATGTCCAGATCAAACTTTAAACTGCCAAAATGAAGCTACCTTCATGGCATTGTCATTGGCCAAATTTAAGTCTTCTTTGGTATACGTTTCTGGCAGACCAGCAGATTAGCATGTTCTGTATCTATCTACAGTCTCACAGCATGTTGTTGTCTGCCATTAGCCCCCACATGAGCATGTTGATCTTACATTTAGGGATTCTAACCTTCAGCCTGTTCAGGTGCTTCCAAGTGACGAAGGGGAGGCTGAGTTCTTCAGCCATATCCCCCTTTAATGTTATTCCTTTCTAGTGAGCTCTTTCCTCCATCTTCTAAATTGATTTTACTCTTGGAAGAACATGTCAATGAAACCATAGCTTCCTGAAGAGGCAAAATACTTTTGTTTAACCTAATGTAAGTTTTCCTTACCACATTTCAGGCTTGCTTGCATATGAATGGTCATTCAAAGGTAAACATTGCTTCATTTGCAAAGATGATTGCTAAGCCCTTGGCAGTCAAATGTAATACTAGATTCCTCTTAACATGTGGTTGGTTTTTTGTTTTTTTAACTTTGAGAATGTAGTGAGAAAAGGAACATTAAGGCTTCTAGAGTCCCCTTCCAAAATAAGAAATGGGTTAGAATTTGGCTTGGTTTGGTGTTTCTCTTATAAGAACATTCCAGAGACAGATGGATTCATCAATGGAAAACCAAAGTTTTGGTGTCACTGGGCTTTTGTCCAAACCTTCCATGAGGAAAGCATTAGAGTTTCATTCATCATGTCTTAAGTAGGAAGATCAGAATCCTGTTGAGCAGTTGGACCAATGCTTCCCTTCCTACAACAAGTCACCTCCATGTGTCCAGAGACACATAGTACTTATAGGATTTGATATGGGGTCTGGACAGCCCACCAGAAGGGGGAACCATTATTGGACTGCTGTTGCCCATATGGGTTTTAGCACCAGCATTTTGGCTTCGACCTCAATGTTGGAATACTCTATGAACAGGGTTTTAGACCAGGGGTGCCAAAACTACAGCTTGCGGGTCGTATCTGGCCCCTGATACCAATTCATCCAGCCTGCACTGCCCTCGTTGCTCCCGGAAGCAGAAGTAAAACGTGCCCGTACACACCTGGTTTAAGCAGAGAAAATGGCAGCTCAAAAATCTATCTCATCCTGTTGCAAAACATACCTGTTGCAAAAACAGATTGCAAGGTGTGGTTTACTTCCACTTCTGGGCAGAGGACCATGTGACCAGCCCACTGGAACACGTGACCGGATCACGCTCCGAAAAGTTTGGGCACCCCTGTTTTAGACAATTCTGGGGGCCCAAATTAATTGCATCCAGCTCAATAGAGGGCATTGCCATTCATGACAAAAGGTAAGAATGGGAGAGACCCTAATCAGGCAGAAGCTGCCTGCTCCCTGTGCATTTTCTCACATCAGGTAAATCATTTGTTTCAATATCTCGTCTCCAATTGAAGAAATGTTTGCTCAAGTCAATCCTCTATGCCATTTTGCACAGATTGGAATCAGCATTTTATTTGCATAATTTAAGAGATTTTTAAAAATACAGATCATTTTTTCTTTTATGGCCCCATATCTAGCAGTTCAAAAGCAAGAAATTGCAAGTAGATAAATAGGTACCACTTCAGTGGGAAGGTAAACAGCGTTCCATGCACTCCGGTGTTGAGTCATGCTTGCCACATGTCCAAATGCAGACAACGCTGTCTCTTTAGCTATAAACATATATGAGCACTGAACCCTAGAGTCGGATACGACTGGCTTTCGAGCAAGGGTGACCTTTACCTTTACATTTGGAATGATCTTTTAAAACAGGGGTTTCCAAGCAAAGTCCGTGGACTGAATCTGGCCCAAGGCAAATTCATCCCCCCCCCCACAGGGCATTCAAGAAGCAAAATGGCCACTCTTTGAAACTGTTGGGACAAAATGGCCACCCCCATCATGCAGGCAGTGCAAAATGGCCATCCAGCCCTCGAAGCTGACTGAGAGAGCATGACCCGGCCCCCGGTTTGTAAAAGTTGGGCACCTCTGTTCTAAAACATCTGCACTGATCTGAGCAAATGTGCCTTTACAGCTGTCTTCAGACTACAAGTCTCAGCAGCCCAAAGCCAGCATATTGCTGAGGTCAAAACATCAGGTAAGGCTTATCTCACTATTAGCATAACTACAAGAAAGACCCCCCACAAGCTGTCCTAGTCCTTTGAGCACCAGTTTTATTGAAGAGCATTTGTGGAGATTCTGGATTACCAGAAAGATGAATAAGTGGGTCCAAGAGGAAATCTAACCTGAACTGTCTCTGGAGGCAAAAATGATGAAGCTAAGACCTACTTTGGACACATCATGAGAAGGCAAAATTCTCTGGAAAAGACAATGAGGCTGGGAAAGCTTGGAAAAAGAGGAAGACCCAATATAAAATGGATTGACTGCCTAAAGACTTGAGTATCCAAGAGCTGAGCAGGACTGTTGAAGAAAGAACAATTTTGAGATCATTCATTCATAGGGTTGTTTTAGGTTGGGGCAAACTTGGTGGCACATAACAACAACAATTTGTCAAGAGGAAAATACATTTATTGCCAGGGTAGGACCAATTTATGTCTTTCTATTCCCTTGTTTCACAACGTGGGACACATGCCCCACAGGGGGGCAATCTGATTTCAAGTGGGGCAATTTGAGAATGAGACCAAGTTAATGGCCTTTTAGGCTTCCTCCACATTAGGGATTCTCAACCTGCTGTCCATGGGCTGGAAGTGACCCATGGCACCATTTCATGTGGCTCCACCACTGTCTCCACCGCACCCGGAAGTGCCATGTGGTGGAGGAAGAGCAAAATGGCTATCTGGCCCCCAAACTGTGTGAGGGAGTGTGACCCGGCCGCCGGCTTAAAAAGGTTGAGAACTCCTGCTCTATATGATTAAGAGTTCACTTATTAATAATAAAATTATATGTCATTGGAGGGGGCAGGTTTTTGGAGATGCTCAGGTGGGACATGTTCTATTCACTCATGTTCTATTCACTCTTTGTAGATTTCATTTGGAGATGATTTGTCATTCACAGTAATCTCATTTAGGTGTTAGAAGATTCTTGTAGCAGCAGTTCTTAGAAATTGTTTTCTAGCTCCTGCCTTTTCAATGCATTCCCAGGGGTACACAGAAAGAACCTCCTTGAAAATTGTGGTATTTTTGAACCACAATCAGGCATAACCTGTTATAATGGCAACTTTGTGTTTCCAGCTAATCTTTCTCACGCTAGGTCAGGTGAATAACCCCACTAAAAGATGACTTCATTTTGGCAGCTTAATGTCTGGCCTAGACATGGAAGAAGAATGCATTCCCAGATGTTTCATATACCTCTGAAGACCTGAAAAGATCTGGAAAGTGTTTCTAAGCTCAAACATGTGAAAGCTTCTGTGTGAATGGGACAAGACGCTGGAGGACTATGCACCCCAAGACCTCCCTCTTGACTTGCAGGCTAGCTTGCTTGAACTCCTGAACTTGGGGCCAGTGTCCTCATTTGTGTCTACAGAAAGGAGAAGGAACATCTGGCTTCCCAGATGTAGATGGACCTCATCTCTTGCCCTTGGCTATGTTGGCTAAGACTTCATTCCAACAACAAAAGTAGTCCCACTTGTTCCTCACACACAGTATAATGGAAATCTAGGAATGGGCTGCTCAAGGTGGATACAATGTAAAGATGGTGTCACAACGTCTGGTGTGTTCCCCATGAGAAATGATGTGATCTCTCCCTTCTTCTTGTGCTGTATTCAATTCCAAATCTTGGCAATCAGCCATGAAGACTTTCACCTGCCCTCTGCATCGCAGCGTGGCACCTGTACCACTGATCCAACTCCGCAAGTCACTTTCTGGTCCTGAACCCTTTTGGCACACAAAGTCCTCATCATCATCCCCAGGCCAGTATGGATGAAGCTGCTGCCCTCCATCAAGATGGATTCAAATGGGATTTAATCCACTTGGGGACCATCACCCCACCCCTGTGGACCGTGCCAAGGCCACTAGTCCTCAGGGTTTTCAGGTTAGTTAACCATCACCTGACGCTCGGCATTGAGTCGCTGGCAGTATGGCCTACTCTATTACCACAGCAGGGTAACCTGGCCAGACTTGCTGATTTCTCCCATAGGAACCCAAATAGGTGGGAGTTGTAGTTTGGATCCAATACCAGATACTAAGGGAAAACAACCAGTATTCCCCTCTTCAAGTGGTTGCCATTGGGGCCAGTTTTCATCAGAGCCTACCAAAGTTCAGTCAGGACCACAGGCATTTTAAACCTTACTTAACTTAAATGTTGATGGGGCAACTTTGGCCCTGCTAATATTCCCTTGAATGATTTTGCAGGATTGCCATGAGAAAAATGATACCACAATCTCAAGAAGATTTAAATAAACTCAGTTTCCTTTTGATTTCAATTTATCAGAAGTGGTTCTACAATGGACTGTGTCATATTTAGAATTGGTTTACATCCAATATTGATTTGGAAGACAGAAGTACTTTGCATCTGAGAGTCCCCCTCCCCGCAAATCAAGGGCTCTCAACGTTTTCAACCCGAGGGCCGGGTCACGCTCCCTCAGAAAGCTTTTGGGGCTGGACAACCATTTTGCCCTGCCTGTCACACATGGCACTTCCAGATGTGGTGGAAGCCATGGAATAGTGCCATAGGCTGCATCCGGCCCCTGGGGCAGGAAGTTGAGAACCCCTGCCCAAGATCCACAGATGAAGCTAAATTACCCATCCTACAAAAAGCAGCCTCTACTTAGAGCCTTATCTTTATACATTTTATTTCAACATGCCCCTCCAAGCAAAAGGGTCAAATTATTTTACAGACATTGGAAATCTCATCTCTCCTCTTTCAGATTGAAGTGCTGTTTTAAGTAATAGGGAAATTGGTTGTTAACTCAAAAGGAACTGGGCTCGCGCTGTGCTGGTTATTTCTTCTCTATGCATGGGCAGAATTGGCAGTAATATGCCTCCCTACTCCAAACCTACTTTTCAATGGCACTTAAAGGAACTCCAAGTAGCAACTGGAATTATTGACAGGTTTCAGTAATTAGGTGGAAAGAGGTTAAAGCAACAGGAGCAAAGCGAAGTGAGGTAGGCTTAGGTATACATCTGGATCTATACATTTAATACAGGCTACAACTACTTCCCAGTAGTTCTATTTGCACAGCTGTAGTGCCACACTTTGGACAACCCCAGGAATTGCTCCCTAAATAGTGCATCTCATCCAGAGAAACCAATTTTTTTTTGGGGGGGGAGGAGAAGGGAAGCAGAACATTTGAAGCCAATATGTACAATGTAGAACGAATGAGATTCCATTTTGCTCCCTAATTGAATAATATTTGAATTCAGTGCCATAACAAATTTACTTTTTTTAAATCTAGGAACGTTGTTTGAAATTTTAGCCTTTCAGCAACCACTAGGTAGGCATAAAGCGACCACTGAATTCTCTTTATGAAGCTTAGAGAGCTTTGGACCAGAATGTTGGAGAGTATCGTGGTTCTTTTTGAAATCATCACAGACAGAAGAGGGAATATATATATATATAAATCAAAGCAGTGGAATCAATAGAAGTGAATGTAAAGAACACAGTGGTTCATAGAGGCAGGACGTGGCTTTTGGTGAAAGGAAATGACGCACCAAATCAATTGAAACTCAATGAGATCAAGAAAGAGGCAGAGAAATCAAACCAAGTCAGTGGTAGATATTCATAAGATTACAGAACTCAAATATTAATGGATTTCCAGGGAGGAGAGTGGTTTTTTTTTTTAAAGAAGGTAGATGGATAGAGAAAGATAAGGAACAGCCCAATGACCACAGAAGTTCAACTGGGAAGAACTAATAGAGATAAATAGTGAAACCAAGAAGGACAAGGAAAACCATAGAGCATGAAATGACCCATCAACCATGTCTGCCGGTGTGTCACTTATAAGACAAACCAATATAACAGAATCTCACTTATAGGACAAACCAATACCACTTTATCGTACCCTTCTTTCAACATACACAACATCCCAGAGGTTTTGCAAACACAGAATGGGTGCACTTTAATTCAGAGGGAACAATACTGTGTACTGAATTAATGCGTCAGGTCTATTCTCTCACTTCTACTGCTGCATTCTTGAAAGGTTTCCAGAAGAGATCTCCACCCCCCCACCCCCAAAAAACTACACACACCCCCCCCCGAACAAACAGCTAATTGTCAAGCCAACATCCTTTCGGAGAGGTTTTCCCTATCATGACAGGCTTCACTGTTGCATTTCAATTAGAACCACAAACTCGTCAAAGGATCTATTAGTCTACTTGTAGCCCAAGCCTATGCATGTCTACCCAGAAGAGCAGCCCACTTTGTCCAAAGGACTTTATGTCTGGTCTAGGGTGGCTTGGATTGTGGCTGCAGTCTCTTTGGCAGTGGAGGGAAACTCTCTTAAATCTGCATTGACGAACATCTGGATGCATCCGGAGGCTCTCCTCCTTGGAGGGAAGAAAATGACAGTCACTTCTTCCCTCCCTCTATAAGGAAAACCATCAAGAAAGGAAACTTCAGCAATAGATTTATTCTTTGCACTTCCTCTGCCGCAAGGGTGCACGGAAGAGACAAGCAGAGGGCAGAGATGTGGCTATTAATGAAATCATTCTTAATTGTTGACTATTCCGAGTTCCATTTTCAGCTGAAGATGGAGAGAAAACAAAACAGGGCCGCATAAATGCAACCCTGGATTCTTCTCTCCTTCGAAGCATTGGAAAAGAAGAGGTGAAGTGTCTATTACAGTAGGTGGTTAGGAGGGAGACATTTGGGAGCTCCATATCTAAAGGATATTTCATCCAAGATGGTAAAAGATATAGAGATGGAGAAGAGATAGGGCAAGCCAGACCCACGTCAATTTCCCTATCGGGATGGATTTTCATTTTTCTGGCTTTGGAAGGAGGGGGAAATGGTTAGCAGCTTCATTTGAGATGCTGGCTAGGAAACAAGGTCCATGGTCATGGCCTCTCCAGTTCCTTCTCCAAATCCACTGAAAATTGTTGCTCCACTGCCCCTTCTTTGCAAACTTTCACATCTGGCTATCAAAGGCTGGTGACCAACCCAGTGACCAAGCAAAGAAGAAAGGGGGAGGGGAGAGAGAATCCCTTATTCTGTGCCAGCTTCTTTTAAAGCTGAAGCCACCTAAGTAGAGTCAAGAACCGACCCCCTTCTATTCCTCAAATGTGTAAAAAAAAAAAAAGGGGAAGGAAGGAAAGGAGAAATCTAGGAAGGAACACCCCGTCATGAAGACTTTCCAAGAGTAGACCCACCGACCAAGCCAAGACACAAAGCTCAACCACGCGAAAGGCAGATACAGTCAACCCAACCAGGTCTTCTCCAAACTTCAGCGCTTCTCTCTCAATCTTCGTCTCTCACTCTCTCTACACACACACACAAATAACAGCCTGTCTTACCGGCGGCTGATGTGGCCAAAACCCCCACCGACAGCAGCAGAATCCGGCTCCAGTAGCTCACTTCCACCGTCATGAGAGCAAAAATCCCCAATTTCCCCCAATTCCGTTTAAAGCTGCAGCGGCATGCCGGCGCGTCCCAGGCGAAAGCGGGTTGCATGTCAAAGAGGAAACTGGGGGGTTGGTTTGCTCGGAGGAGGAGGAGGAGGAAGAAGAGGAGGAGGAGGAGGAGGAGGACTATTGGCTTGAATCCTTCCTCTGCCCCCCCCCCCTTCTTTGATCAGTGGGATAATCTAGGGTGGCAATGAATGGAAAGCTGTACAGGCGCGCACGCGTCAGGACGCAGAGAATCTTATGTATAGCATTCCAATATAGAATATATAGATATTATTGTATTGGGGGGGGGGGTCTGAAACCTCGGAGAGGTTTTCTTTCCCCTCCTTCTTGGCTTCCCAGCTGCTGCAGCTGGACGAAACCAAATCACCCTTTAGTTTAGGGAGACTAGAGGAGGAGGGGGGGGACCGAAACCCAGGCGCGCAATCTTGCCCTCCCTAATCCAGTTTATTCCCCCCCCTTTCCCTCCTCCCTTTTTCTTTCTCACTCTTCTTTATTTTTTTTATTAAGTGTCTATCTGGGATCAAGCTTTCCCGGATTAAGGGTTGAACATCCCCTTCCCCAAAAGGGTGCTTAAACATGCAGGTGATGAATCGGTGTGGACGATAGATGCTCTTTGCTTTAAATAACACACACACACACACACACACACACACACACACACACACACATATATATATATATATATATATATATATATATATATATATATATATATATATATATATATATATATATATATATATATATATATATATATATATATATATATATAAAATCATTTATCCTCCTTTCCTTTGGAACCGATCGGTCAGTCAACACTTGATGTCCAAAAGAAGGGGGGGAAGGGGGGTTTCCATAGCCTAAATAGGGCGTTCACAGATTCGTTTACTCTCTTTCATTCTTGTGGTGCATGGGAAAAAGACACCCATCCTCCTTGAATTAAAATATATATATAAGAGGATACACACACATACACGCGCGCGCACGCGCGCGCGCGCGCGCACACACACACACACACACACACACACGGATAAATATTGGGAAGGGACACTTTAAGAGGGAAATGGCTCACAAAGGAAGAACTCCTCTTATTTGTGTCTTGACGTGGAGCAAAAAATGCTCTTCAACTCTCCATCAATGCATGGATGAATCCTTGTCGATTTTCACAAGTGAAATCGACCAGGGCTCCTCCATGCATTGATGGAGAATTTGAGAGCATCCTTCCCAGCGCTCCCCATCAAGACACGGAAATAAGGACGGGTAGGGGTTGAAAATATATAGGGACACTTAAGGTTGGGAGTTGAAAATATATAGGAACATGTATTAGGGACACTTTAATATATATATAAAGTGTCCCTTCCCAGATTGCCTGAATCTTGAGTGAAATCGACCAGGACTCCTCCATGCATTGATGGAGAATTGGGGAGACACAGAAATAAATCGGGTGGTGTGGTGGTAGTGGGGGTCTCTCTTTGCAAGCCATTGGGCATGAGGTCGCCAAGCAAATGTTGCAGAGCCAGAGAAGAATTGCAAAGTAATTTTCATCTGCTACAAAGGTGGAGGTATCCTCTCCCCCCCCCCCACCCTATTCCCATCTCCTTCCCTGCAGATTTTGTTTTTTAAAAATTAAACAGGTGTCTCGGGTTGCGCCTGCTCTGGTTCATCTGGTTGAAGGGCTTTTGTGTGTGTGTGTGTGTGGGGGGGGGAGACAACCGGGTTTGGGTTTTCAAGGGTGATGGTTTGATTTATCCACCTCTCCATCACTCAATGGTTCAGCATCCTTTGAAGGGCCAGATTCGAAGCTGGGTCGGGGACCGTCTTTTGGAAGAGGAAAGGGAGAAAAGACAGAGGGGGGGGGAGCTTGCTGCGGAAGGGAAGGGGGGCTTCCTAAATCTCCCCCCCCCTCAAACGCCTCAGATGGGTATCTTCAGTCCTTTGCAATGCAGGGTGATCGTTGGGGATGGGAGGGGAGGGAAAGTGGCTTCATTTTGGCAGTCCAGGGTTTGATGGGGACACGAAAGAGAGAGACATAAAAATAATCAACATTAAGTGGGAGGCTTGACTGGGGATTGGGGGGGGGGCGGTTGGGGGTTGGCAGGAGAATCCCGCAGTGATCAGTTAACGTCCCCCCTCTCTGCACCTAACAATTATATTCCAAGAAAAGGTGATCTGGCACACACACAAATATCACAAGGGGGGGGGGGTTCTCTTCCGATTTCATCCTCCTTTCCATCCATTCATCCATCAATCCTTTTCCCCACCCCCACCCCCCAAAAAAACACAGAGAAAATAAATGCTCTTCTTCATCTTGAACTGGCTATTGATTACCTTTTGCGGGGAAGGGAAGGCACCTGGGAAATAAATAAATAAATAAATAAATAAATATTGAGGGAGTGGAGTATTTTTTCTTATTTATTCATTCATTTATTACCCCATGTGATGGCGATGCTAAGGGACGCGCATGAACATGCGCATGTTTGTGAGTGTGCGTGTGCGAAGCTGATGCACGCGTTTGTGAGTGTGCGTGTGAGTGTGTGAAGCTGATGCGTGAGGGAAAATAAACCAGCTTAAGAGAGAGAGAAAATAAGGCGAGGAGGTAAAAAAAAATCAGCCACAGAGCTCCAGACTTCTTGGCTCCCCCCCCCCCAAATCAGGAGACAGTTTTCTTTGAAGGGGATGGCAGGGTGGATGGCCCACTTTACACGTGAGGAAGCCTGGGGGTGAATTCAGCCTAGGGCCTGGGAAGGGATGGGGGGGGGGGTTTGCAGGGGTTGCTCTCCTGCACCTTGGCAAGTAGATGGGTGTGCAGGATCTGGCCCTCGACAGAGACCCTTGGGTTATGATTGGTGGTATTCTGCCTAACCAAGGTCACGCTGTTGTCCTTGGCTCTTCTGCCCACACCTCAAGAGCCCGGTGGAGAAGGTTTTGTGGCATCACAGTTACCCAGGGTTACCCAGCAAGAGTCATGGATCTCCCATGGTCACTCTAAGCCAGGGGTGCCCAAACTATAGCCCATGGGCCAGATTGGGCCCCCAACACCAATTCATCCAGCCCACACCACCCTCATTGCTCCAGGAAGCAAAAGTAAAATGTGCCCGTTTTACTTCTGCTTCCTGGAGTGATGAGGGCGGCATGGGCTGGATGAATTGGTGTCAGGGCCCAATCTGGCCCACGGGCTATAGCTTGGGCACCCCTGTTCTAACCACTCTTCCTCTTTCTCCATGTTCAGAACACACTTTGGAACGCCAAAATTAACCCACCTTCTTGGCTTTGTCATTGCCCAAACTTAAATCCTCATCAGTAGATGTAACTGACAGACCAGCAAATGAGTCGGATTCTGTATCTCTCCCCATTTACACAGTGTGTTGTTGTTCGCCAGCCCCCCAGTTGAGCATGTTGGTCTTACATCGGGGATTCTCAACCTGCGTCCTGCGGCACCATTTCATGTGGCCCCACCACCACCTCCATCACACCCGGATGTGCCATGGGGTGGAGGAAGGGCAAAATGGCCAACCACCCCCCAAAAGTTTTCTGAAGGAGCATGACTTGGGCCCTTGCTTTAAAAGGTTGAGAACTCCTGTCTTATATTTAGAGAGTCTGACCCTCAGCTATTCAGAGTTCTCCAAGAGGCATAGGGAAAGTTGAGTTCCTCAGCCATATCCTCCTTTAATGTTATTTCTTGTCCAGTGAGCTCCTTCCTCCATCTTCTAATTTGATTTTGCTTGTTCCTCCCCCCACACACACACACACCAACCAATAAGTTTATTTTTGCCATGAAGCTCTTCCTGGATCTGAGTTGGCGGACTTGAGTCTCAGCCAATGTGTAATACAGTTGCTGGACAGCTGGTGACACCTTTTTCTGCCACCTCAAAACTCTGGTTCTGCATTGTTTGCCAGTGAGCTACTGAGCTGCCTTCATGGTGTGACTTTGGATGCATGAGTTCCTGAACAGCTTTTTATCATGTTGCATGTGGAGAATAGGACTGCATTACTATGTCTGGTGTTTCTACCACTAACAGAAGACTACATGACAGGGTTCCTCACAGATGGCTCTCCAGATGTTCTTGGACTTCATTTTCCAGAAGCCCTGAACAGCAGATGTGCTGACTTGGGCTTCTGGGAATTGTAGTCCAAGAACCCCTGGAAAGCCAAGTTTGAGGAACCCTGGACTAGGACAATGCAAGCAGAGTATACCTGTCAACCTTCCCGGATTGGCCGGGATTTCCCGATTTTCGGCACCGATTTGCGCCATTTCCCGCCCCCAGCTGCCAAAACCCCGGAATTAGCAGCAGGGGGAAAGAGGTACTGCTCATCCCTTCTGCGCAGATCACCTTCTACGCATGCATAGAAGGCGACCTGCGCAGAACCGTTTGTGCAGGTCCTGTATTTTCTGGAGCCGCAGTTGACAGGTATGAAGCAGAGTCATGAGTCTGATATGTAGATCCAGCAACAATGATGGATGGACTGATGTATGAATGTACTACATTTTATTCCGTGAAAGAGCAGTTTTTTAAAAAAAAAACTATTAAGCAGAGACGTTTAGATCAGGAATACCAAAATTTTTAGGCCTGCTCAACCTTTGTGTATGAATACTTATTAAGTAACTCTCTGCCTAAAATTTCATAAACAGTTGCCTAATTCCTAGCCAAAGTACTTAATAGACATGACATCTGTTGTGTAAGGTATGTTCAGCTCTGGTTGGAATGGTTGGAAGGGCAATGTATATTTTGTTATTTTTTTTCTTTGCCTCCTTTTATGCCAATAAAGATTTAATAATAATAATAATACCTTTTCATACCTTTTTCCTCAGGTAATAAAAAAATAGTTATAAAAAATGAAAATGATCTGGGAGCTGGGTGTATTGCTTGGGTTGTTAACGCACAGATCTGCACACTATTAAACCATTACCATTTATTTCAAAGTTATTAACATGCTAGATTTCTGTGTGTTTTGCCTGAGAGCCTTTCTCTCAAGAACGCTGCCAATTGCAAACAGAATACTGAAGAGTTCTGGAGCCAAAGGATGTACAGAGAGTTCCCAAGCTTATAGATCCTAAATAGGATATGAGTATTTAACTGGCTCATGTTCCTGTTGAGTTTAACAGTGCCTTGATTTACAAGCATTAAGAGATGGCTCTGTGTGGCTTTGTGTTGTAAAGAGCTTTGACTACTGATTGCTATCATCACGTAGAAATTAAAAGCAAAGGAGAGGACCAGGCTGACTTCCCCATCCACCTGATCAATAGGTTATGATAGTTAGAACCTTTAACCTTGGGGGTGAAAGATTCTAACTATGAGGGAAGGGTGATGGTCCCCAAATGGGATTAAATCCCATTTGAATCCATCTTGATGGAGGGCAGCAGCTTCATCAATCCTGACTTGGAACTGAGGAGGACTTTGTGTGCTAAAAGGGAGCAGGACCGGAAAGTGACTCGCAGAACTGGATCAGTGGTACGGGGGTCATGCTGCCATGCAGAAGGCAGATGAAGGGCCACTGCATTATATTCTCATGACTGTCTTCTTGGTGCGGGTAAAGAGAAAGAGCCTCCTCGAAGATTTTGTTATTTTTGAACCACAATCAGGCGTACCCTGGTAACACTAAGCTTGTGTTGCTGACTAATCTTTCTCACACTAGGTTCAAGCCAAAGGAACTGCAGAATGGACTCACCAAAAGTGGCTTTATTTTGGCAATTTCATGTCTGGCCTAGACACAGAAGAAGAAGAAGAAGAAGAAGAAGAAGAAGAAGAAGAAGAAGAAGAAGAAGAAGAAGAAGAAGAAGAAGAAGAAGAAGAAGAAGAAGAAGAAGAAGAAGAAGAAGAAGAAGAAGAAGAAGAAGAAGAAGAAGAAGAAGAAGAAGAAGAAGAAGAAGAAGAAGAAGAAGAAGAAGAAGAAGAAGAAGAAGAAGAAGAAGAAGAAGAAGAAGAAGAAGAAGAAGAAGAAGAAGAAGAAGAAGAAGAAGAAGAAGAAGAAGAAGAAGAAGAAGAAGAAGAAGAAGAAGAAGAAGAAGAAGAAGAAGAAGAAGAAGAAGAAGAAGAAGAAGAAGAAGAAGAAGAAGAAGAAGAAGAAGAAGAAGAAGAAGAAGAAGAAGAAGAAGAAGAAGAAGAAGAAGAAGAAGAAGAAGAAGAAGAAGAAGCCTTGAGGGTTAGAAGGTGTGGCTCTCCAGATGTCATTAAACTATAATGGTGAAGGATGATGGTAATCTGAGCACATCTGGAGAGAGATATGTTCTCCACTTCAGGTGGAAACAGGGCTCCTTACCAGGGAAATATTTGTACAGCTGGTCTTTGCTAAAGGCACAATAGTCTCAGAAATGATGGACAACAGAAGTAAATGTTCACAAGCCTCATATTGGATCGAAAGTTGTTACCACCACCCTGGAACGAGGGAAAGATACTCTGTGCATCAGGGCTGTAGCCAGGATTATTTTTGCCCACCCTGGCCCCCCTGGCTATGGCCCTGCTGTGCATGCTCCAAATCCAACTTAAAATTTATAATGATTTCTCTCAGTCACTCCTTGGTTGAGATCAACCACCACGATGGCAACAGGTCTAATGTGTGAACGTAATTTAACTGAAGTCCCAACTTTTTAGCTTCTCTACCACCACCACCACCCACCACCCCGGAAATCTAGTATTGCATAAAGAAAAGAGTGGTAAATACCTGTACTCAGAAATATCTTTCGTTTCTTTCCCTCTTTTCATTTATTTGCAAGAGATCTGGTTAGTTTGCTCTTACTGGATCTTTCTGTTTTAACCCCCTATATCAGCAAGTGTTTTGCTTTAGGAAAACACACTGTGAAAGTCAACCGGTATGCAGACTCTTTCAGGAGAATTTCCCTTCATCAGACAACTTGACTTGCTAACTTTCCAATATCTGAAAATATATACAATATATATATAAAAATATAAAAATGTATAAATATATTTAGTCAATTAGGAGGCATGGGAGGGGAATGCTAGATTATGCACACCTGGTTTCCTATCAGCAGGATTTATAAGGGAAGTAATATTTTGAGACAGTAACATCCACAGCCCAAAATGAATAAACGAAAAGAGGTTTGGATGCAACATGAAAACAAGATACCCTTTGAAAACTAAATGTTATATATCCAGGTGGGTTTCTCTTTTATACTTAGCTCAGTAGCAATATTCCAGTTCAGAATTAATTTTTATATATATATTGTATATATTTTCAGATATTGGAAAGTTAGCAAGTCAAGTTGTCTGATGAAGGGAAATTCTCCTGAAAGAGTCTGCATACCGGTTGACTTTCACAATGTATTGGACTTGTTGTATTGCTCTACTGGAAGATACTGAATATATTAACTACCAGAATAAAACATTATATTATATTACTACATATTCAAGCCTCAAACGGATTTCCTATCTTTGAACATTGCCACACCGTTTGGCCACTTCTGTGTACCTGTGCTTTTGCATTTCTTGGCTTTATGGCATTTGAGAATGGGCAGATCCTCCAATGGCACCTCTATTTTGATGTTTCAAACTGTTTACTCAGGGCTTTTACAAAGACTATAAAACAGTGGGGATTCCACAAGCATGAGACCTCTTCCCACAGCTGTTACTAATTACTTACATGGCCAGCGTTATCCTGGCTAATACAATTCTGAGATTGTTAAGAGTTCAAGCATTGTGGTGTAATGTACTTCTGTAGATATATATTTTTGTCCCCCTTTACACAATTATGTCAATTTGTAGCCCTGGAATATAAAATGTATAAAAATATAAAAATGTATAAATATATTTAGTCAATTAGGAGGCATGGGAGGGGAATGCTAGATTATGCACACCTGGTTTCCTATCAGCAGGATTTATAAGGGAAGTAATATTTTGAGACAGTAACATCCACAGCCCAAAATGAATAAACGAAAAGAGGTTTGGATGCAACATGAAAACAAGATACCCTTTGAAAACTAAATGTTATATATCCAGGTGGGTTTCTCTTTTATACTTAGCTCAGTAGCAATATTCCAGTTCAGAATTAATTTTTATATATATATTGTATATATTTTCAGATATTGGAAAGTTAGCAAGTCAAGTTGTCTGATGAAGGGAAATTCTCCTGAAAGAGTCTGCATACCGGTTGACTTTCACAATGTATTGGACTTGTTGTATTGCTCTACTGGAAGATACTGAATCCTCAAACGGATTTCCTATCTTTGAACATTGCCACACCGTTTGGCCACTTCTGTGTACCTGTGCTTAGGAAAACACACAGACATAAAGATCTCCTCCTTAAACATTTTAAATGAAATAGTAACAGGCAAAAATGAAACAGAATTAGTACGATTGCTCTGAGCTGCCATCTACAGTCAACAGACATACTGCAAGGAAATACATGAAGAAGATGGATTTGTGGCAAGGGAAAGTCATGTACTCACCAAGGTACATGTCACTCACTGAGAAACTGATTTAAGAGCCACCCCATCTCACAGATATAGAATGAAAGACATATAATTGCTCATGGCCTCATCACAGTTTCCCTTTGGGTTGGCCAGACTTTCCCCTCTCCTCTTCTGTAGAGGCTTTAAGGACAGCAGTAACAGTGGCTCAAGTGGTTAAGACTCTGACTGGGAGGCGGAAGGTCAGCAGTTCAAAACCCGAGTACTGCATGATGGAATGAGCATCCGTCTCTGTCCCAGCTCCTGCCAACCTAGCAGTTTGAAAGCAAGAAATTGCAAGTAGATCAATAGGGACCGTTTCTGTGGGAAGGTAAACAGCGTTCCGTGCACTTCAATGTCTAGGCATGCCTGCCACATGTATATGGAAATGTTTGCAGACACAGACAGCGTTGGCTCTTTGGCTATAAACAGATGAGCACTGAACCCTAGAGTCAGATATGACTGGCTTTCGAGCAAGGGTGACCTTTACAACAATCTCCTTGCCATTTCTCCTAAGTCTTCCAAACCTTGTTTCCCAATCATTCATGGAGGAACAAGGCAAAGCAAAACAAAGCAATTACACATCTATACCTCCGCATAGCACTTAGTACACTCTTTGGGCAATTCACAATTTAATTAGCATTTTGCCCCCAACATGCTGGGTACATTTTATTGACCTCAGAATGATGGAAGGCTGAGTTAACCATCATCCCTGTTCAAGATTGAACTCACAATGTTCTGGCTGCAGTATAGCAGCTTAAACACTGCCCCACAAGCCAGGGATCCATTCCAATGCTCAGTCCTCTATATCCAGGACTGTTCTGCTATCTTGTGCAAAGAATGCTGGTTGAAATCCAATCACGCTTGGTGTAGCATAAGGTTATACCGGTGGATGTTTGTAGGGAGTTATCCCCAGGCAGTGCAACTGGTTGAGCAACTGGTTGCACAGCCAGTTCTGTGACCGATTGCGCAACTGATTGAACAACTGATTTGCCAGAGCACACAGAACACTCTTACCTTTCCCGCCAAAGCGGTATCTATTTATATACTTGCAATTTCTTGCTTTCAAACTGCTAGGTTGGCAAGAGCTAGGACAGGCAATGCATGTGGATCTCTAACACCTGACCTTCCAACCTTCTGGTCCTCAAGCTCAGCATCTTAACCTACTAAGCCCAATGTGGCCCCTGTAGGAAGCATATCCTGCAAAGATACTAATTCGTCTTTAAAGGGACACAAGGCTGTTGATTTTCTTGCAGTGGATTATCTTTAAAAAAAAAGGCAGTTCTGTTATTTTGATCTATCCACACAACATATTTGAGCTGAATTGTGTGTTGAGGGGAGGGGAAGACAAGGGAGAAGCAAGTGGTAATTTTTGGGAACATCAGATTGCCAAAAACGTTTGTCCCACAAATGGGACATTTGTGGAACATTTACAAATGCTAAAGTGCTAAAGTGGAACATTTTGAAAGAAATTGTCTACTTCTCCATCACGAAATTGCCTCACTCACTCATTCTCACGCATGCACAAAGGCACGCTGGCCTGCCTCAGAAAGGTAGGCTCTTTATGCTTCTTACAAAGTAAAATGCAACAAAATCTTAAGGGGAAACAAAAAAATGCATTTTTCATCGAGGCCACCTTTGTTGCTGATGATGATAGTGAATGCCTTGCTCTGAAAACTAGAGGGGAAAATCCACTTCCTCAATAATATTGAATGAAGTGGTTCTATTACCAGTTTAGTTGTGTGTGGGGGGCAGGGGTGCCCAAACTTTTTGAACCATGAACCAGTCATGTGGTTCAGGGAGCTGGTCACTATGGCCCAGGGGCTGAATCCGGCCCCTGATGCCAATTCATCCAGCCCACAAAGCCAGAGCCGGCATCAGAAATTTCCAGGCCCGATACGTCCGCCCATTTTTGGCCACCCCCCTGTGGTTTTCTGCGCATGCGTGGTTTGTTTGTGCATGCGTCAATCAGTGGTTTCCCAGCACTGCCACGTCCCTGTGGTTTTCTGCGCATGCGTGGTATGTTTGCGCATGCATAGATCAGTGGTTTCCCGGTGCCACCAAGCCTCCATCATCTCCGGGCCTGGGATGGGAGTCCTGATGGTACCCCCTGATGGCAGCCCTGCACAAAGCCCTTGTTGCTCCCGGAAGTGGAAGTAAAACACGCCTGTACCCAGGGTTACCCAGCCAGAGTAATGGATCTCCCGTGGTCACTATAACCTGTACGGGTGAGTTTTACTTATGCTTCCAGGAATGAGGAGGGCTTCAGGGGCCAGATGAATTGGCATCGGGGGCAGGATCTAGCCCTCAGGCCGTAGTTTGGGCACCCCGGTGTAGGGGGAAAGTAGAAGGTTTTGGGAAGCCGTTTTCACTCAGTTGCTCTTTATTTCTGAAGATAGATGCTTGACAGAAAATACTTTCAGCTTTCTGAAAGAGGGAAAAGAGCATATCAAATTACCTTACTAAAGAAAATCAAGAGACATGTGTTATTTCAAAGAGTGTGGCTACAACACACAGCACAGATGTGAACCTTTGGTGTATGCAAACCAAGACACAGGACACAGCCTCGGGCTGGGTTAACTCAGGTTTATTGCATCGTGGACAGAGGGAACATGAGGTAATGGCGGATCGATAGCTCTTTATATACAGTGGTAATACATTTGAACGTGGTGCCATGGTAGCCCATTGGCTACTGTCTGCGTGACGTCATTGCGGGTCACGCCCTTCTTGTCCAGGTGTAGATGGTGGCGGGAAAACTTCCCGCGCTGTTGCCTTTGATGAGTTCGGACCAGGAGAGCTTGGACGCTCGCTGCTGCCAGCTGGTGGTCATTAGCTCGCGTCCTATTACAGGGTTTATATGATACAGCTGAAGGTTACATTGTTGCTATAGGCAAGGTTACATTGGCTCAGATACATTGTAATCCATGTGTAAGATAAAACCATCAGAACACAACACCCCTCCCCCCTAGGACGAGACAAAGTCTCGAGCCCACACTTGAACACACTCCCCCCCCTTAGGAGACAAAGTCTCTCAGCCAAGATGGCTTATTTCGAACACGCTGGGGTCTCGATGCGGGCCGCCTCTCCCCGGGTTTGCTACCTTCTCTTTGTCCCCTGGTTTCCTGTCCTGTAATTGGAGAGGGAGACTCGTTAGTGACTTGCCGCGGCTCCGCGACGTTGTTGGGAGGTGTGCTCTTCCTTAGGGGGGAACCGGGGGCACTGGGGGCTAACGAAAAACCCCTCTTCTCGCTTGGATGGGTGGGGGAACACTCCTGAAAACCCCCCCGGCTCGCAAAATCAAAATCAAAATTACAATTGGGGGCAGCGGTCGCGAACTCCTCTCCCCCTTCCCCGGCCCCTGATAGGACTGGCGTATCAAAAGGATATGAGTCGGGGCCGCTGCTTCTGCCTTCCCCCCTTGCTTGGGACTGTTGTCCACTGCTGTCTCCCCCTTGGGTTAAGCGGGTGGGGGAGAACCCTAACGCTGAATCCTGTTGCTGAGCTCCACTGACTGGCCCACTCACTCGGTGCCTCAGTTGGTCTGCGTGCCTCCTCCAGAGGAGGCCGGTGCTAGTCTCGACCCGGGTCGACACTGGCCCCGTCTGTTCTACAACCGTCCCTGGTACCCAGGCTGGCCCCGCGCTGGAATAGTTCCTGCAGTGAACAGGGTCACCGGCGGCGAAACCTTTCGAGACTGCCAACCCTATGTTTTTCCCTTTATCCTCGACTCTCGTCGGGTCTAGCCTGGACAGGATCGTGGTCAGTTTTCGCCGCATCAAGAGCTCCGCTGGCGAGTAACCTGACGCTAAGGGGGTTACCCTATACGCTAAGAGGAACTGGCATAGTTGGTGATTCAGGTCCCCCGGGCCCATGCGCCGCAGCGCCTCCTTTGTTGTTCGCACCAGCCGTTCCACTTGGCCATTCGTGGCCGGGTGAAACGGTGCGGATGTGACATGCCGAATGGCGTTCGCCTCCATGAATGCTCCGAACTCAGCGGAGGTAAAGCAACTAGCGTTATCGCTGACTAAAGTGTCGGGTAAACCGAATGTGGAAAAGACTCTCCTCAGCTGGCTAATTGTCGTGGCGGAGGACGTGCTCTTTACCGGGATAACCTCCAGCCACTTGGAGAATGCATCTACCACCAGGAGAAACATGGTTCCCCGGAATGGGCCAGCGAAATCCACGTGCACTCTGGACCATGGCCCCCTTGCTGTGTCCCACTCCCTATGCGGGAGACGGGCCGCCTCAGGTCGGGATCCCTGGCAAGCCTCGCAAGTGCCGACCATGTGCTCAATGTCCGCGTCCAGCTGTGGCCACCAGAAGTAACTCCGGGCCAGCGCCTTTGAACGAACTATGCCCGGGTGGCTGACGTGCAGCAGTTCGAGCACCCTCGTCCGCAGGGGCGTAGGGACCACCACCCGTTGGCCCCACAGAAGGCACCCCCTCTCTAGGGACAACTCTAGCTTTTTCCTAAAGAATGGGTCGAACTCTGTACTCGGGGACGAAGCCGGCCACCCCTTCTGTACCCATGAACTAACTTTCTCCAGCGTCCTGTCCTTGCCTGTCGCCCTAGCAATGTCGGCTGGTACTATTGGGGGTGCGTCTAAGACCTCAATTAGCAACACCTGGCGGTCTCTTTCTGCTCTCGCCATCTGGTCGTCCGACAAGGGCAAAGGGGATCTCGAAAGCGCATCAGCATGGCTGATCTCCTTTCCGGGCCGGTACTCCAACTCATGTTGGTACGCGTTGAGGAAAATAGCCCATCGCAGCATTCTCGGGGACAGGATCTGCGGCGTGGGCTTGCTCGCCGTGAAAATCCCTAGCAGCGGCTTGTGATCGGTCACGATTTTGAACGGGCGGCCATACAAAAAATCGTGAAATTTTTTGGTCCCCGCTACTATTGCTAACGCCTCCCTGTCGGTTTGTGCGTAATTTCGCTCCGCTTGGGACAGGGACCTTGAGTAAAACGCTACCGGGGCCTCCCTTCCGTCCTCCAACACGTGGCAGAGCACCGCCCCCACCCCCACCGGGGATGCATCACAAACTAGGACCACCGGCCGTTTGGGATCGAAGTGCGTCAGGATTGCCTCAGATGTTAGGAGTTGCTTTAGCTCTTTGAACGCCCTCTCGTGCTCGTCACCCCACATCCATGTCTCCTCCTTTTTAAGTAACCGATGGAGCGGTTCGGCCACGGACGCCTTCCGCGGGAGGAATGTATGGTAAAAATTGAGGAGCCCCAGGAAGGACTGTAGCTCGGTTTTGGATGTGGGGCGAGGGGCCTTTTTAATGGCTGCTACTTTGGATTTAGACGGTTTAATCCCCTCGGGTGTGATCCGGAACCCTAAAAACTCGACCTCGGTTTCGAAAAAAACACATTTGTCCTTCCTCAATCTCAGCCCCGCTTTCTCGAACACGGTCAATACTTTGTCCAACCTCTTTGCCAGTTCAGCCTCACTCCCCCCTGTTATCAACACGTCATCAAAATAAGGCAACACCCCCTCCAGTCCCTTCAGGAGGCGTTCCACAAGCGACTGAAAAAGGCCGGGCGCCGAGTTCACGCCGAACTGTAGCCGCGACACCTGGAACGCTCCTTTATGTGTAACTATCGTTTGTGCCGCGGCCGTGGCGGGGGTCACAGGAAGTTGCTGATAGGCTTGTGCCAAATCGAGTTTGGCGAAACACTTTCCCCCATTCAACCTGGCCAAAAGGTGGCTGATCACTGGCACCGGGTATGCATTAGGGCGGATCGCCTTGTTAATTGTACACTTATAATCAGCGCAAATGCGCACCTCCCCGTTAGCCTTTAGGGCCGTTACAATTGGAGTTTCCCACTCTGCGGAATCAACAGGAATAAGAATCCCCTGGCCCACCAGTTTGTCCAGTTCCGCCTCTATCTTGTCCTTGAGTGCGAACGGCACCCTGCGCGGTTTGAGTCTTATCGGGCGGACCTCCGGGTCTATGTCGAAAGCTACAGGGGGTCCCTTGAACTTTCCGAGTCCTTTCTTAAAAACGGCGGGATGCGCATCGCAAACCGCTTGTATTGGGTCCCCCCCCACGGTATGCACTCCCCCTATGAACAAACCTAAGGGCTGAAACCACTGTGTCCCTAGGAGGCTACAGCTTCCCCCCTTGAGGACAACTAGGGGCAGTTCCGCAGAATGTCTCTTAAAATTGACCCGAAATTTCCCGACCCCCAACACCGGAATGCTGTTCCCCTGTACGTCTCGTAGCGTGGACCTCAACGCTTTAAGTTTGGGCCGCACGTGGGGGTCGATTTTCAAAAACTCTTTCTGGGGAATTATAGAATAGGAGGACCCCGAGTCAATTTCCATCCTAATAGGGGCCCCTTGTACTAATACCTCAACGAAGTAATGGGACTGTCCCGCGGACACGCTGAACACTGGGGCGTCGTCCTCGCTGTCGTCCGAGACGCGGCCCACGCCATCCTGCTTCCTCGTGGTCTGGGCGCCATCTTTGGGCCTCGCTGGACGGTCCGGTCTGGCCGCACGGTCTTGTGACTGCCTCCGGCCCTCCATCCGTTTTCTACATGCCTTGGCGATGTGCCCCCGACGGCCGCAGGTGTAACACTCGGCCTTCCTGAACGGGCATCTCGCGCGTTCATGGGCCGCTCCGCAACCGTCGCAGCGTCGACCACCCTTTCGGACCTTCTGGACCTCCTCGCCGTCGCTGCCTTCCGTAGACGACTTTGAGGCCCGTCGAGTTGCGTGCACCGACTGTCCGGACTTCCCGTGCACCGAATTTTCCGCCTTGCCGGCTCTAGGACGCCACTCACGCCACTGGTGCATCTCGTCCACTCCAGCATTCATGGATTCTGCGGCTTCCGCGGCCTCTACGACCTCTGCCAGCGTGGGTGGCGGTTCCTTATTCATCAAGCTGCGCTGTACCTCCTTGTCTTTCAGGCCACACAACACGCCGTCCCTGAGGGCCATCTCCAGGATGTCGCCCCATTTACAGGGGGCGGCGGCTATCCTCATGGCGGCCACGAATGCCTCAACCGACTCATCCGGCGCTTGGACTCGCCTCCAAAACGCGCTCCGAGCGGGAAACATTGCCCTCGAGGGGCAGAACCGCTCTCGCAGCAGCTTCATGATGTCGCTCGCCTTAAATTCGCTCACCTTCTTCGGAGCGATTATGCCCACCAGCGTCCGCTTGGTTTCCATCCCGAGCATTCTGGTGAGGATGGCCCTCTTCCTCTCCTCGTCGTCTCCTTTGACTCTGAGTTCCACCAGTGCCGCCTGGAAATCCATCTCAAGCAGCTCCCAGTCTTGCGGTTTGGTGATGTTGAAACCGCTCTGTGCCCTGGCTGTTCCGTGGGGATCCATTATCCCACCTTTGTCGCCAATTTGGTGTATGCAAACCAAGACACAGGACACAGCCTCGGGCTGGGTTAACTCAGGTTTATTGCATCGTGGACAGAGGGAACATGAGGTAATGGCGGATCGATAGCTCTTTATATACAGTGGTAATACATTTGAACGTGGTGCCATGGTAGCCCATTGGCTACTGTCTGCGTGACGTCATTGCGGGTCACGCCCTTCTTGTCCAGGTGTAGATGGTGGCGGGAAAACTTCCCGCGCTGTTGCCTTTGATGAGTTCGGACCAGGAGAGCTTGGACGCTCGCTGCTGCCAGCTGGTGGTCATTAGCTCGCGTCCTATTACAGGGTTTATATGATACAGCTGAAGGTTACATTGTTGCTATAGGCAAGGTTACATTGGCTCAGATACATTGTAATCCATGTGTAAGATAAAACCATCAAACAGGCTGCATGGATGTATTTAAATAATAGAAACACCTCCTGAGGGGTAGGATGAGTTTCTCTGTGAGGAACTAAGAGAAATATCCTTCTTTGCTTCCCTTGTTGAGGTTTCTCTCCACAAGATGGCTTTAAAATAGAAGAAACCTTGCAAGATTCTTAAGACAATTCCACCCAACCCCTCCATTCTGGAGGGGATTAAACCGTCTAAATCCAAAGTAGCAGCCATTAAAAAGGCCCCTCGCCCCACATCCAAAACCGAGCTACAGTCCTTCCGCATAGGGAGTGGGACACAGCAAGGGGGCCTTCTCCAGTGAGTCCTCTCTTCTCATTTGGTGGCAAAAGTACTTGAGCTTCATCTTCTATATTTGTCCTTCCAAGGAGCAGTCAGGGTTGATGTCCTTCCGGATCAGCCTATTTGTTCTCCTTGCTGTCCAGGGGACTCTCAAGAGTCTCCTCCAGCACCACAGTTCAAAGGTGTCCATTCTTCTGCACTCAGTCTTCCTTATGGTCCAGCTCTCACAGCCATACATGACTACTGGGAAGGCAATTGCTTTGATTATGCAGACTTTTGTTGGCAGGGAGATGTCTCTACTTTTTTTAGGCTGCCTAGACTGGCCATAGTTTGCCTCCCAAGAAGTAAGTGTCATTTTATTTCATGGCTGCAGTCACCCTCTGCAGGGATCTTGGATCCTAAGAAGATAAAATCTGTCACTGCTTCCATTTCTTCCCATTCTATTTGCCATATAAATAAATAAATAAATAAATTAGTTTTTATTTTACCACAGAAAATGCAAAATAAAGAATAATCATACTAATCATAAAACTAACATCAGTTACAATAACAACAACATAACTACACAAAAATTAAACAATTCTATAACTTAATATGTTCACTCACCACCCATGGGTTATCATTGTACTGTATAACATTTCTTTTTATATATTTGCTCTGTCTTTCCCAAAAAGATGGTTATTCTCATCCCAGTCTATCTCCTTTTGCTTTCACTCTAGGAACTATATATTCTCCCATAAATAAAATTATTATTATCATCACCATCAGTTTTTATTTGTATCCCGCTTCCCTCAGCCCGAAGGCGACTCGAAGTGGCAGAACAACAGCAAAAGTAATACAAAAGAACATGAATACAAGTTCAAATTGCAATGCAATAATACAAGGAGTAAATACATCATACAATATCTACAATACAAATCAAGAATATAAAAAAAGGGGAAGGGGGTCGGAGCCAAAGGCTCCACCACCATAAACGAGCCTTAAACTAGGGTCAGGATTTAAGCTTAACCCTAGCTAGGACAAAGTCCACGACTTCCACAGCATCGCCAGGGCAAGATAGCAAAAGAGGGGCTATAAGCCCAAGTCGGGCCATGAAGGAAGGAAGGAAGCTCCCGCGGCCAGTGCCGGACCGGGGGAGAGGGCTCGGTTGAGGTGGTGCCGGCGTTCAGCTTTTAAAGTCCATGCCACCGAAGACCAGGTGTTCTTCACTCCCCCACGGCCAGAGCCGGACCAGGGGAGAGGGCTCCAGCCTTCAAGAGGAGCAACGTGCAAAATTATTATAGTTCTCATGGAAAGGGTCATAATTCTTGCACAAGTTTCCGCCTAAAGGGCATTTGGCAGAACAGAATTGGGCATTTGGTTGAGCAAAACAACACACACACACACACACAAAATGGCAGGGACAAACAATGGAAAAAAATAAAAACAGGGTCTGTTTATTGTTTTTGTTGGGTTTTTTGAGGGAATGCGAGAAACTCAGTGGTGCAAGAGGAAATCTCAGTGAGATGTTTCAGCTTGGGGAGAAAATGCAACACGGGGAGAAATGAGCAATTTGGGAGGGGACTATTCTTTGCCTCTCTGGCACACAGTTGCAGCAGTTTGATGTTACTGTCAACTGCTGTGCTTGTTTTAAGATGCTGACTGGGAGGCAGAAAGTCAGCTGTTCAAGACCTGAGTACTGAACAAGGGAGTGAGCTCCCATCTCTGTCCCAGCTCCTGTCAACCTAGCAGTTCGAAAGCGAGAAATTGCAAGTATATCAATAGGGATCACTTTGCTGGGAAAGGTAAAGAACGTTCTGTGCACTCCGGTGTCTAGTCCATACCTGTCAACCATCCCGATTTGGCCGGGATTACCCCGTAATTTGACGTCGATTGATGTCATAACCCGCCCCGTGCTGCCAAAACCCCATAATTTGGCAGCGGGGTAAAACCCTTCCACGCATGCACGGAAGCGCTACACCCCTTGCGTAGGGGCTGCGCAAGCGGCGTAGCGCTTCCACGCATGCGTGGAAAGCGACCTGTGCACAAGCGACCTGCGCAGGTCCCATTTTTCTGGAGCCACGGGTTGACAGGTATAGTCTAGTCTTGCCTGCCACATGTCCAGGGAAACGTCTGCAAACGCAGACAATGCAGGCTCTTTGGCTGTAGACAGAGCTGAGCACTGAACCCTAAATTTGGATATGACTGGCTTTCAAGCAACGGTTACCTTTACCTTTATACCTTTGTCATCTCTTAGAATTCTTCCTTCCTTCCTCTCTCTCTGTTACTCATTCACCTACCCACTCACTCACTCAGATCTAGGAAGAGTTTTATGTCAAGAACAAACACTCTTTAGGGGACGCAAGAACAAAACCAAAATAGAAGATGGAGGAAGGAGCTCACTGGACAAGGAATAACATTAGAGGAAGATATAGTTGCGGAACTCAACCTCCCCCAAGTCACTTGGAGGACACTGAATAGGCTGAGAGTTGAGGTCCTTTAGTGTAAGGGACCAAAGACAATGAAACAGCCAAAGGGTTGGCTTAACACAGGTTTATTGCATGATGATCCGGAGGAACATGTGGTAATGGCGGATGGGTAGCTCAATATATACAGCTGGCTATACATTTGAATGTGGCTCGTTGGCAGACTATTGGTTGCTGCCTGCGTGACGTCGTAGGCGGTCACACCCTTCTTGACCAGGTGAGGAGGTCGCGGGGAATCTTACCGCGCTGCTGATCCAGGTGGCTTTGATCCATTAGAGCTGGACGCTCGCTACTGCCCTCTGGTGGTCACTAGCTCGCGTCCCCTTATTAAGCATACATTGATACAGGTGATGGTTATAATGTTGCACACAGAAAGGTTACATTGATAACACATGGCAAAGGTACATTGTTAAAGGCACTGCTTTATAGAACACAACATCCCTCCCCCCTAGGATGAGATGAAGTCTCTCAGCCAAGATGGCTTGTTGCGTGTGCGTGTGGGCCGTGAAGAGGGCTGCCCCCCCCGGGGGCGTTATTGCTTCTTTGTTCCCTGGTCCCTTGTCCTGAAATGGGAGAGGGAGACTCGTTAGTGGCTTGCCGCTGTCTGGCGGTCTTAGGGGAAGGGAAAAACTCCATTGTGGGGAAACTGGGGGCCGTTGGGGCTAACGAAAAACCCCTCTTCTCGCTTGGACGGGTGGGGGACCACTCCGAAACCCCCCCCGGTTCTGAAAATCAAAATCTAAGTTGGTAGGGGTACCCGCATTTGTGGGGACTTTCCGCGAGATATGTATGGGGTCGGGTTCCTCCTCCTCGGAAAGATCCCCCAGGGTATCTACGAAGATATCCTCCTCCACCCTTGGTGGGGGCCCACGGTCCCCTTCTCCTCCCCCTTGGGCTAAACGGGTGGGGGAGAACCCTAACGTTGACTTATTTCCTGCGTGCACCGTGTCCTGCTCATCGGAGACCCTGCGTCGGAGCTGGTCTGCGTGCCGCCTCCATAGGAGCCCCGTGCTGGTTTCCACGCGGTACGACACGGGGCCGGTTTGTTCCACGACTACGCCCGGCACCCAGGCTGGGCCTGAGCTGGCGTAATTCCTGCAATGCACGGGGGCGCCTATGCTGAAACTCTTTGTAACCTCCAGCCCAATGTTCCTTCCTTTGACCTCTACCCTCGTGGGGTCTAGCCTAGTAAGGATGGTGGTCAGCTTCCTGCGCATTAAGAGCTCTGCGGGGGAGTATCCTGATGCCAACGGGGTCACCCTGTACCCTAGCAGAAACTGACACACTTGTAGGTTCAAATCCCCTGGGCCCATGCGCCGCAACGCGTCCTTCGTGGTGCGGACGAGACGCTCTACTTGGCCGTTGGTGGCCGGGTGAAACGGGGCGGAGGTAATATGCCGAACGGCGTTAATCTCCATGAAAGCCTTAAACTCGGAGTACGTGAAACAACTAGCGTTGTCGCTAATTAACGTGTCGGGTATGCCGAACGTGGAAAAGAGCCTCCGCAAGTGCCTAATGGTCTGGGCCGAGGAGGTGCTCGTGACTGGGATAACCTCCAACCATTTGGAGAAAGCGTCCACAACAAGGAGGAATAGGGTGCCTCTGAACGGGCCCGCGAAATCAACGTGCACCCGGGACCACGGCCCCTTAGCCGCGTCCCATTCCCTGTGGGGAAGGCGGGCCTCCTCTGGTCTGGAGCATTGGCAACTTTCGCAGGTGCCGACCATGTGCTCGATGTCGGCGTCTACTTGGGGCCACCAGAAGTAACTCTGGGCCAGCGCCTTGGATCGCACGATGCCGGGGTGGCTGACGTGCAGCAGTTTGAGCACCCGCGGCCGAAGGGAAGTGGGAATCACCACCCGCTGCCCCCACAAGAGACACCCCCTCTCTAGGGACAGTTCCAGTTTTTTTCTGAACAATGGAGCGAACTCCTCCGCTGGGGAGCACGCTGGCCACCCTTTCTGCAGCCAGGAGCTTACTGTCGCTAAGGTTTTGTCTTTCTCTGTCACTTTGGCAATGTCGGCGGGCACTACGGGGGGCGAATCCAGCACCTCTATCATGAGAACCTGATGGTCCCGCTCCCCCATGCTCACCTGGCTGGGCGTTAGGGGAAGGGGAGACCTTGATAGGGCGTCCGCATGGCTGATCTCTTTCCCGGGCCGGTAGACCAACGCGTGCTGATACGCGTTGAGAAAAATGGCCCACCTGAGCATCCTTGGGGACAGGATTTGAGGGGTGGGCTTATCCGCGGTAAAAATGCCTAGCAGGGGTTTGTGGTCCGTCACGATGGTGAAGGAGCGGCCATACAGAAAATCGTGAAATTTTTTCGTCCCCGAGACTATCGCTAAGGCCTCCCTGTCCGTCTGTGCGTAGTTTCTCTCTGTTTGGGACAGGGACCTGGAGTAAAATGCTATCGGGGCCTTCCTGCCGTTCTCCAGCACGTGGCACAGCACCGCCCCCACCCCCACTGGAGATGCATCACAGATCAGAACTACTGGGCGTTTGGGGTCGAAGTGGGTCAGTATGGCGTCGGACGCCAGGAGGCTTTTCAGCTCACTAAATGCCCTCTCTTGGTCATCGCCCCACTTCCATGCCTGCTCTTTCTTTAGCAGCTTGTGTAGCGGTTCAGCCACCGCTGCCTTCTGGGGGAGGAAGGAGTGGTAACAGTTGAGCAGCCCTAGGAACGACTGCAACTCGGGCTTGGAGGTGGGGCAGGGGGCTTTCTTGATGGCTGCCACCTTAGACTTGGACGGTTTTATCCCCTCAGGAGTCACACAAAACCCCAGGAATTCAACCTCGGTTGCGAAGAAGACGCATTTGTCCTTGCGCAACCTCAACCCCGCCTTTTCGAATATAGTCAGGACCTTCCCCAACCTCTTGGCCAATTCCGCCCAACTCCCCCCTGTTATTAACACGTCATCAAAATAAGGCAACACCCCCTCCAGACCCTTCAGGAGGCGTTCCACGAGTGACTGGAAAATTCCTGGCGCCGAGTTCATGCCGAATTGGAGGCGCGTCACCTGGAACGCCCCCTTATGGGTGACTATGGTCTGCGCAGCAGCTGCGGCGGGAGACACCGTGAGCTGCTGGTAGGCCTGTGCTAAGTCGAGCTTAGCGAAACATTTCCCCCCGTGTAACCTGGCCAGCAGATGGCTGACTACCGGCACCGGATATGCATTCGGGCAGATCGCCTTGTTGATGGTGCACTTGTAGTCGGCGCATATGCGAACCTCCCCATTGGACTTAAGAGCAGTTACAATTGGAGTTTCCCACTCCGCAGAATCTACAGGCACATGAATCCCCTGACCCACCAATTTGTCCAGTTCCGCCTCTACCTTGTCCTTGAGTGCGAACGGCACCCGGCGTGGTTTTAGGCGAACAGGGCGGACCTCCGGGTCCAGGTCGAAAGTCACTGGGGGCCCCTTGAATTTCCCCAGTCCCATTTTGAAGACTTCGGGGTGCGCCTCGCGCACCTCCTGAATCGGGTCAGTCCCAACAGCGTGCATCCCCACGGCATGCACCCCCCCCAATGAACAAACCCAGGGGCTGGAACCATTGAGTCCCGAGGAGGCTGCAATTTCCTCCCTTGAGCACGACCAGGGGAAGGGACGCGGCGTGCTCCTTGAACTTGACCTGAAATTCTCCAACCCCCAACACTGGAATACTGTTCCCTTGCACGTCCCGTAGTGTGGCCCTCAACGCTTTGAGCTTGGGCCGCTTTTGGGGGGCAATTCCACAAAACTCCCTCTGGGAAATGATTGAATATGAGGACCCCGAGTCAATTTCCATCCTAATGGGTACCCCTTGGACTAGTACCTCAACAAAGTAGCGGGGGTGTCTTGTAGACACGCTGAACACCGAGGCGTCGTCCTCGCTGCCGTCGGCGACGCGGCCCACGCCGTCCTGCTTCCGCGTGGCCTAGGCGCTGTCTTTGGGCTTCGCTGGGCGGTCTCATCCCGCGGAACGGTCTGGGGAGCTCCTCCGGGACTCGCGCTTCTTCCTGCACACCTTGGCGATGTGCCCGCAGCGGCCGCAGTTGTGGCACTCGGCCTTCCGGAAGGGGCATTTCACGCGGTCGTGGGCCGCACCACAGCCGTCGCATCGTCGGCTCTCCTTCCGGACCTTCTGTACGTCCTCGTCGTCGCTGCTCTCTGTACACGACCTCGAAGTTCGCCGGGCCGCCTGTACCGGAGCCTCTGCTTTTCTCGACTTTGGCCGCCAGTCCTGGAGTTCTTGGACCCCGGCCTTCGTAGCTTCTGCGGCCTGGGCCGCTCTGACGACCTCCTGCAGCGTGGGAGGCGGCTCTTGGTTCATTAGTGTGCGCTGGGTTTCGGCGTCGTTCAGGCCGCACAGCACACAGTCTCGGAGGGTGATTTCGACGTTCTCCCATTTGCACGGGCCAGCCGCCAGCCGCAGGGCCGCCACGAACGTGGCGACCGTCTCCCCGGGCGCTTGGACTCGCCTCCAAAACGCACTCCGAGCGGGAAACATCGCCGTGGCGGGCCGGACGTGCTCACGCAGCAACTGCATGAGTTCCTTGGCCTTGAATTCGCTCACCCTCCTCGGTGCAATCAGGTCCACCAAGGTCCTTTTTGTTTCTTGTCCGAGCATTCTGGTGAAGATGGCTCTTTTCTTCGCCTCCTCCGTGACTTCGGACTCGATCAGTGCGGCCTGGAAGTCCATCTCGAAGATCTCCCAGTCGCCCGGTTTCCTGATTTCGAAACCGGCGCATGTCTTGGTCCCGTGGGCTGCCATCATCCCACCTTCGTCGCCAATTTAGTGTAAGGGACCAAAGACAATGAAACAGCCGAAGGGTTGGCTTAACACAGGTTTATTGCATGATGATCCGGAGGAACATGTGGTAATGGCGGATGGGTAGCTCAATATATACAGCTGGCTATACATTTGAATGTGGCTCGTTGGCAGACTATTGGTTGCTGCCTGCGTGACGTCGTAGGAGGTCACGCCCTTCTTGACCAGGTGAGGAGGTCGCGGGGAATCTTCCCGCGCTGCTGATCCAGGTGGCTTTGATCCATTAGAGCTGGACGCTCGCTACTGCCCTCTGGTGGTCACTAGCTCGCGTCCCCTTATTAAGCATACATTGATACAGGTGATGGTTATAATGTTGCACACAGAAAGGTTACATTGATAACACATGGCAAAGGTACATTGTTAAAGGCACTGCTTTACAGAACACAACAGGTCCCTAAATGCCAGGCCAAAATGCTCAAGTGGGGGCTGCTGGTGGACAACAGTATGTGCTGTGACTGTGGAGAGATATGGAATCCTGCTCAGATTACCCAATTAACGACCGTGTCCTATAATAATTTCATGTTGGAAATTATTCTGGGTTGAAAGGATTTTTGCAGGAGAAACTCTGCTCAGGGAATGCCCAAATGAGGCTTCTTTCATGTCCCCAAGAGCTGGGACAGAGACAGGTGCTCAATCTGTCATGCAGTACCTGGGTCTTGAACTGCCGACTTGCCATCTTTCCAGTTAACAAGCCAAGCTTCTTAGCCACTGAGCCACTGCAGCCCCTACCCTGTCCTATGATACCCTACTGTAATTTCCAAAGCAGGACATATGAATAAACTGATTATTTTCACTCTACTAGACTATCAGTTTCCTTTCTCTTAAACGTACTTCTAGAGCTATGAATTGTAACGTTGGCAACCTGGGAAAGCAGTACACATTGGATATATATCTTGCCATCTCTCTCTGTATTCTTCTCTCAGGTCTCTTTTGAATATCTGTCAATCAACTCCCCCACCCCAACCCCATATCTCAAAGCCCAAGTCTATGTGACTGCATGCTTATAGATCCGATCCTTTGAATGTCTCTCTCTCACTTCTCCCACCTCGATAAAAATCTGGACTGCCAGTTCCTTGTGGCAAAAGACCTTTCTCTTTCATATAGGCACACGGAAGATTGACACTGTAAAAAGATAGCACAAGGGAAATTATAGTAAATCATGATAAACAATGGATCATTTGTCTGATTGGAAATTGGGCAGCTGCTACCTGTGAGAGCCCGTCCAAAAGAAGAAGAAAGGATATCTCTGATGGCATCAATCTTACAAACAATGTAAGGTTAATGGATTAAATCGGGCGAGCCTACAGTGGGAAACGATGCTGAGCCATTTGGTATTCTTGGGCAATGTCTCCAGTTTATTGTTTTTCCTACTCCTGTTCCTGTTTTTGAAGGTTTGGTGGGCCACTTTAGCTTTGTCTAGTTGCCATTTTGCGACTGCGGTGGCTTAGTGGTTAAGATGCTGAACTTGATGACTGGAAGGTCAGCAAGTCAGCAGTTTGAGACCCGAGTGCTGCAGAACAGAGTGAGCTCCCAACATCTGCCCCAGCGCCTGCCAAACTAGTGGCCAGATGGTTGTCCCCCTTCCTTGCTTCATAGTCCATGCTTCCTGCTTCCTCGCCACAGAGGACATGGAGACCATGGGAGGAAAGGACTGGTGCTCATTTCCTCCAGACTGGGAGAAAGCTGATGGCTCAGAATGATTCAACCCAGACTCATATTTATGGAGGACATGGATGGATGGATGAGAGGCATTGGTGGAAGAATGATGACCAAGTTTCAACCATTGCTAATCATGCTGAGATCAGGAGAGGAATCCCCAAGGGAGGGTGGAATGCAAATAATCTCCCCTAAAGCAATAATTTAGTTAGCTAGATTGGGAACTGCTGATAATGTCGCCCATTTGTCCATCTCAGTCTTTAACATGGGATTTCCACTAGTAGGTAAAGGTAAAGGTCACCCTTGCTCGAAAGCCAGTTGTATCCAACTCTAGTGTTCAGTGCTCATCTCTGTTTACAGCCAAAGAGCCAGCGCTGTCTGCATTTGCAGGCATTTCTGTGGACATGTGGCAGGCATGACTAGACACCGGAGTGCACCGAATACTGTTTACTTTCCCACCGAAGTGTGTCCCTATTTATCTACTTGCAATTTCTTGCCTTTGAACTGCTAGGTTGGCAGGAGCTGAGACAGAGACGGGTGCTCACTCCGTCATGCAGTACTTGGGAATCAAACTTCCAGTCATTGACTTCAGTGTCTTAACCACTTGAACCATCGCAGTCCACTAGTAGGCTCACCCATTTTCCCATGATACCTTTGTTTGCTAATTGCTAAGACTGTGCAGTAGTTAAGATGCTGCACTTGAGGACCAGCTTGTCAGCAGTTTGAGACCCGAGTGCTGCATGACAGAGTGAGCTCCCATCATCTGTCCAAGCGCCTGACAACCTAGCAGTACGCAAGCAAGAAATTGCAAGTGGGTAGGTACTACTTTGGCAGGAAAGGTAACAGCATTCGGTGTGCTCCAACATCTAGTCTTGCCTGCCACATGTCCACGGAAATGTCTATAGATGCAGACAGCACTGGTTATATGGATGTAAATGGAGATGAGCATCGAACCCTAGAGCCAGATACGACTGGCTTTTGACATAATAATAATTTCATGTCAGAATTTATTCTGGGTTGAAAGGGTTTTTGCTGGAGAAACTCTGCTCAGGGGACGCCCGGATGAGGCTCCTTTCATGTCCCCAAGAACTGGGACAGAGATGGGCGCTCAACCCATCATGCAGTATCCGGGTCTTGAACTGCCGACTTGCTGGCCTTCCAGCTAACAAGGCAAGCTTCTTAACCACTGAACCACTGCATATCCGTTGCCATGCTGTGAGAGTTCTGTGGTTACTTGGCTACCAGGATCTGTTGCTGCCTGTTTCATTCTGTGCCATATTTAAACCGAAAAAGAACCAGGCACACGCCACAACAAGGTGTGTGGCCAAATTTATGATTATTTTTGGTTTTAATCTCTACTCCTCCTCCCTGGCAAACAAGGTAAAATGCTGACAAGCCGGAGCAGCCTACCATGCCCAGCAGTCAACCCCAAGGGCTCTTTCCCCTTAGGACCCTTCCCAAGACATATCTGGATCCACCACAACACACCCCAAGACAGTTTGGATAAAGCTTGCCATGAGATCTGGAAACGAGTCCAAGGTCTCCCCGAGGAACTCCAGCCAAGGTCGTCCTCTCCCCTGCTCCAGCAAAGCTGTCCCGCCATCACTGCTTCCGAGGCTCTTCAAGAAGATGGCAGTTGTACCAGCAGCAGTTCTCAAAAGGAGTGAGTGGAATATTTTTCCTTTGGTTCGATTTAATTTTATGTGCCCTTCCCCAGGTTATCCTGCTATGGTAGTAGAGTAGACCAGGGGATCCCAACCTTTTCAAGCTGGGAGGCGGATCATGCTCGCTCAGTCAGCTTTGAGGGCTGGACAGCCATTTTGCCCTCCCTGCATAATGGGTGATGGCCATTTTGTCCCAACAGCTTCAAAGGGGATGCCCATTTTGTTTCTTGAATGCCTTTGGAGGGGTGGGAAGCCAACATGAAATGGTGCCATGGGCCGGATCTAGCCCATGGACCTTAGGTTGGAAACCCCTGGAATAGACCATATTGCCAGTGACTCAACATCGAGTGTCAGGCAGTGGTTAACTCACCTGGTAGCCCTGAGGACTAATGACCTTGGGTGCCGAAGTCCACAGGGAAAGGTGATGGTCCCCAAGTGGATTAAATCCCACTTGAATCCAACTTGATGGAGGGCAGCAGCTTCATCAAGACTGGCCTCGGGCTGAGGAATGCTTTGTTTGTCAAAAGAGCTCAGGACCAGAAAGTGATGTGCAGAACTGGATCAGTGGTACGGGTGTCATGCTGCGATGTGGAAGGCAAATAGAAGGCCCCTGCATTATATTCTAAGGATATTTGCCATGAGGATTGCCAATATTCAGAATTGGATATGGCAGAAGAAAAAGCCCTTCCCCAGAAAAGCTCTACTTAATCAGGTTTCTAGAAGAAGACTGTTCACAAGGATTGATCCTGCTTAAAGGGAAAGTAAATATTTAGTATGGGGGCATGGGGGCTTAGTGGATTAAGACCCTGAGTATGACGACATGTCTCCCAACATTTTTCTGGTACCCGGTGTACTGTCATTATGGAGCAGTAGTGAGCAAAGTAATGTGTAGTCTATGGAACACATCTAGAGTCAGTTATCCCCTTTTCCTGAGGGCTATGGTGCCTTAGTAGTTAAGACATTGAGTGTGTGTTGTGTATGGAATAGTATGGAATGTAACTGCTACGTTATGCCTTTAAGTTAGATGTAACCGGTTCTACAGGAAATGTATACTCAAGTCATTTGTAAAGAACACATTGTATCCAGCTGCTATTGGAATGCGAGCTTGCTACCAGAGATGGGAGCAGCGAACATTCAACTCACATGGTACAAATTCCCCAATTATGCCCAGCCACGGGAAACCTTCCCGCCACAGATACACCTGGACAAGAAGGGCGGGACTCCGGATGACATCACACCCACAGTAGCCAATAGGCTACTGTGCACCCATATTCAAATGTATAGTGACTGTATAAATGTCACCATTACCTCATGTTCGGACTGTACATCATGCAATAAAGTTGTGTTAGCCAGAATATGGCTGCTTCTATCGTCTTGCTTCCCTGAACACCAAAGTGTGACAACCAGACGATTGGCAGGTCAGCAGTTCAAGACCTGAGTGCTTTGCGACTGAGTGAGGTCCTGTCGTTGTACCTGCTCCTGATAACCTAGCACTTCAAAAGCATGAATTTGGAAGTAGATACAGTGGAATCTCGGTTAACATAATTAATGCGTTCTCTGGGACTTTTCTTACAGCAAAAATTACTTTAACCGAATTTTCCATAGGAATGCATTGAATGCAATTTCCCATAGGAATGCATTTAAAACCAAAATACTTTAACTGAAATGAGTTCCCCATAGAAATGCATGGAAAACCAATTAATCCATTTTGAAAAAAATTCCGTAAACTGAGCCTCTATGTTCTATGGATTTCCTTTTGCTATGCGATTTTTATGTTAACCGAGCCATTTGTTAACTGAGGTTCCACTGTAAATAGGAACCACTTTGGTGGGAAAGGTAACAACATTCTGTGCGCTCTGTCATCTAGTCATGCTTGCCACATGACCATGGAAAGGTCTACAGATGCAGATAGTGCTGGCTCTTTAGCTGTTAATGGAGATGCACCACCCTCTAGAGCTGGACATGACTGGCTTTCAGGCAAGGGGGAACCTTTGCCTTTACCTAAATATTTAGCACTTTTATATTATGTGTTTGCCACAAAGCTGATTTTGTGGGCCCAACTATAAGATGTGGCTGGTTGAGAGGTCCCCTTTCAGATTGCTCTCAGAATATAATTCTAAGCAATACAGATGCTTCTGAGTTAATCTGCTCTCTCTCCCCCACAAAAATGTTGAATAACCTTTGCAGACTGGTGCAGGTAGCATGTGCCAAAGGATTAAGGCTGCTTGTTTTGAAATGAAAGTCTTCAGTTCCCCCTTTCTTCTTCGTCCCTATCATACAAATGCTCAGGCATGGTTGTAGTGGAAGGAAAAAAGAGTGTTTACTTACAAAGCTTGTGTACAAATCAAGTTGTTGAGTAGATAGATGGTAAACATATGGTAAGCAGTTCACTTCATCTTGGATGCAATAAAAGCAGGGAGGACAATCTCTCAAGAAGATCCTGAGCTACTAGCTTTCTGACACTGAAACATTTTGAGTCAGAAAGAGACCTGAACCAGTCTGACAGGCAGGTGAAGAATCTAAAACTAGCAGCAACAGTACAACACCCATACACAGACCCAGCTTATATAACACTGCACAACAACTATTTTGCTACTAGGATTTACATGATATCGAGTGTACTGATTCCAAATATGAACTCAGAATTTTCCTATCACATACAGATTTCAAAGTGTGCTATAGATGTTCAAATGGTCAGTAATTGGGTGATGTATTTTTACATGGGAACATTATAACAGTTGCAGCTACCACTATGCCTGCTGCCGCCTCAGATGAATCACGTCCTCTGATGGCATGCATGTTCCAGCAGTGGCCGGGCAAGTCAGTGAATTGACATCAGAAATAGGTATATAAGGCAAGATAGACCAAGGGCTTGTCTCTAATGTGAAACCAACTTATTGGATAGTACAGCTAGGCCATAGTGAGTCTGTTTTGAGCTAAAGATGATTAGGGGCAGCTGTGTTAATAAACTGGACAATTTGTGCTACATTTGTGGCAAATATACTCCGTGTGATCAATACAAGAATCTACATGCATAATTTACTTATGATCCTGACCTCCTAGGCAGAATTGGACTTCATATTTGGATTCAGTGCACTTGATGTAGTATAGGACACATGGACTAGACCAAGTAGCAGGGGATATTTATTTCTTTGTGATGCAGTGTAATCAGGTGCATTTTGGAGTGAAGAAGCATTCAACCTGTGGATTCAAAACAGCCAATGGCTATGTTTGTTAAGTGTTAGCCTTTCCCATCTCCGTCTCTAGTGCACAAAGCAAGCAGAAAGCATGATGGGATTGTCTGTTGCAAACTCAACAAAAAGGAGAGTCCAGAAAAAGCAGATACAGTAATACCTCATACAAAGTCCACTTCATACAACATCAGATTCATACAACATCGCCTAATTCTTTGAAAAAAGTTGCCTCATACAAAGTCGTGCGACTTTGTATGAGGCATTGGGGTTTCCCCAGGTTGCATTGTGCTTGGGCAGTATAAAAGACAGGACACATGCGTGCATTGCTCTTGTGGGTTTTGCATGAGGTGAAGAGCCTTTAAGAGTGGTTTTGAGCACGAAATTTGGGTTTTTTTTTTTGAATTTTTTGATCAGAATTTTTAGAAGCATTCCTGGGATTTTTGCAGCATTCTTCAAGTTCTTGGACAATCAAGGTTTGACATATTTTTGTAATGTTTTTAACCTTTAGACAATGATTTCTTAAAGTTCTGTCAGTTTCCTGTCTGTTTCCTTGACTTTGCCCTGAAGTCTGTGCTGTTACAGTACAATGTATCTCTATGAAAACGATGTTGTACGAGGTATCACGGCAAGGATTTGGACGTTGTATGAGGCATTGCGGCTAGAATTTTACATGCCTCATACAAAGTCCAAATCCGTATAAAGTCCAAACTTGTGGAACCAAGTTTGGACGTTGTATGCGGTATCACTCTAAATTGATCATTCAGGGTTGACAATTGAGGAGCAGGTCTTTTGTGAAGGTACTGCTTCTTAATTGCTTATTGTAGGCCAAACAAAATATTTTGTTATGGAACTGGGACAGCCCACAAGAACATACTGTTCCTGGGGAAACCCATTTCTCTCCCAGCTACTGTGATTATTGTGATTACATTCCAAGGAAACTGGACCCTGTAAGCTCATCTGCACTATACATCTTATTATAATAATTTCATGTCAGAAATTAGTCTGGGTCAAAGGGATTTTTGTGGAAGAAACTCTGCTCATGGGACACCCAATGAGGCTCCTTTCATGTCCTCCAAGAGCTGGGACAGAGACAGGTGCTCAATCTGTCATACAGTACCCGGGTCTCGAACTACTGTACCAACTTGCCAGCCTCCCAGCTAACAAGGCGAGCTTCTTAAACATTGAGCCACTGATGTCAAGCTGGAACTTGTGACATTCCCCTGAAATCATTAAATCAAAATACTGTACTACAGTGTGAAATAATACAGTGGAGAATATCTGTGAGTACTTGCTGGGTACACGCCATTTTTTTGAAGGAGCAGAGAATGTTGTTGATGTTAGTATTATTACTGCTACTACTATTCTTATTGAAATATTTTAGCTCACATCTCAAGTTGTAACCCTCTCACAGTGGTTTACAGAGCAGGCACAAACTGTTCTTGTGAAACAGTAATAATCAGTAGGATTTATAAATGCCAGGGATAATGGTAATAAAATATTCAGCTCAGAAAATACAACGGCAGTGGAAGTTAGAAACATATAATCATAAAATATAGCTCAGAAGAAAGTCAGAGAAACCACCTCTAAACAAACAGAGTTTTCATAACTATTGGCATTATGGGATTTTCAAAGTGCTTGTGCTGATGCCAACTTTTGGCAGCAGTCAGAACTTTTGGGACGGTAATTCAAGCTGGTTATATTTTTCTAAAACTAGACTGAAATATTTGTTATATGATCATACCTTGCTATTTCTCATAGGTTCTCTGGTGGCCGGGGATAATGTTTACTACTGAATGTTTCTTCTGAGTTTCTTGCTAGAATAATGAGATGTGTCTTCTGGGAAGAAATCAACATTGGGTAGTAGATCATACCTTTTGTGCATAAAAGGTACCAGGTTAACCCCACCACCACTACTTTCTCCAGCTAGTTAGGGGAATGCTTCTGCTTGAAACTCTGGAAAAACCATAGGCCTATTGTCATAGTTTCCTTTCCAAAATACAGCATCCTCCAGAAGGGTTAGACAGGAAAGACGTTACTCTCTCCAGGTTGGGAAAAGCTGATATAGACAAAACTGAGGCAGGGGAACCAATGTTGTGGCTCAGAAGAAAGCAGCATTCAATGTAACTTATCGTCATTGGCTGCTACTCATATCCAAGCATACATCTTTCCTGGAAATCATTTTCACGAAAGAAGAATGACCAACAGGAAAAATGCCACTGGCATGAATTTGTTTAAGGTGGATCCCAGCTTGCCATGAAGTGACACACTTCACACATTGGGATCACGGAGCCATCTCCTGCAGCACATATGAAATAAGACATGTAGGATATAATACCTCAAACAGCTTGGTTTCCAATCCTCTGATCATTCATGTTTTCCTTCTCTGTACGTGCTCTCATTTACTTGCATCTTTCTTAAAGTGTGGTGCCCAGAATTGGACACAGCACCCTAGATGTGGTCTAACTAGTATAGAATAGAAGGGGTCTAGTATCTTGCAGGTTTTGGAGACTATACTGTTAATTCAGCCTAAAACACTGCTGGCCTTTTTTTGCAGCCACATTGTACTGTTGACTCATATTTAGCCTGACTGGAAGGTGGCAGGTCAGCAGTTCGATTCCCGAGTACTGCAGGATGGAACGAGCTCCTGTCTTTGTCCCAGCTCCTGCCAAACTAGCAGTTCGAAAGCAAGAAATTGCAAGTAGATTAATAGGGACCAATTTGGTGGGAGGATAAACAGCATTCCGCACTGCCATATGCCCACAGAAATGTCTGCAGATGCAGACAGTGCTGACTCTTTGGCTATGAAACAGAGATGAACCCTAGAGTCGGATACAACTGGTTTTTGAGCAAGGGAGACCTTTACCTTTACTTTTACCTTTACCTACAACAATTCCAAGATACTTCTCAGTTGTAGTATTACCAAGCAAGGTATCCCCATATGACAAAGAAGACAGCAGGAGAGATTTCCTGATGTTAAATTGTGGCATTTCTCAGCCTTAATGTAATGAAAAATAATGTTGACACAGAAACCAGTGTCAGAAATTTGACTAATTCTCATCCCTTTGTGGCTTGAAGGAAACAAAACCGAAAAATAATCACAGAGTGATAGAAGAAACCCTGGACCGAGAATGCAAATCTCATGTTTGTTCAAAAGATTCCAGAGCCCTTTTCAGGTTGGGCTCGGAGAAACACATCTGCATAAGTCAATACATTAAAGTAATTAAAAGCTGCCAGATCAAGTGAAAGGGCACGAGGTATAATCTTGGCTCTGAATGTTACCGCAGATGACAAACTGAAGCGACACCTTCCTTCTTTTGGAAGACAAGGGTGGGCTGAGATCCAAGGGCTTCTTGTGTCAGGAAAGTGGGCAATTGCCAGAGACAAGACACACAAACTTTGTCCTTTAGGGTGACCGCAATGAATCGAAGGTGTCTAACAATGGATGCCTCTCCTTCTAAGGTCAGAAAAATGTAAAATGACAAGATCAAAAATCCATGTCATGTTATTTGTTGCAATTTAATCGCATGCCCCAGGGAGCTTTCTTCTCCTGTCCCTCAGAAACATTGAGGTTATGTCATGGGCCATTTTCCCTTTCTCGTCAGGAACGCTCCTGGGAGAAGTGTAGATTTCTGACATTTTGAGAAATATACGGCTATCGTACAATGGACCTCTCAGAATCTATTTGCTCTCAGAATGTATTTGCTCACATGAACATGCCATCCAGAGATTGATCAATCTGCTCCGACAGACCCAGCTCTGTTACACAGCTGCAGAGTTCCCTCAGGAATGGCCAGGACCCAACTCATCTGCTGACAATGGCGTCTGTATTACAATGATAATGGTGTTTTGGGCACTTGTCTTTTATGTGATGAGACCTGCCAACCTATGAAGATCTATTACAGTTTAGAAGCCACCCAACCCACATAATGGACAAGAACCATCAGTTCCACCTGTTGACTCCTGCTGATCAGGGCCTCTGGAAGTTGAAGTCCAAGAACATCTGGAGAGCCAAGTATGTGGAACCCTGGACCAGAGCAGTTCTGGAAATACTCAATAATGAAATTGATCGGAATACTCCACCATGAGCTTTCTAGAGTGTGTCTTCATTCAGGATTTTTCAAGTATTTACTCTCCCAGAATGCTTCAGTCATTTGTGGCAAGATACTAGGACAACAAACCCAAAATACCAAAGGCAATTCTGAAGTTTTTAGTTGAAAACAGTAATGGTTCATAGCTTTGAGCAGAACGCTGCACTGAGAGAAAATCTAGGATAAATACATCCATACCTTGGCCTGTGGGCGCCTGCTGAGAATAGTAGCATTGTCCTTTTTAATCTCATATAGCAGGGGCTTGCGACCTACAGCCTGTGGGCTGGCCCGGGCCCCAAATGTCATTCCATCCGGCCCACAGTGATGACCCCAGAAGCGCCCAAAATGCAGCAGAAGCTCACAAAATATGCCCAAAACACACCAGAAGTTCCCAAAACCTGACAAAAATAACTGAAATTGCACAGAAAGCACACCAAAAACCATCGCAAATGCAGAGCCCTCGCTCCTGCCACCACAGGAAGTGGTGGAAGCGGTGGAAAAATCCAAAAAAGTGCTGTGGATACACCTGCTGCCATTGCCACCAGAAGGGATGGAAGAACCACACCTCCGGCCCACACAGCTATCTGAAGGGGCGTGGTCAGGCCCACAGAGGGAAAACGTTAAGAACCCCTGCCATATAGAATCCTCAAAGTGAGTCATCCTGGCTTTTTAATGTTCCAGTTTTGAACAAGTATGACACATACGCATAAATCTTTGTATTAAGCCTGGTTTCAGCTGGGAATAGATGGAGATGGATTCCTTGACTATATAAATCAGAAGTTTTCTTCTCCAGCATTGCTTTCCTTGAGACACCTCAAGGAAAGATTGCTGGGGATGCAAAACCTCTCCCAGTTTATCTTCATGGGGTGTCTGAAGACCCAAATAAGCAACTAATTCCTCATAACTTGAGTTAACCCCTGGCAACCCAGTATTAGCATCTATGTTGGTATATGTGATTGGTTTTGAGAAAGCCAAGCTGGGCGAAATCCTTCTGAAACAAGAGAAGGAAGTTGCAGGGCACTCTTTCCCAGTAACCACTAATGTTTGGTTAAAAATAAAACAATTATGATGGTTGACCCTACTCAAATTCAGCATGCCTACCACTTCCATAAAGATGCTCCATCACGAATCCCAGAAACAGATCACAGTTTTTGAATGGCTGGCAATAATGATAATTATACCAAGACATTTCAGGGAGTAGTGAGTTCGCTTCCCAGGGCTAATGAACATTTCACAGTTTTGCTTCAGTTGCAGGGAGAAAATTAGTGGAGAATTGTTGTGACTCAGGAATCAGCAACATTTCAGGGGCTGAAATAAAGCAAAAGGGAAAGGAAGATCTGTGCAATTTACCAAAAATAATAAAGGCTGTTCTAATGACACAGTGATGCTGTAATTAGAGATAATTAAGTAATATGCAGTTTACTAAGAAATCTGGCACGATATTGATATGTATAGATATCAGATAAGTACATATGTAAGGGTTTTTTATAACACCATCTGTTCCATCCTTGGAGTTGATAACAAAGTGAGTAAAAAAGCAAACTGCATTTATGTTGTTAATGATAATTGGTAATGAGCGATCAAGCTGGATTGGCATTCAGAAAGTTGTTGTGTGTGTTGCCAGATGGTAGGATCCCACAAACTCTTAGTGCAGCAGCTTGGGATTTCTCCTAGAGTTCACAAGCACTGCATTACTCTTATCAAGGACACTTGGTTGTTCCCCTTTCGTAGCATGTACTTTTACTAACTTCCCTGAATCAGTCCCTTTGGTGTCATTCTGTAATGTTTCTTTGTTTTTGTCTAAATCAGGGGTGCCCAAATGATGACCCATGGGCCAGATCTGGACTGCAGTGCCTAATAATCCAGCCGATGCTACCCTCACCACTCCTGGAATTGGAGTTAAACACACCCACACGTGCACAACATGATGCTTTAAAGCACCCACGGCTGTTGTTAATGTGTTTATCACAGTTGCGAGTGCATTTACGGCAGCATTTTGTGTGTGTGTGGGTACATTTTACTTACACGTCTGGTGGGAGGAACCATGTGACCAGTCCACTCAACCACATGACCAGCCCACAGCCCAAAATGTTATGGTACCCCTGGTCTAAATAAGTGTTTCCCATGATTTTAGGACTTCGCTTCCCAGAAGCCTAAGTCAATTCCCCAAAGCACCGATCAGCCAATGGATTGACTTTGACTTTGGGAGTTGAAGTTCCACTGTGGGGCATGGGCCCCACATTGGGAACCACTAGTCTAAATCCTATTGATAGTCCCAAATAGGGTAGACCCACTGAATCAACCAGGTTGACATGAATGTTGAGTTAACACATTCCCATTGATTCAATGGGTCTCTTATAACTAGGACTAACAAGCAAATCTAAGCCTGCAGTTTCTGCTTTATTCTTACTGCTTGTGCTATACACTCAAATACTTTTGGAGTGCTATTTTACTATAGAAAAAACACAATTTGCTGTCTGTTATTGCGGCAGAAGAACAATGAGGGTATTTCTCATCATCAGTATGTCACTATAGTGAGATCAGACAATTTCAATGAATGGCTTCAGCTAGGACACTAGCTTTAACTGTACAAACTCCCTTCCATCCGCCACCAAAATCAGGGCAGCATGCAACATGTGAACCTGAGTCTTCAGGGGAAATGTAACCCAGTTCAACGATATTTCCTGATCTACCTTTTGAATGAGGAAGAGAAGACCTCTGTCTTGTTGGGATTAAGTTTTAATTTCTTCACTCTCATCTAATCCATTACTGCCACTAGATGCTGGTTTAGAACTGAAATAGTTTCCTTGCTGTTAGATGGAAAGGAGAGGTAGCGTTGAGTATCATTAGTTATATTGGTGGCAATGAATGTCCCAAACCCCAGACAGACTCTGCCCACAGTTTTATATTTGCAATAAACAGCTTGGGGATAGAACTGTATTCTGAAGATAGCACTTGACAAAAAACAATTGAAATGGAGTGCCCTACTATTACCCTCTGAGATTGCACCTCCAGGAAATATTGGAGTTGCTACAAATTTTTGGTTCCAAATTCCCTTGCAAAGAGTTAATACACAAGAATATCATAGCACTAGATATTGCATTGCAAACATTCAGTGGATGCTAGAACACACTAAAGAATTTCAGATGATCAGCCTGTACTTCAAAGACTTGTCGTTGTTGTCTGCTACTCGTATCCGAGCATACATTTCCCCTGGAAGTCATTTTCTCAGTTGATGGATGTGCCTCTGGTGACTCAATATAACAATCCTGGCATGAAACAAGTGACTTCAAAGACTACAGCAAAGGATTTGATTGTGCAGATCATGAGAAACTATAGGTGGTTCTGAAAGAAATGTGGTATCTCCAACACTTGGTTGTCTTGATGATATTGTGAACCAGAAGCTACTGTATATGGAGAGGCAGATTGGTTTCCTGTAGGTTAAGATGTCAGACAATGATGCATTTTATCCCATTATCTGCTCAATTGGTATATATCATAGAGAAAGCAGGACTAGATTCACATGAAAGTGGTGTGAAACCTGATGGAAGATATATCAATAATTTAAGATATGCAGATGACACCATCTTAGTGGAAGAAAATGGTAATGACTTGAAACAAGTGTTAAATGAAGGTGAAAGAAGAAAGTGACAAGTCAGGACTGAAACTAAACAGTAAGACAAAAATTATGACTACAGAAGAACGGCACAACCTTTAAGTTTGATGATGAAGACATAATGAAAGTGAAAGATTTTGTATGTTCTGAGGCTTGTTTTTGTTGTGGGAAAACTAGCAGAAGTGAGAGGCGGTGCACATACACACAAATTCTTGTAAAGGTACCCACATCTAATTCTCTATAAATTTCCTTTCCAACATTGTCTTGTTTCTTGTTTTTATATGATTGGTCTATTTCAGTCTAAGAGGCAACAGCCAACATCATAAAACAAGTCCATCCATAATGAGAAAGAACATTTCTTTTCCAATATAACCTTCTTTGTTCTTGCAGAGGAAGGGCTACTAGAGTTATATTTTAAAATAGATTTCCTTGATTCCTTTTGATTTCTCAGAAAGAATGATGCACTGACATAGACACACACTTGCACACAAATAATAATTTTGTGCCAGAAATTATTCTGGGTTGAAAGGATTTTTGCTGGAGAAACTCCACTCAGGGGATGCTCAAATGAGGCTCCTTTCATGTACCCAAGATCTTTTCCCACCAAACTGATCCCTATTTATCTACTTGAAATTTCTTGCTTTCAAACTGCTAGCTTGGCAGGAGCTGGGACAGAGATGGCTACACATTCCATCATGCAGTACCTGGCTCTCGAACTGCCGACTTGCCGGCCTTCCAGCTAACAAGGCAAGCTTCTTAACCACTGAGCCACCACAGCCCTTGCACACAAATCAATGGAAAAGATGGGAAGGGTGGTTTTTGCAGGCAAAGTCATCCAGGCTTTCAATAGACCTGCTTGCACGAACACCTGTAGGTCTTCCACAAAATTGAAATCTCTGTCTGTTCTATTAGTTGAAATCCTGTTGCACAGATCCAGGTGCTCAATGCCAGTGATGACAACACCATCACTGCCACCACCATTGTCATCATCATCACCATCACCATGAAAAAAGAAGAAGACCAGAGTGGAGTGGTACCCCATGGATCTGTGGTGTTAATCCAGCATTCAGTGTCATCGTTAGCATAGGGGAATAAGGAAGGAAAATTAAGGAAGATGCTTAATTTTCCTGCAGCTGCAACTGATTTAATCTATTCCAATGGATTCACTCTGCATTCAGGGTTGAAGCCTTCATCAGAGGCTTAATGGCTGAAAGGCAATCTTGAAATAATAACAAACGTATTTACACATACATGCTGTTATTTCTAGCATTTGCATACTGATCTTCACTAACCATCATTTGAAGAATAGTGTGGATATTTTTAGCTACAGTACAGTGGTGCTGTGCTTTCTTTTATCATAAGAAAAAGTCTGCCACCAAGCCAGACCATGAGTCCATCTTCTTCAACAGTATGTGCAAGTTTACAGTTCAATGCTTCCTGAACTAATGGAAAAAAATTCCCGTTCAACTTCAAAGCCAAAGATTCTTTGTTGAATTTCAAGGAAGGCACCATCACTGAAGAAATCAAAAGAACGGTCTCCCATGTTGACAGTCCAGGGAAAAACCTTTGACTCCATAGAGCACTGGCTAACCTTTTCTTTAGAAGATCTTTCCTTATATTTAGTAACCAGCTGAAATCAAGGCATTTTAAAGGACAGGTTTGTGCCTTACACTTGCAGAAGAGAGAAATAGTGAGTAACTATGAATTAGCTTGGGTGGCAAGATTTTGGAGCATTGCCCTATCGCAAATTGCTTGAGTGTCACTGTGGAGTGAAGTGTGCCTCTCACAAGGACAAGATTCTGGTTGGACCATCTGGAAGTCATTTGAAAGATTTTGAAGTAAAACAGGAAGATCAAAGAGTAATCAAGTTAAAATGGGGTTACTTGGATACAGGACAAATGTTCTGTGAAGGTGGAGAAATCCAATTAAAGCAGCATTTATGTGCATGAAATACATGCCCCACTGAATGAACAAAAGAAGACCTAGCCAATGGTCAAGATCAGGGGTGGGGAACCTGCAGCCTTAGGGCCACATGTGGCCTTCAAGGTCCATGATGGTGAACCTTGGCACTCCAGTTGTTCTTGGACTTCAATTCCCAGAAGCCCAAGTCAGGGCTTCTGGGAATTGAAGTTCAAGAACACCTGGAGTGCCAAAGTTCGCCATCACTGGTCTAGGTCCTTAAGTGTGGCCATGGTTTTGATTTGTTTTAATCATTAAGTCCGTAGTAGTTAGTAGTTTTACTACTAACATTTTAAAATTTTACATTTTAAAAGTATATCTAATTAAAGTTTATTGAATGCAGTTTTATCTGATTACAGCTAATCTAATGTGGTCTTCCAGCAGATAAAGGTTTCCCACCCCTGGTCAAGATAATGCTATTTAGGTCGTTCACTGCTGGTCTTCTTCTTTCATGTCCATGTCTGCTGCTGGTAAAATATAGTCTATCCAAGTGATGGCCAACTTTGGCATTCCAGATGTTCTTGAACTTCAATTCCTAGAAGTCCTGACCAGCAGGTGTGTTGACTTGGGCTTCTGGGAATTGAAGTCCAAGAACACCCAGAGTGCCAAGGTTGGCCATCACTGGCCTATCCATTTTAACATGTATACTTGTTTGAATATTATCTAAATTTCACATCCATCCTGTTGTGTTCTGATGGTTTTACCTTACACATGGATTACAATGTATCTGAGCCAATGTAACCTTGCCTATAGCAACTATGTAACCTTCAGCTGTATCATATAAACCCTGTAATAGGACGCGAGCTAATGACCACCAGCTGGCAGCAGCGAGCGTCCAAGCTCTCTTGGTCCGAACTCATCAAAGGCAACAGCGCGGGAAGCTTTCCCGCCACCACCTACACCTGGACAAGAAGGGCGTGACCCGCAATGACGTCACGCAGACAGTAGCCAATGGGCTACCATGGCACCACGTTCAAATGTATTACTACTGTATATAAAGAGCTATCGATCCGCCATTACCTCATGTTCCCTCTGTCCACGATGCAATAAACCTGAGTTAACCCAGCCCGAGGCTGTGTCCTGTGTCTTGGTTTGCATACACCAAATTGGCGACGAAGGTGGGATAATGGATCCCCACGGAACAGCCAGGGCACAGAGCGGGTTCAACATCACCAAACCGCAAGACTGGGAGCTGCTTGAGATGGACTTCCAGGCGGCACTGGTGGAACTCAAAGTCAAAGGAGACGACGAGGAGAGGAAGAGGGCCATCCTCACCAGAATGCTCGGGATGGAAACCAAGCGGACGCTGGTGGGCATCATCGCTCCGAAGAAGGTGAGCGAATTTAAGGCGGACGACATCATGAAGCTGCTGCGAGAGCGCTTCCGTCCCTCGAGGGCAATGTTTCCCGCTCGGAGCGCGTTTTGGAGGCGAGTCCAAGCGCCGGACGAGTCGGTTGAGGCATTCGTGGCCGCCATGAGGGTAGCCGCCGCCCCCTGTAAATGGGGCGACATCCTAGAGATGGCCCTCAGGGACGGAGTGCTGTGTGGCCTGAAAGACAAGGAGGTGCAGCGCAGCTTGATGAACAAGGAGCCGCCACCCACGCTGGCAGAGGTCGTAGAGGCCGCGGAAGCCGCAGAGTCCACGAATGCTGGAGTGGACGAGATGCACCAGTGGCGTGAGTGGCGTCCTAGAGCCGGCAAGGCGGAAAATTCGGTGCACGGGAAGTCCGGACAGTCGGTGCACGCAACTCGACGGGCCTCAAAGTCGTCTACGGAAGGCAGCGACGGCGAGGAGGTCCAGAAGGTCCGAAAGGGTGGTCGACGCTGCGAGGGTTGTGGAGCGGCCCATGAGCGCGCGAGATGCCCGTTCAGGAAGGCCGAGTGTTACACCTGCGGCCGTCGGGGGCACATCGCCAAGGCATGCAGAAAACGGAAGGAGGGCCGGAGGCAGTCACAAGACCGTTCGGCCAGACCGGACCGTCCAGCGAGGCCCAAAGATGGCGCCCAGACCGCGAGGAAGCAGGATGGCGTGGGCCACGTCTCGGACGACAGCGAGGACGACGCCCCAGTGTTCAGCGTGTCCGCGGGACAGTCCCATTACTTCGTTGAGGTATTAGTACAAGGGGCCCCTATTAGGATGGAAATTGACTCGGGGTCCTCCTATTCTATAATTCCCCAGAAAGAGTTCTTGAAAATCGACCCCCACGTGCGGCCCAAACTTAAAACGTTGAGGTCCACGCTACGAGACGTACAGGGTAACAGCATTCCGGTGTTGGGGGTCGGGAAATTTCGGGTCAATTTTAAGAGTCATTCTGCGGAACTGCCCCTAGTTGTCCTTAAGGGGGGAAGTTGTAGCCTCCTAGGGACACAGTGGTTTCAGCCCTTAGGTTTGTTCATAGGGGGAGTGCATACAGTGGGGGTGGACCCAATACAAGCGGTTTGCGATGCGCATCCCGCCGTTTTTAAGAAAGGACTCGGAAAGTTCAAGGGACCCCCTGTAGCCTTCGACCTAGACCCGGAGGTCCGCCCGATAAGACTCAAACCGCGCAGGGTGCCGTTCGCACTCAAGGACAAGATAGAGGCGGAACTGGACAAACTGGTGGGCCAGGGGATTCTTATTCCTGTTGATTCCGCGGAGTGGGAAACTCCAATTGTAACGGCTCTAAAGGCTAACGGGGAGGTGCGCATTTGCGCTGATTATAAGTGTACAATTAACAAGGCGATCCGCCCTAATGCATACCCGGTGCCGGTGATCAGCCACCTTTTGGCCAGGCTGAATGGGGGAAAGTGTTTCGCTAAACTCGATTTGGCACAAGCCTATCAGCAACTTCCTGTGACCCCCGCCACGGCCGCGGCACAAACGATAGTTACACATAAAGGGGCGTTCCAGGTGTCGCGTTTACAGTTCGGCGTGAACTCGGCACCCGGCCTTTTTCAGTCGCTTGTGGAACGCCTCCTGAAGGGACTGGAGGGGGTGTTGCCTTATTTTGATGACGTGTTGATAACAGGGGGGAGTGAGGCTGAACTGGCAAAGAGATTGGACAAAGTACTAACCGTGTTCGAGAAAGCGGGGCTGAGACTGAGGAAGGACAAATGTGTTTTTTTCGAAACTGAGGTCGAGTTTTTAGGGTTCCGGATCACACCCGAGGGGATTAAGCCGTCTAAATCCAAAGTAGCAGCCATAAAAAAGGCCCCTCGCCCCACATCCAAAACCGAGCTACAGTCTTTCCTGGGGCTCCTCAATTTTTACCATACATTCCTCCCGCGGAAGGCGTCCGTGGCCGAACCGCTCCATCGGTTACTTAAAAAGGAGGAGACATGGATGTGGGGTGACGAGCACGAGAGGGCGTTCAAAGAGCTAAAGCAACTCCTGACATCTGAGGCAATCCTGACGCACTTCGACCCCAAACGGCCAGTGGTCCTAGTCTGTGATGCATCCCCGGTGGGGGTGGGGGCGGTGCTTTGCCACGTGTTGGATGACGGAAGGGAGGCCCCGGTAGCGTTTTACTCAAGGTCCCTGTCCCAAGCGGAGCGCAATTACGCACAAACCGACAGGGAGGCATTAGCAATAGTAGCGGGAACCAAAAAATTTCACGATTTTTTGTATGGCCGCCCGTTCAAAATCGTGACTGATCACAAGCCACTGTTAGGGATTTTCACGGCAAGCAAGCCCACGCCGCAGATCCTGTCCCCGAGAATGCTGCGATGGGCTATTTTTCTCAACGCATACCAACATGAGTTGGAGTACCGGCCCGGAAAGGAGATCAGCCATGCTGATGCACTTTCGAGATCTCCTTTGCCCTTGTCGGACGACCAAAAGGCGAGAGTAGAAAGAGACCGCCAGGTGTTGCTAATTGAGGTCTTAGACGCACCCCCAATAGTACCAGCCGACATTGCTAGGGCGACAGGCAAGGACAGAACGCTGGAGAAAGTTAGTTCATGGGTACAGAAGGGGTGGCCGGCATCGTCCCCGAGTACAGAATTCGACCCATTTTTTCGGAAAAAGCTAGAGTTGTCCCTAGAGAGGGGGTGCCTTTTGTGGGGCCAACGGGTGGTGGTCCCTACGCCCCTGCGGCCGAGGGTGCTCGAACTGCTGCACGTCAGCCACCCGGGCATAGTTCGTTCAAAGGCGCTGGCCCGGAGTTACTTCTGGTGGCCACAGCTGGACGCGGACATTGAGCACATGGTCGGCACTTGTGAGGCATGCCAGGGATCCCGACCGGAGGCGGCCCGTCTTCCGCATAGGGAATGGGACACAGCAAGGGGGCCATGGTCCAGAGTGCACGTAGATTTCGCTGGCCCATTCCGAGGAACCATGTTTCTCCTGGTGGTGGATGCGTTCTCCAAGTGGCTGGAGGTTATCCCAGTAAGGAGCACGTCCTCCGCCACGACAATTAGCCAGCTAAGGAGAGTCTTTTCCACGTTCGGTTTACCCGACACTTTAGTCAGCGATAACGCTAGTTGTTTCACATCCGCTGAGTTCGGGGCATTCATGGAGGCAAACGCCATTCGGCATGTCACATCCGCGCCGTTTCACCCGGCCACGAATGGCCAAGTGGAACGGCTGGTGCGTACAACAAAGGAGGCGCTGCGGCGCATGGGCCCGGGGGACCTGAATCACCAAGTATGCCAGTTCCTCTTAGCGTATAGGGTGACCCCCTTAGCGTCAGGCTACTCGCCGGCAGAGCTCTTGATGCGGCGAAAACTGACCACGATCCTGTCCAGGCTAGACCCGACGAGAGTCGAGGATAAAGGGAAAAACATATGGTTGGCAGTCTCGAAAGGTTTCGCCGCCGGCGACCCTGTTCACTGCAGGAACTATTCCAGCGCAGGGCCAGCCTGGGTACCAGGGACGGTTGTAGAACAGACGGGGCCAGTGTCGTACCGGGTCGAGACTAACACCGGCCTCCTCTGGAGGAGGCACGCAGACCAACTGAGGCACCGAGTGAGTAGGCCAGTCAGTGGGGCTCAGCAACAGGATTCAGCGTTAGGGTTCTCCCCCACCCGCTTAACCCAAGGGGGAGACAGCAGCGGACAACAGTCCCAAGCAAGGGGGGAAGGCAGAAGCAGCGGCCCCGACTCATACCCTTTTGATACACCAGTCCTATCAGAGGCCGGGGAAGGGGGAGAGGAGTTCGCGACCGCTGCCCCCGATTGTAATTTTGATTTTGAGTTTGCGAGCCGGGGGGGTTTTCAGGAGTGTTCCCCCACCCATCCAAGCGAGAAGAGGGGTTTTTCGTTAGCCCCCAGTGCCCCCGGTTCCTCCCTAAGAAAGAGCACACCTCCCAACAACGCCGCGGAGCCGCGGCGAGTCACTAACGAGTCTCCCTCTCCAATTACAGGACAGGAAACCAGGGGACAAAGAGAAGGTAGCAAACCCGGGGAAAGGCAGCCCGCATCGAGACCCCAGCGTGTTCGAAATAAGCCATCTTGGCTGAGAGACTTTGTCTCCTAGGGGGGGGAGTGTGTTTAAGTGTGGGCTCGAGACTTTGTCTCGTCCTAGGAGGGAGGGGTGTTGTGTTCTGATGGTTTTACCTTACACATGGATTACAATGTATCTGAGCCAATGTAACCTTGCCTATAGCAACTATGTAACCTTCAGCTGTATCATATAAACCCTGTAATAGGACGCGAGCTAATGACCACCAGCTGGCAGCAGCGAGCGTCCAAGCTCTCTTGGTCCGAACTCATCAAAGGCAACAGCGCGGGAAGCTTTCCCGCCACCACCTACACCTGGACAAGAAGGGCGTGACCCGCAATGACGTCACGCAGACAGTAGCCAATGGGCTACCATGGCACCACGTTCAAATGTATTACTACTGTATATAAAGAGCTATCGATCCGCCATTACCTCATGTTCCCTCTGTCCACGATGCAATAAACCTGAGTTAACCCAGCCCGAGGCTGTGTCCTGTGTCTTGGTTTGCATACACCAAACATCCATTGTTTAAAATTATGCAATGCTCTGAAACAAATAAAGAAAGAATGGCACGTCCTCTCATTGGCAGCAGTCCTTTGGTTTCTTATGCAGGACCTGCACAATACATGAGGAAGCTGGGGTTACAACCGGGCTCTGCATGAGAAATATTTCCTCGTTCATCAGCGGAGATGGGTAAAGCCTATTTCGGAGATAGTGTTCATTGCCTTAGACCAGGGATCAACAAACATGGTTCTCCAGATGTTTTTGGACTTCAGTTCCCAGAAGCACTCATCAGCAGGTGTGCTGACGGGCTTCTGGTAATTGAAGTCCAAGAATACCTCGAGAGCCAAGTTTTCTGACCCCTGCCTTAGATGATTTAGCGTTTCAGAAACGATGAGCAGCAGCCAGCAATACGGGCCAAACTCATAACTTTATTGCAGGATTAAGAACATAATTTTAACTGCGCCACAGTGACTTATATACAGGAGCTGAAAGATACATTTTGGCTGACTTTAACAGGATTGGTTGAAGGAAAGTGGGGTGATCAAGGACTTGTTCTCAATCGCGCTTCTCAGAGTAAAATGGCGCAAACCCCAATCTCGCATTACTTAGAAACTGAGGGGAACATAAAATGGTGGACAAATTTTATTCAATACACAACAGATGATTTATCTAATATTCAAACTAAAATCTGAGCAGGTTAATAGTGCTCCTGATAATAATAATTTTGTGTCAGAGATTACTCTGGGTTGAAAGGATTTTTGCTGGAGAAACTCCACTCAGGGGATGCCCGAATGAGGTTACTTTCATGTCCCCAAGTGCAGCCCTCGGGTATCGAAACCCGACCTTCTAGTCTCCAAGCTCAGCATTTTAACCACTAAGCCAAAGGGGATATCACAGTTTTTGTTCAAGCGATAGCTCTTCTTCTTGTCCAATTTTCAAAATATTTTTCATTACTTTAATATTGGTATTTGCATTATTTGTAATATTTTGCATTGTTTGAAGTGCCTTTGCAATCTGCCATGAAGGATTGTATTGTGGGAAAAGCTGGTTTTAATCTATCAATAATATCTAACATGTTGTGTCTCTCTCTCATGTAGACTTCTGGAAACCAACATTTGTAAAGATGAAATATCTCTGCTGGTTGAGCAGGAATACTTGAGCCTCACCCAGGAGAATGCAACAGAGCTAGAGGCTCAAACATTGGAAGAAGATAAAGTCCCCTCAGGTGCTCTCTGTAAGGCTTCCATGAACAACAACATTGTCACCATACCTTCTGATGGAGACCAGGCTTTGGAGGAGAAAGACGCAATGGAAAAGGTTTACCAGGCACTTACTGGCAACAAAAAGGAGGTGAAGCTGAGGTCCACCTGCGATGTCCAGTTGTCTACTAAGTCCACCGTCACAGGCATCTTGCTCCCAGCGAAATTAATCTACAAGAATGCCAAAAGTACAGAAAATGAAAATGGCAATACAATGGGCTGCAATGCTCAGATTGCCAAACTGCTGGCCCAGCTCCCACTCAAACGCGTTGAGACGGTGAAAACTCTAGACAACAAGATGGTCATGGATGAATCCAAGCTGATCAAGGACCTGCTGCAGAACAATATGCTTGGACCTGCTCCTCACAAAGAGAGTATCGCTCGCCCGCCGGCAATCATGGCAGTGACTGAAAGTCAAGGGCCGGGCTACAAAAAGCAGTTGCCAGTGTTTGCCAAGATCTGCTCAAAAACTGAACCTGAAGTGCTGGCTGATGGTCTCTGTCAAAATCATGGTAAGGTTTATTGGGTGAGACAGTGATTTAGATGGGGGGAGGAGGATCCTGAAATAATGGATCTGATCTCTCTGGCAAAGATCCAGTAATAAGTTACAGCTAGAGTAGGTCCATTTAATCAATAGGACTTTTGAAGGTATTGACAAAGCCTCACTGATTCAACTTCAGTCACTCTTTAAAAATCAATTGAAATTAAATTTTAAAAATCAACTGAAATGTCTGTACTGATAATAAATAGCATTTTGCCTGGTGTGGAGAGGGCCACGTTGTATAATTGTTAATGAAGAGGAACTGCTAAACAAAAGAAAAATGAAGTAGCAAACTTTATTTAGCACAAAAGACGTTAAACTCTGACGGCCGCAGATCTGGATGTACAAATCTGTCAGGTCTGGTTATTCCCACCTGACTCTAACTCTCAAGTTCTTTCTGTTCTGACTTTTAAAAAAGTAAATGTAGAAATGACTTTTCTCAGCCTGCCTAGGAAATCTGTGAGTGGTTGGGAATATTCTCCTTTTCCTTCTACTCTTTAAACTACAATTTTACTACCCCATTTACTATGTTTTACCCCTTAGTGTTAACCTGGGGTATCACCTCTTTAGCTACCATCTTTGTCTCTTTGATTGTGGTCCTTAGAAGACCTGCAAATCTTTTGTGTTTGTGGATTCAACAGTGTGATGTAGTTTGTTGTAGGTTTAGACCAGGAAGTCTTGTGTTTAATCTTTTGCCTGCTGCTGAATCAAACTGGCCACTTCACGAATTTTAGTCTAATCTACCGTGCATGCTGCTTGTACAGTTTGAATTGTCTGGGTTGGAGCTATCCTTTGGGCCTTAGCAAAAGGACAGGATATACTGTGGATTGTCCGCGTTACTAATTGGCTACAACCTTTCCTGATTGGTTCATCTGGCTAGAACACGGGCTGGAGACCACCTGGGCTATGCTGGAAAGGAAATTGGGTAAGGGCTAATAGTAATAGATAGCAGTAGAAAATCCATATTGTCTTGGCTGGGGGCACTGAAAGGAGTAGAACAAAAGTCACCCAAATGTCACAATGTCTAGTAAACAGCACACAGTATCTCACTCATATCCACGGAGACACCAAGCTGCAACTAGACCAAACAGTTAAGTGTAGGAGCCTGGAGTTTACAAGGACTCTGAGATAGGACGAGAACAGTGAGTCTTATTACATCTGCTGATTAGTCTCCATATGGGGAACCTAGGCACACAGTACTTTCTTAGTAACTTCTTAGGCTGGCAAATGTAACTTGGCCAGCAATATGCTACGTAAGCAAGCTTTCTGTGATAGAGGTCATGCGCGGTCTGTGCACAAGTGATCGAGAATGCAAGTCAATAAATACAGACCACCCGACTTGATTGCGGCTGGCATTTCCACCACACTTCCATCTCCCGTGCCTTCCTTGCACCCAGCGGCCCCGAACCTCCGGGGGGGGGGGACCATTGCAACAATATACAGTATACAGAGGGTGCCAAAATGTATAGACATTTTTATCTATTTATTACTTTTTGAAGTTGAATCAAATTACAGTAGCAAAGTGTAGTATGACATTAATTCAAAAGAAAATGGTGGAAACATAGTTGTCATTTGAGGAGTACAAGACCATTTTGAAGAGGTGTGGTTGAGTTTCCCCACATTCTCTTGGCTTAACACACGTTGACTTCTACCTGAGGGGACCTCAAAGCATGTGGTGTACCATGGAACACCAGCTACACTGTTGGTACTTTGGGAAGGAATTGAAATGGCATGTGGAGCAATATGAGTGGACACCTTGGTCAATGTTGCTCAAGCAGTAGTTCGTCATAATTGGAAGTGTCTGGATGCTGATGGTAAGCATTTTGAAAACCTCTTGAAATTGCATCCAATTGTTGTTATCAGTATATATTGCGTATTGCAATTTTAATGCAGTTCTTCTCTTTCTTAAAATGTGTATACATTTTTGGCACCCTCTGTATAAAACACACACAAATAATAATAATAGTAAACAAACTAGTCAAAGTCTGCTATCTTTATGTATAACTGTGCTTTCTGGTTTTTTTCTCAGTATCTTCGACAGCCATTGATAAGAACAACCTTAAATACAGCGGCAATGTGTTCACCCCAAGATTTCCCGCGACCTCAACCACCACCTCATTGAAGCAGCCGCTATGGCTTAGCCTAAACTACCCTCTGCCTCCTGTTTTTCCAAACCATTCAAACTTTCCTCAGTACCAGGTAAAGATGGTGGAAGTCTCTATCAGTGAGATATGGAAGGTCTCCCTTTGTGAATTCAGGAGAAGTAGGAACAGTTGTGGGTTGGGATTGATTTCATCTCCACTTTCACAATAATATAAGGCACATTTCTCATACTGCTCCCTTCCTCTTCCTTCACCATCCTTGTTACCTATACTAACAGAGTTCCATTTTCTATTTCATTTAACAACAACAACAACAATTTCATGTCAGAAATTATTCTGGGTTGCAAGGATTTTTGCTGGAGAAACTCCACTCAGGGGAGTGGAGTTTCTCCAGCAAAAATCCTTTGCATAAGAATTTTCCTTGAATAAGGCTCCTTTCATGTACCCAAGTTCTTTCCCCACCCAAGTGGTCCCTCTTTATCTACTTGCAATTTATTGCTTTCAAACTGCTAGGTTGGCAGGAGTTGGGACAGAGACGGGCACTCAAACTGTCATGCAGTACCCGGCTCTTGAACTCCTGACTTGCCAGCCTTCCAGCTAACAAGGTGAGCATCTTAACCACTGAGCCATGACTGGATGGCTCAGCATGTCTGTAAAAAAATTGCTGTGGTGTTTTAACTCTGTCTGGAGGCAAAAATGACAAAACTAAGGCTGTCTGACTTTGGGCATGTCATGAGAAGGCAAGATTCTCTGGAAAAGGCCATAATGTTAGGAAAGGGGGAACGCAACAGGAAAAGAGGAAGACCAAATGTGAGATTAATTGATTCGAGGAGGCTTGGGATTGCAGGAGTTGAGCAGGACACTTGAAGGCAGGCTATTTTGGAGATCGCTCATTCATAGGGTCACCATAGGTTGGGGATAATTTGACAGCACATGACAAGAACAGCTCTGTTGGCATAAATGTCACCTGGGAATGGCTTCAAATTAAGAACCCTGCAATGCCTTTTGCTATCATGTGCCAAATCAAACTGTAGGAGAAATTGCAGCTATAGTTGTATTTGCTGGGTGCATTGATGAATGTTAACAAAGGAAGCAGCCTATGAAGGTAGCAAGCCTCTTGTGTATGACATCTCAATCATTCAAAGGTGCTGGGGATGCCATCTTTCTGAGTGATTTTAAATAGAAGAACATAGTTGAGGGAGGTTGAGGCATCTGCTAATTGCAGACACATCATGCCCAGACCAAACCTCAAGAGCTGTAAAGAGCACACTAAGCACTCATTTAGACATGCTCTGTAACAACTCACTTGGGGGTGATCTTCGAACTATAGTTATAACTAATTATCTTGAAACACAACTGCCTTTTAGCAATAGCAATAATACATACAGTATATAGCAGTGATGGGCAGTCTTGGCTCTCCAGCTGTTCTTGAACTTCAATTCCCAGAGGCCCTGATCAGCAGGAGTGCTGATTTGGGCTTCTGGGAATTGAAGTTCAAGAACAGCTGGAGGACCAAGACTGCCCATCACTGGTATATACCATCCTATCTAGGGCAGTGATGGCCAACCTTGGTGCTCCAGGTGTTCTTGGACTTCAGTTCCCAGAAGCCCAAGTCAACACACCTGCTGATCAGGGCTTCTGGGAATTGAAGTTCAAGAACACCTGGAGTGCCTAGATTGGCAATAACTACTATAGGGCTTAGTGCATTCTGGACAGTTCTCAATGTATTTATCATTTTGCCTCTAACTTGCTGGGTACTCATTTTATCTAACTCAGAAGGATGGAAGGCTGAATCAACATGGGGCTTGTACTGAGGTTGTTAGCAGAGTTTTGGCTACAGCTTAATCACTATGCCATGGGGCTCCTAAATTTATGTTACAGATCATCCTTGAGGCAATGGAAATATCAAATAATGATCGTTGCAGTTGTTAATACAAGATGCAGGGGAAATGTCAAATAGTAATAGTTGTTGTTAATACAAGATGCATGCTTGCAATGCTCAATTTCTGCTTTGCACATTTCTTGACAGAGTTTGTATCAGCAAAGGGCACGGATCCCCTACCAGCAGACTTTACATCCTCAGCTAGGATGCTATTCCAGGCAGGTACGGGTCAGTATAAGTTCTCCTCCAGCACGAGGAATCTTGGTTTTGTTGCAGAAATATGCTTTCCCTTACTGATGGCTGCAAGCGAGTCCCACACTTTCAGCCTCAGTTCCTCATCTATCAAACAGAAATTACAGGCTTAAACAACCTAAGAAGAGCACTATTCAGGGGGAAAAAGCCCCAAAGTGAACAACACGGAGAATATCTGAGTAGCAAGTGCGATATTAAGAGCAACAGCATTTATGATTGTCACCTGGCAGCTCATAGGATGTTTTTCCACAATTTGGAAAGAAATGAACGGGACCTGCAGCAAAATTCTGCAACACATTCTTGTCTCCTCATTTGTTCCACCTAGGGATGGAAAGAAATCTCAGTAAACTCCTTATTCTAGTTGATTTAGGCTGTCTCGATGATAATACTCCTTGACAAGGAATTTGAAAGCTTACATGATTCTTGCCTTCCAGTGAACAGCAAGAATAAAACAGAGCTCTCCTCCCAATGCCTAGTAATCTGCAGAAAATATCTCATTTCCTCTCCCTTTGAGAAGCAAACCACAGTTATACAGAGAAAATACAGAAGTACTGGCTAATTGTTAAGAAAGATGTAGCAACCCATCCGGCTCGCCAGGTTATCAAAAAAAGCAGTAGTCAGTCTAGGTTAGTGATGGTGCACCTTGGCACTCCAGGTGTTCTTGGACTTCAATTCCCAGAAGCCCAAGTCAGCACTCCTGTTGATCACAGCTTCTGGGAATTGAAGTTCCAGAACACCTGGAGTGCCAAGGTTCGCCATCACTGGTCTAGGTCTCCCTTACTTGAAAGCCACTCATGGCCAACTCTAGTTGATGTACTCATCTCCATTTATCTTCTCAAGTGAGTCCTCTCTTCTTATTTGGTGTCCAAAGTACTTTAGCTTCATCTTCAATATTTGTCCTTCCAAGGAGTGATCAGGGTTGATTTCCTTCAGGATCTGATCTCCTTGCTGTCCAGGGAACTCTCAAAATTCTCCTCCAGTACCACATTTCAAAGGCATCTATTCTTCTTTGCTGAGCTTTCCTTATGGTCCAGCTCTCACAGCCATACATTACTTCAGGGAAGACCATTGCTTTAACTATGCAGACATTACTCACTCACTTGAGAAAGCCTTGATGCTGAGAAAGATCAAAGGCAAAAGGGGAAGAGAATGGCAGAGGATGAGATGGTTAGATGGCTTTGTTGATGCAATGGGTGTAGAGCTGAGTGGGCTGCGGAAGGATGGTGGAGGATAGGGGTGCTTGGTATGCAGTGGTCCATGGAGTCGCAAAGGGTTGGACTTGACTATGCAATTGAACAACATCTCAGTTTACAGTCAAAAAGCCAGTGCTGTTATCTTCCTCCCCCTCCTCTCCCCCCTCCTCCTCAACAGCAAAGAGGCTCCTGCTTTGTCCCCAGTGTTTAGGAGGAGAACAGAATGTTGTAACATCTCTTCCATCCAAGTGATTTTCAGCAATATCATTGCAGTGGGAGATTCATGCTCATTGGGATGGAAGTAATAGCAGAGCATTTTCTCCACCGCAGCAATTTCCAACAGCACATGCAGCTATTTCTGACCTTTCATATAAACATGGTTGCTTTCTTCTGATAGTTTCCAGTGTGCCCCCCTCCAAAGACCCAGGTGTCTCCTACCCATGTCATTCAGAAAGAACTTGCCTAGTCTCCATCAAAGAAACCAACACTTTTCTTTTAAGCTCCTACAAAAGGGATGGGGAATATAGCGGATGGGCCATGAGACGATGAACTCTGACAGCAGAAGATGTAGTACAGGAATCAAAGCTGTGTTTGCTAATCCCTGGAAAGATGCTGTGTAACTTCCGTCTCCCACCAGATAGTGCAGAAGATTAGTGCAGCCCAATGGATGACTTGAGAATGGAAGCTTCTAAAATATAGTGGTTATGGGAAGGAGTAAAATACATTAATGGTGTCAGCAGATAAGTATAGCCCATCTGGAATTTATTTTCCTTTTAATTTTTTGGTTGGAGAGAAACTTAATTATACACAATATGGAGGATATTATGCCACAGCACAGACAAAGGGCATGGATGACCATGCTTAGCAAAAGTTCACATCGAGCCAAGTAAAAGAAACCAGCATAGTCAATCTTCCAAAATGTGCATCTCAATTGAGATTTCTCTTGTAGTTCCAATTTACTTTTAAAGAGGTCAGAAATGATGACATTAGAAATCTTCCACTGTTATTATGTCATTTCCCCCAAGTCTCTACATTTTGCATAGGTCTCAGGTTTTAGACTGAAAATACAATTGTTAAATTGAATGGAAGAAGGTATTTGATCTTACAATAAGACATGGGAACATGCATCTTTAGAAAATCATTTTTTTTTAAAAAAAGACAACAACACTAAACTGTTAGAATATTACTTTTAAAGTTTTGTTCCTTGGATTCGTGAGATGACATGTCTTCCTATCCTATGCAATGGCCAAAATCCTGTTGTGTAGCTATATCTGGGTAACTTGAAACTTTGCAAACTGTTGAAAAATTGCAACAAAATGGAAGCAGTATCCTGGATGCGGTTCTTTGTGTTAACTGGTAGTGCAAACAGATGTGCATCTTGGTGTACAATCAGTTTTACAATCAGTTGTGCATATAGCTGTGTAATCAGCTTCTCAACTAAATGGCTTAATGATAAAGATGTTGAGCTTGATGACCCAAGTGCTGTGTGATGAAGTGAGCTCCCGTCATCTTTCCCAGCCAGGACCTGCTAGCCTAGCAATTGGAAAGCAAAAAATATAAAATAAAATTGCAAGTAGATAAATAGGTACAACTTTGGCAGGAAAGCTATTCCATGCACTCCAGCTTCTAATCATGCCCGCTATGTGACCACAGAAATGTTTGCAGATACAAACAGCACTGGCTGTTTGGCTGTAAACGGAGATGAACACCACATGCTAGAATTGGACATGACTGGCTTTTGAGCAAGGGAGACGTATGTAAGCTTAACCTCCAGAATCAGAAAGAGTATGCCTGTTTATAATTTTCTGGCATGAGAAGGTCAAATTTATCTCTCCCAAACTTCTGAATTAACTTCTCAGAGACATCTACTTGGCCACAGTACAAGGGTGGATTTGGTAGACCTTAATTCTGACCCAATATGGCTCTTCTTGTCTTCAGAAGTAAGCCATTGTGAACTTCTGCAAAACACTGTGCTCCACAAGATACCTTAATCTGATTTCATTTCTCATTTGCTCCTGATCCATAGGTGACCCCTTACAATCCACAGCAAATCTTCCGGTCCCCTTATACTCCTGTGCTCAGCTACATACCACTGGTTCAACCTGGTTACTCCTATCAGCAAAGAAACCCAACCAAACCTAACAACAGTGTACGGGATCCTCCGGCAATGGCAGGCGATGGGCCGCAGTATCCATTTTCAGCTTCTTATGGGTAAGTGTGCTCTCCAGGATCGCCAAACGAGAGAAGTCATGGGAAGAAAGACTGCTTCTCTGTAGTTGTGGTTTCCTTTCCCTTAAATTCAAGATGCACCTGATTTTGTCAAGATATTTTAAGTTGTCCTCAATGTTAGAAGAAGGTAAGGGCCCCATATGGTATCATTTTGCAACATAGTTTTGTGCCATTATTATAGTGAAGAAGATATTCCTCCTCCCTTTAAAGAAAAACAAATACAGTATATGAGAACAAAAAAAATGGAGTTACAATGGAGGCAATCTCTCTCTCTCTCTCTCTCTCTCTCTCTCTCTCTCTCTCTCTCTCTCTCTCTCTCTCTCTCTTGGCTGCAAACTCAAAGGATGATTTTGGGCCAGACACAAGATGCTGCAACAGCCTTACTTTACTCCCTAAAATTCTTTGGAGAAGGCTGCCAGAGAAGGAAAGGCCAGAGCAAACCTAACTTTATACACTTATCAAAAGAGACAGAAATGGAAGAAATCTTGTTAAAAAGAGAGATTCTTGTGTATGTGTATGTTAGACAGAGAGAGAATCTCAGCCTTCAGAACAGATATTCCTCACCCCAAATTTCTCTCACAATCAGCTGTGAAACTGGCTCTTTTGGATGAGCAAAATGCTATCTGGATCCAGGGATCATCCCAAACAGTATTTTGTTCCCCTCCTCCCTGCCACTAGTAGCTTTTTAAAACTTTCTACATTGGAGGGTCAGTGTAGAGAGACCCAAGTCATCTAAAGTGTTCCTGATTATAATAATTCTCTCTTCCAGACCAAGCCAGAAACCCTCTCCAAGTCTGAACATGAGCCCCCAACCATAAATGAGCCACCTTGTACCAACATCAGTGGTGGACTCAGCAATATAGAGACTATGACTCTACATACAACTTAACTTCACTAAAATTATTTTTATTGCTATTGCTCCTCCTCTTCCTCTTCCTCCTCCCTTTCCATTCCATTTCTTTCCTACCTTGTTATGCTTATACCAACTTAGGATGCAGCAGCAGTACATGATACTGCATTGTATCACATTTAAACTAGTCTCCAAGGTTATGCTGCCAAAAAGTTCTTCACCTTGCATTTTCTTTCTTCTTGGTTTTGATCTTGAGTTTTATGCTGCAGCAGTCAGTACTTCTTGCTTCCTATAACATGACCAAAATAATAACAATTGTAGCCTGTCAAGTCGAGTCCAATGTAAGGTAACCATTCTCAAGGTTTCCTAGGAATAGCATTCAGAAGTGATTTACCATTCCTCATGGCTGGAGACACTCTGGAACCTGCACAGTTTGCTTAAGTCTACACTGGCTAACTTTTGTCCTAAGACAGTGGTGACGAACCTATGGCATGCATGCATGCCAGAGGGGTCACTCAGAGCCCTCTCTGTTGGCATGTGCACCATTGCCCCAGCACAGAGTTTGCCCTGCCCCTCTGCCCAGCAGCCCAATGGGAATGCTTCCTCCCTCCCCCAAGCATAGAGTTCACTCTGCCCAGCAACCCAATGGGAGCTGTTTGGATAGTTGGTTTCTAAAAGGTTTGTCATCACTGTCCTAAGAGTTTGGCTGGTGAATTAAATCCCTGATCCCTGGCTCTGTGAGATGTTTTTAGTTTTCTGCATTTTAGGAGTTTTTGTAGACTTCATTAATTTCATACTGAATTTCTCATTTGGTCATTCTCAATTCACAATTCTAACTCTTAGGATCCCGTAACCCTCATTTTTAAACATTCTATTCTGTATTAAAGTTCACACTTATGTGCCATACAGTATAACTTAAGCTACATAGCACTACATTACATGAACTCTCAAACCAAGTTTGAGTTTTTCTGGAATATTATATTCATCTCCAAGGAGATGTTCAGAGCTACTTCTATTCTGCCTTTTATTGAGTGTCTGTAAACCAGAAACCCTATATATTTAGCCAAAATAGTCCTCTACATGTCCTTTACGAGCATTTGGAGGCACATTGGAGGACTTGTATAGTGCCACAGATGAGGCCCTTCAATGGCTTTCATACCAGGACTTGGAACTCTAGCTAGGAATGTGAGATGGACCATTTGTCCTTACTGTATAAATTTAATTTAATTTAATTTAATTTAATTTAATTTAATTTAATTTAATTTAATTTAATTTAATTTAATTTAATTTAATTTAATTTAATTTAATTTAATTTAATTTAATTTAATTTAATTTAATTTAATTTAATTTAATTTAATTTAATTTAATTTAATTTAATTTAATTTAATTTAATTTAATTTAATTTAATTTAATTTAATTTAATTTAATTTAATTTAATTTAATTTAATTTAATTTAATTTAATTTAATTTAGCACTTATATGCCGCCCACTCCGGGGGACCCAACTCAGGGCGGCTTATATGGTGAATCAACACAATATTATATTAACACAATGTACAATACCAACACAATATCAAATCAGATTACAATATCAAAATTTCAGTTCATAATATCACATCGACACAATATTGACACAATATAAGACATTTGTATTGCCAAGCGGCAACATTAATGTAGACAGCTGAAATTCATCATAGGATAAATGAAGTCCTCTAAGCTCAAAGCAAAATTGCTTTTTCCTCAGTTAACTTGGAAGTAAATTAAAAAAGTAGAGGCGCAATTCAGTTGAAACAAATTCATTTATTGATAATTGGGATGATCAATACATGGACCTGTGTCTGCAATCTTTTCCTTAAAGTGGAAAGACACCTCTATACAATTTTGCAATGTGGGTGGTCCAAACAATCAATTAGCATACTGTGAGTTGTCCATGACATCTGTTGTGAAGACAGGAGTAAAGAATAGTTGTGACACAAAAGACTGCTGAAGCCATCTCAGGAAATCCTTAGTTCATACGAAAATGTGAACTTGACTGAGTGTCTTCACCATGTGAGTTCTAAAAACAATTCCCACGCCTTAATTCAGTAGTTAAAATTTGATGATTCCCTGATAATCCACAGTGAAGACTATCGGGAGTAACCTTTCAGGAAGCCCCTTAATTGTGAATGGAAGTAATCAATTGCCTTACATAAACAGTGACAGGGATCTAACAAAAGACTAACAAAAACACTTCTTTCAGGGCCCAAATAAATTCGTAAATATTAGAACTCTCAAGTTTATAGTTGGGACCATTCAAAAGAGATGATGTTTTATTAATCAGATAGGAAGTGGCATGTAAAAGTGACAAATTTTATTGATACATTATTTTTGAGTACATTTTCTATCTCATTTTATTGTGATTGCATCATCCTACTTTTTACCTGTTTCTATCCTGTTTTATGTAATCATATTTTATCTAATGAATTTTTTTAACCTGATACGGTCGGATAACAAATCATTTCATAAAGGAGGAGGAGGAGGAGGTGATGGTGGTGGTGGTGGTGGTGGTGGTGATGATGATGATGATGATGATGATAGGTTTTGAAGGGGAGAGATACAAACTCCATGCTTCATAGAGCTAAAGATGGTGGGATGGCAAGGGAATCTTTCTGAGTTATATATGTATAATAAATCCAATAAACATATACTGTATAATTAATTCCTTATTCTTACAATCCCACTCTTTGCCTAGATATTTATTTATTTCTGTCTGTCCAATTTATTTTCAGATTCACACCGACCACGGCGGGACCCGTCAGGACCAATCCATATTTCTCTTCCAATGGAGGTGGCAACAGCTTTTAAATCTGCTGGGAGTTTTTCCTATTTTTTTCTGGTGATATGAACCTTCTGGGAAGTGTTATGGACTTTGGTGAACCTTTTAAGGAATTAAGGATTTCAAGTCCGCTTCCTGCGATGTTATTTTCAGGATTGAGGGAAGAGTAAGTTTGACAGTTAAACCAAAAAGTCCAGAATTTTGTTTAGAAGGAATGGATGGGACATTTGAATGCTTTAAAACATTATACTTTTCTATGAGAGAGAAAGATGATTTTTAAAAAAGTTTTATTTATGATTGATACCTGTGCTGCTTAAAATTGAATTTTACTGTAATAAAAATGGCTGATAGATGAGTATCCCTGTTGGAATATTTCAGTTGTGTGCTTTTAATGCAATAATTCATTTGAAAACATGTTTAGTTCAAAGCCTGGTAACACGTGACAGCAAGAGCTGCATGGCATGTTTCACAGCAATCCTTCATCTTTCTAAGGGGAAAATGTGGATAGGGAAAAATGCATGTAGAAAGGTGAAGTATAGAAATGCTTTCATTATTTTTGGTTTCATACTGCATGCTGAATTTCTATCAGGAGTTGCTGAACAAACAATGTAACTTTCAGGTAATGGTGTCTGATGACTCCAGATAATAGTGCAGACTTTAAAGAAACTGTAAGATAAATCCTATCACAAAAGAAAATCAGAATTTTGGATAACTCCAACAAAGTCAATCCTGACCAGTTGATGATGGTGTTTCTGATTTTGGTGGGACTGTGGATTTGTTCTAAGTTTTATTCCAAACTTTAGTGCAATATTGACAGTTACTCCTTTATGAGCCCTCCCTCAACATTTCTCTGTGGATCACTTCCTGTCCTCTATCTAAGCTTATCTTTATGCCTAACATATATACTCGGGTATAAGCTTGCATTACATATATACTCAGGTATAAGCTGACACGAATATAAGACGAGGTACCTAATTTTGACCTAAAACCCCAGGAAAATAGATTGACCTGCATATAAGCTGAAGGTGGGAAATGCAGCAGCTGCTAGTGAGTTTCAACAAACAAAATACATGAAAATATGGTAAAATTAATTAAATTGTTGACACATCTCAATCCAGCATGGTCTTGGAACCCTCATGGGTGTTGACTTGAGTATAAGCCGAGACCCCATTTTGGGGCTCATTTTTTGTGCTAAAAAACGTGGCTTATACACAAGTATATACGGTACTTTTGCCACCTTGAAATATAATCATAAAGAGGAAGGGAAGAATATGTTCTCCATCATCTTAGAGTGTAGGACATGTAGCAATGGTCTCAAACTTCAGGAAGCCAGATATAAGCTCAATATCAGGAAAAAAAAGTTCTTAACAATTAGAACAGTACGACAATGGAACCGACTGACTTGAGAAGTGGTGAGCACTTCAACACTGGAAGCATTCAATAGAGAACTGGAGAACCATCTGTCATATCTGTTTTTGATTCTTGTATTGAGCAGGGTTTGGACTTGATGACTTAAAAGGTCCCTTCCAACACAGTTATTCTATGATTGTATGATTCTGTCTCCAGAACTGTAACCCCTCACAGGCAGTAAGCACTGATTACAATAATTAAGACATGGTGGCTAGAATCCTACTGGAAAGTGATGGTGTTGGAAGTGCAATGACCCAATCTTTGGTGGAAAATTGTCTTTAACTACTTTTTTCTGACACAAAATTTTTATTATTATTCCTGGTCATATTACAAATTATGTGATTGGGATGTGACTAGCAATGTGAGTTGCAACCCCTTAATTATCAGCAATTAATCAGTACAATTTAGGAAGGGATTCTCAACCTGCGGCTCATGGACCGGATGTGGTCCATGGCACCATTTCATGTGCCCCCCCCCCATTTCCACCTCACCATGAAGTGCCATGTTGTGGAGGAAGGGCAAAATGGCTGAAAAGCCCACAAAGCTGTCTGAGGGAGCGTGACCCTGGGCTCTGGCTTTTAAAAGGTGAGAACTCCTGGTTTATGAAATTATATGTACTCTGGCATAAATCTCCAAAAATATTTCACCATGCTCACCAAGAAATTCAAATTTCAACTGGAATTCCCTGATGTGCATATGGGCTTCCAGGTGTGAACAATAGGGGCTTTGGATATTCCTAGCTGTAAGAAGGTTGACAGGTACAATGACAAATTTCTGAGTAAGTAGAATCCAATAAAGTTTAATTTAAATGTGTACGGTGGTTTCTATAGCCTAAAGGTTTCCCTTGCTCGAAAGCCAGTCGTATCCGACTCTAGGGTGCAGTGCTCATCTCTGTTTCTAAGCCGAAGAGCCAGCGCTGTCTGCTTCTGCAGACGTTTCCGTGGTCATGTGGCAGGCATGACTAGACACCGGAGCGCACGGAACGCTGTTACCCTCCCACCAAAGTGGTCCCTATTTATCTACTTGCAATTTCTTGCTTTCGAACTGCTAGGTTGGCAGGAGCTGGGACGAAGACGGGAGCTCATTTCCGTCCTGCAGTATAGCCTATATTCTATAGACTAGGAATCCATTTATATCCATTCACATTTGGTGCCAGGACTTAGCACAAAGGTGTTTGAGTGTGAGTTGCAAATGTACAAGACCAGCATTCCAAAAATAAATAAATAAATAAATAAATAAATAAAGTGGCAAAACTCAAAAGACTGGAGAGAGAGAGAGAGCCAGAGATTGCATGCATGGTATCATTAGGAGCATGGCACTGAATAGATTACTGAAGTCACAGGTTATGAATCTTCTTGAGAGGCATGCTTTGGCATTAGCGATGCAGAGATGAAGAGGGGAAGAATACTTCACCATGGGCTGTGATGGGCTTCCACAAGTCCCATTAGCAGCAGAGTTGCTGGGGAACCTCCTCACATGACCTACATCAGATAGTGAATGCTGTGCATGATAGTAATAATTTCATGCCAGAAAATATTCTGGTTTGAAAGGATTTTTTCCCATGGAGAAACTCCACTCATGTGATGCCTGAATGAAGCTCTTTTCATGTCCCCAAGATCTTTTCCCACTGAAGTGGTCCCTATTTATCTACTTGCAATTTCTTGCTTTCAAACTTGGCAGGAGCTGGGACAGAGATGGGTGCTCAAGCCATCATGCAGTACCTGTGTCTCAAACTGCGAACTTTCCAGCCTTCCAGCTAACAAGGTGAGCTTCTTAACCACTGTGCCACCGCAGCCTTCTTGTGCATGATGTAAACCAGAGTTAAGATGCTCAGTTTGATGACCGGAAGGTCGGCAGGTTGGCAGTTTGAGAACTGAGTGCTGGCCGATGGAGTGAGCTGTCCTCCCAGCTCTTGCCAAGCTAGCAGTTCGAAAGCAATAATTTGCTAGTAGGTAAATAGGTTTTTCTTTGGCAGGAAAAATAACAGTATCACATGTGCTTCAGTGTCTAGTCATGCTTGCCAAATGACCATGGAAATGTCTGTAGACTGAGACAGCACTCAGACAGCACTGGCTCTTTGGCTGAAAACGGAGATGAGCACCACCTCCTAGAGTTGGACACGTCTGGTTTTAGAGCATGGGTGAACTTTACTTTTAAGATTACTGCAGCTACTTAGCATATAATGCCAGTTGCTCAGCAGTGGAGGTTTTTCTCCATTCTTATTCATGTTTCTCCCATATTCTCTGTGATTCCCTTCACATCCCTGGCCTCCCGGTTTTCACCTTGAAATTTCACACAATGGGATTCTGCTTGCATGACAACCCTACATAGATCACTATCACCAATAAATTGCCTCTCTAGAGATTCAGGAAACTCTTGTTCAAGTTGAATTTGATAACAAGTTTGGAGTTTCTAAATAAATATTCAAACCGGTATGCAGTAGTCCCTGAGTAACAGAAAACTCTTTGTTTTCTGAACAATAATGCCAGAAATACATAAAATATATCCAAGTCAGGGGAACATATACAAAAATGTATATCATAGGAGAGGTAGGGTAAAGGGTAAAGGTTGTTCTTGCTTGGAAGCCAGTCATGTCCAACTCTAGGTTTCAGTGCTCATCTCAATTTATAGCCAAAGAGCCAGCACTGTTTGCTTCTGCAGACCTTTCCATGGACATGTAGCAGGCATGACTAAACATAGAATGCTGTTTCCCTTCTCACTGAAGTGGTACTTATTAATCTATTTGCAATTTCTTGCTTTCGAAAGGCTAGGACAGCAGGATCTGGGGCAGAGATGGGAGCTCACTTGGCTCTCGAACTGCTGACCTGTCAACCTTCCAGTCGTCAAGTTCAACATCTTAGCCATGAAGACACCACAGTCCTTTGTAGGAGAAGGCACAGAAAAAAATCATGCAGCCATTGGATGCTAAATGTACATGATAAGAGGAAACATGCAGGAAAAAATGGGTGCATGTTTTCATCTCTTTCCATCAACAAGTTGCAAATTGATGTGGAAACAGGAAAGGACAAGGTAAAGATGGGAGAAACCAGATGGTAGAAGTAAGAGATCAGTTCTTTCTCTGCTGTTGGAGTAACTTCAGGGATTCACTGGAACAGTATGACTTTTACAGACTTAATTCAATGGTTGCGATGTTTCTGGAGTTTGCAGTCGTGTAATGTTTGTGAGGAAGGGAATCATTGGCTTCCAAGTGGAGGGGAAATTCTGCTAACCACGTTTCTCCAGGAGCCTTAATACAATTAAAATAATGAGATAAGGCAATCATTAAGTCAAACTTCATTTCTCTCTCTTTCTTCAGCAAAAGGCTGATGACAAACTAGGGAAAGCAATTGGTGATTGAATTAGACTTACCACAAAGGAGTTCATTATGTTAGAGTAGCCAATAAAAACTATCATCTATCAATGTGCAGGATAGTCTAAAAACCACTTAGCAAGAAAGTACTCCTCATTTCTGCTTTTCTGTCAGTTATCACAAAACCTGCCAGTCCATGATCTTGTCCATGCAAAGGGCTGTGGAATAGAAGAAACTTCCTTATGTCAAGTCCTGTTCATTGTTTTATCTGGCTCAGGATTGTCCATGTTGACAAGCATGGATCCACTGAAACTTTTTCAAGTTCATGGCTGAAATCCTTTTCCACCACTCCATGTGCAGAAGTCAAAGTTGTGCAAATGATATGCAAATTGCATTGAGGTAGAAGTGATGTTCACAAGGGACTTCTGCAAGTGTGTAACACCGTAGGTGATCCTTGAATCACATTCTGCCATTTAGCAACACAGGCTACCCTTCCAGTGCTTCCAATTCATGAACATATCAGGTGCTATCTGAAATTTTGGTCAACTTGCACAGCACAGCATTCACACAGTATGTAGCTGTGCAAATTGGCAATTTTCTACAAATAAATGGCAATTATGCAAACTGAGAATTTTGTACCACAAGAATGCCATAGAGCAGTGGTAGTGAACCTATGTCATGCAGAGGCCTTTCTGTGGGCACACATGCTGTTGACAGCAAGCCCCGGTCAGCCCGGCCAGCACCAATGGCAGCACCACTTTCCCACTCACCCAATCCTCTCCCTCCACCAATGAGGAGGCGAGAGGACAGGCTGAGGAGGAGGCGGGGAAGAGGTGAGGTGACCAGACATCCCACCACCACCATGTGATGTCACATGGGTGCATGGGCATGTGCAGTGCCTGCCTGTGTGCCTCCTCCTCCTCTTTGGGCACTCAGTCTCTAAAAGGTTCACCATCATTGCAATAGAGCATGTGAGGAAAATCATCATTATCCTTTTGGTTTGAAGAAAATAATGTCACTTTGTTTATGCCTAGCCTGTAAGGGTTTCATGCTCTTCATTCGGAACTACTGCTAAACCAGCGGTTCCCAACCTCCGCCCCCTGTGCCAGATCTGGCCCCTGGCCAAATTCATCTGGCCCCTGGGCCAAATTTCTGCCAATGCCAGAAGTGCACCAATGTTACTGGAAGTGCAGAAATTGCCACATTTTTGCACTGAAACACTGTGAAAATGTGGCAATCTCCCCCCCCCAAATGGCGCAAAGATGTTCTTTCCTTGCTCCCTCCTCCAAGGGAAATGGTGGAGGTGGGGAAAATACCCAGAAACTTGGCACAAATTCACACACCACTGCCACTGCCGGTGGAAAGAACTATGTGACCAACCCCTCAGCTGACTAAGGGGGCATGGTCAGGCCCCTGGCAGGAAAAGGTTGGGAACCGCTGTGCTAAATCAAACCATCTTATATATATTTGCTTTTTGCTGAAGTTCTGGAGGCTAAACTGGCTGTTGAACATTTAGGAAACACCTCTTCTAGTTAATTAATTTATATTTGGCAATCATTATTTCTTGAACCCCCAGATTACAAGCCTCTCTTTTTGTCTCTTGTCTGTCATCTGTTTCCTACATTTGTGATATATTTCCCAAAAGGCAACATTTTAATCCTCAAGGCTATTTTACTAGCAATTATCTAGCTATGTCCCTCTAATGTCTCTTTCTGATGTGCTAAAACATGGTTAAGAAAAGGAAGGTGGTGGGGTTGGGGTTAATGGAACCACTATTAATCAACCACAGGATTATTACTCTTGTGATCATTGTGAGATGCCACTGCCGAATTTTGAATGGTGCCTTAAATTACTGGGATAGAAAGTAAAATAGATAGCTTTATTAAGCCATTTCTCCATATCTGTTGTATTTCTTTATACACAGTGGGTATTATCTCTGTGTTGTTTTTTTTTAAAAAGTTTCAGACTGCATAACAATTTTATTTGAGAGGCAAAATTAAAAGGGATGCATTTCAGGGAAAATGCCCCTAATATTTGGTGTCCATCTTCCAGGCACCAAACTCCCAATTACTTCTGAATCTCATTTGCCACTACAAAATACTCATCTGAACAGGAAGATTAAGGTGCTCTCTCTCAAGGGGAAGCCACGGGAGAACAAAGGATGACAGCTTAGGCAGCAGCTTGAAAGCTTCCTGTTCTCTGGGCAGGAAAAACTATTTCATACAAACTTTGGCCATTCTGCACATTATAACTTAAAAAGGAAACTTTCCCTCTAAAGAAATGTATGACCCATGCAGAATGACTCAAAGTGCAGAACTACAGCATTTTATAGGGTAGATATGTCCAAGTTGGTGATGAGTGTGATGACTTTACACAGGTCCATCTGGATTGCTGGTGAGCCTTCTCTGATGACTCTGTACATTGTCTGAATCATAGGCAATGTGTTCATGATAGATATCATAAAAGTCATACTTTTTCTGGAAAAGTCTTCAAAAAAGTATCTTGCAAAGCTAGCTACTCTGGGGCATTATTTCTACATTTACTTGCTTCCTGAAGAACCAGAGTATCCATCTTGTATTTCCTGCACATTACAGAGGATTTCCCCCTCCCCCTCCTCCCCTCCCCTCCCCTCCCCTCCCCCTCCCCCTCCCCCTCCCCTCCTCCTCCTCCTCCTCTTCTTCTTCTTCTTCTTCTTCTTCTTCTTCTTCTTATTATTATTATTATTATTATTATTATTATTATCCTTATTCTTATTCTTATTCTTATTCTTATTCTTATTCTTATTCTTATTCTTATTCTTATTCTTATTCTTATTCTTATTCTTATTCTTATTCTTATTCTTATTCTTATTCTTATTCTTATTCTTATTCTTATTCTTATTCTTATTCTTATTCTTATTCTTATTCTTATTCTTATTCTTATTCTTATTCTTATTCTTATTCTTATTCTTATTCTTATTCTTATTCTTATTCTTATTCTTATTCTTATTCTTATTCTTATTCTTATTCTTATTCTTATTCTTTTGCACCACAAAGTAGCATTAAAACAATGGAACATTCTGAAGGTACAACTGTTGGTTTTTAGCCCATTCCCCCCCCACAATGATGGGGTTCACAATTGCTCACACTGAAGAGGACAAACTGGGGGCAGGCAGTGCACATCCCAGTACAACTCCCCAGCCTGTTGCAAATGTGAATGGAAATGAAAATGAAAAGTGAAGCAAATATTCTAAAGGAGAATGTATGCCGGGCAGCGATGCACTGCAAAATTTTTGACTACCTACTCTGTGGGCTGGCCAAATCTGAGGGTGGGGCCAAATCTGTGGGTGTGGCCAAACATCCTGCATTATGGGCTATGGAGGTGGGTGTGGCCAACCAAGTGGGCGTGGCCTTGGGAAATTTCCACTACCGGTTCTGCAGAACCTGACAGAACCTGCTGCAGTGCATCACTGATGCCGGGCTGTCAATCATCTATCTGACCGTGAGGCTTTTGCTACTCGTCTTTGGGTTAAGGTTGAGTCAAAATGATAAAGAAAATAGGAAAGTTGTATCATCAATATCATCCATAAGTTGTATCATCAATAAGTTGTTTAGATTATCTATCTATCTATCTATCTATCTATCTATCTATCTATCTATCTATCTATCTATCTATCTATCTATCTATCTATCTATCTATCTATCTATCTATCTATCTATCTATCTATCTATCTATCTATCTATCTATCTATCTATCTATCTATCTAAATGAATAGAAATTGCCTATACTTTAGAAGGCCTTATGTTTTTTTCTTCTTCTAGTAATGGGCTCAGAGATGAACCACACACTTCTACTAATGGCTAATTGGAAGTAAGCCTCATTAAGTTCAATTGGACTTGCTCCCAAATAAAATGTGCTGAAGAATTAGCAAAAATCCATTAGAGAAAAAAAGTTATAGGGGAGAGAACATTTTCACACAAAAAAAATCCTTGTGATGATCAGTACCCATTTTATCCAGTTTTTTACAGAAGCACTATGGTTCTGAAGACAGGTGGTTGTACACCATTCCTTCATGGAGAAATCTCTCTTTTGCCACCCCTTCTTGTACATTCTGGGAAACTCATTTATTTACATGTTGATAAATCAGAAGAGTGGTTTATCTGAAACTCAACATCCAAAACACCAAGATCATGGCATCCGGTCCCATCACTCCCTGGCAAATAGAAGGGGAGGAAATGGAGGCAGTGACAGACTTTGCCTTCTTGGGATCTAAGATCACAGCAGATGGTGACTGTAGCCATGAAATAAAAAGGCGATTAATTCTTGGGAGGCAAGCTATGAGAAACCTAGGCAGCATAATAAAAAGTAGAAACATCACCCTGCCAACAAGGTGCATAGTTAAAGCAATGGTCTTCCCAGTAGTAATGTATGGCTGTGAGTGCTGGACCATAAGGAAGGCTGAGCGCAGAAGAATAGCCTTTGAACTGTGGTGTTGGAGGAGATTCTTGAGAATCCCCTGCACTGCAAAGAGAGCAAATCTGTCAATCCTAAAGGAAATCAACCCTGACTGCTCCTTGGAAGGACAAATACTGAAGCTGAAACTCTAGTACTTTGGCCAACAGATGAGAAGAGAGGACTCACTAGAGAAGGCCCTGATGCTCAAAAATATCAAAGGGAAAAAGAGAAGGGGGCACCAGAGGATGAGATGGCTAGATGGCATCATTGATGCGGTGGGCATAGATCTGGGCAGACTACAAAGGATGGTAGATGACAGAGGAGCCTGGCGTACGGTGGTCCATGGGTTCATAAAGAGTAAGACTCGATTGTGTGACTGAACAATAACAAAATCAGAAGCCATGTCTTTAATTCTTTCTGACTCTTAGCAATGCACTGTAAATTAACCTCTTACTATTTGATCATGCCATGATAGATGCAGGAAATAAGTGGTTTGCATTGTTAGTAGGCCTTAGAGACCGAAAACTTGCCCATACTAAGGAGGTATTATCTGTGGGTAATTTTTCTTCTTGGGGAGTCGAGGAGTAGAAAGAGTTGTCAATACAACTGAATGGCTAGATCCATCTTTGTAACTGAAGCTCAGGTGAAAAGCCATCTTTGGGGAATGTCAGTAGCTACTGAAGAGCGAAAGATATCCACAAGTGGCATTGTATGAAAATCTAATTGTATTTGTAGCTTGATTGTTACTTGCTCACTCACTCTTTTTTTGTTATTTTAATGAACATGCTTGCTAGTAAATCTTTCCAGGATGCTAATGTGGAGCGGCTGATCAGAAATTAAGTGTCTCCTTGAATTGATGCTCAATTCTCACCTTCTAAGTACAGATTGTGCCTCCAGGGAAGCGACAGCTTCCAGCAGGGACACACAAACAGCAAATCTGCAATAATTTCTAACAGATTGTGCTCAGAAGGAAGTCACACTAGCATTTGTTTCAAGTTGGTCTCAGGCTGGCACCACAGGTTTGATTTTCAATTTTAGTTTAATCCCGGCATTGTTAAAAAACAACAACAACAACAACCTTCACTGATAAAATCAAAGGTTCATTGAACAGCTACTGTTCAAGAGAACCTTTAAATAGGAAAATGGATTTTATTCTGGAGAAAATGCCAATTAAAATAGCCAGTTAGATCACATAAAAAATCCATATTTTGGATGTATTCATTAATGTAGATGTCATACTTTGAATTGAACACAAGCCAAAACAACATTTGATACTGATGAGAAGCTAAGAATTTTCCAATGTGCTCTATATATTTTTTATTTTCTTTAATGGTAGGTGGCATCAGGCCCAGCCATGAAAACCTCAGGAGGCCGTCCCAGCCCATAATATTTTCATGCCTCAGGCTAAAAAACAAAGGAGGAAGAGAAACTGTAGCAGAATGCTGATATAAAGGTCTTGATCTTAACCTTCACTTCTGTGGTCTGTCCTTCCCAGAATAAACACCCATTGGCCCAGTAACCTGTGGTCAAAGATAGATATATTATTCCATCTACTGCATCTCACAGTAGATAGAATAATATATATATGCTGCATCTCACAAAGGAGCTTCATTGGCTCAGTGGTTAAGAAGCTCAACTTTTCAGCTGGATGGTCGGGAAGTCGGCAGCTCGAGACCCGGGTACTGCATGATGGTTTGAGCACTGTCCCAGCTCCTGCCAACCTAGCAGTTTGAAAGCAAGACATTGCAAGTAGATAAATAGGTACCACTTCGGTGGGAAAAGGTCTTGGGGACATGAAAGGAGCCACATTTGGGAGTCCTCTGAGTGGAGTTTCCCCAGCAAAAATCCTTTCAGCCCAGAATAATTTCTTATTATACTGCATCTCACAGAGTAGCCATACATATGAAATCCACAGCTGAGTGGGATTTCAATAAAAGCTATATTTAAGGGGCTTAGTGGTTAAGACACTGAACATGATGACTGGAAGGTCAGCAGAACAGCAGTTCAAGACCTGAGTGCTGCACAAGGGAGTGAGCTTCCATCTTTGTCCCAGCTCCTGCCAACCTAGCAGTTCAGAAGCAAGAAATTGCAGATAGATAAATAGGTACCACTTTGGTGGGAAGGTAAACAACATACCATGCACTCTGGTATCTAGTAATGCCTGCCACATTTCCATGCAAACATCTGCAGACACAGACAGAGCTAACACTTTGGCTACTAACGGAGATGAGGACCATACCCTAGAGTTGGTTATGACTAGCTTTCGAGCAACCTTACTTATATTTAAGTAGCACTCCGGTGTTGAGGGATGTCTGCCACATATCCATGGAAACGTCTGCAGATGCAGTCAGCGCTGGCTCTTTTAATATAAACAGAGAAGAGCACTGAATCCTAGAGTTGGATATGACTGGCTTTTGAGCAAGGGCGACCTTTATCTTTACCCTCTTAACATCCAGCAAACACAGCCAGTGTCCATGTTGGCTAGATAAGTCAGAGAGTTAAGTTCCTGGCTCTGGAGCCAGAGGTTGGGAGTTCAATTCCTCACTGTATCTCCTGAGGGGCGATGGAGGGGGAGAGGCAATCTTAAGCAAGCTGCCCAGTCTCAGAGTGAATCACACCTTCCCTGCTCCCCCCCAAACACCCCAGGAAGGGAAAGTGGGTCCCTTCCACCTCCCCACTTCATCCCCTACTCACCCTGACACAACCTCCTCACCGGCAGCCTCCTCTCTCTCACACACACACTTTAGTGTTCAAGGAATGAAGAAGCAGACGAATGAAATAGTGAAATTCAGCTCTTTATTAGTGGGGTTAGAACACAGTTTGGATGGGGCAAAACTCGGACTTATATACACTATAAACAGTAACAGTAACAATAATACAACAAGCCCATTGGCTAACAGAGTGTGCACATTTTTCGATCCACTTATTTGCATAAGAATAGATGCATGAGAAAAGATACATTCCGCTCCTGTCAGAAAACACAGTTTACATACATAACACACACACACCTGCCTTGCCCGCCAATTATTATCTGTGTGTTGGTGGTTGGGGTGGGTTTTTTTTTTTGGGGGGTGCGCACACACCTCAAAACCACCCCAACCACCCAATCACACATAATAACTGCCCGGCAGGGCCGGGCAAAAAATTCTAGTAGATATATAAAAACAGAGGTGTGATCTTGTATGTGCTCTATAGAAATCCATACCCCTAGACTGATCCTGCTGAAAATTGGCACATATGTACCTCGCCCTCCGGAGACCAGCACTGGGGTGGTCATGAGCCCCATGGGGGGGGGTATGCTCCTAAATTGATCTGAAAAGGGAAGTATACTTGACAGGAAGGTGTGTGTGTGTCCACGTGATGTCATAGTGATGCTAAGGTCATAGCCCCAGGTAGGTCACCCAATTGTGACATCATTGTGATGTAATCAAGCTGGCTAATGTCACAGTCCCAGGTAGGGACACAAAGGGGACACATGTATAGGAAGGATAAGGGTGGACCGTCAACGGAGAAGCAGGATAGATGAGGGAAGAGAGAGACAAAAGAAGGGAGGCAGGAGTGACCCACACACACCCCATGAGGTTTCCATGGGAAAGGCTGGCCTATGGCAAAAAAAACGAGCAAGGCTGGGTAATTGGCTAGTTATTAATATAAGCTTAAACCTCTTCCTTTGAGGAAGGGAAATTTGAGAGCAAGTATATCAGTTTTAAGAATGAGCAAGAAGCTATGCATAGTCTTAGGTCAAGATCAAGGTCTCTCTTGCTTGAAAGCCAGGTGTGCCCAACTCTAGAGGGTGGTGCTTATCTCTATTTACAACCAAAGAGCCAGTGCTGTCTGCATCTGCATTCATTTCCATGGTCATGTGGCAGGCATGGCTAAATGCTGGAATGCATGGAATGCTGTTACCTTTCCTGCCAAAGTGGTCCCTATTTATCTACTTGCAACTCAGGGACATAGCCAGAAGGGGGCTGGGGGCAGCGGCAAAAAACCTCCTGAGCAACCCACCCTGGGATGCCAATGATATATGTGTGTGACATTGTTGTCCCTCCTGTAGAATTCCTGCTACAGCCCTGTTGCAATTTCTTGCATTCATACTGTTAGGTTGGCAGGAGCTGGGGCAGGTGACAGAGCTCACTCTGTCATGCAGCACTTGGGACTCAAACCGCTGACCTGCCGGATGTCAAACTCAGCATCTTAACTACTGCAAAGTCTTAGCAATTAGCAGACAAAGGTATCATGGGGGAATGGGTGAGTCTACTAATAGATTGTGGTGAATCAAGTGGTTAAGATGCTGAACTCAATGACTGGAAGGTTGGAGTTTGATTCCCGAGTACTTCATGACAGAGTGAGCTCCCGTCTCCGTCCCAGCTCCTGCCAACCTAGCAGTTCAAAAGCAAGACATTGGAAGTAGATAAATAGGTACCACTTCGGTAGGAAGGTAAATTGTGTTCCGTGCACTCTGGTGTCTAGTCATGCCTGCCACATGTTCACAGAAAAGCCTGCAAACGCAGACAGTGCTGGCTCTTTGGCTATAAACAGAGATGAACACTGAACACTAGAGTTGGATACAACTGGCTTTTGAGCAAGGGTGACCTTCACCTTCACCTACTAGTGGAATTCCCATGGTAAAGACTGAGATGGACAAATGGGTGACATTATCTACAGTTCTCCGTCTAGCTAACTAAATTATTGTTTTAGGGGAAATTATTTGCATTCCACCTTCCCTTGTGGATTCCTCTCCTGATCTTAGCGTGATTAGCAATGCTTGAAACTTGGTCATCATTTCTCCACCAATGCCTCTCATCCATCCATCAATGTCCTCCATAAATATGAGTCTGGGTTGAATCATTCTGAGCCATCAGCTTTCTCGCAGTCTTGAAGAAATGAGCACCAGTCCTTTCCTGTCAAGGTCTCCACATCCTCTGTGGCAAGGAAGCAGGAAGCATGGACTATGAAGCAAGGAAGACCTAGCTCTGGGGACAACCATCTGACCACTTAAGGTGTTCATATATTTCTCAACAAGTTCAACAAAAGTTTTTTTTAACAAGAAGGAAGGAAACAGGGGAAAGAGGTCTAGAAGGAAATCTACATGGAAAACAATAACCATTGGCACATGTATACTGCAAGTCCAATTCAAGCCCAAAGATATACATTCTCTGCCCATCTGATCTTCTTGAAATGAAACTCTAATTTTGAGACAGCTGTCTTAAGCATTTATACTGAGCTTCATTTCTTTTGAAATGGTGATTGAAGTGTCTGCCTTCCCTCCGGACGATTGGAAGGGAATTTTTTAAAAAAATTGGCTCTGCTACTGCATGATAAACAACAGCCTGATGGCAGGGATTGAGTGGGAGAAGTAATGTCATCACTTTATGTCTGGTGTGTCTGTAAGTCTAGTAGTACAGGATTAGGGCCAGTACTGAAAGCGAGCCTTTCCCTTCAGTAGTGGGTCATTGTTGTCGACGATGACTGCAACTCATATCCAAGAATACATTTTTTCCTGAAGCAGGGAAAATGTCACTGACATGAATTTGTTTAAGGTGGTTCCCATCTGGCCATGATGGAGGAAAGAACTCACTAGTCAAGGAGTAACATTAACTCAACCTCCCTGTTATGTATGCATATCAATGTACTGTAAAGCTATCAAGATATAAATGTTCCATCACAATTACAATGTATCTCAGCTGAAAGGAACGCGAGCAAGCAACCCCTTGGGGCAGCTGCGAGCGTTCAGCCTCACATGGTTCACATTGCTCAATCACGGACAGCCGCGGGAAATGCCTCCGCATTCAGCAGAATGAAGATACTCGCATTCAGCAGAATGAAGATACTCGCATTCAGCAGGAAGAAGATACAACTGCGAGAGTAAGGCGTGCCTGGGCGAGGCCACGCCGACAGTAGCCAATGAGCTACCGTGCTGCAAGATTCAAATGTATAGTCCTCAGTATATAATGAGATGTACCACCACCATTACCCCCATGCTTCACCGGAACACCATGCAATAAACCTGTGTTAAACCAACCCTTCGGTTGTTCTGTTGTCTTTGGTCCCATACACTAAACTCCCCTATGTTACTTGAAGGACACTGAATAGGCTGAAGGTCAGAGTCCCTAAAGCTAAGACCAACATGCTCAAGCGAGGACTGCTGGTGTAAAATAACACACTGTGTGAATGTGAAGAAATACAGCATCTGGCTCATTTGCTGGTCTGCTGATCACCACTGGAAACATATACCAATGAAGATTTAATTTTGGCCAACAACAAATTCAAGAAAGTGGCAGTTCAAAGTGGCAGTTCATTGTGGCAGTTCAAAGTTTGATCAGGACAGAAAAGAAGATGACATTAAAGGTACTACACATGATTTTTTAAAAGTTGAAAACAAAACAGAACACACACAAAATCTTTGTCCTCCTCAAACTTTGCTCTGAGACTTCTCTCCCAGCCTTGAGAACCACTGAAGCCCATTGCCTTCCTCAGACCTCATTTGATAATCATAAACTGGAAAAGGACTAGGTGGTGAGTTGGAGGAACAATCACTGATTTTGGACTGAGGGTTGACCACACTGTGTTTACTTATTCTTTCTGTGCATCACCATCTGGCCAGGTTATCCTGCTTTGGTAATAGAGTAGACCCCACTGCCAGCGACTCAACACAGAGTGTCAGGCAGCTGTTAACTAACCTGACACCCCCCCCCCCCCGAGGACTAATGGCTTGGGTGCCCAAATCCACAAGGAAGGGTGATGGTCCTCAACTGGATTAAATCCCACTTTAATCCATCTTGATGGAGGGCAACAGCTTCATCAATACTTGTTGTTCAGTCACATAATCGAGTCCGACCCTTTGTGACCCCATGGACCACTGCATGCCAGGCTCCCATATCTTCTGCCATCTTCTGCAGCCCACTCAGCTCTATGCCCATTGCATCAACAATGCCATCTAGCCACCTCATCCTCTTCCGCCTGCTTCTCCTTTTGCCTTCGATCTTTCCCAGCATCAAGGCCTTCTCAAGTAAGTCCTCTCTTCTCATTTGGTGACCAAAGTACTCTAGCTTCATATATACTGGCCTGGGGCCAAGGAGGACTTTGCATGCCCAAAGGGCTCAGGACCAGAAAGTGACTCAAGGAACTGGATCAATGGTACAAAGGTTATGCTGCAATGCGGAAGGCAGATGAAAGGCCGCTGCATTGTATTCTCAGGACAGTCTTCATGGCTCTCTTCTCATTTGGTGGCCAAAGTACTTTAGCTTCATCAATACTGGCCTAGGGCTAATGAGGACTTTGAATGCCAAAAGGGTTTAGGAACAGAAAGTTACTCAAGGAACTCGATCAGTGTTATGGGTGTCATGCTGTGATGCGGAAGGCAGATGAAAGGCCACTGCATTACACTGCCTCAGGACAGTATTCATGCCTGATCACCATGAGAATTGCCTATATTCAGATTCAGATATGGCAGAAAAAGAAGAAGTGCATCCCTTCATATATGTTTAAAGTGAGCATATGTTTTTTACTTCTGCAAAATGCACGGCAAACTTCACAAGATGGCTGAATTTCTCCGGCCAGGTGCACATTGTGCCCTGAAGGATGGAAAATGGATACACTCATGGAGAATTTTCACCCTAACCAAATTCTTTTTCCTCTCTATAGTGAGATATATCTTTCTTATGCAGGCATCTCAGCACCTTTGCAAGGTGTAATAACCTGAGCTATGGATGCTATTGTTGGAGGAGTGGAGAAAGTTAAAAATAGTTTGCAACCGGCAAAGCATTTCTATTCCTAACATTCAGCTCTGTTCACAAAAGTGTAATTCAGCCTCTACGATCCACACTGTCTTGTTTTTCCCTGGGCTCCATCCTCCTTCATCTAGACCTCCAAGTGCAATAAGCAAACAGCCGTATGTTTTCCCAATTACATTTTTATCACTTGTCTCTGTCTCCATCCCCCAGACAGACCCCTGATATTAATTCAGGCAATCAATTTTGGTGAGATAGGAGCTGTTCATTTTTTACTGATAAAAGTTTAAACAAAGACCTAAATTATTAACGGGGGAATGTTGAATTCTTTTTCACATGGCCTAGGAGGAACCAGTTGAGCCCAGAAGAGAGATAGCTCTATATGATATGCTTGACACTTCTTTTGCTTTGATAAAGACAAAATCCTTCCCTGTGAGAATAAGTCCTCCAATCTAAGTTTCTAGTGTGTTGTATCCACCCTTTGTTCTTTTCTTAAGACCTGCCAGATATTGTATCTGGAGGGATGACCAAGAGATGCTGTACCTGCAGATGATGTTGAGGTTGACACATCAGCAGAAGTAAAAAGATCAGAGATGTGTTTGCAATTAAAAACATACTTTTCATCAAGACAGGTTCCAGATTGTATGGATCCCTTTAGACAAATGTTAAGGTAGCCACAATGATTTGAAATGATTTGACACACATATGACTGGAAGCAATTCCTGACGAAGATGAAATTAGAAAGTACAAAAGCAGCTGAATGCAGCTGAAAGCTAAGAAGAAGGAAATTGTGGCTATGAAAGAACTACGTAGGTTTAATGCTGACAATGAAGAAAATAAATCTTGAAAGTTCTTGCGTACCTGGGTTCAATCATGAATCAAAATTGAGAGTACAGCCAATAAATCAGAAGAAGACTGAGACTTGGAAAGGCAGCTAATGAAGGAACTAGGACACAAATACTCAAGTGTAAAGATGTATCACTGGGGATCAAGGCCAGGAACATCCACACGCCAGTTCAGTCTGCAACAAAGCACCCCTTCTTTGTGATTCAATCGTAGGGGAGCGGGCCGACCTGGCATGTATCACCGAGACCTGGCTGACACCCGAGGATTGGGTACCTATATCAGAAATGTGTCCAGCCGGGTTCGGGGTGTGGCATCAGCCTAGGGGTATGGGGAAGGGTGGTGGCGTCGTGATTGTAGCCCGGGAATCATTGGGAGTTACCAGGGGCACCGCTCCACAGGTGCAGGGTTGTGAGCTGCTGCTGCTTCGGTTGGGCCTCAAGAGTCAGTTGGGAATCCTACTTCTGTACCTGCCCCCTTGCAGAGTTGCAGATTCCCTGCCTGACCTGCTTGAGGCAATTGCAGCATTGGCATTGGAGCTCCTGGGACTTATGGTCCTGGGGGGGACTTCAATTTGCCATCGTTGGGGTCGGCTTCTCGGGCTGCTCAGGAGTTCATGGCTTCCATGGCATCTATGGGCCTGACTCAAGTAATTGGGGGTCCCACCAGGAGTAGCAGCCACTCCCCTGACTTAGTTTTTCTGTCGGAGCGGTGGGTGAGTGATCTGATATTACATCATATAGAGATAACACCAGTGCCATGGTCAGATCACTATCTGGTCTCACTTGATTTTCGGGGAGTGACGCGTCACTGTAGGGAGGCTGGACCCACTAAATTGGTCCAGCCCCGGTGATTTATGGACTCAGAGAGATTTCAGATGGAGCTGGGACACTTTCCTCCGGACAGGCTACGCAATTCGACTGAGACCTTGGTTGCCCTCTGGGAAAAGGAGGTGGCATTGGTCTTGGATAGAATCGCGTCAATGTGGCCTCTCCCTTCTCGCAGACCGCGTTGCTCTCCCTGGTATACTGATGAGCTGAGGGAGTTGAAGTGGGTTAGGAGATGCCTTGAGCGCCATTGGGTGAAGACCCGGTGTGAATGTGACCAAACACGAGTTAGAGCTTCTATTAAAGCCTACCTCATGGCGATGATGGTTGTGAAGCGCCAGTACTTCACCTCCTTCATTGCCTCTGCTGATAATCATTCAGCGGCCCTGTTCTGGGTTACCAGGTCCCTTCTGGGTAAGGGGGGGGCTGGTCCTGGGTGGCAGGGATCAGCTGACGATTTTGCTGACCATCTTGCAGAGAAAGTTGCTCGCATCCGTGTGGGGTTTAATCCTGACGTGGAAATTGATCACCTGGGGTGGGCTGGAGCGGAGTCTAGCCATGTTATCTGGGATCGGTTCGATCCCATTGCCCCTGATGAAGTGGACAGGCTCCTTGGAGCTGTGCGAGATACCACTTGCTTACTTGACCACTGCCCGGCCTGGCTGGTTAGAGCTGCCAAGGCAACAACGGGCAGTTGGGTTGGTGCAATGGTGAATGCCTCTTTGCGGGAGGGGGTGGTTCCGGTAGTTTTCAAACATGTGCTGGTTCGCCCCCTCCTGAAGAAGCCATCGCTCGACCCTACTGTTATTTCTAATTTCAGACATATCTCCAACCTTCCCTTTGTGGGGAATGTGTTGGAAAAAGCAGTGGCTCAGCAGCTCCAGGGGGTTCTGGATGATATGGATTATCTGGACCCGTTTCAGTCAGGATTCAGGCCCAGTTATGGTACCGAGACGGCATTGGTCGCACTCTTGGATGATCTTTGGCGGGAGCGGGATGGAGGCAACCCCTCTGTCCTGGCTCTTCTTGACCTCTCAGCAGCTTTTGATACCATCGACTATGGTATCCTTCTGGGCTGACTCTGAGGATTCGGGGCCCAGGGCATGGTGTTGTCTTGGTTTTCCTCATTTCTGGTGGGCCAGACTCAGTCGGTGTCTTTAGAGAGTAGGTTTTCCAGCCCTAGGTTGCTCCCATGTGGGGTGCCTCAGGGCTCTGTACTCTCGCCTCTATTGTTTAATATCTACATGAAACCGCTTGGTGAGATCATTCGTTCCCATGGGGTGAGGTATCATCAGTATGCAGATGATACCCAGCTGTACATCTCAGCTCGTGGGGACCCGAGTGATGCAGTTGAAGTCCTGACCAGATGTCTGGAGGCTATTCGGGTCTGGATGGGGGACAACAGGCTTCAGCTGAATCCTGGCAAGACTGAGTGGCTTTGGGTGCGGGGTCCCGTGTTATCCTGGGAGTTACCATCTTTGGTCATGGCTGGGACATCTTTGTCACAGTCAGATTTGGTGCGCAATTTGGGGATCCTTCTGGACTCGTGGCTACTGCTCGAAGAGCAGGTGGCAGCCGTGGCTAGGAGGGCCTTTGCACAGCTTCATGTCATTTACCTACTGCACCCGTTCCTTGCTCATGGTCACTCATGCTCTGGTCACCTCCAGATTGGATTATTGTAATGCGCTCTACATGGGGCTGCCCTTGGTGACCATTCGGAGGCTTCAGCTGGTCCAGAATGTGGCTGCCTGGGTCGTGATGGGGAGCGGGCATTATGCTCGCGTCTCACCACTTCTCCGGGAGCTGCACTGGTTGCCGGTGTGCCTCCGGGTGCAATTCAAGGTGCTGGTTTTGACCTTTAAAGCCCTTCATGGCATTGGACCAGGTTACTTAAGAGACCACGTCGCCACAAGGAATTCAGCCCGTCCTACTCGGGCAGACAGGAGGGGTTCACTGGTGGTCCCATCAATGAAAGAAGTACATCTTATTGGGACCAGGAAAAGAGCCTTTTCCGTGTCTGCCCCAGCCCTGTGGAACCTATTACCACCTGATTTGCGTCTCCAGACAGATCTACTCCCCTTTAGAAAGAGGCTGAAGACATGGCTCTTTCAGCAAGTTTGGGGCACGCTTGACTCTACCAGTCAGGCCTGGTGGCTGATTTAGCCTATGTGAGGGGCTGCCCCCCAGGCTTGGCTATTCTGTTTTTACAGGGCTAGGGTGGGGGTGGGTTGTTTTTTTAATGTCGATTTGTTTGTGTTTTAATGCTGGTTTTAATTGGGGTGTTAGGTTTGCTTTTAGTTATTGTCATTGAATTGTTTTTATTGTAATTTTTATTATATTGTTAGCCGCCCAGAGTGGTGTACTCACCAGGAGGGCGGGATATAAATGTGCAAAAATAAGTAAATAAATAAATATTATATTCTTATTTACTAAGAGATAAATTTTGTCCATGAAGCCCTTGTAAATTTCACAAACTTGCCCTTGCCCTTGCTCTTGTTCTTGTTCTTGTTCTACCCAAAGCTATAGCACTCATTCCTTTATTGGAGACAGGAAATTACCAATGATGTGCCAGCCAAATAGCTGAATCATTTCCACAGAAGCTCTCCATCTAATTCCCTGCCCCCCAAAGTTATGACAAGCAAAGAGAATTTCTTTGTTTTAAGAAACCAGAGTGTATAACAAGATAGAGTGCACCATTTAAGGCTTCCACTGAAGTGGGACCGGCCAAAACCTGACTTGAAAATTAAGAGTCTTCTTTGTTCCACAAGGAATTCACAATGAAGTCTCCACAGAGAGGCAGTGGGAATTTTTCTTGCAAGCACAAAAGCCTGACAATTAGACCTGTTTGTTCTTTGGTCCCAGGCCAGCTCTGCTATGAAGGCAAAGTGATGCAAATACATCAGGCAACAGATAGAGGGAAAATATGTTTTCATCACTGGTAGTTTGGAAAATCCATAAAATAATTCATTATGCAATTATTGCAAGGAAAGGTTACATTAAGTACCCACCCACCCCAACCCAAGGTATCTTGCTGCTACTAATATAGCAATGTTTTGTTTAAAAAAAACCAACACATCATGTTGGTCACTATTTTCATCATCTTTTCAAAAACATTATCCCTTTATATAAAGTAAAACTGCCCTAAACTAGGGGTGGCGGGGGAGGGGGGCAGAAACTTATCTGAGAAAAGCATTATAAACATTTAAAGCAGGTTTGGCCAAATTTATGAGGTGAGTGCCCCCCCCCGAATATTATACTGTGCACAGGACCTTCTGGATGTTGTATCATTCCCCAAAATTCCCCCCTATATATATCAACACTAGCCTCTGTCAATTTAAAAAAAAAACATTTTGTGCTTGTATGTTATTATACACTCTGTATGAAAAATAGTGTGGGGGTTATGACTCACTTAAACAATGAATCACTAATCCCAAAGACCTCCAGAACTACAAAATTTATCTCTCTCTTTTTGGCTAAAAAACAGGAAAGTGAGTCAAAAGACAAAAACAAAATTTTCAGGTTCAAGGTCATACTCCCCTTGTTCCAAAGTCGTTAGGAAAAGTGAGGTGTAAAGTGTTGGTTATTACATAAAGAAGCATTAGGCTCATGCAGAATGTATAATAGTGAACGGCATGGGAACGGCAGACCAAAATGGTTGATCTAGCCCAGGAGTCTGCAAACATGGCTCTCCAGATGTTTTTGGACTTCAATTCCCAGAAGCCTTGATCAGCAGGTGTGCTGACTTGAGCTTCTGGTAACTGAACTCCAAGAACACCTGGAGAACCAAGTTTGAGGAGCCCTGGCCTAGATCCATTTCACATGGTTTTCAAGGTATTGTAGTTTGAATTCAGTTGTTCTTTTCCATGGTTATTAGAAGCTATCCTGGAGAGTTAGAGAAGCCAGGCTGTTAGGATTAAACAGAGTCTTGAGCCAAAGGTTGATTTTTGGCTAACCACAATCTTGCCTCAATTTTTATCATACCGATGGTGTTAGATACACAGCAGTGGGTCTGGAGAGCTCCAGATACTCAGAGACACATTGTTGCCCCAGCCTGCTACCTGCTACCTGCTTCAACGACATGCCTAGTCATTGGAGGGCATTTATGTTAGTCTCCTGTCAGACTCTTCCTTTTGCAGTTCTTCAGGGAGTGTTCCAAAGGACACCAATGTCACAGAGACAATGCCCATGTGACATTAGAGCAGTGGTGGCAAACCTATGGCATGTGTGCCAAAGGTGGCACTCAGAGCCCTCTCTGTGGACACATGCGCTGTTGTCCCACCTCTCTGCCCAGCAGCCCAATGGGAGAGTTTCCTCCCTCCCCCCAGCACAGAGTACACCCCACTCCTCTGCCTGGCAGACCAATGGGAGTGTTTTCTTCCTCCCCTCTTGCTGTGTTGGCATTTTGCGATAAATAAGTGGGTTTTGGGTTGCAGTTTGGGCACTCAGTTTCTAAAAGGTGCGCCATCACTGCGTTAGAGACATCAAAAGCACAGAATACATTCTTTCCATATTCCTATATTGTAGAGACACCTGGAACAAGTTCATATCTCTGCTGCTCCACAAGTATCCTGGCTGGTCAGAGAACTCTTACACCCACTGACTGCTATCTAATGAAAGCCTCATGTTTACCCGCAACACTGCCGGGTTCTATGATGCAGCATGTAGGATCAGAAGAATGATCCTGGCAGGTCCTTCAGCTAAATAAACTACCAACATTTCTTCTTCCAAGTCTAAGTCAGATGTGAAACTGCCAAAATGAAGGTAGTTTCTGTTGAGTTCATTCTGCGGTTCTTTTTACCTGACCTAGTGTGAGAAATATTAGCTGGCAACACTGGGTTGCTGTTACCAGGATGTGCCCAATTGTGTTCGGAAATACCACAATCTTTGAGGAGGCTCTTTCTGTGTACCACAGCTACCAATGCTATATCATAGGCATAGTAGCAGCTGTATCAATATTAATATTCATTTTAAATACTAATTCTTTCACTCCTTTACCTCTGAACAGGTGTGCTCCTTTTAAAATATATATTTAAGTACCCTCATCTTTTGTACTTTGCTGGTCTTGGGCCATAATAAAGAATGATTTAATTTGGTTCTTGCTTTCTGTCTCAGCTCTCGGACTCTGGCTGCAAGATATTCCATTCCACACTCTGACTCTTACTGAGAAGTTCAAGAACCATAAAAGAAAAACATCAGCCAAGGTGGGAGTTAGATAGTCATAATTGCTGACATTTTAAAATGGATTTGCATATGGAAAATAGATTATGTCAACATGATTTCTGTTAATGTTTCAGGGACAAGTATGACACCAACTGATGAAATACCTTTGAGGATGAAACTGTTTCCAAAAGAGGATACAGATCAGGGATACATAATGTAACTCTTTCAAAGTGTTTAGAATTCAGTTCTAGTCATCTCTAACCATTAGCCATGCTACCTTGGGCCAATGGCAGTGGTGGACTATAATAATTTCATGTCAGAAATTATTCTGGGTTGAAAAGATTTTTGTTGGAGAAACTCCGCTCAGGGGACGCCTGAATGAGGCTCTTTTCATGCCTTCAAGATCTTTTCCCACCAAAGCAGTCCCTATTTATCTACTTGCAATTTCTTGATTTCAAACTGCTAGGTTGGCAGGAGCTGGGACAGAGACAGGCACTCAAACCATCATGCGGTACCCTGGTCTCAAAAAGCTTGTTGGCCTTCCAGCCAACAAGATGAGCTTCTTAACCACTGAGCCACCACAATACCCTTGGTGGTAGACTGAAACTACTGGATAGTCATCTGCCTTCTATGCAAACCAACTCTAATTTATACCATACAGCCTGAGCCATGTTAAATAAATACATCAATATTTACAGACGTTTGAGGAACTTATCCTTTTGTCAACATTATAACATTTTACGGTGAAATACTGAATTTTGTTTAGACAGTATTTCACTTTCACTTAAAAATATATAATATTCATTATTCAGCACATTAGATTTCACCCCCCACCCCCACTCATATTTAGGTGTCTTTCTTATCTTGTGTATATCAAATAAGTCTCCAGGGAAGAACAATCAAGATTTGAGTGAGTCACTTTATATGTAGATGGCAGGGAAAGAAACTGTGTGTGAGATAGAAAAATATGTGCTAGTTAGAGTCAGAGAGTATCTAAGCTGTTTCCCACGTGATTTGACAAAACTTCTGTCTCCTTCTTTTGTAACTCCGTATTGATGATGTTGTGACTGTCATGGCTCAAGTGGTTAAGATGCTGACTGGGAGGCAGAAGGTCAGCAGTTCAAAACATACCTGTCAAGTATCCCGGATTGGCCGGGAAATCCCATATTTCTGCACCCGTTCCTCCCCTTTCCTGCTGCTGTCCCATATTTCAACAGTGGGGAAAGGGGTTACTGTGCATGTGTGCCCATCGCAAATGGGCTCTGTGCATTCACAAAGGGTTATGCGCATGCACAAAGGGGTTATGCGCATGCACAAAGGAGTTTTTGCCACACATGCGCACCCAGGCTGGAGCAGTTCTCATATTTTCCAGAGTGGTGCTTGATGGGTATGGTTAAAAACATGAATAAAAAAGGAGGCAAAGATATTCTCCTTCAGTTCCACAGCCTGGACCACATGGACCACAGCATGACATGCTCATCTGCCACCTTCTGAAGTCAAGGCCAGATCCACAGCCACTGTGTCAAGGATGCCGTATAGTTATCTCATCCTCTGCCACCCATTCTCCTTTTGCCTCCAATCTTCCCTAGCATCAGGGCCTTCTCCAGTGAATCCTCTCTTCTCATTGGTGGCCAAAGTACTTGCACTTCGGCTTCAGTATTTATCCTTCCAAGGAGCAGTCAGAAGTTATTTCCTTCAGGATAGACTGATTTGATCTCCTTGCAGTCCAGGGGACTCTCAGGAGTCTCCTCCAGCACCACAGTTCAAAGGCATTCATTCTTCTGCAATCAGCCTTCCTTATGGTCCAGCTCTCACAGCCATACACTACTACTAGAAAGTCCATCACTTTCTCATTGTAGATCCTGACTAACCCAACTTGCCAATATATGTCACTCAAACATTCAATTCTCATCTTGGCTGAACAAACTACTTATTTCTTTTGCTGAGGATTTGCTGATGTTCATACAATTGATATTACATAATTATTACTATTTTTTGGGGGTTAGAGTAAATGAGGAGCTTACGGATGTGGTAAAGCTAGAGGCTGGCACAAGGCAGGGCTGTCCATTATCTCCTATCTTGTTTATTATGGCAATGGAGATTTTAGCTAAAAGTATAAGGGAGGATTTAAATATAGAAGGGATCATGGGTAATAAAGTGAGTATGTATGCAGACGATACTCTGCTTATGGTGAAGCACCCGGAGCTGGTAATGGACAGGATTAAAGATCATTTACAGGTATTTCAAGCTATAACAGGATTAAAGATAAATTGGGATAAATCAGAATTGATGTTGTGTAATTTGAAATCAAGTGAGATGGGTAGGATAGTGTCGACACTTAATATACAAATCAAAGATAAGCTGAAATATTTGGGGATAATTATTTCAAACAAATTAGAAGAACTTAAACGATTGAATTATGACAGCTTGAAAGTGGAATTTAAGAATAAAATACAAGAGCTTCAGAAGTTAAAGCTGTCATGGTTCGGAAGGATTGCAATGTGTAAAATGATACTGTTACCAAAGATTAATTTTTTATTTGATACATTAGCGATCCATCTGAAAGAGAAAGAAATTAATGAGTTTCAAAAGATGTTCAACAGTTTTTGTAATGGAGGTAAAAAATCTAGGCTACCAAAGAAGTTATGGTATTTGTCTCAAAAAAAAGGGGGACTGGGTATGCCAAATTTGTTAGCATATTATCGAGCTTTCCAAGTTAAGAACGTTGTGAAGATTTTGGCAAGAGAAAAGACAATATGGGAGCAATTGGAGATGAAGGAATATAGAAATATTGGAAATATGATTTTTTTGGGAATAAAGGATAGGGTGAAAAGGTCAAATAATACTATGATGAGAGGTCTCATGGAGGTGTGGAAGAAGGTAAAAAAGGATATGGTCCCAAATCTCTCTCCAATTTTGGAATTGACTGATATGACGTGTTTCCCATTAAAGTTGGATAAGGAAAAAATGGAAATATTGGATAAAAATGGGATGCTTTTATTGAAAGATTGGTTAAAAACTTGTGATTCTGATGTTGAGCGGGAAAAAATATTTGAGATATTAAATTTGAATTGGTTTCAGAAGTTAAAGGTGGACAACTGGAACAAAAAATACAAAAAAGAAGTAGGGTTAGATAGAACATATACAGAATTTGAGGAGTTGGTAAGGAAGATTAGAAAAGGGGAAAGTAGTATTAAAGGTCTTGTAAGTAAGCTTTACAACATACTGAATAGAGGTGCAGATCCACAGGAGGATTTGAAACGGAAGTGGGAACAAAATTTGAATATAACAATTGGGGAGAATGAGTGGAAAAATAAATGGAAAAAGAGGATTATGAGAACAATGTCTGTAAGAATTAAAGAACATAATTTTAAAATGTTGTGGCAATGACACCATTAAGACTTTACCAGATGGATAATAAAAGAGATAAGTTATGTTGGAGATGTAGAGAATTTGATGGTACATATGAACATATGTGGTGGAGCTGTAAAAAAATAAGGGATTTTTGGGGAAGAATAGAAGGTGAGCTTGCTGAAATAATGGGTAGAAGTGTTAAGTTGGTGTCAAGTATCATTCTTTTAACGAATGTGTAAGGTTTGGGTTTAAACAAAGATGAAAAAGAATTATTGGAAATTGTATTGACAACGGGTAGACAATGTATAGCTAGAAAATGGAAAAATGATATAGATATACAGATTGGAGAGTGGTATAAAGAAATGTGGAGTTTAGCACTGAATGATAAATTGACATGGGAGATTAAAGTGAAAAGGGGTAACCTAAAAGAGAACAGATTTTGGAACATATGGAAACCATTTGTGGATCATTCTTGTATGGCAAATGATAGTTCGGGACCAGTACCGTCCCAAAGAAGTTTCTGGAGTTGAGCAGAAAATAAACTCTCCGGGCATTGTATATATTCACAGGGTGATTATTATTTATCCAAAGATTTGTGGTAGCACAGAAAATTTTTTATTATCTTGGATTTTGAAATAATGGCTTTTAATATTTGTTGGTTATATAGTAATTAATGAGTATAGATATTGTTTTGTGCTAACATTTAGTAATGTCTGTTAAGATGATATCATGAATTTGTTTATGTATTGTATTGTTAGTCATTGTTTTCTTTTCTTTTTTGTATGTCTTTGAAAAAATTTAATAAAAATTATAAAAAAAAGGTTGATGAATAAACAGCTCCTTTCAGTTGCTGCTGTTGTGTGACAGCACCCTAAGGACAAGGTCTTTAAAGGATGTGCTGCTTAATAGATATAACTAGCAGAGGTGCCTGGCTGCGCCCGGGGATTTTTCGGGGGTTGTGGGCTCACCTCCTGGTGTGGTGTGTTTTCCTGCGGTGCTGGTGACTGCCACACAGAGAGAGAGGGGGGGAGGGAGAGAGAAGGGGACCGGGTCTGTATACCAGCCTCACCCATACATGTTTCTGTGCCTTGATCTCCATCACCGTTTGAGGGGGAGGCAGAAAAGGAGGAGGGGAAGAAGAGCGGTGAGACCTTCTTTTGTCTGGCCGGCCAGGTAGGGATTTGGTTCAGGGAGCACACGCATGCTCTCTCTCTCTCTCTCTCTCTCTCTCTCTCTCTCACACACACACACACACACACACACACACACACACACACACACACACACACACACACACACACACACACACACACACACACACACACACACACACACAGGGGGGGGACCAGGCCTGTATACCAGCCTCACCCGGAAGTCTGTATGTTTCTGTGCTTCAATCTCCATGGCCGTTTGAGGGGAAAGGAGGAGGTGGAGGAGGAGGGGAAGAAGAGTGTTGAGTCCTGCTGTTGTCTGGCTGGCAAGGCAGCAAGTTGGTTCAGGGATGAGGGGGATTTCTGGCTTGGTGAGGAGGGGGATCATGGCCGGCCAGGTGGTCCCTGCCTCCGCCAGCAGCCTGTGGGTTTTAGCTCCTCTTCTCCTTTCCCTGGACAGACATTCCCACGTGGATTCTGGTCCCATTCTCATGCTTCGCACGGCAAGGAGGGCCTCGCGGAGGCACCTCCTTAGTCATGGAAATGCTGCCTAGGAGGCTGGCTACCTTGGGCCATGGCCTGAATTATCTGTGGCAGCCGGCAAGGCCGGGCCGTGGGGACTTGGCTTGCAATGTTGCAGCCCCCCTCTGTAGATGGGTACTTGAGTTCTTGATGGCCGCTGTGTGTGCGTGTGGCAGCCATTGGTGTTACTGACTGCAGCCCCACCTCTCCTGCACTCGTGTACCTTGCGTGCAGCCTCCCTAATTGGCTGGGGTGTGCCACAGGGGGTGCTGGGACTTGTAGTTGTCCTGTTTTGTCTGTTTTGTGGGGCACAGGCCCCACCCTTGGCCTCGGGACCCTCACAGTGTTGTCTCTCATTTTGAAAGGTATGTGTGTGCCAGGTATTATGGGATATGCTCCAGGGGTGTGGAAACGCATTTGGCATACTACTGTCTACACCTCTTCCTTATAGGTATAGATTCAAAGTCACTTTCAGCTGAATTAATTCTGTTTGAACACGGCCATCAATTTATTTATTTTTAATATTTTGTCATCGATGACTGCAACTCATATCCAAGAATGCATTTCCCCCCTGATGTAGGAAAAATGGCATTGGCGTGAATTTGTTGAAGGTGGATCCCAGGTTGTCATGAAGTGACCCACACACAATGATCTTGGAGCCATCTCCTGCGGCACATATGAAATTAGACATGCAGGATTTAACACTGGGAATGCCGTTGGCCCCTTTAGGGAGTCAGGTTATTTACCACTGCCCAACACTTGTTGTTCAGTCGCTGGCTGTACAGTTTACTCCATTACCATAATGGGATGTCGGGCCAAATATTGTGCTGCTTAATAGATATAATTTAAAGTTGCTTTCAGCTGAATTCATTCTGTTTGAACATGGCCATCAATTTATTTATTTTTAATATTTATATAACAGGAAAATAACGATTTGTTTGAAATTTGGTGCTGGAGGAGAACACTGTGGATTGTTTGGGATGCCAGAAAGACAAACAAGTGGGTTCCAGAGCAAATCAAGCCTGACTTGTCTCTGGAGGCAAAAGTGATGAAATTGAAACTGTCCCAATTTTGATGCATCATGAGAAGGCAAAATATTCTGGTGAAGACAATCAGGCTGGGAAAGACAGAAGGCAGCAGGTAAAGAGGAAGATGAAACATAAGATGGAAGAACTCCTTAAAGAATGCCATAGTCGGTCAGCTTAAGTTATTATGATCATAATTATAAAAAGGAGTGTTAAAGTTGTCTTGGTTCGGTAGAGTGGCACTATGTAAGATGATGTTACTTCCAAAATTAAACTTTTTGTTTGATGCCCTCCCGATTCAATTAAAAGACAAAGAAATTAAAGACTTTCAAAATTTATTTAATGCATATTGCAATGGAGGAAGAAGATCTAGACTTAATAGAGGCTTGCTGTATTTATCCCAAAAAGAAGGTGGACTGGGCATACCAAATCTTAAAAACTATTATAGAGCTTTTCAAATTAGAAATGTTGTTAAAATGTTAAGGAAGGAGAAACTAATTTGGGAGGACATCGAGATGAAGGAATTAAATCAGATTGGCAAGGCAGTATTTTTGGATAAAGAGAGGAATAAATTAGGGTCAAAAATAAAATGTTGAGAGCAACACTTGATACCTGGAAAAAAGTAAAGAAGGATTTAGTCCCTGATGTATCTCCGATTATAGAAATAGTTGATTTTTAAAAATTCCCGATAAAGTTAGATAGAGAAGCCAAGGAAATTTTTGGTGAATATAATATTTTTCTGTTGAAAGATTGGTTCAAAGCGTGCAAAGATAAGGAGAAAAAAGTGGAGCTATATACACAGCTGAACTTAAATTGGTTACAGGTATTACAGGTAAATAAATGGAATAGTGTCTATTTGGAAGAAAATAGTTTGGAAAGAGATACCACTGATTTTGAGGAAATATTATTGAAAATTAGAAGACGGGAAGTGGATATAAAGAGTTTGGTGAGTAAAATTTATAGGATTTTAAACAAAGATATCAACTCACAAGAAACATTGAAGAAAATATGGGAGCAAGATCTTAATGTTAGCATCACAGATTTCGATTGGAAAAAGAAATGGAATAAAAAAATCATGAGAGCTATGTCTGTCAGAATAAAAGAACATAATTTTAAAATTTTGTGGAGATGGTATTTGACCCCAGTGCGGTTGCACCAGATAGATAAAAATAAAAGTCAAATGTGTTGGAGATGTAAAAACAAATTGGGAACTTATGAGGATATGTGGTGGAGTTGTAGGATAGTAAAGGAATTTTGGGAGAAAATAGGAAAAGAAATTCTCAGAATTATGGGGGTAAACGTTAATCTGGGGCCAAACCTAGCATTACTGACAGACACAGGAAAAGTATATTTAGATAAGGATAAAAAAGAACTGTTGTCTATATGCTTGACAACGGCAAGGTAATGTATAGCGAGGAATTGGAAAAAATGATTTAACATTAAAGATCGAAGAATGGCATAGGGAAATGTGGCAGTTAGCTCTGAATGATAAATTAACATGGGAATTGAATAATAAAAAGGGAATAGTAAAAGAGAACAGATTTTTGCAAATTTGGCAACCTTTTGTGGACTATGGTAAAAAAAAGATGGGAGCAGACCAGTGCCTGAACATTCCAGTTTTTGGAAATAATATAAACATGTGTCCTACCGCATCCTCTAGGGCCTTGTATAGTCACTTAGGGTGATATAGCACTTGAATTTTATTGTACTTTATTGGAAGGTCTGTATTTTTGTTTCAAGGAAAAGATGTCTAATGATTTCTTGAAAAACAAATTAGTTTAATTATAGAAATTCTTAATCAGGTAGAAAACAATTAAATGATTTAGGATGAATTTTACTGTTTATACTTAATCAAGTGCAGCTTTATCCTTTATGAGTATGTTAGTGTTGACTTTTTCTTTCTTTCTATATATGTCGATTTCCTTTTTGTCTTATGTATATATACTTTGTATTTTCTCTTCTTCATACATATCCTTTGTTGTTTTTATATGTTAAAAAATCAATAAAAGTTATTTAATTTTTTAAAAAAAGAACTCTACGGGCAAATAAAAATAAAATAAAAATAAAAAATAAAAAGGAGTGTTGGAGATGTAAACAAAACATTGGGACATATTTCCACTTGCGGTGGGATTGTAAGGTTGTAAATAAGATATGGGTAAAAATGTTTGGCAGACTGCAGTGGCTTAGTGGTTAAGACACTGAAATAGATGACTGGATGGTCGGCAGGTCAGCAGTTCGAGACCTGAGTACTGCATGACAGAGTGAGCTTCCATCTCTGCCCCAGCTCCTGCCAACCTAGCAGTTTGAAAGCAAGAAATTGCAAGTAGATGAACAGGTACCACTTCGGTGTGAAGGTAAGCAGCATTCCGTGCACTCTGGTGTCTAGGCCTGCCTGTCACATGTTCATGGAAATTTCTGCAGATGTAGACAGTGCTGGCTCTTTGGCTGTAAACAGAGATGAGCACTGAAGCCTAGAGTCCACTATGATTGGCTTTTGAGCAAGGGCGACCTTTACCTTTACCTAAAAGTGTTGGAAGAAATACATCAAATACTGTCATTAGAAAGAGCATCCTTGTATATTGTGTCATTTTTTAACCACAATTGGGCATATTCTGGTGATGGCCACCTTGCATTGCTGGCTAATATTTCTCACACTTGGTCAGGTGAAAGGAACTGCAGAATGAACTCACCAAAAGGTGCCTTCATTTTGGCATTTTCACGTCTGGCCTAGACACAGAAGAAGAAGAATTAAAGTTAGAAATGTGTCCTAAATAGCTTTGCGAATGGATTTTGGAAATATAAAAGTAGATAAATATTTTTAAAAAAGATAATTATTATGAATACAGCTATGAGATTATCAATGGCTAAAAATTCATGTGGGTTCCCCACTACCTCCACCACACCAGGAAGTGCCATGTGGTGGAGTAAGGGCAAATGGCTGTCCAGCCCCCAAAGATGTCTGAGGGAGTGTAACCCGGCCCTCGGCTTAAAGAGGTTGAGAACTGCTATAAATGATAAGTTGACATGTGAATTAAAACTGAAGAAAACTTTGATAAAGGAAAAAAATATTTTTATAGATATTTTGTATACATCTATTTATTATGTATTTGTTAAAACTAAAGACATAAAACCAGGATATTTAACGTTTTTGAAAAGGGGGAAGTTGAATAAGTAAGGGTCATTCATAGGGTTACCATAAATCAGAGGAGACTTTACAGCATATAAAGACAACAAATCATTTTGCACTTTCTTTCTAATTACACTTTTAGCTGTCTTGCACCTTAGTTATGGGGAGAGCGGTGGATACAAAGTCTAATCAACCAATCAATAAAAACAAAGCTATCCACAAATTATGCAGCATTTTCGTTATGATATGTCATCATGTTTGCTTCCTACAGGTTGGCTACACAGCCGTCAGCTTGAGTGGCAAACATCTAGTTTGACTTTGGCCATTATTCAACAAAGATATGTCTGGAATTCTAAATTAAAGCTGTAGAGGGAAGAGGGGGAGAAAGGTCAAAACAGTTACCTGAGCATTTCCATCATTCAGATAGATTGTTGCTGGTTGCCTGGATTTTCTCTCATTTTCTACATACTATTGAAGGAAATACTAGTTTCACAGCTTTGGAGAATGTTCTTATTTCAGTACTCTTAATTAGCAACAGCCATTTATCAACAGTGTATGTCTCTCTATTAAATGAAATGAGATGAAAAATAATGAAAGGCTCACAGTTCTTTTTTGCTTCCAATTAGAGAAGAAACAGGGGGCTGCAGTAGTTTAGTGGTTAAGACACTGAACTTGATGATTGGAAGTTCGAGACCCGAGTACTGCACGGCAGAGTGAGGTCCCATCTCTATCCCAACTCTTGCCAATCTAGCAGTTCAAAAACAAGAAATTGCAAGTAGATAAATAGGGACTGCTTCAATGGGAAGGTAAACAGTGTTCAATGTACTCCGGTGTCTAGTCATGCCTGCCACATATCCACGGAAATATCTGTAAACACAGATAGTGCTGGTTCTTTGGCTATAAACAGAGATGAGCACTAAATCCTAGAATCGGATACGACTGGTTTTCGAGAAAGGGCAAACATACCTTCAACTAGAGAAGAAACATTTATTTGTACTAGGGATTGTGCTGAATGTTTGAAAGTATAGTATAAAGTTTCATAGAATGCTAAAGTTAGAAGGATCCTTAATCCATTTTGCCCAACTCCTTGGCAGTTGCCCGTAAAGAATCTGATTAAGTATTCCCATCATTGTAGGATCCATCACCTTCTAAATTACTCTCCTCTGCCATGGAGCATCTCTCAGTGGTTTGACATGTATTTTGATGTTCAGTTAAAATTTGGACCCTTGCTCTTTCTTTCCATTGGTTCTCAGAGGGGGTATGATAGCATTTTTAAAATCCTTGAAAGATGATCATGATCTGTTCTCGATCATCACAGAGTTCAGACACATAATAACAGACCTTCTACAGGAAAACAGATATAGGCTGGATATTATGAAAACCACTTTCCTATGAGCAAAGAGTTGGACTCGGTGGTCTCATGGATTCCAATTCAGTTATTCTATAATTCTACTAGCTATTTTGCCCAGCTTTGCCAGGCAGGTGTTTATTTGTTGTTGTTGTTGGTGGGGTAGTTTTGGGCCCTGTGGAGAGGTGGAGGCAGGGAAGGGGGGAGGTGGACGCATTCTGTCCCCCTTTCCCTGCCTTGCTGTTTTTGTAAAAACAGTGAGGGGAGCTTTCCCCATCGCTGTTTCGAAAGCTGCTCTTGACACAGCGATGGGGAAAAGGGGAGCTGCCAGTCAGGCTGCACTTCGCCCGGGAACGTGCATCCCCGGATGAAGTGCTGCCTGACTGTCATCTTTCCTTTTTCCCATTGCTGTTCCAAGAGCTGTTCTCGACACAGCGAGGGGAGGAGTGGAGCTGGCAGGCCATTCTTCGTCCGGAGATACACGTTCCCGGACAAAGTGCAGCCTGTCTGTCATTTTCCCTCCCCCCCCTTCACTGTTTAGAGGAATTTCTCGAAACAGCGGAGGGGGAATGGCAGGGCGAGAGGCAGGCTGAGGGCAGGAGGGGTGGCAGGACAGGGGCAGTGCCTACGGTGGTGCCTTGCCCAGTTGTGTCCTCAGGTGGTGCGGAAGGGGCAGCAGGGCAGAGGCCAGGGAGGCCCTCAGCTGCAGACCGTTATTTTTAGCTTTCACACACTGGCTGTCCCGCCTCCTCCATGTTCATAGCTGAGGTGTGCCACAACGTGGAGGATGCTGGGGAGTGTAGTTTTTGTTTGTTCATGATTCGTGGGGACAGTGCCCCACTCTCGGCTTCTGGACCCTTGCAGGAGTGCTTTCACGGACAAAAGGTAGGTGTAGAGGGCACATTACGGGATAGGGTGGACGGGTGTGGCCGTGCATGCCAGACACGCACGGCCACATCCCATTCTTATAGGTAACTATGATTTTTGGCCTGCCACGAAGAGAATATGTCTGTTCAATCTTCCAGATAAGGTTCCATAAGAGATCTGCAGATCCTCACAATGCCTAAATAAATAATTGGGTGAGAAGTGTAAAGAAATAAACACCTCCCCAGAATAAACCTAACCTTTCACCTACCCCTCAAAGGACTCTTATTTCAGGAACTTGTGCCAAAGATAGTCATGATCTGGAAGTCTGGAGGACATTTTAATAGCTCTGAACAATCTAAGGACCATATCTCCCAATATAACCTTTTCAGGTTTTCATAAAATCATGATGGTACATCTCTAGAGAAGAGTGATGTCCATGCACATTATCTCCATAAATGGGAAAAGTTAACTTTTGGACTAGAAATGCCAAAATTACTTGTTTGGACTGCAAATGTCCATTCTGGTTGAGCGATTCTGGGAACACTTATTCCAAAGTATTATTTTTCCTATTTCCTGTAATCTCCGGATGCCAGACAACAATCAATTGTTTGTGATTGTGTCTAGAAGTCACTGTAATATTGGGCAAGTGTGAAGAGTTATACACAGCCAGGTACTTCATACCACGTGGATATATTTGGTGTATATAAGCCAGGCTCTAAAGTGTGAAAGAGATATTAGGGAGAAGGCTTGTGGGTTTTCATCTTTTCCTACAGGAGGAATGGAAGATTACATGAATAATCATGCCTCCTCGTTAACTGATGAAAGTGTAAATGACTTCTAAATATAGCCCTAAGCATCTGGATTAGCTTCTCCCTGCATAGCACCGTCACGGTTTTTCAGTTCTTACTGACAGAATTAGAGGGGACATGTCAGACACCTCCATAGAGCACACATTTGGAATACATAATTGAATGGGGATCACACCTTTCCTTTCTCCACAAGAAAGATAACGGGCCTTTAACTTTGTCTTTGGCCAGTGCCCTTGCTGGGCTGTGTTGATGCAATGAAAGTGACAGTTGTATCAAAGATAGCTTGAGCCAAACTCTAGGTCAGTGGTGGCTAAAGTCCAAGAATAGCTGGAGTGTCAAGGTTAGCCACCACTACTCTAGGTCAGTGATGGCTAACCGTGGCACTCCATCTGTTCTTGAACTTCAATTCCCAGAAGCCCTGATCAGCAGGAGTGCTGACTTGGGCTTCTGGTAACTGAAGTCCAAGAGCACCTGGAGTGCCAAAGTTCGCCATTACTGCTTTAGGTTAAGCAGTCTTCAATGTTGCCCTTGTGGCCTTCTCCCAAGGACTGCAAGTCAACTTTAGACCCATGCCATTCTCTCAAAACTCAGTAATTCAGTGAATGAAGTTATCCCTGCTGCTTTCCAGATGTTTTGGGCTGCAATTCTCATGATCTCCCATGATTTGCAATGTTGCTTGGAATTATAGGAAATGTTGTCCAAAACATCTGGAATGACACCCAGGTGGTCTGCATTTGAATATAAAGGCTTTCCTCACTATGAGCTATCCTAAATTTAATGAGTGCAGATGATGTTGAAGGTTTAGTGTATATATGATGACCACCTGATTCTCAGAAAAGGATTCTGTGCCAACCTAATCGTATGGTAACTTCCAACTGCTTGTCAACCAGCATGTGTGAAGGTGCGAGAAATTGTAGGTGAATAGGGCAATTGTAGGGGAGAATGGCTGTCCATGTGTCTGTCCCCAACATACTTTCAAAGACAATGCAACTTGCCATAAAACTGAAGTTTTAAAATCAATTACTGTAATTCATTTCCATTAAGTAAAATATATCTCTCAACTCCAATGTCACCTTCAGCCACAAGATGGCAGATTTCTCTAGTGTTCCATAGAGACAAAAATGAAGGCTAGGATACTTTTCCTGAGTGGCCATTCTTCCAAATGTCCTGTAGGCAACTCCATTAGATGCCTCTTCCAGAGATCCTGTAGGCAACTCCATTAGATGCTTCTGACTCCAAGCACCTCAAACTCAGAAGAAGAAAGATATAGTACAGTTGCCTTTGACCAGGCATTGATAACAAGTCCAGCTAAGGAATTATAGTAACACCTTATGTCTATGAGCCAAGAATGTAAGATAAATAATATGAGAATCAATAAAGAGATGACTGAGGCAATGGAAAATGGAAAGAAACAGCATACTTTAAATATTGAAATAGAGGGAACAAGTATAAAACAAGTGGCAGAGTTCAAATATCTAGGAACAACATTTACTGAATACCACAAAATAGACGAAAAGGTTAACATACAGTACAGTAAGGCAAACCAAAAATTGGGACAATTAGCTCCACTCTTACAACACAAGGCAATACTGACCAGCATAAAGAAACACTTCAAACAAAGCATCTTCATTCCTTATTTTATGTTACCAGTGCCAAACATGGACACTTGCAACAAAACAAAAGCAAAAATTGGTCACCATAAAAATGAGATGTCTGTGGAAGGCTGCTGGAATGACTAGAAGGAATAAAATAAGGAATGAGGTTGTAAGGGAAAGAATTGGAATAGAAACAATCTTCAATTACATACAGAGCTGACAAATAAAAGGTGAAAAGCAAGGTTTCTGCAGTATATCATGTCTTGCCCAAAGCTTTGAACTTACACCCAAGTGCCAGGACTCACAGGCAGGCAGGCAGGCAGGCAGGCAGATAGATAGATAGATAGATAGATAGATAGACAGACAGACAGACAGACAGACAGAACCAGAGAGGGTTACACTTGCAGAACCATTAATTAAGAAAATAGGGGGGAAAGGAGTAAAACAGGAAAAAAAAATCTAAAATCATGTTAATGGAAGCAGAAGCTTTCTTTTATTGATGATGGCTTTGATCTGCTCTCTGTAAAGTGATGAATTTCAGCGCTCATAAAGCAGCCTTTTGATTCACAAAGATTCAAGTGAAATGAAACATGTGTGATTGAGTATGTGCATACAGGCACATACACCCACATTCATAGAGGATTCCTCTGCATCTCTTCTCAGCAATGAAAAGAGAATGTGTTGCCTCTCTTTGTGTCATGGAGCTATTTAGTTTCGTCTTTCATCAAAGGTTTCATGTCTGTGAGCCCCAAAGAGATTTTAGAGGGTTTAAAAGTGAGAGAGAAACAAAATTCCTTATTTAATGTCAGTCCAGTTCCTCAAGACAAAAAAATCCAGTCCTTGTGAACCTCTTCCAGTTATTATTTTGAGGCTTATACAGTACAAAGCACATAAAAAAACTGTGGGTGCTTCACTGCACTTCTCTACATAATCTTCAACGATTGATGCAGTGGGGGAAAGCTCCCTTGTATAGTTTCTGTGCATTTTCCAAAAGAGTATTCTGCTCACAAGATGTTCCCAGTACAACAATGGAATTAGGGCCACAGCTGACAAAGGGTGGAAAACTCTTCAAAGAACAAAGGAAAAACATAAGGCAGATGAATGGGAAACTTTAACCCAGGGGTTCCCAACCTAAGGCCTGTGGGCTGGATCTGGCAAATGGTACCATTTCATGTGGTGCCCCCACCCCTCCAAGGTCATTTGAGAAACAAACTGGTCACTCATTTGAAGTTGTTGGAACTAAATGGCCACCCCATTATGCAGGCAGGGCAAAATGGCCATCTGGCCCTCAAAGCTGACTGAGAGAGTGTGAACTGGCCCCTGGCTTGTAAAGGTTGGGAATCCCTGCCTTAAACCTTGGTGGGATCGGGATGATGAAGCCAGACTTAGATCTGCAATGGATTAGAAGACCATGTTTTGAGGTTCCACATCTGGATGTGACAATATGGAAGTCACTTTTTTCAGTCCATTTCTCAGCATGCAACCAACACCCTCTTCTTGAGCCAAGAGTAGATTTAGTTTTCTATCAACTTACATATGAAAAGTGATATGTTTTCCTCTTTCCACATAGTTTGTTTGCAAATGGAGGAGAAGCTTAACAGCTAGGACCTTAGTCGCTAACCTTGGCACTCCATCTGTTCTTGGTCTTCAATTACCAGAATCCCAAGTTAGCACTCCTGCTAATCAGGGCTTCATGACAATTGAAGTTCCAGAACAGCTGGAGTGCCAAGGTTAGCCATCACTGAGCTAGGACATAAAGCAGGGGTTCCCAACCTTTTCAAGCCAGCGGTTGGGCCACGCTCCCTCCGTCAGCTTTGAGGGCAAGATGGCCATTTTGCCCTGCCTGCATGACAGGGGTGGCCATTTTGTCCCAACAGCTTCAAAGGGGTGGCCATTTTGTTTCTCAAATGCCCTTGGAGTGGTGGGGAGGCCACCTGAAATGGTGCCATGGGCCAGATCTGGCACACCACTCTTAGGTTGGGAACCCCTGACATAAAGTATGAACTTATCAAGAGAAGAGAGAATGAACTTTAATGGGTTGGAGCTTACGTCAGAAAAACCAGCAAAAATAACCAATCAACCAATCAACAACATCCCCAAGTGTCTGGAAATCCAGTTATGTTTTTTTAAATATCTGGAATTTTACATGTTAAACAATGAGGGCATCTCCAGATGTGAGCTACCTTTTGCTGTTCCTGAAATTCTTTACAAGGTGCAATTTAGCAATCCATACGGACATATCTCTCAACCCCTGGACTTCAAGCTGTGGACAGAAGACACTGTAATGAAAAACAACTTCTCTCTTTGCAATAAAACATGCAGTTGAACTACAAATGGTTGGTGAAGGAGATTTCCCCCCTCAACATAATATTGCACCTTCCTTCCTTCTTTTCTTTGTGGAGTAGGGATGAATTCTTCTTCAATGTGAAATTTGTCAAATTTTCTAATTTCAGCTGGCAGTCATGAGAATATGGTTTCCTAGGCTTTAAATATAGTTTCCTATGTTTTCCCTCCAGTTTGGCCAGGTTATCATGCTATGGTAGTAGAGTAGACCATACTGCCAGCAACTCAATGCCAATCATCATTCCTTGGTTAACTAACCTGCCAACCCTGAGGACTTGGGTGTTGAAGTCCACAGGAAACGGTGATGGTTCCCAAATGGATTAAATCCCACTCGAATCTGTCTTGATGGAGGGCAGCAGCTTCATCAATCCTGACCTGGAGCTGATGAAGACTTTGTGTGCCAAAATGGCTCAGGACCAAAAAGTGAGTCGCAGAACTGGATCATTGGTATGGGAGTCACACTGTGATATGGAAGGCAGATGGAAGACCATTGGATTACATTGTTCCCAGGACAATCTTCATGGGCAATCACAGGACAATCTTCAGGACAATCACAGCCATGGTGATTCCAAATATTTGGAATTGGATAAGGCACTAGAAGAAGAATGCTTTAAAGCTACCTCACATAGAAATATAAAACATTTTCCTCCCTGTTTGGGAAAAAATTCCCACAGCTATTCCTGGAGATTTTAGATAGGAAGTACGGCAATTATACCCATGCCTTATTGTAGAATTCCTTCTAGGAACAAGGTGTGATACAAGAGGGAATTTTTAAAAATCACAATGATTTACCAGGGGAGTACACTAAGAATATCTAGTTGGTGTAGTGGATAAATTGAGGGAATAAGACTGCGATGGCTCAAGTGGGTAAGATGCTGAACTCGCTGACTGGAAGGTCAGAGTTCAATTCCCAAGTCCTGCATGACAGAGTGAGCTTCCATCTCTGTTCCAGCTCCTGCCAACCAAGCAGTTCGAAAGCAAGAAATTACAAGTAGATAAATAGGGACTATTTCGGTGGGAAGGTAAACAGTTCTCCGTGCACTCCTGTCCTGCCACATGTCCACGGATACATCTGCAGATGCAGACAGCGCTGGCTCTTTGGCTATAAACAGAGATGAGCACTGAACCCTAGAGTCAGATATGACTGGCTTTCAAGCAAGGATGACCTTTACCTTTACTAGGATGCCTATGTTCAAATTCCTCTTCAACCACTGGGAATGTTAAACTGGTAAATCCACTCCTGAAATATCTCACCTGCCTTGAAAACTCCATTAGGATCACTGTAAGTTGGTTCTGATGAGAAGGGATATAACACCATCACCACATTAAGACAGAAAAATAATGAACTTGGGAAGAAAAAGAGAACCCTAAGAAGAACAGAAGGAAAAACAGCAACTCGGCTTCAGTTAAATTGGAACAACAGATTCAATTTCCTCCCTGCCTTGTCTAACCTAATTGAAATAAGAGCCATGGAATTGATTTGGCCCTATCCTTTGCTGAACTGGGCCAAATTGGATCTGAGGCAGATTAGATTGGTCTAACATAGACCTGCATTGGTACAAATCTCTTTTGGCAATTCAAAATGCGAACAGAAAGCCAAATTTTGCAAAAAGACATGCCAGGATGGTACGATGGGTAGGTAAAAGAGAGGGCTCTGCTCTGCTCAATGACAGCTCTAACTTGGAATTCTGGACATGAATTTCACCTGCAATTCCCATTCTAGGGAGGGTTTGACTTTGGTAGTTGCTATTGTTCACTGATTTTTTTTTAGAGCAAGAGATAATGAATGTGGGATTGTCGAGATCAGTGATGGAGAACCTTGGCATACCAGGTATTTTTGAACTTTAATTCCTAGAAGCCATGACCTGATCAGCAGGAGTGCTGACTTGAGCTTCTGGTAATTGAAGTCCAAGAACACCTGGAGTGTCAAGGTTCACCATCACTGGTCTAGATTAATCTGAACCTACATTGTTTCCATCTCCAAATTTCTTGATTTGTGAATTCAAATATTACAGCCCAAATCCTCTTCTTTTCATGTGAATGAATTTATTCAAATAGTAAACTGTTGGGAGGGTGTGGGGATTTTTATTTATTTAGGTATTTGTATACCACTTTCCTTGTCTGAGACAACTCAAAACGGTTCACCAGCAGTATCATAAATGTAGTACATATAAATAACAGCCAACAATAAATATCAAACAACTTTGTAAAATACAAATACAATATAATTATAATCATAGATCAAAATACAAGGCACAATATAAACCACAATAGTTGCCCTACTGAGACAAAATACGTCACACCCAGCAACTCATCCCAGTCCCCCCAAAAATCCAAAGATGGGAAGTAATGGGAAGTAATGGACCCATGCCACCAAGGTCCAAGTCCTGGCCAGCAGTGTGGGGGAGGGGGGGAGTCTCAGGCACCAGCAAAGGTGGTCTGCAGAGGTTCCCACCTGCCACCACTCCCCAGAGGCGATGGCGTGGTCTCTGGGGTGAGGCAGGGAGTGCAGGAGGTGGTGGCGGCTTCCTTTTCAGCTCTCCAAGTGGTCGAGGCTCGGAGGGTGGGGACAGCAGCAGCAGCAGTGGCTCCCACATGCTTCCACTCCCTGGAGCCGGTGGCATGGGCTCCGGGTCGAGGCAGGGAGCACCCATCCACCTCCATGTAGACTGACACTTTTTTTAACTGTTGGAGTTTGGTGGTAATTTTGAGGTTAGATGTGTTTTATATTCCTTCTTTCAAGTCCACTTGCTTCTCTACCTGGACCTTTTAACCATGTTGTATGTGTTTTGTTTAGTTTTTTGCTTTTATGCAAATGATTGGACAAGTATATGCATCAGATTTGCTTTGATATGGATTCCTCCATTGAGCTCCAATGAGTTGAGGGTTGGATTAAATGGTCTCATAGGCCCCTTCCAACTCAGTTAGAACATAAGAACATATAAGAACATATAAGAACATAAGAACAGCCTTGCTGGAACAGGCCACAGTCTATCCAGTCCAGCATTCTGTCTCATACAGTGGCTCACCATTTGCTTCAGGGTATTATTCCCAAGCAGATGCCTTCACCAGTTTAGGATTCCCTGGAAATGGCATTGAGAGATATCCTGCCTATCTCTACAACCCGGAGGTTGTCCTTAGGTATCCATAATTATAGCAATTGATACCCTTGTCCTCCATGAACTTGTCTAATCCTTTCTTGAAGCTGTCAAGACTGACAGCTGTCACCACTTCTTCTGGCAGGGAGTTCCATAGACCAGTGATCCTCTGGGTGAAAAAGTACTTTCTCTTATTTGTTTGAGAACTAGCACCCAACAGTTTCATGGAGTGCCCCCTAGTTCTAGTGTTATGCTATAGGGAAAACAGTTTTTCCTTGTTTACTTTGTCCACACCGTGCATGATTTTATAAACTTCAATCAGGTCACCGCTTAGACACCATCGTTCAAGAGTGAAGAGGCCCAAACGTTGCAGCCTCAGATGGTAAGGAAGGTGTTCCAGTCCCCTAATCATTCTGGTTGCTCTCCTCTGCACTATTTCCAACTCCATAATATCCTTCTGGAGGTATGGCGACCTAACTGTACACAGTATTCCAGATGGGACCTCACCATAGATTTATAAAGAGGCAAAATGACACTTGCTGACTTATTTTCTATACCCTTCCTAATGATCCCTAGCATTGAGTTTGCCTTTTTCACCGCTGAGGCACGCTGGGTTGACTCCTTCATTGAGCTGTCCACCAGGACACCAAGGTCCCTTTCCTGGTTTGTCGCAGAGAGTTCAGACCCCATCAGTTTATAAATGTAATTGGTATTTTTTTCCCCAACATGCATCACTCTGCACTTACTAATGTTGAAGCTCATTTGCCACTGTTTTGCCCACTCCCCCAGTATCAAGAGATCCCTCTGGAGCTCCTCACAATCTTTCTCAGTTTTCACTACCCTGTATTATTTAGTGTTGTCAGTAAATTTGGCTACCTTGCTATTTACTCCTACTTCTAGATCATTTATTAAGCGGTTGAAATGCAGGGATCCCAGTACTGATCTTTGTGGGACCCCACTCTTTACTTCCCTCCACTTGGAGAAGTGTCCATTTAGTGCTACCCTCTGTTTCCTGTCCCTTAGCCAGTTGCTGATCCAGGACAAGACCTGTCCCTTTATTCCATGACTGGTAAGTTTATTCAAGAGCCTTTGGTGCGGGACCTTGTCAAAAGCCTTCTGAAAGTCCAGATAAACAATGTCAACTGGATGCCCCTTATCCACATGCTAGTTGACACTCTCAAAAAATTCCAACAGATTAGTGAGGCATGATTTGCCCTTGCAAAAGCCATGTTGGCTCTCCTTTAGCAGCGCCTTCTCTTCTATGTGGCTATTAATTCTATCTTTAAGGATGGTTTCCATCACTTTACCTGGGATACATGTCAAACTGACAGGTCGGTAATTTCTTTAGCTATACGCTCCTCAAAGTCTTGCTTTGCTTTCCTGATTGTTGCCTTGCATTTGTTCTGCCAGAATTTATGTTTCTGCCTGCTGTCCTCATTCAGACAAGCCTTCCATCTTCTAAATGAGCTTTTCTTGCTTTGGATCACTCCCCGAACAGCTCCTGTAAGCCACATCGGAGTCCTCTTGGACCTGGCAGTGCCCTTTTTCCTTTTGGGTATGCATTCCAATTGAGCCTCTGTTATTGTTTTTGTAAACAGCCTCCATGCCTCTTGGAGTGTTTGGACTCTCTTAATTTTCCCTTTCAGCTTCTTTTTTTTACTAGTTTCCTCATCTTTGAGAAATTTCCTTTTTGAAAATTTAAGGTCTCTGTGCTAGATTTTATCAGTGACATGCGGTCTATGATCAAGTTAAACATAATTGGGTTGTGGTCACTGTTCCCTATTGGATCAGTCACATTAACATCTTGCACCAGATCCTGAGTATTGCTCAGGATCAAGTCAAGGATTCTTGTACCTCTAGTTGGGTCTTCAACCATCTGTCCCAGGGAACAATCATTTAGCATATCTAGGAACTTTTTATCATTTGCTGAACAACAGTTCACCCAGTCTATGTGAGTGTAATTGAAGTCCCCCATTATAACCAGGCTTCCCTTCTTGGATGCCTCCTTTACAACATTCTCCAACTGCCAGTCTCCAACTGCCAGTCTCCCTCAGGAGTTTGGGTCAGAGGCCGATAGTATATGCCTACTGTTAGACCATCCTTGTGGCCTGGTACTCTTACCCACAGATTTTCTAATGATGACTCCAAATCACCTAGATATTCCAGTTCGTATGATTTTATCACTTCTTTGACATACAAGGCTACACCACCTCCCATTTGCCCCTTCCTATCCTTCCTGTACAGTTTGTAGCCTGGGATAACTGTATCCCATTGGTTAACATCCGTCCACCAGGTTTCAGTGATGCCAATAATATCAATATTCTTATCTATTGCTATGATTTTGTTATTCTATGATTCTGTGTATTGCTCTCAGAGTTGTGTCTAGGTAAAGGTAAAGGTCTCCTTTGCTTGAAAGCTAGTTGTATCCAACTCTAGGGTTCGGAGCTCATCTGCATTTATAGCATTTGCAGACATTTCCATGGACATGTGGGAGGCTTGACTCAACACCAGAGTACACAGAATGTTGTTACCTTCCCACCAATGTGATACCTAGTTATTTTCTTATAAAGTCTTGCTTTCAAACTGCTAGGATAACAGGAGCTGGGACAGAGTGGGTGCTCACTCCATCGTGCAGCACTCGGGTTTTGAACTGCTACCTTCCAGTCATCAAGTTCAGCATCTGTTGTGTTCTGATGGTTTTATCTTACACATGGATTACAATGTATCTGAGCCAATGTAACCTTGCCTATAGCAACAATGTAACCTTCAGCTGTATCATATAAACCCTGTAATAGGACGCGAGCTAATGACCACCAGCTGGCAGCAGCGAGCGTCCAAGCTCTCCTGGTCCGAACTCATCAAAGGCAACAGTGCGGGAAGTTTTCCCGCCACCATCTACACCTGGACAAGAAGGGCGTGACCCGCAATGACGTCACGCAGACAGTAGCCAATGGGCTACCATGGCACCACGTTCAAATGTATTACCACTGTATATAAAGAGCTATCGATCCGCCATTACCTCATGTTCCCTCTGTCCACGATGCAATAAACCTGAGTTAACCCAGCCCGAGGCTGTGTCCTGTGTCTTGGTTTGCATACACCAAATTGGCGACGAAGGTGGGATGATGGATCCCCACGGAACAGCCAGGGCACAGAGCGGTTTCAACATCACCAAACCGCAAGACTGGGAGCTGCTGGAGATGGATTTCCAGGCAGCACTGGTGGAACTCAGAGTCAAAGGAGACGACGAGGAGAGGAAGAGGGCCATCCTCACCAGAATGCTCGGGATGGAAACCAAGCGGACGCTGGTGGGCATAATCGCTCCGAAGAAGGTGAGCGAATTTAAGGCGAGCGACATCATGAAGCTGCTGCGAGAGCGGTTCTGCCCCTCGAGGGCAATGTTTCCCGCTCGGAGCGCGTTTTGGAGGCGAGTCCAAGCGCCGGATGAGTCGGTTGAGGCATTCGTGGCCGCCATGAGGATAGCCGCCGCCCCCTGTAAATGGGGCGACATCCTGGAGATGGCCCTCAGGGACGGCGTGTTGTGTGGCCTGAAAGACAAGGAGGTACAGCGCAGCTTGATGAATAAGGAACCGCCACCCACGCTGGCAGAGGTCGTAGAGGCCGCGGAAGCCGCGGAATCCACGGATGCTGGAGTGGACGAGATGCACCAGTGGCGTGAGTGGCGTCCTAGAGCCGGCAAGGTGGAAAATTCGGTGCACGGGAAGTCCGGACAGTCGGTGCACGCAACCCGACGGGCCTCAAAGTCGTCTACGGAAGGCAGCGACGGCGAGGAGGTCCAGAAGGTCCGAAAGGGTGGTCGACGCTGCGACGGTTGCGGAGCGGCCCATGAGCGCGCGAGATGCCCGTTCAGGAAGGCCGAGTGTTACACCTGCGGCCGTCGGGGGCACATCGCCAAGGCATGCAGAAAACGGAAGGAGGGCCGGAGGCAGTCACAAGACCGTGCGGCCAGACCGGACCGTCCAGCGAGGCCCAAAGATGGCGCCCAGACCACGAGGAAGCAGGATGGCGTGGGCCGCGTCTCGGACGACAGCGAGGACGACACCCCAGTGTTCAGCGTGTCCGCGGGACAGTCCCATTACTTCGTTGAGGTATTAGTACAAGGGGCCCCTATTAAGATGGAAATTGACTCGGGGTCCTCCTATTCTATAATTCCCCAGAAAGAGTTTTTGAAAATCGACCCCCACGTGCGGCCCAAACTTAAAGCGTTGAGGTCCACGCTACGAGACGTACAGGGAAACAGCATTCCGGTGTTGGGGGTCGGGAAATTTCGGGTCAATTTTAAGAGACATTCTGCGGAACTGCCCCTAGTTGTCCTCAAGGGGGGAAGCTGTAGCCTCCTAGGGACACAGTGGTTTCAGCCCTTAGGTTTGTTCATAGGGGGAGTGCATACCGTGGGGGGGGACCCAATACAAGCGGTTTGCGATGCGCATCCCGCCGTTTTTAAGAAAGGACTCGGAAAGTTCAAGGGACCCCCTGTAGCTTTCGACATAGACCCGGAGGTCCGCCCGATAAGACTCAAACCGCGCAGGGTGCCGTTCGCACTCAAGGACAAGATAGAGGCGGAACTGGACAAACTGGTGGGCCAGGGGATTCTTATTCCTGTTGATTCCGCGGAGTGGGAAACTCCAATTGTAACGGCTCTAAAGGCTAACGGGGAGGTGCGCATTTGCGCTGATTATAAGTGTACAATTAACAAGGCGATCCGCCCTAATGCATACCCGGTGCCAGTGATCAGCCACCTTTTGGCCAGGCTGAATGGGGGAAAGTGTTTCGCCAAACTCGATTTGGCACAAGCCTATCAGCAACTTCCTGTGACCCCCGCCACGGCCGCGGCACAAACGATAGTTACGCATAAAGGAGCGTTCCAGGTGTCGCGGTTACAGTTTGGCGTGAACTCGGCACCCGGCCTTTTTCAGTCGCTTGTGGAACGCCTCCTGAAGGGACTGGAGGGGGTGTTGCCTTATTTTGATGACGTGTTGATAACAGGGGGGAGTGAGGCTGAACTGGCAAAGAGGTTGGACAAAGTACTGACCGTGTTCGAGAAAGCGGGGCTGAGACTGAGGAAGGACAAATGTGTCTTTTTCGAAACCGAGGTCGAGTTTTTAGGGTTCCGGATCACACCCGAGGGGATTAAACTGTCTAAATCCAAAGTAGCGGCCATTAAAAAGGCCCCTCGCCCCACATCCAAAACCGAGCTACAGTCCTTCCTGGGGCTACTCAATTTTTACCATACATTCCTCCCGCGGAAGGCGTCCGTGGCCGAACCGCTCCATCGGTTACTTAAAAAGGAGGAGACATGGATGTGGGGTGACGAGCACGAGAGGGCGTTCAAAGAGCTAAAGCAACTTCTAACATCTGAGGCAATCCTGACGCACTTCGACCCCAAACGGCCAGTGGTCCTAGTTTGTGATGCATCCCCGGTGGGGGTGGGGGCGGTGCTTTGCCACGTGTTGGAGGACGGAAGGGAGGCCCCGGTAGCGTTTTACTCAAGGTCCCTGTCCCAAGCGGAGCGAAATTACGCACAAACCGACAGGGAGGCGTTAGCAATAGTAGCGGGGACCAAAAAATTTCACGATTTTTTGTATGGCCGCCCGTTCAAAATCGTGACCGATCACAAGCCACTGTTAGGGATTTTCACGGCAAGCAAGCCCACGCCGCAGATCCTGTCCCCGAGAATGCTGCGATGGGCTATTTTCCTCAACGCGTACCAACATGAGTTGGAGTACCGGCCCGGAAAGGAGATCAGCCATGCTGATGCACTTTCGAGATCCCCTTTGCCCTTGTCGGACGACCAAAAGGCGAGAGCAGAAAGAGACCGCCAGGTGTTGCTAATTGAGGTTTTGGACGCACCCCCAATAGTACCAACCGACATTGCTAGGGCGACAGGCAAGGACAGAACGCTGGAGAAAGTTAGTTCATGGGTACAGAAGGGGTGGCCGGCATCGTCCCCGAGTACAGAGTTCGACCCATTCTTTAGGAAGAAGCTAGAGTTGTCCCTAGAGAGGGGGTGCCTTTTGTGGGGCCAACGGGTGGTGGTCCCTACGCCCCTGCGGACGAGGGTGCTCGAACTGCTGCACGTCAGCCACCCGGGCATAGTTCGTTCAAAGGCGCTGGCCCGGAGTTACTTCTGGTGGCCACAGCTGGACGCGGACATTGAGCACATGGTCGGCACTTGCGAGGCATGCCAGGGATCCCGACCTGAGGCGGCCCGTCTCCCGCATAGGGAGTGGGACACAGCAAGGGGGCCATGGTCCAGAGTGCACGTGGATTTCGCTGGCCCATTCCGAGGAACCATGTTTCTCCTGGTGGTGGATGCGTTCTCCAAGTGGCTGGAGGTTATCCCAGTAAAGAGCACGTCCTCCGCCACGACAATTAGCCAGCTAAGGAGAGTCTTCTCCACATTCGGTTTACCCGACACTTTAGTCAGCGATAACGCTAGTTGCTTCACCTCCGCTGAGTTCGGAGCATTCATGGAGGCAAACGCCATTCGGCATGTCACATCCGCACCGTTTCACCCGGCCACGAATGGCCAAGTGGAACGGCTGGTGCGTACAACAAAGGAGGCGCTGCGGCGCATGGGCCCGGGGGACCTGAATCACCAAGTATGCCAGTTCCTCTTAGCGTATAGGGTAACCCCCTTAGCATCAGGCTACTCGCCAGCGGAGCTCTTGATGCGGCGAAAACTGACCACGATCCTGTCCAGGCTAGACCCGACGAGAGTCGAGGATAAAGGAAAAAACATAGGGTTGGCAGTCTCGAAAGGTTTCGCCGCCGGTGACCCTGTTCCCTGCAGGAACTATTCCAGCGCGGGGCCAGCCTGGGTACCAGGGACGGTTGTAGAACAGACGGGGCCAGTGTCGTACCGGGTCGAGACTACCACCGGCCTCCTCTGGAGGAGGCACGCAGACCAACTGAGGCACCGAGTGAGTGGGCCAGTCAGTGGAGCTCAGCAACAGGATTCAGCGTTAGGGTTCTCCCCCACCCGCTTGACCCAAGGGGGAGACAGCAGTGGACAACAGTCCCAAGCAAGGGGGAAGGCAGAAGCAGCGGCCCCGACTCATATCCTTTTGATACGCCAGTCCTATCAGGGGCCGGGGAAGGGGGAGAGGAGTTCGCGACCGCTGCCCCCGATTGTAATGTTGATTTTGATTTTGCGAGCCGGGGGGGTTTTCAGGAGTGTTCCCCCACCCATCCAAGCGAGAAGAGGGGTTTTTCGTTAGCCCCCAGTGCCCCCGGTTCCTCCCTAAGAAAGAGCACACCTCCCAACAACGCCGCGGAGCCGCGGCAAGTCACTAACGAGTCTCCCTCTCCAATTACAGGACAGGAAACCAGGGGACAAAGAGAAGGTAGCAAACCCGGGGAGAGGCAGCCCGCATCGAGACCCCAGCGTGTCCGAAATAAGCCATCTTGGCTGAGAGACTTTGTCTCCTAAGGGGGGGGGGAGTGTGTTTAAGTGTGGGCTCGAGACTTTGTCTCGTCCTAGGGGGGAGGGGTGTTGTGTTCTGATGGTTTTATCTTACACATGGATTACAATGTATCTGAGCCAATGTAACCTTGCCTATAGCAACAATGTAACCTTCAGCTGTATCATATAAACCCTGTAATAGGACGCGAGCTAATGACCACCAGCTGGCAGCAGCGAGCGTCCAAGCTCTCCTGGTCCGAACTCATCAAAGGCAACAGCGCGGGAAGTTTTCCCGCCACCATCTACACCTGGACAAGAAGGGCGTGACCCGCAATGACGTCACGCAGACAGTAGCCAATGGGCTACCATGGCACCACGTTCAAATGTATTACCACTGTATATAAAGAGCTATCGATCCGCCATTACCTCATGTTCCCTCTGTCCACGATGCAATAAACCTGAGTTAACCCAGCCCGAGGCTGTGTCCTGTGTCTTGGTTTGCATACACCAAAGCATCTTAACCACTAATCCACCACAGGTCTCTATGTTGTGTCTAGAGTAGGCCTATTGAATCGATGGTACTTACAGATGAATTGATTTATTAAATTCCTTCTGATATGATACGATACAATAAGATATGATACGGTAAAGCTTTATTGTCATCGTCCTGTATAGAACAACGAGATCAAGGGCTAGATCAGGGGTGTCCAAACTATGGCCCATGGGATGAATCCAGCACATAGAGGCTAATAATCTGGCCTGCACCACTCTTGCCGCTCCTGAAAGTGGCAGCAAAATGCACCCACACATGCGTAAAACACTGCCCTAAAGCACCCGCGCTTGTTGTAAGCACATTTACGACAGCCATGGGAGCATTTATGGCAGCATTTTGTGCATGCATGGGCATGTTTTACTTCCGCTTCCCATGGGAGGTATCACATGACCAGCCTGCTCAACTATGTGACCGGCCCGTGGCCTGAAACGTTTGGGGGGCCCTGGGCTAGGTGTTGGTGTAACTTGCTACAAGTTTCCCAGCATTATTATATTTTAGCAGGACTCTTACTCTGCATTGTCCATTCCTTTATTCCTTACCTTGACCTGCTGTTTTAGTTCTCACTTCTATCATCTCTTTTGTTTTGATTTCCATTGGTATTGTTTGGTGAGTTTATGCTGTCTTTAGAGAATTAAGCCTTAGAACAGAAGTGCTGCAGATAAATCACAGGCGCTGCTTCACTGCAGAAACAGAGCAGAAATGCTGACAAACTTTAGCTGCATCAAAGCAAATCTTGAAGGTCAGCAGCGCTGAAGTACCTGGATACCTGGACCTGTATGTAGGAAGTGTTTCAGAAATCGTAAATCCAGAAAGCCCCGAATGTGCTTATGTGGGGGGGAAACACACACAAAAAAAGTTATGGCTGTTTTAAATCAAAACTCCAAAAATACCTAGAACACATACACAAAACCCCTTCAACCTTTTCATCTGCTATTTGGCAGGAATAATATTCTCTGAGGGGGATAGTGTATCTACTAAATCAATGCAGATCCACACAAAAGGGGAAAAATGTTCTGCCCATTTTAATTTCAAAGTATTAATCAAAGGAAAGTGAAATATGACTGAGTTTCAGTCTGGATGTGGGTCTTGATTGGTCTGGTCAGGCCCATATCAAATTGTCAAACTTGGTCCTAAGCCAAATCAGAAGGCTTTTGCATATCCCTAATAGAAATGGTTACCCCAGTTTCATACAACCAGTGAACAAGATTGGCCATATATTTTAAGGGGGCCATACCAATTAAGCCATAAGGAAGCCAGGGTGGAAGCCTATAGATTGTGGCTGTTATCCAACCATGCCTCTCTTCTTCCTGCAATATTATTTTGTACCAATGTTATTTTGGAGTCATCATCATGAATCCCATTGTTCATCCTCACTAAAACAGACCCTTTGAATCAATTGATTTACCATTCAGCAATTGTTTCAATGGCCAAGATCCTGTTGTGTAAGATAAGAAAGTTTAAAAGTATTACTTTGTTCCTTGCTTGTATGTAAAAAGCTCCTATCATGATTTTTGAGTGCGCTTCTGCAGGCATGGAGCATGCACACTCCCCTGAAAAACAAAGTTTTATTTACTCACAGGAGGCAGACAAAACTTACACATTTGCTTATGTTGTGAAATAGGATTTTGGCTAATGTATTTGAGACTAATAATTGGATTGAAGACATGGTAAATTTCTGTAGGGTTCAAGCAATACCCAAGAAGGGTTAATGGCAAAAAAGGAGCTAAATCACTTCCATAGAAATAGCTAACATATTGGGTTCAAGATCTGCCTTTTATGTCACCATCTGATTCTGCCAATTTTTGTTGTGTAGCACTAGGATAATGCCTGGGTGGGTTATGCAGCTATGGTAATAGAGTAGACCATACTGCCTCTGACTCAACACCAAGCACCAGGTGGTGGTTAAATAAGCTAACAACCTGAGGACAAATGTACTTGGGTGGCCAAGCCCACCGGGAAGGGTAATGGTCCCCAAGTGGATTAAATCCCACATGAATCCATCTTGATGGAGGCCAGCAGCTTCCTGAATACTAGCCTGGGGCTGAGGAGGACTTTGTGTGCCAAAAGGGCTCAGGACCAGAAAGTGACTCGTGGAACCAGATCAGTGGTATGGGTGTCATGCTGAGATGTGGAAGGCAAATGGAAGACTACTGCATCATATTGTTCCAATGACAATCTTCATGGCTAATCGTTATGATGATAGATAATATTTGTAATTGGATCCAGCACTGGAGGAGGAGGAGGAAGAGGAAGAAGAAGAAGAACAACAACAACAACAACTAGTTTGGGAAATGTACAAGGGCTTCAAGGCCAAATTTAATCTCCTGACTCTTAGTATGGGCAACATCAAGCCCAGAAACTACCAAGAGTGGTCAAGTACAAAGAGGACACGTAGTGTGGATGCTCCTAGCCTGTGGAACTCTCTTCCACTGGGGGCCAGGTTGGCTTCCTTCCTCTTGTCTCTCTGCTGACTGGTAAAACTCTTCCTTTTTAGGCAGGCTTGAACAAATACTGGATGCTCTGTCTCTCTGTGTGTTTTCTACTGATCTTAGACGTGTATGTTTAAAGTGCTTTTAAATGGCAATTTCTGACACCATTACTTAATTCCTTTTAATGTTATGTCCCACTGTGTTTTTAATTGTGCATGACTAGATCATTTTGCTTAATTATAAGCAGCCCTGGATCCCTCCATTGGGAAGAAGCCAGCATACAAAATTAAAACAGAATAAACTATTTTTAGGACAAAATTCTATAGGGTGCTGATGTCAATCACGTTTATACCAAACCAATGTGAATTAAAAATCACACTCAGAGCAGATCAGCTGGAGAAGGGTGGGCGTGAAAGCTTTGGGTGGTTAACGGAGTGTAACTGTGGAGGTTACAGGGTTCATCTTCAAACTTATACTCATTTAATTCCTGCCAAGTTTCCAAAGAACCTTGGCACTCTTCTTTCTTTGTTTGTTACAGGGCTCCACAAAGAATAGCCCATCGCTCAGAATTCATAACCTCTCTCCGATCTTTACTCTCTCTTAAATGAGAGGAAATTAGACTTTCCAATCCCTGGCTCATTCAGTATACTTTGTGTTTCAGGAGTTGAACTTTCCTTGAAAATATGACAGAGCCTGAAAAGCAGGAACAGCCTACAGTTAACCTATCCCAGTGATGGCGAACCTTGGCACTCCAACTGTTTTTGAACTTCAATTCTCAGAAACCCAAGTCTCTGTGAATCCACACGGATGGGTTTACTGTGCATATACGGCCCTAGCCTATGGAGAAAGCCTTTCTGTATTACCCAGTTTAAACAACTCTTGCTTTCTCCTGCTTTTCCTTCAAAGGTTCCAGCCTCCTATGTATTTCCAGGCTGTCAGAACATTTGCGATGACTTTCAGAAACTTAACAGTGTATGATCGCCTTTTTTGTGGCTCTTTTTAATCTCCTTTCAAATGACAAGCATTTCTTCAATCTGCCTCCAAAATTATTATTATTTTTACCATTAAGTCCGAGCAAGGACTCTAGTGGGATTCCTTCCTGTGTCTACAAGCTCAGATTGGTATGTGTGTGGGATTTCTTTGGGTCTACGCTGTGAAGTTATTTGAAATAATTTGTATAGACAAAACACATATGCCAACCGAAATACAGGGTGGTTTTTTTTCTTTCTTTCACATTTAGCTGTTCTTTGCTGATTTTTGCAGGGCAGTTCTCAGCTGAGAAAATGCCTACAAAATGCTGTGGACTGCCCACGTAGTGGGGAGTTTTATTAATATACTTCTCCCTAGATGTTCGTTCGCCGGCCACAGCTGAGCCATAATTCAGTGTAGAAGAAATGGCGGGACGGAGTGAAAGCACAAGCAAACCAACAAATTCCATCCAACAAAAAGTCATTTACTGCAGGAATGCCTCAATGGCTGAGAGAAACTGCCTCAATGGCTGAGAGAAAATAAAGCTCTCCGGTTTACAGCTTTTCGAAAATCTTCCACTGGTTTTCTACAAATAATGAGTAATACAAAACATTCATAAGCTAATGATATGTACACATATGTATATATACACACACATATTTACAAGCATGTTGCACTCAAGGTAGTAAGTCAAGTGCAATTAATAAAGGCTTACCTCTGGTACAGTGTAACAAAATATATAAGGATTATTAATATTATTTTATTAGCGTCAGGCTATTCGTAAAGTCTCATCTGCCCAAGACGTTACTTCAAATAATCCAATGGCTACTTTTATTCATATTCTACCATACCCAGGTGCAAACGTGCTGGGACAGTAAGGGAAGTATTAAAGATACAAGGAGGATATATCATATGGAAGTGCCTAAGTCGACAGTAGACTTGGCTACAATACCTTCTATAAGAAACAGCTGAGATCTTGATCAGAGTTTAATCCAAAGGGAGCCAATGAATTAAACAAGTGAATGAAGTGTGCTTCCCTTCGTAATAGTTTATTGTTAATATCAATTTTATCATATAAGTTGGGAAGTATTTTTTTCTAATGCAAGAAATCTAATATCATCTTCACTATGCTTTTTGTCGAGAAAATGCAACACGAGAGGTGCAGTAAGTAAGTGGCTGCGGATCTGAGAGCGATGCTCAAGGATTCGAACCTTTAGGGGGCGCCCGGTGCAACTGATGTAAAACTTTGCACATGGGCAGATGATGGCATATACTATATTTTTTGAATTACAATTAGTGCACCCAGTCAATGAAAATTCGCGTTGTTCCCCAGGAATCGTCACAGTTTTAGCTTCAATAGCGAAGCGACATGCGGCACACCCGCCACACCAAAAGTGCCCTCGAATAATGGAAGAAGGATTTGCACAAAGAGCGTCTGCTCAAACAACTATGTTGCCAATATTCTGCGTCTTTTTGAAGCCTATAAAGGGCTTCTGGGAACAGCCTGGAATGTCCTCCACGATGTGCCAGTATTTTGAAATGATATTCTTAATTTTAAACGTCAAGGGCGAATATTCAAAGGCACAATGAATGAGGCGGGATTGTTCCTTACTCTTAGGGGTCAAAAAAGTTTTTCTAGGTGTATTGCAGACACACTGGAATTGGCTACTGATAACATTATTAGGATACCCTTTTTGTTCTAAAAAAAATTTAATCGTGGTAGCTGATTTTATAAAGTCACCCTCCCTGGTAGAGTTCCATTTAGCCCTTGCTAGGAGACTAAAAGGTATGTTTCTTTTAAGGTGGCCTGGGTGGAAGGAGCGAAAATCTAGATAGGCATTCCTGTCCGTAGGTTTTCTAAAGAGGCGCATGTGTAGACGATTATTGCTAATATACACAGAGATATCAAGAAAAGGTACCATTAATGCCCTGAAAAACTGAGGTTGCTATCTAATGTGTTAATCCACTTGATGAAATTAGGAATAACATTTATGTCATCAAATACGAAAAACAAGTCGTCAATAAATCTTTTGTAAATGATCATATTATGGTAAAAGGGATTGATATCACTATTGAACACACATGAAGTTTTGAACTTAATCATGTACAAATTCTCCACGGCTGGCACAAGTGTGCTCCCCATGGCGACTCCTTGTATCTGCAGGAAGAACTGGTCTTTATATCTAAAATAATTATTCTCTAAGACCACGTCAGCCAGGTCCAGTAGGAAGTGAGTGGGAGGCATAGCATGACTTCTAGACATGAAAACCTCTTCAAGAATAGGTCTTACACTTTCTAAAGGGATGTGGGTGTACAAAGATTTGACATCAAGCGTTAATAACCCAACACCCACAGGGACCTGGACATTTTCCAGCTTATTAATGAAATCCGAAGAATCCCTGACAAATGACGGTGTGTTCCTAGTAAATGGATTGACGAAAGAGTTTACGTATTTAGCGGACCTTTCTAACACGGAATCTGTGTTAACCACAATTGGTCTCCCTGGTATAAGCGAATTATCCTTACTCATTTTATGCACTTTGGGCAATGTATAGAAAACCGGTACCTTGTAAAAGGGGAAGGATAGATATTCATAGGTCTTATCATTGATGTAATTAAAGGAAAAACCTTCATATAATACTGTTTTCAAGATGGTTATAACATTCTTAGTCGGGTTCCCTCTAAGAGGTTTGTAGAACTTAACTTCCCCCAATTACCTAAGAATTTCTTGGTCATAATGCGCAGTATCCTGTATCACAATGCCTCCGCCCTTATCAGCCGGCTTAATGGTAATAGACAAATCTTTTGCTAAGCCCACAAGTGCCTGTCTTTCCACATAAGATAAATTCTTATAGAAATGCCCACTGCTCCGTTCAGTCTTAATGATATCCTTAAGAACTAATTTGTGGAAAACCTCGATAGACGGGCAGTCCACATGAGGTATAAAGCGTGAATTCAACCTTTTCCCTGAGTCCAATCCTTTAAAGAAGTATTTAAGTTTTAGTTGTCTGATTAACTTAAAGAGATCCACTCTAGTAGTGAAAGAATTGTAGCAGGGTGTAGGAACAAAATTTAAGCCAAGGGAGAGTACACGATTTTCAATGGGGGACAACGTTCTGGATGAAAAATTGAAGATCAAGTTCTCCTCCTGCCTCGTCGAACGCGCTGCCCTAAAAAAGGAGCACTGGACGTAGAAGGTTCCATTCTTCCCCTGGTATTTCTAAGTTCATAGGTCTTGGAGGTGCGGGAGTCCAAGGAGGACAATCTCGGGTCACTATCCATGGATTCCAAATCCGAGCTAGAAACCAGTTGTTTCCAAGATACCCGCTTGGGTTTTTTGGTGGAAAATTGCCATCTGTAGACTTTGGAAGAATTATAATCGGCTATATCCCGGTCGAATTTTTTAGTTTTGAATTCAATAAGCGAGTTGCGAAATTCGTCCAACTTCTTTAGATAGATCTGATAAAGAGGAATCCGTTGAGGGACCAGGGTGTTTTTCAATAAGTTCAGTCTTAAGAGTGTCAATATCCACAGATAATGAAGACACTTCTTTTTTAGATTGTTCAATGATAAGGACCATAAGGTCGTATGAACACCGGTCTAAGATCGCTCCCCACTTGTCCACAAATTCTTTGGTGTCAGCAAGTTAGATAAGGATTGGGCTACATTCCTGAGCTGCCTCCCAATTGACAGGCAACATCCTGGCTTAATATATCAATAGCCACAGATGTTTCCCTGAGTTAAGGTAAACAATAGAGATTAATAGCCACAGATACTGATAGTGCCCAGGGAAACAGATGCTCCTGCTCCTTTAGTTTAGTGTAAACAATTAGAGACCCTTGCCTATGTGCAGCTGTTCCAGACTTCGGGGGTAAACGAATATAGTATAGGGATGACGTAAGGCTTAGCATACAGGGCCCCTCTGTAACCAGGGGCGGTGACCACCTCAGGGTCATTACGCCCACAGACAGGGTAATAAAAGTTTTTTTGGCCACCTCATTTTGGGGCTGGACCACTACATCACGGTCTCGATGTGTCTTTATTCCAATGAAGCAGGATATCTCATTACAACAAAATGTGTGTAATCAATAAAAGTTCCAGCTGAAAATGTGAACATTAGGAAACTTGAGCACAAAAATGCATGTATAAGCGGAAATTTGCATGCCAAATGTACTATATGCTTTAGAAAAACATGTGGATTTTCATGCATTCATGTAAATTTGATTTTAATTTTTTAAAAGTATCACAGAACAAAACAGAACATGGACACAATGGATAGATGACAGGGCACAAAACTCCATCTAATGAGAAGCTACCACCATTGAAGTACTGTCCTGTGATTTAAATAAAGCAAATATAAAAATAATCCCACAATTTTCCAGATACTGAGAAGGAAGCCCTTTAGACCTAGAGAAGTTTTAGAATCCATAATCACATAAGCCCAGGGGTGCTGTGCCTAAAATTCTAGGATTATATGGTTTGACTCTAAAATCAATCCTCTAGACCAAATTCAAGATTTGTTCACCTTATGGGTCAGATATGGCCAGCAGTGGTCTTATGTGAAGCCCCTGGCTTCCCCATTAAATTTTTGGGGGGAGGAGATGGAGAACTGAATCTTTAGATGAATGGTTGAACTCAGATTGTGGCTGCACCATCCAACACACCTTGTTTAAGCCCCAAGTAGCTTTGTTGGGCAACCAGATGTGATCTTCTTACCACTTTCAGTTTGAGGAACATGGATGGAGGTGGTCTACAGATTTTGGGTTGAATGAAGCAGCAGTGTTATTTTGACCAGAATGCTACACAAAGAGCCATATACTGTACTTCATCGAGGGTTGTGAATTCTTGTGCAACTACTTCGGGAGCTGCACTGGTTACCAATTTGCCTCTGGGTGCAATTCAAGCTGCTGGTTATTACCTTTAAAGCCCTACATGGTAGTGGGCCAGGATACCTAAGAGACCGCGTTGCCCCAAAATCATCTGTCTGTCCAATTAGAGTGGACCGGAGGGTCTTTCTACTTGTACCATCGGCTAGAGGGGCTCGTCTCTCTAGCACAAGAAGGAGGAATTGCGGCTGCAGATGGAATTGCTGCCCTTTTGGAAAGAACTGAAAACCTGGCTGACAGGGCAGTAGTGGGGTGCCAATGGAGGGGTGACCCCAGCCTGCTGGCTTGTTTAGACTCTCTCTATTTATGAATGTGGGTGGGATGGGTAAATTATCTGGAACTCTTAATGAGGTCTTATGTGTTTTTAATTAGTTTTAATGTTGTTTATTGCTGTAAGCCGCTCAGAGTCATTGTCGAGTTGGTCGGCACTAAAAGTATGAAAAATAAATAAATAAATAAATAAATTTTGTGCTTTCATTCACTAATATGCAATGGCTGTTGGGTAGACTCTTAGATCCTTACACTGGGTCTTAGTTGCGGATTCAAAACAAAGCCACCCCCCAAGTATGTTGCACCACATTAGAGATAGGTCATGACAATACATTGGGGTTCTGTAGATACTCAAGAAAGGACTGTGGTGTCTTAGTGATTAAGACAATGAGCTCGATGATGGGAAGGTCGGCAGGTCAAGCCAGTCAAGTCTTGTAGAGTCAGTTGAAACATTTGAAGGAGGAAAGATATAGTAGGCAGTTGGAATCAAGTGCATTATTCAAAAGAAAAGAACTACTGTTCCTAAACCAACCATAAGACATTTTGGATCTACCTATAGATCTCTAGGTGATTGGAATCTGCCCAATCAGATCACAGTTGCTAAGTTAACAGCATCATGTCCCCTTAGATTCCAGGTCCAAAAACCTGAAATCTGAAGAATGGACTTCTAAAATAGAATCAGAAAAACAATATGAGAAGGAAAATTGGATCAAAAATTTTCAGGAGAAACCAGAGCTCAAAGATTTAAAAGTCACAATATACAGGTCATCTTCTCTCTGTGGGCAATAACCGTACCTACTGCCCCAGACTGCTGCAAATGAAAGATAATTTGGTTATCGAGGAATTTTGCAAACTTCAGGCATGGGCCACAACAATGTTTGCAGCATAAGAATTTTGAACGTTGAGAATTGGAGACCAACTGGTTTTCTCTTTCCAGATTGGATCACCTGTTTGGAACTGACTGGAGACTTTGTGTGTGTTGTCCTCAATGGGCCAGATCTGCCTGTTGTGAGATGTTAAAACTGTGAGTATCAGCCATGTAGGGGCGGGGAGGCCCATTTTCTCACAGGAAAGTCATTTAGAAAAAAATTCTGAGAAATGGACTTTAAAATGAACCAGCCTAATGTGAACACGAGCTTCAAATGAGCCTGGTGATGGTAAATTTCCAAAGGTAATTATTAGGAGACAAGCCAAGTCTAAACTTGCTCTAAATCCAGTCGTGTCCAACTCTAGGGAGCAGTACTCATCTCTATTTGCAACCAAAGAGCCAGTGCTGTCTGTGTCTGCAGATGTTTCTGTGGTCATGTAGCAGGCTAGACACCAGAATACATGGAATGCCATTACCTTTCCCACCAATGTGGTACCTATTTATCTACTTGCAATTTCTGGCTTTCAAACTGCTACATTGGCAGTACTTGGGCCTTGAACTGTTGACTTGTCGACCTTCCAGTCACCGAGCTCAGCATCTTAACCACTAAGCCACCGTGGCCCCTGATCTAGCAGAATACTTAACCGCTTCTGCATTTTGAGCCAACCCTGAGATTTGGAATCAGGCAGGTTGATTCACTCCATATTCCCACTTTTCCCTTTGGAAACTGGCTTCCTAGCTGCATCTCACCCTGAACAGAATATGCAGCACTCGGGAATCCCATTTGAAACCATAATATCAGAATGGTAGAATAACTTATTGGGCACAAGAATTTCCAAGACTAAATTAATTATGTCTCACCCTCCGCTCCCCTTTTGCCCTCCACCTGACCTTGTCAGCATTCCTTGTCTAAAGTACCATTTTATGTTGGTTATTATTAATTGATTTTACAGGATGCACTGATTCTACCAACAGAGCAATTTATTCCTTGCCGTGGGAAGGACAGGCAGGGAAAAGGAAAATAATCTGGCACTAGAGAAGTGGCATTCAAGCTATAGGCCAGTGATGTTGAACATTTTAGAGACTGAGTGCCTAAACAGATGGGTGGGGTGAACTTTGTGCTGGAAGGAGGGGGGAAGCGCTTCCATTGGGCTTTTGGGCGAGCAAACTCTGTGCTGGACAGAAGGGCGGGGTGAACTCTGTGCTGGGGGGAGGGAGGAAGTGACAGTGTGTGTGCCAACAGTGTGTGTGGCTGGGAGTGCCACATCTGACACGGATGCCATAGGATTGCGACCACTGCTATAGGCCAAGCTGCTAATTCTCCAGGGTTGAATCAATAGACCCTTCTCGCTTTATGTACTGGAATATATTAAGAAAAGACCAAGTAATTACACCACTGAGATCATGAAAATAAAAAGCCAATATAATCCAGATTTCCTCCAAATTTCATGGATGAACAACTGCATGACTTCAGGCTTGGTGACCAGAGCTGGTGAAAGTTGGAATACCCAAAGATCAAGAAGGACGATGATTCTCCAATATTGTTGACGGTACTGTTTGTCCCCCAATTCTGAGGATTATTGTTCCAAGATTTTATCTAATGTAAAGGAGCTGCGGTGGCTCAGTGGTTAGGAAGCTCACCTTGTTAGATGGAAGGCTGGCAAGTCAGCAGTTCAAGACCCAGGCACTGCATGACTGATTGAGTGCCTGTCTCTGTCCCAGTTCCTGCCAACCTAGCAGTTTGAAAGCAAGAAATTGCAAGTAGGGGACATGAAAGGAGCCTCATTTGGGCACCCTCTGAGCAGGATTCCTCCAGCAAAAATCCTTTCAACCCAGAATAATTTCTGACATGAAATTATTATCATCTAATGTATGCAAACTCTTCCATTCTTTAATGGCTTATGAGTCCTCCCCCTGCCCCCGCCATATACTTTTCAGCTATTTACGTACTAAACTGCATGCATGGTTCTATCTGCACTTTTTTTTAATGAAATGTCCCACAGACCCTCTAGAGGCAAAGTGTTTCAGAATACACCAGAACACAGCTTTGGTTGAAACTGTGGAATTCAAAGAAGTTATTTTCCAATACTAAACTGCATGTATCCATTGAATTGTCAGAATGGGACACATACTGTTTAATCAGGGCCTAAATTGCCTATGTGAGGGAGTGTTGCTTAAACCTACAGACTTCCACATACTGAGAGTTTGTTCTTGGCTGCCCCCATGGTGCACTCTAAATCCATGCATGTTTGGTGCTCACTTGCAAGGACAGAATTTTTTACAACATAGAATTCTTCCATGGCTGAGACCTTAGCTTTGCTCAAAAGTCACCCATTTTGACCAGACTCATTTAAATTATGCACATTGCCCAATCTAGACTGTAGTTGTTTTATTTGAGGAGATGAAACAGTGAGGCCGCTGTTTCCTCACAATTAAATTGTCCCTTTTTTACTTTGCTTCTCACAGGGAAAGGAATCTGAAGATATATTTTTAAAGCAAATTACAGAGATCTTGAGTGGGGAAAAAAAGAGATTTCTTTGTCTTGCTCTGAGTGGGTGAGGCACCTCAAAACAATTTCGAATTCCCCACCGACTCATCTCATTGAGTTGAGGCAGCAAAAATTGTTGAAAAATGAGAAATTTGGCATGTAGTGTATTTTTTCCTGTCCTTGGTCTCATCATTACGCACAAGCACAAGAAAATCTCCATATTCCTGGTTACACTTTTGTCAATAGAAAAGAGAGTAAACACGCAAAATTGTGCATAAATTAAACGAATTAAATGAATTTGTACAAACAGCAAATATACTGTATTACAAATAGCATGAATTGTATAGAATATTGACAACTGATTTGTAGACTTGACTCTTGAGAGGTAGACATATTAATTAGAGAGATTGTTGCTATCTATTTACCAGTCTGATTTTTCTTCATTAATTGGTAAGCGTTTATGTCTTGTTTCTCATTACAGAAAGGACACTAGTTTTATATTGAGGTAGTTTGTGTAAATTTTGAAAACCTTGCAAAAAAATAATAATAATCAAGGGCTCAATCCAATCAGGAAGCCCTTCCTGTCCATGAATTCCAAGAACAAAATTAAGATGTAGCAAGCTCTGCTTCTGAGAATTCTTGGAACAATTATAGGTATTAAGCATGGGATTTTTAGAATTCATTGAGTATGGTCACCAGAGATCTGCAGACATTTCCCCTGGTAAGCTTCTGGGGACTTTAATCAAGAGTTAATGTTAGTGAGATGCAGGGGATCATGGGCTGGTAGACTCTGCCGATTAGGATATGCACAGGGAGAAAAAAAAATACCAGATCCATAATCCATTGTAGTTCCCATGAAGTTTAATCCTGCTCGTCCATTTCCTCTGTCATCTCTGCAGGACAAAACTGGCTGCCAGAATCTGAATTCATCGCCATAAGAACTTGAAAAGACCAGTCAGAATGTTCATTTCTTTATTAAAGTCCACAGAAGTCTGGCTAGGGATGATTTTTGTAGACTACTGGGGCTTGTATCCCATAAATTCAACAAAATAAAAAACCCACATCTAACAGACATAGATTGTTCAACAGTTTGTCAATTGCAGAGCATCGTAATCTGTGGGCTTCCACAATGAAATTATACTGATTTTACATTCTAAAATCTAAACAAATAACAAAACAAGGTTTTTTACTTCAAAATGTTATCTTTTTTTTGGACCATAGATCCCAGAATCCCTCAGCCATCATGGGATTCTGAGAGTTGTTATTTAAAAGTACCATTTTGCACAAGGGACGCCAAGGGATAAAACCATGTCCCCCTATGGAATCATGGTCAATGTCTACTTTCCATTTTCTTACTAGACGTTCTAACTGTTCTTCACTCTGATTATTTCCTCTAACTCTGCCTTCCATATGTTGTTCCCCAACCTACCCCCGACAGGTGTTTTGCTAGTTAAAACATAAGGATTGGTCTCTAGTCTCATCAATGCAATTACTCTAATCATTAGGTAGAGGGTTGGACAGAAGTCATGCATGCCAACTAGCTTGCAAAAGTCATTTTCTAATCACTGCAAATGTTTGCATTTTCCTGGAAATGCTAAACACTTCTCCTACCTAACCTGTGTAAGTGGGAAATGACTCTGCACAAATGAGAAAAAATAGCTTATTATTGCCTTCATTAACCTGTGTAGCAATTTTGGTTTTCAGTGAAAGCAACACAGCTACACTATTGTTCTATTACATTTCAGCTGACCCATTTCTTTGTAAGCCTTTGGTGCAAAGAGTCTGCTACCAATTTGCTTTTCTTGACTTCAACAAGAGACCTTTGCCTCCCAAACATATCATTTTGAAAGTCAACAAAAGTTTGTTGCTTCATGCCGGAGGAAAATGATTTTCTGAGCAAAAGAACTAATTTCATGCATGCTACAGGTTCCTTCAGGTTTTATGCTATGAAATTATACTTGTGTGGACCTGGAAGGAAAACTGCCCAGCAATTCCATTCTCACTGTTTTATCCTCCCTCTTCATCAGAGCAATCCACACATTGGTGGGAGCAAATAGAGATGAGCACCACCCCATAGAGTCGGACAAGACTGGCTTTCAAAGCAAGGACAACTTTTACCTTTACTTAAGCAAACAAATTGTATGAAAGGCAGAACAGCAGGATTTTATTTTGTTTTGTTTTAACTTATATTCCCCAGGCTGTGTCACCAACACTGCAGTTCTCGAGAAGGCTCGTGTAAATAGCATTGAAGCTTCCATCATAAGCCATTGTCTTAGATGGATAGGGCATGTCTGCCGTATGGATGGTTCCAGGTTTCCTCGCCAAATTTCCAGGTTTCCTCGCCAAATTCTTTACGGGGAACTGAGCTCTGGTACAAGACCTTGTGGAGCTCCTTTGAAGCAGCTGAAACAAACCATGAAGGTGTCAGGTATAAATCCACAAACCTAGGTGGCAGCAGCCAGTGATCGCCCAATTTGACATCAATCCATCTTTGCTGCTACCAATCATTTCGAAGGAGTACGCTGCAGACACGAAGAGGCTAAGCAACAAGCACAGAAGCTCCGTCAGACTCAACCATGCCCTCCACCATCTATTCAGTGCAATATGTGTGGTCACATCTTTTATGCCAGGATCGGTTATTGAGTCACCAGAGACACATCCATCAACTGTGAAAAGGTCATCCAGGAAAAATAATAATAATGATAATAACTTTTTATTTGTACCCCGCTTTATTGGCCCGAAGGCAACTCAAAGTGGCTAACCAGAGTGCATGACGTCTGCACAGCAGACGACAGCCAAAAAATGAACATGAAACATATGATTCAAAATATACAAAATAATACAATTAGCATAATTAAAAATTACAACAGGAAAAATACATTTAAAATACATGATACATACAACAAGCCAAGAAGGGCATAAGGCGAAAGTCCTCAATTGTGACTGCAACAAAGTCGCAGGTGGCCCCAATCCCCGGAGTGATGTTGGGACTCCGAGGAGGGCAAGGGTCCTCCCATGCATTGGCGGTGGCGGCTTTTCACCCCTCCAGCTAGGTGTGGCTCGGAGAGGGAGGCAGCAGCGGCGGGCGGCGCAGGTGGCCCCTATCCCCGGAGTGATGTTGGGACTCCGGGAAAGGCGAGGGTCCTCCCGTGTGGCAGCAGTGGCGGTGGCTTTTCACCCCTCCAGCCAGGTGTGGCTCGGAGAGGGAGGTGGAAGCAGTGGGTGGCACAGGTGGCCCCAATCCCTGGAGTGATGTTGGGACTCCGGGGAGGGCGAGGGTCCTCTTGTGTGGTGGCGGTGGCTTTTCACCCCTCCAGCCAGGCATGGCTCAGAGATGGAGGCGGCGGCGGCGGACAGCACAAGGTGGCCCCAATCCCCAGAGTGATGTTGGGACTCCGAGGAGGGCGAGGGTCCCTCTGTGCGTCGGTGCCGGCATTTCACCCCTCCAGCCAGGCTTGGCTCGGAGAGGGAGGCAGAGGTGGTAGGTGGTGCAGGTGGCCCCAATCCCTGGAGTGATGTTGGGACTCTGGGGAGGGCAAGGGTCCTCTCATGCATTGGCGGTGGCTTTTCACCCCTCCATCCAGGCGTGGCTCAGAGAGGGAGGCAGAAGCAGTGGGTGGCGCAGGTGGCCCCAATCCCTGGAGTGATGTTGGGACTCTGGGGAGGGTGAGGGTCTTCCCGTACATCGGCGGCAGTGGTGGCTTTTCATCCCTCCAGACAGGCGTGGCTTGGAGAGGGAGGCGGTGGCGGTGGGCAGCGCAGGTGGCCCCAATCCCCGGAGTGATGTTGGGACTCTAGGGAGGGTGAGGGTCCTCAATGTATATTCGTATATGAGTAGCAGCCGTCACGGCCGACTACAATGATTACGATTCCCCAGGCTGACAAGATAGTCCTTTTGCAAGAACTGGGCAAAAAATGTTCAACCTCATATGCCCAGGTCAGCATGAGATTCATTGCAAGCCATCACAAGGCATGTGGTAAACTGTTTCCACCTGAAAAGACATCTGCTGCCACCAGAATCCCAGCTCCATGTGCTCAGGTGTCCACATATTAGAAGAAGACATCATTCTCTTGGCCCAAGTATTGTTGCTAATAGACAGGCAAGCTGGAGATGGGCCTGCTACAAAAACATCTGCCCAGCTGAATTCTCTTACAGGCTTCAAGAGATTTCAGAGCAAGTGGAGGGAAACCAACCAACAAACCACAGTTCTTTGGATTTGCTTGCCCTTGCATCTGAACGAGAGAACATGTAAAGCTTCCAGGATGAGATTGGCAACCCAGCATAGCTCCCTCTAATTAGCAGTCACTCTGCAATGAAATCTGAGCCACTAGGTAAAGAAAGGGAATGATCACAATACTGGACTAATTATAGGTACATCATAAGTAACAAATTTCTTAATTAAGCCCTGGCAAATCAATTTTTTGAGTTCACTATTCAGATTGTTCCAAAGTGTAGAAAAATGCTACTTAGGATTTCGGGAATGAGTTTTTCAAGCTATGGATTTTCTCTCTCTCTCCCCCCCCCCCCTCGCTTGAGTTACTCTTGTGTTTAGTCAGGCATGCTGGAGTATCTTCTGTTACCTTTGTCGGGGAACTTTTTATTATAGTGTTGAGGCTAGCATAAATGGGGCCCCGTCTTTGTCCTGGAAATAATCTTTATGGCCTGACCAGGGCTGGCTTGACTGGGAGAGGTTTTACTGCTTTGGCAGACCGCGTTTTGAGCTGAGTGGACATCTCGGCTTCCAGAATTAAACTGGTAATTAAAATGGCGATTCTGGACCTTGGAGGTGTCCAGTTTCCTAGATAGCCCATCTTATGCCACCCCTCCCTTTGATGACACTTTGCAGAGATCAGCTAGCTAGGGGTTGGAGGGGAGTTACCTCGACAAAACGAAAGTCCTGTGATGCTGATAACACTCCTTTGCAGGGAAATGAAACACTCAAGGCTGTTCCGTCTTCTTCTGGCATTCACTCCTCCTTGTTAGAGACCTTTGAATAATAGCTCCTTATTGGCCTATATGCTGACCCCTGGAAAATCCCCTCTCTAAGTTTTGAGGATAATAACAGATGCTACTAGGTTGCTTCAAATATAGCAGCATTTATTGTTATAAAAATAAAGTAAACAAAGTATATGGATAAAGGCAGTTCAAAAAGATCAAATAAAACACAAAACAAAAGAATAGAAATTGCTAAGCTAGCTAAATAAGTAAAAAGCGGGCATCTTCCTGCCCCCATGAATGTTAGACTTGAGGTCTATCATTCACAGCATATTGAAAGGAACAATGGGTAGAGTAACTTCAGGAATTGGGGAGTCTGCTAGTGAGATGTAAAAACCCTCGGTTTTAAATATGTTTTTCCCCCCACTCACACCTCCCATCTCAAATAAGTTAAAATTCCCCTAACATGATGTCTGTGGACAGCTGGCTGGACATCTGAGCATGCAGCTGTATATACACCTGTAAGTTACGTATTTTTGCCCTGCCTTGCCGGGCAGTTTTAATGTGTGTGTTGGTGGTTAGGGGTGGTTTTGGATGTGCACAACCATCCCCCCCTCACATAAAATACCACTCCAAACACCAACACACACATTAAAAATTCCTGGCAAGGCAGGAGTGTCATATGTGTGTGTGTGTTTTGTATTGTGTGTGTGTTATGTATTGTGTGTGTGTGAGAGAGAGAGAGAGGGAGAGAGAGAGAAGCAGTGTGTGTGTGTGAGAGAGAGTGATTGAGAGAGAGAAAGAGAGAGTGACAGATAGTTAGAGTAGACCACCAGAGGGGGCTAGTGGGGTAGAATGAGCGAGGGAGGAGACAGGAGACAGAGGAGACAGGAGAGGAGGGTGGAGGCTACATGCTGAGGCTGCATGCAGGTAAGTTGGGAGGGAAGGTTTGTCTGCAAGTGGGTGGTTGGGGTGGTTTTGGGGTGTGTGTGAACCCCCCCAAAAAAACAACAACAACCACCCCAACCACCAACATGCAGATAATAATTGGTCAGCAAGGCAGGGGTGGTGTGTGTGTGTGTGTGTGTGTGTGAGAGAGAGAGAGAGAGAGAGAGAATGACACTCCTGCCTTGACAGGCAATAGTGAGGTGGGGTGGGGTGGGGCAAGGGGGTGGGGTGGGTGGGCGGCGTGGGTGTCCGGCCCGTGCTTCCATCCCCCACCCCCTAACCCCCACCTCACATACCCTTCTTTGTCAGTTGGGTCTTTCCCCTCCAGCACGGCCTTCTTCGTTGGGAGGTGCACTGGTGTCTCCTTTGTTCCTGTGGGTGTCGAGGTGCAAGGTGGTGGGGTGGGTGGGCATCATGGGTACCAGGCCTGTGCCTCCCCCCTCTTACTTGCCCCACTTACCTTTTGCCGGTTGGATCTTTTTTCCCTGGCGTGTGTTTTTTCTTAAAGTTGGTGCACTGTGCTTTCCTGGCCTCCTCTGAGCTTGTGTCCCTCAGCCTGATTGGCTGAGGGGTTGTGCAGTGCAGAGGACTCTGGGAGCCATAGGTTTTTTTGGTCACATTTGTGGGGCGGTTGCCCTCTGGCGACTTCCGGAACCTTGTGGCGATGGCCGAGTGGGGTTAAGGTAAGTTCATGCGGCTCGGTTCGGGATGGTTGGGCCAGGCGCGGGAGCCTTTGTGACATTCCAATGGTTAACGTCCCTCCTTATAGGTAAAGATTCCATCTCAATGGCATCTTCATGTGATGGATCAAACTGTCAGATTCTCAGACTGGGTGTCCTTGAACTGACGCCTGTGAGTGTGTGAGCATGTGCGCTAACTGGCCCATGTGGGCTAACTTCAGTCCTTTCAGTGTGGCCACCCCAGAGAAATAGAACCTGTATGAGCAACAGTTTCAGCACACCATGGCCACTGAAAACATCATTGAGGAAGATCAGAAGAGATCCTGCTTCTTTTCTCAGTGCGGTCTGGTCACTCTCAAACTCACCATCCACCTAGTACTAACGAGCAACATTGACGACGTCCCCCACACGGACATCCTTGTGGCTTGCGGAACCATTTCCAGCATAAGGTGTCCATCTTCCTGGCCCAGGTGGCATTTCACAGGTGTGACCAATGCCCCGGAGAGTCGGTGACTGACTATGCTGCCACACTGAGGTTGGCTGCCACCCCATGCCAGTGGCCCAACTTGGAAGATGCCCTCCACGATCACCTCCTGGCCGGCCTACGGGATAAGGAAGCACAACACCGGCTCATGACGATGGAGACGGTTACCTTCAAGTCCCTCTTGAGGGAGGCATTGGTGTCCAAGGCAGTGAGGTCTGGCATCAAGTCGTTCAAGCTGCAGCCTGACCAGGCGTTTGGAGTCCACCATGCAGGCCCATCACTGCTCGTCCTCTGGCTCTTCATCGTCATCCATATCGCCGGCATCCACATCCACGTCGGGGTCCAGCGATGAAGAGGGTGAGGTCCGGAAGGTCCACAAGAAGAAGAAGGACAGGCCCGTCATCGAGAAGGTCCAGCAGAGGTGTGATGACTGCGGAGGAGAACACGACCATGCAAGCGTTCCTTCAGGAACGCTGACTGCCACAATTGTGGCAAGAGGGGCCATATCGCCAAGGTGTGCCGGCAGTGACAGAAGCAGGCTCCAGTGCATGATGAGCAACTGAGGCGTAAGGGCGCATCCATCTCATACCTGTCAAGTTTTGGATTTAAAAATAAGGGAAACACTGTGGGTGGGGCTACCTCTGTGGGCATGGCCAAATCTCTGGGTGTGGCCAAATCTGGCCATGTGGCTTGCTGTGCTCTAGATGCCTGTCACGTGGGCAGAGCATGGGGGGGGGGGAGGCTATCACTGCAGTTCTTAAACAACACAACCAACTGCTTAAATCACACCAGGGGTCAGCAAACTTTTCTCTCCAGATGTTATTGAACTTCAATTGCCAGAAGCTCTGATCAGCAGGTGTACTGACTTGGGCTTCTGGTAATTGAAGTCCAAGAACACCTGGAGAACCAAGTTTGCTGACCCCGGAACCACACCATCACACATAGACATGCCCCCTGTTCTTTTAAACATCATAATGACTGCATGTCAAGTACATTTGAATCCTGATTTGAAAAAGTAGAAGCTCCTAATGACCGAGGGAAAAATAAGACAGGGGTGGGGGTAGGGAACCCACTAATGGATTTGATTCAGCTTTTGCATCATGCAGGCAGCAAAAATATTTTGAATTCATACAATGCATAAGAGGAGCAAATCCTGATGTAATCTGACCATGTAGTCAAGTGTTAATTCAAGAGAAAAACATAAATCTTGTTTGTTGGCTGTAATGCAAAATGAGAAAACTGGTGAAGAAAGGTCTGTTGTCAGTTCTACTAAAGGTAAAGATTTCCCTTGCTTGAAAGCCAGTCGTATCCAACTCTAGGGTTCAGTGCTCATCTGTTTCAAAGCCAAAGAGCCAGTGCTGTCTGCTTCTGCAGACGTTTCCATGGTCATGTGGCAGGCATGACGCTGTTACCTTCCCACTGAAGTGGTGCCTATTTATCTACTTGCAATTTCTTGCTTTCGAACTGCTAGGTTGGCAGGAGCTGGGACAGAGACAGGAGCTCATTCCGTCCTGCAGTACTCGGGTATCGAACTGCTGACCTGCTGCCTTCCAGTCAGCATCTTAGCCACTTGAGCCACCGTAGTCCCTTGTCAGTTCTAGATCCTGAATAATTACTTTTAAAAAAAGTAATTAGTAACAGCTATACTTCAAAGATCAGGGAGTGTGGTGACTTAGTGGTTAAGATGCTGAACTTGATGACTGGGAGGTCAGCAGTTTGAGAACCCAAGTGCTGCAAAAAGGAGTGAGCTTCTGTCCCTGTTCCAGCTCCTTCCAAACTAGCAGTTTGAAAGCAAGAAATTGCAAGTAGATAAATAGGTACCTCTTTGGTGAGAAGTTAAACAGTGTTCCGTGCACTCTGGTGTTTAGTCATGTCTGTCACTTGACCACAGAAACATCTGCAAATGCAGACAGCCTTGGGTTTTGGACTACAAACGGAGATGAGCATCGCACCCTAGAGTTGGATTCAACTGGCTTTTGAGCAAGAGGGGACAGAAGAGACAGATTTAAGAAAATGAGCAGCCAAACCTTGTCTGGGAATCGCATTTTTATTTTTATTTTAAAGAGATCAAGAAATCAGTCGGCATGTTGGGATCGGATGGAGGGGGGGGGGGGCGGACGCCAAAAGAAAAGCAGCCTTCCCAGTTTGGGAAGAGCCACAAAAGGTGTTCCATGTGCAGGGTCTGAAGTTTGGAAGCCAAAAATAAGGTTGCGATTTCAGCATGCTTGATTTGGAGTGGGGGGGGGGGAGGAATCAAGCACCACCATCGAAATTATCTTGTATATAAAAACAAAGAAGGTTTAAAAATAAGCCGGGGAGCTTCTGGTTGGGTCCCCCCCCCCAACATTTTTTTCTCTCCCTCTCTCCCCTTTCTTGCTGTCTGCTGGGGCTGCCTTTTCTCTCCTCCCTTCCCCAGCTTGTCTCACTTTGCCCTCACTGGGATATGAACAGGGAATGTGTCACACAATTTCCGCACAAGAACTGAAGCGATTGATCCGGGGGAGAGTTTGCTGTGGGAAGGGGGGCATAGCAGTGCCAAGCCCAGCGAGCTGCTGAGCCTGGGAGATGGAAGGAGTGGGGGAAGAAAGGCTGGTTTTCCAGGCACTCTCTCTCTCTCCGAGTCCTGGTCCTCTCTGAGTCCTGCTGGCTGCTGCTCTGTCTCTTGTCAGGTGGCGTTTGTTGTGCTTTTCCCAGTACCTCCTCAGTTGTGACCTTACGTAGGTTGTTCAGCTGTTTCAGACTACCAGACGTGCTCATGTCCGATAATGCCACAACTTTCACCTGTGCCGAATTCCAGGCATTCCTCGAAAGGAACGCTATTCGGCATGTCACGTCTGCCCCATTCCACCCTGCCACCAATGGTCAGGTGGAACGTCAGGTTCGCACCACTAAGGAGGCTCTTCACTGCATGGGGCAAGGGGACATTGAATTACAGCTTTGCCAATTCCTCCTGTGCTACAGGACGACCCCCTTGGCCTCAGGGATATCTCCAGCTGAACTATTAATGTGCAGAAGGCTGGCCTCATTGCTCGACCGGTTAGATGCTTCCAGGGTGGAGGATAGAGGGGTTAATGTAGAAATTCCACATAAAAATGTCTTTTTAGCTGGAGATCCCGTGCATTGTGAGAACTACATGGCTGGAGGGCCAGCATGGATTTCAGGGTTTGTGGTGGAACAAACAGGACTGGTGTCCTATCAGGTCAAAACAGGTAACGGTTTATTATGGTGACGACACGCTGACCAGCTCAGACATCGGGTAACGGAGTTTCAGGAGGTACAAGGAGAAAACACTCATAGCAATTCCACGTTAGGGTCCTTCCCCACCCGCTTATCCCAAGGGGGAGACGAGGATGGCAGCTCATCAATCAGTTGCAATGCCCAGCTTTCTAATTCAAGTAAGCCGCAGTTTCTTTGGAGGCCATCAGCAAGCCTAGAACATGGTAATTTGCCTTTTGAGTTACAGGATTGTGGGAGTTTTTTGAGTGTTCCCCCACTCTTCCCAGAGAGAAGCAGGGTTATGATTTCTCTCCCAAGGCCCCCCATCCTCCTATGTTCAAGTCTACCTCCACTCCAACCCAAGTGAGGCAATTTTATGTTGAGTCACCCCCTACTCAAAATAATCAAAGGAGGGAATTTTTGTTGGATTTTCCCCCCTTCCAATTCAGAGTTTAATTTAGAGTGATCCCCTGCTCTATCTTCATGCAAACGGGGTTATGATTTAGTTTCTCCCCTCCCTGGTTCCCATTCAGGATCGGGACAGTGCTCCCACAATGCTACTACCTCAGACTGAATCCCCAGTGCAGGGAACCATTCAAAGGAACCATGTACCCCTACCAATTTCAGTCAAGAGTCAGTGGGGCCCAAAAGAGTCTGTGGGCCCCCACAATGGCTAATGGACTTCACCCCATCCTAGGGGGAGGGATGTTGTGTATGTAACTGAATGTAATGCTTTAACAGTTTGTATTAAATGTTGAGATCAGATGATCCTCCATTATGTGTTCTTCTTAGAACTAAGCTCTCGCAGGACATGGGTTCCCACCCTTTCTAACGAGATGCATGAAGGCTCCATGGTCTTGGGTCACTCCACGATCACCCCACTGTTCTCCCAACCTATCCAGTTGCTTCCCACCTGAATGTATCTTTCCTGTATTGTATATATAGGCACTGTTGCGCCATTACTCTTTATGTTCAGTTCCTGAAATAAAGTTGTGTTTGGCCCTGTTATGCTGGCTGCTGCGTATCAATTCCTGAACATCAAAGTGGCTGAACTCTTTCATAGATTTCTCTAGCCTGGAACAGAACCACATGTTCTCTGAAGCAGCATGAGGTTTTATGCTGGCTTCCTGGATGGGTGCAGGTCTCTGTCAAGTGGAACGAGTCCTATGGTAGTAGGATAATGGGCTTTGTTATCCTTACGGTCATGCTGGAAAGGGCTGCTTTTTAAAATTTGTTGCCTGTTGCCTTCAATACTCAATTGACACTTTTGGTATTAACCAGGGATTCTCAACGAAGCCTGTGGGCTGCATGCGGCCCATGGCACCATTTCATGTGGGACCCCCACCCCCACCACCTCCACCACACCAGGAAGTAGGTCTTCTTGCTACTTAGAGTCTTTGCCACACTATCAGTGTTGCCTTACATTGCATTTGTGGAAAAACAAGATTGAATTGTTCCTGAATTTTTAACTTGTTTGTTCAAAGTAGCCGTCAGCTTCAGGAGCATCAATGTGTCGACAATTTGTGTCAGCTGTGACTATTACAACCCACGACCTCCTCTGCTTGATGATGGTATGGTTTCAACTTGGCTAGGGTGCTTACTCATGAGGCTGTCATCAAGTGACGCCCCCACTTCATTCACAGAATTTTACCGGTGATTCAGATATCACCGTTGTTCATTTTAAAAGCATCTGGTGGGGTAAATCCACTAAAAACCTAAAGACTGTCTTGCAGTATCTTAAACGCTAGCACATTCTGTTCGGCTCCAGCTTTTAGCAGGTTGTAGCCCATTTCACAAGAACCAGATAAATGTTGAAAAGCAAGCCAATTCATGGAATATCTGTACATTTCCAGGTAGAACATGGGACAGAGCAAATTGCCCAGAGGTATTAATGCAGTAACATCCCCATTGTTGTTGTTCAGTCATGCAGTTGAGTCTGACCCTTTGCGATCCCATGGAACACGTCATGCCAGGCTCCTCTGCCATCTGCCATCCTCCCTAGCCTGTGCAGCTCTACTGTGTCAACGATGCCATCCAGCCACCTCATACTCCGCCGCCTCCTTCTCCTTTTGCTTTCAATGCTTCCCAGCATCAGGGCCTTCTCCAATGAGTCCTCTCTTCTCATGTGGTGGCCAAAGTACTTGAGCTTCAGCTTCATTATTTGTCCTTCCAAGGAGCAGTCAGGGTTGATTTCCTTTAGGATCGACTGATTTGATCTCCTTGCAGTCCTGGGGACTCTCAAGAGTCTCCTACAGCACCACTCTTCAAAGACATCTATTCTTCTACGCTCAGCCTTCCTTATGGTCCAGCTCTCACATCCATACATCACTACTGGGAAGATCATTGCTTTGACTATATGGACTTTTGTTGGCAGGATGATGTCTCTACTTTTTATTATACTGCCTAGGTTTGTCATAGCTTGCCTCCCATAGACGCCAGTAAGTATTCACACATAAGAGTTAGTAGTGGGAAAGATAAATACATATCAGGAAGCTGAAGAAGAGCATGAATCTCCCTTGCCTTTCTGGTGCCATGAAGTGTGTGATTTGGAGGCTCTAGTGGATGGGCTTTCTGGGGGCTTCTGGGATTCAGCCAGCCACAGCTCAGGAGAACTGGTCCAGAGATGGTTATGAAGACATCTCCCCAAATTGGCTGACCTGGACAATGGATGGCAAGGTGCAGCATTGTTGTGGAGCAGAGAATCATCCAATCCAAACTAGAGAGGAGCCAGGTTGCTCCACCTCTTCTGGCACCAGGTTACAGGCATTATCTTACACACACACATTCCAAGTTAAAGGATTGATTTTAAATTTATATTGATCTGGCCCCAAAATCACAACCCTCTTTGTGTCTCACCTCCTCACTTGCTGGTAGGTGGGACATCCCGTAGGAGATCAAGATGGAACTGAACATATCCTGTTCTACAACCATTTTTCCATTAGCTTAGCCAATGTAGGTAAAGGTCTCCCTTGCTCGAAAGCCAGTCGTATCCAACTCTAGGGTTCAGAGCTCATCTTTGTTTATATCCAAAGAGCCAGTGCTGTCTGCATCTATGGATGTTTCTTTGGATATGTGGCAGGCATGGCTAGACATTGGAGGGCATTGAATGCTGTTTACCTTCCCACCAAAGTGCTACCTATTTATCTACTTGCAATCTCTTGCTTTCAAACTGCTGGGTTGGCAGGAGCTGCGACAGAGACAGGAACTCACTCCATCATGCATTACTCGGGTATCTATCTGCTGGCCTGCCGAACTTCCAGTCATCATGTTCAGCATCTTAAACACTAAGCCACCACAGCCCCTTAATTACTAAGATACTTAGCTACAATTCAGGATGTCTTCAGTTTGAAACTCACTTTTGTCATGTGGTGCTTTTCTAAGCCTGTTCACCACTTCCAGCCCTGAAACAGTGTCACCGCAGAGTTTGAAAAAGTAACTTTTTAAAATACAGATTCCAGATTCTCAAAACAGCAAGACCTGTTTCAGCTCAAAAGGTTTCTTGTCCAAGCTTTTGACTTTCTCGCCTCCTAACGAATAACATGAAATAATAAATGCATATTTCATAAGAGATTCTTCTACAGATGTTCCTGGCAGAGTGACAGGATTCTAATGACTGACAAATTCAGGAATACATTTACAGGCATGAAAATCCAACTGCTTTGCTCTTCGTCTAGCTGCAGAATCCCAACAGTGTTGTCAGCCTGTATCAGAATGCAAGTCATACATATATTAGTATGTACTTTTCCTAAAGAACACAATTATTTATGCATGTTTCTAATGTATACACTTTACAGATAGTTCCCCTCTGACTGAAGAATGGATGTGCATGGTTCCGTAATACACAGAGTTATAGCTGTACACTTTTAACTTCTGTACAATTAAAAAAGAAGAGTGAATTTCATGCTTGCAATTTTATTGCTACGGCTGGAAGCCAAAATATGCTGCCAGGCTTCTGTTATTATTCTCACAGATCATAAATTCATAAGAATCTTCATTAACACACATTTATTTTCCATTCCTAGGCTTGACAGAAATGGTAGTGACAATGCAGGAAAGGGCAAATGTTTCTGCCAAAATATCAGCTAGAGCTATAGAGGGTTCTACGGGTATAGAATAACCCTTTGACTTTTCCTAACTGGCACTGATGTTGGCCAACCATTTCCCTCTTTATGGAGAAAGTTTATTAAAACATGTATTCCTCTAAAATGCACAGGACAGAATCCTGTTGCTTTTCACTGCACACAGCAGAGGCATTGTGGAAGCCACCACCGCTAATCGACAAGCTGCTGGTCACATGTTTGATGTGTGGTGCTCATGAGACTGGGCAAAAGAGCAACCATGCAACAAGCCTCTCACTGATGAATCACAGTAGCGTCTGTAATTTCCCTTCTGCACATGGCTAAAAGCAACAGGATTCTAGCCATGGTTACTTGTGCATGTTTCTGTAATATGCACACCGAGTTGTAAACAAAGTTGCAAAATCCTCCAAAGTTTGCAAATGGGCATACATTTGCATAAAGATTTGTCACATTCAGAGCTGATGAGTCCATAAAACACAGCCAAGCATGCAGATACAGATGCTCTTATCTCTTTGGCATTTCCACCCATTCCTAGCTTCTGATCACCTAGCTTGACTTTTGATCTTTCATGCACTGCCTCATGTTGCTCATTTTCTTATGTTTCAGATCTACAATAGCTCTTCCTCCATTCTGCCCAAGAATCCTAATGGTACTTGCCTTGCGGTTTTCAGCAGGATCCCCATTTCCAGTTGTCATTTAAGATATGCAAGTGGGTGTATCAGACAGGATTATCTTAGTGGTCCCAACCAAAATTCAGAATTCTCTGTCATTCAGGAGGCATTTTAGACCTCTCCTTCAAATGTCAGCTGAACAAATTATGGTAGGATAAATCTACCCACAATACAACATATGAGAAATGCCAGCCTATGTGGCCTTGGGTGAGGTGCATAGTCCCAGGGTGCCCCCAGAAAAAGAGAATGGGAACCAGTTCTGTGTATTTTATTCCTTACCAGAAAACCCTGAAAAGGATCACCACGAGTCAGAACTGACTTGATGGCACATGGTTATTTTTAAGGCTATTAACAGCTAAAAATGGCAATTCGTGTCACTTTTTCAGCACCTGATGGAAAGATGCTTTTGTTTTACCAAACACTGTTGAGAAAGAAAGCAATCAACACAGTTTGGTGTAGTGGATAGCATGTCAGACTATGACGCAGGAGACCTGGGCTGAAATCACTGCTCTTCTTCTCCTTCTTGAGTCTTATTCAAGTTCGAATATTGGTGATCATCATTGCCATGAAGATTGTACTGGGAACAATATAATGCAGTGGCCTTTCATTTCCCTTCCGCATTGCAACATGACCCCCATGCCACTGATCCAGCTCCGCAAGTCACTTTCTGATCCTGAGCCCTTTTGGCATGCAAAGGCATCTTGTGCCCCAGGTCAGGATGGATGAAGTTGCTGCCCTCCATCAAGATGGATTCAAGTGGGTTTTAATCCACTTGGGGAGCATCAGCCTTCCCTGTGAACTTCACCACTCAAGGCCCTTAGTCCTCAGGGTTGTCAGGTTAGTTTACCGCCGCCTGACGCTCGACGTTGAGTTGCTGGCAGAATGGTCTACTCTATTACCATAGTACGATAATGTGGCCAGAATTGAAAATCCCTGCTCAGCCAATGGAAATTCAGTGAGGGCAGGTAGACAATCGTAAAAAAAGCCCCTTACATATCTCACACACGTTTTGAGCACTAAAAGAATAAACATTTAGAGGCTCTTCTGACACATAATACAGAACCAATGTCCTGATGAAGCTGTAAGGGAAAGACTAAGTTTACCGGAACAGTCTTGACACGCTTTGGACTTAAGTTGACCTACTTATTTTTGCAACTATCTTGTGCTACATTGTGAAGTATTGAAGATATTATTTTGCTCTCCTTTGAATATATTGACCTCTTTGTCACATTTTGAATGAATGCAACTTTATTGTGCCTTGAATATTTTTTATAAAATACTTGACTTCAATTTTTCATTTGAGTGGTTTCCAGTTTTTTCCTGTATTTCTACCACTCTAGCCATACTTGTTTTTGCCTGATAGTACATAAGGACATGACAACACAATTAGGTTGGTGATGTCACACATATCACCTGCATATGGGCTTCAGTTAACCACCGACTTGACCAATGAGTGAACAGAATCTTGGAGTAGGTGGGGCTTTGGTCTACTCTAGCATAGCTCTTCTTTATTCTTTCTCCCCCATTTTTCTTCTTTATATGGCTAAAAACCTCCTACTCTCTACGTCTGCCCCCCCTACCCCCCATGGGAAATATTGACTTATTCTTTTGTCATTTTGTTTTATTTATTTTGTTTTATTTAGGGACTGCAGTGGCTCAAGGCTCTGCAGTGGCTCAAGTGGTTAAGACACTGTTGTGTATGCATGCAGTTCAGCTGCTCGCCATTAGCGCAGCGGGCGGAGTGTCATGTGGCTCCAATTCCTCCAATGGTAACTACCCCGGGAAACCTTACCACCACAGGTGAAACTATGTTAGGTATGTATTGCGTCAGAAGGATGTCACTAAGACTGTAACCAATGGTGTGCCTGCAGTCCAAATTCAAATGTACTGTGCTATATATAAGGGGGCAAGGCTCCGCCATTGCCTCATGTACAGATTGACTGTTACAATAAAGTAGTGCTTAGTCTGCTTGCCAGCTCGTGTGCATTCAATAGGCCATCACAAAATTGGCAACGAAGGTGGGATTATGGCATTCCACAGGGTCACCCTACCTCCGTTTGACATCTCCATGCCAGAGTCATGGGACCTCTATGAGGAACAATTCCTCTAGGCAATGGATGCCGAGAAGATAGAGGGTGAAGCCCAAAAGCGAGCCTGTCTACTGGCCCAGTGTGGGTTGCCGACCCTGGAACTAGCAAAGAACCTCTTGATGCTAAGAGCACTCAAGATGGTACCACTGGCAGACATCATAGCTGCCCTGCGGGCACATTTTCGGCCAAAGGTGTCCATTTTCCTGGTGAGAATGGCATTCAGCTGGTGGGACCAACATCCAGGAGAGACTGTGGCCGAGTACGTGGCCGCGCTGAGGCTGGTGGCTGTCCCGTGTCAGTGGGGAGCCACCCGGATTGAGGCATTGCAAGACCGTCTCCTACTCGGCCTGCAGGATGAAGAGGCCCAGCGGAGATTGCTATCCCGAGACGAGGACATCATGTTCAAGAAGGTTCTGTGAGCTGCACATGCTGCTGAGTCAGCAAGGGATGGAGTACTGGCATGCAGGGCGAGGTCCACTGTCCCTGGAAGCTCGGCGTCTGCGGTGCAAGCTGACAGCTGTTCACTACCACGTGCGTGAGAGTTGAAAGCTGTGGCAGCCGCCGCAACATCCTCTTCGGGATCTGTCAAGAGCAAGAGTGTGCCAGAGGTCCAAAAAGTGAGGAAAAATGTGCCCGAAAGGCGAAACACCACCAAGGCAAGCCGGTGCTGCGAGGGGTGCGGGGGCTCACTGGAAGAAATGCCCGTTCCTGAAGGCAGAGTGCCACAACTGTGGACAGTTGGGACACATCGTGAAGGTATGCAGGCAATGCAGGAAGCGAGACTCTGACCAGACCAGCCACTACGGACGAAAGGACGAGGCCATCGGCAAAGTAGACACTGGGGACACCATGGTGAGACGTGTGTCGGACCAACGCACCCGTTTTTTTTTTTTTTTTGTGAAGGTACTGTCCATCATTTCGCAGATGGAGTTCCTGCGAATACCCCCCTCTGGACCGCCCAAAGCTGAGAGCCCTCAGAATGAACTTGTGGGACATTCAAGGTAACTACATTCCCATCCTGGAGGTGGGGGATTTCACCGTCCAGTTCAAGAACTTCACGAGGAAGCTGCCTCTGGTGGTTCTCAAGGGGGGTCCAGTTGCCTACTAGGGACCCAATGGTTCGAACCATTGGGCTTTGCATTAACCGGCATCAATGCCATCCAGACTGACCCAATTCATGATGTGTGCAATGCGCACTCTGCTGTTTTTGAAAAGGGACTCGAGAAGTACAAGGGGCCCCCAGTGGACTTTGATTTAGACCCTTCCGTTCGCCCCATATGGCTCAAGCTGCAAAGAGTGTATTTTGCACTAAAGGACAAGATTGAAGCAGAACTGGACAAACTGGTGGGTCAGGGGATTTTGGTTCCATTGGACTCTGCAGAGTGGGAGATACCGATTGTTACTGCTATGAAATCCAACAGGGAGGTTAGGATTTGTGCTGATTACAAATGTACAATTAATAAGGCCATTCGCCCCAATGCCTACCCGGTGCCGGTAGTTAGCCATTTGCTAGCCACGTTACACGGGGTAAATGTTTTCTGAAATTGGATTTAGCATAGGCTTATCAACAGCTAACGGTCACACCTGCGGCAGCAGCTGCCCAGTTGATTGTTACACACAAGGGTGCATTTAAGGTGACACGCCTCCAGTTCGGCATGAACTCAGCCCCCGGGATATTTCAGTCGCTCGTGGAATGCCTGCTTAAGGGCCTCCCCAGGGTTCTCCCTTACTTTGATGAAGTTTTGATAACAGCTGGGAATGAGTTAGAGGTAGCCCAGAGGTTAGACAAGGTATTATCAGTGTTCGAAGGGGCTGGGTTATGCCTGAGAAGGGACAAATGTGTGTTCTATGCAAATGAGGTTGAGTTTCTGGGGTTTCAAATCAACCCTGATGGGATAAAGCCATCGAAATCCAAGGTTGCAGTGGTGCAAAACGCCCCCAGGCACGGCCGCAAAGCCGGAATTGCAGTCATTCTTAGGACTCCTCAATTTTTACCACTTATTCCTCCCACGGAAGGCATCCATGGCTGAGCCCCTACACTGCCTGCTTAAGAAAGATGCAGTTTGGCGGTGGGGGAAGGTCAGAAATGGGCTTCACTGAGTTAAAGCGGCTTCTCTCTTCCGAGAGAATTAACTCATTTTGACCCCAGGAAACCCATGGTGCTTGTTTGTGATGCTTCACTGGTGGGAGTGGTGGCCGTACTTTGCCACATGCTCGAGAACAGGAGGGAGGCACCGCTTGTGTTCTACTCGAGATCCCTCTTGAAGGCGGAGTGCAACTACGCTCAGATGGACAGGGAAGCCCTCGCGATCATCGCAGGGACAAAGAAATTCCATGACTTCTTGTATGGGAGGAGTTCACCATTGTCACAGACCACAAGTCCCTCCTAGGAATTTTCATCACGGCCAAGTCCACTCCCCAGATCCTGTCCCTACAAATGTTACGGTGGGCAATATTCTTAAATGCGTACTAGTTCACGCTGGTCCACTGCCCAGGGAAAGACATCGCTCATGCGGATGCGCTTTCCAGGTCCCCCCTTCCGGAACTCAGAGAACCTGAGTGTGAGGTCGAGCAGGACCACCAGGTGCTGCTCATCGAATCTCTTGAGTCATCTCCCATCGTGCCTTCAGACATTGGCAGGGCAACTGCAAAGGACAAGGTTCTGTCCCAGGTTGTGGCGTGGGTTAAGAAGGGTTGGCCCGCAATGTCCCCATCCGAGGGACTTGCAACGTTTTTTAGAAAATGTTTCAAGCTTTCACTCAAGAGAGGATGCCTCCTCTGGGGCCAGCAGGTGGTGATCCCCGAGGTTTTCCAAACCAAGGTGCTCCGGTTGCTCCACACGAGTCACCCGGGAATCGTGAAGTCGAAAGCTCTGGCAAGGAGCTATTTCTGGTGTCCCAACATAGATAGGGACATTGAACAATTGGTGGGCGAGTGTAAGAGCTGCCAATGCTCATGGCCCGAGGAACACAGGCTTCCCCCCAGGGAGTAGGACACAGCACGCAGGCCATGGTCGAGGGTTCACGTGGATTTTGCAGGGCCTTTTCGGGGAATGATGTTCTTGCTCGTGGTGGATGCGTTCTCAAAATGGCTGGAGGTCATTCCCGTGCGCAACATGTCTTCTGCAGCCACAATTAAGCAGCTGAGGAGGCTGTTTACTTGTTTTGGCCTGCCCGACATGTTGGTTTCAGATAACGCTCTGCAAATTCCTCCTTTATTACAGAGTTATCCTGCTTGCTTTGGGGTGGTCTCCCGCTCAGATCCTGATGCGGAGGAGACCCACAACATTGTTTGACTGCTTAGATCCAACCAGGGTGGAGGATAGAGGTACGAATGTGGAAGTGGAGCAAAGGAAAGTGTTCAGGGCAGGCAACCGAGTGTACCACAGGAATTACGCAGCCTCAGGGCCAGTGTGGGTGCCTGGGAGCGTGGTGGAACAAACAGGGCCCGTGTCTTACCAAGTGAAGATGGAAACGAGTTTGTTGTGGCAGAGGCACGCCGACCAGCTTAGGAGACAAGTCACGGAAGAAATGGGGGACAGCGGGTATTTTGAGGAGTTAGTGTTAGGGTCACCCCCCACCTGCATAACACAAGGGGGAATACTATACAGGATTCAGCATTGCAGGAGGCGCAAGCTGGGAGGCGACCGGAAATCTGTGCGAATTGGCGGAATCTCACTTTGATTTTCAGTTACAGGACGGGGGGAGTTTTTTGAGATATCCCAAGGGTCCCCCCATCCTCCCCAGCACGTTGATACCCCATCCCTGTCCTTGACTGGATTCGATGGGGACGTTCTCCCACCCCGGACAAATGATTCAGGCAGCACAGTCGTGAGGCACAGAGGGGGCAGCAACGTTGCCCACACTCCTGTTCCAATCGCTGAATTGAGCGGATGCCCGCAGCGTGAGCACCGACCTCCACAATGGTTGAGGGACTTCGTCCCATCCTAGGGGAGAGGGATGTTGTGTATGCATGCAGTTCAGCTGCTCGCCATTAGCGCAGCTGGCAGAGTGTCACGTGGCTCCAATTCCTCTAATGGTAACTACCATGGGAAACCTTCCCACCACAGGTGAAACTATGTTAGGTATGCATTATGTCAGAAGGATGTCACCAAGACCAATGGTGTGCCTGCGGGCCAAATTCAAATGTACTGTGCTATATATAAGGGGGCAAGGCTCCGCCATTGCCTCATGTACAGATTGACTATGTTACAATAAAGTAGTGCTTAGCCTGCCTGCCGGCTCGTGTGAATTCAATCGGCCTACATGAAAGACACTGAACTTGACAACTGGAAGGTCAGCAAGTCCGCAGTTCAAGACCCAAGGACTGCACAATGGAATGAGCTCCTGTCTCTATCCCAGCTCGTGCCAACTTAGCAGTCTGAAAGCAAAAAGTTACAAGTAGATAAATAGGTACCACTTCTGTGGGAAGGTAAACAGCATCCCATGCACTCTGGTGACTAGTCATGCATGCCACATGTCCATGGAAATGTCTGTAGACAGCACTGGCTCTTTGGCTATAAACAGAGATGAGCACTGAACCCTAGAGTCAGATACAACTGTCTTTCGAGCAAGAGTGACCTTTACCTTTACCCTTATTTCCTACTACCTGCCTTAACAACTGCATATGGAGCATATGAAAACACCATGAAATCTTTTGCTGTTTGTCCAACATGAATTTCTACGAAGAAGCACCTGGCACAAAAACACTTTGCCATGAACTTTCATTAATAATTTTATGCCTGCCTGATGAAGAGACCTTGACAGCTCGCACAATGTTATGTTTTTTTTTTACTGATCCAATAAAGGTATCACCTCCCTCCTTCATTCTTTGCATTTTTAAATGATTTGAACATGGATCACACAGCTAATTTCCTTTGTTTGCCTATGAATATGTGGAGAGGACAATGGGGCAGAAATATCATATGAAGAAACAGTCAAACAAGTTCCAATTGTCTGGCTTTGCTTTGACATTTTCTTTTTATCCATGCAAGTGGGGGGACACAGAAGGAGCCTTTCCAAACAGCGCAAAGTCCAATTGCGTGTTCTCTGGGCAGCCAGCTAATCCTTTTGTGTTCCCAAACTTTTCAAGCTGGGGGCCAGGACCAGGTCATGTGCTCTCAGTCAGTTTTGAGGTTTGGATGGCCATTTTGCCCTGCCTGCATGATGGGGGTGGCCATTTTGTCCCAACAGCTTCAAAGGGGCAGCCATTTTGTTTCTCAAATGCCTTTGGAGGGATGGGGGGCACAGGAAATGGCGCCATGGGCCAGATTCAGCCCATGGTACTTAGGTTGGGAACCCCTGATTTAGAACCATTGCACTGTAAACATTTTGATAAGATCCTTTTTAAGGACCACAAATAACAGTGATTTATATTAAAATGGAGGGTAAATCTTCCCAAAGGGAACTCTTTTGCATCATTTTGCCATGAAGAAAAATATGACATGCTTTGAGTCCAGAAAATTCACAGAGGACAGGATGAGCATTGATCGAAACTTCCTGAGATACTGAGAGGTTCCATAAACAATACGGCATTGCCATTTTTGTACAATCAGGTATTATTGTCCTCTCAATGGACTGCATTGAAAAGCATAACATAGAAATCTTTACAGTTGAACTGGCTGCATGTATTGTTACATCGATTTGTAAACTACCTAATATATCATTCTACTTTAAGAAAGCTGTCTAACATGGAAAATCAAAACACTCGCTCTCTGGCTGGAGATTTCAAGAGCCATAGTAACATTCAGAGCTATAAACATGATGGCAAGAGTGGTGCAGCTGTTATAAAATGGTCAGAATTCCATACACATGTGCCTTATATAGGAGTCTGAACTACCCAATTCATTTAACAGCAGCAAAGGGCAGAAAGGTTACAAATCTGCTCTGATTTTTGTTAGTGAGACTATAGCTTAAATTGCATTAAAGGTGCAGGAGAGCCCATTGAAAACACTCAACACAGACCCATTCTATGTCTGAACTATGCTGCCATCTATAGCTGGGGTGCCCAAACTATAGCCTGTGGGCTGGATACGGCCCCCAAAGCCATTCCTTCAGGCGTGCAATGCCTTGCCAAACCAGGAAGTGAATATGGATGCTTCTGCACATGTGAAGACGTGTCTGAATTTACTTCCTGGTTCAGCGCAGACATGCTTGCGCATGTGCAGAAGCATTTGCGCTGAACCAGGAAGTAAATATGGCCACTTTCACACATGCACAGAAGTGTCCGTGCCGAACTAGGAAGTAAATATAGCCGTTTTTGTGCATGCGCAGAAATGTCCGTGCCGAACCAGGAAGTAAATATGTTTGTTTTTGCTCTTACGTAGAATTATCCATGCTGAACCAGGAAGTAAATATGGCCATGCATGTGCAAACATGTCCTGTTTTGGGGGGCGTGATCAGGCCCACTCAGCTGTTCCAGGGGGGTGGTCAGGCCCCTGGCCCAAAAAGTTTGGGCACCCTGATCTATAGCATTCCATTGGCTTTTTGTTGTTGTTCAGCTACACAGTTGAGTCTGACCTTTTGTGACCCATGGACCATTGCAAGTTGGCTTCTCCGTCACTCTCCAGAGTCCATCCCGATCCACACTCACTGCCTCAATGAGGCTGTCTAACCATCTCATCCTTTGCTGTCCCTTCTCCTTTCGCCTCCAATATTTCCTAGCATCAGGACCTTCTCCAGTGAGTCCTCTCCTCTCATTTGAGGGCCAAAGTATTTGAGCTTCAGCTTCAGTTTATGTCCTTCCAAGGAGCAGTCAGGGTTGATTTCCTTCAGGATTGATTGATTTGATCTCCTTGCAGTCCTTAAGGAAAAGGTAAAGGTTTCCCTTGCTCGAAAGCCAGTCGTATCCAACTCTAGGGTTCAGTGCTCATCTCTGTTTCAAAGCTGAAGAGCCAGTGATGTCTGCTTCTGCAGACATTTCCGTGGTCATGTGGCAGGTGTGACTAGACACCGGAGTGCACAAAACACTGTTACCTTCCCACTGAGGCGGTCCCTATTTATCTACTTGCAATTTCTTGCTTTCGAACTGCTAGGTTGGCAGGATCTGGGACGAAGACGGGAGCTCATTCCGTTCTGCAGTACTCGGGAATTGAACTGCTGACCTTCCACCTCCCAGTCCTTACTTACTTAGATTTGGATCCCCCCATGCAATATCGGACAGCCAGGAATCTCCAATGGTTTCAGTCTTGAGTGAGTATTAGGCAACCTCCCATATCATTTTCAGTGTTCAGGGTGGTATAATTAAAAATAAGCTGTGAAAAGTTTACAATAATCCTAAATGCAGCTGTGTTTCAGATTGGCCCTCAACCAAAAACACTGTGATTAATTTATAATTTCCATTTAGGACAGGGGTTCCCAACCTTTTCAAGATGGGGGCTGGATCACGCTCTCTCAGTTAGCTTCGAGGGCTGGATGGCCATTTTGCCCTACCTGCATGATGAGGGTGCCCATTTTGTCCCAACAGCTACAAAGGTTTGGCCATTTTGTTTCTCAAATGCCCTTGGAGGGGTGGGGGGCACATTAAATGGCACCACAGGGTAGATCTAGCCCTCAGGCCTTAGGTTGGAAACCCCTGATTTAGGATTTTTTTCCTGCCTTCATTGCAAGAAGCTGCTGGACCAACTTAGTCTCAGGTTTCACTCCAAAAAAGCATGCCCAATGCTTTTCTTATATTTCACACTTTGAAAAACATCCTTTTAATGACACTATAATAAAAGCTGGGAGAAATTTGATCTCAACCCTTACAGAAACAAAAATAACTTGCTGGCTTGACACCATAGCAGAGTTTGACATTGCAAGAAATAGCTAGAAAACTTGAAGACTATTTGAAAAGACTGAAAAACAAGCAAAAGGACATTGAATGCAAATATAACCCCAAATTGCCCTGGCAAAGAAAACCAAACATTACCTAAAAACGTTATTTAGAGCAAATCCAATAAATGTTCTACTGCCTTCATATCAGCAGAACCAAAGGAAGTCATAAGAAGAGGTAGAATTTGTAAAACAGTGGGACTCAATAATATCTCAATTGGGCAAATTAAACATTTTTGTCAATGAACAAAGGAATGGCTCCTTCAGCTCTTTAGTAATTGCTGGATGAGCCAATAAATTCCAAAAATATGGTAGAAGACAAGCCCTACCATGTAGATATGCTCTACCACTTGTATAAAAGAAGATCTAGTAAATGTCCAAGATAATAATAATTTCATATGAGAAATTATTCTTGGTTGAAAGGATTTTTGTGGGAAAAACTCTGCTCAGGGGATGCCCAAATGAGGCTCCTTTCATATCCCTAAGACCTGGGACAGAGATGGGCACTCAATCTATCATGCAGTACCTGGGTCTTGAACTGCTGACTTGCCGGCTTTTCAGCTAACAAGGCGAGATTCTTAACCACTGAGCCACCTCAGCCAAGATAATGCTATTAAAGTAGCCCACTTCTGGTCATAAACATTCTAATTATTTTAATGCCTTAATTTCATTTGCATAAATCCTTGTGAAAATATGAAACTCAGTGAAGGATTCTGAAGAATACCTCTTTCTTTGAGCTTAGCCTGTGTTTATCATGGAGATAAAATGGAGGCAAAGGATGGATATTATTCAGGTCCTTGGCTGAACGGTATAGGAAATGAGGATGCAAAGCTTAGCCAGTGTTGTGTTCTGTAAAGCTGTGCCTTTAACAATGTACCTTTGCCATGTGTTACCAATGTAACCTTTCTGTGTGCAACATTATAACCATCAGCTGTATCAATGTAACCTAATAAGGGGACGCGAGCTAGTGACCACCAGAGGGCAGTAGTGAGCGTCCAGCTCCCATGGATCATAGTCACCTGGTTCAGCAGCGCGGGAAGATTCCCCGCGACCTCCTCACCTGGTCAAGAAGGGCGTGACCTCCTACGACGTCACGCAGGCAGCAACCAATAGTCTGTCGACGAGCCACATTCAAATGTATAGCCAGCTGTATATATTGAGCTACTCATCCGCCATTACCACATGTTCCTCCGGATCATCATGCAATAAACCTGTGTTAAGCCAACCCTTTGGCTGTTTCTTTGTCTTTGGTCCCTTACACTAAACTGGCGACGAAGGTGGGATCATGGCAGCCCACGGGACCAAGACATGCGCCGGTTTCGAAATCAGGAAACCGGGAGACTGGGAGATCTTCGAGATGGACTTCCAGGCCGCACTGATCGAGTCCGAAGTCACGGAAGAGGCGAAGAAAAGAGCCATCTTCACCAGAATGCTCGGACAAGAAACAAAAAGGACCTTGGTGGACCTGATTGCACCGAGAAGGGTGAGCGAATTCAAGGCCAAGGAACTCATGCAGATGCTGCGTGAGCACGTCCGGCCCGCCACAGCGATGTTTCCCGCTCGGAGTGCGTTTTGGAGGCGAGTCCAAGCGCCCGGGGAGACAGTCGCCGCATTCGTGGCGGCCCTGCGGCTGGCGGCCGGCCCGTGCAAATGGGAGAATGCCGAAATCACCCTCCGAGACTGTGTGCTGTGCGGCCTGAACGACGCCGAAACCCAGCGCACATTAATGAACCAAGAGCCGCCTCCCACGTTGCAGGAGGTCGTCAGAGCGGCCCAGGCCGCAGAAGCTACGAAGGCCGGGGTCCAAGAACTTCAGGACTGGCGGCCAAAGGCGAGCAAAGCAGAGGCTCTGGTACAGGCGGCCCGGCGAACTTCGAGGTCGTCCACAGAGAGCAGCGACGACGAGGACGTCCAGAGGGTCCGGAAGGAGAGCCGGCGATGCGACGGCTGTGGAGCGGCCCACGACCGCGTGAAATGCCCCTTCCGGAAGGCCGAGTGCCACAACTGCGGCCGCCGCGGGCACATCGCCAAGGTGTGCAGAAAGAAGCGCGAGACCTGGAGGAGCTCCGCAGACCGTTCCACGGGACAAGACCGCCCAACGAAACCCAAGGACGGCGCCCAGGCCACGCGGAAGCAGGACGGCGTGGGCCGCATTGCCGACGGCAGCGAGGACGACGCCCCAGTGTTCAGCGTGTCTACTAGACACCCCCGCTACTTTGTTGAGGTACTAGTCCAAGGGGTCCCCATTAGGATGGAAATTGACTCGGGGTCCTCATATTCAATCATTTCCCAGAGGGAGTTTTTGGGAATTGCCCCCCACAAGCGACCCAAGCTCAAAGCATTGAGGTCCACACTACGGGACGTGCAAGGGAACAGTATTCCAGTGTTGGGGGTTGGAGAATTTCAGGTCAAATTCAAGGAGCACGCCGCGTCCCTTCCCCTAGTCGTGCTCAAAGGAGGAAATTGCAGCCTCCTCGGGACTCAATGGTTCCAGCCCCTGGGGTTGTTTATTGGGGGGGTGCACGCCGTTGGGATGCACGCCGTTGGGACTGATCCAATTCAGGAGGTGTGCGAGGTGCACCCCGAAGTCTTCAAAAAGGGACTGGGGAAATTCAAGGGGCCCCCAGTGACTTTCGACCTGGACCCGGAGGTCCGCCCAATTCGCCTAAAACCACGCCGGGTGCCGTTTGCACTCAAGGACAAGATAGAGGCGGAACTGGACAAGTTGGTGGGCCAGGGGATCCTCGTGCCTGTATATTCTGCGGAGTGGGAAACTCCAATTGTAACCGCTCTAAAGGCCAATGGGGAGGTCCGCATATGCGCCGACTACAAGTGCACCATCAACAAGGCGATCCGCCCGAATGCATATCCGGTGCCGGTAGTCAGCCATCTGCTGGCCAGGTTACACGGGGGAAAGTGTTTCGCTAAGCTCGACTTAGCACAGGCCTACCAGCAGCTCACGGTGTCCCCTGCCACCGCTGCTGCGCAGACCATAGTCACCCATAAGGGGGCGTTCCAGGTGACGCGCCTCCAGTTCGGTGTGAATTCGGCGCCTGGAATTTTCCAGTCACTCGTGGAACGCCTCCTGAAGGGATTGGAGGGGGTGTTGCCTTATTTTGATGACGTGTTAATAATGGGGGGGAGTCGGGCTGAATTGGCAAAAAGGTTGGGGAAGGTCCTGACGATATTCGAAAAGGCGGGGCTGAGGTTGCGAAAGGATAAATGCGTCTTCTTCGCAACCGAGGTTGAGTTCCTAGGGTTTTGTGTGTCTCCTGAGGGAATAAAACCATCCATGTCCAAAGTGGCAGCCATTAAAAAAGCCCCCCGCCCCACCTCCAAGCCCGAGTTACAGTCGTTCCTAGGACTGCTCAACTTCTACCACTCCTTCCTTCCCCGAAAGGCAGCGGTGGCTGAGCCGCTACACAAACTGCTAAAGAAAGACCAGGCATGGAAGTGGGGCAATGACCAAGAAAGGGCATTTAGCGAGCTAAAAAGCCTCCTGGCGTCCGACGCCATACTGACCCACTTCAACCCCAAGCGCCCAGTAGTTCTGATCTGTGATGCATCTCCAGTGGGGGTGGGGGCGGTGCTGTGCCACGTGTTGGAAAACGGAAGGGAGGCCCCGATAGCATTTTACTCCAGGTCCCTGTCCCAAGCAGAGAGGAACTACGCACAGACGGACAGGGAGGCACTAGCAATAGTCGCGGGGACGAAAAAATTTCACGATTTTCTGTACGGCCGCCCCTTCACCATTGTAACAGACCACAAGCCCTTGCTAGGCATTTTTACCGCTGATAAGCCCACCCCACAGATCCTGTCTCCGAGGATGCTCAGGTGGGCCATTTTCTCAACGCGTATCAGCACGCGTTGATCTACCGGCCCAGGAAAGAGATCAGCCATGCGGACGCCCTATCTAGGTCTCCCCTCCCCCTAATGCCCAGCCAGGTGAGCATGGGGGAGCGGGACCATCAGGTTCTCATGATAGAGGTGCTGGATTCGCCCCCCGTAGTGCCCGCCGACATTGCCAAAGCAACAGAGAAGGACAAAACATTAGCGACAGTCAGCTCCTGGCTGCAGAAAGGGTGGCCCGCGTCTTCCCCAGCGGAGGAGTTCGCTCCATTTTTTAGGAAAAAGCTAGAACTGTCCCTAGAGAGGGGGTGTCTCTTGTGGGGGCAGCGGGTGGTGATTCCCACTTCCCTTCGGCCGCGAGTGCTCAAACTGCTGCACGTCAGCCACCCCGGCATCGTGCGATCCAAGGCGCTGGCCCGGAGTTACTTCTGGTGGCCCCAGCTAGACGCCGACATCGAGCACATGGTCGGCACTTGTGAAAGTTGCCAATGCTCCAGACCAGAGGAGGCCCGCCTTCCCCACAGGGAATGGGACGCGGCTAAGGGGCCGTGGTCCCGGGTGCACGTAGATTTTGCGGGCCCGTTCAGAGGCACCCTGTTCCTCCTTGTAGTGGACGCTTTCTCCAAATGGTTGGAGGTTATCCCAGTCACGAGCACCTCCTCGGCCCAGACCATTAGGCATTTGCGGAGGCTCTTTTCCACGTTCGGCATACCCGACACGTTAATTAGCGATAACGCTAGTTGTTTCATGTCCTCCGAGTTTAGGGCATTCATGGAGATTAACGCCGTTCGGCATATCACCTCCGCCCCTTTTCACCCGGCCACCAACGGCCAAGTAGAGCGCCTCGTCCGCACCACGAAGGACGCGTTGCGGCGCATGGGCCCAGGGGATCTGAGCCTACAAGTGTGTCAGTTTCTGCTAGGGTACAGGGTGACCCCATTGGCGTCAGGATACTCCCCCACAGAGCTCTTAATGCGCAGGAAGCTGACCACCATCCTTACTAGGCTAGACCCCACGAGGGTAGAGGACAAAGGAAGGAACATCGGGCTGGAGGTTACAAAGAGTTTCAGCATAGGCGCCCCCGTGCATTGCAGGAATTACACCAGCTCGGGCCCAGCCTGGGTGCCGGGCGTAGTCGTGGAACAAACCGGCCCCGTGTCGTACCGCATGGAAACCAGCACAGGGCTCCTATGGAGGCGGCACGCAGACCAGCTCCGACGCAGGGTCTCCGATGAGCAGGACACGGATCACGCAGGAAATAAGTCAGCGTTAGGGTTCTCCCCCACAGGTTTAGCCCAAGGGGGAGGGGAAGGGGACCGTGGGCCCCCACCAAGGGGGGAGGAGGATATCCTCGTAGATACCCTGGGGGATCTTTCCGAGGAGGAGGAACCCGACCCCATACATATCTCGCGGAAAGTCCCCACAAATGCGGGTACCCCTACCAACTTAGATTTTGATTTTCAGAACCGGGGGGGGGGTTTTCGGAGTGGTCCCCCACCCGTCCAAGCGAGAAGAGGGGTTTTTCGTTAGCCCCGACGGCCCCCGGTCTGCCCACAATGGAGTTTTTCCCTTCCCCTAAGGCCGCCAGACAGCGGCAAGCCACTAACAAGTCTCCCTCTCCCTTTTCAGGACAAGGGACCAGGGAGCAAAGAAGCAATAACACCCCCGGGGGGGGGCAGCCCTCTTCACGGCCCAAACGCACATGCAACAAGCCATCTTGGCTGAGAGACTTCGTCTCATCCTAGGGGGGAGGGATGTTGTGTTCTGTAAAGCTGTGCCTTTAACAATGTACCTTTGCCATGTGTTACCAATGTAACCTTTCTGTGTGCAACATTATAACCATCAGCTGTATCAATGTAACCTAATAAGGGGACGCGAGCTAGTGACCACCAGAGGGCAGTAGCGAGCGTCCAGCTCCCATGGATCATAGTCACCTGGTTCAGCAGCGCTGGAAGATTCCCCGCGACCTCCTCACCTGGTCAAGAAGGGCGTGACCTCCTACGACATCACGCAGGCAGCAACCAATAGTCTGTCGACGAGCCACATTCAAATGTATAGCCAGCTGTATATATTGAGCTACTCATCCGCCATTACCACATGTTCCTCCGGATCATCATGCAATAAACCTGTGTTAAGCCAACCCTTCGGCTGTTTCTTTGTCTTTGGTCCCTTACACTAAAGCCAGAAAGAAAGAAAAGGATCCAATTTGCAGAATGCCTCTAAATCTATCCAACCCTATTTTAAAAATCATTATGCATCTTGTAAACAGTTGCATTACCTGTTCACAAATCCAGAGTTTCTGGCAGCTTGTACAGATGGCAAATATTGGCTGTGGAAGCTTTTGGTTGCTGAGCCTTCCAGATGCTCCATGTGGAACTTTTCTGCTGTTGACTTTGCATTTTAATGTTTGGGTTCCTTGTTTAGAGAGGGCACACTGGTGCGTGCATGCTAACAAGCTGATCATGCACTCAGATGTGAGAGCATAGCTGGAAACCAGATTGGCCACTTGGCCAAAATTGGACAAACACCGTAGCTTTTAGCGCATGAGACAATGAACCATGGTTTCTCAGCCTGCATGAAGAGCATTTAAATAGCACCCTTTCTTCTCTGAGAAAAGATGATACCTCCGAGAAAAGATGATACCTCCGAGAAAAGACGGTACCTTCGAGAAAAGACGATACCTCTACAAACAGATGTGACTTTTATAATGTGGACCTGAATTATCACTGAGCATCACAATACATTATTAGCTTTATTGCACATTACTTTGTGCATTTAGTTCTAGCCTCATAAAACCAAGTATCCATGTAGCTGTAAGCCTGAGATTGACAAGTCTCCCTTGCTCAAAAGCCAGTCGTGTCCGATGCTAGGGTTCAGTGCTAATCTCTGTTTACATCCCAAGAGCCAGCACTGTATGCATCTTCAGACATTTCTGTGGTCAAGTGGCAGGTGTGACTGGACACCAAAGTGCACAGAATGCTGTTACCTTCCCTGCCAAACTACTACCTATTTATCTACTTGCAATTTCTTGCTTTCGAACTGCTAGGTTGGCAGGAGCTGGGACAGAGGACAGGAACTCACCCCATCGGGTCTCAAACTGCTGACCTTCCAGTCATCAAGCTCAGCATCTTCACCACTTAAGCTACCATGGCCATAAACCTAAACTTAGAGTACAGTAATTTGTTATATGTAGAGCTACCCTTGAAGACAACTTGGAAGCAACAACTGGTACAACATTCAACAGCTAAAAAAGTAATAGGCGCCTTCTGTTAGGAGCATCTAACACAGTGGTCCCCTATGTGGGGCACACATGGGGACTTCATTTCTCAGTCCACTGGGTGATCAGTGCTTTGGGGAATTGACTTAGGCTTCTGGGAATTGAAGTCCATAAACCAAAGGTTGGGAAACTCTGATCCAGCTCCTACTTTGCACCAGTTGAATTGGTTGCCAGTGGTTTTTCTACTTCTCTGGGTTAATAGCCTGGCTGCCCTGGCTTGCTAAGTGTGGGCTCCCTCTCAAATCCTATGTTCTATAGAACTAGGATAGGAAGGGTGAAATATAACAGGATTTGTTAGTATTTGTACAGGGGAAACAGGTAATACAGACTTCTTCAGATCAGAGTCTTTGGGTCTAGTCGTCGTTGTTGGTGGTGGATGCTCCTCGTATCTGAGTATACATTTCCCCTGGAAATAATTTTCACAACAAACAGGAAAATGCTACTGGCAGGAATTTGTTTAAGGTGGATGCCAGCTTGCCATGAAGTGATTCATACACTGTGATCACAGAGCCTTCTCCTGTGGCACCCATGAAATGAGACATGCAGGATTTGGTGCTAGCACTGCAATGGACTACCTCAGCCTTGAGGATATAATCAAGGTGCATCTTCACAGCCAGTCCATCTGGCATGGCCTCTTCCGCCTCCATGACTGTTGGGAATCAGAATAGTGAAGTGGTTCCTCCTCTGCACATTTTGTTGTTGGACTCAATGTGATGTTTTCCAGCGGAATTTCATCCACCCATAGCCATTGGCCTCTTTAAGGAGTCAGGTTATTTACCACCACCCAACACTAGGTGTTGAGTCGCTGGCTGTACAGTCTACTCCATTGCTATAGCAGAATGTCTGGCCAGACAGTAGTATTTGTAGTAGTACCACAGTAAAATGGGGCAGGTTTTTAAGGCAATTTTATGTTCAAACAAAAATCTCCTAGATCACCCCATTTTAGCTCAGCTAATAAACACACTTGGACTAGATACGTGTTATGTATGTTAACTTTGTTTTCTGACAGGAGCGGAATGTATCTTTTCTCATGTATCTATTCTTATGCAAATAAGTAGATCGAAAATGTGCACACTCTCTTAGCCAATGGGCTTGTTGTATTATTGTTACTGTTACTGTTTATAGTGTATATAACATGCAATAGACGCTGACCCAATCCGGGATGTTTGTGCTGCACATCCTGAGGTGTTCAAAAAGGGTTTAGGGTTATACAAAGGACCCCCTGTGGACTTTGAGCCTGACCCAACTGTCCAGCCCATCCGGATGAAGCCACACCAGGTACCCTTTGCTTTAAAGGAGAAGATAGAAGCCGAGCTGGACAAACTGGTGGGGCAGGGCATCCTAGTGCCAGTGGACTCCGCATTGTGGGAGACACCAATAGTGATTGCTTTGAAAAGTAATGGGGAGGTCAGGATATGCGCTGACTACAAGTGTACCATCAAGAAAGCTATTTGCCCGAACACATATCCTGTGCCCGTGGTAAGCCACCTTCTTGCCTCCTTGCATGGAGGAAATTGCTTTGCAAAACTTGACCTTGCCCAGGCTTACCAACAATTGACTGTGTCTCCTGCTGTTGCCATAGCCCAGACCATAGTAACCCATAGGGGGGCATTTAAGGTAACTAGACTACAATTCTGGGTGAATGCGGGCCCCAGAATATTTCAATCTCTTGTAGAATGTATTTTAAAAGGTTTGCCTGGTGTCCTGCCATATTTTGACGATGTCCTGATCACCGCTAAGGACACCGGCAAACTAGTGGCCAGGCTCGATCGAGTCCTCTCACGTTTCGAGAGGTCCGGTCTACGTCTCAGCAGAGACAAATGTGTGTTTTTAGCACAGGAAGTGGAGTTCCTGGGGTACCAAATTACACCCCAAGGTATCATGCCCTCTGACTCCAAGGTGGCAGCCGTGCGAAATGCACCCAGGCCAAAATATAAAGCTGAATTGCAATCATTTCTAGGATTGTTAAACTTCTATCATGCTTTTCTCCATCGCAAAGCCTCAGCTGCAGAACCATTTGACACTGGGGCCATTGCCAGGAGAAAGCGTTCCTAGAACTTAAAGGGCTGCTATCTTCAGATGCTGTATTAACTCATTTTGATCCTAACAAGGAAGTTGTACTTGTGTGTGATGCATCCCCTGTGGGGGTGGGAACTGTGTTATGCCATGTACTAAATGACGGGAGGGAAGCCCCTGTAGCATTCTATTCCTGTTCACTCTCAAAGCCTGAGAAAAATTATTCTCAGACAGACAGGGAGGCATTTGCAATCATGACTGGCACTAAGAAATTCCATGATTACCTTTACGGAAGACCTTTTACCATCATAACTGACCACAAGCTCCTCCTTGGAATCTTTGTGAACGGGAAGCCCACGCCTCAAATTCTGTCCCCAAGGATGTTGCGTTGGGCAATTTTCCTAAATGCATATGATTTTACTTTGGTGCACAGGCCCGGCAAGAACATCAGCCACGCTGATGCCCTGTCACATTCTCCACTGCCAGGGTTCGGGGAAGCCGATTGCGAGGTAGAAAGTGACCACCAGTTCCTTATGATTGAAGCTTTTGACTTGCCCCCAGTCGTCCCCTGAGATATAACCAAAGCTACGGCCAAGGATGTAACATTAACTAAAGTAATGTCTTCGGTACAAAAAGGCTGGCCTGTCTCTCCTCTAGCCGAGGAATTCAGAACATTCCACCACAAGCATTTGGAACTGTCAGTGGAATGAGGTTCTCTTCTAGGGGGTCAGCGGGTGGTCATTCCTGTCACTCTCAGGAAAAAGGTTTTACATCTACTTCACACAAGTCACCCAGGAATTGTCCGTTCCAAAGCCCTTACCCATAGCTACTTTTGGTGGTGTCAACTGGACCAAGACATAAAACAAATGGTCGGCACTTGTGCCAGTTGTCAGTCCCCTTGCCCAGAGCAATCCCACCTTCCCTCTCGGGAATGGGATTCTGCTCAGGGCCCATGGTCCAGGTTGCACATAGATTTTGCAGGTCCATTTAGGGGTGCCCTATTTTTGTTGGTTGTGGATTCATTCTCTAAGTGGCTGGAAGTGATTAGGGTGCCTAATACCACTTCAGCCATCATGATAATGCACCTAAGAAGGCTGTTTGCATCATTTGGACTTCCAGATGTACTGGTGTCTGACAATGCATCCACGTTCACATCTGAAGAATTCCAATCCTTCATGGAAAGGAATGCAATTAGGCACATCACTGCCACCCCATTCCACCCAGCCACCAATGGCCCGGTGGAGCTGCAGGTGCGCACAATTAAAGACGCGCTTTGGCGTATGGGTGAAGGGGATTTGGAGCTCCAGTTATACCAGTTTCTTTTCACATAGAGGCTCACCCCCCTTGCCTCAGGGCTGTCCCCTGCTGAATTGCTCCAGCGAAGGAAACTGTCATCCTTGCAGGACAGATTGGATCCCTCTAGGGTAGAGGACAAAGGCACAAATATACCAATCCAGAAGGGTTTCTCGTCCGGAGACCCTGTACATTGCCGCAATTATGCAGCTGGTGGCCCTACGTGAGTGCCTGGGTTTGTGATCGATCAAACTGGTCCTGTTTCTTACAGAATCGAAACAGCCACTGGTCTGATCTGGAGGAGGCACGGGGATCAATTGAGACCCAAAGTAATGGACCCACAAGACGAATACAGACACTCAATGCTAGGGTTGGCCCCCACCTGTTTAAACCCAGCGGGCAGAGGTAATAGTCAGCAGCCAGCCAACATTGACCCAGAAGTGTCTTCTAGGAACCGATTTCAAGGGGAATTTGTGGAATGCTCCCCTATTCTGGCCAGGTGTACCCCTACACTGTCCCAGCCTAGCACTCTGGATTCCTTTATTGATGATGACCAATTTTGTTTGGAGTCACCCTCCAACTCTTAGTACACACAGGAGGGATCCTGAGTTGCCTTATTCAACCACAGAATTAGATTTTGGTTTTGAGCGATCTCCTGCTCCTCCATCTGACAAACGGAGCTTTAATTTGGGTTTACAATCCTCCCCCTCTAGTCAATCCCTCACTCCAGTCAGGTCACCCATCCTACGAGCATTTGAGCTGGCTCAGCCAAGTGTCTGACCCAGAAGGGAAACTAGACCACCATCCTGGTTAAAGGATTTTGTTTTTACCTAGGGGGGAAGAATGTTATGTATGTTAACTGTGTTTTCTGACAGGAGCGGAATGTATCTTTTCTCATGTATCTATTCTTATGCAAATAAGTGGATCGAAAATGTGCACACTCTCTTAGCCAATGGGCTTGTTGTATTATTGTTACTGTTACTGTTTATAGTGTATATAAGTCCGAGTTTTGCCCCATCCAAACTGTGTTCAAACCCCACTAATCAAGGGCTGAATTTCACTACTTCACTCGTCTGCTTCTTCATTCCCTGAACACGAAAATACATGAGAGAAATGAAATTATCATTTACTCACAAATTGAGCTCAGAAGATACATGTGTTCAGGAGTCTTGATAAAGTTGAATTGTAAAGAAGTAAAGTCTTAAAAAGAGCAGCCTGTATCCATCAAAGACAGTAAGAGCTTTGAAAACACTGCTATGATAAAGCCTTTGCAAATTTAAGTGTAATATGCATCCGATGAATGAGAGAATTCAAAATGTTATTAGACCATTACCTACAACTATATTTTAAGGCAGTGGAGATCAGTGGTTCCCAACCTCTGGTCTTCCTGGGGCTACGTACCTCACCTCCTAGAAACTTCACCCAGTTATACCCAATGTTCAGAGATTCTGAGGGCTGAATTCATCCCTTTAGTGATAAATTAGTCAGTCAGGTTGAGTCCTTATGCCCTCAGTTAATTTAGTTTAGTTTGTGATGTATTTGTCGGTAGTTTGTTTGATTTGCTGTGTGTTCTGTTGTTATTTCGTATCAATTTGTACACCGCCCAGAGTGGGATATCACCCAAATGGGCAGTATGGAAATTAAAATTAAAATTTAATTAATTTAATTTAATTTAATGTTCATATTTCTACAGCTGTCCTGCTCACAAGAACTCTGGGCAGCTTACAATACTAAAAAAAACACCCAACACAGATAAAAAAACCCATTAAAATACAAATGCACCCCACTAGAAAGAGAGAGAATTACTCTGTTACGTTAGACCAACTAGCAGGTGGGGTTCACTCCTCCATCAGCGCCCCACACCTGCCCCGCCAGCCAGGTTTTCAGTTCTTTCCTAAAGGGTAGCAATTCCATCTGTAGCCTTAAATCAACTGGCAGGAGGTTCCATAGGGCCGGAGTGGACACAGAGAAGGCCCTCCTTCTTGTGCTAGAGAGACGAGCCCCTCTAGCAGATGGTACAAGTAGAGAGACCCTCCGGTCCACTCTGGTTGGATAGACGGACGATCTTGGGGCAATGCGGTGTCTTAGGTATCCTGGCCCACTACCATGTAGGGCTTTAAAGGTAATGACCAGCACCTTGAATTGCACCCGGAGACAAATTGGTAGCCAGTGCAGCTCCCGAAGCAGTTGTGTGGCGCACGCATAATGCCCACACCCCATCATCACCTGAGCAGCCACATTCTAGACCAACTGAAGTCTCTTAATGGTCGTCAGGGGCAGACCCATGTAGAGTGCATTGCAATAATCTAGTCTAGAGGTGACCAGAGCATGAGTGAGCATGAGTAAGGAGTCCCGGTCTAGGAGTGGGCGCAACTGGCGAATCACCCGAAGTTGGGCGAAAGCCCTCCTGGCCATGGCTGCCACCTGATCTTCAAGCAGAATAAATAAATAAATAAATAAATAATGTGACCTGGGAAATGGAGTTGCTCAAAAGGACATGTTTCCTCTTCCAAAGCAGAAAGCAAGAGAGAGAAGGCCAGAATTAACAAAGGCCTTGTCACATGTAAATAGGGTCAGGTGACCTCTGAAGCAGGAAAGAACCTTTCTAATTGTAATTCGAGGCAAACAATGCAAAACAACTTTCTTTTGGTCAGGCTAGTCTTTCCTGTCTCTCAGATTACTACATGCTGGAGTTGCACTAGAATACTCAACACAGTTGACATCACTGGTGTCTTTCAGTGCCTTTTGGCCACTGGCTTCTTGGTTCTCTTCAATGGGGAGATCAGGCTCCTCCTGGGCAGCCACTTCTTGTCACTGAGTCCTCAGTCCTTTTGCTCAGCATAACACTGCCCTCTGGATGCCTTCTTCTTAAATGTGCTCCCTGGAGTGAGTGATAATATGCTCACAGTGAACACAAGCGTGTTGAGGTCCTTTCTCTACTGGCACTCGTCTGCCTGGATCCTTCTGTCTTCTTCTGCCAGCAGCTACTCTGGGTTGAAGCCAGGTCACCTACTCTCAGCTTCTGCTTCCTTTCCCATTCTTCCCAGTAGGAAGGTCGAGGGTATTCATAGTTATCAGCCTCACTCTTGGTACTCCAAAAAGAAAAAAAAAGAAAAGAAAAAAAAGAAGATTTAACATTTCATGCCATTTTGTGGAAGCCATGCAAACAGGCTCGAACCAGGCTGGAGGTGGGACAATTTGTAGCTTTTCCAGATTTAGTTCACCCACCCTTGCTCTTCTTATAATGCAGATTGAATCTCCATCAAGGGCAGTTATTAAAAACAGCTTCATTCACAAATTGGCTCTCTTTTGAGAGACAACCTAATCTTAATAGCAGGGCTTTGTAGAACAAAACCATCTCTTTGGGCCATTTCCATGTTTCTCCACTCCTGAGATACCTTTTTTAATCTTTATGTCGCTCCCTTGCTGGCCATCCCCAGATTTCCAACAGTTGCTCATTTTCACAGTCTCTCTCTCTCTTTCTCTCTCTCTCTCCCCTTCTCAGCCATTTGATCAGCTCAGTTAATTTCCCCCTCTAATTATTCTGTCTCTCAAATCTTATCTTAATGACAAAGGAATGTTCTTGATTGTAGCGCCAAATTTAAATTCCAACCCACGCAAAGCTGTTACGACTCAGTCCTGCCAGGACAGCGATTTTCTCTTTGGAAGGACCCAACATATCAGGCACTTCGCAGGCTTATATTGGAGTCCTCCAGGACTCAGGCAGAAGTTCCTTCCAGTCCTGAATGCTGCTGAAGGGTCAGAGAATGCAATGGCGGATGACTCCATCTGGAAAATTCACACCACAGCCCATAATCCTCCTGAACTAGGGAAGGGAGCTGGCATCAGGGCATCAAATTAGCATGTTGTGATGGAGCCACATCTACCATCTTCCTTGGCTTTGGGAAGCTTGCCATTGAAGAATGGCACCAACTCTTCCTTCTGCTTGAACACTCTGTTGGACTTGAGACTGTGTGACATTTGGCTTCCAGCCTTTGGCTTGTCCACTTGTTGTGTATGTACAATGCTGCTTCATATGAATGTACAATGTTGCTTTAAGAAATGTATTAATGTAACCCAGCCACAATCACAATGTAACCCAGCTGTTAAAGGAACGCGAGCAAGCTGCCTATAGAGGGCAGCTGCGAGTGTTCAACTCACATGGTCATCATTCCTCAAATCACCTGCAGCCGCGGGAACTTCTCGCAGCAAACAACTACTTCTGATCCACCACCGAAGATGGGCGTGACCCGGATGACGTCACGCCGGTAGCGGCCAATGAGCAACCGTGCAGCCAATTTCAAATGTGTTGTACCACTGTATATAATGTGAGATACCTCCGCCATTACCACATGTTCGTTCTGATCATCAACCAATAAACCTGTGTTAGTCCATACTGCGACTCTTTCTATGTCTCCTGGAACAGACACCAAATTGGCGACGAGGATGGGATCGATGGCGAATCCCAAGGTCAAGGCATACCAGTTCGACGTCAGCGAGCCCGAACAATGGGAGCTCTACGAGTGCCAGTTTCGGCACGCGATGGAAGCCGCGGGCGTCGACGACGACGCAAAGATGCGCTCCCACTTCCTGGCCCAAGTGGGGCCGGCCACGCTGCGGATCCTGATGACCCTGGTGGCCCCCCGGAAGGTAGACGAGGTCCCCATCGACCGTATCCTGGAGAGACTGGGTGAGCATTTCCAGCCGCCCGTCTCGATCTTCCCAGCACGGGTCGCGTTCCACAGGCGAGACCAGCGACCGGGCGAATCCATGTCCACCTACTCGGCGGCCCTCAGGCTTGCAGCGGTCCACTGCCAGTGGGATGACCTGGACCAGGCCCTCCGTGACCGCATGTTGTGTGGTCTGAGGGACGAGGAGCTGCAGAGGAGGCTGATGACCCGCGACCAACGCCTCACGTTCAACGAGGTGCTGCGGGAGGCCCAAGCAGCCGAGGAGGCCAGGAGCGGGGTGAGGCTGTTCAAGTCCCGAGGGGGCGCGTCCGAGCGGCCCAAGTCACCAGTACAGGCGGCCCGGTGGACACCAGCGAAGACGGCCTGGCGGGCCCCCAAGCCGCCCACCGGCACACCAACGTCGTCCGAGGAGTCGTCCACAACAGCGGACCCCTACTCCAGCGAGGACGACGATGTCCAGAGGATCAAGAAGCGTGGTGAGAAGCGGCAGTCCCGAGAACGGCAGGACCGCCGTTGCGACGGTTGTGGGGCGTCCCACGACTACACGAGGTGCCCGTTTCGAAAGGCCGAGAGTCACAACTGCGGCCGAAAGGGGCACATCGCCCAAGTATGCAGGCGCGGGCGAGTCGAGGACAAGAGGAGTTCCAGCCATCCCCAGGCGCACCAGCGGAAGGCGACCGGCACCAGGAAGGTCGCAGCCAGCTACGATGAGGAAGGCGTGAACCGCGTGGGTCTGGAGCACCGGTGGTTTTTCGTAGAGGTACTGTTGCAAGGGGTCCCAGTGAGGATGGAGATAGACTCGGGGTCATCTTATTCTATCCTGTCCCAAAAAGAGTTCATGCGTATTCCCCCAGACAAGCGGCCCAAACTGCGGGCCATGAGGTCACACCTCCGGGACGTGCAGGGAAACAGGATCCCAGTGTTGGGGGTGGGGAATTTCAAGGTGAAGTTCAAGGGCTACTCTGAGAAACTGCCCTTAGTGGTCCTCAAAGGGGGGAGGTGCTGCCTTCTGGGAACGCAGTGGTTTGCTCCCCTGGGAATCGAACTGTCCGGCATTAACGCCATCGAGACTGACCCAATGTGGGACGTGTGCAACGCGCACCCGGGCGTTTTCAAGAAGGGGCTCGGGAAATACAAGGGACCCCCGGTTTCCTTCGAGCTGGACCCAGAAATCCGGCCCATCCGCCTCAAACCAAGGAGGGTGCCTTTCGCCCTAAAGGACAAGATCGAGGCAGAACTGGACAAATTGGTGGGGCAGGGGATTTTGGTTCCAGTTGACTCGGCGGAGTGGGAAACGCCGATTGTTACAGCCCTTAAGTCGAACGGGGAAGTCAGGATTTGTGCAGACTATAAATGTACCATTAACAAGGCCATTCGGCCAAACGCATATCCAGTGCCCGTGGTCAGCCACTTGCTGGCCACGTTACATGGGGGGAAGTGTTTCGCCAAGTTAGATCTGGCTCAGGCGTATCAGCAGCTCTCTGTAACCCCGGCTGCTGCCGCCGTGCAAACGATAGTGACGCACAAGGGGGCGTTTAAGGTAACGCGCCTTCAGTTTGGCGTGAATTCGGCCCCCCGAATTTTCCAATCCCTCGTGGAACGCCTCTTAAAGGGGCTCCCAGGCGTGCTCCCATACTTCGACGACGTGTTGATAACAGCGGGGAGCGAATTAGAGTTGGCAAAGAGGCTAGATGGGGTCCTTTCAGTGTTCGAGAGGGCGGGCCTTCGACTGAGGAGGGACAAATGCGTATTCTTTGCGAGGGAGGTTGAGTTCCTAGGTTTTAAGGTAACCCCGGACGGGATCAAACCCTCTGAGTCAAAGGTTGCAGCCGTGAAGAACGCCCCTCGCCCCACCGCAAAACCGGAGCTACAGTCATTTCTAGGGCTCCTAAATTTTTATCATACCTTCCTGCCTCGGAAGGCATCGGTCGCGGAGCCACTGCACGCTCTGCTCAAAAAGGACGCGGTTTGGCAGTGGGGGGACAGGCAGGAGAGAGCATTCAAGGAGCTTAAGTCACTCCTGTCCTCGAACGCTGTCCTGATCCATTTCGACCCGAAAAAACCAGTGGTTTTAGTCTGCGATGTGTCCCCAGTGGGGGTGGGGGCGGTCCTGTGCCACGTGTTGGAAAGCGGGAGGGAAGCCCCGGTAGCGTACTACTCTAGGTCCCTCTCAAAGGCCGAGCGCTATTACGCGCAAACTGATAGGGAGGCCCTAGCCATCATCGCCGGAACGAAAAAGTTCCATGACTTTTTATACGGCCGCGAGTTTACGGTAGTGACCGATCACAAACCACTTTTGGGAATCTTCACTACCGGTAAACCCACACCGCAAATACTATCCCCCAGAATGCTGCGTTGGGCCATTTTCCTCAACGCCTACCAGTATGAGCTGGTCTATCGCCCAGGGAAGGAGATCTCCCATGCGGACGCACTGTCCCGATCTCCCCTCCCAAGTGTAGGGGACCCCACATGCGAGGTAGAGCAGGATCACCAAGTCCTACTGATCGAGTCTCTCGACTCACCCCCCATTGTCCCGGCCGACCTCGCCAAAGCCACGGCGGCCGACAAGATACTGGCCCAAGTTAGTTCCTGGGTTAGGAAGGGCTGGCCCACGACCCCCCCCCCCGATGAAGAGTTCAAACCATTTTGTAGGTGCAGAGTAGAGCTGTCGCTGGAAAGGGGCTGCTTACTCTGGGGCCAGCGAGTAGTTATCCCAGAGAAGCTGAGGGCCAAGGTACTGAGACTATTGCACACCAGTCACCCCGGGATCATGCGCTCCAAGGCTCTGGCCAGGAGTTTCTTTTGGTGGCCCCAGATAGACGGGGACATAGAGCGTTTAGTGGGCACGTGCGAGAGCTGCCAGGGCTCTTGGCCCGAGGAGTCCCGGTTGCCCCATAGGGAATGGGATACGGCCCGCGGGCCATGGTCCCGGATCCATGTCGACTTTGCTGGCCCCTTTTGCGGGTCCTTGTTTCTATTGGTAGTCGACTCCTATTCCAAGTGGTTGGAGGTAATCCCTATGAACAGCACCTCCTCCGCCACAACCATCAAGCAGTTGTGCAAGCTTTTTGCCTGTTTCAGCCTGCCAGACGTCCTTGTTAGCGATAACGCTAGTACCTTCACGTCTGCAGAGTTCAAGACGTTTATGGAGCGGAACGCCATCAGGCACATCACCGCTGCCCCGTTCCACCCCGCCACGAACGGTCAGGTAGAGCGCCAAGTGCGCACTACGAAAGACGCACTGCGGCGCATGGGTCCCGGTGAGTTGAACCTGCATTTGTGCCAGTTCCTCATCTGCTACAGGACAACCCCCTTAGCTTCAGGATTTTCCCCAGCCGAACTCCTCATGAGGAGGCGTCCGGTAACACTTTTTGACCGGATGGATCCGTCCAGGGTGGAGGATGAAGGGAGAAACATAAATATAGGGGGAGGGAGCTCCAAAAGTTTTTCGGCAGGGGACCCGGTTCACTGCAGGAACTACGCGGCATCAGGGCCAGCGTGGGTCCCAGGGACAGTCATCGAGCAGACGGGGCCAGTGTCCTACAGGGTCGAGACTAGCTCGGGTCTACTCTGGAGGAGGTATGCCGACCAACTCAGGAGGCGGGTCACTAGTGAAGGGGATTCAGCGTTAGGGTCCTCCCCCACCCGCATTACCCAAGGGGGAGACACGGCGGAAACCGGGGTTACAAAGGCATACCCTCGGTTCTCAGCCACAGAGGAGGATACTTTGGAAGAGAGGGATCAGTTTGATGATTATGAGTTACGGTACCAGGGGGGTGTAGCGGAGTGGTCCCCCACCCATCCTAGCGAGAAGAGGGGTTTCAGTTCAGCCCCTGGTACCACCAGTCCCCCCAGTCCTTTTGTGTTAGAATACACCATAGCTCCAGCTCCCCGGAGGCCAACACCCCCAAGACAGGCATCGGGGGGGGAGCCCAACCACCACAGCCCCCGGCACTCCTAGGCAGGGTACGGGGGGAGGCGAGACCACGAGGGTCTCTTCGTCGGTCCCGAGATTCGTGCTGGGGGGACCCCTAGCTCCTCAAGCGGTAGGCAGGAGTTCACTTCCCAACTGTTCATTCCATTCCCTTCCCCTAATGCAAGGTTACCACGGAGCCCACACCGAGCCACTAACGAGTCCCCCCTTTCCATTGCAGGACAGGACTCCGCAGAGCCAGGCTCCCCTGTATTAAGTCAAGCGGCCGCTCGCCCCAGGCGCACGTGCGGCAAGCCACAATGGTTGAGGGACTTCGTCCCATCCTAGGGGGGAGGGATGTTGTGTATGTACAATGCTGCTTCATATGAATGTACAATGTTGCTTTAAGAAATGTATTAATGTAACCCAGCCACAATCACAATGTAACCCAGCTGTTAAAGGAACAGCTATAGAGGGCAGCTGCGAGTGTTCAACTCACATGGTCATCATTCCTCAAATCACCTGCAGCCGCGGGAACTTCCCGCAGCAAACAACTACTTCTGATCCACCACCGAAGATGGGCGTGACCCGGATGACGTCACGCCGGTAGCGGCCAATGAGCTACCGTGCAGCCAATTTCAAATGTGTTGTACCACTGTATATAATGTGAGATACCTCCGCCATTACCACATGTTCGTTCTGATCATCAACCAATAAACCTGTGTTAGTCCATACTGCGACTCTTTCTATGTCTCCTGGAACAGACACCAAACCACTTGCCATCTGTCTCTCAGGTTCCTGCCCAAGGTAAAGGTAAAGGTCACCCTTGCTCAAAAGCCAGTCGTATCCAACTCTAGGGTTCAGTGCTCCTCTCTGTTTATAGCCAAAGCATTTGCAGACATTTCCGTGGACATGTGGCAGGCATGCCTAGACACCAGAGTGCACGGAACGCTTTTTACCTTCCCTCTGAAGAGTTCACTATTTATCTATTTGCAATTTCTTGCTTTCGAACTGCTAGGTTGGCAGGAGCTGGGACAGAAACGAGAGCTCATTCCAACGTGTAGCACTCAGGTATTGAATTCCGACCTTCTGGTCTTCAAGTTCAGTATCTTAACCACTAAGCCAAAGCACGAGACTCATGGATTGTTCCTCAGGGTAATGTCAATCCTTCCTACCTCAACAATTCTATAACTATATGCATGAGCATTACAGTATAGTTTGAAACAAGCTGATAAATCAAATGTTTTGCAGGTTTACTTGTGAGAAGGAGTGAGAAGGACAGGCTGCAGCCTAATAGAGCTGCCTCCATGGTAATGTTTTTCCTACTCATTTAGCAATTACACTTATATACTGCGCCATGTTGCTTAGCATACTCCCTGGGTTTTTCACAAGGTAATTAACATTTTGCTCCCAATGTGCTGGGTCTTCATTTTACCAACTGTGGAAGGACAGAAGGCTGAGTCAGCCTTGAGCCCCATTGGGATTCTTTGAAAAGGGAATCAGAGACACTTTCCCATGGCATGGAAAAGTAATATTTTTGGATTAAAGTCACCAGAAATTAGATTGCTGGCTTGAGCAGAAAGCAACTTTTCCAAAATTAGAATTAGCCATCCACACATGATCCTACGAACTCTGGGAAGCTATATTCCAAAACAACAAAAATTTTAAGCTGTAAAATAATCCAATAGTCACCCAGGTGGCTTCTCAGAGACAAAAAACTGTATGGTCTGATGTCATTGTGTCATGGTGAGCAGGAATTTGTTGTGATGGTGTAGCCCAAGAAAAGCCATTTTGAACTCTAAATGAATAAAAGAGTAAAAAGTCCTCTCCCCATGCCTCTGTGGACAAGAAAAGTCATATTTGCCTCTTCCTACCTCCATCTTGCCTCTGGGCATTTCTATATGTTAAATCCTATTGACCCCTGTTTCTAGAAGACAGGAGATGGTGCTTAATGGCCCAGCTATCAAGGAAATGGCCCAGAAATGGCATAGCTATCTAACTGGCTTAAAGTCTGCGGAATAGTGGCAGAGTTTAGGATGAAGTAACAATGGAGCATATGATTTCTAAATCTGACTTTTATTTTAGTCTATAAAACTGCCTATACTCCTGCACTGCTTCATTTCTTTTCTCTACCCATCTCTTGAACGAGGATGGAGAGAAGAGGACCCTTTTGAAAAACATCTTTTAATAAAGCCTTTCTCTATCTCCTACTTTTGGTACATAGGTTCCTTTTGGTGCCCACAGCAACCCAGAGCTGTGATTTCCCTATTTTGGCAACAATGAGGTAGAATGTTATGCCTTATGAATACAGTACCCAGTCTGTGTTCTTTAAATGTCTTGGCCATTTTTGGCTAAGATCATGTGTCACAGTAATCCTAGGTAGAAAACAACCTTAACTGAGTTGTTGACCACATGTTTTCTGCACAGAAGGCTGCAGGCCCAAACCCTGTCATCTAGAATACCTGCAGCAATTGTCTGGCTTAATATAAAGCAGAGTCCTGTACATAGAGATCGTAGTGAAGGATTGTAGCTCGGTAGCCTTGGTGAGAGGTGTGGCCCTGCCGGTGCTCTGTAGAGGCCGGTGATGTCATGTGAGGGCAGGGAAAGGGGGAGAACCACTGAAGCCACTGGTCAGCCGTTGGTCAGCCGTTGGTACGTCGTCTGCCCGGCGCCTGGGATGGACCGTGGAGGAGTCATCGCCACTGCTTCGGTCTCACCGGGCGCCGCCCATGAAGCCCCTGAAGGCAGCAGCCACCACGTCCCAGCCTGTCCTGACCAGTCAGCAGATTGAGACCATCTTTTTCAAGGCCCCGGAGCTCTACGAGATCCACAAGGAGTTCTATGATGGCTTGCTTGCTACCACGAGTCCAGCATTGGAGCCACCAGCAGCGGGTGGGCAACATCTTGCACAAGCTGGTGAGCTCCATCCTGCACTTACCACTGGGTGCTTTCAGGAGAGTTCTGTTCTCCCACCCCCACTTGCCCCACTGTTGTTCTTCCATGTATTATTGCCCCTGGGAAGGGGAGAAAAGCCATCTCATGCCCTTCCTTGATAACTCCCAGGTGTTCTCCTCCTGACCTGTGGCTCCCCCTCACCCGTTGTTCTTGTCATTCTTCATTTTGCTTCCTGAGGGGGTCTGCACTGCACCCCTCCCTTGGCCCATCTGGCACCCCTCCCTTGGCCCGTCTGGAAAGACCCTCTTAGTTCAAAGGTCATCCTGCTGATTTTGCTACTGTGTTGCATTGCGTAGACTGACTGGATTTTTTGTATTTTAGGGATCTTAAAAATGCCTTTGATATTGTGTATTTTGATGGTTTTTCACACCTTGTAATTTGAATTGTAACTATTGATTGCTGATACTTTGATGTTGTGTTGATACTTTGTACTATTGTGGATTTTTCTGAATATTTATTTGGTATCTGTGATTACGTGTATCATTATATGGTGTAATTTGTATGTATATTAATTTATTGTAGCCGCTCTGAGTCAGCCTTGTGCCTGAGTAGAGCGGGGTATAAATCCAATAAATATAAACATAGACATGGAAGGAACAGTCACTAAAATAATTTCATGTCAGAAATTATTCTGGGTTGAAAGGAGTTTTGCTGGAGGAACTCTGCTCAGGGGATGCCTGAATGAGGCTCTTTCATGTCCCCAAGATCTTTTCCCAACAAAGTGCTCCCTATTTATCTACTTGCAATTTCTTGCTTTCGAACTGTTAGGTTGGCAGGAGCTGGGACAGAGACGGATGCTCAATCCATCATGAAGTACTCAGGTCTTGAACTGTTGACTTCCTGGCTAACCAGCTAATAAGGTGAACTTCTTAACCACTGAGCCACTGCAGATGACATCTCAGTGAGGACCTTGAAAGGCCAACAAGATTTACAGCTCACGGAACTCCTTCTTTATTCTAAGAATTTCTGAAATTTGTGCAAAATCTCATTAGTGTTCTTTCTCTTTCCCTCTGAGAAGCAAAACACAGCAAGCAGGACTGGTGAATTGGTAAGAAAAGCCTCAAACAACCCATCTGCTGCTTCAGATTCTTAAGTAAATCAGCAGCCAACGTAGTTTTGGGTAGTTGGCCCAATTGTGAGGATTTCATATATCTTTTCTCCCTCTCCTTTCTTTTAACCAGGCAGTGATATGCTAAATATCATTTTCCCCCTGATGTAAGATCTCTCTCAAGAACAACAGGAAGTTTCTCGCCCGCTTCATCAGTGAGAAGAGCCTCTGAGCAGTTCATCGCATATGCCTACAGACACAACCTTGGACCTTCCTAATGAAAGATGCACCTGTAGGGTTGTCAAACTTCATTTGGCTCATCCTTGTGTGAAAAAAAATGTACATACTAAAGGTCTGAGGTTCAATCCGTGACATCTCCATGCAGCAGAATGATGAGCGGCTGCTTAGAGCTCCTGAGTTAATCCATTGAATGGCCAGACAGTTGCCATAGTTTCCATGTTTTTGAGATATGTGACTGCATGATATATTACTGGAATTAAGTCAGTGTTCTGCTGAGGGGTGTGTTGTGTTCTGTAAAGCTGTGCCTTTAACAATGTACCTTAGCCATGTGGTAACAATGTAACCTTTCTGTGTGCAACATTATAACCTTCAGCTGTATCAATGTAAACCTGATAAGGGGACGCGAGCTAGTGACCACTAGATGGCAATAGCGAGCGTCCAGCTCTCATGGCTCAGATTCACCTGGATCAGCAGCGCGGGAAGATTCCCCGCCACCTCTTCACCTGGTCAAGAAGGGCGTGACCTTCTACGACGTCACGCAGGCAGCAACCAATAGTCTGTCGACGAGCCACATTCAAATGTATAGCCAGCCGTATATATTGAGCTACCCATCCGCCATTACCACATGTTCCTCCGGATCATCATGCAATAAACCTGTGTTAAGCCAACCCTTTGGCTGTTTCATTGTCTTTGGTCCCTTACACTAAAGGGTGGGAGGAAGAAAATGCTTGGGGTTATCTTGACAGGAATCAGCCCCAGTCTCCTAATGTGACAACCGTCTGCCATAAACAGCAATGTAGATCTGTGTGGGAGTACGTCAAACCCGAGCTGGGAAAGTGAGTGACATGCCTCAAAAGTGCAAATCAAGGAAAGTTAGGAGATGCTTCTTTATGCCAGAGCAAAAGGGAATATCCTTCTGTACAACCATCCTTCTGTACAACCTTAGTACAGCAGAAAAGTTCAAAGGCTTGCTTGGTTTCAAGTTTGTACCCAGAGATCTAAATCTCAGAGAGAATGATGAGGAAAGGTCTCCAATTTCTACCACAATACAGGTTCTGTATGTCTAGTCATGCTTGCCACATGACCACGGAAATGTCTGCAGAAGCAGGCAGCGTTGACTCTTCAGCTATGAAACAGAGATGAACACTGAACCCTAGAGTCGGATATGACCAGCTTTTAAGCAAGGGCGACCTTTACCATACCACCCTGGATGCCCCTTTGGCCCAAATAAATAAATAAATAAATAAATAAATAAATAAATATTTTTCTGCTTCCTTTTGTGAATGGGATTGATTTATTGGAGTGGATGAAGACTTGATCCTCAGTCTCTGCTGACCTCTCATACAGTGTTTTGACAACACTGTCTTGACACTTTCTGCATAACATACCTTTCTGCATAACATAACACTATGCGTAGTCTTAATTTTAATCGGCGAGTCTGGCAGTTACAGCTTTACTTTGTCTAGTGTGGTTTGGGGGGCTTTTTAGTTTCTGGTATGTTATTGTATTTGTGAGTAAAACTCCAAACTGTTTCTTCTGGGAATGTTTTTGTGAGGTTGTGTGGTGACTTATCTTCAAAAACAGACAGTTAAAGTTCTGATTATATACAGTGTTACTTAAATCCAATCTGTTCTGTTGGTTTCCTAATGATGTATTTTAATGTCCCGGTGCATACAACTCATCTTTAGAAGACTTCCATCAATATTGAACGGGAGGTCATAATGCCATGACCTCCTCGAGTTGGAAATTTATTACAGTCCCTACAACTGGAGCAAGAAACAGGTTGGGTGGGGAAACACAGTTACTAAGTTCATGAAAATGGTGGCCCAATTATGTTAATTATGTGCAATTAAAACATGCAAATTAGTGTGGCCTCCAGCTCGCAATATGTCTCCAGACTAGCACTCCATGATCAACAAACATCCCAGAGTCAAACATTTCCGTTTGGTTGACATCTGGATTTGCCCTGCTCTAATTCATGACTTCACAGATTTGTGTTATCGTAATTTACTCAAAGAAAGTCACTGCATGAAGTGGCTCATTTTTGTAACACTAGTAAATCATAAATATATGCTGCTATGAATGAGTGAGAGAACACATGTTTGTATGGAACTGATGCAATAATAGACCATTTGATTGCAAAACATAATGTATCCTTCTTGGTTATTTAAGCATCTTTAGCCCACCTTTCCAAATAAAAAACCCTTACACAAAATGAAGCTGGAGGATTTATTATAAAATATAGTTATGGCAAAATGAAATACAGGTAATAAAGAAGCAACAAAGGATCATTAGAGTAACTTGTAATTACAATGAACTTTAAATTAAAACAACTTGTAACAGTTAATAAAACAGCAGCAGTAACGTATAACAACATAGGTGCCAGAATGTCAAGAACATGCCTTTTCTGTTATGGCTTTGCACACATGGAAAGGGATAGGGCCAGTGGTGGGCATCAGCAGGTTCGCACCAGTTCGCCAGAACCGGTAGCAGAAATTCGGACTGGCCCCGCCAAACCAAGTTTTGAAATAAAGTAGTCCTAATTTGGGTACAATGCAGGGCTTTCCCCCTGGCCACGCCCACCATACCACACCCACAGTGTGGTAGTAAAATCTTTTGGAGCCCACCACTGGATAGGGCTAAAAAAGCAGTACAGTGGAACCTTGCTTAACATAATTAATGTGTTCTCCAGGATGTTTCTTGCAGTGAAAATTACTTTAACCAGATTTCCCATAAGAATGCATTGAATGCAATTTCCTATAGGAATGCATTGTAAACCAAAATACTTTAACCGAAATGCAGTTTTTCACAGGAATGCATTGAAAACCAATTAATCTGTTCTGAAAAAAATTCTGTAACTGAGCCACTATTTTTTATGGATTTCCTTTTGTTATGTGATTTTTGTGTTAACCGAGGTTCCACTGTAATTCATTGCCTTTGGGTAGTCTTTTCTAGAACTCTGGAAATCTAAGATTGAAATGTGTTTGGAATCTATCTATGTTCAAAGGCACTTCTCCTTCTCAGAGTTTTTATGTAGCCAGAACAATGATGGAGGTGATGCACTTTCTTTTGTTGACAAGAATAATGATGATAATCATGTGCCATCAAGTTGACTCTGGCTTTTGGTAACGATTTTCACAATTTTCCAGGTAGAGAATACTGTACTCAGAAGTGGATTACAGACAAAGAAAATAGCCTAAGTAATGATGATAAAATAACATTAAAAAGTGATTTATTTTTTTTTTAATAGTACCCATTTTTGTCTGTGTTTCAGGCATATCAGAGAATAAACAAAACAAATCAAAAATGTGGTAGCAGTTTAAAGACTTAACTGTTATATTTAAATGTGAGCTTTCGTGGATCAAGTCAACTTCATCAGACATGGGAGTGAGGCTTCATAATATCAATTTATACACATCAGGTACATAGGTTTTTACCAGGGGTTCCCAACCTGAGGTCCATGGCAACATTTCATGTGGCCCCCCTCCCCTCCAAGGGCATTGTTGAGTCCAGTGCTTAAGAAGTATTCAGACCAGCAGGGTTGGGTCAAACACAAGTGATTTATTGTTCAGCTCATAATACCGGACTGGGGAATAAGGGGACAAGATGGCTCCTTATATACAATCAGAATGGCAGTTACAAAGATACATTTTCCCGGGCTTCTGAAAACGCGTGAACCTTGTTAGAGCTAATCAGATTACATTGACAGTGATACGAATTTGGCACCTTACAGAAAAGGTGCGCTTTTACAGAAAAACACAATGGCATCAAAGACATTGATTAAACCTTTGGACACAACATTCCTCCCACCACCCCCTCAGCAAAAAAACCCACTCTGCCAGAATCGTTGGTGGCGGACCACAGGTCTATTCAAGGTGCCTGTCAAATCCAGGTCTCAGAATTCAGAGTTTGGAACATCCAAAGGCTATGGCACACCCGTGGACTTACTTGATGACCTAGCCTGGCTCGTTTTTTTGTTTTTTTTTTTTTTGTGGGCCTCGTAAGGAGCACAGACCATGACTGGCAGTTGAGGTGTATTTCCCGGTCTCAAATAAGCCGGAGAGTCTGTCTCGAACGAGTTTGGCACTTGTGACGTGGGAGGCACCATATCGGTTCACAAGGAGTCTGAATCCCCAGCTCTGTTTGCTGATGGATGTGGCTCTTGAAACACATTTGTTGTATCTGATTCAAGACCATCGCCTGGGACATACCCATTGCTTCCCTGGGGATCTGAGTGGTTCACACAACTTTTCCCAGTTAAACCAGAACCCCCACCCATTTTGTGGTGTGCTGTTACCTTCCCCCTCCCCCCCCAGGGGCAGTGGTGAGTCGTTATGGTCGAAAGCCATAAAAAACCTCCTGTTCATTAAGAGGTTTGCAGGTGAAAAACCTGAGGCCAGTGGAGTAACCCTCTGTGTAAAAAAAAAATGGACACAACTGCAAGTCAAAATCACCCGAACCCATATGTTTAAGAGCTTCCTGGACAGTCCTGAACTGTCCTTCTACTCCCCCAACGGTGGCGGGGTGTAAGGAGGCAGCAGTTGTGTGCCTAACACCATTACACTTGAGAAATCCTTGAAATTCCCCCAACATGAAAAGTGGATCATTGTGAGAAACGACAACCTTGGGTAACCCAAAAGTACAGAACACATGTCTAAGCTTCCAAACTATGACACTGGCAAAAAGCTCCAATACTGGAATTACCTCTAATCATTGTGAATAAGAATCAACAATCAGCAGAAACGTGGCACCTCGGAAAGGGCCAGTGAAGTCAATATGGACTTGTGACCAGGGACACTGAATAGCATCGAACTCTCAGAAGGGGTGGTGGTTAACCTTTGGCCTAGAGGACTGGCAAACTCTGCATTGCCCAATCCATGTCTCGATGTCTGAATCAAGCCTGGGCTACCAGAAATAGCTCTTGGCAAGCGCTTTCGAGCAGGCAATACCAGGGTGACACATGAGTAAAATACATTGAACCTTTTTCTGTAGCGCAGATGGGATTTCCACTCTGTTTCCCCATACCAAACATTCATATTTCACTGACAGTGCATTACGAATTGAGTAATAATCCTGAAACTCTTCAGAGACCGTTGGTGGTGGCCACCCAGCCTGCATGCATGTCATAATCTTTATTAAGAGGGAGTCTGCCCTGGTAGAGGCAGCAATGTTCAAGTTTGCAAGTTCAGTCACTATGCGGTCTTCGAGTGCAAAAGGCACTAGCAGGATTGCAGCCAGTCAGACTGGACAAACGGTTCCAGGTCGGTGCGAACAGAGTCCCCCTTGAGTTCCCCTTGTCCCAGGCAAAGTTTCTCAGGGGAATGACCACACTCTGAGTGTGGGTAACCTGTCTCAGGCTTCCCAACCCCCTCAAGAACAATACCCAGGGGCCCAAACCAATGCACACCCAACAGATTGTGTTTACCCGCTTTGACTACAACCAGCGGGAATTTGATGGACCTGCCTTTGAATTTCACAGCAAAAGTACCAATGCCAAGCATAGGGACATGGCGGCCCTCTATATCTCACAAAGTGACCTGCAGAGCCCGCAACTTGGGTCAGTCAGCTGGTGACAGACAAGAAAACTCTCCCTGAGTAATAATCGAATGCGGCATTCCCGAGTCAATCTGCATGCGGAACGGCTGGCCCTGGAGGTAGACATTGGCGATGAACTTTTCTGCAACCCCCGGCAGACTGGAACAGGCATCCACCATGGAAATGGCGAGTTCCTTCTCGTGATGATCCTGGTCCCCGGAAAACCACTCAGAACGCTAGCGGCACACTCTGGAAATGTGCCCATTCTTCCTGCATCTGTGGCAGTCGGCAGCTTTAAACAGGCACTTTTCCCAATGGTGGTTGCCTCCACAACCTTTGCACAGAGCTTGGACCTTTGCCGACTCCTTTGTGCAATGCTAGTTGCAGATCTTTCGGAAGTCGTCCCCCGACTCTGTGTCGTCTGAAGAAGATGAGCTGCTACACGCATGTTTCTTTTTTTAAAATTTAAAAAAATATTTTATTCCACAAATCTTATACATAATACAACACATTACAGTACAATAAACAAATATAACAACATGATACAAAACATTCACCATGTGATATTTACATTGTCATAGAGATGGAGTTACCTCATTTTTACTTAATTCATTTCCAAAATGAATGCTGATCAGGCCTTGGCTTTTGACCTTGCTCATTATTTAAATTATAGTCCAAAAAACAACTCCACATTTCCTGAAATTCTTTGATTAATCCTTTTCTTAAATTTAATTCCCAGGTAAGTTTATCATTTAGTGCGATATTCCATAACTCATTATACCATCCTTAAATTTTTGGAGTAATTTCATTTTTCCAGTACCGCGCTATACAGTATCTAGCACTTGATAACATAACTGCCATTAGCTCCCTTTTACAACAATCAACTTTATCTACATCCATTAATAAAACTGCAGGTGTATCTAGTTTGACCTTTACATTCAAAATCTTTCCAATTTCATACTCTACATTCACCCAAAATGGTTCAGCTTCTTGCACCCCCACCACCTATGTTCATATGTTCCTATGTCCTCCTCACACCTCCAACATACACTCGATTTTGTTTTATCAATTAAATGTAGCCGCACAGGGGTCATATACCACTTCCATATTAACTTATGATTATGTTCTTTAATTCTTACAGATAAAGTTTTCATAATCCTTTTTTCCCACTTTCCATTCTAACATTCATCTGTAATTCTAATGTTTAGATCTTGCTCCCACATCATTTTTAATGCTCTCTGAGATTCATCTGAATCATCTAATATTTTATATAATTTACTCACTAAACCTTTGATTTCTATTTGGCTATTTCTTAATTTATATACTAACTCCTCAAACTTTGTCATATTTCTATCTAAACTCGTTTCATCCCTATATTTTTTATTCCAATTATTCAATGTTGCAACTTGAAGCCAATTTAGTTTCAGTTGATTACAAATTTCTGACATTCTTTGTTTGTCTTCGCAAGCTGTCAACCATTCCTTTAATAAAGTTACTTTATGCTTAGCCATTATTTCTTTAGTCCTACAATCTATAACGAGCGGAAATGACTTTAAATCCTTCAATTCTATAATTGGTGATAACCCTGGAGATAATTTGTTTTTCAATAATATCCATGTTCTAAGTAGTGTTTTTAATATTTCATCTGCTGTATAGTGATTTTAACTTTTTCTTTACCCAAAAACATTAATGATTCATCTCCCAACCTTTCTCACAGTTCAATCCCACCCCCCACCCCGCAAATCGATTTTTGCCTTGTCAAAATTTTACAAATATTTTTCAATTGAAATGCCCATTAATATTTTGTAATGTTGGGGATTCCTAGACCACCTTTGTTTTCTGGGAAGAATACCACAACGTTTTTGATATTCTAGCTCTTTTTCCATCATTGCAATAATTATTTATTAGATTTTGAAATACATTTAGTTCTTTCCTTTTAATATTAATTTGGAGGGTATCAAATAAAATTTTTATTTTAGGCAGCAATTTCATTTTACATAGTGATACATGCCCAAACCAAGTTAAGTTTCATTTTTTATATCTTACTATCTTCTCTTTTAACTCCTTCTCCAGCTTGTCATATTTCAATTTCTTTAAATCGTCATACTTGTTTGAAATGTTTATTCCTAAATATTTAATACTTTGCCTAATTTGCAAATTAAATTTAGTTTTTATACTTTCCTGTGTTTCAACATTCTCATTAAAAAATTTTGCCTCTGACTTGTCCCAATTAACTTTAAGTCGCGTTACCTTACAAAATTCTTCTAGATGTCCATACACTTTTTCTATTGAGTTTCAAGGATTTTTTATTGTTAATATTGTATCATCTGCATATTGACTAATGTTTACTCCTTCTACCCCTATTAACTCAGTATCTTCTCTAATAACATTAGCAATTAATTCCATAACCATGATGAACAATGATGATGACAATGGATCTCCTTGCCTTGTTCCAGCTTCTAACTTAATTCCCTCTGTTAATTCATCATTTACTTTAACTCTTGCTGATCCCCTTTGATATAATTGCCCAATTACTTCACAAAATTTCGGTCAAAATCCATACTTTTCTATAATTTGTTTTATAGTGATCCACTGAATGGAATCAAAACCTTTGAATATGTCTAATGAAAAAAAAACCTATATGATCACTCTGTTGTTGTGCAATAATTGATAAATCAACTATCCTTCTCGTCAAATCCGACATGAACCGACCTCGCAAGAACCCTACCTGATCTTTACTAATATAATTACATAAAAATTTATTTAACCTATTGGCTAAAACCGCCGTGAAAATCTTTGCATCTTGGTTCATCAGGGAGATCGGTCTGTAAGATTCAATTCTTTCTACATTTTTCTTACTTTTGGTATTGAAATAATAATTGAATTATACCATGATGTAGGAACTATACCCCCTTCCATTACATAATTAAATATCCTTTCAATTCTTGGTACCAAAACCTCCTTAAAATCCTTATAAAATTCTACTGACAAGCCATCCTCACCAGGGGCCTTACCTACTTTTAATTTGTCTATAACATCAGTAATTTCCTTGGTTGTTATTCTTTCATCCATATAATTTCTATGCTCTTGACTCAATTCTATTCTTGACCATTTATTTAAATATCTCTCTAACTCTACCTCATTTATTTCCTTTTCTGAATAAAGCTCCCAATAAAATTTATTAGCAATTTGAATCTTATCCACTAATTTATTACATCTTTCCCCAGAATCGTTTATCAAAATCTGAATATTTCTTCTATCTTTTCCCCCTCTGCTGCTTTAGCTAATAATTTGGAGTTTTTATTACCATACTCAAAATAGTTTCTTTTAAGGTAAATCAAATTCTTTTTTACTGTTTCAATATCTTTTTCAAAAATTTTCATTTTTAATCCTTGTAATTTATCGAATGCACTTCTATCATGTTCTTCTTGCAACTTTCTAACTTCTTCCTCTATTAATTTTAACTTTTCCTTATTCTGTCTAGTGTTCTTGCATGAGTTTTATACTTTCCTGTGAGGAGGTTCACAGCACGATCGCTGTGGCTCATGGCACACCATGGTCATAAATCGTGGGTGATCGTTCTCCTTGCCTCATCTGTTTATACTGTAACTTAGAGGCCCCAGCTTGGGCCTCTAAGCATTACTCCAGGCCTTCTGGCCCTCCCTACCATGCCCAGGGATGGCACGCAGTCATTCAGCCAGCATGCAGCTTCTGTCCAATCAACAAGGTGAGCACGAGGCAGGCATGCTGATATTTAGCCAATTAAGTAACCTTATGCTATCGCAGGTAACCAATAAGGATATATTGCATACCCTTCTCTGGAATTTCTTTGTCCTGTTATTCCTAATAAACTCCGTCCGGGCTATCTTGCCCTATGCCTCTTCATGAATCAAGCCTCCGCTGTCTCCTTGATCCCAAAACACAATATCTGGTGACCCGCGACGCGATTGCTGGATCCCAACTCCCCGACTCACCGGCTGGAATAGCCCCCTGGTGCACCTCTCAGCTTTCGAGCTCCCGATTGTGAGTATGGGGGGGGACTTTCTTTAGGGCAAAAGACCCATGCAAAAGAATTGCAGAAAATCATCAAGGAGAGCGGATGTCCAGACATCACGCTTAATAGTCTAGAAGACTTCATTAAGGAAGTCGAATGCCAATGTCCTTGGTACCCAGAAATTGGATCACTCAAACGGGATGATTGGCAAAGAATTGGAACAATTTTATTGGAAGAACCGAGGGCAGCGGTTCATCATTTATTGATTTGGCAAAGAGTTAATGAGGCAGTCAGGAAATTGGTACCAGCAGAGGCATCCCTGATAGTTGATTTATCAATTATTGCACAACAACAGAGTGATCATATAGGTTTTTTTTCATTAGACATATTCAAAGGTTTTGATTCCATTCAGTGGATCACTATAAAACAAATTATAGAAAAGTATGGATTTTGACCGAAATTTTGTGAAGTAATTGGGCAATTATATCAAAGGGGATCAGCAAGAGTTAAAGTAAATGATGAATTAACAGAGGGAATTAAGTTAGAAGCTGGTACAAGGCAAGGAGATCCATTGTCATCATCATTGTTCATCATGGTTATGGAATTAATTGCTAATGTTATTAGAGAAGATACTGAGTTAATAGGGGTAGAAGGAGTAAACATTAGTCAATATGCAGATGATACAATATTAACAATATTATTAACAATAAAAAATCCTTGAAACTCAATAGAAAAAGTGTATGGACATCTAGAAGAATCTCCATGGGATCCAGGGCAAACACCGCTGTGCTCAGCCCCCTCTTTGACGCTATTAGAGCAGGGAAGAATCCAGGAGATCTGATCACCCTTACCGCCCCACAACGGGAGGTCCTTTCCATGGTTAACTCTGCCATGGCCAAGGTCTGGGTTGATAGGGCTGAGCCAAATTGCCCACCCAAGCTCCTTTGCTTGGGAGATGTGAAACAATTATATGCTGTCATACATCAGGAGCCTTCAGATGGGAAAATTCGTATTTTAGAATGGTTGTATCTTTCACACACCACAAAAAATACCATTACACCCTTTTTGAGCATGCTGGCGCAGGTCGTCTCTAAAGGCCGCCGCCGCTGCCTCGCCCTGTTTGCCCTGGATCCCATGGAGATTGTGGTTCCCGTTCCCCTCGCAGTTTGGGAAGCGGGACTGCGCTTCTCCACCGAGCTGCAACTTGCTATGGCAGATTTTACAGGCCAGGTAGTGTACCACTCTCCTAAGGATCCTCGGCTCCAGGTTGCTCAGCATATACCTTTGAAGCTTTTCCACCTCCTCTCTCCCACGCCCCTTTTGCCGGCTCTCACTGTCTTCACTGATGGTAGCCCGAGCCGTGGGGTGGTTGCCTGGCAGGAGCAGGGGACATGGACAAGTCAATTTACGCTGCCGCAGTGCTCGCCACAGCACGCAGAGCTTGCGGCGGTTGTCCTTGCCTTTAGTCTGTTTCAGGATCAGCCTGTTAACTTGATCTCTGATAGCCTGTATGTCACCAATGTCGTGTCCAACATTGTGGGAAGTTATGTGTCACCTTCAGTAGATAGCAACTTGCTGTCACTGTTCCTGTCTCTACAGATGCTGCTCCAACGGAGAACAGTACCCTTTTTCATTGCACACATTCGTAGTCATCAGCCATTCCCCGGCCCCTTGACCGAAGGGAATGACCGTGCAGATGGCACATTACGTGCCATGTATTGTTCCCCCATTGAAAGCCATGCTTTGCATCATCAGAATGCCAAAGCTCTTGCTAAAGAGTTTCACATTCCCCTTGCGGATGCAAGGACCATAATTCAGCAGTGTCCACAATGTTCACAACAGCCCCAGAATCCTGCTGCAGGAGTAAATCCTCACGGTCTGGGTGCTAACCAGCTTTGGCAGATGGATGTTACCCATTTTGCACCTTTTGCACCATGGAAATATTTACATGTTTGTGTTGACACCTACTCTGGCTATATCTGGGTCACGCCCCAGAAGGGAGAAAAGGTCAAACACGTTTGCAATCACCTTGTCCGCTGCTTCGCGGTCATGGGAAAAACTGACCGTTTGAAGACCGATAACGCCCCTGCCTATTGTTCCACTGCCCTAGCAGAGTTTTGTACCCGCTGGCAGATTGTCCACACATTCGGCATCCCTTATAATTCTCAGGGACAGGCCGTGGTCGAGCGGGCCAATAAAACACTGAAAGAGGCACTGGATCGCCAAAAAAGGAAAGGGGGAACTATCCCCCTCTCACTTCCGGAAAAGGAGGAGTGGCTTGCTAGTGTACTGTTTACTCTAAACCACCTTAACTTGTCTCAATTTAATTCTCAATTTTTATCCAGGGCTCAGCGTCACTACCGCCAGCTTGAGGTTCTGCCTGCCCCCCAGGTCCAGTACAGACGCCTGCCGGACCCGGAGTGGAAAGGGCCTGTTCCCCTCATAACCTGGGGAAGGGGCTATGCCGCCGTGTCTCCTTGATCCCAAAACACAACACTTTCCCCTCTGAATGTCGCTTTCATAGTATCCCATAAAACTCCATCATTGACATCCATTGTATCATTTATCTCCCAATTTTCATCTCATTTTTTAATTATTGCTTCCTTACTCTTTTGATCTCTATACAATTTTGTATCATATTTCCAAACCCTTACACCTTTTTTTTACCTTCCAAACTAATTTCTAAAATCATTTCAGCATGATCAGATTCCTTAAATAATCCAACAGATTGTGTTTACCCGCTTTGACCACAACCAGCGGGAGTTTGATGGACCTGCCTTTGAATTTCACAGCAAAAGTACCGATGCCAAGCATAGGGACATGGCGGCCCTATACATCTCACAAAGTGACCTGCAGAGCCTGCAACTTGGGTTGGTCAGCCAGTGACAGACAATAAAACTCTCTCTGAGTAATGATCGAATGCAGCGTTCCTGAGTCAATCTGCATGTGGAACAGCTGGCCCTGGGGGTAGATTTGGCGACGTACTTTTCTGCGACCCCCGGTAGACTGGAACTGGCATCCACCATGGAAATGGCAAGTTCCTTCTCGTGATGATCCTGGTCCCCGGAAAACCACTCGGAACGCTGGCGGCACACTCTGGAAATGTGCCCATTCTTCCTGTATCTGTGGCAGTCGGCAGCTTTAAACAGGCACTTTTCCCAACGGTGGTTGCCTCCACAACCTTTGCACAGAGCTTGGACCTTTGCCGACTCCTTTGTGTGATGCTAGTCACAAACCTTTCAGAAGTCGTCCCCCGACTCTGTGTCATCTGAAGAAGATGAGCTGGTACACGCATGTTTCTGAACAGTTGATCCCCGTGGAACTGAGCTGTAGATGTGGCCTGGAGAAACTGGACCCCGGCAATGGCAACCTCAGCTACCTGTGCCTCCTTTAGGACCTGGGCGAACGTCAGCATGTCCTTTTTCATAAGGTGACGCTGCGTAGCCTCGTCCCTGAGGCCTACAAGGAGCCGGTCCCTGAGAGCGATGTCGAGATTTTCCTACTTGCAGGGAACTGCAGCATGGTGAAGAGCGGCCACATAATCAGCAACTGATTCCCCTGCCCTCTGGTCCCTTCGGTAGAATGCCCCTTGGACAGGGCAAATCAAATTCCTCGGTCTGAAGTGGTCTCTCAGGACGGCCAAAATGTCTCTCAGAGGAGTGTCCTTGAGCAGCCTGGGCAGAAGCAAGTCAGTGATCAGCTTGGGCATTGTCAGCCTGCAGTGAGCCAAAAACGTTGCACTATGCAACCTCTCATTGGTTATCTTTTGCAAGATCACAGTTTGGAGCCCCATGGTTTGAACTCGGAGCTTGAGCTTGCCTGCTTTTTGTAAATATTTGTGGGTCCTTTAAGAGTTTCCTGGTCTCAAGCGTGGCTTATTGCAGGTGCTTTCCATTTTCTGTGCTATATATCACCTGTGCTTTTCTTATTTCCTTAATGTCTTGAGCACTAAAAGAATAAACATTTAGAGGCTCTTCTGACACACAATACAGGTAATATTGGTGATTGCACTATTTTTTCCTTGTTCTCCAGAGCTTGTATCTATATTCAATGATGCTTCTACTATATGAATTATTGTTATTTATTATTGTTATTATTATTTTTATGTTTAGAACCAATGTCCTGATGAAGCTGTAAGGAAAAGACTAAGTTTACCGGAACAGTCTTGACACACTTTGGATATAAGTTGACCTACTTATTTTTGCAACTATCTTGTGCTACATTGTGAAGTATTGGAGATATTATTTTGCTCTCCTTCAGATATTTTGACCTCTTTGTCACATTTTGAATGAATGCAACTTTATTGTGCCTTGAATATTTTTTATAAAATACTTGACTTCAATTTTTCCTTTGAATGGTTTCCAGTTTTTCCCCTGTATTTCTACCACTCTAGCCATACTTGTTTTTGCCTGACATTTCCAACTAAAACAATGAGAGAGGGAGAGTTGATCACCTGGGGTATATTTCCCACAAATGTAGCAAAAATTGTCTGGTTTATTAACATAGCTGTACCTACCCATCTTTAGCTCTAAACAGACTTGCTATCCTAGCTGTACTATCCAATAAGATGGTTTCACACTAGAGACAAGCCCTTGGTCCATCTCACTTTATATACCTATTTCTGACATCAGCTCACTGACTTTCCCAGACATGCCCGGCCACTGCTGGAACATGCATGCCACCAGGGGACATGATTCAGCCAAGGCGGCAGCAGGCATAGCAGTAGCTGCAACAGTTATAATGTTCCAATGGAAAAATACATTACCCAATTCCTGACCATTTGAACAGCTATAGCACACCTTAAAAGCTGTACATGATAGGCAAATTCTGAGTTCAGATCTGGAATCAGCATACTCAATATAATCCTGGTAGCAAAATTGTTGTTGTGCAGTGTACTCTTTCCAAAGTGGGCAGCTCAGTAGTGGGCTCCAAAAAAATTTACTACCACATTGTGGGCATGGCATGATGGACGTGGTCAGGAGAAAGCCCTGATTTGCACCTGAATTAGGACTACTTTATTTCAAAACTTGGATGGGCGGGGCCAGCCAGAATTTCTGCTACCGGTTCTGGCAAACTGGTGCGAACCTGCTGATGCCCACCACTGAGGCAGCTGCCATAATAGATAGAGTTGAACTTCTCAGAGAATGTATGTTCAGCTATTTCCTGTTAGAATCCTATAAGAAAATATAGCTCTACTATATATACTTCATTTAGTTTATTCAAGGCAGTTTCACAAGGGAAAAAATTAGGCTAGAACAAAGTCAAGAATTCATAACAAACTGAAGGTGAGGTTGAAGCTAAGAAATCTGGACACTTCTTGGAACACTACAAGGTCAACCTCCAAAATTAACAATAAAAACATGTAACATTTTGACCTTCAATTTTCTCTCTTTCTTTCTCTTAGAGAAGGGACACCACTGCAGGGGAAACAATTTGAGATTAATTAGGATGGAAAGATGTTAAAAGCTGTAACATCAACTTTTTTTCTCTCAACAATCTTCCTCTTATCTACAAAAATAAGCAACTGAGATGCCCCACCCTTCTCTCATCTATTTATCTCTCTCATTCTCTGGGGGTTTTTTTAAGCTGGAGAAAAATGGACATGAAGCCTATTTCATAGCAGCTCTGGGAACATTTCAAAGACAATCTCAAACATGAACTAATTGGTCCCTATTATAATGAAGTTAAAAGGCAAAGACAGGAAGAGAGAGTAGTTTTGCCTTGTCTTTCTGGGATTGTTATTTTTGGAGAGGCACCTTGGTTTTTTAATAATTCCAGGGAAGCCAATCTGATGTACAAGGCTGACAGCTTGTCTGAAGCCTTGCCTGAAAAGGGCATATCATCGAAAAGTCCAAGGTTTTTTTTTAAAAAAAAGAAATGACAAGAATGACAGCTGGATAGTTGGGGATGGCAGTTTCGGATTCGGCAGGTAATCCAAAAACATGGAATTATCTATGCATAAAAACTTTAACTCAGCGCCGTAAAAATTGCCTAGGAAACTGGCAGCCATGAGTTGCTTCACTTCTTTGCATATATTTGGTGCAACTGAGCCCTGTGATCAAAAGCAGTGAGTCTGCCAATATGTTTGGATAATGCTTTTTCTCCTCCCATGTGTGAGCTGGCTTTCTGAATTGGAGAGGCAGCAAATGGCATGCCCAATTTGTTGAACTAGGGGTGATCTCTGGAGGCAACAGAAGACCATTGGCTGGCTGTGAAGCCTTACCTAGAGTTGGCATCAGTTCTTTTGGGTTGACCCAGAGCAGTGATGGCAAACCTTTTAGAGACTGAGTGTCCAAACAGAGGGGCAGGGCGATCTTTTTACTGGTGAGAGGTAGGAAGTGCTCCCATTGGGCTGCTTGGCAGAGGGGCAGGCAAACTCTGTGCTGGGGGCGGGAGGAAGCACTCCCATTGGGCTGCTGGGCCCATGGGCGGGGTGAATTCTGTGCTGGGGAGGGAGGAAGTGTTCCCATTGGGCTGCTGGGCAGAGGGGTGTGGTGATGGTGCTCTAGGAAGATGCTTCCCCAAAAGGGCTGAGGCACAGCTGACGAAACTCAGCCACAGGATTTCAGCCATTGTCCCACAATGTCAGTCAAAAATGAATTCAGTGACTATCCTTCTTCAGTCCTTATGAACTATGCATTTCGTGATGTGAACAGTGACCTTGTGTGTCTTGTCTTTTAGTCAGCAATGTTCAGCCTTGTCTATTTTCCCTTCCTGGGAGGTCTCACTCTCCATGCTGCCGAGACTATTTTATTTTTTAACTTTGCAAAGCAGCAGACCTTCTTTTCACTTCCAGGCCGACCCGTTCATGACAAAGCAGTTGTATGGCATTTGCTCGGCAAAATTGCTTTCTTTTTTATTATTTTTTTTGCCTTTGTTGCCCATTCAGCTATTGGAGATATAATCAAATATCAGTCATGTACAACGGGAGCTGCAAATTGTTTTCATGCGCAGGTTGGGTAACCTTATTTAAAGAGGGGTTGCTACACCTTGGGTAATCTTATTTACTCCTCAATTGAGTTATTGCACAAAGGAGCAAGAATTGCCTTGGATAAAGACCTTGTGATTCAGTCTGATGGCGAACAGTTGGGAAGGCTAAAGGGGGTCATTGTGCTGTTGCTGCTTGGGCTTTGTGCAATGATAAGACTAGGTGGCTAGATAAAATCATGATAAAGTTATGGTGCACAGAGAGAGGAAGATTGATCTTCCTGATACACCAAGTAAGGAATCACTGAAAATGCACTAATGTTCAGTACAGATAAAAAGACCTATATTAAAGGGTAAGCTATTTATTTTAATGCTAATATCTGACTCAGGAACTTAGTGGTTAAGATGCTGAACTTGATGACTGGAAGGTTGGTAGTTTGAGACCCGAGTGCTGCATGATGGAGTGAGCTCTCATCTCTGTTCCAGATCCTGCCAACCTAGTAGTTCAGAAGCATGAAATTGCAAGTAGATAAATAGGTACCACTTCAGTGGGAAAGGTAACAGCATTCCGTGTGCTTCGGTTTCTAGTCATGCCTACCACATGTTCATGGAAACATCTGTAAATGCAGACAGCACTGGCTCTTTGGCTATAAACTGAGATGGGCACTAAACCCTAAAGTCAGATACAACTGGCTTTCAAGCAAGGGTGATCTTTACCTTTACCTAATATCTGACTCATGGGACTCTCTCTAATGCTAGACTTTAATTGTGAAATAGCTTCCTTACGTGATTCCTATACAGTTGATGCCTCAGTACCTATTGGAGCATCAGTCATGGTTAAATAGGTCCCGGGTGACATGGTCCCTACAGACATTGGGATTACATATACCCACTGAACCTGGGATGTTATCAGGGCCGGCATCAGAAATTTCTGGGCCCAGTACGCTGGTCCCCCACATTTTGGCCACGCCCCTGAGGTTTCCTGCGCATGCATCATTTGTTTGCACATGAGCAGATCAGTTGTTTCCCGGTGGCGGCAGGCCCCCGTCATCTCTGGGCCTGGGACGGGAGTCCTCATGGTCCCCCCTGATGGCGGCCCTGGATGTTATTACTAGGAATTGGGCCTTGTTAGACCTTAGGGCTCTTTGTTTTGCTGACATAATGGGTCAGAAGTTTTCCCCATCAAAGACTTTCTAGATAGTGGGGAGTTCATCAAGAATCAATTTGGATTTTCATTTATTTGAACCAGGGATTCTCAACCTGTGGCCCACAGGCCAGATGTGGCCCATGGCACCATTTCATGTAGCCCAACTGCCTCCACCACACCAGGTAGTACCATATGGTGGAGGAAGGGCAAAATGGCCATCTGGCCCCCAAAGCTCTCTGAGGGAGTGTGGCCTGTCCCCTGGCTTAAAAAGGTTGAGAACTCTTGATTTGAACTTTACCAAGGAGTAAACATCCAGATCTTTTAAAGACTAGTTTGAGACAATGCATGTTGGGATGGCTTTTGAGTGAGCGTCAATGCCTATTTCTTCTTTGAAGGCCTTACAAGGTCATCTCGTCATGCCTCGGTGCCAAACCTCGGTGTCACATGCGATTGCAGCTCAAAGTCATTCATTGCTTGGGTTGTGAAAATGACATAAGGTTGCCCTTCCTTCGGTTCCTTCCCTGCCATTCTCACGCGTCTCTTCTGTGTCTTACAGAAGAACCTCTAAGGCTTTTTGACAGGACTTATCTTTTCTCAAATCTACCAGATGTCAAACTCAATGTGTCTTTACTTATCAATTTCTATCAAGGCCCCAGGGAGGGAGAAAGCAAGGGAAAGGCCAAGTCGAACCGGCAGTACACATCTGCTGTGTAAAACACATGTACAAAATAATAATAATACTACTTTGTTCAAGCTTTAATTCTTTTCAAACAGGGATCTACATGGTCTCCCATTACCAATGTTGTGCCCTAAAAAAAAAGGCAAACAAATGGATGCCGAAAACACTCTGTTCAATTCTGGAGACATTCCAACTCACTCCTTGCATGAATCTGTCCCGAATTCTGGATTAAAGAGATGGGAGAAAATCTCAACCATTCTTCACACAAGAAAAAGAAGAATAGAAGCATGTCCCTCATGCTATTTAACTTCTGCATGAAAACCCTAGAAGAGGTGGTCTTGGGTTTTGGGGTTGGGTGCCACTAATATGCTGAAGACATCAAATTGTGTCTCTCCTTTTCATCTTGTTGTCGTTGACTGCAACTAGTATCCGAGAATGCATTTTTCCCCTGAAGCAGGAAAAATGTCATTGGCATGAAATTGTTTAAGGTGGATCCCAGTTTGCCATGAAGTGGCCCACACACTGTGATTTCAGAGCTATCTCCTGCGGTACCTGTGAAATGAGACATGCAGGATTTAACAATGGGACTGCAATGGACTGCTGCAGTCTTGAGGATATGGACAAGGTGCACCTTCACAGCCAGTCCATATGGCATAGCATCTTCTGCCTCCATGGCCGTTGGGAATCAGACTTCCTCCTCCACTCATTTTGCCGTTGGGCCCATTATGATGGTTTCCAGTGGCATTTCCTCCACCGAGGGGGACCATCATCCTACCTAAAGGGGCTCATCCATCTGCAGCCATTGGCCCCTTTAGGGAGTCAGGTTAGTTAACCACCAACTACTTGGCATTGAGTCGCTGGCTGTATGGTCTATTTCTATTACTCTAGCAGGATGTCTGGCCAGACAATAGGCCAGTGATGGCAAACCTTTTAGAGACTGAGTGCCCAAACTGCAACTCAAAGCCCACTTACTGTATTTATCACAAAGTGCGGTGGGCCTCTGTTCGGCAAAATATTCTCACTGAAGATACCCTCTCAAAACTATGTGTGATCTTGATCATACATGCACTATCTCTCCCCCCCCCCCCACACACACACCTTTTCCTGCCCTAGGCTGGCAACAGCATAACAAACACATAATTTATTCTAGATCCGATCTATAGATTTATGCAGGCACCATGCACACACCACAGAGAAGCTTATGTGCACATAGGTAAAGGTAAAGGTTGCTCTTGCTCAAAAGGCAATTGTATCTAACTCTAGGGTTCAGTGCTCATCTCTGTTTATAGCCAAAGAGCCAACTCTGTCTGCAGACATTTCCATGGGCATGTGATAGGCATGACTAGACACCGGAGTGCACAAAACACTGTTTACCTTCCCACCAAAGTGGTACCTATTTATTTACTTGCAATTTCTTGCTTTCGAACTGCTAGGTTGGCAGGAGCTGGGACAAAGATGGAAGCTCGCCTCATTCCATCATCCACCACTCAGGTCTTGAATTGCTGACCTGCTGACCTTCCAGTTGTCAAGTTCAGCATCTTAACCACTAAGCCGTCACAGCCCCTTTATGTGCACATACAAATATACTTAGGGAGTGCACATACAAATACACTTAGGGAGATTGCAAACTACACGGAATCCCATCTAACTAGACAAAGCTGAGATCTGCCCAAGAGCCTTCCTTTGGAATTATTGAGAAAGGTCAAGGCAATGTGGATAGATATTGGGATTATAGAAGCCTTCAGTCATGATGCTTTGGGGATTATATGTTGCTAAGAATCTACAAACAGCATTTCAGCATGACATGGAACTCAAAGTCTTCAGTTCGTGTGGGGGCCAGCTCAAGACTCATGATGAGTTTGATTGAAACTAGTGAATTCCGCAACCTCTACTCTAGTGTTGATTTGTTATTCACTTTGGGTTTCTTGAGAGTTTATGCATAGAGGTTAACTTCGGACAAATCTTGCAGTTTCTTCCAATTTAGATTTGTTTTGCACAGACTGTGCAACACATTATAGAACAAGGTAGCCTTAGAGCAGGGGTTCTCATCCTTTTCAAGCCATGGGCTGGGTCATGCTCCCTCAGACAGCTTAGCAGGCCTGACTGGTGGTTCTTCCAGCCACTAACTCTGCCATAAAACACATCAATGGCTGATTCTACCACTTCCCCTGCTTCTGGCATTGGTGGGAGTGAGGCCGGTGCGCCACACAAAATGGTGCTGCTGGCCAGATCTGGCCCACAGGTCATAGGTTGAGAACCCCTGCCTTAGAGCATATGAGAGCAATACTGTAGATTTCCTAAGGGCAACCTCTGGTGCAATCGATTATATAAATTGTTTAGGGGTTTGTTTATAAATTAATGTCTAGTTTTATACAGTTTATATCTATTTTCTAATTGTTATATATTGACTCAATGTGTACAAGTGTCATATGCTAAATAAATAAATGCTTTGTTTACTTTGAACAGATACTGCACTTAATTTTAGACAAATGGCAGATAATTTTAACTTCATTTTACTATGCTGGTTGTAGACTAATAAAGTGATTGATTGATCATCGATCAGGAAGAGGTTGCTCTTCTTTCTTTGCATAGATGTCTGATTACAAAATTCATTTCACAAGACTATCTGAACTTGGAAAAATATACAGCAGAACTAAAGTGGACATTTTGTATCTGGGCCTTTGACTATGTGTATTTTGTATATATTTTTTGCTTGATTATGCTGTTTTATTGTATTGTGTAGTATGTTCTTGATTTTCTATATTGTTATTATTGTACCCTTTTTACTTTCCTGCTGCTGTCTGCTGTGCAGACAGCATGCATCAGTGTAAACCGCTTAGAGTCGCCTTCGGGCAGAATTAAGTGGTATACAAAATAAAAATGAAATGAAATGCAATTCTCTGGTCCTGAAAACCACAACAAGCAGATCATTCTCTTTTGAGTTTTCAATGGAACTGATTCGATGTTCTACTCGCCATAGGCTGAACCAGAACTCACGGGAGAGCATACTTGGATTTTTCAATTGCCAAAGACAAAGATATAAAGTGACGCATAAACCTCAGCCATTTCCTCTGAGCTTCCTACAATACTCACTATAATGCTGGTGTGTGTGTGGGGTGTGTGTGTGTGTGTGTGTGGGGGGGGATTGTCCAGGAATAATGTACTATTCTGAATTATCCCTGTTGCAGCACAATGTGTTTGGGAGTGGACAGACAATGAAGACCCCTTAATTTTGCAAAATACCATCTCCTGATAGAGATGAAATGCTACAAACATTTCTGTTGCGAATATCTGCCGCAAGGCGGCGCTAGGTCCCGGAGGAGACTGATCAATGAGCGATACGAGGCAAGGAAGCAGGATCAGATCAGTGTTTATTGGGAAAATGCATACACCTTTTATAGACCAGAAGGCCAGGGGAAAACAGCTATCACCAATAAGCCACTCACGATACCTGTTTACTCAGGTTAATTGGGGAAACTCTTCAGGGGAAGTTAATTATGGCAGGTAAACATTTGACAGGGGAAGCCCTATTGTTTCGGGCTTACCGTCTGGGCAAACATGGTCCCTGTTTGCGCCTGAGATTAGCGCCAAGCCAGGGGGAAGAATGTTTACCTAATTATACACAGGAGATGCCGGAGATAGCGTTCTGCCTGTCTGGCAGAGCCGCTGGTCAGGTCACGTTAATTGGGTGAATCAAACCCTATAGCCCTATAATTTATTCACCCCCCCCTTGATATGGCTGCCCACAGAAGCCACCGCCAGGAGCCTTCTCACCCAAGCGGCCTCTGCCTGGCCGTCCCATGCCCAAAGGGGCACGGGGAAACCATATCTTCCCTTACTTATTTATATTAAGAGCCTGACCAGCGACCCGGCGCAGAAGCGGCACCAGCTGTTGGTCTGTAGTGACGTCACGGGGTTTCCTTCTCCGGCGGCATCTTGAGATTAGTGGGGGGATACATTGAGCAAGACAACAGACTGTAATGCCTAGTATGACCACCCCCACCACTACCTTGATTACCGTCTGAAGCCACCCCCATGGGATCCACGACCACATCCACTTCCATAGTGAGCTCCACCAAGCCCCCCATGCCGAGCCCTCGGTGATGCCTGCCACTATGGAGTGAAGATCTGCGATCTGGCTCTGAATCTTACGAGAGTTGTCCGTAAGATTAAAGCAGCACATACCGTGGAAAGACTCGCAGCCCAAGTGGTGAAGCAGTAGGAGGTAGTCGATAGCCGCTCAATTATCGAGAACGGCATGGCGAAGTTCCGCCTGCTCCTGATTGAGGAGCGCTATCGCTGAGGAGGTATGGTTGATGGCCTTTGCTAAGCCGCAAGCCAAGCGACCAATTCTCTTGGCGTTGCCGACGGCCAAGCCTGGCACGCCAAAGACGCTGATTGCCAAGGAGAGATACTCGGCGGGTCTCATTACCCTAAAGCTGCTTTCACATGAGCTGTCTAACATGGTGGTGCGAGTGTGCCGTATGAGTGAAGGGACATTAGATGCATTGGAAACATTAGGAACATTGGGGCTTGGGGCAATCATATCCTTAGTGGGGAGCAAGAGTGTCAACCGGCTAATACAGCAAATAGCATCTGACATATTGGCAGGGATGTAATTAAACGTATACTGGTTACAAGTGAAAAACCATCCAGATGGAAGGGTGATATGTGCATACATTGTGCCCATCGGCACGGGGTTATTACAAGTCCAATTGCCACTGCCCACGTTAAGGCAGCGGCGCCCAATTCGGCCAAGTCCGGAGCAACCGTGGATTCGCCCGCAAGTAGAGTTCGGGCTGACCGCCACTCGGGGAGTATGGAGAGTGGCTGCATCAGCCGGCAAGGTCATGGTTAGCCGCATCTCCCATCGAGCGTATTCCGAGGAAGCTGATGGGATGTATGGGCTGAAGAGTCTCCTCACCAGCCAGTCCCCGTCCCGGGGGTGCGCGCCTGGAGAGTGGCACACCGGGACGAGGCAGGTGCTGAGGATCGAGGCAGAACCGACGTCCTGTCTGAGGCAAAAATCGGACTGGTTGACAAGGCTTGCCAACCTTTCCCAAATGTTGTACTGCATGCGGGCAGAAAGGTCTCCGCCCGGCATTAGATCGCTGGCCTCCAGTGAGGCGGCCTGAACGCCTCCCCCCAAAAGCAGGGAAAGGATCAGGATGATGGTGACTGCCATGGAGTTGGCATGGATCTGGGCGAAAACTGCGACCACGAAGCTCTCTGGTGTCAGCTCCTTCTCCTCACGCTGGATGGCATGCTGAGCATCATGGCAGAGGGTTTTGACCATCCCCCAGGTTATCTTCGGTGGTGTCGTCCGCGACCGCTGTCTCTCCCGGTGGGTCCCCTCGGTCAGGGCGAGATCCTGCATCTCCGGGATCGGACTCGGGTCGGCCTGGGTCCATGCCATGTGATTCCAAATGAGGCTTGACGCACCGAGCTGGAATCCAAACGACACCTGTAGGAGACATAACTGCAGCATACCCTCTTCCTCATGTTATGAGCGGCACCGGGCCCCTCCAAGAAGGGTCCGGTGGCACTCGGTACCGGACCATAGGTCGCGGGAGAGCTTCCGAACGGCGGAAATGCTTCTCCTGCGGCGTACAGTCCGAAAAAACATTAAGGTGATTGTAGGTGAACAATACCTTATTCAGGCAGAACTGTGCTTCTCCCTGTGATTTGGGGAGGGCTGGTGGCTCCCCCCTTTCTGTTTGTTTGTCAATATAGGACTTTAGCGTCCGATTGACCCACTCTACAATCGCTTGCCCTTGCGGATTGTAGGGAATTCCAAATGTGTGCTTGATGTCCCAAGTCGCCATGAAGGCGGCCAACTGCCGGGAACTGTAGGCCGGCGCGTTGTCCGTCTTCATGTGCCGCGGCTTGCCCATCGCCGCAATGCAGGAAAGGAGGTGCTGCTCCACGTGGGAGGCAGCCTCCCCCTTCTGCGCCGTCGCCCAAACGAACTGCGAAAAAGTGTCAATGCAGACATGCATGTATTGCCATCTGCCGAACTGCGGCACATGCGTGACGTCCATCTGCCACACCTGATTAGCCTCTGTCCCTCATGGGTTGACCCCCCACGAGGGCCCCCCCGGCGCCCCTGCGCAATGCTGGCAAGAGCGTACTATACCTTGGGCTTGGGAAAGTGGCAGATTGAACTGCCGGGCGAGTGCTTTGGCATTTTGGTGAAAAAAAGCATGACTTTGAATTGGAGTAGTAAAAACTCCCAAAACCGAACGTTGCTGAATTTCCTTTGCCGCCGCGTCCGCTCTGCTATTGCCCGCGGAAATCGGACCCGGTAGGTCTTGGTGACTTCGAATATGGGCAATATAGAGCGGCTCCGTGCGGTTTCGCAAATGAAATTGAGCGGTGAGAAACAGGCTAAGCAAATTCTTGTCTATCGCGGGAGTGATGTAAGCTCCCGGTAGACTGTGCAGCAAATTTCTAACATATAGGCTGTCAGTTATGATGTTTAAACGTTCCTTGGCGAAGGTGCGCAAGGCAAGGTTCACGGCCGCCAACTCCGCCCGCTGCGCGGACTTCTGTGGAAGAGTTAGCAGCGTGTGCCAAGCTTCGCCCTCCTGCCAAGTCAGGACACCATATGTGCGTCCCCCATCGGTAAAAACTGTCTTGGCCCCCTGAAGTGGGACCAGCGAAAGCAATTCGAACAAACTGACTGTTCCTGTCTGAAGTGAGACGAGTCTGGGGTCTTTGGGCAAATGGTATGCCAAGCTTCCAGTGAATCCTTCCAAGGCTATCGGAAGCGAGTCACCTAGCTGCATCAACTGGTGAATTTGTTCCTTGGTGAAAGGAACTACAATTTTGGCCAAATCATTTCCTGAAATGTCCCTAGCTCTCAGCCTGCCGTGGTGAATCACCGCGGAAGCCAGTTCTTGGGGCGGAGCAATGTTCCGAGAAGAGGTGTTAGGCAAGTATACCCACTCCACAATTTTCGCTCCCTTCTCTGAGTCTACTCCTAGCGCCCCAGTGAACATGGATCCTGACCGTACAATGTACAAATTCAGGATCGGGGCATATGGCCCCTGGGCGATCCTATCCACCCACCTCTGGCTGAGAACTTGGTTCACCTTCTCGAGCGCCAAGCGCGCGTCTCGAGAGATTTTTATCCGGTCTGCCGGCTGCTTGCCTAAGGTTAGCAGCGAGAAGAGCGGTTTCAGAAGATCCGTATCCAGTCGGAAATACGGTCTGGCCCAATTGATGTTTCCTAAAACTTGCTGCAATTCTACAAGGGTGACTGATTCCTGTAAATTTATCTGAGGCAGAACTGGCGCTGCAAAAGAGCGGAGAAGCCGATGGCCCAAGTATGAGAAGGGCTCGGTTCTCTGCACTTTTTCCGGGGCAATGAGTAAGCCTTTGTCCCCCAGGCTGGCCTGGAGGTCAGAAAACATTTCTCTGCCAAGCTGCGGCAAAGCTACTAAAATGTCGTCCATGAAGTGACACACAATAGCTTTAGGGTGAAGGCTTCGGAACTTTGCCAGTGCGTCGTGAACATAAATTTGGCACAGGGTGGGCGAATTGAGCATGCCCTGTGGCAAAAATTTCCACGCGTAACGCTGCGTGGGCTCGCCGTGGTTCACGACCGGCATTGTAAAGGCGAACCTTTCCCGGTCCCTGGGGTCTAAGGGGATTGTATAAAAGCAATCCTTGAGATCTACAACTAAAATCTCCCACCCCTCGGGAATCATGTTCGGATTTGGGATGCCGCATTGAAGCGGACCCATCGGCTGAATGCATTTATTGATCTCTCTGAGATCGTGGAGGAGTCGCCACTTCCCCGACTTCTTCTTAATCACAAAAATTGGCGAATTCCAGGGACTTGTGGACTGTTCTATGTGTCCTGCGTCTAGCTGTTCTTTGACTAGCTGCTTGAGGGCAACTAATTTCTCTCCCACTACCGGCCATTGTTCTACCCAGACCGGAGTATCGGTGAGCCATTTAAGTGGCAACGCCATTACCCAAAGGTAAGCGTGGCACCGTACTGCTGGAGAATGTCTCGACCCCAAAGATTGACGTGCACGTCAAGAATGTGCGGCCGAATTACCGCCGTGCCGTCAGCCCTTGGGATTGTGACTTCTACCCACTCTCGGCTCCTAAATGCTTCCTGGACGCCTCCTACCCCCCACACATCGGAGACCGGCTCAATGGCCCACTCTCTTGGCCACTGGCTTCTACTTATTACTGTCACATCCGCTCCGGTATCGAGTAACCCTGAGAACACTCTTTTGTTCAAAAATACCTCGATAACGGGGTGCTGCTTCCACTCAATGTTGGTCTCCACTGTCGCTAAGACCTGGTATCCTTGCACTGCCTCACTCGCGCTCGAGCGGTCCGTTGAACCGGGCTCTGAGCTGTCACCGAGCCTTCTCGGGTTGCCTGCTGGCGAGTGACAAGGAACCATGATCAGTTGCACTAAGGTGTCTCCCTTGTGGATTGTTTGGGGCAGGTGTGTCCAAAGCTGGACCTGGAGAACGCCTGAAAAATTCGAGTCAATGACTCCTGGAATTATGAAAATTCCGCGTGCTCCAGCTACACTACGGGGCAAAACTAAGCCTATAAAGCCTCTGGGTAGGGGTCCCATGTACTGAGAATCGACTAGATAGACTGTGCCTGGCAGATCGCACGTGACGTCCGCCTGGCAAGCCAATTCTAGCCCTGTGCTACCCTTGGGGCTGGCCTGTGCCCTAGTAATGCCTGGAGTGTGCCTAGCACCTAGTCTAGTTCTGGGGAGTTCTGGATCTGGTTGAAGGAAGCCTCTGTTTGGACTGGGGCCAGAGACGTGCCCGGATTCCGGTTTCCCGAACTCGGACAAAACCTGGCCCAATGATAGCCCTTTTTGCACTTCGGGCAGGGGGTGTTCAGAGCCTTGGGGCGGCCGGACTTTTGTCCGCCTCCCTTGGATCGGCACTCCCTAGCGAAGTGACCGACCTTGCCACAAGCGTGACATGCCCCCTTGATCTTGCCATTGCCCTGAGGTCTTTTCCCCCCCTGCACCGCTGCCGCTAGCAGACCCATCTTGTAGGAGTCTGTGCCAACGTCGGAGCATGCTCGAATCATGTCCGTTAAGGTTATGTCAGGGCGATTGCCCAGGGACTGCAAGATTTTATGGCAGTCCAAGTTGGCGTTGTCCTTTGCTAGCTTAATCATGAGCTCTTGTTGGGCCTGCTCATTGTCAATCTGCCTGCTGATTGCTTCTTCCAGGCGATTGATGAAGTCCATGTAGGGCTCTTGGGCTCCCTGCTTAATGGCGGTGTAATTTTTGGCCGTTTTGCCAGATGCCGGGACCTTGAAGTATGCCCTATAGGCAGCTTCGGCTGACATCTCTAGGGTGGTGAGAGTCAAGTTGATCTGAGCGTTGATGGGCTCAAAGGCACCCGAACCATATAGCTGGTCAGGAATTACCGCACCTCCCATCCTAGCAGCCCTGGCCTGAGCCTCGAGCCGAAACTCGCTGTCCCAGATCATGTACTGGCTAGGGGTCAGCATCATCCTCATGACGGCTTTCCAGTCATGAGGAATCCACATGGTGGTTTCGCACACTTGCTGAAGCGTGCCCCTGGTAAAACGACTTTGGAGCCCTGTCTCTGAAATTGCCTTCCGTAAAGCCATGAGAAGCTTGTACGGGACTGGGGAGTGTACTACCTGCTGTGCGCCTGTGAGCGCGTCCATTTCTAGACGGATTGGACAAATTTGCCTAAGTTCAGCTAGCTGTTCTGCTGACAATTCCCCCTTCTTTAGCTCGATCTCGGCGGTGCGCTGAAGGGCACTCTTAACAACTAGGGAACCTGGAGCTGTCAGAGAAGCGCCAGCGCCTCTCATTCCTTGCGTTCCTTCGGTGACGTCTGCAGCTGTCACCGCGGGAAGGCTCCCTGAGCTACTCTGCCGATAGCTAATTGATGGATAGAGTGCCGTGGGCGCAGTCGGCTCGACTGGCTTGTCTGATGGCTTTTCTAATGGGGGTTCTTTGGTCTCTACCCGGACTGGCTCGATCTGCTCTAAGAGTCTCCTACACTTTCTCCATGTACTAACTATCCCTCCTGGAGCTTTCGGGGGTTGCTGAATGCAGTCTCCTATCTGATCCCAGAGCTTCAGGGTTAACGTACCTACTTCTGGGTAAAGTAGGCAGTGTTCCCTGAGGTACGCCAAAAGTCTCGCTAGCTCCCTGCTGTGAAATCGTAACTGAAAAACCCTGGCCAGGATTCTGAACTCTTCTTCCCGAGTTCTTTGGCTAGCGGACGGACTTGGTCTATGAGAACAAGTCCCCATATTACCTGCAGATGGTCCTCTGAAGTTTCCTCCTCGGGACGAATGCGACGCGTCTTGTCAGGCAACCGGTTCGGACGTCTAGTGTCTGGGGTAGACCTCGGAGCGTGGACCTTCCGCCACGGGCCCTTCTAACGGCCTCTGCGATGTCAGGGGCTCACAGCCTGCCCTGAGCGGAACGCGTTTCCCTCTATGGCAACCTCCTCGAAAGCGGGAGTAAGCTGTAGGAATGCCTCTCTGGAATGCCTCGCCGCAGGCCACTTCTCTGATCGACTGGCTGCCGGTCAGAGTGCTGCGCTGTATTCCGGGGTGATGGGTCGCGGTTCAGGCGTGGAACCGGACCGCGTGAATCGTTACTCACGAGAAGACCTCTCCGGGGTACCTTACTCACGAGTAAATCACGTCGGGGTCACCAGCTGTTGCGAATATCTGCCGCAAGGCGGCGCTAGGTCCCGGAGGAGACTGATCAATGAGCGATACGAGGCAAGGAAGCAGGATCAGATCAGTGTTTATTGGGAAAATGCATACACCTTTTATAGACCAGAAGGCCAGGGGAAAACAGCTATCACCAATAAGCCACTCATGATACCTGTTTACTCAGGTTAATTGGGGAAACTCTTCAGGGGAAGTTAATTATGGCAGGTAAACATTTGACAGGGGAAGCCCTATTGTTTCGGGCTTACCGGCTGGGCAAACATGGTCCCTGTTTGCGCCTGAGATTAGCGCCAAGCCAGGGGGAAGAATGTTTACCTAATTATACACAGGAGATGCAGGAGATAGCGTTCTGCCTGTCTGGCAGAGCCGCTGGTCAGGTCACGTTAATTGGGTGAATCAAACCCTATAGCCCTATAATTTATTCACCCCCCCTTGATATGGCTGCCCACAGAAGCCACCGCCAGGAGCCTTCTCACCCAAGCGGCCTCTGCCTGGCCGTCCCATGCCCAAAGGGGCACGGGGAAACCATACATTTCTTTTTAGATGGATTAACACAGGTGAGAAGATGTTTGGACTCGTCTTGAGGTTCTGGCTACAAAGCCTCTCAGACTGAGTTTTGACACTTCAGATTTTACCATTATACACCACAGTATAGCACAAAAGGAACCCCACTACACCATGAGTTTGTTGAAATGTATTTTAATTGAAATGAAGTAGCAACTCAGTAAGGTATCAAGTAAGGTAAAGGTTTCCCTTGCTCAAAAGCCAGTTGTATCCGACTCTAGGGTTCAGTGCTCATCTCTGTTTCAAAGCCGAAGAGCCAGTGCTGTCTGCTGCTGCAGACATTTCCGTGGTCATGAGGCAGGCATGACTAGACACCAGAGTACACAGAATGATGTTACCTTCCCACCTATTTATCTACTTGCAATTTCTTGCTTTCGAACTGCTAACTTGACAGGATCTGGGACAAAGACGGGAGCTCATTCCATCCTGCAGCACTCAGGAATCGAACTGCTGACCTTCTGCCTCCCAATCAGTGTCTTAGCCACTTGATCTGGATCTGAATTCTTTCATCAGCACTAAGTATAATAAATAGATCTACTGAATCAACATGATTTACATAACTGTTGCTTAGTAAAGATAAAGTTATCCCTTGTTCAAAAGCCAGTGGTGTCCACCTTTAAGGGGTGGTGTGCATCTCTGTTTACAGTTGAACAGCCAGCACTGACTGCATCTGCAGACATTTCTGCAATCCTCTGGTTGTTATGACTGGATACCGAAGTGCACAGAATGAAGAAGAAGAAGAAGCAAAAGAAGAAGAAGAAGAATGACTTCAAAGTAGAATTAGATAACTGGCATGCCTGGCCTATAACTGTTATTTCAAGGGAATTTAGAATCAGATGAAGAATTTTAGCTGGAGAGTCATTTGTTGATTGTACAACTAATTAACTTTGCTCTGGAATCACAGTTAGTGATACCAAGAACTGAGCAGTGGTTACACATTGCATAAAAATGGTCATCATTGGACTTTTAGAAGAGGGAGGAGGAGGAGGAGAAAAAGAAAAAGAAGAAGAAGAAGCAGGAGGAGGAGGGAGGAGGAGGAGGAGGAGGAAGAGGTTCTCCTACCTTGAGCACATCATGAGAAAGCAAATCTGTCTGTAAAAGACAAGAATACTGGGAAAGGTTGAAGACAGCAGAAAAAAGGAAGAATAAGCAAAGTTGATTAGTTGTTAACCTCAAGAAACCATGGGCTATAATTTGCAGCAGTTATAACAACTCTGGTAAGTTAACCCAAGCAAGACTCTGGCCTTTGTTTCACAGGAATAAAATGTGCTAGCAAGAACTTGAAAGGATGCATTACCGTTCTTCTGCAATTAAAGTTCTGCAGTTATATTGAACAACCTACTTCAGCTTGATGAACCATCTGTAGGTAATAAATGGTGAAGAGGGGGACTTGAATTCTCCTGGGAGGGTATTAGTTGGGAATAGCCCCCTTGTGTCTGTGAAGTGGTGGTTGTTCTGATGTTTTCATCCAGCCATCTCCTATGTGGTGCTTGAGTTCAACACAGCAGCAGCTAGAAGAGGATGTTCTGGGGATAAAGATATGTGCTTTTAATTAAAATTCTGTAGGGAACACGGTAAAAGAAAGAGGAGATGGTTGCCGCTGCCCCGTTTTATAGGCAGCGCCATTAAACTGTTTTAGAGATAGTGAGCATTTTGCTTCAGTTCATTTAAAAAAAGATTGGAATTCCTACCCAAATGCACAACTCGAGAATGCACAAGGAAAACAAAATGAAAAGAGTTGTGACTTCTTACGGCCTTGGCTCCATTTCAGTTCATTGGAGATAAGAATTCAGGATTTGCCAAATTTAATGTGCAAAGACATGAAATGAGCAGATTTTGTGTTTCCCTTTCCAAATTTATAAATATTGCAGGTCTTGCAGGCTTTATCTGCAAGATAAATTGGATGCAATCTCACTTCGTAACATGGGAATTCTTGTTTCAGCTCTTGGGGTGTTCAAATTGCCCAGAAATTGGATGTCAATCTTATTTCCTAATATGATCTTCAAAAAATTATTATTGTTATTATTTTGGAAATATGCATTGCAATCTAGCCCCCATCAGCATGAGGCATCATGGCCAGAAATGATAAGAACTAGAATCTCATGACATTTGGAGAGCTATGAATTCCACAGGTGGTGATTAAGCTCTTTGAGCAGCCAGGATCTGTATAGACTCAGGAGACAATCCTATTAGACATCTCATGTCTAACCATGCTTACTGCCATATGCTTAGCCCCTCCACTACTGGGATTCTGTGCAGGTCTTTCCTACTGTCTACTGAGGAAAGGGTGAATGGATCTATGACAGGGGTTCCCAACCTTTTCAAGCCGGGGGCTAGATCACACTCTCTCAGTTAGCTTTGAGGGCTGGATGGCCATTTTGCCCTGCACAATGGGGATGACCATTTTGCCCCAACAGCTTCAAAGGGGTGGCCATTTTGTTTCTTAATTGTCCTTGGAGGGGTGGGTGGCCACATGAAATTGCACCATGGGCCAGATCCAGCCTGTGGGCCTTAGGTTGGGAACCCCTGATCTATGAGATGGGAGGCTGGTGGGATTCCAGAGTTGTTGTCAACCCAAAACATGACCAAGTGACTAGATGTGTTTTATAAAACAGAAGTTTCTCTGCTCTGTTTTCTCTCTTGCATTCTATTAATTTAAGTGGCAGGGACAGTCATTAAATCTTTGGGAAATATATGTTCTTGACATTTTTACACTCCATTTACATAGCATCTTTCTTCATGTGCCAGGCGCATGGAGGTGAAAGTACAGAATAAAGGGGCCTTAATGGAGCTATAGATGTCACTAAGCTTATGTGATTGACTATGGTACATGCTGGGTAGACAGGGAAGGGTATTATCAGTTGCGCCTGGGGCCCTAAACATATATTTCTCTGATATCACATCAATTACATCCGTTCTGGCCAAATGCGTTCGGATGAGAGGGTTCGCTGTAACTTGCTGACAACAGAAACTAAAGTGGTTGTTAGTTTCTTCCCCGCACATTACATCTTTGGCATTGAGAGGAAAGTTATTTACTGAGGAATGAGAAACTTGGAGGGAGGAAAATAGTTGCAAGAATAGAAGGAGAGAAAGGAGAAAACAGGTTGAAATCAGAACTTAGAAGGGTTAGTGTAGCCCTGCTAGATAGGGGTTTCTGTGAGTTAATATTCAAACAGTAATTTATCCAGGCTCAGATTGAAATCTTCAAAATGGTGTTTCCTGGATGTACCCTTGTGTGTGTACACATACATGTACAGTTGCTTTCACATGTGCAAGTGTGAGAGGGAAGCCCAAAGGAGAACTTCCCATCATGTGGAGTCATTGTGAACGGGAGTTTGGGAATATTTTGGACTAGTAATCCCATAATTGTCAATTTGGGGAGTTCTCCCTGGCTTTACAGAACCTAGATTGTGGACCCAGCTAAATCTAGCCCGGGAGTACATAGAAAGAGTGTCCTCGAAGATTGTGGTATCCTTGAACCACAGTCGGGCATACTCTGGTAACAGCAACCTTCTGTTGCCGGCAAATCTTTCTCACACTGGACCAGGCGAAAGGAACTGCAGAATGAACTCACCAAAAGGTGCCTCCATTTTGGCAGTTTCACCTCTGGCCTAGACATGGAAGAAGACTGACCCTAGTTGACATATATTTATCAAATGCAAGCATAGTTGCAATTTCTCTTCTAACACTCTGCATCAACATTTATGTTTAGATAATTTTCTGATTCCCCTGCCCCCTAATAATTTCCTGCTTTAGAGCTCCCTCCCATTGTTAGATAACTCATCCCTCCATAATATTTAATGAAATATCCCTCCTCTTCACCACTTAATAAGGTGAAAAATTTAAGAGGACATCTTTGGTAACCTTTGCATAATATCTAGCCCTCCCTTCCTCCACTAAATGCTTCAGAGAGTATTTCCTTAGCATTGTGTCTCCTATTTTCCAGTCCATTTATTTTAACTTTTGGAACTGGACCAGGTCTACTTGGCACCCATTAAAACTGAGTAACAAAAAAGGTGAGAACAAGGGTAATAAATAATTTGTAGAAGACAGAAGAGGAGATCTGCAGTGGTGTAGATCATTCATCCTAGCTCTTCTAAGTGCCTGTTCTGTGTTTCAAACTGAGAATAACACATCACTCCTTGAAGCTAGCCTGAAGCAAGAACTAGTTCAAGAAACAGCAGGTTGGAAAGGGGGCGGGGGGGGGGGAGCATAAACTGGAAGAAAATATGGGCATTTTAACATGCTAGATCCCATCCTCCGCTGGTCTAAGGAAAGCACCATGGAATTCTTAGCGCTGGCTGCTTCTGGCTTGTTGAAACGTGCCTGTAACATCACAAGCACTTTCTTCAAAAATAAGATTGGATACTAGATGGTAGTTACCAACCTCCAACAGAGGTTTCATAACTGATGGTCATGTGGCAGGCGTGACTAGACACTGAAGAGCATGGAATGCTGTAACCTTTCTGCTGTAGCAGTACCTATTCTTTGTTGTTGTTCAATCACACAGTCAAGGCCGACCCTTTGCAACCCCATGAACCACTGCACACTGGGCACCCCTATCCTCCACTATCCTCCGTAGCCTGCTCAGCTCTACGCCCATTGTGTTTACAATGCCATCTACCCGTCTCATCCTCTGCCATCCTCTTCTCCTTTTGCCTTCGATCTTTCCCAGCATCAAGACCTTCTCGAGTGAGTCCTCTCTTCTCATTTGGTGTCCAAAGTACTTGAGCTTCATCTTCAATATTTGTCCTTCCAAGGAGCAGTCAGGGTTGATTTCCTTCAGGATCGATTTATCTGATCTCTTTGTTGTCCAAGGTACTCTCAAAATTCTCCTCCAGCACTGTACTTCAATTCTATTCATCTACTTGCAATTTCTTGGTTTTGAACTTCTAGGAATCATCCATCATACTCACCTCTAAATTTGCCTTCAGGTTTTGGGTGGAAGGTCACTCCAACCCAATGATGCTGAGCACCCCTTTTGAGATGTTTTGCTTCTCTTCAGCTCTTTGGCTCCCCCTCACTAATCCAGGAAGCTTTTCAGATAATGAGAAACTCCAGAGTTGTTTCAGATCTTGCTTTAGGCAAAATTTCCATGGCAACGCAATGAGGACCTCCTCCCAGCATCTCTGCTCTGTTGGTCTTCCGTGTGCACTCAGAACCATCTGTGCTACTTCTGGATATTCCCTCCCAAACTTCTACAGCAGGGGTGCCCAAGCTTTTTGGGCCGTGGGCCAGTCAGGTGGTTCAGAGAGCCGATCACTACAGCCTGGGGGCTGGATCCGGCCCCTGATGCCAATTCATCCGGCCCACGAAGCCCTCATCACTCCTGGAAGAGGAAGTAAAACGTGCCCGTATGGGCACGTTTTACTTCCACTTCCAGGAATGATGAGGGCTTTGCAGGCTGGATGCATTGGCATCAGGGGCCGGATCTGGTCCCCGGGCCGAAGTTTGGGCACCCCTGTTCTATAGTGAGAAAAAGAGACTGATGGGAATTTAATTAGGTTGTGCGAGTCAAACGCTCTCTGTTTATTTTTCATTCCCTTGCTTGTCACACAATATGCTGTTTCACTTGCATCTCCTGAGGGGGCCAGGTTTCGTTGTTGCTTTATGCACTGACTGTTTCCACATTCCCCCAGCAGGCTTTCACACACCTTTGTCTAGTTCAGGTACACCTTGAACAGTGGGCCTGGAATAAAAAGCTGACAGTAATTGCTATGTACACATTGCTCTTTCTAGAGTCAGAGCCATAAAAAGGACCCAATTACCATACAGCTAGCTAAGCAATGTCTCTCTAGTCATTGTGTTATTCATACAGAGAGAAAGATGCATAGCAGAAGAAAAAAGGGTTTAGGTAAAGGTCACCCTTGCTCGAAAGCCAGTTGTATCTGACTCTAGGGTTCAATGCTCATCTCTCTTTATATCCGAAGAGCTTTGCAGATGTTTCCGTGGACATGTGACAGGCGCGCCTAGACACCAAAGTGCATGGAACGCTTTTATCTTCCCACTGAAGTGGTCCCTATCTCATACCTGTCAACCATCCCAATTTGGCCAGGATTACCCTGTAATTTGACGTTGATTGACATCATAACCCACCCCACGCTGCCAAAACCCCGTAATTTGGCAGCGAGGGAAAACGCTTTCCACACATGCGTGGAAGTGCTATGCCGCTTGCGCAGCCCCTACGCAAGCGGCGTAACGCTTCTGCGCATGCGTGGAAGGGGTAAAACCCTTCCACACATGCGTGGAAAGCGACCTGCGCACAAGCGATCTGCTCAGGTCCCGTTTTTCCGGAGCTGCGGGTTGACAGGTATGCCCTATTTATCTACTTCAATTTTTTGCTTTTGAACTGCTAGGTTGGCAGGAGCTGGGACAGAGACGGGCTCTCATTCTGTCATGCAGTACTCGGGTTTTGCTTTGCCGAGAAAGGAAGCTCATAGACACCAAATGGTGTATCATTTGGAATATTTCAAATTATGGAGGGGAAAGTCAAAGCGGAATATAGAAAGTTGTCTTATAAAGTGTCAGATCATTAGACAATCTAACCGACCATTATGAGCTCTTACTGGCAGATGCTCTCTGATATTCTGTGCTGATCTTTCATTAAAGTATTAATGAGGTCTCACACTACTTACCTTCTGAAGTTTGCTGTGTGCAGGCTAGTATCATGAAATTTATGGCCCTCACCTCCACAGTTCTGATGAGATCTTTGACACATGCACTCACACACACACACACACACACACACACACACACACACACACACACACACACACACGGTTAAGAAGCTCACTTGTTAGCAGCAAGTTGGTAGTTCAAGACCCGGGTATCGCACAACGGAGTGAGTGCCCATCTCTGTCCCAGCTCTTGACAACCTAACAGATTGAAAGCAATAGGTCAATAGGGACCATTTTGGTGGGAAAAGATCTTGGGGACATGAAAGGAGCCTCATTTGAGCATCCCCTAAGTGGAGTTTCTCCAGCAAATATCCTTTCAACCCAGAATAATTTCAGACGTGAAATTACTATTATTATACCAGACTCCTTAAGAAAATTCATGAAGTAGGGTTAAAAAATACATCAGAGGAAGAATGCTACAGTACAAGGAATGGTAGAAGTGAAATTGGTTGCTGAAACTCAACTCTGTTGGGACTTAACACTCTCAAAAGCCACCACTTTTTGACTGCAGTAGAGAAAGTAAGGTATGAAGTCCCGCTGACCTGTCAGTTTTGCTGAGAAACCAGACGGTTCTTTCATATCTCCCAAAACTGTTTTGATTCCAGCTGGAGTTCTTTGAAGAGCAACTATTTATCACAGCAGGATGATAATCATAATGTAGGTTTAACATAAATGAAGGGATGTTCTTTATTTTTCAGTACACAGAAAGAGCCTACTTGAAGATTGTGATTTTTTTTAACCACAATCTGGCATACCCTGGGAATGGCAACCTTGTGTGATGGCTAGTCTTTTTCACACAAGGTCAGGCAAAAGGAACTGCAGAATGAACTCACCAAAAGGTGGCTTCAGTTTGGCAGTTACACATCTGGACAAAACATGGAAGAAGAAGTAAAACAAACAAACAAAAAAGTGTAAAAATGTTGATTCTGTTTTCCTCTCTCCTGGGATAGCTGGCAGTTCTCTTATTAGTATCATGTTTGTAATTTGTATGCCCAACACACAGATTATTAATAAAATCAGGGGTTCCCAACTGAAGGCCCATGGGGCAGATCCAGCCCACAGTGCCATTTCATTTGCCCCCCTCCAAGGGCATTCGAGAAACAAAATGGCCACCTGTTTGAAGCTGTTGGGACAAAATGGCCACCCCCATCATGCAGGCAGGGAAAAATGGCCATCTGGCCCTTGAAACTGACTGAGAGAGTGTGACCCGGCCCCTGGCTTGAAAAGGTTGGGAACCCCTGAATTAGATGAATGAAGCTGTCTCTCAAATGAAAAACCTCATTCTCAGCAAAACTAGGGCCTTTTTGTATGGTAGACAAGACAATTGAAATGATTTCTCACCAATATAAGCTATTAAATGTCAGTGATATTTTGTTACTGTTGACCATGGAGAAAATTGCAAATTTTGCAAGCAGCTTCTGTAAAATGTGCAGTCCAGCCAAAGTAGTAACTGTTGCTTTAATGTAACAAGTTTCTTAGTGACCAAACAGCCTTTCCTGTTGTCCTTGCTATGTCTATAATAACATTCACAAAAGGGAAAAGCGCATTAACTCAGCTCAGACCCAGTCGTTTTGTGCAAACAATATTTTGCACAAATTGTAGAATCTACAATTGGGGGGGGGGCCTAATTTGATGTCTAGCTCATTGCCTTGCAATCTTTTGATGATTTTGAGGGATCTTTGATATGCTGTCTTGAATTGCTGAGGCAACCAGTCTTGACTAAAACCTCAACAATGGTGAAATTTATTTAGCTCCCTAACTGAGGCCAGAATGTTATGGTAAAGAAAAAGGGAAATTGAAGCCCTAGGCCGGGAAAGAGAAGAAGACAGAAAAAGAATCAGACAATCAAATTGGCTTTATTGATTAGAAGCAAATGCACCTTTTCATTTAAACCCCAGTTTTCACCCCCCACAATTTTCCCATCTTCTCTGCAACACGTATGACAAGGGATAATTTAAAATGCCAAATGGCGATTTGTTTGAATTAATGAAGCACAAATACATCATTCCCTATAATAACAACAAAGAAAAGATGCTGATGAGAGTGAAACGGAGAAACAAATATCTTTACATTCTGGCTTACCCGCTGCATAATCATTTCTTCAGAGTGGTAGAAAATGCCTTGTGTTATTTGCTCCCACTCCCTCCATCCTGCATTTCATCCATGCAAGGGATAGTTTGATGTCTCAAGTTCAACAAGGCCCCCCCAAATAACACAATGTGAGAATGACCTTTCCTCACCCTTCCCAGGCAAGAGACACCAATTTCTAATTGATGGTGTTGAACTAAATACTCTACCTTTCAAAAAGAAAGCATTCAAAGGAGTTCGGTTTGCAACAGTAAAGCCAGGACAAACCCTGTTCCTTAGAATAACCAGACATCCTACTTTATAATTGGAAGACCTTTTAACAGCATTCTCTGTTTAGTTCAAGTGTAGTTTTGAAGATCAAGACCAATAAAAATGGAGTGTTGGTGCCCTGAAGTTGTGCATCAACAGCTTATCGACTGAGCAAGTTACCTGAACATAGTCATCTCCATCAAGATAGGAATATATTACACATTTATGTGGTTGGCTCAAGTGCTTTAGACACTGCCTGGAAGGAGAGAGGTCAGCAGTTCAATTCCTGAGTACTGCAGGACAGAATGAGCTCCTGTCTTTGTCCCAGCTCTTGCCAACCTAGCAGTTCTCACTTCAGTGGGAAGGTAACAGCATTCTGTGCACTCCGGTGTCTAGGCATGCCTGACACATGTCCATGGAAATGTATGCAAATGCAGACCGTGCTGGCCCTTTGGCTATAAACAAATGAGCACTGAATCCTAGAGTCAGATACAACTGGCTTTCAAGGAAGGGTGACCTTTACCTTTGTGTTTATGCCCAGAGCATTTTGGAGCTCAGTGGTCATTTGAAGTTGGATCTCTCATTAATTCTTGTCCAACACTCTAGCCAGTCTATACTACCACCAATTTACACCAGTTTTCAGCACAAATGGAGTCAACAGAACTCACTCCATTGGTTCAGAGATGACTCCACTCCAGGCTTTAGTTTGAAAAACTATCCAGCAAGTTGGATCTATTTTGGGAACAGGCCCTGAACTGCTCCTTTAATGTTCACACTGAATTCATAGGAAATTCACTCTCTCTTAAATTCAGATCCTCTTAAATGCCTTTCTAGCTACTTCTTTCTCAGAACTGTCTGCATTCCATAATGGTGATTACGCTATCATGCCAGTTCCAATTTAGAACAACCCACCACAATTTACTATGGATAAAGTAACAGGGATTCAAACTTCTGTTGCCTGGCTTTGCAGTCAGCCACACCAGCACAGTTCGTCTTTAAGGTGACACAATTTGTGTGGTGTGTTTTTTTGCTTTTGCTTTTGTCTAGTTTCCTGTTCAAAAAACACAGGAAGTATGTACTGTGGAGAGAAAAGACTGGAATAATTGAGGTTAAATAATAATAATTTCATGTCAGAAATTATTCTGGGTTGATTTTTGCTGGAGAAACTCCATGCGGGGATGCCTGAATGAGGCTCCTTTCATGTCCCCAAGAGCTAGGACAGAGACAGGCACTCAATCCATCATGCAGCACCTGGGTCTTAAACTGCCGACTTGTTGGTCTTCCAGCTAACAAGATGAGCTTCTTAATCAATCAATCAATTTTTAATTTGTACCCCGCCTTTCTCAACCAATGCCGACTCAAGGTGGCAAACAACATATTCATACAATATAACAACAAAGTAATAATACAAAAGTACAGTGAATTCAAAACACAGTTCAATACAAAGTAAGCATAATATCAAAATACAAAAATGCACGGTATAGTTACATCATAAAAATACAGTAAATATAAGAATAATACAATGAACCCAGCATAGCAAGACCCCCATATCTGCTGGAAAAAGTAGCAGGAGCTATCACTCCCCCTGACAGCTCTGGGGAAGGAGCTCCGCACCTTGCCCATGGCAGCAAAGGCAGCCACGGCAGTCCAGTTGGCCCCAGGGCGACAGCAGCTGCAAGGGTGCCGGTGAAGGTCTTCATGCTGGCATCGGCTCCAGCCGGGACAAAAAGGGGGTTAGTCCCAGGAGCAGCAATGGCAGTGGGGCACCAATCAAACCCCGCCAGGATCGATGGTGGCTGAAGCAGCTTTTGAGGGTGGTGGAAAGGCCCTCAGGTGCCGCTCATTCTTCACCGGCCGGCTGCCAGTTGAAAACCCTGCTGGGCTGAGTTATAACCACTGAGTTATAAGATGATATCAGGTAATGAGGCTGTTAACAGATAGGGATAGAGTTTTTGGACTTCTTGGACAATAAACCCCATAACTCTTCTTTCCAGGAATTCTACTTGACAAACACCTTATAGACAGGAATGAGGAAGGTGGAGAGATAACATTCAAAGAAATATTACAAGAACACCAAATAACATGGGTGGAGGCTGCTAGAAATGCCAGAGCAAGAACCTTGTATCTCTCTCAACACCTGATGGAGTATAAGAAGAAGCTAAGAATCTATATCTATAAAACAGAAATCTATGTTTGTATGTGTTCGAAAGGCTCCCACACCCCTGGACCGATCCTGCTGAAATTTGGCACATACATACCTTGAGCTGGCGAGATCAGCACTGCGGGGGTCACAAGCCCCATGGGGGGTGTATGCCCCCCAAATTGCATCCCAATTTATCTATACAATGTGTGTGTTTCCCAGGGATGTAATTGGCTGATGTTATAGTCCCAGATAGGTTGAGATTGTGAGATCATCTGGCTAGGTCAGCTGTAGCCCTCTGAGCTCAGCTGTAGTTTTCATTGTAGGTGGAAGGCAAATGGGCATGCGAGATCAGCACTGTGGGGGTTACAAGCCCCATGTGGGGGTGTATGCTGTCGGGCACCACTCTTGGAGACTTCTGGTCCGCCAGGTGGTCGGACACATGTATGGGAAGGATAAGGGTGGTAAGTGACCATCAACAGAGAAGCAGGACAGGTGAGGGAAGAGAGAGATGGAGGAAGGGAGGCAGGAGTGACCCACATACACCCCATCAGGTTTCCAAGAGGGAAAGGCTGGCTTACGTTAAAGAAGAACCTGAGCGAAGCCGGGTAATCAGCTAGTAAGATATAGATACCTATTCAGGAATATGACTCAGCAGTACATAATTGTGATTTTTATTGTTTCTGTAGACTGAGTATGATAAGCACGTTTAAAAATGCAAACTGGACAAATTTTTGCTCTCATTCTCAACATGTTCTATTGATTAATTGTCCATTGATTGTGCCTGTTTCACATCTGTTATTTATCAGATTTTCTGCCTTTTCTTTTTCCCACATCAGCACTCCAGTTTTATACATCCTCATAACACAGATTGGTCCCTGTTGATTTCTTGGAAACCATAAGCAGTCTTTCATATACACTTGTCTTCTTTAAAAACCTTCCCATTTCCAGCTATCTACATGGCCTTCAGGAAGCATCCATTGGTGGAATGTTCCCTCTTAATACATGAGTGGTAATTGGCTTGCATATATTTTTATTGAGTCCCATGATTAGAGGGATGCGAAGCATTCAAATACATTATATATTCCTTTCGTTTTATTACATTACAAGGAGCTACGTCCTAAAACAGCCGTTGCCTTAACCGCCTTATAACTTATTCATAGCCTCTTGTCATTGAGAGAATGGTTTAATGGGGCAAGAAATGTGTGTATAAAGTTGTATACATTCTGTTTTACGGGTGATAGTGGGATTATGGTCCATTGGATAATGGAATTGATTTCATACAGATAGATGTATGTAGGCAGCCAGGGAAGAGAACAGAGGAGAGAAAGGACTGGGAAATCTTGGCATGAGAGCTGCAAAATGGCTGAACAGCTTTCAAACACAATGCAAACTCAACTGGCAGCTACTGGGTTCAAGCTACCTATCTTTTTCTTTACCTTTTATGATCAACAAAATTTCCATCTATGTTTTGAAGGACCATCATGTCTCCCACTAGTATCTAAAGGGGAGAGGCATCTTAGTCATGCTGACCACTGAGATTTGATTCATTGAGCTTTGGGAGTTTTCTGAATGTCACATGCAAGAACAAGGAAAGTAAGAACTTGAACTCTTACAGTCTAGATCAGTGGTCCCTATGTGGGGCCCAGACCCCACAGAGAGACTTTAATTCCCAAAAACCTAAGTCAATACATTGGCTGACCGGTGCTTTGGGGAATTGACAGGCTTCTGAGAATTGAAGCCCAAAACCAAAAGGTTGGGAAACACTGTACTAAACTGATGAAAGTAAGCAATTTATAGAATTAGGGTTTCTGAGAAAAATAATCATTTTTCTCCAGAGCTTGAAAAAGTAACTTTTCTGGATGGAAACCTCAAAATCCTCCAGGCAGCCCTAACTCTATCCAATGAAGCCTGTTGTTAAGGCTGATTTAGTCTAAAATATCTGAAGGGCACTTGAGTGAGGAATATTAGAATAATTCCATATATATCATACCCAATGTCTCAAATGCAGGATGGGTTAGAACAATAATAAAGATATTTATGAAACATATACAGGCAACTTTCTTTCAAAGTGCAATTCCTCCACCAAAGTTACACTATTATTTTTCCTGGCATCAATCATGATCGATAAATTAATATAATTTGACATTCTGTTATTGCTAGAAATTGCATCTCGGTTGGATATGTGGTTCAATATACATACAATCTATCTTCTCCTTAATTGTTGCTCTAAGTCACTTTCTCAGCTAGATATGTACATTTTGCTACATCTTAGCATGACTATCAATCAATTATATGTCTTGGAAAGCAGGCTATAGTAACTAAGTTTCTAAATCCAATTATGTTTATTTTCTCATTGGATGGAGGTTCTGCAAACTCAGCCTTGGCATTCAGGCTCAGTACTAGTTCCAGACATGTCAGCAAATCATAGCAAGCAACTTTTCTGGTTGTTTGTGGTCAGGTTTGAGGACTACCCGGTGACCTAGATAAAGTCCCAGTCATCTGAGGGCAAAACCCAGACTCATTCATTGCAAACTTTGCCACCATACTCTTATCACCAGATTTCAGCTACCCAAGAATAAAAAAAAATGTTGAGGCAAAAGACACAATGCTCCCAGTAGATTTAGTGCAGGAGTCCTCAACCTTTTAAAGCATGGGTTGGATCATGCCCCCACAAACTGCTCGTGGACTGGACAGGTGCTGCCACCACTCGTGGCAGAGGGGAAGAAGTGGTGGTGGCGAGACCACCATGAGCCCCCACCACTTCCCCACCACCACCACTGCCAGCGACAGCAGAACCACCCCTGAGCCACTCAACACTCCACCCACACCACCACTGCCGCCGACAACCACCCCAAGCCACCAACCACTCCCTCCTGCCAGCAGCAGGACAACTCTAAGCCCCCCCCACTCCCCCCACTGCCAGTGGCAGTGGCAGGACCACCCCAGCCCCAAACATTCCCCCATACACACCACTTCGCTGTGTACCGGCCTGGCATGGGTGAAGGAGGGGTCCTGGCTGTTCTTGCCTGTGCTTGGCCAGAGCGGCCCCTGGGAAAGATGTGGGCAGCCATTTACATCTCTCAGAAAAGCCACTCTCAGCCAGAGCGGCCTCCAGGAAAGATATGGGCAGCCGCATGAGACTGCCACTTCTGCTTTTGCTTCCACCATCTCAACCCTTGTCCCCTCCATTTGACTTGGTGTGTCCCTATCAGCTCTCTGTAGCAGGGCAGATGTTGCAAGCCTTCTTACAACATCCACTCTGCTATCGAGCACCATTAGAGACATGCCAAGCCAAGCTGAGGGGACAAGGATTGAGGTACCTGTGGCACTAGCACCAGCAGGAGCGAGGGTGCGGGTTAGATGGAATGGTGCTGTGGGCTGTATCTGGCCAATGGACCATAGGTTGAGAACCCCATGATCTAGTGGTTTGAATGAAAGACTAGGTCTCAGGAGAATTGGGTTAAAATCCTTGTCCAGCCTTGGAAATTCATCAGAGGTGGCAACGGTAAACCATTTTAAAAATATCTCATATATACCTTTAAAATCTTCTTATGGTCAACATATGTTGAGTACAAGTTGATTTATTATTTATTGATTGATTGATTAACTTTTGTATGCCACCAACTCACCCAAGGCGATTCAGGGCGGCTCACAACAATAGTCATAAAACACAATATACATAACAATATTTTAAAAATTACTAAAAAGCACTATACCACAAGTCCAAGGCCTGGACTGATTGGGGGTGGGGTGATGTTTGCCCCCCCCACACACACACACACACACAATGGCCAAGTCTCTGCATGACCAACAAAGAAAGGCAACACTAGTAGAGATGGAGTGGCATATTCATTGCTAGTGCTTGTGGTGAACTGGATAGTTTGATGCATGAGATACTTGTCTATGGAGGCAGAAAATGGGTGTTCAGTTCCCCACTGGGCATGGACAAAGAACCAACCTGCATGGCCTTGCACAACCTGCACAGTCACAGAGTCCCTGAAGAAAAAGAAGGGCATGGCAAGTTATTTCCGAGTACTCTCTAGAGGTGGCCAAACCATGGCGCTCCAGATGTTATTGAACTTCAATTACCAGAAGCCTTGATCAGCAGGTGTGCTGACTTGGGCTTCTGGGAATTGAAGTCCAAGAACACCTGCAGCACCTAGGTTGGCCACTCCTGCTTTACAGAGAAAGACCCTGGTTAGGATCACCATAACTCAGAATTGAGTTGTTGGCACACAGTTATTAGATGGCAGGACAGCTGAGTTTTTAGTTATCTGGCTGTAGAGCCAAAGATTGAGAGTTTGATTCCCTGCTGAGTCTCTGAGGAGAAGATCCAGTCTTGGCCAACCTGAACAGTCCAAAGGGCTCTCCCTAGAGGACGGGAATGGTAAACCACTACTCTGTGGTCCTCTACCTAGAAAATGATGAAAAGGGTTATCTTAAGTGAAATTGACCTGATGACATGCAATAATCTTATCTATTTTATTACACTGTGGTGGATTAGTGTTTAAGATGCTGAGCTTGGACACTGGAAGTTCAGGGTTTGATACCTGAGTGCTGCATGATGGATCTTGAGGACATGAAAGGAGCCTCATTCGGGCATCCCCTGAGTGGGGTTTCTCCAGCAAAAATCCTTTCAACCCAGAGTAATTTATTTATTACATTTTATACTGCCCATTTGGGAAATTTCTCACTCTGGGTGGTGTACATACAAATATTTATTTATTTTATCAATTTTTATTTGTTTTATCGATTTATATGCCGCTCTCCTGGTGGGAACACCACTAACACTGCACATGAGTCAAGAAGAAACAGGACAGAATATGGAATGACGGAGTGGTTTGCAATAGGAAAAGAAGTAAGACAAGGCTTCATTTTATCACCCTGCTTATTCAACTTATACACAGAGCACATAATCTGCAATGATGGGATGGAGGAATCACAATATGGGATCAAATTTGCTGGGAGAAAGATCAACAATTTGAGATATGTAGATAATACCACCCTAATGGCAGAAAGTGAGGAAGACCTGAAGAAGTTCCTGATTAGGTTGAAAGAGGAGAGCACAAGGGCTGGCTTGAGACTTATCAAGAAAACCAAGATAATGGCAACAGGACCTATCTGTCCCTGGAAAATAGATGGGAAAGAAGTAGAAGCAGTGACAGATTTTACTTTCTTAGGGTCTAAGATCACTGCAGATGGTGACTGCAGCCACGAAATAAAAAGGCGACTGATTCTTGGGAGACAAGCTATGAGAAACCTGGGGAACATAGTCAAAAGTAGAGACCTTACCTTGCAAACAAAAGTCCACATAGTCAAAGCAATGGTATTTCCGGTAGTGATGGATGTTTGTCAGAGCTGGACCATTAGGAAAGCTGAGTGCCGAAGAATAAACACCTTTCAAAGGTGGTGGTGGTGGATGAGAGTTTTAAGAGTCCCCTGGACAGTGAAGAGAACAAATAGGTCAATCTTAGAAGAAATCAGGCCTCACTGCTCTTTGGAAGGTCAAATAGTAAGGATGAGACTGAAGTACTTTGGACATCAAATGAGAAGGGAGGATTCACTTGAGAAAGCTTTGATGCTGGGAAAGATGGAGGGCAAAAGAAGGGGGCGGCCAAAAATGAGAGGACTAGATGGTATTGTAGATTCAATAGGCACAGAGCTGGGTGGGTTGAGGAGGATGGTGGAGGACAGAGGTGCCTGGAGGACAATGGTCCATAGGATTGCAAAGGGTCGGGATCGACTGTGCGACTGAACAACAACAACAACAACAACAAAATACACAATGAATCAAAAACAGACCAAACAAATACATCCAAAAATAAAATAAAATAATCATTATTATAGGCACCCATACATACAAACTGTCTTTCCTCTTAGCATCTAATGAGACTCATCTGATGCATCTAATTTATTTATTTATAAATCATCCACAAGGGATGCGAACACAGTGGCTTAGTGGTTAAGACACTGAACTTGACGACTGGAAAGTCAGCAGATCATCAGCTCAAGACCCAAGTGCTACGTGATGGAGTGATCTCCCATAATCTGCCCCAGCTCCTGCCAATCTAGCAGTTTAAAAGCAAGAAATTGCAAGTAGATAAATAGGAACCACCTCGGCAGGAAAGGAAATAGTGTCCTGTGCTCTCTGGCATCTAGTCATTCCTGCCACATGACCATGGAAATGTCTGCAGATGCACACAGTGCCGGCTCTTTGACTGTAAACAGAGATGATCACTGCACCCTAGAGTTGGATATGGCTAGATTTCAAGCAAAGCCAACCTTTACCATCCACAAGAGAACCTAGAGTGTTTCAGATGTGGTTATAAAGAAAATACCATATCTTCTATACCTATAAATCTAAGCCTTAACCGTTGGAATGTGACAAAGACTCCCGCACCCATCCACACTATCCCATACCGAGCCTCCTGCACTCGCCCGAACCCAGTACGGATGTCACTAAATGTTTGAGAAATGTGCCAGTGGGTCAAGAGCCCCACAAATGCAAACAAAGAAAAAGAACTTCACTACCCAACATCCTGTGTGCCACGCTGCAGCCAATTAGGTTGAGAAGTGTGACCAAATAGAACATTGTGAGTCACGCAGTGGCCAATCAAAATTAAGCTATAGAAAAAATTTCAACGCACGAACGGTAACATCACAAATTAAACTTCATATCCCAGCATCCTATATGCCTATAGCATGTCAGTCAATCTATCTGAATGGCGCGAGCACATAGAATGTAGAATAAACCGTTTCAAAAATCAAATTCTTGCCACATCATTCTAAACATTTCAGTCTATGAAAATATGATAAATAACTACTACGTTTCTGCAAAATAACCCACGTAATACATATAAAACGTATACGTAAAATAATTAAAAAGTAAAAATAGAAATAAAGGCGCCAACTGAATGCTCACAGAACAAATTGCACTACAAATCCCAGCATACTACGCATTTACAGCAATGCAGCCAATCAAGTTGATTACAGAAAAGTGCATTGTTACCTCATGCCAAACAAATAAATTATTTTTAAAAATACTTTATACGTAAATTATAGATACAGAAAAGTGCATTATGTCCTCTTTGCCAAAGTAATAAATCATTAACAAGCTGTAATAATGACAATATATGACAATTGTTTTAATACTGAATTAATAATAATATCATATTTCAATATATTATTAATTTATTATAATTGAAAATCACAATGCCACAAAAATGTAAATATAGCATAAAGAACAAGCAAAAGATTGAAAAGAAAAATAGAAAAAACACAAGAAACAACACAAGAAAGGGAAGAAAAACTTAATAAATGCAGAAAGAAATATGCACAAAAGACAGAACAAACATCTTCTCAGGAACATGAGACCATGTTAACAGAACGTAGAGAAATCAACAGTACATCAAGGGCAAATGAAACCACAAAGAAACATGATATGAGATTAGAACAGAATAAAAAGACAAAAGCATAACAAAAAGAGAGAAGTAAAGTTAAGAAATTTATATTAAAAATGACTGCCTTCTCCTATGATCCAGAAACTAATTCAGAAAATGCCAATTTGGAGATTGGTAATCTAGACACAATTTGTCAATTCTGCTAAGCCAGAAAATTAAAAACAGAAACCCAATCACTATGTTGTAAAGAAGGTAAAATTAGAATTCAACAGCAAATGCCACCACAAGAACTGATAGAATATACAAGTGGAGTAACAACAGATTCTAAACATTTCTTAAAGAAATTTTGAAAATACAACTCATGTTTTCAAATGACTTCATTTGGAGTCACAGCCATTATACAACACAAAGGATTCAATCCAACATTCACAATTCAAGGACAGATTTACCACAATATCAGTTCACTACTACCACTACCAGAAGAACAGCCAAAGTTCCTGCAAATTTATTTCATGGGAGATGAGGAAAAAGAAACAGCACAACAATGTACATACGTAGAAGGAACAAAACAACATATTGTACTAAGAATACAAAGAATGTTACATCAACACAATAATCTCATCCGCACTTTCCAAAATGCAATGCAAAACATCCCAACAAATGAATACCAAATTGTCATAGCTGCAGACAAAACTCCAACAGGAGAACATATACGGCGATACAATGCGCCAGAAACAAATGAAGTCGCAGCACTCATTTCTGGAGATACTTTCCATCCCAGAGATATAATACTTAAACGACACGACAAAAAACTGCAATGTATATCAGAAACACATCGCTCCTATGATGCTCCCATATGGTGAGGATGGATATCATTTTAATTTGAAACACATTGATCCAAAAACAGGAAAGTAAACTGGAAAAAAAATTCAGCCATGGACTACTACTCCTACATTCTAATGGTTAGAAATGAAGAACAAAACCACATAATCCACTGCAGAAAATTGTTAAATCAGTTCGTTGTGGATATGCATGCAAAAATAGAGAGTGAAAGACTACTATACATTAGAACAAACCAAAAATCACTCAGAGCAGAACAATACATACATTTAAAGGATGCTGTGGCACAAGATGGAAACCTAACAAACATTGGAACACTGCTCATCCTGCCAGCAACATATACCGGAAGCCCAAGGCATATGCCCAAATATATGCTATGACCTATGTAAGGAAACATGGAAGACCAGACTTATTTATAACATTTACATGTAACCCAACATGGCCTGAGATAAAAAATTACCTCAGAAATGATGAAACAGCTAATGACAGACATGACTTAATTTCAAGAGTGTTTAGACAAAAACAAACACAATTAATTAATCTTATTACAAATTTTTTAAAATATTTGGTGAATGTAATTGCTGGATGTATACAATTGAATGGCAGAAACATGGGCTGCCACTTTCACACAACTTGATATGGCAAAAAAGCAAAATACATCCCACTGAAATTGATAAAATAATATCTGCTGAAATACCCAACGAAAACGAAGACACTGAGCTACATGCCATTGTTAAGAAAAACATGATTCATGGACCCTGTGGTCTTCTTAACCCACAAGCACCATGCATGGAAGAAAAAACCTCCACCAAAAGATACCCCAGAGCATTACTGAAAGAAACACAAACTTCAGAAGATGGATACCCACAATACAGACGACGTTCTCTAGAGGATGGAGGGAACACAACTAAATTAAAAATGAAAACACAAGGAGAAACAGTAATACACAACAGCTGGATAGTGCCATACTGTCCTCTACTATCAAAAATATTCAAAGCACACATTAATGTTGAATATTGTAATAGTGTTAAATCAATAAAGTATGTGTGGATATATATAAATAAAGGCAGTGACATGGCCATTTATGATGTTAGAAACAGCAACAAAAACGATGAGATTTTACAGTATCAATGTGGAAGGTATATGCACTAATGAGAGTTTTTGGTACATTCTAGGCTTCTACATACATGAATAGACATCCAACAGTACTACATCTAAGTGTACACCTTGAAAATGGTCAAAGAGTATATTTTACTCCTGAAACAGCAACAACTATTGTAGATAATTCTCAAGAAACAACTTTAACTGCTTTTTTAAAACTATGCCAGAAAGATGAATTTGCAAAAACCATACTATATCAAGATGTGGCAAAATATTATACCTGGAATAAAACTAAGAAACAATTCTGCTGCAGAAAAACTGGCACTTATGTACCTGAACATGACATTTATTAAAGTGATGCAATAGGCAGACTATACATTGTGCATCCAAATAATACATAATGTTTCTGAGAATGCTGCTCCACACAATACCTGGACCAACATCTTTTCAAGAACTCAAAACTGTGGATGCAAAACTGATGGAAACATACAGAGAAGTTTGTCAGCACATAGGTTTATTAGAAGCTGATCAACATTGGGAAACAACTTTGCAAGAAGCAGCAATAATTTCTATGGCACGCCAAATGAGAACTTTACTAGCAATAATACTCACTTCATGTAGTCCATCAAACCCACTAAATTTGTGGGAAATTTTTAAAAACCCACTACGTGAAGATACACTAATGAAAGCAAGAAAAGAACATCCAACATTAAACATTGAGTATGGAACAGACATATACAACATGGCATTAATTGAAATTGAAGACAAATGCATACGCATGACTAATAAAACACTAGAAGATCTTGGCCTACCAGCACCAACACGCAATCAAGGAGATGCCTTAAATGCAGATTATATAAGAGAAACAAACTATGACATTCAAAGATTAAAAGAATACATAAATCAAAACAAACCACTGCTTAATGATGAACAGAAATCTGCCTATGACAAAATAATTACTCAACTCACAACAGAAGATGGAGGAATAATTTTCCTACAAGCATCTGGAGGAACGGGAAAAACTTTCTTCACAAACTTAATTCTAGCAGAAATACGTTCACAAGGAAATGTTGCATTAGCCATAGCATCATCAGGTATAGCAGCAACATTAATGGAAGGTTGAAGAACTGCTCATTCTGCACTCCAAATACCACTCGACATAGCTAAACAGGAAACCCCAACATGTAATATAACAAAAGGTAGTGCACATGCAAAAGTGCTAAAAGAAGCAAAATTTTTTGTCTGGGATGAATGTACAGTGGCACATAAAAAAATCTATTGAAGCCTTAAACATAACACTTAAAGACATAAGAGAAAATCAAAAAATAATGGGTGGACTTCTACTACTTCTTTGTGGATATTTCAGACAAACACTCCCAGTAATATGAAAATCTACACCTGCAGATCAAATCAATGCGTGTATCAACCAATCATATTTATGGAAAAATGTTCAAGCCATTACCTTAACAGAAAACATGAGAGTAAGACAAAATGCAAACACTCAACTCTTTACCAACTTTCTTCTACAAATAGGTAATGAAAAAGTACCAAAAAATGAAGAAAACAACATTGAATTTCCAGATTATTTGTGCACCATGGTAACATCTGCATTCGAACTTATAAATTCAGTATACTCAAACATTAATGACAATTATCAACATCATGAATGGCTTAAAGAAAGAGCTATCTTAGCAGCAAAGAACGAGGATGTTAACATTATAAATGGGGGGGGCTGGCCAAGATGGCCGCTGAGTAACATCTAGTCTCGGACGCTCGCGCTAAACAAAGTGGTAAATAATGTGAAGGAGTGGAATGGAGAAATTTTAAAGTGGTAAAGTCTAAAGATAAGATCCTTGCCTGTCTTCCTGAAAAGTTTGGTGATCTTTTGAGGTTGGATGGTCGAAGTTCGGGAGGTTTTCTGGTGGTTGAAGCGGTGACGGTAGTCGCGGCTTTTCTGCCAGGGAGCTGAGGACGGGACCAGTGAAACTGCTGAGAAAAGGCTTTGGAGCTGGCTTTGGAATTGGCAAGGAGCTGCTGGACGTGAAAGTAATTTATATGTAAGTGCTTGACTGGAGCTATAAATCTTAAAGCCGGCTGGGATTTTTTTTTTAAAAAAAAGGAGCTCGGACACTGAAATGGAAGAGGGGAGAAGAGGTTGAAAGCAAGTGCTGGCTCTGTAATGGCGACGGTCCTGGAAAATGAAAGTGACTGAGTTTGGGTGGTGGTTCTTTTTTTTTCTACATGCCAGAAGACCGTGCCACGTTTTGACAACAGAGTGGATTAATTACTTTTGTCTGGGCTAGACTATTGGAGAAAGACTGTGAGTTTCCTGGCTCAAGCTGCTTGGAGGAAGTTTTTTTTTCTTTTCTCTCTTTGTCCGCTCCTCAGAAGGAGAAAGGGGGCTTTTTCTTTCCCCCAAAAGTTCAGGCACTTGCTGGAAAATGGCGCTTTGACTGTCCACTTCAAAGGAAGGATTAGGTGGTTTTGATTGCTTGCTTCCTTCACCGTGTGGATTGCAAATATTTGTTTGCTTACTGTGGAATATACTGCCCCTCACCTCGTCCCCAAGCTGGTTGGATTTCGGGTTTTCCTTCCTCCTGGTCTCCCCCCCTTTTTTTTCTCTCTCGGTTGGCTTGGGTTTTTTTTTTAAAAGAAGAAACTGGGGCTGACTGTTTTCCTGAAGCTCCTTTACTGTGATTGGAAGACACCTGATTGGATTATTTGCTTTGGGGAAACGGACTCGCTGTGGATTAATATTTTTTATTGCTCTTCCCCCCCTTTTTTTCTCTTTTCTCTTCTTAAACTGCCTGCTGGGAGAATTGTTTCCTTCTGTTTTATCGTTGTGGGTTGCAGTAATTTTTGGATCTCTGCTGACATAAGAACTTTCCTGCTGTATCTGTGGAACCAATGGCTGCAGTGTTGTAAGCTTTATTGTATTGACAAACTGTTACAGCGATCTGCAGCAGTGGGTTTGAAATATATTGCATTATCATGGATAAAGGTACAAGAGGGAAAGCGAAGGAAGAAGAACAAGTTGTAAAGCCTAAGAAGATTGAAAAAGCACCAATGGATGAATCTGCTCAGTCATCATCCCCGCCCACAGTGCCATTGGATCAGACTCAAATTATGGTGGAAATTGGCAAGTTGATGCAAAAATTGGAGAAAAATGAGGCTTCAAGGGTGAAAGATAGAAATGAAATAATCAAAAGGCAAGACAAGACGATGTCATCATTGGCAGATTATACAAAAAAGGTGGACCTAAGTTTGAACAAATTTGAGGGAATGCTGAAATTGGTTCAAACAGAAGTGGATGCGGTAAAGAAGGAAGTAAAAGGGACTCAGGGGGTGGTGCGGGAGAACAAGCTAAAATTGGAGGAACAAGAAAGGAGGATAGATGCTGTGGAAGATATGATGAGAAAGCAGAACATTCTGATCCGTCAGGTGCCGGAACGCACTCCGGATTTGTTAAGAGAGAGGGTGGTTCAGTGGTTAAATGGTTTAAAAATGGGGAAGGAATTTGTTCAGGAGGATTTTGTAAGTGTATTCCGGGTGGGTCCAAGAAGAGGGAGAGTGGTTCAAAGAAATGTGTTGGTTAAATTCGCAAATTGGGCAGATAAATTAAAAGTAATGGCTCATCTGAAACGAGTTGGTCCTGATGCGTTGAAATTTGATGGTTCAGATGTTGAAGTTTACAATGATATTTCATTAAAATAAAGAACATGGAGGTATAAGATGAGGCCTGTTACTAAATTATTGATGAGTAAAAACATAAGGTATAATTGGAGATTTCCACAACAATTGCGCTTTTTCTACGATAAAAGAATGCAAGTTATTGATGAAGGCACTAATCCATTGGAATATTTGAGTTTGTTGGGATTGGTACAAACAGATTTGGAAGAATGGAAAAATCTTAAGAAGGAAATGACGGATTCTGGAGCTTTGGGGAGGGAATATGGGAGGGAGGAGCCCAGTGGGGCAACAGGTGGAACACCACAGCGAGGGGAGGAGGAGGAGGAGCCGTCCTTGATTATGGTGGAGGAGGAGATAGGTAAGGAATAATGAGCATTAGATAGTAGCAATCTCAAGTACCTAATAGAGGTAGAATGGGTAAATAGCGCATAGCGCCGGCAGTAGGGCGCATCTTGCAGGTCCCCCCTCTCCCCTCTTTGGTTGACAGAGGCGACTTTTCGTTGGAAGGTGGGGAGAGTGAAAATGTGTGTTTTATGTAGTTGGTATGGTGAAGGGTTGTTGGTGGCACGCCCGATGGAGAGTTTAAAGTTGGGAGAAGAATTTGGTTATGGGTAGTATTAAAATGATATCATGGAATGTGAAAGGTACAGGTTCTGTTCTTAAGAGACGGAGGCTGGAATCGGCGTTGAAAAAAGATAGACCAGATATTTTATTTTTACAGGAAACACATCAGAAATCAAAAGATACGAATAAACTTTATCTGGGTTGGATGCAACATTATGAGATGGCGTTTGGAACATCCAAAGCAAGAGGGGTGGCAACTATGATTTCTGGAAAATTAGGATTTGAAATCACAAAAAAGATTGCTGATCAAGAGGGTAGGTATTTGTTGTTAAGAGGAAAATTGGAGGATGAGGAAATATTGTTGGTAAATATTTATGCTCCGAATGACCACCAAGTAGTGTTTCTTGAAAAAATTCGGAAAATAGTGGAGTTGGAAAATGTTGCAAAAACTATTGTGGCTGGTGATTTTAATTTGATTAGGTCAGGATTAGATTGCACAAACATAGCTAGAAGTGGAATGGGTGTGAAAGGGAAGGCGATGGACAAATGGATGAAAGTTATGGGTTTGAAGGATTCGTGGAGAGAGTTTAAAGGCTTGGAAAGGGCATATTCCTTTTTTTCGCATGTACATGGGACCTACTCGAGAATAGATTATGTTTTTCTGTCGGAAAACTTAATTGGGGATATAGAAGGCACGGAAATTGGGTTTATCAAGGAATCGGATCATGCTAAAGTATATTTGGAATTGAAAGTACAAAAAAATATTCAAAGAGTTAGAAATTGGAGGTACGATCCTAATTTGTTCAAAGATCAGAAAAGCAAAGAGGCAATTATGGAAAGCTGGAAAGAAAGTTGGCAATGGAACGATAATAATGAGGTTAATTTTAACATTGTATGGGATACCATGAAGTCAGTTTTTAGGGGGGAAAGCATAAAATTGGCAAGCCTCAAATATAAAAAGTATAAAGCAGAACACATAGAAAAAGAAAGGGAAATAAAACAATTACAGGAAGAACACGCAAAAAGTAAAGATAAAAAAATTCTCTTGAAATTACAAGGACTTAAGGCAGAAGTAATGGGTAAAGATATTGATAAAGTTAAACGAGATTTGATTTATTTAAACAGAGAATATTTTGAATTTAGTAATAAGAACTCAAAACTATTAGCAAGAGCAGCTAAAGTTAAAAGGGAAAAAAGAGAAATTGGGGTGTTAGTCGACAGGCAAGGTTCAAGGTATAATAAGAATAGTGATAAATGTAAAATAGTTAGGGAACTTTACCAGGTGTTATATGCAAAAAAAAGAAATAGATATGGAAAAGCTTAAAAGGATATTGGAGAGGCAGTTAGGGAATGGGATAAAACAAGAGCATAGGGAGAAAATGGAGGAAAAGATAACTGATAAAGAGATTAAGGGGGTAATAAGCGGATTAAAGATAGGGAAAGCCCCGGGGGATGATGGATTATCAACAGAGTTTTACAAAGAATTTAAAGAGGTGGTGGTCCCGAAATTGGTGAAGCTATATAATTATATATTAGATGGAGGATCAATCCCGACTTCATGGTATAACACTACAATTGTTCTTTTGCCAAAAATTGGTAAGAATTTGGAAAGAGTGGATTCGTACAGACCAATTTCGCTTATAAATCAAGATGTGAAGATCTTCACGGCAATATTGGCTAACCGTTTAAATAGTTTTATGGGGGAATATATAAATGTTGGTCAAGTTGGGTTTCTAAAAGGACGACACATGGCGGATTTGACTAGAAGGGTATTAGATTTAATAGACAATGTTAATCAAACAAAGGAAAAAGTGGGATTACTATCATTGGATATTTTTAAGGCATTTGATTCATTGCAGTGGTCCTCAATTAAGGAAATAGTTAGAAAATATGGGTTTGGAGAGAAATTTAACAGGGTTATAGATTTACTATATCAAAAAGGAAATGCCAGGGTTAGAGTAAACGAGGATCTTACAGATGTGGTAAAGCTAGAGGCTGGTACTAGGCAGGGTTGCCCATTATCTCCTATCTTGTTTATAATGGCAATGGAGATTTTAGCTAAAAGTATAAGGGAGGACTCAAATATAGAAGGGATTATGGGTAATAAAGTGAGTATGTACGCAGACGATACATTGCTTATGGTGAAGCACCCGGAGCAGGTGATGGATAGGATTAAAGATCATCTACAAGTATTTCAAGCTATAACTGGATTAAAGATAAATTGGGACAAATCTGAATTGATGTTGTGTAATTTGAAACCGAGCGAGATGGGTAGCACGGTGTCGACACTTAATATACAAATCAAAGATAAGCTGAAGTATTTGGGAATAATCATTTCAAATAAATTAGAAGAACTTAAACGATTGAATTATGACAGCTTGAGAATTGAATTTAAGAATAAAATACAAAAACTTCAGAAGTTAAAGCTGTCTTGGTTCGGAAGGATTGCCATGTGTAAAATGATATTGTTACCAAAGATTAACTTTTTATTCGATACACTAGCGATCCATTTAAAAGAGAAAGAAATTAATGAGTTTCAAAAAATGTTTAATGGTTTTTGTAATGGAGGTAAAAAATCTAGGCTTCCAAAAAAATTATGGTATTGGTCTCAGAAAAAAGGGGGTTTGGGTATGCCAAATTTGTTATTATATTATCGAGCATTTCAAGTCAAGAATGTCGTGAAGATCTTGGCAAGAGAAAAGATAATTTGGGAACAATTGGAAATGAAAGAGTATAGAAATATTGGAAACTTGATTTTTTTGGGAATGAAGGATAAAGTGAAAAGGTCAAATAATTTTATGATGAAAGGTCTCATGGAGGTGTGGAAGAAGGTAAAAAAGATATGGTTCCGAATCTCTCTCCAATTTTGGAATTGACTGATATGATGTGTTTCCCAATAAAATTAGACAAAGAAAAAAGGGAAATATTGGATAAAAATGGGACGCTGTTATTGAAGGATTGGTTAAAAGTGTGTGATGTTATTGCCGAGCGGAAAAAAATGTTTGAGATATTAAATTTGAATTGGTTTCAGAAGTTAAAGGTGGACAATTGGAATAAAAAATATAAAAGAGAAATAGGGATAGATAGAATACATACGGAGTTTGAGGAATTGGTAAGGAAGATTAGAAAAGGGGAAAGCAGTATTAAAGGCCTTGTAAGCAAGCTTTATAATATACTGAATAGAGGTGCAGATCCACAGGAGGACTTGAAACGGAAGTGGGAACAAAATTTGAATATAAAAATTGGGGAGATTGAATGGAAAAATAAATGGAAAAAGAGGATTATGAGAACAATGTCTGTAAGAATTAAAGAACATAATTTTAAAATGTTTTGGCAATGGTACCTGACACCATTAAGACTTTACCAGATGGATAATAAAAGAGATAAGTTATGTTGGAGATGTAAAGAAATTGATGGAACATACGAACATATGTGGTGGAGCTGTAAAAAAATGAGGGATTTTTGGGGAAGAATAGAAAATGAGTTTGGTGAAATATTGGGTAAAAGTGTTAAGTTGGTGTCGGGTACTATTCTTTTAACGAATGTGGAAGGTTTGGGCTTAAACAAGGAGGAAAAAGAATTATTGGAAATTGTACTGACAACGGGTAGACAATGTATAGCTAGAAATTGGAAAAAAGATGTAGATATACAGATTGGAGAATGGTATAAAGAAATGTGGAGTTTAGCACTGAACGATAAATTGACATGGGAGATTAAAGTCAAAAGAGATAATTTAAAAGAGAACAGATTTTGGAACATATGGAAACCGTTCGTGGATCACTCTATTATGGCAAGTGATAGTTCAGGACCAGTACCATTTCAAAGGAGTTTTTGGAGTTGAGTAGAAAATAAACTCTCCGGGCATTGTACATATTCACAGGGTGATTATTATTTGTTAAAAAGATTTGTGGTAGTACAGGAAAAAATTTTTTTTCTTTCTATCATTTTGGACTTTGAAATAATGGCTTTTAATATTTGGTGGTTAAATAGTAATTAATGAGTATAGATATTGTTATGTACTAGCATACAGTAATGTTTGTTAGTATGATACTATGGATTTGTTAGTGTATTGTATTGTTAATGTATTGTTAATGTTTTCTTTTCTTTTTTGTACGTTTATTAAAAACTCAATAAAAAAATTTAAAAAAAACATTATAAATCAGGAAATTCTTGACATATTACCACACCAACCTACTGTATACAAATCTATTGATACAGTGGTAGACAAAGATGATGCTGTTAATTTCCCTACAGAATTTATAAACTCACTAGAACTACCAGGAATGCCTTCTCACCAACTACTCCTGAAAGAAGGAGCATCAATTATTTTACTAAGAAATTTAAACCCGCCAAAGTTATGTAATGGCACTAGACTGTGTGTGAAGAACCTCATGCCAAATGTAATAGAAGCCACAATTATTACAGGAAAAGGAGCAAGGGAATCAGTTTGCATTCTACATATTACATTGATTCCAACTGATCAAACAATACCATTTAAAAGACTACAATTCCATGTACAACTAGCATTTGCAATTACCATAAATAAATCGCAAGATCAGACACTGCAACATTGTGGAGTTCATCTTTCAAAACCATGTTTCTCTCATGGACAATTATATGTTGCGTGATCTAGAGTAGTTTCAGCAGATAATTTATTCATACCTGCAAAAAACAATCAAACTAAAAATATTGTTCATCAGCAAGTGCTACAAAAATCAAAATAATATGCAAAACATGTAATCTAAAAAGTTATCAGCACAAACACGTTAATTTTAAGGAAAACAAAGAAGCATCCATTAAGAAAAAACACTCAATCATATCAAGTCAAAAACAAATCACTAAATACATGAAATAAATACAAGAGCTAACTCCAAAAATATAAAGATAGTAAAATAGTTACGTAAAACTAATCAACACGAAAACACCAGTTCGCTCTTTAAGGTCGCTGTAATTACATTAGTCAGAAATGCAACAGTTAATTGCAATAAACATTCAAGCTTACCGAAAACAGCAACAACACACAAAGTTTCCACCCATAATCATTGATAGAAGAATCACTGTATGCCAAAATGGCGAACAACACGCTTTCCAGCTTCAGGCACATATTCTTCCGTAAACAAAGTACATGCTGTAAATCCATGAAAAAGGGAAAACAAAACTATAGCCACACCTACCCAATGTGCAAACAGCGAGCCAATGACTACTACGCAAACAGACAAAAACAATGTGGAAAACTAATGCTTGCAAACTCACGTGAGAATGATATCTTAAAAAAAACCAACCTAATATAAATAGGGGAAGAAAGATCCAGAAACACTGAAGGGGAGCATTAGAAAGTAACGCTAAACACATCAACCAGAATTTATATATATATATATATATATATAAATTCTGGTTGATGTGTTTAGCGTTACTTTCTAATGCTCCCCTTCAGTGTTTCTGGATCTTTCTTCCCCTATTTATATTAGGTTGGTTTATATATATAATAACATTCCAATACAAACTAAATAAAATTCTAAAATGCAGCAAATAAAAAGGACACCAAGAAGAGGAGGATACAGAATAATGGACAAAGACAATGAAATTAAACCAGGAGAAATGAATCCAAAAAATATAACTGACGATAAAAAATTTAGCATTGGAGGAGGATAAACCACTGATAACACAAAACAAGGTAACATTTTTGAAAATTATACTACTTCAGAAACAAAACCACAAAAGAACAATACTAACTTCACAGACTTAACTGATGAATATGAAAATAAAAAAAGTACAGGAAGGGGTAACAGATTTCTAACTATGCATAAAGACATTAATCCAGGCATAAAAATTAAACCAACAGAACTACAATACAAACAACAAACAAATTCTGAAGTTGAAAAACAATACAGTAATACCTCATACAAAGTCTGCTTCATACAACATCGGATTCATACAACATTGCCTAATTCCTTGGAAAAAGTTGCCTCATACAAAGACGTGCGACTTTGTATGAGGCATTGGGTTTTCCCAGGTTGCATTGTGCTTGGGCAGTATAAAAGGCAGGACACATGCGTGCATTGCTCTTGTGGGTTTTGCATGAGGCGAAGAGTGTTTAGGAGTGGTTTTGAGCACAATTTTGTATTTTTCTGATTTTTTTGTCAGAATTTTTAGACGCATTCCTGGGATTTTTGCAGCATTCTTCAGGTTTTTGGACAATCAGGGTTGTTTGACATGTTTTTGTAATGTTTTTAGCCTTTAGACAATGATTTCTTAAAGTTCAGTCAGTTTCCTGTCTGTTTCCTTTACTTTGCCCTGAAGTCTGTGCTGTTACAGTACAATGTATCTCTATGGAAATGACGTTGTATGAGCCATCGTGGCAAGGATTTGGACATTGTATGAGGCATAGCGGCTAGGATTTTGCATGCCTCATACAAAGTCCAAATCTGTATAAAGTCCAAACTTGTGGAATCAAGTTTGGACGTTGTATGAGGTATTACTGTATTCTAAAGATAATGTATATTTTCGAGATCATGAAGAATATGCTCTGAAAACAACAAAAATAAAAGAATACACAATTCTTGAAACTGAAGAATTTATAGTAATATTACAAGAAATAGAAAATTCAGAACAAACAATAAAACAACCTTTACTCAAAATGCAACAATCAGACCAAAATATAGAAAGTCAGCAAAATATTGAAATTATAATGCAAAACAAAAAACAACAATTACAAACAGTGATGGGAAAAGAAATAAAATCAAATGAAAAATTAACAAATGAAAAACTAAACAACATATCAAAGAAGCAACTACAAGAAATAATTGAAAAAAATAATAAGAAACAAATTTCAGAAATAGAAAAACAAAATAAAAGATCAATCACAAATGAACCACAATGCAAAATTTCAAAAAACAAACAAGATGACAATAAAATACAAAATTTAAAAAACAAAGACAACCCTATTTAAGAAAAAAAGAAATAATACAATAGCAAACACTTAAAAATGTTAATAAGGACAACATCTCTGAAATACGTAATAAACAAATTCAAGAAATAATTGAAAAAATCAATAACAAACAAATACCAGAAAAAGATAAATTACTAAAAAAAACTATGAGCAAACAAAAACTCTGCACAATTCCAGAAACTAAAGAAGAAGACATCAGAAACAATGAACAAGAACAAGACAAAAATAACATTCGATCAACAATCATACCAATTGATTTCATCATCCAAAGGCTACTTCTGTTCATATTAAACCCACCAATGAATATCAACATCCCATTAGCTCTGCTAATGTTGAATCATTTCATAACAATTGTTTATGTTTGTTTATGTTTATTCAGTTTTATATCCCGCCCTACTCAACACATGGCCAACTCAGGGTGGCTAACAACATATAAATGACCTTGGGACACCCCACAGGGTTTACCTAAAGATACAATATTCAAATTATAATAATAAATACAATGTTATAAGTAAATACAGTATAAGGCAGGACAGTCTACAATAATACAAATAATACAAATATCAGCACCACATCAAAATAATATATCAATAATTACAATAGAATCACAAAGCATGAAAACATCACGTAATATAACAAAATTACCAAAGTACCAGATGTGCCAGGAGCCAGGTGCGTGGCAGCAAAGTTCCTCCCGGCACCCCTCGCCTTTTAAGTTCTAGGCGAGGGGGGAGGGCGGAGCCCCAGGACACCAGCCGATGGAGTGGCCGGCAGGACCTCTTTGCCCTCGCCGGGCGAAGTATTGTTGTTCTTGATGGCCCGTGAAAATGAAAGGCACCCCTGCCGCCGCTGCGCTTTGTTCCCATGGGCCACCCAGCATGGCCCATGGAACAAAAGGCACCCCCGCCACTGCTGCGCTTCATTCCCACGGGCCACCCAGCATGGCCCGTGAAAACAAAAGGCACCCCCACCGCTGCTGCACTTCATTCCCACGGGCCACCCAGCATGGCCCATGGAAACGAAAGGCACCCCCGCCGCCGCTGTGCTTCATTCCCACGGGCCACCCAGCATGGCCCGAGAAAACGAAAGCCCCCACCTAAAAAAGTAAGCACAAAAACACAAACCAAAAACACTCAAAAACACAAATAGAAAATAGAAAAAGCAAACACAAAACAGCCAAAAACAAACAATAAAAAACACACAGACCCCCCCTCAAAAAAAACTCAACCCCCCAAAAAACAACAACAACAGAGAGCCTACCAAGAGACGTCTTGACTTCATGGTGACCGGAACTCAAATGAGCAAAGAAAAGAAACACTTACCGGAAGCACCCAGAGGACAGAAGAGAAGAATTGTAGAGAGGAAGCAAAGCTCACCAACCCCACCCAGAGGCCACAAGAGAAAAAACATTCAAAAATATTTAAAAATACAATATTAATTCCCAAACAAATCAAATAAGTTAGCCAAAAATTCAAAAATATTCACACTAATCTCAAAAAATACCAAAAAAAACACAGAAATCACTTTTCACTCAAAAAAACAAAACACCAAAACAATAAATAAAAATGCTTAAAAATAAAGATTAAAAAAACAAAATTAAATTTTAAATTAAAAAAATAATTTCAATCAAATAAATTAAAATAAAATTTGCATAAACAAAAATTAAATTTTAAATTAAAAAATAATTTAAAATAAAAAAATTTAAATAAAATTTGCATAAACAAAAAACAAAAACCTTCAAAAACCAATTTAAAGAGCCCAGCACTAAGGAAGCCAGTGCACAAAAAATATAAATAAAACACACACTGGGAGCACAAGTCCGCCGCAGGCGGACGCAGCGCCTCAAAGCCACAAAACCACAAAACCTTTCAACACCATTTAAAACAGCCCAGCACCATTTGTACAAGAAAAAAAACCAAACCCTTTACTATCCAACACAATTTAAAACAGCCTGTCACCGCTGGGCAAAATATGCTAGTTACTTATAAAAGAGAAATGTCCTCATGTGGGTCCTGGAAAGGCTTCCACACCCCTTAACTGTCCCTGTCCAAACTGTGCACACACTTACCTGGCACGGGAGAGATGGTCCAGATGTGGGTCCTGGGGCCTGAGGTGGGCCCTGCACCCCACAAAATGGGAAAAGGAACAGGAACTACTACTCCCAAGGTGCCTTGGGAGAAAAAAAACATTAGTTTAACAACAAGGCCTGGAAATAGAATGTTGGAGAGAGCTGATTTGCATGTTGGACTGTGATTGGTTGAGAGTGAATGACTGATAGGGAAAGGTCCTGAAATTCCTGAGAAAACCACATCTATAAAACAGATGCGGATGGAACAACTCATTCCATGTAAACCTCTATAGCCCAGGAATGAGACACTTTCAATGTACATCACTGCTGTGTGAGTGAGATACAGAGACAGACAGACAGACAGGGAGTGTGTTTCTGTGTGTGTGTGTGTGTAAGAAAATGCACAAGACAGTGGGTTCCAGTTCAGTCACTGGTGTGTGTGTGGATGTGTGTGCCTGAATGAGAGAGAGAGAGAGAGAGAGAGAGAGTCTGTGTGTTGGGGTGAATCAGGGGCCGGAAAACCTACACATACAACAAACACACCCCGGCCAAGGCCGGGCAGTCAGCTAGTACTGTATAAAAGTTTGAAGGCATAAAGACTATTCAACTAGCAAACAAATCAACCTATCCAAGGAAATACCATATTTGCCCATGTATAAGATGCACCGGAGAATTAGACACGCCCCGTTATTACCAAAAGGCCACTATAGGACACTATATACAGTACAAAATGCACTCCATTTTTCCAGTGTCTTTTAAGGGGGAAAAGTGGGTCTTATACGCCAGCAAATATGGTACTTAACATTTAGCCTTCCTAGGCAAGTAAAACCTTTTAACTGCTCTCTGAAAAGAAAACAAAGTTTGTACCAGTCATATCTCTTTCTGGACCTTTGCAGTTTCTATTTGCTGCCTGAAAACATGGTTGACTATCGTGAGAAAAGTCAGGTCCTTACCAGCATACCTGTGAAGTTTTGGATTTGGAAATAAGGGAAATTTCCTGGCAAATAAGGGATACTTGACAGCTATGCTTATCCTGTGCTGCCCTCTAATGGTGGCAATAGGGCATTGCAGTCTAATTAATAAGGGATGACAGCAGGAAAGAGGGTAAAATAAGGGGTTTTCCCAGCCGATAAGGGATCCTTGGCAGCTATGCTTACCAGCAGCAGAGTGAGGTGGCTGTGAAAGCAGATATTGGTTATCACAAAAAAATTTCTCCTTCCACAGATGGGAAGCAGCTTCTGTAGACGTCTGCATGAGCAGAATCAGAATATATGGAATTTTTCCTCCCCCCCCCCACCTTGCCTGCATGATAGAGAAAGCAGTTTAGCCAAATGATGGTGGGAATCACAATGACATCTCCTCAGGAATCAGGATAATCTAGAAAACAGAGCTAATACATTATTGAATCCCCCAGGGTTCATCCGACATATCCTGATCATTTCTAGTAATCACTTGCTTCTGCTTTCAAAGAGTCCAGCTGTTCAAAGAGCTCATTTATGTCTGTTTGTATTTACACGCTAAGTACTGAGCCGTGCCTGCATTTTCATGAGTTTAGTCTTCACTCCCTCCAAATAAACTCTGAGTGGCTTCAATCCTTCAACACCCACCCCTATGTGTTGTGGAAGGAGCTCTGATAGTAAGGCTATACAATCCTGCATTGTCATAATTTCCAACTCTGATTGTGAATAAATCTCTTTCATCTCCAACTGGAAAGTGAGGGGGTCGATATCCGAGTGGGGACATGAAAGGAGCCTCATTCGGGCGTCCCCTGAGTAGAGTTTCTCCAGCAAAAAAAACCTTTCAACCCAGAGTAATTTCTGACACAAAGTTTATTTATCTCCAACTTTTCCACTCATGAAGAAAAGAATAAGCTGTAGAAAGCTTTCAGGCTCACAAAACTCCAAAACTCTGTTCTTCTCTCAGGAACATCATCATGCTCCATCCATGTGCAAATGGTGAGGGAGAAATCAATAACCTTAGAAAGAAACTGTAATAGCAGCTGACATTTTCAGCAATGTGTCATGCTCGAGAGTTTCCAAATGCTAAGCAAATATCATAAACAGATTTTCAAATGGTCCCTAGCAGACAGGTTCCCAGCTCTGAGAAGAGTGAGTTAGATCCAGTCTGATGTTTGATCTGTAGCTGCTCTAAATTTTACCCCTATGTTGCCATTGTACTCTGAGCAAACTGTGTGCTGATGGGTTTTGGAAAGCTTCAGCTCTTATCTACAAGCCGAAGTTGATTTATAATGTCAATAATTTGAGGTTCATTAAAGATAGGGCTTTGTGTTCATGTTCATACCCCTCACCTAAGCCTGGACTAAGTACAATATGATGAGTGACCTGAAGAAATTGGTAGATGTTTCTAGTCGATGATTTAGGCCACTGGTTCTCAACCTATGGTGGTGGGCCGGGACTGGCCCCTAGTGCCATTTCATGTGGCCCACTGCCCTCGCTAAGGGACTGTGGTGTTTCTGTGGTTAAGTAGCTCCCCTTTTTAGCTAGAAGGCCAGCAAGTCAGCAGTTCAAGACCCAGGTACTGCATGACAGATTGAGTGCCTGTCTGTGTCTTTGGGACATGAAAGAAGGCTCATTCGGGCATTCCCTGAGTGGAGTTTCTTCTGCAAAAATCCTTTCAACCCAGAATAATTTTTTAATATAATAAGTTTTTATTAATTTTCAAAATATAATTAAAAAATCCAAATTAAAAATTACAATACAAATAAAAAAATCATAAAATAATATGCAATACAATACATAAACATTCATACAATAATTTCAGTATTAAACAAATAATAAACAATACTAAAAATAACTATACCAATACCTATACTTATACTTATACTTTATCAGTGTGATACCTCCCATCCTTCTCAAAATCCTAGTTATTATACCCCCATTCATTTTATGCAACATAAAATTACATTACAATATTTTCTATTTTCTATAACATCAAACTCTAAATCTACTCATTTTATATATCCATAATATTCGTATTCACCCTTTTTTCTTACCCATAACTTGACTATTATTACAGTATTACCATAATTATCCCTAAACATAAGTCATAAAGTACATTTATAAAAAGCATATACACAGATTCAAACTACACACCCAGTGTATCATACAATGCCCTAGAGGATGCAGGATATCACAACATTTTTCACTGTTTCCAAAAAGTAAATTGATCAGGTACTGGCCCACCCCCACACCTCCATCCAATTTTGTCTCTACAAATAGTTGCCAAATTTTCCAAAATCTATTTTCTTTAATAATACCTTTTTTTGGTTCAATTCCCAACTTAATTTATTGTTTAGTGCAAGATCCCACAATTCCTTATACCAATCTTCAATTTTCAGAGTTACGTTGCTTTTCCAATTTCTAGCTATACCTGATTCAACATTATAGCCAGTAACTCTTTTTTATCAGCATCTAAATTTATATTTTCCACATCTGTCAGCAAAGCGGTACTTGCCCCCAGTTTAAATCTCGTTCCCAAAATACTACAAATTTCCTTCTCAATTCTTACCCAAAATTCTTTTACCACATTACAACTCCACCACATATGCTCATACGTTCCCAGTGTATTCATACATCTCCAATACATTTTACTCTTATTATTATCCATCTGATGTAACCTCACTGGGGTCAAGTACCTTCTCCACAACATTTTATAATTATGTTCTTTTATTCTAACTGACATAGTTCTCATAATCCTTTTCCCCCATTTATTTCTCCATTCCAATTCTGTAATTTTTACATTGAGATCTTGTTCCCAGAGATTTCTTAATACCTTTTGTGGATTACCTTCTCTATTTAACATCTTATAGATCCTGCACACAATGCCCTTAATTCCCATTTCCCCATTTCTTATCTTCCATACCAAATCCTCAAACTCAGTCTTACTCCTTCCCAAGCTAGTTTCCAGTAAATATTTACTATTCCATTTATTTACTAATGCAATCTGAAACCAATTCATCCTCAATTGCATATATACAGTAATACCTCATACAAAGGTAAAAAGTGTTTCGGAGTGGTTTTGAGCATGATTTTGGATTTTTTTGAATTTTTTTCATCATGATTTTAGAAGCATTCCTGGGATTTTTACAGCATTCTTCAGCTTCTTGGACAATCAGGGTTGTTTGACATGTTTTTTGTAATGTATTTAGCCTTTAGACAATGATTTCTTAAAGTTCTGTCAGTTTCCTGTCTGTTTCCTTGACTTTGCCCTGAAGTCTGTGCTGTTACAGTACAATGTATCTCTATGGAAACAATGTTGTACGAGGCATCGCGGCAAGGATTTGGACGTTGTATGAGGCATCGCGGCTAGTATTTTGCATGCCTCATACAAAGTCCAAATCCGTATAAAGTCCAAACTTGTGGAACCAAGTTTGGACGTTGTATGAGGTATTACTGTATTTTTATTTTCTTCTCTCTATCGCCACAAATCCATATCCAGTCTTTCAACAGGGAAACGTCATTTCTGGGAAAAATTTCCTTCACCCTCTCATCTATTTTTATTGGAAAGTTTTTCATATCCTCCATTTCTATAATCGGGGAAGTATCTGGAACTAATTCCTTCTTTATCTTCTTACATACATCCATCATTGTATTTACCATTTTATTTTTAGTTGTTATTTTACCTACCTCTTTATCTAAAAATACTGCTTTACCAATTTGAGCTAATTCTCTTATTTCAATATCCTCCCATGTCACCGTTTCCCTCATCAAAATCTTCACAATATTTTTTAACCTGAAAAGCTCTGTAATAATTCTTAATGTTTGGCAATCCCAATCCTCCTTCTTTCTGAGATAAATACCACAGATTCTTTGTAATTCTAGATTTTTTTTCCCGGCATTACAATAATTATTTAATAAATTTTGAAATTCCTTAATTTCTTTTTCCTTAAGTTGGATTGGTAGGGCATCAAACAAAAAATTAAGCTTTGGTAATAACATCATTTTACACAATGCTACCCTGCCAAACCAAGACAACTTTAACTTATTATATTGTTGTATTTTATCCTTAATATCCCTTTTTTGTTTTCCATAATTTAATTTCTTAAAATCTTGTACTTTATTTGAAATATTTACTCCCAGATACTTCAAACTTTCTCTAACTTGTATCTTATACCTATCTTTTATTTTCTCCTGTTCCTTTTTGTTCACATTACAAAGTATCATTTCAGATTTGTCCCAATTTATCCTTAAACCTGTCATCTCTTCAAACTCCTTCAAATGTACCTGTATCCTATCCAGTGCCTTCATAGGATTTTTCATAATCATCAAGGTATCATCAGCATACAAACTTATCTTATTACCTACTATGCCTTCAATACTTTTATCCTCTCTTATGGCATTCACAAGCAATTCCATTGCCATAACAAATAAAATTGGCGATAACGGACATCCCTGTCTTGTTCCTGCTTCTAACTTTATATCCTCCATAAAGGAGGATATAACCCTAACCTTGGTGGACCCTTGCCAATACAATTGTTCTATCATGCTACTAAACTTATTCCCAAATCCATAACCTTTAATTATCTCATTAATTGTTCCCCATTGAAGCAAGTCAAATGCCTTGAAAATATCTAATGCTAATAACCCCACTTTCTCCTTGCTCTGATCTGTAATATCTTCAAATCTAAAACTCTCCGTCTTAGATCCACCATATGCCTTCCTCTAAGGAAGCCTGTTTGAGCTTTATTATTATAATTGCCCATAAAACTGTTTAATCTATTTGCTAATATTGCAGTAAAAAAATTTGCATCTTGATTTATTAAAGAAATGGGTCTATATTACACTATTTTTTTCTAAATCTTTCCCAGGTTTCGGTAGTAAAATTATTATAGATCTGTACCATGAAGTCAGGATTTTTCCTCCATCCAAAATATAATTGAATAATTTCAACACTCTTAATACCACCCTGTCCTTAAACTCTTTATAAACTTCAGCTGATAACCCATCCTCTCCTAGTGATTTGTCAGCTTTCAAGTTAGCTATCACGTCTTTTATCTCTTTTTCCGTTATTCGCTCTTCCATCCTATTTAAATGCTCCTGATTTATTTTATTTTCAATTTGTTTTTCCAATCGATCCCTCAATTTCCCCAAATTTATATTCTTTCTTGTATACAATTCCAGATAGAACTCTTTAATTATCTTACTTTTATCTTTGGTCTTATTACATCTCAGCCCATTTTTATTAACTAAAATTCCAATTTCTCTCTTAGTTTTCTTTTCTTTAACCGCTCTTGCTTATAATTTAGAATTTCTATTACTAAATTCAAAATACTCCCTCTTTAAATAAACCAAATCTTTTTTTTTTACTTTTTCAATATCCTTCCCCACCAATTCCATTTTTAACCTTTGAATCTTATCAAGCACCCTCCTATTTTTTGTTTTTGCATGTTCCTCTTTTAACCCTTGGATTTCTTTTTCAATTTCCTCTTGTTTATGTTTAACTTGTTTGTTTTTAATACTAGCTAACTTTATACTTTCCCCTCTAAATATTGACTTCATAGTATCCCAAACTACATTATAACTAACTTCTTCTGTATCATTCCAATCCCAACTTTCTTCCCATTTTTCAATTATTTGCTGCTTACATTTAGGGTCTCTAAATAATTTAGCATCATATCTCCAATTATTTTTGACTTCCATTGCACCCGCCACTCTTAATTCCAACAAAACTTTCACATGATCAGATTCTTTAAAAATCCCAACGTCTATATCCTCTAAATCCTTCATCATATTATCCATAACAATTATATAATCAATTCTGGAGTATGTATTATAAACTTGTGAAAAAAAGTATAAACCCTTTCTAATCCTTTAAGCTCCCTCCATGTATCTCTCAAACCCAGAGATTTCATCCAATTGTCTAAAATTTGCAAATTAAACCCACTTCCACACCTCGCTGTATTTGTACAATCTATATTTGACCTTATTAAATTAAAATCCCCTGCCACTATAATTTTCGTTGTCCTTTCTTTTTCTAAAATATGATACACCTTATCCAAAAACTTATCTTGTCGTTCATTTGGAGCATAGATATTCACCAAAGTTATTTCCTTGTCTTCAATTGTCCCTTTTATAATTAAACTAGCAAGGGTTGCCCGGCGTTGCCGGGCTTTCCCCCCCGTGTGTTTTAATAAAAAATGAACCAATTTTATTTTTGCAATAGTTTTAAATTGTGTTGGAAGGTTAAATTGTGTTAATGTTTTTTAAAAATTGCTTAGTCTGTAATTTTAAATTTTTAAATGTTTATTTATGTAATTTTTTTTGGGCTTGGCTGTTATTAACTGGGATCTGATTTTTTGGTTTTTTTAGGATTAATAAAAGAAGAAAGTATGATATAATTTTTTCAAATTGTTTTATGTAAGTGAATAATGTTTTAGTTTTTTGAATTTTTTAAATTAGTTGTACCGTAGGTCATAATTTTCATAATGTAATAGTAAATGTTTTTTACATTCCTTGGTTTTAAAATGTGTTTAGATTTTTGGAGTTTAAATTTGAGTTATAACTCAGCACAGGAGTTTTAAAAGTTTCTATTGTATTTTATTGACATATGTTTTAGTGTAATTTTTTTTACTTGTTTTTATTGGTGTGACCTTTTGTGTAAAATTGTGAATTTGTGTTATGCTGTTGTGTGTTTTTGAATTGTTTTTACTATTGTGGCCAGCAGGTGGTGCTGGTAGGGGTTATTGTATTTTGACTTTTTCTTCTCTCCTGGCCTCTGGGTGGAGCTTCTTCTTGGAAGTAGTCTCTTTCTTTATTCATTTGTTTTTCAGTCCTGGTGGTGGTTGCACATGTTTTGGTAAGCTTGCTTGTTTTCTTTGTTTTGTGTGTGTGTGTGTGTGTGGGGGGGGGGGTTGGAATTTGTATTTTTTGTCTGTTTGTTTTGTTTTTGATTGTGTCCTTGTTTACTTCGTATTGTTTTTGGTGTTTTTGTTTTTGTGTATTTTTGGATGTTTTTGACTGTTTTTAGTTATGTTTTAAAAAGATATTTATTTATTTGGTGTTGGGGATTGGGGAAGGGACGTGGTCATTGGGGGTTAGGAAGGGTGGGCTAGGTGGTGGGGAGAGGGGCATGGTCATTGGGGTTAGGAAGGGTGGGCTAGGGGGGGTCGTTGGGGTTAGGAAGGGTGGGCTCGGTGGTGGGGAGGGTGGCTTTAGTGTGTTATGGTGGTTTGTTTGTGTGGAGTTGTGAAAGTAGATCGGGTTTCCCCTTTAATATCTGTGGGTGGGGGTTGCGACCCCCCTCTCCGCTGCCTTCCCTAGGGTTGGGAGGTTTGTGGGGAGAAAAGGGCTATATTGCCCCCACACTTCTGGAACCAAACGATCAGGCAGACTGGATGGAATCCCCACCCCCACCCCCTTCTCCTTTAAAGAAGTCCGTTTTTAAAGAGAAGAAAAGACGGAGTTGTTTGAAGGAGGGGAGGGGTGGGGGATCGATCCTCTCTGCCTGTTCGTCTGTGTCCAGAAGGGGGGGCAATATATCCCTTTTCTCCCCACAATCCTCCCAAACGTAGGGAACCCAGCGAAGAGGGGGATCGCAACTCCCCCACCCCCTGATATTAAAGGGGAAACTCCAGTCGGCAGCTTCAGGCTCTGTTGGTGAGGGAAGGAAAAGGAAAGCCGGCTGGTGTGTGCTTGGCTGTGACTTGTTTTTCTTTTTCATTTTTCGGGCGCCGTTTTCCTCAGCGCTCTGCCGCTCATGGCACGCAGGATGCTGGGGCTTGTAGTTATGGGTTGCTGCTTTGTGTTTGTGCTGCGTTTTTTTAAAATGCTTTTCTTTCGATTGGCTGCGGCGTGTTTCCGAACGCTGCCCCGTGCGAGGCGGGGCGCGGCGCAAAGAATGTTGGGAAGTGAAGTTGTTTCCCTTTCTTCGCGTTTGTGGGGCTGTTGCCCCACTGCCAGTTTTTTCAATCCTTCGTTGACCTGCGTACCCAGATCGGCCGTGTGCACGAAGGGTGAGTGCAGGCAAGTAGGGCGAGGCATAGCAACCTATAGCCAGTTCCAACGGTGAACCCTTGGATTTATAGGTTAAGATATCTACCTTCTGGGTCAGAAATATTCTTTGTCATTACAATCCCCAATCTATTTGAAATCAAGATTGCTACTCCTCTTGCCTTTGAAGTGCCATAATACTTTTCATAAATCTGGATTCATCCTAAGTATATCTTGTTCACATCACCTGACTTTTGATGAGTTTCCTGTAAAAAGACTATATCCGGTTTATCTTTCCTAAGAGCCAGTACTTTAATATCCTTCATTTTTTACTTCCATCTCCACCTACCGTGACCACTGCAACCTCCTATGGCCGTGTTTTTACCTAATCCCACCACCTTAACTAAAAAACACACATAAAAAACACAATTACAACTTAACAAATAAAAAACAATCTTACCTACCCTCCCTACTCTTCTTCTCAAAAAGCCGCCTCTGCTACGCAAAGAGGGGAGGTGGGGGACATGTAAGATATGCATGCTAACCATTTAGCGCTCTATACTTTCCAAAATTAAATAATTAAACATTCTACTCCTTTCTCCTCTCTACTCCGTCTGAAATAATTCTCCTATTCCTTCATCTGATACCAACACCATCACTTCACCACCACCACCAGCAGCATCCATAATAATAATAATAATAATAATAATAATAATAATAATAATAATAATAATAATAATAATAATAATAATAATAATAATAATAATAATAATAATAATAATAATAATAATAATAATAATAATAGTAGTAGTAGTAGTAGTAGTAGTAGTAGTAGTAGTAATAATTGTTGTTATTGTCTATTATTATTATTATTATTATTATTATTATTATTATTATTATTATTATTATTATTATTATTATTATTATTATTATTATTATTATTATTATTATTATTATTATTATTATTATTATTATTATTATTATTATTATTATTATTATTATTATTATTGCCCTCGCTGCCACCGCTGGAATCTGTGGGTCCTTTATAATGCAAGTATTTCAAAACTGCTTACATTAAAAAGGAACCACACCTGGCACAGCTTCTGGCAGTGGGAAGAGCAAGGGTGGCAAGCCACATGGAATGGTACTGGGGGGGCAGGGGGGAAGAGAAGAATTGTTTGGCTACTGGCCTTGCCTCACCCACCAATCTCCTCTGGGATTCCAGCCCTAAGTATAACCTCCAGCCCACAAGGAAGGACTAGCCTAGTTATAAAGCCCCACTCACCCTTTCCCCAAGCAGGCAATTAATCTCATTAGTGTTGGGAGGAGAGGGAGATCCAAAATATGAGCCACCATGCTGCAAAGGATAGAATGCACTTTAAGTCCTACTTCAACCTTATTTTAAACTAGATTTGAAATGCATTGCTTATCTCTGTAGAGTAGGATTCACATTTTTGAACTCTTCCTGTTGTTCAGTGCTTGCCCGTTACCTCTTGTAACTTTACATACTTGCAACAAACATGAGACTAGCTATGAGTTTTAGAGCATGAGGTTCCCAACCTTTTCAAGATGGGGGCTGTGTCATGCTCTCTTAGTCAGCTTCAAGGGCCGGATGGCCATTTTGCCCTGCCTTCAAGATGGGGGTGGCCATTTTGTGCCAACAGCTTCAAAGGGGCAGCCACTTTGTTTCTCTAATGCCCTTGGAGGGGTGGGGTGGGCCACATGAAATGGCACCATGGGCCAGATCTGGCCCACAGGCCTTAGGTTGAGAACCCCTGTTTTAGAGGAAAGGAAAAGGAAGGAGAAGGAATCACAAAGACACGTTGGCCATAAAGATGTAGTTTATAAGGCATAAAGCTGTGTGTATGAATATGAATCTTGTCTGGGCATGTGGAGAAAATAACCTGTGTAATTTTTTCTCAGTTGTTTGCTTCAGTGGCATCACAATCTTAGCAGAAGGAAAACATGACTATCTGACATGGTGCAAGGATCTGAGGTGAAATTACCACCAGTTTTGTGCAACAACCACTTACACTTTGAAAGGAGACAGAAGTAAATAATGACCTGAGAATCCTCGCAGCTGGCAGAAGTACCTGCAAAATTCCACAGTGATATGTATAGATACAGAAGCACCACACTATGTCTAAGAGAGTGGAGATATAGAAGTATCTTAGCATGCATTAATGAAGGCCTAGACTCAGTCAATCCTGAAGAAAATCAACCCTAACTTCTCCTTGGAAGGACAAATACTAAGGCTGAAGCTCAAGTACTTTGGCTACTGAATGAGGAGTCACTGGAAAGGCTCTGAGGCTGGGTAAGATTGAAGGCAAAAGGAGAAGGGGGAATACACATTAATGTGAGGGGAAAATTGAAGGCACCATGAAGAGGGGGAGACCAAATATGAGATGAGTTGATTCCATAGTGGAAGCCATCATCTTGAATTTTCAAGAGCCAATAAGAGTTTTTGAAGAGAGAACGTTTTGTTGGCCATTCATTTATAGAGTCACAGTGAACACACGGTAACTCAATCTTTATCTATAAGGAAGGACATTAACCATTGGAATGTAACAAAGGCTCACACATCCATCCCTACTATCCTGTACCGATCCACCTGCACTAACCTTTACCCGGCCTGCACATTGCCGCAAGGTTCCGGCAGTCGCCAGTGGGGCAGCCACCCCATGAAGTCAAACAAAAAAATAAAACTACGTTTCCCAGCCTCCTTCATGCCAATGAGGCTGAAGAGCGCGAGCATGGAGGAGGCTGGGCAGATGGCGCAGCGGTTTAAAAATAAAAACCGCACTGAGACCCAGCTGGCCAAAGGTAAGTGTGGTCGATGGGGTTAGGGGGGGAGGCATGGCCCCGGTAACCATGCCCCTGCCCCACCACCATGCCCCCCCCAACTCCCTAACCCCCACTGACCACACTTACCTTTTGCCGGCTCCGGCTGGGTCTTTGAAAGTCTTTCCCTCTCAGTGTGGCCTTCTGCATTGGGAGGCACACTGGCCTTTCCTTTCAACCCTGCGGGCATGGAGGCCTCCATGCCCACAGAGACAAAGGACAGGCAGGTGCTTCTCCCAATGCAGAAGGCCGCAACAGGAGCAAAAGAGTTTCAAAAACCCAGCCCGAGCCGGCGAAAGGTAAGTGTGTCAGTGGGGGTTAGGGAGTTGGGGGGGAGCAAGGTGGTGGGGTGGGGGGTGGCCCCAGTAACCATGCCACCCCGCCCCCACCTTACCCCCACTCCGTAACCCCCACTGACCGCACTTACCTTTCGCCAGCAGGGTCTTTCCCCACAACGCACGGCCTTCTGTGTTGGGAGGCACACTGGCCTTTCCTTTCGACCCAGCAGGCATTGAGGCCTCCACGCCCACAGAGACGAAGGACAGGCCAGTGCTTCTCCCAACGCAGAAGGCCGCACCTTGTGGGAAAAGACCCAGCTGGGCCAGTTGGCAAAAGGTAAGTGCAATGGGTGGGGGTTAGGGTGTGGGGGAATGCACAGCCCCAGTAACCACGACGCCCTCCCCCCGCCACACCACCTTGCCCCCCCCAATCCCTGCCCCCTTACCTTTTGCCGGCTGGTCCGTTAGCCAAGGGAGGAGACCATGGCCGAATCCTTAAGCCATGTTTACTTGTTTGGTTTGTTTGTTTACTTGTTTTTTTTACTTTGGGTGTTTCTTTTAGGGTAGGGCTTTTTGGCTGGCACCCAGGATGGATGCAGGGCTGATGGACCCGACCACTGTCTCCTCCTGGGGCAGCGGAAAATGCACACTCCCCATTTGCCCGGAAACACAGGGCCAAAGGACCTGACCACTGCCTCTTCTATGGGCAGTGGGGAACGCAAGGGCACCCAAGGTGTCCACAGCAAACTTCCCGTTCACCTGGGGAGGAGACAGTGGTTGGGTCCATCGGCCTTGCATCCATCCCCGGGCGCCAGCCAAAAAGCCCTACCCTAAAAGAAACACCCAAAGTAAAAAAAACCCACAAGTAAACAAACAAACCAAACAAGTAAACAACAAAACAATAAATCACAAACACAACAAAACACATCCAAAATACAAAAAAAAAAAAAGAAACGGAAACACATGAAAAACTCACTAAAACCACCTATCTACAGCAAAACACCACCTTGAAAAACCCTTACTAAAAATAAAAAACAACACAATGAACAAAAATAAATGCTAACAAATTCAAAATAAGAAATAACCAGAAAACTAAAAAACAAAAAAAACACACATAAAAAATCCAAACAAAATACAATAAACCAAGCGAACACGATAAATTAAATCAACAAATACTCTACATTAACCCCCCCTAGCCCAACACCCCAAAATCAAAATAAAATAAAAATAGAATAAATAATCAAGAGCACTCACCAAACACGTCCTCCCTCCATGCCTCCAGAACAGAACTGAAGAAAGAAAGAAACACACAGTATTCTTAAACACAGCCCCACCTAGACGCCAGAAGAGTAAAAAACAGCCAAGAAAAATTATGAAAAATCAAAATAAAGAATAAATAAACAGCCCCACCTAGAGGCCAGAAGAGTAAAAAAGCAGCCAAAAATATGAAAAATCAAAATAAACAATTAATAAAATTTTAAAAATCAAATAAATTCAAAAACCACAAAATCAAATCACCACCACCCAAACCACCCCTAACCTTAACCCCCCCCCCCAACACACACACACACAAACAAACTGCCCGGCTGGCCGGGTACAAATATGCTAGAAGCACATAACAGCAACAGATTCTGCATTGAAATTTGGGATGACACCGTGTTATTGGCATTAAGTGAGAAGGGTTACAAGTAGAATTGCTCAGAGCTAAATGCTCTGATCTGTATTCTCAAATGTGTAACTGGAGCACCTTCACAAGTGCAATCCTATACAAGGGACTTCTTGTAAGGACTGATTTTGAAGTGGCTATCCTGAAGTGCCTCTGAATGACACTGTTTGCGATCAGATCCATGTACAAAGAGTCACTCAGAACTGTCGTTTGTAGTGTGATTTTAATTTGCTCCATCAGTGCTTTAAGAATTGCATGCTGTGTATTCATGGTAAGCATCTAAATTCTCAAGGAGTTCTATGCCTGGATGGTGATGACATTGGTTGTTTGAAGTACATATGCATAATTTTGGAACAGATGCACAATGGAGCTTTTTTAAAAAGAACAATTAACCCTAATCATGCTGTCAAAATAGCTTAATTGTAATAGCACCACTGGGAAGATTGTTCCCCCCTTTCTCCAAACACCTAATTTTTTTGTTTAATTTACGAGGCATTATTTATTGGTATAATCAGAGCACAAGACAACTTACAGCTAATAATTTGCACAATGATTTATTGGAATCTTGGCAGAGACATGATGATAATATCCAATATTTATCAGAGACAGAGATCAAATGAAATTGAGGTAGGCATTGGAAGATGGGGGTATTTTGTGCCTATGAAGAAGGGAATGGTGGGAATGAATATTTATGGTTGGTTTAGAAGATGTGGTCCTTTAAATGTGATCTTTTAGAGATTGTTGATCCTGTGGTGCAGTGACTGTTTTATACTTCAATATATGAATAGGAGAGCCATGCAACCAAGATGGGGAAAGAAACAGTAGGATGGGGTCCATAACCACACTGGAGAACTTAACTTGGAACCTCCAGAATCAGAATATTGTGATAAGACGTTGACTAGATCTGTAGATCCTGATTTCTTAGAGGTGCAGAAAGCTGAAACCACCTTTGGAATCAGAAGTGGAAGCTAGATGTCCTGCTAACTCAGGGAAGAGTCCACCTGAAGGTGTGAGCCAGGTGTGGAGCCTACAAACAAAATGCTTGGTTTATAAACCCTATAAGCCCTAAATGGTATGGGACCTTCCTACCTGGTTGAAGGTGTTAGTTCTAAATTTTAAAGCCCTAAACGGTTTGGGACCTTCCTACCTGGCAGAGTGGCTTCCCCTCAGGACATCAGCCTGCATCACTCAATCCTCTCAGATGGCGCAACTTCAAGTGACAACCCCAAAACTGGCAAGGAAGGCCACGATTCAGAGAAGAGCCTTCTCGGTGGTGGCACCAACTTTATGGAACTCTCTCCCAGTTGAATTGCGCCAGGCCCCATCCCTGTCTACATTCAGAAAACAGCTCAAATCATTTCTTTTTAAAGAGGCCTTTGAGAAGGTGTCAACAATGGCTCAGCACTAGGTTTCCTGTTTGGTCTCTCCCTGCCAACAATAGGGTTCTTGTATTTTTAATATTTGTTTCTAATATGTTTTTAATATGCAAGTTCATCTTTTTAGCTGCCCAGAGTCTCCTAGATGGGCGAGGTATTAATGGAACAATGCCGCCGCCGTTGCTGATGACGCCGATGACAACGCCGCCGCTGCTGGCAGTGGCGGTGATGGCGACGACAGCTTTCTCAAGGGAAGAAGCCACTCCAAGTGTGGAGTCTCATCAAGAGGAAGGCTTTTCCTCCCTGGAGCTGTCAGAATTCCTGCAGTTGGAATCTGGATGGGGATTCAGTCACCAGCAATATAAGCTTCATCTTTCCCTGTTGTCTTCAATCCTACCTCAATCCTTGCATTGACTACCATGTTGTGGGTAACCTTGGACTATCTTGATGGCACATGTCTTGCAATGGTCCTATCTCAGCTGTTTATAGCTGGAGTACTTAGATTTTGAATTGCACTGGATCACAAAAATAAAAATAAAAATTGTATGCTACTTGGTCTAATCCATGTGTCCTATACTAAATCAAGTGGGCTGAATCCAAATCTGAAGTCTGATTCTGCCTAGGACGTCAGGATCTTGTTAGCAAATCTCATCCTCTTGATTAGGTGCTTGCATTGATCATGTGGGGTATATTTGCCACAAATGTAGCAAAAATTGTCCAGTTTATTAACACAGCTGCACCTACTCATCTTTAGCTCAAAACAGACTCATTATGGCTCAGCTGTACTATCCAATAAGATGGCTTCGCATTAGAGACAAGCCCTTGGTCCATCTCACCTTATATACCTATTTCTGATGTGAGTTCACTGACTTGCCCAGACATGCCCAGCCACTGCTGGAACATTCATGCCACCAGGGGATGTTATTCAGCTGAGGCTGCAGCAGGTGTAGTGGTACCTGCAACTGTTATAATGTTCCCATGTAAAAAATACATTACCCAATTACCAATCATTTGAACAGCTATAGCATGTTTTAAAATGTGTACATGTTAGACAATTCTGAGTTCAGATTTGGAATCAGCACACTCAATATCATGTAAATCACATGTGTTATTCGGTAGCAAAATCATTGTTGTGCAGTGTATTGGACTTTGGCTGCAGTCTCTTTGTTTTGGATTCCTTACAGTCTCATAGAGCTCTGTCTATTCCCTGGGTCTAAAATGAGTTGGAAGTTTGTAAAAGCAGCTCAGTGGTTTAGTTTGAGAGTTTGATTCGCCAGTGTGCTTCCAGGTAGATGAGCTAGCTTGCATGGCTTTGGGCAAGCTACACAGTTCCAGGATGCCCCCAGAAGAAGGGAATGGGAAACCACTTCTGCGTGCTCTCTACTTAGAAAACCCTGAAGAGGGTCATCATAAGTCAGATTTTACTTGACAGCACACAACAGTTGCTACATTAAAACCAATGATTTGGAGCTCAAAGTTCAATAACATTTTAGCATTTGCACTGATGTCCATGAAACTGGAAGTTACAGTAGACCCTTGCCTGTTCCAGCAAGGCTGTTCTTATGTTCTAGGGGAGTAAACCTGCCAAATTTCAGAAATGTGCTTTAAAATAAAAACTAAAAGGATTTGTGCCACACATGATTCAAAGTGTGTTCAGAATCTGAATTAATCTTTTAAAAATGCATGACTTCACTTACCCCAGAACCAAACCCAGACCTATTCTGATCCAGAATTCATACAAATCGATCCAGAGCAGGTCGATCCACTTCAGAATTTGCCACATATCTGAACCCAGTGCACAGCCCTAATTAGGCTTTCCCCAAATGTGCATCAGAGTTTTTTGGAAAGGCAAAAATAGGAAATTGGTAGACAACCTTTTGTGCCATTCCCTTCCCTTAATGCTCCTTGGAAGGACAAATATTAAAAGATGAAAATAAAGTACTTTGGACACCAAATGAGAAGAGAGGACTCACTGGAGAAGGTCTTGAAGCTGGAAAAGATCGAAGGCAAAAGGAGAAGAGGATGGCAGAGGATGAGGTGGCTAGATGGCAGTGTTGATGCAATGGGTGTGGATCTGAGCGGGCAGCGGAGGATGGTGGAGGATAGGGGTGTCTGGTGTGTGGTGGTCCATGGGGTCACAAAGGGTTGTACTTGACTGTGTGACTGAACACCAACAACATCCACCACCACCACCCCACACACACACACCAAATTGGCACTGTTGCCACTGGAAAGTGGACCATGGAGCATGTTCATTGCTCACAACACGTATTTTACTGGAGTAGTTCCACGCAAGTGTCATGTTGCCATTTATTATCATTAGGGCTTTATTGACTAAAATTCAGCAGAAGAGAACTGAGAGCAAGCTCTTTAATGAGAAGTACGCCTGGGCTTCTAAGCTTGGCTGCACCCAATGTCAGACAGCAGTTTCTCCCCCTCTGTCTCTTCCCACTCTTCTATCTCATTGTTTTCCTTGTCTTGCCTTAAGGTGCTCCCTTGCTGATAGTCAGTGGAAATTAAAAAATTATACCAATTACAATTATTATTTGCTAACAAGGTGGCTGAAGGCTGTCAGAGGCAATGTATTCAGAAAGGTGAGATAAATCAACATTTGCTCATCTCGCTCTGTTTTTCCATTCATGACTGAAGCATGGTTTCCATACGCCTTCTTATTTCCTTCTTGTCATTATTTTTTTTAGAAAAGCAAGCATGTTCTTCAAATGCATTTAACTAAAAGAATGGCATGTGTAAGTTAAATCAACAGGAGAGTGAAGAAAGGTGCTTGCACTATCAACTCATTTAAATAGTCGTTTAGTTAATGACTCAGTCGTACAATTGTATGTACTGTCAATATAAATCATCCAATTAATGGGCAATAATTTTAGAAGGATTGTTTTCAATATGATAGGGAACTTGCTGTCTGGAAGGTTGGAGTTCGATTCCCCAGTACTATATGACGGAGTGAGCTCCCATCTCTGTCCTAGCTCCTGCCAACCTCGCAGTTCGAAAGCAAAAAAATGCAAGTAGATAAATAGGGACCACTTCTGTGGGAAGGTAAACACTGTTACATGCACTATGGGGTTGAGGCATGCCTGCCACATGTCCACAGAAATGTCTGCAGAGGCAGACGGTGCTGGCTCTTTGGCTATAAAAAGAGATGAGCGCTGAATGTAAAGTCAGATACGACTGGCTTTCAAGCAAGGGCAACCTTTATCCTTCAATATGATCTTTCAAGGACCTCTTCTGTTTCCTTAGTAGCTTATCACCGATATGCCTCATGAGAAGAGTTGTGACGATCAAACTTTAAGAAAGATGCCAACAAATTAGAGCAGGTACAGAGAAGGGCAACAACAATTATCAGAAGAATGGAAACCAAGCTTGACACCTCCAACATTATTTTGATTTGGATTGATCGATTAAGTTTAATCTTACTGGAGTTAAATACTATCTCCATAATAATTTATGATTATGTTCCTTAAGTCTAACATAGATAACCATACAGTAAAACCCCGACTTATGTATGCCTCGAGTTACGTAAAATTCGACTTACGTAATGATTTTGTGCTGAAATCATGTTCTGATTTATGTAAACGTCCTGATTTACATAACATGATTTCCTATGGGTTTGCTTCGATTTGCCTAAAAAAAATCATTTTTCCTATGGGTTTGCTTTGATTCATGTAAAGTTCATTTACCTATGGGTTTGCTTCAATTTACATAAAAAAAATTACATAAAAGCCTATGGAACATACATTTTAAATAAATCTGGGTTTTACTGTATATTCAAATTCTGGGTAAAATTAGAGGAAGAAATTCATATTGGGGATAAAAATGAAGCGATACCCATAAGGAGCATTGTTAATGGAAATGGATATATTGGCACTATCCGAGGGAAAAAAATATTTTTTGATGACCGTGTGCCCCGGTGTCTAGTCATGCCTGCCACATGACCATGGAAATGTCTGTAGAAGCAGACAGCGCTGGCTCTTCGGCTTTGGAACAGAGATGAGCACTGAACTCTAGAGTCGGATACGACTGGCTTTTGAGCAAGGGAAAGCTTTACTTTTACCTTTACCTTCTTAACCATTGAGAGATTATTGATAGCTAAACAATGGAAAAGTATTCTTAATTTTAAGATTGAAGAATGGTACAGTGAGGTATAGGACATTGCACTAAATGATAAATTAACATGGGAGGTTAATGTTAAAAAGGTGTTATTAAATCAAATCAATTTTGGAATATATGAAAATACTTTATTGAATATGCAATGGAAAATAATTTTGGATGTAGACCTGCCCAGGAAAATTTTGGAAGGGTAATAATGAAAGAAGATGAAAATATTATAATTTAAGATGTAACAGGTTCCCCCACACTTGGTGAAGGGAGCATACAATTGATTTTTATTTTAGTAGGTTTCACTTTTTATTCTTTTTTATTGTTTTGTTATTGTTTTGTTAATTGTATGTTTTTCCTTATTTTTTTTAAAAAAGGAAACCAAGCTATATTAGAAAAGATTGGAGAAAACAGGCATGCTTAGCCTTGAGAAAAAGAGACTGAAAGGGGATAAGAGAGCAATTTTTCAAATAAAGAGGAAGGGAAGGATCTGTTGTCCATCATTCCAGAGTGTAGGACATGTAATAACAGGCTGAAACTACAGGAAGGCAGATATAGACTGAATATCAGGAAAATCTTCTTAATGGTCAGAGCAGTACGACAGTGAAACCATTGCCTCAAAAAGTGTTGAGCACTCTAACATTCAAGAGAGAATTGGACAGTCAACTGGCATATCTGCTTTGATTTGGATTCCTTTATTTACCAGGACTCGATGGCCTAAAGGCCCCTTCCAACTCTGTATTTCTGTGATTCTCTGAAAGATGGGTGGTTGTTGTTTCAGATTTATTTTTCATTTACCATTCATTGCTTAGACTTCTAGGCCAACATTTAGCCAAAATGGACATTCAATACAGGAGTACTCAAACAGAAAGTCAATTAAAGCATTAACAACAGATTAAGAACACATTGCTTTATCATCAGAAAAGAAGCTTTTTTTAAAAAAAATGACAGTGCCAGACAAAATGAATCAAATTGACCCATGGTACCTATGGAGGGCACAGAGTCCCAAATCATTCCTGGAAGGCTAGATTTAGAAAAGACTAGCATAGGAGGGGGGGGCTCAACCCATGGGGTGGGGGTGGTTTGGGGAGGGTTTTTTCCTTTTTGCCTTCCCCCACACTGTTTGTGATGCCCCTTGGCTCCCAGTAAAGGAACCTGGGCAGTCGCACCCCGGCATGATGATGAGGGAGGGATGGTAGGTATTGAGGGGGAATTTAGGAGGAAAGGAAGATGAGAGGGTAAGAATGAGGGAGGGAAGGAAAGAAGGAAGGGGAGAAGAACGGCTGGAGGTAGGGAAGGAAGGATGAGAGCTAATTACCCGGCCTTATCCGGGGTGGTGGTGGTGTTTGTTGTATGTTTAGGTTTTTCAGAACGTGATACACCCCAACACACAGAGACTCTCTCTCTCTCTCTCTCTCATTCAGGCACAACCACACACACAAATGAGTGATCCGGAACCCACTGTCTTGTGCATTGTCTTGCACATACACACACAGACACACACTCCCTGTCTCTCTCTGTCTCTCACTCACACAGCATTGATGTACATTGAAAATGTCTCGTTCCAGGGCTATAGAGGCTTAAATGGAATGGGTTTGTTCCATCTGCATCCCTATGGGTTTGCTTTGATTTACATAAAAATTCATCTTTCTATGGGTTTGCTTCAAGTTACATTAAAAAAATTCCTATGGTTTTGCTTCGAGTTACATAAAAACCAATTTAAGCAAAAGCGTACGGAACGGACTTTTTTTCGTAAGTAGGGATTTTACTCTATCTGTGTTTTTGGATTATGATTCCCAGGTTTCCTTGGAGATCACAGCTGAGCGGCGCGTCCAGCTGGCCATAAGGACTCTTCCCTCGGCCGGCCTGGCCTTGAGGGAAACAGGAACAGCTATGCGGCGTGGTCGGACAGCCAGAAGAATGCCGCCGCCGCCACTGCTGCCGGACTTTTTCCCTCTGCCATTCAGCCTGGAGGGAAGTGGATATGTCTAAGTTTTACAATGTATTTTTTCTGCCCCCCCCCCCCCCGTGTATTGCTCTTGAAATGCGTATTGCTCTTGAATTTTTTTAATTGTGTTGTGATACTTTGTAACTGTAATTTGTGATACACTTTCTCTTTGTTAGCCGCCCAGAGTCGCATTGTGAGTGGGGCAGCATACAAGTTGAAATATAATACAGTGGTACTTCGCATAACGAATGCTTCACATAATGAAAAATTTGCATAACGAAGCGATCTTTATACAAGGGTGATACTCTGCATAACGAAAAAATCATTTGTTATGCGGGGTTATTTGGTAACCGGGGTATACCCAGTCAATGGGAACCCTGGCTAATGAACATTTTTTGTTCGTTATCTGGGGCATCTCCCATTAGCTTCGCATAATGAAAAACCACATAGCGAAGCAACTCACAGAATGGTGGGTTTTTTTGTTATGCGGGTTCTACTGTACTGTAACAACAACAACAACAACAACAACAACAACAACAACAACAACAACAACAACAACAACAACAACAACCATCCAACCCTGATCCCAGTAGACCAGGGGTGACAACCCTTGGCACTCCAGGTGTTCTTGGACTTCAATTCCCAGAAGTCCTGATCAGCTGGTGTGCTGACATGGGCTTCTGGTAATTGAAGTCCAAGAACACCTAGAGCACTAAGGTTGGTCACCCCTGCAGTAGATCATTGGGAACCACTCTTTTCCAGGTCTCACCTGCTAAAACTCAGAGATTTTAGGGCCGTGATGGTGAACCTTGGCACTCCAGATGTTCTTGGACTTCAATTCCCAGAAGCCCAGATCAGCAGGTTTGCTTACTTGGGCTTCTGGGAATTGAAGTTCCAGAACAGCTGCCATGTCAAGGTTTGCAACCAGTGTACTAGGTGGTCAATTATCAGAAAGTGGTCACCCTCTCCCACAGCCTCATTCTCATCCAAGCAGGTCTTCATATTTCAAGCATGTATTATGGGGAAAAAATGTGCCATTCTTGTTCATAGACCCCTTGAATTCAGCAGCAGTATTTCAATCCCAAGGGAGCCAATCACTGAGACGACACAGCCTGGGAGCAATGGACACCCTGTTGTGCTGCACTCTGTTACAACAACATAATTATTTCCATCCACCATGTCTCCTTTTTCCATTTCAGTGACTACCCACTGTTTTCATCTATCATTCATTTCATTCTCCCTTTCCCAGTATAAAAACAATTATCTCCCACTACTTTAAGAAGTGAGAAAACTCTACAATTTAGACAGGCACAATATACAACAACAGGGGCTAACTAGGTGGCCGTGTTGGCTCAGTTGCTAAGAAGCTTGCCTTTGTTAGCCGGAAGGCTGGAAAGTCAGCAGTTCGAGACCCGGGTACTACATGATAGAATGAGCGGTTGTCTCTGTCCCATCTCCTGTCAACATAGCAGTTCAAAATCAAGACATTGCAATTAGATAAATAGGTACCACTTTGGTGGGAAGGTAAATAGCATTCCGTGTGCTCCTTCCAAATGGCTCCATTGATACCACAGGCCCCCTCTCTGGCCAGGTCAAAACAATGCAAATTTCAGTAACGTCCATCAGGGGATGGGGTGGGGATTTGATTTACACACTAGGCATTCCAATTGTAGCCAATTCAAAGTCAATTTAAGTATTACCTAGTGCAGGGGTTCCCCTACCTTTTCAAGCCAGGGGCCAGGCCATGATCTCTCAGTTGGTTTTGAGGGCCAGAATGCCATTTTTCCCTGCCTGCACAATTGGGGGGGGGGTGTTGGCCATTTTGTCCCAACAGCTTCAAAGTGGTGGCCATTTTGTTTCTCGAATACCCTTAGAGATGTGGGGCCACATGAAATGGCACTATGGACTGGATCCAGCCCATGGGCCTTATGTTGGGAACCCCTGACTTAGTGGTTCAATTTTTTGTGATGTTGTCCCAATGTTAAAATGTCCATGCAGTTCAGGCAGCTTTTCTTGGTATCCTCAGCAGTTTCATAAACAAACAAATCAGCTGTGTGATCCATAATAGATTTATATACTGTACTGCCCTATCCAATGGACTGATACACTAGTTAAAACCAATATTAAAAAATTTAAAACCCCTTAAAACATAGCAATACTAGCAGATTTTGCCCGCCGGTGCCAGGCTGTTTTAAATGGTTTTGGAAGGGTTTTTTCCCTTAATGTTGGTAAAGAGCCGGGCTGTTTTAAATTGTGTTGTAAGGGACAAAAAAATTTTTTGGGTAATTTACAGTATGTAAAAACACACACATTAAAAATTCCTGGCAAGGCAGGAGTGTTTTGTTTGTTTGTGTGTGTGTGTGTGTGTGTGTGTGTGTGAGAGAGAGAGAGAGAAGGTGTGTGTGTGTGTGTGTGTGTGTGTGTGTGTGTGTGTATTGTCCCCCAACCCTTCCAGAGCCAGGGGACCCTGCAGAGAGGGGATCCCCCCCGCAGGACACCCCATTATTAAAGAGAAGAAACCAAGCTCTTTCTTCTCTTTTAAAACAGAGTGTTTGGGAGGGGGAGTGTATTCGATCTCCTCTTCCTGGTCCCCTGGGGTTGGTAGGGTTGGGGGTACAAAAGGGGTATGTCCCCCCAACCCTTCCAGAGCCAGGGGACCCAGCAGAGAAGGGATCGTCTTCCCCCAAACAACAACAACAACAACACTCCATTTTTAAAGAAAAGAAACCAAGTGGTTTCTTCTCTTTTAAAATGGAGTGTGTGTGTGTGTGTGGGGGGTGTATTCGATCTCCTCTCCCTGGTTCCCTGGGTTTGGTGGGGTTGGGGGGACAAAAGGGGTCTGTCCCCCCAACCCTTCCAGAGCCAGAGGACAGAGCAGAGAGGGGATCATTCCCCCCCCCAAAAAAAAACACTCCATTTTTAAAGAGAATGTTGTGTTCTGTTGGTTTTATTGTACACACGGATTACAATGTATCTGAGCCAATGTAACCTTGCCTATAGCAACAATGTAACCTTCAGCTGTATCATATAAACCCTGTAATAGGACGCGAGCTAATGACCACCAGCTGGCAGCAGCGAGCGTCCAAGCTCTCTTGGTCCAAACTCATCAAAGGCAACAGCGCGGGAAGTTTTCCCGCCACCACCTACACCTGGACAAGAAGGGCGTGACCTGCAATGACGTCACGCAGACAGTAGCCAATGGGCTACCATGGCACCACGTTCAAATGTGTTACTGCTGTATATAAAGAGCTATCGATCCGCCATTACCTCATGTTCCCTCTGCCCACGATGCAATAAACCTGAGTTAACCCAGCCCGAGGCTGTGTCCTGTGTCTTGGTTTGCATACACCAAATTGGCGACGAAGGTGGGATAATGGATCCCCACGGAACAGCCAGGGCACAGAGCGGTTTCAACATCACCAAACCGCAAGACTGGGAGCTGCTTGAGATGGATTTCCAGGCGGCCCTGGTGGAACTCAGAGTCAAAGGAGAAGACGAGGAGAGGAAGAGGGCCATCCTCACCAGAATGCTCGGGATGGAAACCAAGCGGACGCTGGTGGGCATAATTGCTCCGAAGAAGGTGAGCGACTTTAAGGCGAGCGACATCATGAAACTGCTGCGAGAGCGGTTCTGCCCCTCGAGGGCAATGTTTCCCGCTCGGAGCGCGTTTTGGAGGCGAGTCCAAGCGCCGGATGAGTCGGTTGAGGCATTCGTGGCCGCCATGAGGATAGCCGCCGCCCCCTGTAAATGGGGCGATATCCTGGAGTTGGTCCTCAGGGACGGCGTGTTGTGTGGCCTGAAAGACAAGGAGGTACAGCGCAGCTTGATGAATAAGGAGCCGCCACCCACACTGGCAGAGGTCATAGAGGCCGCGGAAGCCGCAGAGTCCACGAATGCCGGAGTGGACGAGATGCACCAGTGGCGTGAGTGGCGTCCTAGAGCCGGCAAGGCGGAAAATTCGGTGCACGGGAAGTCCGGACAGTCGGTGCACGCGACTCGACGGGCCTCAAAGTCGTCTACGGAAGGCAGCGACGGCGAGGAGGTCCAGAAGGTCCGGAAGGGTGGTCGACGCTGCGAGGGTTGCGGAGCGGCCCACGAGCGCGCGAGATGCCCGTTCAGGAAGGCCGAGTGTTACACCTGCGGCCGTCGGGGGCACATCGCCAAGGCGTGCAGAAAGAGGAAAGAGGGCCGGAGGCAGTCACAAGACCGCGCAGCCAGACCGGACCGTCCAGCGAGGCCCAAAGATGGCGCCCAGACCACGAGGAAGCAGGACGGCGTGGGCCGCGTCTCGGACGGCAGCGAGGACGACGCCTCAGTGTTCAGCGTGTCCGCGGGACAGTCCCATTACTTCGTTGAGGTATTAGTACAAGGGGCCCCTATTAAGATGGAAATTGACTCGGGGTCCTCCTATTCCATAATTCCCCAGAAAGAGTTCCTGAAAATCGACCCCCACGTGCGGCCCAAGCTTAAAGCGTTGAGGTCCACACTACGGGACGTACAGGGAAACAGCATTCCGGTGTTGGGGGTCGGGAAATTTCGGGTCAGTTTTAAGAGATATTCTGCGGAACTGCCCCTAGTTGTCCTCAAAGGGGGAAGCTGTAGCCTCCTAGGGACACAGTGGTTTCAGCCCTTAGGTTTGTTCATAGGGGGGGTGCATACCGTGGGGGGGGGACCCAATACAAGCGGTTTGCGATGCGCATCCCGCCGTTTTTGAGAAAGGACTCGGAAGGTTCAAGGGACCCCCTGTAGCTTTCGACATAGACCCGGAGGTCCGCCCGATAAGACTCAAACCACGCAGGGTGCCGTTCGCACTCAAGGACAAGATAGAGGCGGAACTGGACAAACTGGTGGGCCAGGGGATTCTTATTCCTGTTGATTCCGCGGAGTGGGAAACTCCAATTGTAACGGCTCTAAAGGCTAACGGGGAGGTGCGCATTTGCGCTGATTATAAGTGTACAATTAACAAGGCGATCCGCCCTAATGCATACCCGGTGCCAGTGATCAGCCACCTTTTGGCCAGACTAAATGGGGGAAAGTGTTTCGCTAAACTCGATTTGGCACAAGCCTATCAGCAACTTCCAGTGACCCCCGCCACGGCCGCGGCACAAACGATAGTTACACATAAGGGAGCGTTCCAGGTGTCGCGGTTACAGTTCGGCGTGAACTCGGCACCCGGCCTTTTTCAATCGCTCGTGGAACGCCTCCTAAAGGGCCTGGAGGGGGTGTTGCCTTATTTTGATGACGTGTTGATAACAGGGGGGAGTGAGGCTGAACTGGCGAAAAGGTTGGACAAAGTACTGACCGTGTTCGAGAAAGCGGGGCTGAGACTGAGGAAGGACAAATGTGTGTTTTTCGAGACCGAGGTCGAGTTTTTAGGGTTCCGGATCACACCCGAGGGGATTAAGCCGTCTAAATCCAAAGTAGCAGCCATTAAAAAGGCCCCTCGCCCCACATCCAAAACCGAGCTGCAGTCTTTCCTGGGGCTCCTCAATTTTTACCATACATTCCTCCCGCGGAAGGCGTCCGTGGCCGAACCGCTCCATCGGTTACTTAAAAAGGAGGAGCCATGGATGTGGGGTGACGAGCACGAGAGGGCGTTCAAGGAGCTAAAGCAACTCCTAACATCTGAGGCAATCCTGACGCACTTCGACCCCAAACGGCCAGTGGTCCTAGTCTGTGATGCATCCCCGGTGGGGGTGGGGGCGGTGCTTTGCCACGTGTTGGAGGACGGAAGGGAGGCCCCGGTAGCGTTTTACTCAAGGTCCCTGTCCCAAGCGGAGCGAAATTACGCACAAACCGACAGGGAAGCGTTAGCAATAGTAGCGGGGACCAAAAAATTTCACGATTTTTTGTATGGCCGCCCGTTCAAAATCGTGACCGATCACAAGCCGCTGTTAGGGATTTTCACGGCAAGCAAGCCAACGCCACAGATCCTGTCCCCGAGGATGCTGCGATGGGCTATTTTTCTCAACGCGTACCAACATGAGTTGGAGTACAGGCCCGGAAAGGAGATCAGCCATGCTGATGCGCTTTCGAGATCCCCTCTGCCCTTGTCGGCGGACCAAAAGGCGAGAGCAGAAAGAGACCGCCAGGTGTTGCTAATTGAGGTTTTAGACGCACCCCCACTAGTACCAGCCGACATTGCTAGGGCGACAGGCAAGGACAGGACGCTGGAGAAAGTTAGTTCATGGGTGCAGAAGGGGTGGCCGGCTTCGTCCCCGAGTACAGAGTTCGACCCATTCTTTAGGAAAAAGCTTGAGTTGTCCCTAGAGAGGGGGTGCCTTCTGTGGGGCCAACGGGTGGTGGTCCCTGCGCCCCTGCGGACGAGGGTGCTCGAACTGCTGCACGTCAGCCACCCGGGCATAGTTCGTTCAAAGGCGCTAGCCCGGAGTTACTTCTGGTGGCCACAGCTGGACGCGGACATTGAGCACATGGTCGGCACTTGCGAGGCTTGCCAGGAATCCCGACCTGAGGCGGCCCGTCTCCCGCATAGGGAGTGGGACGCGGCAAGGGGGCCGTGGTCCAGAGTGCACGTGGATTTCGCTGGCCCGTTCCGAGGAACCATGTTTCTCCTGGTGGTAGATGCGTTCTCCAAGTGGCTGGAGGTTATCCCAGTAAAGAGCACGTCCTCCGCCACGACAATTAGCCGGCTAAGGAGAGTTTTTTCCACGTTCGGTTTACCCGACACTTTAGTCAGCGATAACGCTAGTTGTTTCACCTCCGCTGAGTTCGGAGCATTCATGGAGGCAAACGCCATTCGGCATGTCACATCCGCACCGTTTCACCCGGCCACGAATGGCCAAGTGGAACGACTAGTGCGTACAACGAAGGACGCGCTGCGGCGCATGGGCCCGGGGGACCTGAATCACCAGGTATGCCAGTTCCTTTTAGCGTATAGGGTAACCCCTTTAGCGTCAGGCTACTCGCCGGCGGAGCTCTTGATGCGGCGAAAACTGACCACGATCCTGTCCAGGCTAGACCCGACGAGGGTCGAGGATAAAGGAAAAAACATAGGGTTGGCAGTCTCGAAGGGTTTCGCCGCCGGGGACCCTGTTCACTGCAGGAACTATTCCAGCGCAGGGCCGGCCTGGGTACCAGGGAAGGTTGTAGAACAGACGGGGCCCGTATCGTACCGGGTCGAGACTAACACCGGCCTCCTCTGGAGGAGGCACGCAGACCAACTGAGGCACCGAGTGAGTGGGCCAGTCAGTGGAGCTCAGCAACAGGATTCAGCGTTAGGGTTCTCCCCCACCCGCTTAACCCAAGGGGGAGACAGCAATGGACAACAGTCCCAAGCAAGGGGGGAAGGAAGCAGAAGCAGCGGCCCCGACTCATATCCTTTTGATACGCCAGTCCTATCAGGGGTCGGGGAAGGGGGAGAGGAGTTCGCGCCCGCTGCCCCCGATAGTAATTTTGAGTTTGATTTTGCGAGCCGGGGGGGTTTTCAGGAGTGTTCCCCCACCCATCCAAGCGAGAAGAGGGGTTTTTCGTTAGCCCCCAGTGCCCCCGGTTCCTCCCTAAGAAAGAGCACACCTCCCAACAACGCCGCGGAGCCGCGGAAAGTCACTAACGAGTCTCCCTCTCATATTACAGGACAGGAAACCAGGGGACAAAGAGAAGGTAGCAAACCCGGGGAGAGGCAGCCCGCATCGAGACCCCAGCGTGTTCGAAATAAGCCATCTTGGCTGAGAGACTTTGTCTCCTAAGGGGGGGGAGTGTGTGTAAGTGTGGGCTCGAGACTTTGTCTCGTCCTAGGGGGGAGGGGTGTTGTGTTCTGTTGGTTTTATTGTACACACGGATTACAATGTATCTGAGCCAATGTAACCTTGCCTATAGCAACAATGTAACCTTCAGCTGTATCATATAAACCCTGTAATAGGACGCGAGCTAATGACCACCAGCTGGCAGCAGCGAGCGTCCAAGCTCTCTTGGTCCAAACTCATCAAAGGCAACAGCGCGGGAAGTTTTCCCGCCACCACCTACACCTGGACAAGAAGGGCGTGACCTGCAATGACGTCACGCAGACAGTAGCCAATGGGCTACCATGGCACCACGTTCAAATGTGTTACTGCTGTATATAAAGAGCTATCGATCCGCCATTACCTCATGTTCCCTCTGCCCACGATGCAATAAACCTGAGTTAACCCAGCCCGAGGCTGTGTCCTGTGTCTTGGTTTGCATACACCAAAGAGAAGAAACCAAGTGGTTTCTTCTCTTTTAAAATGGAGTGTGTGGGGGGGGGGGGGATTCATTCTCCTCTCCCTGGTCCGCTGGGTTTGGTAGGGTTGGGGGGACAAAAGGGGTCTGTCCCTCCAACCCTTCTGGACCCAGCACCTTTCATTGCCTCTCTCACCTACCCCCTAACCCTTTCCTAACCCTTAGCTTTTCCTGGCTCCCTCCAGCTGGGTCTTTCAAAGTCTTTCCCTCCGGTTCCCAACGTGTTTTTTTTTTAAGACAGCGCGCGTTCCCAGCCTCCTCTGTGCTCGTATCCCTCAGCCTGATTGGCTGAGGGGTTGCACAGTGCAAAGGATGCTGGGAATCGAAGTCCTTTTTCTTTGTTCACGTTCGGGGGGCTCCTGCCCCACTGCCACATTTCTCAACCCAACAGTTACCTGCGAACCTGGTTCGGGTGAGTGCAGGGAGGCTCGGTCGGGGCTAGTGGGGCCTGGTGCAACATCCTTTGTCACATTCCAACGCTTAACACACAGATTTATAGGTATAGGTTACCCACCGCTGTGCCATTTACTATCTAAAAACAAATATAAAATCTGCATTTTAATTACAAATTAATTACATGAGGTGGGAGCCTCAGATGAGCCAAAAAGGGGAGCTTATTGACAATCCTGGCCTCCAGACCCATTTTGCCAACCATGTTTCAATTCTTTCCTAAATGGTAGCAACTGGGCCTGGAGGCGTAGTTCTACAGGGAGGAGGTTCCATAGTGTGGGGGCTACGACTGAGAAGGCCCTTTTCCTCATGCTGGAGAGGTGCATCTCCCCAACAGATGGTATGTGGAGGGTGCCTTCTCAGTTTGCTCTCGAGGGACGGGTCGATGTCCTAGGGACGATGTGGTCCCCGAGGTATCCTGGTCCGCTACCATGAAGGGCTTTAAAGGTGAAAACCAGCGCCTTGAATTGCACCCGAAGACATATAGGCAGCGAGTGCAGCTCCTGCAGCAGTGGCGAGGAGTGGGCAAAACGAGTACACAACGTAGAAGAAGAAGGTGATACCTTTTCTGGATCACTAAATAAATGCCTGAAGAAGTGATGTTGAAACACGAAAGCTCGCAATGATGTTTTTAATTTAGTGATCCAAAGAAGTATCACTTTCTTCAATTCCCCAAAGCACTGAACAGACAGTGTACTGACCTTCTGAGAATTGAAGTCCCCATGTGGGGACTGTGCCCCACGTCGGGGACCACTGCCCTAGAGGCAACGTCTTCTCCTTTTGCCATTCTCAGCATTTATTGCATTTATACTGCCGTTGGCTCCCCAAACATTATCTTCAGCTTGGTGTCAGCCCATTGCTTCTGCACGCAGTGGGAGATGGGAGGCATCAATCAAGATTTAGTATTATTTCAGTCCCTGACAGCTGTTATAACTTCTCCCGAACTGAAAATGCCAAGAAGAGAAACCACATTGTTACTGGAGGAGGTTAATAAACTCTTCAAACTGCTCCTGAGTCAGGAAAGCGGCTCTCTGATCGCCACCATTATCTTAACTCACAGATAACCCCCTCTCAGCCAGGATAGGCTTTTTGAGCGGATCATGTTGTACAAGGTAGTCGCAGTAGAGCCAGTGCTTTGCCATTGCATGTCTATTCAACAGCTTTTCCCTCTAAGCACTGACTTTTATTTTGATGGGGAAGGAAAGAAGAAAAACTGTGCTAGTCTGTAAATCAATTTGATATGTTTTCATCTCATTGGCCAGGCCACCATGGGCTTTCAAGTGGGGCTGTGATGGGCGATATAATCAGTCCTCACAGATGTAAAAGGAAGAGGGTCTCACATGTCCTTCAATAGTAACTGTTCTACAGATAGTATAACATACAGGTATATAACAAAAACAGTTGTAAAAAGCCACATAGTCCCTCTCTTGTTCCCTTCTCAGACTAACATTGCTGTTTTATGCAAGAGTTGCCTGTATTCTCTATGTCTGGCTGGACACCTCGCTACGGTAATGGAGTAGACCATACAGCCAACAACTCAACACCAAGTGTTGGGCAGTGGTAAATAACCTTACTTCCTAAAGGGGCCAACAGCTGTAGGAAGATTAGTCCCTTTAGGTGGGGATGATGGTCCCCTCAGTGGATAAAATGCCACTGGAAACCATCACATTGGGTCCAATGGCAAAATGAGCAGGGGATGAACCGCTTCACAAATCTGATTCCCAACTTGTCTCATTTCATATGTGCCCCAGGAGATGGCTCCGTGATCACAGTGTGTGGGTCACTTTGTGACAAGCTGGGATCCACCTTAAACAAATTCACACCAATGGCATTTTTCCAGGATTTAAAAAAAATGTAAACTCGGATACGAGTAGCAGCCACAGCCACTGTCGGCGCCTGTATTATCATGCTCCACCATACATCTAAGGAAATTGCACAGAGATGGGGGAAGGAAATCTTTGCTAAAACTAATAATGATATCTCTCCCCTTCCATTTCACGTTCCACTTTCTATAAACCCACTTGTTATCAATAAACCCCATTTATGCGGTCCTAGTGATGAACTTGGATGGGATAAAGTTTTTAGCACTTCTGACAGATTAGCTCAGCTGTTACGCCCAGGGGATATCCTTTATTATCTTTAGCTGGAAAAAAAGAAATAATAATGGGGCATTAAGTTATGAAAGATCTGTTGGTGTGACACAAGTTAAATTAAGACAGTAAAATTCTGATGGGTGGGTAGGAACTAAATTTCTTGTATTCTCGATTTAAGTTTCAAATTGAAAAGGCTTCCTAAGGACAGCAGCCTGTGATACCCAGTCATGTAATTTTGGGTGTCAGAGAGAAATTTGCAGTGCAAACCCATTAAAAGAATGATTTGTTCACTTAAGAAGTAGGTGGTCTATTGCCGCGGCAGGAAACCCAAGAAAATTCACGTGCTGGCAGCTGGTATACAATCTGGAGCAATTTCTTCTGAGGAATTGTTAACTTGGAGATGAAATGTAATAAGAAACAAAAGAAGCTTGGGTAAGCTTTGAATGAAAAAGAAGGAAAAAGAGGCACTGAAACTCTTTGGAACGTGGCAGTGCGCTGTGATACGAGGTCAACCAGAGGGCCTACTTCCTTGATCTTCTGGAAGTCATGTGGTCAGGAAATGTTAGAGCCACTGCTAGGTTAGGAGAACATCTATCGAAGTGACATTTTTAGACTTCATCACTTTCGCATCTTCATTTTGAATCTGCATCATTTTTGTCTGTGTGATAATGTAGGAAGAAGTCTGTTTATCTTTTACACAGCTTCTCCAGTGGCTTAGTGGTTAAGATGCTGATCTGGAGACTGGAAGTTTGGGTTTCAATACCTGAGAGCTGCACTTGGGGACATGAAAGGAGCCACATTCGGGCGTCCCCTAAAAATCCTTTCAACCCAGAGTAATCTCTGATGTGAAATTATTTTTATTATTATTATTATTATTATTATTATTATTATTATTATTATTATTATTATTATTATTATTATTATTATTATTATTATTATTATTATTATTATTATTATTATTATTATTATTATTATTATTATTATTATTATTATCATCATCGCCGCCACCGCCGCCGCCGCCGCCGCCGCCGTCTTTTGCATATATTTTTAAAAAGAGCACATTTATGTGTAGTCTTATCAAATTATGCCCATTCTTGTCTATGTTGCTATTAAGGTTAGACACTAAGCAAAGTGACAATGGGCATTATAAGCCATAATGTGTTTTTGACACAGAGAAACAAAAGAATGGAGCCATTATTAGGAAGCGCTGGAAGTAGTGGTGGGTGGAGCCAGAGCCAATGACAGAGGAAGCCAATGGTTAAGTTAAAGTGATTGTGGTTTTGTCTTTATCCTACTCTCTAATTATAGGAAGCAGCCACAGCCTTGAATTAGCAAGAGCTGAGAAGACCTGCTAATGACACGGCATTCTGGAGGTCACTTGTTCAAGGAATCTGCATTATGTGTGCAGCAATTTGACAGCGCATAACAACACAACAATTATGTGAACAGCCTTAAGCCCTGTTGTACATGGCCTAATTGGCACTATGTTACAGCCCTTTGAAAGGTACTCGGGTCTCAAACTGCTGACCTGCCAACCTTCTGGTTGTCAAGCTCAGTATTTTAACCAATAAGCCACTGTGGTCTGTATCTCTGTAATACCCATAACAAAACAAAATAAAAAAACTGGTGGACACATACACAGACCTAGAAGTCTCAGAAAACTTATCCTGCCCAACAACCCCCTGGGAAAAAAAGCTACAGATTAGAATGCTAGAGAGAGAGAGAAAGAAAGAAAGAAAGAAAGAAAGAAAGAAAGAAAGAAAGAAAGAAAGAAAGTGAGTAGAACAGCTAATAAAATGGTCATGAAAAATTCAAGAGAGATAGAGTGTACATATGGACTATGTGATAAACACAAGGAACTATGTGCCAAAATAAGTAACATCTGGATGCACCTTTCAAGGATTTGACTAATGGTAGGTGATTATGATGTCTTTATGAGCCCATTGTTCAGGTTTACAAGCCCCCATTCCTATGAATCTGGCAAAGGAGGTCTCCCTGCTTATGTATATATTATGAGCAGGAGGATGTTGGCCATTAACGCTGATCCCAGAGGTCACGATGAAACCAGGGCACAATTTAAAATGTTTTCTCTTTGTTCTTCATCTTTGCAGTAAAATGCTATTTTAATAAAGTGGAAGGGCAGCAGGCTTTTCTTTCAGTCACTGGGGACATTTCTGTCTCATTGTCTGGTTTCAGATTCCTACTCCTTTTCGCATTACTGCCACTGGAAGTGGTCAAATTAATTGATAAATAGAACTAAGAGTCTGTATAGGAGCTTTGGCACATTGGCTCTGAGACCATGTTTTCATTTTTTAAAAAGGAGAAGCTTTCTAAACTCCTGCTTTGTGGAGGAGTAGAAATGTAGTTGGGAGGGTTTTTATATATCTTCTTCTTCTTGTTGTACTGTATCCAATTCAAAATACAGTATTGGAGATCCTCATGGCTATCAGCCATGAAGACTGACCTGCAAATTTAGTGACATGGCCTTTCATCTGCCTTCCATATTGCAGCATGACCCCATACCACTGATTCAGTTCCACGAGTCACTTTCTGGTCCTCAGCCCTTTTGGCATGCAAAGTCCTCCTCAGCTCCAGGCCAGGATTTATGAAACTGCTGCTCTCCATCAAGATGGATTTAAGTGGGATACAATCCATTTGGGGACCATTGCATTTCCTTGTGTTCTTTGGCACCCAAGGCTGCAAGCCCTCAGGGTTGTCAGTTTAGTTAGCCGTCACCTGATGCTTGGCATTGAGTCACTGGCAGTATGGTCTACTCTATTACCAGTGCAGGATAACCTGGCCAGATTTGCTTTTGATGTATATGCAAAAGAAAATATGAGAACAATGTATGGGATCTCCAAATGTTGCAGTGTACCGAATAAGTGCCACATCAAAATGGTGCTATAGCGTGTATTGTCCTTAAACAATATTCCCACCCACAAAAAATATATCAATGGGGGAGATCCATGAGAGACCAGGTGAACACATACACATGGGTAAGGCCAGAAATCCACATGTTTTCTCGGAATACAGACCCAGGTGGCAGAAGCATTGATTTAAGAGTGGGGGTGAGGAAAACACACTTTCTAATGTTATTTTTCCATGAGTGCCTGCAGGTACTTGTTATTTTGTTCAGTTGCACAGTCAAATCCGACCATTTGCGACCCCATGAACCACAGCACGCCAGGCTCCTCTGTCATCTGCCATCCTCCGTAGTCTGCCCAGATCTACGCCCATTGTGTCAATGATGCCATCTAGCCATCTCATCCTCTGCTGCCCCCTTCTCCTTTTGCCTTTGACCATTCCCAGCATCAGAGTCTTCTCCAATTAGTCCTCTCTTCTCATTTGGTGGCCAAAGTACTTAAGCTTCAGCTTCAGTATTTGCCCTTCCAAGGAAAAACCAGAGTTGACTTCCTTCAGGATGGACTAATTTGATTTCCTTGCAGTCCAAGGTCCCTCCCTCGACACCCGATGGGGTAAAAGAGTAAGCAAAGAAGAAGACGAAGCAGTCCAGGGGACTCTCAAGAGTCTTGTTTTATATCTAGCTAAATATGACACTACACAACAACGTGATTTACATGATATCGAGTATGCTGATTCCAAATCTGAACTCAAAAGTTGCCTATCACATACAGATTTTAAGTTATAGGCATTCTATAGCTGTTCAAATGGTAATGGGTAATGTATTTTTACATGTGAACATTATAACTGTTGCAGCTACCACTATGCCTGCTGCTGCCTCAGCTGAATCATGTCCCCTGGTGGCATGCATGTTCCAGCTGCGGTCGGGCATGTCTGGGCAAGTCTGTGTGCTGAGGTCAGAAATAGATCTCTAAGGCGAGAAGGACCAAGGGGTTGTCTCTAGTGTGAAACCATCTTATTGGATAGTACAACTAGACCATAGTGAGTCTGTTTTGAGCCAAAGATGAGTAGGTGCAGCTGTGTTAATAAACTGGACAATTTTTGCAAGATTTGTGGCAAATTCACCCTGTATGATCAATGCAAGAACCTAACCAAGAGGGTGAGATTTGCTTCCTTAAGATCCTGATGTCCTAGGCAGAATCAGACATAACATTTGGATTCAGCGCACTTGATTTAGTATAGGACACATGGAGTAGACAAAGTAGCAGACAATATTTACTTTTTTGTGATGCAGTGATACAGATTTCAACTGGATTCTGGGCCTCTTAACCCACACTTCCCTTATGGCACCTTCCACTGTCAGATTAGCCATAGATGCTGTACCACTCAGTGGGTACGATGGGTAGAGTGCATGAAGCTCTATGGGGCGGTATAGAAGTGCAGTTGCTAATGCTATTCAGGCAGTCTCAGCTCAATGTATCACTTCAACAAGTGCTAAATTTAAGTCCCGCATTGGCAACCATTGGGAAAGCCCAATTAGCTATATATTTTTTAAAACAAAAACTTGCTCTGATGTACATGTTTTGACCCTAAAGAGTGGAGTAAACCTGCCAAATTACAGACAGCTGACATTCTCTCTCTCTGTGTGTGTGTGTGTGTGTGTGTGTGTGTGTGTGTGTGTGTGTGTGTGTGTGTGTGTGTGTGTGTGTGTGTGTACGCGCGCGCGCGCACTGCATGCTTCAAGGAAAGCTAGTAGACCGAGGTGATTTGTTCCTTGCTCAATTGGATTTATCCTTCAGACACAAACTGATCTGTAAATTATCTTTGCACCATTTGGGATATAAATCAGCATTCAGTTTTTATCCAAAGTTCATACAGATCAGTGTGTATCAGGCTATCTTGATGCAGGATTTCTAATCTCTCTGGATTTTGGTGAACAACTGCAGACAACGCCACCTCCAAACGGATATAAAACTTCTTCACTGTGATGGATTGCAGAGTCACCTCTAGGGAAGTGCATGGTGAAATAACTGTGTATTTCTTTTATTTAGGTTCTTTCAGGGTTCTGGAAAACCTATATGGGGGTCATTCATTTCTTGTTTCTCCATTTGTGTATTTTTAGATACTGCAAAAGTCCTAAAAGGATGCTTGAAAGCTTCTCCCCAAAAGCAATAAATAAATATACTGCAAAAGCAGACACTATCAAAAAGGAGTGGGGCTGCAGTGGCTCAGTGGTCAAGAAGCTCGCCTTGTTAGCTGGAAGGCTGGCAAGTTGGCAGTTCGAGACCCAGGTGCTGCATGATGATTTGAGTGCCCGTCTCTGTCCCAGCTCCTGCCAACCTAGCAGTTTGAAAGCAAGAAATTGCAAGTAGATAAATAGGGACTACTTCGGTGGGAAAAAGACCTTGGGGACATGAAATGAGCCTTATTCGGGCTTCCCCTGAGCGGTGTTTCTCCAGCAAAAAACCTTTTAAACCAGAATAATATCTGACACGAAATTATTATTATCAAAAAGAAAAATGTTGCATTTAAAAATTCACCAAAATATCCTCTCTGAGCAGAAAAAGCACACAGTAAACTACTTCTGCTGTTCTGGGACCAGAATAAAGATTGATTTGATTTGATATCATATGATAACAATGCTTACAAAGTTTGGTGTATGCAAACCAAGACACAGGACACAGCCTCGGGCTGGGTTAACTCAGGTTTATTGCATCGTGGGCAGAGGGAACATGAGGTAATGGCGGATCGATAGCTCTTTATATACAGCAGTAACACATTTGAACGTGGTGCCATGGTAGCCCATTGGCTACTGTCTGCGTGACGTCATTGCAGGTCACGCCCTTCTTGTCCAGGTGTAGGTGGTGGCGGGAAAACTTCCCGCGCTGTTGCCTTTGATGAGTTTGGACCAAGAGAGCTTGGACGCTCGCTGCTGCCAGCTGGTGGTCATTAGCTCGCGTCCTATTACAGGGTTTATATGATACAGCTGAAGGTTACATTGTTGCTATAGGTAAGGTTACATTGGCTCAGATACATTTCAAACCGTGTGTACAATAAAACCAACAGAACACAACACCCCTCCCCCCTAGGACGAGACAAAGTCTCGAGCCCACACTTCAACACACTCCCCCCCCTTAGGAGACAAAGTCTCTCAGCCAAGATGGCTTATTTCGAACACGCTGGGGTCTCGATGCGGGCTGCCTCTCCCCGGGTTTGCTACCTTCTCTTTGTCCCCTGGTTTCCTGTCCTGTAATATGAGAGGGAGACTCGTTAGTGACTTTCCGCGGCTCCGCGGCGTTGTTGGGAGGTGTGCTCTTTCTTAGGGAGGAACCGGGGGCACTGGGGGCTAACGAAAAACCCCTCTTCTCGCTTGGACGGGTGGGGGAACACTCCTGAAAACCCCCCCGGCTCGCAAAATCAAACTCAAAATTACTATCGGGGGCAGCGGGCGCGAACTCCTCTCCCCCTTCCCCGACCCCTGATAGGACTGGCGTATCAAAAGGGTATGAGTCGGGGCCGCTGCTTCTGCTTCCTTCCCCCCTTGTTTGGGACTGTGGCCCATTGCTGTCTCCCCCTTGGGTTAAGCGGGTGGGGGAGAACCCTAACGCTGAATCCTGTTGCTGAGCTCCACTGACTGGCCCACTCACTCGGTGCCTCAGTTGGTCTGCGTGCCTCCTCCAGAGGAGGCCGGTGTTAGTCTCGACCCGGTACGATACTGGCCCCGTCTGTTCTACAACCTTCCCTGGTACCCAGGCCGGCCCTGCGCTGGAATAGTTCCTGCAGTGAACAGGGTCCCCGGCGGCGAAACCTTTCGAGACTGCCAACCCTATGTTTCTCCCTTTATCCTCGACCCTCGTCGGGTCTAGCCTAGACAGGATCGTGGTCAATTTTCGCCGCATCAAGAGCTCCGCCGGCGAGTAGCCTGACGCTAAAGGGGTCACCCTATACGCTAAAAGGAACTGGCATACCTGGTGATTCAGGTCCCCCGGGCCCATGCGCCGCAGCGCGTCCTTTGTTGTACGCACTAGGCGTTCCACTTGGCCATTCGTGGCCGGGTGAAACGGTGCGGATGTGACATGCCGAATGGCGTTTGCCTCCATGAATGCTCCGAACTCAGCGGAGGTGAAACAACTAGCGTTATCGCTGACTAAAGTGTCGGGTAAACCGAACGTGGAAAAGACTCTCCTTAGCCGGCTAATTGTCGTGGCGGAGGACGTGCTCTTTACTGGGATAACCTCCAGCCACTTGGAGAACGCATCTACCACCAGGAGAAACATGGTTCCTCGGAACGGGCCAGCGAAATCCACGTGCACCCTGGACCACGGCCCCCTTGCCGTGTCCCACTCCCTATGCGGCAGACGGGCCGCCTCAGGTCGGGATTCCTGGCAAGCCTCGCAAGTGCCGACCATGTGCTCAATGTCCGCGTCCAGCTGCGGCCACCAGAAGTAACTCCGGGCTAGCGCCTTTGAACGAACTATGCCCGGGTGGCTGACGTGCAGCAGTTCGAGCACCCTCGTCCGCAGGGGCGCAGGGACCACCACCCGTTGGCCCCACAGAAGGCACCCCCTCTCTAGGGACAACTCAAGCTTTTTCCTAAAGAATGGGTCGAACTCTGTACTCGGGGACGAAGCCGGCCACCCCTTCTGCACCCACGCACTGACTTTCTCCAGCGTCCTGTCCTTGCCCGTCGCCCTAGCAATGTCGGCTGGTACTAGTGGGGGTGCGTCTAAAACCTCAATTAGCAACACCTGGCGGTCTCTTTCTGCTCTCGCCTTTTGGTCCGCCGACAAGGGCAGAGGGGATCTCGAGAGCGCATCAGCATGGCTGATCTCCTTTCCGGGCCTGTACTCCAACTCATGTTGGTACGCGTTGAGAAAAATAGCCCATCGCAGCATCCTCGGGGACAGGATCTGTGGCGTGGGCTTGCTTGCCGTGAAAATTCCTAACAGCGGCTTGTGATCGGTCACGATTTTGAACGGGCGGCCATACAAAAAATCGTGAAATTTTTTGGTCCCCGCTACTATTGCTAACGCTTCTCTGTCGGTTTGTGCGTAATTTCGCTCCGCTTGGGACAGGGACCTTGAGTAAAACGCAACCGGGGCCTCCCTTCCGTCCTCCAACACGTGGCAAAGCACCGCCCCCACCCCCACTGGGGATGCATCACAGACTAGGACCACTGGCCGTTTGGGGTCGAAATGCGTCAGGATTGCTTCAGATGTTAGGAGTTGCTTTAGCTCCTTGAACGCCCTCTCGTGCTCGTCACCCCACATCCATGGCTCCTCCTTTTTAAGTAACCGATGGAGCGGTTCGGCCACGGACGCCTTCCGCGGGAGGAATGTATGGTAAAAATTGAGGAGCCCCAGGAAAGACTGCAGCTCGGTTTTGGATGTGGGGCGAGGGGCCTTTTTAATGGCTGCTACTTTGGATGTAGACGGCTTAATCCCCTCGGGTGTGATCCGGAAACCTAAAAACTCGACCTCGGTCTCGAAAAAAACACATTTGTCCTTCCTCAATCTCAGCCCCGCTTTCTCGAACACGGTCAGTACTTTGTCCAACCTTTCCGCCAGTTCAGCCTCACTCCCCCCTGTTATCAACACGTCATCAAAATAAGGCAACACCCCCTCCAGGCCCTTTAGGAGGCGTTCCACGAGCGATTGAAAAAGGCCGGGTGCCGAGTTCACGCCGAACTGTAACCGCGACACCTGGAACGCTCCCTTATGTGTAACTATCGTTTGTGCCACGGCCGTAGCGGGGGTCACTGGAAGTTGCTGATAGGCTTGTGCCAAATCGAGTTTAGCGAAACACTTTCCCCCATTTAGTCTGGCCAAAAGGTGGCTGATCACCGGCACCGGGTATGCATTAGGGCGGATCGCCTTATTAATTGTACACTTATAATCAGCGCAAATGCGCACCTCCCCGTTAGCCTTTAGAGCCGTTACAATTGGAGTTTCCCACTCCGCGGAGTCAACAGGAATAAGAATCCCCTGGCCCACCAGTTTGTCCAGTTCCGCCTCTATCTTGTCCTTGAGTGCAAACGGCACCCTGCGTGGTTTGAGTCTTATCGGGCGGACCTCCGGGTCTATGTCGAAAGCTACAGGGGGTCCCTTGAACCTTCCGAGTCCTTTCTTAAAAACGGCGGGATGCGCATCGCAAACCGCTTGTATTGGGTCCCCCCCCACGGTATGCACCCCCCCTATGAACAAACCTAAGGGCTGAAACCACTGTGTCCCTAGGAGGCTACAGCTTCCCCCTTTGAGGACAACTAGGGGCAGTTCCGCAGAATGTCTCTTAAACTTGACCCGAAATTTCCCGACCCCCAACACCGGAATGCTGTTTCCCTGAACGTCCCGTAGCGTGGACCTCAGCGCTTTAAGCTTGGGCCGCACGTGGGGGTCGATTTTCAGGAACTCTTTCTGGGGAATTATGGAATAGGAGGACCCCGAGTCAATTTCCATCCTAATAGGGGCCCCTTGTACTAATACCTCAACGTAGTAATGGGACTGTCCCGCGGACACGCTGAACACTGAGGCGTCGTCCTCGCTGCCATCCGAGACGCGGCCCACGCCGTCCTGCTTCCTTGTGGTCTGGGCGCCATCTTTGGGCCTCGCTGGACGGTCCGGTCTGGCTGCGCGGTCTTGTGACTGCCTCCGGCCCTCTTTCCTCTTTCTGCACGCCTTGGCGATGTGCCCCCGACGGCCGCAGGTGTAACACTCGGCCTTCCTGAACGGGCATCTCGCGCGCTCGTGGGCCGCTCCGCAACCCTCGCAGCGTCGACCACCCTTCCGGACCTTCTGGACCTCCTCGCCGTCGCTGCCTTCCGTAGACGACTTTGAGGCCCGTCGAGTCGCGTGCACCGACTGTCCGGTCTTCCCGTGCACCGAATTGTCCGCCTTGCCGGCTCTAGGACGCCACTCACGCCACTGGTGCATCTCGTCCACTCCGGCATTCGTGGACTCTGCGGCTTCCGCGGCCTCTATGACCTCTGCCAGCGTGGGTGGCGGCTCCTTATTCATCAAGCTGCGCTGTACCTCCTTGTCTTTCAGGCCACACAGCACGCCGTCCCTGAGGACCAACTCCAGGATATCGCCCCATTTACAGGGGGCGGCGGCTATCCTCATGGCGGCCACGAATGCCTCAACCGACTCATCCGGCGCTTGGACTCGCCTCCAAAACGCGCTCCGAGCGGGAAACATTGCCCTCGAGGGGCAGAACCGCTCTCGCAGCAGTTGCATGATGTCGCTAGCCTTAAAGTCGCTCACCTTCTTCGGAGCGATTATGCCCACCAGCGTCCGCTTGGTTTCCATCCCGAGCATTCTGGTGAGGATGGCCCTCTTTCTCTCCTCGTCTTCTCCTTTGACTCTGAGTTCCACCAGGGCTGCCTGGAAATCCATCTCAAGCAGCTCCCAGTCTTGCGGTTTGGTGATGTTGAAACCGCTCTGTGCCCTGGCTGTTCCGTGGGGATCCATCATCCCACCTTCGTCGCCAATTTAGTGTATGCAAACCAAGACACAGGACACAGCCTCGGGCTGGGTTAACTCAGGTTTATTGCATCGTGGGCAGAGGGAACATGAGGTAATGGCGGATCGATAGCTCTTTATATACAGCAGTAACACATTTGAACGTGGTGCCATGGTAGCCCATTGGCTACTGTCTGCGTGACGTCATTGCAGGTCACGCCCTTCTTGTCCAGGTGTAGGTGGTGGCGGGAAAACTTCCCGCGCTGTTGCCTTTGATGAGTTTGGACCAAGAGAGCTTGGACGCTCGCTGCTGCCAGCTGGTGGTCATTAGCTCGCGTCCTATTACAGGGTTTATATGATACAGCTGAAGGTTACATTGTTGCTATAGGTAAGGTTACATTGGCTCAGATACATTTCAAACCGTGTGTACAATAAAACCAACAGAACACAACACAAAGGCCTATAAAAGTAAAGGTTGCCCTTGCTGGAAAGCCATTCGTATCTGATTTTAGGGTCCAGTGCTCATCTCCGTTTACAGCCAAAGAGTACTGTATGTGTCTGTAGACGTTCCCATGGTCATGTGGCAAGCATGACAAGGTGTCAGGGTGCACAGAACACTATTATCTTTTGCACTGAAACCATACCTATTTATCTACTTGCAATTTCTTGCTTTCGAACTGCTCGGTTAGCAGGAGATGGGACAGACGACTGGAGCTCACAGCATCATAAATAAAGGAAGATTAAAAAATACTTTAATAGACCCTACATGACTGTAGGAGTGAATGTGTGTGTGTTTGTGTCTGTAGGCATTCAGAATTGTACAGTGTGTTCCTATAAATTTGGAGGAAACATGGACTACAAATCCCATTCATTCATTGAAACGCTGCAAATATGAAAATCGTTCCTGGAATTTGCTTCTGGTTTCCCCCCTCACAATAAAATACTACAGATTTCTTTGAATGATACTCAGGCTTCTGCAATGATAAATACAGCAGGCTTTTGTTTTTTTAATAATTAAAAAGGTGCTTCTGCCTTAGAATGGACGACCTACATTTATCTTACCCTGTCATGAGCCTGAAGATTTTATGAGAACCATAAAGCTGAGATAAGGGTTTCTTATTCTTCTTTTTTACATCAGAAAAACAGATGTTTGTTCATCACAAGTGTAGTTATTTTCTTCCTTTAGATGCTGCATCAGGATCATCGGAGATTCATTTGTTTTTGTTTTTTCTGAAGTGTCACAGAGAAGAAGAATCGAAAACTCAGAGAATGGCAGCAGAAGGGAGAGAAAATATCTTGAAAATAAATGATGATGCCCACACAGATCTCTGCCATCCAAGAAATGGATCTCTTCTAAAAGTCCAATGATGACCATTTATATGCAATGTGTAACCACTGCTCAATTCTTGGTATCACTAGCTGTGATTCCAGAGCAAAGTTGATTAGTTGTACAATCAACAAGTGACTCTCCAGCTAACATTCTTCATCTCATTCTAAATCCCCTTGAAATAATAGTTATAGGCTAGGCATGCCAGGTATCTAATTCTATTTTGAAGTCCTCCTCCTTCTTCATGTGCTGCATCTAATTCCAAATATTGACTATCATCATAGCCATCTGTCATGATGGTCTTGGGTACTTGGGCAATGCCCCTGGAAAATGTATTGCTCTAACATGGCCAACTTTTACATGAGCCCAGCCAGCTGTGTAATTGTATTAAAAATGGCTAAAGGAACATCGAAACCACGGGTCTCAGATCCCTGTGAACCATCAGACCCTGCTACAGTAGTGGTAGGATTTCCCAATAGCGAGAGGCTGCTAAAATATTGTCGAAGATGATGCTTTGATCCACCACATCAAACTAGACAAGTGAAGTATGGATCAACCAAGTAACCAAGTAAGTATTATTGTCTGGTTATCCTTGGAACAATATAATAATTCAGTGACCTTCCATTTGCCTTCTTCTTTTTTTTAAAATTAATTTTAATTTTTCACACATAACAAAAAAAAAGAGAATTATTCAATTAAAATACATACAAAAATATCACCTTATAATCTCTATTGGTATGCAAACTTACATGTACTATATTAATAAATGACAAAAAACCTCCTACTTATTATTTTAATACAATTCCATCTTACCCCCACCCTTCCATTACCATTTTTAATTCTATGGAATTTATAATTTCCAAATTAATCCTTAACCCATGTTAATTATTACAACCACATACTATTAAGTCCCATTAAGTTATACCATGCAACCAATAACTGAATAATATTCAACAGTAATACAATAATCATCCAGTGTATTTACAATATCATGAGTCTGTGGCATATTACATTTATTTTTACCATTTCCAAAAACTTATTTGATCAAGTACCGGACTGCTCCCCTTTCTCCCTTCAAAGAGTAATCCACAAATGGTTGCCAGATTTTCCAAAATCTATTTTCTTTAATTTTACCCTTATATTTATTTATCTCCCATGTTAATTTATCATTCAATGCAAGATCCCACATCTCTTTATACTATTCATCAATTTTTAAAATTATGTCTGTTTTCCAGTTTCTTGTAACACACTGTCTCCCAGTAATCAACATTATAGATATTAATTCTTTTTTATCCTCGTTTAACTTCAAATTTTCCACATCTGTTATCAACATTGTACTTGACTCCAGTTTAATTCCGAACCCCATTATATCACAAATCTCTTTCTCAATTTTTCTCCAGAAGTTATTTACCACGTTACATTTCCACCACATATGTTCATACTTTCCCAGAGATTGTTTACACCTCCTACAATCTTACTTTTAGCGTTATCCATTTGATGTAATCTCATTGGAGTCAAGTACCATTTCCACAGTATTTTGAAATTATGTTCTTTTATTCTAACAGACATAGTTCTCATAAACCTTTTCTTCCATTTGCCTTTCCAAATCTTTTCTGGTATTTCTATATTCAAATTCTGTTCCCAATTTAACCTCATCGTTTCTTGTGGATTACCATCCTTATTTAATATTCTATATATTTTACTTACTATACCCTTAATTCCATTATCACCTTTTCTTATCTTTAATATCAATTCCTCAAATTCGGGTTTTTCTCTATCTAAACTAGTTTCCCTCAAATATCTGCCATTCCATTTGTTTACCAAGGCTGTCTGAAACCAATTCAAATTCAACTGTGCATAAACTTCTATTTTCCTTTCACTATCCTTACAGGGTTGGATCCAATCCTTCAACAGGAAAACATCATTTCTTATCAATACTTCTTTCACTCTTTTATCCAATTTTATTGGGAAATTTTTAATATCCTCTATTTCTATTACTGGAGATATACTAGGGCATAAATCCTTATTAATCCTATTCTATACTGCCAACATTGTCTTCATCATTTTATTTTTAATCTGCATCTCCCCCCCGTGTGTTGCATAGAAATATCCCTTTGCCCTCTTGATTTAACTCTTTCATCTCAATTTCTTCCCATAATACCCTTTCCCTCATTAAAATCTTCAAAATATTTTTAACTTGAAGTGCCCTATAATAGTTTTTCAGATTAGGTAAACCCAATCCTCCCTCTTTTTGAGATAAATAACAAAGGGTCTTTACTATTCTAGGTCCCCCCCCCCGGTTACAATAATTATTAAATATAACTTGAAACTCCTTAATTTCCTTATCATTTAATTGAACCAGTAATGCGTCAAATAAAAAATTTATTCTAGGCAACAATGTCATTTTACATAGTGCTATCCTGCCAAACCAGGACAGCTTTATTTTTTTTAATTGTTCTATTTTATGCTTAATTTCCTTTTTTTGTTTTTCATAATTCAATCTCTTAAAATCATCAAATTTATTTGAAATATTTATTCTCAAATACTTCAAACTATTTTAAACTTGTATTTTGTATTTATACTTGTATTTATACTTTATTTCATCTTGCTCCTCCTTATGAATATTACAAAATATCATTTCAGATTTGTCCCAATTTATTCTCAATCCTGTCATCTCTTCAAACTCCTCTAAATGTCTTTGTATCTTTTCTAGTGCATTCCTAGGATGCTTTACAATTACCAATGTGTCATTGGCATAAAGGCTTATCTTATTCCCTAATATTTCTTCAATATCCTTATCCTCTCTTATAATATTTGCTAATAATTCCATCGCCATAATAAACAAAATTGGAGATAATGGGCAGCCCTGTCTTGTTCCTGCTTCTAATATAATTTCATCTGTATGTTCATCATTCACCTTAACATTAGCAATACCATATTGATACAATTGTTCTATCATTCTAATAAATCTTTCCCCAAATCTGAGAGATTTAATTATTTTGCTAATAGTTACCCATTGCAATGAATCAAATGCTTTAAATATATCTAATGATAATAATCCGACTTTCTGTTTAGTTTGTCCAACCATATCGATCATGTCTAAAACTCACCTTGTCAAATCCGACATATGTCTCCCTTTCAAAAAACCCGCCTGATCATTATTTATATAATTGCCTATAAAACCATTTAATCTATTAGCCATAATTGATGTGAATATCTTGGTGTCTTGATTTATCTGAGAGATGGGCCGATATGACTCCACATTTTCTAAATCCTTTCCAGGTTTTGGCAGTAAAACAATTGTTGTTCTATACCATGATGTCAGAAACTTTCCCCCATCCAATATATAATTAAACAACTTCAACAATCTTGGAACCACACTATCTTTAAACTCTTTATAGAACTCTGCTGGAAGTCCATCATCCCCTGGGGATTTATTCAACTTCAAATTGTCTATCGTATCTTTTATCTCTTTTTCATTTATTCTTTTTTCCATTCTAATTTTATGTTCTTGATTTATCTTATTTCGAAAATGCTTCTCCAATTGTTCCCTCAACCTTTCCAAATTTATATCTTTTTTGTATATAATTCCTGATAAAAAGTTTTGACTGTTTTAAGCTTATCTTTAATTTTATTACATCTCATGCCATTTTTATCTATCAAAACTCCTATCTCTCTTTTACTCCTCTTTTCTTTTACTGCTCTTGCTAATAATTTTGAGCTTCTATTACTGTCAGTGATGGGCACCAATTTTTTTTACTACAACGCCGTGGCCGTAGCCTAACCGGTGGGCATGGCCTAACCGGTGGGCGTGGCCTAACTGGTGGGTGTGGCCTAATCGGTGGGCATGTGACTGGGTGGCCAATCTAGTCATGCCTGCCACATAGCCCATGAAAACATCTGCAAACACAGACAATACTGGCTCTTTGGCTGTAAATGGAGATGAGCACTGCACCCTAGAGTCAGATACGACTGGCTTTTGAGCAAGGGCAACCTTTACCTTTACCTATTGTTAGATCCAAAGCTGCCAGTCATATCTCACTCTATGGTTCAGTGCTCATCTATTTATAGCCAAAGAGTTAGCACTGTCTATTTGTAGATGTTTCTGTGGACATGTGGCAGGCATGACTAGACACCAGAATGTTATTACCTTTCCCACCGAAGTTCTTTGGAATTATTATATTGTGAAAAACCGCATTGTTGCTTTAAGAATGTTCAGTGTTCCCTAGCATGATTACACCTGGTCATGGTAGAGTGAGAATATAAGCAGTCTTTCTGACTGCCTTAATAACGTCTAAGGCTAACAGAACTCTACCATAAAGCCTGACGCGAATAAAATAAAGAATAATTACATTTTTATTGATATTACACTTTGAGGTAAGCTCATTTATTCGATTGTAACATGCTTGCAAGAATGTATAAAATGTATATATATGTGTGTATATAATAGCTTCTTAACTGTATTCAATAACTGTGTCTTTAATATTGTTTCTACACTATTGTAAATATCGTTATGTTGTATTATTGTAGAAAACCAGTGGAAGATTTTTGAAAAGCTGTAAACCGGGGAGCTTCGTTTTCTCTCAGCCAGTGAGGCATTTATTTTTCTGCAGTAAAGATTTTCTTGTTGGATGGAATTTCGTCTTCGTCTTTGAGCCTCCTTAATAGGCTTCAGGTGCCGCTCGGGTGGTGGTGGTGGAGGTGGTGGCGTGTGCGCGCCTGGCCCTGGGGGAAGGGGAGGGGGAGCTGATGTCATGTGCGGTGCCACCCAGAGCAGTTCGCCTGCCCACCCTGCACCCCCGCCGCCGCTCCATGACTCCTTCTAGCAGCAGCAACAACTTTCGCGATGCCTAGACCTAGTCCTGCAGGAAGAGAACTTCCTGCAGGATGTTTGTCTGACTCTGGGCATTGCAAGAGTCGCCCTGCTTGCGCCATGCTGCCTAGACACCTCTCACAATGCCCAGACAGACATCCTGCAGGAAGTTCTCTTCCTGCAAGACTAGGTCCAGGCACCGTGAAAGTTGTTGCTGCTGCTAGAAGGAGGCAAGGAGTGGTGGTGCCGGGGGTGCGGGGCAGGCAGGCGAGCTCTTCTGGGTGGCACATGATGTCAGCTCCCCCTCCCCTTCCCCCAGGGCCAGGTGCACACATGCTGCTACCTCCACCACCACCCAAGCGGCACCCACAGCCTATTAAGGAGACAGCAGCAGCCGCTCTGGAGGAGAAGGAATAGCCGAAGCCAATGCTGTGGGTCACCCGTTCTCCCGGGAAGAGGGGGTGGGGTGGGGTGGGGAGGGGGTGTGGCCAGCCAGGTCTGCTACCAGTCCGCTCAGTCCAGGGTAGACCGGTTGATGCCCAGCACTGATTACTGTATTCAAAATATTCCCTCTTTAAATATCGTATATTCTTTTTTCACTTTTTGTATATCCTTCCCTACCAATTCTGTCTTTAGCCTTTGCATCCTATAAAAGACCATCTTATTGTTGGTTTTTGAATGCTCCTCTTGTAATAATTTAATTTCCTTTTCTATTTCTTCATTTTTGTCTCTAAATTGCTTATTTTTAATACTAGCCAATTTGATACATTCCCTTCTAAACACTGACTTCATGGCATCCCATACCACACTATAATTAACTTCTCCTGTATCATTCCAATCTCAACATTCATTCCATTTTTCCATTATCTGTTCTTTACTCCTGCTGTCTTGAAACAATTTATCATCATATCTCCAATTTTTCCTAGTCTTCCTTTTCCCTTCAACTTTTAAGTCCAACTAGAACTTTGCATGATCTGACTCTTTAAAGATTCCGACTTCTACATCCTCTAAATTTTTGATCATATTTTCTGTAACAAATATGTAATCAATTCTCGAATATCTATTACGAACCTGTGAAAAATAAGTATAAACTCTCTCTGACCCTTTAAGCTCCCTCCAGACATCCTTCAGACCTAATTGTTTCATCCATTTATCTAAAATTCTCATTTTAGCACCTCTTCCAACTCCTGATATATTTGTACTGTCCTCGGGAGCCCTTATTAAATAATAATCTCCTGCTATAATCATATTCATTATTCTTTCCTTTTCAAATAATACCATACACTTTATCTAAAAACTCTTGTTGTTGATCATTTGGAGCATATACATTTACTAACATTATTTCCTCATCATCAATCTTCCCTTTAACAATTAAATATCTGCCTTCCGGATTGGATATACTATTTGTCATCTCGAAACCCAATCTCTTTGAAATCAAAATCGCCACCCCTCTTGCCTTTGAAGTTTCATATGCCTTTTCATAAAACTGCATCCATCCCAGAAATATCTTTTTAGTATCTTCAGATTTTTGATGAGTTTCCTGGAGAAAGACTACATCTGGCCTATCTTTCCTCAAGGCTGATTCTAGTCGTCTCCTCTTCACTTGACAGCTGGTACCTTTCACATTCCATGTCAATACTTTAATAACCCCCATACCTTAATAGTAACCATCTTTTATATATTCCGCAAACTGCTAGAAGTGCAAAACCCCTCACCCAACACCCATTATATTAAAAAAAACATCAAAAAACATTTAATATGCAAAAATTCTACCCTCCCCACTCCTTTTTCCAAAAAGTGGCCCTTGACAATCAAAGAGGGGAGGGGGGAGCATGCAAGATGTGCATGTCAACTAATGCTCTAGCACGCTATCCTCAGTTTATAAGTAAAAGCAGGAAAAAAACTTTTTTCTTTTTAAAAAATATATATTTCCTCTACCATTTGTTCCACCATAATCCCTATTTATATCTCATTACCTCACCCATCATCTGCCAATGACTGTACCTCTGGTGCAACATCTGTTCCTCCTGTAGCCCCCCGCTCTTGATCACTTCCATATTCCCTTTGAATCCTCCCTGTTTCAATCAAAGCCTTCCTTAATGCCCTCCACTCTCGAGATGACGTCTTGACCAATCCAATTTGACACAAGTAATCCAGCGGATCTATTTCAGCATCCATCATGTGTATTTTTTTATCATAAAAAATCTTAACTGTTGGGGGAATCTCCAATGATAATCAATCGATTGCTCTCTAAGCAATTTCATCACAGGATTCATCTTATAATGCCATGCCCTTTCATCAACTGATATATCGTTATAGATTTCAACATCACATCCATCAATTTTTAAAATGCCAGACCCAGCCTGTTTTATAAATGCCATCACCTTCAATTTATTTGCCCAATTTGCAAATTTTACTAAAACATTTATTTGAATTTTTTTACCCTTCCTTGCCCCCAATCTAAAAACACTTGCAAAATCTTTCCCCATCATCAAATGATTTAACCAATAAACATTTCTTTCCTTCAGCTTGTCTGGCGTTTTTTCCACCAAATTACGAATCACCATGTTTTGTTTCCTCATCACCTCTTCCACCATATCTAATCTTTCCCCCTGTGATTCAACTTTTAATTTAACTTCTTTTTGTTCCTCATGCAACCCTCTCATATCATCTTGCATCAATTTTATATCAGTTTGCACCATACTCAAAACTTTATCCATTTTCTGATAATTAGCCTCAACTTTTGTGGATAAATCATTAAACTGTGAGACCAGCTTTTTTTGACTTTCCATTATCTCCTCCTTATCCTTTACCCTCTCTTCTTTAATTTCACAAAAAGCCTTCGTATTTGCCTCCTCCATCCTATCAAATTTCTTAAACAATTTCCCCAACTCCACCATTATTTGTATTTGATCTATGGGTTCATGTTCTGTTCCTCTAGCTGGAGGTGCCTCCATCAAAGCAGATTTATCTTTCTTCTCCTCCTTTCTTGAATCAGTCCTCTTAGGCTTTACCACCTCCTCTTCCTTCCTCTTTTCCATTTTTTCAATAATGTTCTCAAATAATACTTTTAAAAGCTGAACCCCTTTGTTGCCAATAAAATCCTGCTCCTGATGATATTCCAGATTTGTGTCCCGTTGTAGATCCAAATATAGTCTGCTCTCGTAATAGTCTGGACAATCACTGTAGCTTTACTGTAGTTAAACAGTTACACTCCAGATGCCAAATTGTATCCAACAAACATAAACACAGTTATAAATTTCCTGGAACTGTATATCCAAAGGAGAATAGGCAAAAACCTCTGCTGAACCCAAAAAAATCTAGCCCAAAACAAATTGCAGCTCCAACCGAGGGCCAGGGAAAGGATCCTTATCCAGGCTATGACGATCCAAATAGTAAGAGGAAAAAACAAAAACCACTTTCACTCCAAAGAGCCAAACTACAGAACAGTTTCAAAACAGTTTCAAAATAAAGAGAAGGGCACAACTTCTTTGCAGAGAAAAAAAATTAAAGGAGAAAAGACAAAACAAAGTATTGTACTGTTGCGGCCCCCAGGAACCTCCAAGGCCAATCTCCTCCCACTCCTCCACAGCCCGAGCATGCAAACACCATCAGTCTTTAAATCCTTCTTTTATCGCAAACTTTCTTTCTTCTTCCTTCTTTTATCGTTCTCCCCTGACTTCCTTCTCTTCAACACTCACACACCAGTTCCAAATCCTCCTCCTTCAATCTTCACCCCTTTCAGCAACTTTCTCTTAGCGTTCTCTCAACTTTCGATTTCTTCTCCAGCCGCCATTAGCCATCCACCACACTCCCTCTTTCATTCTCTTTCATTCTCTATCCACTTCCTCCCTCCTTCACAACTTGTCTTTCCTTCACCGGGCTTTCCAACTCCTTCAATCGCCTCGATCCACAGGTCCCACCAGCCGCCACAGCTAAAATTTGTCTCCCTTCTCAGTCTCTCTTGTTCTTACCATCTCTCTTCTTCCTAGAAGTCCCGTCTGCTCACGGCCTGGCTTGCTCGACCATGGCTTTTGCTGCCTGCCTTGCCCACTGCTGCCGCTCCGTGAACTCTGACTCCCTCTCACACAAAAAAAAAACTTTTAAAAAGGGACTTTTAGCTGAGCAGGCTCTTTCACCACTTTCCAGTGAGTTTTTCACTTTTAATCCGCTTTCATAACCACATTATATTGTGCGAGCAAAAAAAGTGTGTGTTACACCATCGCCATTTTAGCCACACACCCTTCCATTTGCCTTCTACATTGCAGCGTGACACCCATAGTACCACTGATCCAGTTCCATGAGTCACTTTCTGTTTCTGAGCCCTTTTGGTACACAAAGTTCTCAACACCCCCCAGGCCAGGATGGAAAAAGATGCTTCCCTCCATCAAGATGGATTCAAGTGGGATTTAATCCATTTGGAGACCATTACCCTTCCCTGTGGACTTCAGCACCCAGCACATTTAGTCCTCAGGTTGGTCAGGATAATTAACTACTGCCTGATGAACACTTTTGAGCCACTGGCAATATAGTCTATTCTATTAACATAGTAGAATAACCTAGCCAGATAGTAGAATAACCAAGTCCATTCTTCTCTGGTGGGAGAAGAATGGACTCAGTTGTAGGGAGTTTGGGGCTGGCGGCTTCAAAACCGCTGCCCCACCAATGCCAGGGTCACTGGACACTCCCTGCCTCCCTCCTCCTGGCCGGACCGGCGGGAGAAGAATGGACTCAGCTGCAGGGAGTTTGGGGCTGACGACTTCAAAACCGCTGACCCGCCAACGCCGCGGCCATTGGAGACTCCCTCCCTCCTCCCACCACTTTCCAGACTCTCACCACATATCAGTGTCTGCACCTGCGGACACTGTCCCATCCCCCTGGCCCCCTAGAGGATAAAGAGGGACTCCCGCCACATTCCGGACTCTTGCCACATCTCCCCGTCACCCTCATGGGTATAGAAGCGGTCGTTGGCCAGGACTTAAAAGACCATAGAGGCGGCTGAACTTTTGCCGTTGCCTCTGGTTTTTCCTGCAGGGTGGAGAGGCTATGATGTTCTTGTAGTTAATAAGATGTTATTGGACTTTACTGTATTTTTATTTGTCATTGTGTTTTGTATTTTGCTGCTGTATGTTTTGTATTATTGTATTGATCTGCTGTAAACTGCCCTGAGTCGGCGTAGGCTGAATAGGGTGGGATATAAATAAAACCTATCTATCTATTTATCTAAACTGGCAGGTTTTGACCCTTAACTAGGCCAAGCTCCACCTAAGTGTCCTGCTCAGAATGAAAGCTCACAGTTAGCTGTCACCATCATCAAATGAAACTCATATCCGAGAGTGCATTTTCCCCCCAGAAGCAGGAAAAATGTCATTGGTGTGATTTTGTTTAAGGTGGATCCCAGCCTGCCGTGTATAAGAACATAAGAACATAAGAACAGCCTTGCTGGAACAGGCCACTGCCCATCCAGTCCAGCATTCTGTCTCACACAGTGGCTCACCATTTGCTTCAGGGTATTATTCCCAAGGAGATGCCTTCACCTGCTTAGGATTCCCTGGAAATGGCATTGAGAGATATCCTGTCTATCACTCCAACCCAGAGGTTGTCCTTGGGTATCACCACTTCTTTTGGCAGGGAGTTCCATAGACCAGTGATCCTCTGGGTGAAAAAGTACTTTCTCTTATTTGTTTGAGAACTAGTACCCAAAAATTTCATGGAGTGCCCCCTAGTTCCAGTGTTGCAATAGGGAAAACAGTTTTTTCCTTATCTACTTTGTCCACACCATGCATGATTTTATAAACTTCAATCATGTCACCACTTAGACGCCGTCGTTCAAGAGTGAAGAAGCCCAACCGTTGTAGCCTCAGATGGTAAGGAAGGTGTTCCAGTCCCCTGATCATTCTGGTTGCCCTCCTCTGCACTTTTTCCAGCTCCATAATATCCTTCTGGAGGTATGGTGACCAGAACTGTACTCAGTATTCCAGATGGGGCCTCACCGTAGATTTATAAAGAGGCAAAATGACCCTTGCTGACTTATTTTCTATACCCTTCCTAATGATCCCTAGCATTGAGTTTGCTTTTTTCACTGCTGAGGCACACTTGGTTGACACCTTCATTAAGTTGTCCACCAGGACACCTTTCCTGGTTTGTCGCAGAGAGTTCAGAACCCATCAGTTTATAAATGTAATTGGGGTTTTTTGCCCCAACATGCATCACTCTGCACTTACTAATGTTGAAGCTCATTTGCCACTGTTTTGCCCACTCCCCCAGTGTCAAGAGATCCCTCTGGAGTGAGACATGCAGGATTTGATACCGGGAGTACAATGGACTGCCACAGCCTTGAGGATATTATTAAGGTGCGTCGTCACAGCCAGTCCATCTGCCTCCATGACCGTTGGGAATCAGAGTTCTTCCTCCGCTCATTTTGCCATTGGGCCCAATTTGATGGTTTCCAGTGGCATTTCCTCCACTGAGAGGAACATCACCCCACCTTAAAGGGGCTCACGCGATGTGTTTCGAATATTGTGCCTTTAAGTAATGTAACACTCGAATGAGTGGATATAATAATCATCAGCTGTAACACTGTAACCTTCTGTATCAGGACGCGAGCTAGTGACCACTAGGGGCAATAGCGAGCGCCCAGCTCACATGGTTCCAATTCCCCAAATACCTACAGCGCGGGAAGATTCCCGCCACCACCTCACCTGGACAAGAAGGGCATGACGGGGAACGACGTCACGCAGACAGTAGCCAATGGGCTATTGAGGAGCCACATTCAAATGTATAGCCACAGTATATATTGAGCTGTTCATCCCCCATTACCACATGTTCCCCCGGACCATCATGCAATAAAGATGTGTTAAGCCAACCTTTCGGCTGTTTCTATTGTCTTGGTTCTCATACACTAAATTGGCGATGAAGGTGGGATAATGGATCCCCACGGAATCAAGACAACGCAGGCCGGTTTCAACATCAACAAACCGGAAGAATGGGTGCTGTTCAAGATGGACTTCCAAAGCGCACTGATGGTGTCCGACATCTCAGACGAGGGGAAGAAGATGGCCATTCTCATCAGGATGCTCGGGTTTCCCGCCATGAAGGTATTGGTGGACCTGGTGTCTCCGAAGAAGGTGAACGAAGTGCCGGTCAAGCAGCTCCTGAAAGCGATGCGTGACCATTTCCAGCCCTCGGTTTCAATGTTTTTGGCTCGGGACGCGTTCTGGAAGAGAGTCCAGGCGCCTGGTGAGTCCGTGGCTGCCTTTGTGGCGGCCCTCCGTTTGGCCTCCGGCCCATGCAAGTGGGAGAACCTGGAAATCGCCCTCAGGGACCACATGCTGTGCGGCCTGTGGGACGAGGAGGTTCAGCGAAAGCTGATGAACAAGGAGCTGCCTCCGACGCTGCAAGAGGTCGTGAAGGAGGCGCAGGCGGCGGAAGCCACAAGGGCCGGGGTTAAGGGCTTCAGAGCAAGGCCCCCACAACCCGACAAGGCAGCGGGCGTGGTGCAAGCGGCCAGGCGGGCCCCACACTCCTCCACGGAGAGCAGCGAGGATGAGGACATCCGGAAGGTGCGGAAGGATGGCCGGCGTTGCGATGGCTGCGGGGCGCACCATGACTGCATCAAGTGCCCGTTCAGGAAGGCCGAGTGCCACAACTGCGGGCGCTGAGGCCACATAGCCAAAGTTTGCAGACGGCGGCGCAGAGACCAGAAAGCCTCAACAGACCGCTCACCGAAGAACCAGGAAGGCGTCCGGCCCTCGAGGAAGCAGGACGGCGTGGGCCGCATCTCCGACGACAGCGACGACGACACGGCAGTCCACAGCGTGTCCTTAGGACACCCACGTTATTTTGTTGAGGTACTGGTGCAAGGGGTCCCGTTAAGATGGAGATAGACTCAGGTTCCTCATATTCCATCATTTCCCAGAGGGAGTTTTTGGGAATTTCCCCCAACGTGCGGCCCAAGCTCAAAGCACTGAGGTCTACGCTGCGGGACGTGCAGGGAAATAGCATTCCGGTGTTGGGGTTTGGAAAATTCAAGGTCCAATACAAGCAGCACACCGCGGAACTTCCCCTGGTTGTTCTCAAAGGGGGGAGTTGTTGCCTCCTCGGGACTCAATGGTTTAAGCCCCTGGGTTTGTTCATTGGGGGGGGGGTGCATGCCGTTGGGACTGACCCAATACAGGAGGTGTGTAACGCGCATCCCGAAGTGTTCAAGAAGGGACTCGGAAAATTCAAGGGGCCCCCAGTTGCGTTTGACCTGGATCCGGAGGTCGCCCAATAAGACTCAAACCGCGAAGGGTGCCTTTTGCACTTAAGGACAAAATAGAGACGGAACTGGACAAATTGGTGGGCCAGGGGATCCTTGTTCCTGTTGATTCCGCGGAGTGGGAAATTCCGATTGTAACAGCGCTTAAGGCCAACGGGGAGGTTCGAATATGCGCTGATTACAAATGTACCATTAATAAGGCGATACGCCCAAATGCGTATCCGGTGCCAGTAGTCAGCCACCTGTTGGCCAGGTTACATGGGGGAAAGTGTTTCGCAAAGCTTGACCTGGCGCAGGCTTATCAGCAGCTCTCGGTAACCCCAGCTGCAGCTGCTGCACAGACGATAGTCACTCATAAGGGGGCATTTCAGGTGACGCTCCTGCAGTTTGGCGTGAATTCGGCGCCAGGCATCTTCCAATCGTTAGTGGAAGGGTCTAGTGGAAGGGTCTTGCCATATTTTGACGACGTATTGATAACGGGGGGGGGTGTGTGAGTCAGAATTGGCTGATTGGCTAGACAAAGTGCTGATGGTATTTGAAAAGCCGGGGCTGAAGTTGCGGAAAGACAAATGCATCTTCTTCGCAAAAGAGGTTGAGTTCCTGGGTTTCCGGGTAACCCCTGCAGGCATTAAACCCTCCGAATCAAAGGTGGCTGCCGTTCAAAACGCTCCTCGCCCCACCTACAAGCCCGAATTGCAGTCGTTCCTGGGGCTCTTAAACTTCTACCATTCCTTCCTGCCTAGGAAGGCGTCGGTAGCAGAGCCGCTTCATAAGTTACTAAAAAAGGACGAGGTGTGGAAATGGGGCGAGAGCCAGGAGAGGGCATTCAATGAGCTGAAACAACTCTTATCCTCAGACGCCATATTAACCCAGTTTGACCCCAAGAAACCAGTGGTTCTGGTATGTGATGCATCTCCAGTAGGGGTGGGGGCGGTCCTGTGCCACGTGTTGGAAAACGGGCGGGAGGCCCCGGTGGCGTTCTACTCCAGGTCCATGTCTAAGGCAGAGCGTAACTACGCACAGACATACAGGGAGGCATTAGCGATAATTGCTGGGACGAAGAAGTTCCACGATTTCCTCTATGCCCGCCCCTTTACCATCGTGACTGACCACAAGCCCCTGCTAGGCATTTTTACCGCAGACAAGCCCATGCCACAGATTCTGTCCCCTAGGATGCTCAGGTGGGCCATTTTTTTAAACACGTACCAGAATGCGCTGGTATATCGCCCTGGAAAGGACATAAGCCACGCGGACGCCCTGTCGAGGTCACCCCTCCCCCACACGGGCAGCCACGTGTGCGAGGTGGAACAAGACCACCAAGTGCTCATGATAGAGGTCCTAGATTCACCCCCCGTAGTGCCCGCAGAGATCGCCAAGGCGACGGGCAGGGACAAGACGTTGGCCCTGGTTAGTTCATGGGTGCAGAAAGGGTGGCCAACGTCCTCCCCGGTGGCGGAATTTGCCCTGTTTTTCAGGAAAAAGTTAGAACTGTCCATGGAGAGGGGTTGCCTCCTGTGGGGCCAGCGGGTAGTCGTCCCTGAGTCCCTGAGAGCAAGGGTGCTCAAGCTGCTGCACGTCAGCCACCCTGGAATTGTCCTCTCCAAGGCACTGGCCAGGAACTACTTCTGGTGGCCCCAGTTGGACGCCGATATCGAGCACATGGTGGGCACTTGCGAGAGTTGCCAAAGCTCCCGGCCCGAAGAGGCTCGACTTCCGAACAGGGAATGGGATGCGGCAAAGGGGCCGTGGTCCCGCGTGCACATTGACTTTGCGGGCCCTTTCAGAGGATCGCTTTTTCTCCTCATAGTAGATGCTTATTCCAAATGGTTAGAGGTTATCCCAGTTGCGAACACCTCCTCAGCCACAACAATTAAACAATTGCGCAGGGTGTTCAGTTTGTTCGGTATACACGACACGCTTGTTAGCGATAACGCTAGTTGCTTCACGTCCGCCGAATTCAGGGCATTCACTGACATCAACGCCATCCGGCACATCACCTCCGCGCCCTTCCACCCGGCGATGAATGGCCAGGTAGAACGCCTCGTGCGTACCACCAAAGACGTGCTGAGGCGCATGGGCCCCGGGGATTTAAACCTGCAGTTGTGCCAGTTTTTGCTGGGATATAGGGTGACCCCCCTAGCGTCAGGATACTCGCCCGCAGAGCTCCTAATGTGCAGAAAACTGACTACGGTACTGACCAGGCTAGACCCCACGAGGGTGGAGGACACTGGGAGGAACATCGGGTTAGCGGGCACGAAGAGTTTCGAAATAGGCGCCCCGGTCCATTGCAGAAACTACGCTAGCGCATGGCCAGCCTGGGTTCCGGGCGTAGTCATTGGGCAAACGGGTCCCATGTCGTATTGCGTAGAGACCAGCACAGGTCTACTCTGGAGGCGGCACGCGGACCAACTCCGACGCCGGGTTCCCGGCGACCAGAGCGCAGAAAGCACGAAACAGGATTCAGCGTTAGGATTCTCCCCCACCCGTTCAGCCCAAGGGGGAGGTGAGGGGGGGGGCAGTGGTCCCCACCAAGGAGGGAAGGGAATAAGTTTGTCCCCGCAGATATCCTGCAGGATGCCCCAAAGAGATCCCAGAAGATGAGTTTGAGTTTGAGTTACAAAACCGGGGGGGGGGGGGTTTGGAGTGGTCCCCCACCCATCCAGGCGAGAAGCTGGGTTTTTCGTTAGCCCCCAGTGCCCCTGGTTTTCCCACAATGGAGTTTACCCCTACCCCGAAAACCGCAGACCTGCGACGAGTCGCTAACGAGTCTCCTTCTCCCATTGCAGGACAAGAGACCAGGGAACAGAGAAGTGATAGCGCCCCCGGGACAAGCCAGCCTTGCGCCCAAAACGCGCTTGCAATAAACCATATTGGATGAGAGACTTCGTCTCATCCTAGGGGGGAGGGATGTTGTGTTTGGAATATTGTGCCTTTAAGTAATGTAACACTCAAATGAGTGGATATAATAATCATCAGCTGTAACACTGTAACCTTCTGTATCAGGACGCGAGCTAGTGACCACTAGGGGCAATAGCGAGCGCCCAGCTCACATGGTTCCAATTCCCCAAATACCTACAGCGCGGGAAGATTCCCGCCACCACCTCACCTGGACAAGAAGGGCGTGACGGGGAATGACGTCACGCAGACAGTAGCCAATGGGCTATCGAGGAGCCACATTCAAATGTATAGCCACAGTATATATTGAGCTGTTCATACGCCATTACCACATGTTCCCCCGGACCATCATGCAATAAAGATGTGTTAAGCCAACCTTTCGGCTGTTTCTATTGTCTTGGTTCTCATACACTAAATGCACCCATACTCATTGGCCCCTTTAGGAAGTCAGGTTAGTTAACCGCCACCTGACGCTTGGCGATGAGTCACTGGCTGTATGATCTACTCCAGTGATGGTGAACCTGGGCACTCCAGCTGTTCTTGAACTTCAATTTCCAGAAGCCCTGATCAGCAGGAGTGCTGACTTTGGCTTCTGGTAATTGGAGTCCAAGAACACCTGAAGTGCCAAGGTTCTCCATCACAGGTCTACTCCATTACCTTACTGGGATGTCCAGACAGACAGACTCACAGTTAGCACTGAGTTAGGAACAGAACACATGGAGGTAGCTTAGCCTCACAAACCTTCAAAGATTTCCAGGTGCATTTCCCCCTCTGAGATGCATCATATTTAGGTGTTTGTAAGATGCCTGAAAGTTAGGTAGAATTCCCAGAATAGGGAGCTGTGAAAACTGTAGAACAGGAAAAACCAAAAATCCATTCCCTAACTGATGTCATTCTGTGCACGATTCCAAACCTATACCTAGATAAAGCATTGACACATGCAACATTCTCCATTTCTCAGCATCGCTTGAGCACATGGCCATGGGAGAGAAACTGTATCTGCCAGCCTGACCTGTAGATGTCCCCATTCCTCTGTTGACTTTGCTTCTGACAGTCACATTTCCAGTGTGACATCTGCAAAAGGGTAAGTAAGGATGATGAAAATCTCGCTGTTGTTAGGTTTACATTTCAAGTACAAGGGATTTCACACCTCTAGAAACTGGCAACAGAATCGAATGCCCTTTGCCAAGGGAATCTGTAAACTTCCAAGGCCTCTGGTGCATTTTGCAGGCAGAAATGAATGTCAGAAGTATTAGAATGAACAAGTTCTATACTGCTTTTCATGTGTACAAGTCCTGAAGAGTTTACAGTGCTGTAAATGATAAAAGAAGCACCTTACCTACACGGTAAAGAAATTACATTCCAGTGCAGTTTAGTAGGTAAGAAAATGTACATACTGTACAGAATATATATTGAAGGGGAAAAGTGTCTAGTCTACATCTGGTTCAATTGATGGGATGACTTATATAGGTTTCAGAGATAGCACTTACTGCTTTCTTGATGGATTCAAATACAACCAAAGATTCAAAGATTTTCAGAAGGCTGCATCTTGACAGTGCAATTCAAATGTGTGCCAGAAGATTCAAAGGAGCATGCGAGGAAAGTGTGTGTTAACTACAGTCATCTTCTGCACATCAAGGCAGCTCTCTGCAATCGAGAAAAGAATGGGAAGAAGTCTCCACATTGTTCCAAATGATGCTGTCTGCCTGCCAACCTCAATGGCCGAGCTCTGAAATAAATGCTTTTGTATCTCTCTCTCTCTTTTTCTCATTCTCCCTCATTCACAATAGTTTCTGCATCCTTTTACAAGATGGTTCCCTGTTGTGGGAAACATAATGACGTTAATAATAACCTTGCCGACTCAAGGAGATGGGATGTTGTGTTTATATACAGACAGTATGCTTTTTGTTGTTGTTATAGGAAATAATAACGTATATTTAACTTTTCAATAATAAAATAGACAGTAGCAAGTGAATGCTTCCCTGGCTGGCTGGTCCTAAATATAATTTGAAGGAAGGAAGGAAGGAAGGAAGAAAAGGATTAACTTGAAAAGCATATATCCAATGAAAAAGGGTTCCATATTACAAGAAAGGAGCTACTGCATGGGAAATCTCTACCAGATCAAGGATCTTGACAAGTCAACATTCCTGATCATGAGGAGAATTTTCCAGTGTTGCAAATAACCTCCTTTTCAGATTGTCCTTCTCTTGGACTGACTGTGGCTAGATTTTGTTTCCTGCTCATGATTTAAGATGAACACTTTCATGAATGCCTGTATGGGCTGAGAGAGAGAGATTGAGACAGAGAGGAGGAGAGAGAAGAAGAAATGGTGAGACTTAAATAGAAGACAACAAGAATGGTCTTGGAGGATGTTGTGTATTGAATGAAATTGTCCACCATTTTATGTTCTCCTCAGTTTCTAAGTAACGCAAGATTGGGATTCATGCCATTTTACTCCGAGAAGCGCAATTGAGATCAGGTCCTTGATCACCCCACTCTCCGTCAACCAATCCTGTTAAAGCTCGCTAAAATGTATCTTTCTGAACCTGTATATAAGTCGCTGTAGCGCAATTAAAATTGTGTTCTTAACACTGTAATAAAGTTTGTGTTTGGCCCGTATTGCTGGTGGCTGCTCATTATTTCTGGAACACTAAAGAGGACCCTATAGATCAAGAGTGATCAGCATGTGACCCTTAAAGATGTTTCTGGACTGTAACTTCAAACACTCTGTTATCATTGGCTATGCTGGCTAAGGTTGATAGGAATTTCAGTCCGGCAACATCTAAAGCATTATGTATTCTCCATTGGTTGAGAATATATATTGCCCATCTGGATGGCATTCCCTGTTGCCTGCACAAAGAACAGTGAGCAGTTGTTCCCAACCTCTCTACCTTTCCCCACACAGACATCTTTCCATCTATTTGTACTAAGTGGGTGGGACAAGGTTCTCATATAGCGCTCAAGCCCCCAATAGGTGGGAGCTTTGTTGAAGCGTGGGAGCTTGAGTGGTCTAACTAGGCAGCAATGCCCATCTCTTGCCAATCATGTTAGGCCAGGACTAAAATTCACCAAAGCATCCTCCATTGGATCCCTTATGCCAGGTGAAAGTGGAAGGCACACATCATGGTCCACCTAGCCAGCAGGTGACGTGATATCCAAATGGCTAAAAAAAAAAAAAACCACTTGCAGATAGACGTGATTTCCCAGGTTCATTTGCATGTGTGAAATGTCATAACGGAGATGTCTACCATTGTGCAGACTACTCGCTGAATAATGTTACTCCAAGGGTGGGATGAAATCTCTCCAATCAGAAGCTATAATTTTATTTCTTCTGATCCCTCCTTTTTTAAAAGAAGAAGAAGAAGAAGAAGGAAGTTTGGACTTTTGTTTTATATCTGATCACTTCCTTGGAGTCACCAGTTGAATTACACTATCTTTTAATATAGTCCAGGGGTGCCCAAACTACAGCCTGTAGGCCCATGGCTACATTCCATCCAGCCAATGCAGCCCACGCTCCCAGAAATAGAAGTAAAACATGCCGGCGTATGCACAAAATGCTGCCGTAAATGACCCACAGCTGTTGTAGATGCATTTACAACAGCCGCAGGTGAGGTGTATTTATTTGTTTATTTATTCTATTTTATTCTTCTGACTTATATTGCCACCCAACTCTGAAGACTCTGGGCGGCTCACAGAAAATAAAACCGATCACATTTTAAAAACCAATAAAAAACCCATTAAAACTGCCACAAAAATTACTCCTACCCCTACAGAGTAAAAAAGATTAAAAGAGGGAGAGAATAATTTTACTAAATCAGCTAGCAGGCAGGGGTCACCCCATTGCTGGTGCCCCACACCTGCTTTGCCAGCCAGGATTTTAGCCCTTTACTGAAGGACAGCAACTCCGTCTAGAGACGCAGCTCAATTGGCAGGATGTTCCATAGGGCCGGAGCAGACACTATGGAGGCCCTCTTTCTGGTGCTAGAAAGACGAGCCTCCCTAGCAGATGGCACAATGAGAGAGTCTCTCTGGTCCACTCTGGTGGGATGGACAAATGTTCTCGGGGTGATGCAGTCTCTTAAGTATCCTGGCCCACTACTATGTAGGGCTTTAAAGGTAATTACCAGCACCTTGAATTGCACCCAGAGGCATACTGGCAACCAGTGCAGCTCCTGAAGCAGTGGCGAGGCATGGGCATAATGCCCACACCTCACACTACCCGGGCAACCACATTCTGGACCAGTTGCAGCCTCCGAATGGTCATCAAGGGCAGCCCCATGTAGAGCGCATTGCAATTGCACTCTACATGGCAGTGTTATGCACATGCGTGGACGCTGTTTTACTTCCACTTCCGGTGGGAGGAACAATGTGACTGGCCTGTGGTCCAAAATGTTTGGGCACCCCTGATATAGTCCGTCAAGCAGATTTCATCATGGGAAGACCCTATTCCTCCAAATCTGTCTTTTCCCCTCAGTGAACACCAGAAAAATCAAAAGTCAGAGTAGACAATTACCAATGAAGTGAGAAGAAAGGCGGAGGAATCAAATCAGTGTGCCCAAAAGTTAACAGAGGTAGCAGAATCCCATTCCTTTTCTCTCCCTTTTCCATCTGAGTTGGCTGTCTAAAACAGGTGTTCTCAACCTTTTCAAGCTGAGGGCCGGTTCACACTCAGTGAGACAGCTTCGGGGGTCGGATGGCCATTTTGCCCTGCCTGCCATGCCTGGCACTTCCAGGTGTGGCAGAGGCAGTGGGGGTAGTGGTGGGCATCAGCAGATCTGCACCAGTTTGCCAGAACCAGTAGCAGAAATTATAGCTGGCCCCACCCATCCAAGTTTTTAAATAAAGTAGTCCAAATTCAGGTGCAACACAGGGCTTTACCCCTGACCACGGCCACCATACCATGACCACAGTGTGGTAGTAAACTTTTTTGAGCCCACCACTGAGTGGGAGGCCACATGAAATGGTGTCGTGGGCCACATCTGGCCCCCGGGCTGCAGGTTGAGAACCCCTGGGCTAGAAATTTCTTAGAAAGAAAATCAAATCAAATCTTCAGAGGAAGAGATTATAATGTTGTTTCATCTCCTTTGGTTGCTTTCATAAATATCAGGAACTCTGTGATTTTGGCAGCTGCTGGTGACAAATGTAAAAAAGGGTGTTTTGTATCATTATCATCTACTTCAAGAACAACATGTTGGCTTTCCCTCGGCTATGCCAAGACGTTAGCTCAGGATAACTCAATGGAAAGAGATGAATTAAATTGTCCATTCATGGAAGTACAAAGCTTGCTAAAACAATCAATAATTTACTTTTGATGGTGTGGCTTCAGCTTGAATGATAAACAGGTTGAGGCCAGAAGCAAAAAAGATATTCTGAGTTAAGATCCCACTACAAGTGCAAAATTAAACCCAGCCTGGCCATTACTAATAAATAGAAAGGTGAAATCTTGGCACTTAGAAATCATTGTATGTGGAAAAAAAACTGTAGTTCATGAAGAAGACAGAAATCAACACACTCCTCTAGTGTATTATTTTCCTGTAAAGGTCTCCCTTGCTCAAAAGCCATCTCTATTTACAGCCAAGGAGCCAGTGCTGTCAGCATCTGCAGAGATTTCCATGACCATGTTGCAGAAATGACTAGATACCAGAGTGCACGGAACACTATTACTGCTGAAGTGGTACCTATTTATCGACTTGAAATTTCTTGTTTTTGAACTGTTAGGTTGGCAGGAGCTAAGACAGATGATGGATGCTCACCTTCTTTTAAAAGTACTATTTAATCCCTCTGGGAATTTTTGCTGAGATGCGAACCAGCTGTACAACACAGATAGCATGAATGAATTGACTTTTCTGATACTTGCAAAAAAATATATTCATATTCTTCTCATGCAAGCAGAATGCAGTTACAGTGGACCCTCAATTAACAACCTTACTTGGTTCCCCAAGTAGCGTCACTATTCTATAATGTCGTTATTCGAATAACGACAAAAAATCATTATTCGAATAATGACAGTAAAAATACCGTCATTATTCAAATAATGATGTTATTTGAATAACGACAAAAACGTCGTTATTCGAATAATGATGGTATTTTTACCATCATTATTCGAATAACGACGTTTTTGTCGTTATTCCCCGCCCCCCTCTGCAAACTTCAGCAAGAGAATTCTCAGCACTTTGTAAGAACCTAATGTTGAGATTGGAAATATTTTCATGAATTAAAATATTGTTCTTCATCCAGGTCTAGTCCAGATGTGAAACTGTCAAAATGGAGGCACCTTTTGGTGAGTTCATTCTGCAGATCCTTTTGCCTGAATTAGTGTGAGAAAAGTTAGCTGGCAACACAAGGTAGCTATTAACAGGGTATGCCCAATTGTGGTTCAAAAATACCACAATCTTCAAGGAGGCTCTTTCTGTGTACCCTAATATAAATATAAAGATGAGAAACCAAAACCGATAGATTTGACTGTTGCTATCTGCTGCACATACTTAGTGTAAAATAAAACTCAATCTTTCATATACTAGTACAGTGATATCTGTTCTTTTATAGTTCAAATATTTTAGTTCAAATATTTTAATGACACACACACACACACATCTTGAAGTATGACTACATTTCCAGGATTAGACATAAGGAAGTAGATGAAAAGGTTAACACTTGCAAGTCAAGATCAGAGCTTTGGAAGCTGCCGAATCCAATATGGTTCCCCATTGTGGCACTTTCAAAGAAATTGAAAACTCGGCTGTTACAAATCTGGAACTGATGGAAAATATCAGAAAGTTCCTTTTCCCTTTCTAATGCTGACCTTTCTGCTCTACGCCAGCTCAAGTGGCAGCTCATAAAGTGCCTCCAGTCAACCATTAGCTTTTATGATCCTCCCATCTGAGAGAACTACAGAACATTGTTACAGCCTAAAAAGCTCTCTGAATGAGAATGTTTAGTAAAGTCCAGCACAGCAGAACTTAATGTCTAACTGGAGACAAATATTTGCAGGCTGAAAAAGTCCCCACACATGCCTACTGTGGAGCATGGCCAATGATTAAAGAACCCTATAGAGCTACATGGTTCATTTAGAGAGCTTCTCAACAAGCGTGTACGAAAAATTGCATTCAGTTTCAAAAGTGATGAAGCTATTTAAACACGTCATTTGAGAACTCTGGGCTGGAGTCGTTCATTCTTCAGGTGTTTTCTCAAGCAGGGGAGGTAATAGTTTGAAAAGCAGAGGAAGAAGCCCACCAACCAATACCCAAAGATAAAACACAAGCAATGGATTATTATTATTATTATTATTATTATTATTATTATTATTATTATTATTATTATTATTATTATTATTATTATTATTATTATTATTATTATTATTATTATTATTATTATTATTATTATTATTATTATTATTATTATTATTATTATTATTATTATTATTTGTCAGAAATTATTCTGGGTTGAAAGATTTTTGCTGGAGAAACTCTGCACAGACACCCAAATGAGGCTCCTTTCACGTCCCCAGGATCTTTTCCAATCAAAGCGGTCCCTATTTATCTACTTGCAATTTCTTGTTTTCAAACTCCTAGGTTGGCAGGAGCTGGGACAGTGACAGGTGCTCAAGCTGTCATACAGAACCCGAGTCTCAAACTGCTGACTTGCCAGCCTTCCAGCTAACAAGGTGAGCTTCTTAACCACAGAACCACCGCTGCCCCTGTAGCAATGGATTGTAAAAATAAAAGAAGCTAATGACTGATGGAATCGCGTGGCTACATAAATTTGTAACAATACAGAAGCGGTCCAGTTAATTAATCTTGCTGGCATACCATTTGGGAACAAGAACAAATTTTGGATTTTATCAGTGATTTCAAAATAGGATGTGGAAGTACACAGTTGGTCCAAGGGTCAATGATGTACTTAAACTGCATTATAGAGACTGGTGGCTCAGCCAAACCTCAGTGTACGTGAATGACGTGGACTTACATCTGCCCTTCTGGAGACATTCAGTCTTTGTCTGGATCGCTGGTGGCTCTCTTTTGTTTTTATTTCCTCTGTGGGGCTGCGGTGGCTCGGTGGTTAACAAGCTTACCTTGTTAACTGGAAGGCTAGCAAGTCATCAGTTCAAGACCCCGTTACTGCATGACTGATTGACTGCCCACCTCTGTCCCAGCTCTTGGGGACATGAAAGGACCTTCATTTGGGTGTTCCCTGAGCAGAGTTTCTTCCACAAAAATCCTTTCAACCCAGAATAATTTCTGACACAAAATTGTTATATCAAAGAATGCAGCCAAACAGTAAGTATATCCAAAACCACAAAGAACCATTTGAGGCAACAATAAAATATCTTCAATAAACTTGTTGTATGTTTTATTTCTTTGGCAATAAGCTCTTGAAAACAATACAATGCAACACTCTTCAGTAGTCCAAATAAACTGTAAAAACTCAGTTGATCAATTCTCACTGAGAACCAAAATAAATCGTTTTTCTTCTCAAAACAATATTTTTCAAAGTAATATGTACAATAGGGAACATATTTTTGTCCATAGAATCTTCATATAATTTCTTTCAAATAAATTCCCAATGTTACAAAATGCTGTCAAAATCTTTGAAACCTAATCCGGTAATTTGGTTTTTCGGAAAATAATCTTCATCAGAAGTATTTATATTTGTTACTATAATAAAAATGAAAATGCATTAATAGCACCAACATATTCATGAGATTCACAATATATCTAACTCAAAGACTTTATGAACAATAATATGAAAAGCTCTTTACCAATTCTGCGTCAAAAACGGCCTCAATAGCAATTTCTTTTAGTGCCTGTTGACATTAAAAATGATGTTCGAGCCTATTCCTTATATGAGGCACCCAGACCCCATGTGTGTTTAATTAACAAGTTACTGCTCAATTTTAAAGTACTAACTTTAATCTAGCCCTTGAAAGCAAAAACCTGACAAGCAATAAGATCACCACTGCAATCCTGTGTTAATGGAAACTTCACAGATAACATGACAAGTCTATCTCACTGTTCAATCCCCCAGGGGTTAATGATTTCGATCTATGTATAAAGAATGCCTCCTGCTGTAAAAGTACTTTCTCGATATCAACCTTATTGTGCAGTTCAGAACGCACTGTCTCAATAACTACAAATCTAAGTGACTCTTCCCTATGATTTTTCTCTAGAAAATGTTAGACCAAAGGGGCTGACATGATCCTGTTGTGGATATGAGATTTGTGCTCACTTATCCTCTGTTTCATGGGACGTAACATCATCCCAACGTAAACGAGCCCGCAAGGACAGAAAATTAGATATACGCAATGGGCCGAATCACAATTTGAAAAACTACGTAACTCATAATGAAAATTAACTTGTGGTATTGAGACCCATTTAGTTTCTATAGTATATTTGCAACTAATGCACTGCTGGCATTTATAATGTCTAACTACCAGATCCCTCTGTGGTGCCCTGATTAGACAATCACTACGAGATACAACATTTTCTATAGTTTTAGTGCGTCTGAAACCAATTAATGGATGTCTCACACAGCCTGGCAAATCTGAAACTCTGTGCCAGTGTTTCCAAATGGGTTTTTAAATTTTATTTGCAAGAGGCGAATATTCGATAGACCAGTGAATGTTGCTGTGTGACTCTCTATCTTTTATTTCAAAAAACACTGCTCTTGAAGTTATCTGTACCTTTAAGAAAGCCTTTTCTAAAATATCCCTAGGGTACCCCTTGGAAGTAAATCTCTTGTCTATTTCCCCAGCTGCTCTCAAAAAATCCTTATTAGTTGCAGTGGATGAAAGGAGGTAAAGCTTAAATAAGAATTACAATCTGTTGTTTTTTTATATAAAGTTTCACATGAATTCTTCTCTCCTCAGTTATGAACACCATCAAATCTAAAAATGGTAACACAAATTGATCCTTATTGTGTGCAAAATCTAAATGTGGGTTAACCCCCTAAAGCCAGGAAATACAATCAGGAATAACCTTGAAATCAGAAAAAAATAAAAAATAAACAAATAACCGATAAACCGTCTGTAAGTAATAATATTGTTTTTAAAAGGATTAACTAAAGGATCAAAAATGGTGTGTTTTTCAAAGTCAGTCATAAAAATGTTGGCAACTGAGGGTGGCAGGGGGCTACCCATGGCGACTTCCCTGACTTGGAGGAAAAACTGGTCCTCAAATCTGAAGTAGTTGTTCTCTAAACATAAATTCAACAGTTCTAACAAAAAATGTGTTGGTGGTGATTCCTCTGAACGTTTACTTAGAGTCTCACGTACAACCCTCCTTGCTTCCTCTAGCAGTATATTTGAATATGTCATTGGCATCCATCATGAGGAGCCCCCTTGTAACTGGTACTGAGCTGCCTTCAATCTGAAGTAAAAAATCGGTTGAATCTCGGATATAGGAACTAGTATCTTTCAAGAAGGAATTGATTTGGAAATCCACAAATTTTGCAATCGGTTCAACTACTGACCCTATACAGGAGACAATGGGATGACCAGGTGGAATTTGACCAGGTGATTTTACCTTATGGATTTTGGGTAGCATATGGAATATTGGGGCATGGGGAAATCTGTTCAGAAGATATTTATACGTCATTGATCCAGTTTAAGGATAAACCTTCATACAAAATTTTGCATATTACTGAAGAGTAGTGCGCTGTGGGGTCTCTATCTAATTTCTTATAGTAATTAGTGTCCCCCAGGGAAGGGTGATGGTCCCCAAGTGGATTAAATACCACTTGAATCCATCATGATGGAGGGCAGAAGCTTCATGAATACTGGCCTGGGGCTGAGGAGGGCTTTGCATGCCAAAAGGACTCAGGACTGGAAAGTGACTCATAGAACTGGATCAGTGGTATGGATGTCACACTGTGATGCAGAAGGCAAATGGAAGGCCACTGCCTTACAGTAAAAACCCTACTTACAGGGGAAAAGTCCATTCCATAGGCTTTTGCTTAAATTGGTTTTTTGTGTAACTAGAAGCAAACCCATAGGAAAAATTATTATTTTTACATAACTCAAAGCAAACCCATAGGAAAAATGAATTTTTATGCAAATCGAAGCAAACCCATAGGGAAATGATTTTTTACGTAACTTGAAGCAAACCCATAGGAAAAAGAATCTTTATGTAACTCGAAGCAAACCCATAGGAAATTATGTAAATTGGGACATGGTTTTAGCACAAAATTATTATGTAAGTTGATTTTTATGTAACTCGAGGCATTTGTAAGTCAGGGTTTTACTGTACATTGTTCCCAGGACAATCTTCATGGCTGATCACCGTGATGATAGCCAATATTTGGAATTTGATACAGCACAAGAAGAAGGTTATTATTTGAATCATAAAGCCATGACAGGAGGACACCAGTTTTATTTCTTCCCCACCCCTGTTTTTCCTGGCTTGCAGGAGAAAAGTCCCAGTTGGTGTCCTCAGACAACCGGTGGGAAGGGAGTGAGTGATATGCCATGCTACAAGAAGGAAATGGAAGCAATTGTCTTTGATTCCTTTTTTAAAAGTCAATGCAGGGCACTGGCTGTTCTCTGTAGCCATCCTTTCTCTTTAGTCCCACCCTTATTGTTTCCTGGATCAGAAATTAGTGATGCTTCAGCCACAAAGACTTTGATGCTATATCAATGACTTTGCAGCAGCAAAGGCTAGGAAGGGCGGTTCAAAGTAAAGATTACATTCTCTTTCATCTTCCTTAGTGCTTCTTTCTCTTTCTGTTCTCCTGATATTGAGATGAGAATGCCAGCTTTTAAAAAATAAGACATTGCTCCATCTTTTGGAAGGTTTGGGAGGAGGGGAGGTAAGAGGATTTATGCTTTACTCTGGAAATGCACAGATACCCTTGATTCTGTTTGTATTCATGCATTTGCCTGAAGGCAACATACACACCTGCTAAATACCTTAGAGCATGGCTAGCAGAAACATGAAATATTACTGAACAGGGCTACGTTTGGTGTTCTAATTTGATTTGGTAACCAATTCATGGCCTTTGAGTAGATCTTGATACTTTCAGAAGCAAACCAAGTCTGCTCTTATTAATGTGTGTACCTGAGAGCCAAGATAATTTTTATGTTTCTCATTGACTCGTATTGGTAAACCAAAGGGACTCTTTTACATTTTTTTGCACTGAGGAAAATGAGAGACATGATAGGCCATAAACAGGGTAGGATATCTATAGAATCTGTGGTTGCTCAGACAAGTCTGGTCCTTCATGACCCCATGGACCACTGCAGGCTAGGCACCTCTGCCATGTGCCATCCTTCACAGCTCACCTTGATCCTCATCCACCATGTCTACAATACTATCTAACCATCTCATTTTCTACCACTGCCTTCTACTTTTGCCTTTAATTTCCCCAGCACCAGAGCCTTCTCCAGTAAGTCCTATCTTCTCATTTTTTGGCCAAAGTATTTGGAGTGTATTTAGTTTGAGTCCCCTGTTATGGCCTGTCTATCTTGGGTAACCATACACAGCATAGCCCATAGTATTATAGAACCACAGAAGCACCCTCACTACAACAAGGCAATGATCCTTGGGGGCATAGAATTCCAGAGGACCTAGACCTGTGATGTTGGATTTCATGATGTTGAGCCTTGGCACTCCAGGTGTTCTTGAACTTCAATTTCCAGAAGCCCATGTATCTGTGAATCCATCTTACCTAAATTACAGACTTCATGTCTCCGAGCCACATGAACGGGTTTACTGTGTGGAATCACAGAGATCTGGCCTTCTGGGAACTGATGTTCAAGAACACCTGGCGTGCCAAGGTTTGCCATCACCGACCTAAACAGTTGGCTTTAATGATTTGTGCACTATGTGGTGGCTTAGTGGTTAAGATGGTGGACTTGATGAGTGGAAGGTTGGCATGTAAGCAGTTCGAGACCTGAGTATTGAATGACGGAATAAGCTCCCATCTCTGTCCCAGCTCCTGCCAAATTAGCAGTTCAAAAGCAAGAAACTGAAAGTAGATAAATAGGTAACATTTTGGTGAGAAGGGAAACAGCATTCCATGTTTGGTCATGCCTGCCACATGTTCATGGAAATGTCTGCAGTCACAGGCAGCACTGGCTCTTTGGCTAGAAATAGAGATGTGCACTGAGTCCTAGAGTTGTATACGACTGACTTTCAAGCAAGGGCAACCCTTACCTTTACTTTACTTTTCATTTTAGGCATTTAAAAAAGATGACAAAAGACTGAAGACGTTTGTGCCATACCCAGTTGGAGTTGTACATTGAACAAGAATGACTGCGCTCCAGATCTTAACATGTCCATTCCTCTTCAGTTTACAGATCATTCTGAATAGGTCCAATTTTGCAAGAAGGATGAGATTTGTTAGGCACAACCAGATGCCTGATCTATTCTTTAACTTGCCCACCACACTATTTGACAAGCAGAGTTGGAATTGAAGAGAAATAAGTGAGTTTCGGAGCTAAAGCTAAAATTAGTCTACCTTACCCAGAAATTGAGAAGTCATGAAACTCCTCTTGGAGCTGTAGTTCCTCCACAGGGGATGTAAAGAAAACTCTGTAAATATTTCATTCTTATTGATTCAGTATTAAGATTTGATGAGTCACCTTGCTGAGATACGTTCACATCCCACAAGATTTTTAATCTCCAGGCAGGAGGCAACATAGAGACATTTCCCTTTTTCTCTGTCATTTTGGCAAGCCTTTTCTGCACAAACCTTGTACCCTTGGCCCTTGAGAAGAAAATGCACAGACCATAAAGCAATGAACAAATGACTAATTATTGGGAAAAAGGCATTGTAATCCTTAAAAATCCATGCTATGTCAACACAGCAGCCATTGTTCATTTCCACAGTTTCCATTAGTCGTGTGGTTTTGCTTAATTAGCACAGATGAAAATTGTTCTCTTCTTCACAACTTGTCTTGCCAAGAGTTCTTTTGTGTAGGATGTGGAGAACAATTTTGCAGGCCCTCCTACTGCCACACAACAATTTACATCCTTGCTTTGCATGCTGATCGCAAGATAAAAACACAGGAACGCCCCCTGTGATGGGGTCTATAAGTAAATCTCAAGCACAAAGAACAGTGAAAAGGTGAGGATGCAAACATATATGAAGGAGATAAAATACTGTTGATCTATGACCCAGCGCAGTGGTGGCAAACCTCTGGCACGCGTGCCAGAGGTGGCGCTCAGAGCCATCTCTGTGGGCACCAGTGCAGTCACCCCAGCACAGAATTTGCCCTGCCCTTCTGTCCAGCGGCCCAATGGGAGCACTTGCTCCCTCCCCCAGCACAGAGTTTGCCCTGCCCCTCTGCCCAGCAGCCCAATGGGAGCATTTCCTTCCTCCCCTGTTGCTCTGTTCACACTTTGCAATAAATAAGTGGGTTTTGGGTTGCAGTTTGGGCACTCAGTCTCTAAAAGGTTCGCCATCACTGACCCAGCGTGTCACATCTAAATCACTGTTGGAGCATATTTAGACCAACATTTTGCCAATAAAGTTCTAAATCAGATGTTTTGGATTTTAATACAGCTTAGTTTATTTGATCAAGTAATATAAGCCGAGCAAGCATCCAATAGGTGTTATTCTTGGAATGCCACCATGGCAATAAGATTCAAACACCTTTTATAGACATCAACCCAGGTTCGGTAACTTTCCAGCTAAGATCCTCACAAACAACAATGTTCCCACACTCAAATCACCTACAACCATAAATCCCTTTTGTTACAATACAATATACATTGCTACACTTTTGTTTACATTGCTTCCTGATTTCCTCCACACACATGAGCTAATAGGGATATCTGCAACTGTAGATAACATCTGTTTCCCTGGGTATAAGGAAATACATCATCCTCTGGTCTACATGAGACAATGCTAACATATTCTATACCACATCTCATATTCTGAATTATTCAATATTATTCTAATATTGTTGCAACATCATGAGAATATGCCATTGTGTCATTCTGAGCTATTTCCTTCTGGGGTGAAGGTCTGCTAAGTTCCAAAGGGGAAAATCTGATGCCATTGTAGAATATGCCATAAAACATCTTAAAAGTGAGAACTTTCAAAATAACAAATGGCTACTTACAAGAAGGGAAACAATTTTATTTAATATGCAGAACAGCCTGGCAGATAATGTCCTGGGAAGAGTTCGATTTCATGAGGTTTTGAAATCATTATTGAAATCATTCGTCTGTTTTAATCATTGACTCACAGGCACAAAATGGCATGTCTGGGCATGATGTCAAGATCAGTGAATAGTAAGGAATGCTGAATTAGAGCAAACATCCATAAACCTTCAAAGAAGTCTTTGCCAAAATATTAATTTTTATGTTTCTGGTAAATACCTATGCTGGCCTTGTACTACTAGGGCTGGTGACCAGCCTTCATGAAATTCCAAACTGTTAACCAAATCATCTCAATTGAGACGACTTGGTCAACAGTCCAGACTGGAGCAGAATAGTCAGGTTTGGTTCCAAGGTGAAGCTAAGTGAATGTACAAATCAATACAGATCCGGGGTACAAATCAATTGTGATGGAAAATAATTTCAGACTACTAGTTTTTTTGCCTTTTAATAGTATGTTATCCCCAATCTGAAAAGTGCCCCTTTTATTATTTTTGAATAGTATTATTTTCAATAAAAGTGGCTTTTACTCTTTATTTTTCAGTTTTCCCCCACTTCAACTGTTAGGTTCAAGTACGGATAAGCACTACACTAAAACATGCATTAATTCAACACACTTTGCAGATAAATAACTGCAAAGACCTATTTTTAATTAATTTTTAAAGGATTGCAAAAACTGTGATTTAAAACTGCCCTTGCTCATTCACTTGCATAGGAGGTAGACTGGATGGCATAGGAGGTAGACTGGATGGCTGTTCTGTTGAATTGAATAAGGGGTAGACCAGGCCTTGCTCTGGAAGCAAAGCCTTGGTTGAAGTACCTATGCAAATTGTATGAAAGGTAGACCAGCTCTTTTAAAAAGAAGGAAGAGTAGACCAAGTCTTGGTAGTGAAGGAGATTTTTAAAATTGAAAGCTAAGTAGACAGCCGATTTTGAGAATGAGTTTGTTTTTTTTAAAAATATATATATATATAGGCAAATTAGACCGGCCTGATTTAGAAAACAATTTAAAAATAAATAAATGAAGAGTAGACCAGGCAGTTTTTCTGGACAATCGTATTCATTTGGAAATAGCAAGTAGACCGAACCCATGTCCTCAGATGACCCCTGGACTTACATGAATGGGGTTCCAAATATGGTAGTTCCAAAGAACTTCAAAGTCTAGAACTTTGAAACATTGTATCCAGTTGACTGACTCAATCAGGACATCAAAAGACTTCAAAGAAATAGACAATTTCCAGGGATTCTTAGATCGTGCCATGATCAAAAAATAATAGTAAACATTCAGAGCAATTGGGGAAGACAGCAGAGGGGATCTAAAGATCAAAGTTAACCCTTTAAATGCTGAATTAAACTTTAAAATAATAATTAAAAATCGTGTCTTCACTCCCGGAGCTTGGCCAAGCCTCAGGATCAGTTGACCAGCCAAGGGCCAGTGGTGGGACTGGACCAAGGGAAGGTCTCCTCGGGAGTAAGTCAGTAAAAGTGTCTTTCAAGGCGTAGACCTTGAAAGAGTGAGCTTTTTGAAATTGGATTTCTCTCTGCCTCTTCTCCTGCCTAAAAGTTAAGCACGGCTGAAGCGGCAAAGCAAATTTAAGTCTTTAAAATGATTTAAAAGTAATCGCAGTTTGGCTTAAAATGCAGTTTTCCTGTCTTTGGAGCCGTGGTTGACCATAGGCATGGCAAACCTAACCCCTTCACTCCCGATTGAGTTTTAATCAGCGGTTTTACCTAAAATGTTTCAAAAATCACTAAAAAATACTGTCAAATGTACTAACATGTTTTATTTCTGTATATTTCAAGCAGGAATTTCTTCAATACTCTCATTTACCTTAGGGATGATTGGGCAAATGCAAAAAGCCCAACCACATTCAAAACCACCACATCTAATGCACCAAAGCCAAGAACTTATCTACACCCTTCTTGGAACCGGAAGCTCATCCTTGAAAACCTTAATTGTTTTAGGGATTATTATTTCACTCTGTTTGCATGTGTCTTTCGTGTCTTTTGTTTCTAAGGGTAGTAATTAACATATGTACATAGGGTTGGTTGGATTTTAATGCTGCTGTTAGGGCTTACTGCCTTGGGACAAGATAGGATTATTTGGTTGGGGAATGCCTAGGTACTTCACCAAGTGAAGATCCAACGATGTTGACTGGTCAGTTGAACCTCCCGCCTCAGACGTGCAGTGTTCCTGATTGGTTCATATCCTCAAACAGAGCACGCCCATTGGGGGCAGGCTCCACAAACAAACTCTGCCATTGGTTGCTGCATTATCTTTGCCTTTACCTAATCCTCAATCTCCTCCCTCTATTTTCCTGGAAATTGTAATCTTCTACCATTACCACTTATATGCATAAATATTTATGTTTGTAACCCAAAATTGATTTACTTATCTATGGAAAGATCACCTGCTGCAAGTTTATTGTTTCATTGTAAAAACTTTATTGTTACAGTAGATAGGTGATAGGATTCATCTGTATCTGTAGAAATGTATAAGAAGACTTCGCACTGTCAGGGACAGCAGTTCTCTAGCTCTCTTTCAAAATGAAGTTAGGGAAGCTCATGTGTAGATTCTTATAGCAGGCAGGTTTGAGAATTGTCTTTCACCAACAGGTGGCTGCTGTTGATTAAATGCATTTCAATAAAACTTAATTTTTTGCCTGAAATTCAAGTAGTGGTGGTTCCTAGGTAGTACTGCCAGTGGAAGAACTTTTTGATTTTAATGAAGCATCTCCAGTGATTTGCAGGTCTCCACTGTGCTCTGTTTGCACAGCTTCTTCGACCTGTGACAGAAAAAGGGGATAGCAGTTTTTTTAGGTAACAAGTAGAGTACCCTCAAGCTAAGTGCCTAAACATTGTCAGGTCTACTCTTCTGTTTAAGGTTTTCCACATCCCCATCAGTTGTGTGTTCGTCAATGCAAACTGAAAAAAGTTGACAGCCCCTGTGGTTTTCTAGTGCAAGCCAGCAGGAGACTGTGAATCCAAGTATACAAATCAGTTGGGATCCAGGGCACAGATCATGCCAGATGGGGTGCTCATTTTCTGGATGGATTCTGAAGTCCCAGATTGGCCTCTGAAAAACATTGGCAGACTTGTGCTCAGCCCTGATAATTACCACTCACACATGGCTTGATCCTTTGGTCTGATCCAATGTTAGAAAGATTAGCTGACAAGGTTGCCGCCCAGGGTACACCCGAGTGTACTCACAATCTTTGCGGAGGCTCTTTCTGCATACCCAAGAGCAAAACCAAATTAAAAGATGAAGGAAGGAGCTCACTGGGCAAGGAATAACATTAAAGGAGGAGATAGATGAGGAACTTGACCTCCCCTACATCACTTGGAGGACCCTGCATAAACTGAGGGTTGGAGTCCCTAAATTTAAGACCAACATGCTCAAGTGGGGGCTGCTGGTGGACAACATGCTGTGTGAAAGTGGAGAGACACAGAATCTGGCTCATTTGCTGGTCTGCCAATTACTGCCAGAAACATGCATTGATGAGGACTTAATTTTGGGCAGTGACAAAGCGAAGAAAGTGGCTTTATTTTGGCCATCCAGGGTTTGTTCGGGACATGAAAGAAGAACTTATGCTCAGAATTTCCAGTAAGCTACTACAGTGCTTATTTTAACCATAAAACGTATAGGAACACCTACAAAGACACTTTGATTTCTTCTCAGTCTTTTAATTAGCATAACATTTCACACGGTATAACTTAACAATTACCTGGAGACTTCCTTGGAACTTTTAAATATATAAAACTGGTGCCCCCATTCACCAACACCATAAACTGTTCCTGCCATTGATGGACCTCTTTTGTCCTTCTGTCTGTATCACTGAGATTACTCAAAGCCAGCCTTGTCATAGAATCACAGAGTAACTGAGTCTTGGTGTCATAAAACAGCAACAAAAAGTTGGTTGTTTCCTTCACCATTATTGTATGCCCACTTTCAAGCTTGCAAAGAGGTGCATTATTAGATTTTATGCACCATGTTCCAAAATCACCTGTTGTTTTTGAGTTGGTTGATATCTTTATTTACTTAAGTTAAGCAGGTGATGGTGTCTTTCATTGTCCTTCTCAGGCCCTGAGTTTACTCAAAATGTCTTCAGTGTTTGAACAGAAGTAGGAGAGCTAGATTTTCTCAACCAGAGTGCTTACTTGTTTTCCTTTCAATCTTTCTCTTCCCTTTTACCCATCCAAATGCTATTTTCACCTTTTTTCCTTCAAGGGGGAGACTCTGTGCATAACAGTTACTGGAAAGGTTTTAAACCAGGGGTTCTCACCAGACCTGGCCTGCAACCACCATTTCATGCGGTTTACATTGTCACTGCTGCCACTGGAAATGGACACATTTACGATAGCTGTAAATGTGCCTGCAGCTGTCATAAATGCATGTACAACAACATGTTTACAACAGCCATAAATGCACCTACGACTGTCACAAACATCTCTACGACAGCTGCAGACACATTTTATGGCAGCATTTACAGTGGGGGAACAACCAGTCCAGCCCTCTCAGCTGTCTAATGGGGCATGATCTGTCCCGTAGCTTTAAAAGGTTGAGAAACCCTGTTTTAAACCACGTTAAGTGCTCAGCAGACCAACCTGTACTGTGACCTGTCCATTAGCTACTGGGTTATTTGGGTTTTTCCTCGCCCATCAGTGGAAGACTCCACTTTTTTACATCATAACAAAACACTGGGAACCAAAACCACCTGCCCCATGCTTTTTAATACAACACTTGCAGAATTAAATATATTCTGGTAAGAAGGAGTGGCATATGCAGGGTTATGTTCTTTCTCATACTTCATCTATCTAGCCCAGGGTTTCTCAAACTTGGCTCCCCAGGTGTTCTTGGTCTTCAATTACCAGAAGCTCAAATCAGCACACCTGCTGATCAGGACTTCTGAAAATTGAAGTCCAACAAATCTGGAGAGCCAAGTTTGAGGATCTTGATCCAGATTTCAAACTTCATCCATCTAGCCCAGGGTTCCTCAAACTTGGCTCCCCAGGTAGTCTTGGACTTCAATTACCAGAAGGCCAAATCAGCAAACCTGACAATCAGGACTTCTGGAAATTGAAGTCCAAGAACATCTGGAGAGCCAGGTTTGGGAACCTATGGTCTAGATCAGTGGTTCCCAATGTGGGCCCCAGGCCCCACATGGGGACTTCAATTCTCAGAAGCCTAAATCAGGCTGATCAGTTCTTTGGGGAATTGACTTTGGCTTTTGGGAATTGAAGTCCAAACACCAAAGGTTGGGAAACACTGCCCTAGAGTCAGTTATGACTGGCTTTTGAGCAAGGGGGACCTTTATACAAAGAGATCACATTTTGAATTGTCCTATTGTTACTCCTTTTTTTCTTCCCTGCATCTGCTCCTAAGGATGGAACAGAGAAAGACAGACAGAGAGAAATACTTCCAGAATGCCTCAGGAAAAACCTGTCAGTACTGTCAAGACAAAAGTGTATACATTGAAGGTGAGCAATTAAATATCTCTCGTCTGCAAGTAATTACACAGTTATTCACTTACGTTCCAAACTATTTAAAATGCCATTTGGCCCCATACTCTCTGCTGTGTTGGATAATGGACGGTTTCTATATAACCTGACATGCCTTTACTCACAAGATGTATGAAGGTAGCTGAGGCATAAATCTTCCTTAGCGAGCCAGTTTCATCTTCTTATATTGCTTAAAAGCAAACAGTGTTTGGTGCTGCATTAACAGGGACGTTGTAGATCAGGTCTCCTTCTGCCCTGTGCTTAGGAGAGCCAAATGGGTCCAAGTCCTATCGACCCAGACATTTATACCACCATGCTGTGGTTCAGTAAAAAGGGAGACTTCAATGTAAGATATCTGGAAAGATCTTGGTGGGACTTTAGAGACCAAAAGAATTGTGATGTATAGTCCTTCACTAGTATAACAGAACAGCTGAAACCCTCGGGTGCACTGGGGTAAATTGCCACTGACTAAACACCTCCTTTGGGGATTTCAAGATATATGGAGCTATTTTTTGTATACAAGCCATATGCACCCCAGGTAAAGGTCGCTCTTGCTCAAAAGCTAGTCGTATCTGATTCTAGGGATTGGTGCTTATCTCCGTTTATAGCCGAAGAGCAAGCACTGTCTGCATCTGCTGATGTTTCTGTGGTTGGCAGGAGCTAGGACAGAGATGGGAGCTCACTCCATCATGCAGCACTTGGGTCTTTAACTGCTGACTTGTTGACCTTCCAGTCATCAAGTTCATCATTGTAACCACTATGCCACTACAACATTACCTTTAATCTGCAGCAATTTATCTTCAAATAGTGGTGTGTGTTTTTTCGTGTCAGAGATTACTCTGGGTTGAAAGGATATTTTTGCAGGGGACACCTGAATGAGGCTCCTTTCATGTCCCCCATCATGCTGCTCTCGGGTACCAAACCCTGTCCTTCCAGTCTCCAAGCTCAGCGCCTTACCCACTAAACCATTACAAAGGCAGAGGTGAGCTGTAGGATTTCAGCCACTGTATTATGTTTCAACTTGTGGAGGTTGGCAAATGTGGAATATTAAATGTCAGACTCATAGAGGAATAATAAAAAAAATGCCTCCTCTTTACAAATGAGAAAATTTGTCTTGGCAACATGCTGAAACATGTCTTTTCTCATTTCTCCATTGAGGTCTTGTTGTGTATGTAACTTTAATAGTGCTTAAAACAGTTTGTAATTATTATTGCGGGATCGGGGTGATCCTCCATTTTGTCTTCTTCTTGGTACTAAGTTATTGCGGGACTTGCTTTCCTGCACTTTCTAATGAGACACACAAAGTCTCCCCAGTCTCCGGTCACCTCATGATCACCCCACTTCTCTGCCAACCAATCCTGTTGCTTCCCACTTGAATATATCCATTGTACAGTGTATATAAAGCGCTGCTGCACCATTGCTGTTCATGTTCGGTTTGCTTACAATAAAAGTTTTGTTTGGCCCTGTTATGCTGGCTGCTTCTCTTCAATTCCTGAACATCAAATTGGCGACAAAGGTGGGATATGGCTTCCCACAAACCTTCTGTTGATCCCTTTGATGTGGCCACACCGGAGAGATAGAACCTTTACAAATGCCAATTTCGCCATGCCATGGCGGCCGAACGCATCATTGACAAGGGCTAGAAGAGGTCCTGCTTCCTCTCCAAGTGTGGCCTGGCCACTCTGCAACTCACCATCCATCTGGTGATGCCCCAGGACATCGATGCGGTTCCCCTCGCAGACATCCTTCGGCTCTCTGGAACCACTTCCAGCCCAAGGTGTCCATCTTTCCGGCCTGGGTGGCATTCTACAGATGACACCAATGCCCCAAGGAATCCGTTCCAGGCTATGCCGCTGCACTGAGGTTGGATGCCACCCCATGCCAGTGGGACAACTTGGAAGAGGCGCTCCATGACTGCCTGCTCGCTGGCCTGAGGGAAGAGGAGACACAATGCTGGCTCATGACCAGGGACGTCCTAATGTTCTAGTCAGTCCTGTGAGAGGCATTGGCATCTGAGGCAGCGTGGTCTGGAGTCAAGTCCTTTAAGCACTGGCCTGTTGCCTCCGGAGGTTCGGAGTCCACCATGCAGGCCCATCGCTGCTCATTGCCCCACTCATCTGCATCTTCTGCATCACTGGTATCCATGTCCATGTCAGGGTTCTGGTCCAGTGGTGAGGAAGGCGAGGTCCGGAAGGTCCGGAAAAGGAAGACGGACAAGCACACCGTCAAGAGGGCCCAGAGGAGGTGCGACAGCTGCAGAGGAAGGCATGATTGCCGAAAGTGTCCCTTCAAAAACGCTAACTGCCACCATTGTGGAAAAAGGGGCCACATTGCAAAAGTCTGCTGACAGCGCCAGAAGCAGTCTCTGGACCAGTTCGACTGCACGAGGCAAAAGGGACCATCCATCTCCAAGATTTCTGCTGCAGAGCCACTCGTCAGCCATGTCTCCAGCGTGTCCCATCGCTTCTTTGTGGAGGTCCAGCTGCAGGGCATTCCGGGCAGGATGGAGGTGGATTCGGGTACCTCCTATTCCATTTTGCCCCAGAAGGAGTTCCTGCAAATTCCTCCTAGTTCACGTCCAAAGTTGCGGGCATTCAAGACATCCCTCCGGGACGTGCAACTTTGCCAGATCCCAGTACTGGGGGTGGGGGATTTTGCAGTTAAGTTCAAGAACGTTGCAATGAGACTGCCTCTCATAGTGGTCAAACAGGGCACAAACTGTTTACTTGGGGTGCAATAGTTTGAACCACTAGGTATTAGACTGTCCGGCATCAACACCATCCAATCTGACCCGGTGCAGGATGTTTGTAACGTGCACCCAGCTGTCTTCAGAAAGGGACTTGGAAACTATGTAGGGCCCCCCATTTATTTCAACCTTGACCCAGCCATGCGGCCTATTCGCCTCAAGCCTTGCCATGTGCCGTTCGCACTAAAGGACAAGATTGAGGCTGAGCTGGACAAACTTGTGGGTCAGGGTATATTGGTTCCCGTAGACACCGCAGAATGGGAGACACCAATAGTGACTGCTATTAAATCCAATGGGGAGGTCAGGATTTGTGCTGATTATAAATGTACGATTAACAAGGCCATCAGGCTAATGCATATCCAGTGCCGGTAGTGAGCCATTTACTGGCTGCTTGACATGGGGGAAAGTGCTTCGCCAAGTTGGATTTGGCGCAAGCCTATCAGCAGCTTTCAGTTATGCCTGCTGCTTCTGTGGCTCAGACAATCATTACACACAAGGGAGCCTTTAAGGTGACTTGCCTACAGTTTGGGATAAATGCAGCCCCCAGCATTTTTCAATCGCTGGTTGAACATCTGTTAAAGGGACTCCCGGGGGTCCTTCCCTACTTTGATGACATGCTAATCACTGAGGGGAGTGAATCTGAACTTGCAAAAAGGTTGGACCAGGTATTGCTGGGTTATGTCTTAGAAAAGACAAATATATTTTCCATGCCAGGGAAGTAGAGTTCCTGGGGTTTAAGGTAACTCCTGAGGGAATTAAGCCCTCCAATTCTAAGGTTGCTGCTGTACGCGCGCCCCCCGACCAACTGCCAAGCCTGAGCTGCAATCGTTCCGGGACCTGCTTAACCAGGAAGGCTTCCGTAGCGGAGCCACTGCATCATTTACTTTAAAAAGACGCAGTTTGGCAGTGGGGGCAAAGTCAGGAACGAGCGTTCCATGAGTTAAAAGATCTTCTGTCTTCTGAAGCAGTTTTAACTCACTTTGATCCAAAGAAACCTGTGGTCCTTGTGTGTGGTGCTTCACCAGTGGGGGTGGGGGCTGTTTATTTATTTTTTTATTTTTATTTTTGGATTTATACCCCGCTCTACTCGGCACAGGCCAACTCAGAGCGGCTTACAGCAAGTTAATACAAGAACAATAACAATATAATGATACAGAAAATAAATAGTCAATACATTTACAATAAATTCAACAATAATAATACAATATCTCAGCACATGTCAGAATAATAAAAATCAGTATATCAAAAGGGCAATCCAACATGAAACTACAATGCAATACAAGTACAGTTCCAATATCACAAAAAGCAAAAAATACACTATAGAAAACACGGTGCAAAATACAATAGATACAAAATCCGGTACAATAGATACAAAATACAATGAAAAATAACAGAATAACCCATGACTTACTCCCTCTCCCGACGACAAATTCGCAGAAGGAAAATAGCAGTCATGAAGGTCCTGGTGGTGGCAGCACCTGGGATGCCAGCTGGTGGCGGAGGCTCAGCTGCCTCGACAGCCTTTTAAAAGTCCCGGGCTGGAGGCGGGGCTTGGGACGCCAGCTGGTGGTGGGTTGGCTCGGCGTCCATTCTCACGGGAGCCTCCCCGCCCCACCGGGAGAGCCGAAGGTGGTGGCGAAGGCTCAGCTGCCTCGACAGTCTTTTAAAAGTCCCAGGCTGGAGGCGGGGCTTGGGACGCCAGCTGGTGGTGGGTTGGCTCGGCGTCCATCCTCACGGGAGCCTCCCCGCCCCACCGGGAGAGCCAAAGGTGGTGGCGAAGGCTCAGCTGCCTCGACAGTCTTTTAAAAGTCCCGGGCTGGAGGCGGGGCTTGGGACACCAGCTGGTGGTGGGTTGGCTCAGCGTCCATCCTCACGGGAGCCTCCCCGCCCCACCAGGAGAGCCGAAGATGGTGGCAAAGGCTCAGCTGCCTCGACAGCCTTTTAAAAGTCCTGGGCTGGAGGCAGGGCTTGGGACGCCAGCTGGTGGTGGGTTGGCTCGGCGTCCATCCTCACGGGAGCCTCCCCGCCCCACCGGGAGAGCCGAAGGTGGTGGCGAAGGCTCAGCTGCCTCGACAGCCTTTAAAAAGTCCCGGGCTGGAGGCGGGGCTTGGGACGCCAGCTGGTGGTGGGTTGGCTCGGCGTCCATCCTCACGGGAGCCTCCCCGCCCCACCAGGAGAGCCGAAGATGGTGGCGTAGGCTCAGCTGCCTCGACAGTCTTTTAAAAGTCCCGGGCTGGAGGCGGGGCTTGGGACGCCAGCTGGTGGTGGGTTGGCTCGGCGTCCATCCTCACGGGAGCCTCCCCGCCCCACCGGAAGAGCCGAAGGTGGTAGCTGTCCTATGTCACTCCCTTGAAAATGGGAAGGAACGAGCGTTCCATGAGTTAAAAGAGCTTCTGTCTTCCGAAGCAGTCTTAACTCACTTTAATCCAAATAAACCTGTGGTCCTTATGTGTGGCTGCTTCTCTTCAAATCCCGAACATCAAAGGTCTCATTCGCATCTCATACCAGACTGTAAGTACTTTCAAAATGTATTTTCATGTGTATTTTTCCAAGTATGCTCTTGATCCTACTATATCCATTTATGTATCACATTTCCTTTTCGTTGCATTGGTATACTGTATATTGTTCTTTGTTTACCTTGTCCAGGTGTACAGATGGTTTTGCATGCTTCCCCCTTGCAACACATCACAATTGCTTCCAGCACTGGAGAGACAGCCATTGTGGATTTCAGAAGGTGTGGCTTACAACAATATATTGTGTCAGGAAAGGTAAAGTTCTCCCTTGCTCAAAAGCCAATTGTGTCCGGATCTATGGTTCTCATCTCCATTTACAGTCAAAGAGCCAGAGCTGTGTGCATCTGCAAACATTTACATAGTCATGTGGCAGGCAGGACTAGACACCTGTTGAGTCCGAGTATTAATTGCAATGCGACAGCAGTTTGGGGGATAACCAACAAGTCATTTATTACAGCTCAGTTCGGACTGGGGAAAACAGGGACGAGGTAGCAACTTATATACAGACAGAACGGCGGTTAAAGTGATACATTTGCCCAGCCTTTTTAAACATGGGAAACCTGTGCTAAACCAATCAGATTACATTGATAACACATGAATATAGCGCCTTACAGACAGGGCATGCTTTTACAGCAAAGACTTAATGGCGATTGCAACTTAAAGCAATAAACGTTTGGACACAACATTCCTCCCCCCCCAGCAAGAAACCCCCTCACTGTACCACAGGTCCGTCTAAGGCGCCCAGCACTGGTGGGACTTAGGGCAAGGGGTATGGGAGAACCAGGGTCTATGGAAGTGCCGGTGGACTCACTGGTTGACCTAAGCAAGCTAGGAGGTTTGGAAGGCTTACATGAAGCTGGGATGCTTGTAGCAGGAAGTGGGGGCGATAGTTGAGGTATAGACCCAAGACTCAGACCTGCCAGGGATTCTGCCAACTCTGAAGGAGTTCTCAGCAAAGGGGGCACTGCGGCATTACGCCATAACTGTGCTGAAACTGTACCCATAGAGCGAGGGACATTTTCTACCGCAGACTCAGTGGTGTTTGCTTCCTGGGAAACAAGGCACAGAACTTTGTGAAACCCAGTTGTCCCTTCTCCTTGTGTGGCAGCTTTCTCCCTCCTGACCCCGGGGACGAATCTGTACCTTCCCCCTCCCCTTGGGGGACTGGCCGGTGCAGGTCATTGTCTACCGCAGGACCAGTGGTGCACGTTTCTCCTAATGCAGAGTTTACCCAGCGGAAGAGACTCAATTTTCCCTGGGCCCCATTTTTCCATCTGGCCCGATCTCAGGGCAATCCTGGGCCCTGGAGCAAAAATAAACCTGTGTGAATTACTGAGGCGGTCATGTGTTCCAACTCTGGGGAACTCGACGATCTTGTCAGAACACTCGAGCCCCTTACGGCAAGTGTGGACTTGTAGACATGGCCTGAGCCGTGTTGGAGGGAACCAGCTGTATAACAACAGGGGGTGAGAGTAGCTCTCCAACCCAACAGAAGCAAAGGAAGCAAAACATATTCCGAAAGTCCCACTGCCCCCTTGAAAGGGAAACCATGCTGTGGAGACTTGTAGACACGGTGGCTGCTGTGTCATTTTGGGGAACTATGTATTAGTTCCCCAGGTATGGGCGATCACTGGTGACTTGCTCAGAGATATGAGGAATAAACTCCCCCTGGGACAGTGTGCCTTGATGCGCCCGCATCTCCCCTTTACCTGGCCAAACACTTTGCCCTTCCACTCAGAGATGTGACTTAACCTTCTCCTCTCTCCTCGGGGAACCTGCTGCATAAGGGTGACACACCCTAGTTTCAAAATCTCGGTCAAGACTGGACCACCAAACTTGATTCCTGGCAACCATGTTCAGGAGGGTAACATCTGAGCACCCAGACAATAGTTTATGCAAAACCTTAGCCCATAATGCAGACGGAATTACCAGTTTGTTTTCCCAGAACACATATCCCCCCAAACTGAAAGTTTATTACATTCCCTGTAACAACCCTTGAACTCATCGGAAAATGGTGGTGGCAGTGGCCACCCGACTTTTACCCAATACATAAATCTTGACACCTGGGAATCTTCACATGTAGCCCTTTCAATGTCCAGTTTATATTTCCGAGTCTCAATGATGTGGGACTCCCACAGTCCCAAGATTTCAGGCTCTACATCGGACAGTGAAAACAGTTTATTAAGTTCAGTCTTAGTACAGTCTCTATGCACAACATGCGCTCGGCAGTTCTTCATGTAAACAACCTTCGTTGTGGGCTCTGAACTCTCATTCACAGCCCCCCCCAAAACCTCAATCCCACCTGATGGGGGTCTGCCTGAACCCTTCCAACTCCTGAAAGAGTAATGCCTAGGGGCCCAAACCACTGAGAACCCAACAGGTTGTTCTTACCCACATTGACCACAACAAGCGTTTTGCAATGATGCCTTTGAACCACACATCAAAGGAGCCCACATCAAGCACAGGGATGTGGTGTCCCTGCACATCTCTCAACTGGACCTGCAGAGCCCAGAACTTGGGCCAGTCTGCTGGCGGAATCTGGAAAAACTCACACTGAGCGAGAATCGAGTACGACGATCCCGAGTCAACCTTCATGTGGCAGCAATGTCCCTGGAGACTGATGTCTATGAAGAACTGACCCATGACTCCATGAACACTGGAAATGGAGCCTTTACCTTGACCGACGTAGATTTTGGAGATCTGGAGCTTGGACCTTTGGGTGCACCTTCCCTTGATGTCCCCCGTCTTGTGAGAGCCTTTTGGCATGCTGACGGCCACCCTGTTTCCGGAACTTTTGAGCAGCACTGAGTGTGGAGACTTCTTCTCCCTCAGCCTGGGCATGATGTGATGGGATGAGACGGCATGTCCCCCTTGGATGTAGCTGACGTTGCTTCCCTCCATGGTGCCACTTAACCATGATGGCACACTGAAAGACTGTGGCGATAGCTTGTCGACCCCCTTGGATCGGCGCAGCAGATCTCACCTGAAGCTGCTCTCATCCACCTTTGCCGGGTGTCCACCTTGGACACATCGAACCCTCAGGATAGCGTTGCTGTGGCAGGAGATCCCATCCTCATCGCCAATGTTGAGTCCGAGTATTAATTGTAATGCGACAGCAGTTTGGGGGTTAACCAACAAGTCATTTATTACAGCTCAGTTTGGACTGGAGAAACAGGGGGCGAGGTAGCAACTTATGTACAGACAGAACGGCAGTTACAGTGATACATTTGCCCGGGCTTTCTTAATGTAGGAAAACTGTGCTAAACCAATCAGATTACATTGATAACACATGAATATAACACCTTACAGACAGGGCACGCTTTTACAGCAAAGACTTAATGGCGATTGCAACTTAAAGCAATATATGTTTGGACACAACAACACCAGAGTTCACAAAATGTTGTTACCTTTCCCACCAAAGCAGTGCCTGTTTATCTACTTGCAATTTCTTGCTTTCCAACTGCTAGGTTGTCAAGAGCAGGGACAGGCAATAGGAGCTAACTTTGTCATGAAGCATTCAGGTCTTAAACTGCTGATCTACTGACTTTTCGGTCATCAAGCTCAGCATCTTAACTGCTAAGCCATCACTGAGGCCCAACGTTTCTGACTTACAAAATCCTAAATAGATTGGGTCCAAACTTTCTCAAAGTCTTCATTGCCTTTTATGAGTCTGCCTTTGTTTTAAGATCATAGGGGGTGGATTTCTCTCCATTCCTCCACCCTGAAATGTGCATTTGATAAGGAAATGAGAGAATCTCTGTTTCCAGACTCTGGAACTTACTAAGGTAGGGGTTCCCAACCTTTTCAAGATGGGGTCACGTTCTCTCAGTCAGCTTTGAGGGTTGGACGATCATTTTGCCCTGCCTGCACTATTGAGGTGGCCATTTTCCCCAATAGCTTCAAACGGGTGGCCATTTTGTTTCTCAAATGCCCTTGGAGGGGTCGGGGGTCACATGAAATGGTGGAATGGGCCAGGTCCGGCCCATGGGCCTTAGGTTGGGGACAGCTCAAACATTTTTTTACTACCACACTGTGGGCATGGTGTGGTGGGCGTGGCTAGGGGAAGCTCTGCGTTGCACCCAAATTAGGACAACAGTAAAACCCCGACTCACAAATGCCCCTAGTTACATAAAATTTGACTTATATAATGATTTTGTTGTAAAACCATGTCCCAGTTTACACAAATGTATGTAACACAATTTCCTATGGGTTTACATAAAAAAAAATCATTTTTCCAGCTTTTGGGGACATAAAAGGAGCCTCATTTGGGTGTTCCCTGAGTGGAGTTATTCCCACAAAAATCCTTTCAACCCAGAATAATTTCTGACATGAAATTATTATTATTATTATTATTATTATTATTATTATTATTATTATTATTATTATTATTATTATTATTATTATTATTATTATTATTATTATTATTATTATTATTATTATTATTATTATTATTATTATTATTATTATTATTATTATTATTATTTTAGTCAATAATTGACAGACAGACAGACTGTCTGGCTGATTGACTGACTTGTGGTCTTTTTTTCAATGGTGTATCTGGGTCTTTATTTGGGAGCGTGGAGCCAAATGTTGAAAGGTGGCAATTACCATCACTGCTTATCAAAAAGTCTGTTTGCTTTGATCCTGCAAAATTTGATTTTGATGGAAATCATCAGACAGTTCTCCTCAATGGCATTGTGAGACAAGATATACAGAGGTCTGGCTTCGGTTGTGCAGACACAGCATATCTGCATTGAAAAAAAACAACAACAATTTCTCATTTGTAGTTCTAACAATGCCACCAATGGTCATTAAGAAAACAACAACAGGCAGATGTGTTCTTCCATATTTTTCATTTTAAAAGTTCTTCTGGTTCTGTGAATGGGTCATAATTGGCCATTAAAGGCCAACTCCCTCCATAATATTACAGCAGGAATAGCTCACAGCTATATGTTGCTGATAAAATGTGTGCACATGTCCTTACATATACAGAGATATACACACACACATACAAAACACACAGCTGTTATACATTTAGCAGCTAATCTTTAAAACTACAAGAATCCTGAGAAATGTGGTCAATTAAAATAAATCTGAAAATAAAAAAGATTGTTATTGTAATTGTAACTTTTATTTATATACCACTTTACTTGTCAACTCAAAACAGTTTTACAACAGAATCACACATACATATCAATTAATAACAATACAGAAATACTAAATATGCAAAAATATAAAACATTACTAAGATACAAGATATCCAAATACAGTTCATACAAAGTTACACCATAATCATCTCAATTTCAGAGTACAAATACAAATTACAATTATAAGATATAATTCAGAACCAAGATCCTTTTTTTGTAGCTGAAATTATCATCTATTTTACCAAGGGAGCAGCCCGGCCACAGAAGCCTATTTAAAGGTATGAACTACTTTATATTGATAAGGAAGAAAACAAGACAAGAAAGATATATCATAAGTTGCTTAAAATTAATGTAAGATCTGAAGAGAATATATGGGTATGTAGTTGGGATTCCGGAGAAGAAATCAGTTTGGTCCCAGCAGAGAAATGTTGCTTTTAAAGTGCTTTTAAAGCAATGGTATTCCCGGCAGTAATGTATGGGTGCAAGAGCTGGACAATTAGGAAAGCTGAACGCAGAAGAATAGATGCCTTTAAATGTGGTGTTGGAGGAGAGTTTTGAGAGTACCCTGGACAGCGAGGAGAACAAATAAGTCAATCCTAGAAGAAATCAACTCTGACTGGTCATTGGAAGGTCAAATAATAAAGATAAAGCTGAAGTACTTTGGACATCAAATGAGAAGGGAGGATTCACTTGAGAAGGCCTTGATGCTGGGAAAGTTGGAGGGCAAAAGAAGAAGGGGGAGGCCAAAGATGAGATGGCTGGATGGTATTGTAGACACAATGGGCACAGAACTGGGAGGGCTGAGGGGGATGGTGGAGGACAGAGGCGCCTGGATGACAATGGTCCATAGGGTTGCAAAGGGTCAGAATTGACTGTGCGACTGAACAACAACAACAAAGTGCTTGTATTTTAAAAAGAAACAGGTTCAGCTTTAAGCATTTGTTGTCAAACAGGTGGTGAAGTCTCGCGAGAGCTGATAGACTGAAATTTCCTGAGACAAATCTCATGAGACTACAGCTGTATCAGTGATTACAAAGAGCAGACTGGAAGATTGGAGAGTGAGACGGTGTGACTAGAAGGTAAAGACTGTAAGTGGAGAAGAAAAGGAAGAAAGTCATTCTGAAGGAAGTAATTGACCTACTCTGCAAATAAATACCAACAAGACATTGTGGCCGCCACCTGGAGTTGGAGGACCAACTTTTCTCTCTCACCATCGTGGTGAGTCCAAGGACAAGATCCAACACTCTTAAAGCCATGATTACACCGGTCACAATGGATAAACTGTCAAAAGAGATTAAAGCAATCCATGAAATGGTAAAAAAAAATCCACAGAAGCTTTAGAGAAAAAAATGGAAGCTTCAGAAAAAAGAATAATTCAGCAGATGGAAAAAAATGAACAATAGCTTAACAGAGCAAATGAAGGGAATTCAAAGAGAGATTGGAATTTTGAAGGAAACAATCGAAGATTTAAAGTATGAGGCAAAGGGACTAAGCCAAAGAATGGACAATATTGAAATTAGTGAAGGAATCATAGACAATTGTATTGTCACAATGGAAGTTAAAGCAACAGAAAACTGGTTGTGTCTGCGAGGTGTCCCCAACTCTGAAAAAGAAAATACCAGAGATCTCATCATTGGAGAGCTGAATAAATACATGAAAATGAAATATGATGAATCTCTGGGATCAGACTGTGATAAAATTTAGCAAGTGAACTCAGACTATGCAAGAAGGAAAAAGCTCCCAAGAGATATCATAGTACAATTTACTAAGAAATGCATAAAAGAAGAAATATTCCTCAAAAATTATAAACATCCACTTGAGATAAAAGGCAAATAAATTACACTGTTTAAAGAAATACCAAAATATGTAAGAGATAAAAGGAAAATTTATAAATTTATGATAGATGAACTGAAAAAGAAGAATATCAGATTCAGATGGGAATTTCCAGAGGGACTTTCCTTTACTTACAATGGTGTATGAAAGAAAATAAGATCACAGCACGAAATGACCCAATTTTTGGGACAACACTGTGGTAATAATGAAAGAAATGAGATTTTAGTTAAAATCATTTTCTGCTTAAAATCATTCTCAGCTGCTTTGAAATAGGTTAACATACCTTGGTCATTCTGTTCCATGACATACCTCTTTCGGGCACCTCTCTGAAGGGTAAACCAACAAGAGACTTATGTCCACAAAGATAAGAATGTGTACTATGTTCCTAACACAAGAACAAACATTATCTCCTCTTTGCTATAGCTGACATAGACATTCTCTGTGTTTTACACAGAGAACAAGAGTGCTGATGTGAAGAGAAATGGTCTACATGACATGACAATGTCAAATATTAATAACTAACTGGCTAATGCTGTTGTTGTAATAATTCGTGGAATTACTTGTTTACTATGTGCTATATAATGAATGCCTGAAAATCTGTTCGGGGTTCTGAGATTTCACTTGAGAAAGTGTCTCGGAACCTGCGCAATAAAGTTCTGATATCTGCCTTAGCCCTGGAATGCTGACTTGTCTCGTTCATTCCACAACAACACCATAAGGACTTTAATTACAAAACCCTAGAATAATGGAATACAAATTAATCTCTTGAAATGTAAATGGTCTTAATTCTCCTCAGAAGAGGAGAAATGTTATGCATTGGTTGAAAAAACAAAATTGTAATATAATCTGCTTACAGGAAACTCATATTTAAAAAGAAGATGAAAATTATTATTTAATCAACAACTGGGATTAAAATTTGAATCATTGGACAAAGTAAAGACAAAGTAAAGAAAAGAGGAGTTGTTATGCATATAAAACCAGCTCTACAACCAAAGCTGATTTCCAGTTATTCTCAAGGGAGGCAACTCCTCGTTGAAATAACTGTAAACTCAAAGAAACTCCTTTTAGTTGGGATCTATGCACTGAATGGAACCAAAGAAGAATTCTTTAAGGACTTGATTGGAAAACTTGATGAACTTTATAGTGACAATCTTATTGTGATGGGTGATTTTAATGGAACTGTAAATAACTTATTAGACTGGAAAACCTCAAAGAAAAAAGATGCAACAGATGGGAAGTTACCTACGGTCTTCTTTGAACTGATAAAACAAGAAAGCCTAATTGACATCTGGAGAAAAATCAGTGGACAGTGTAAAGAATATACATTTTCCTCATTGAGACATAATTCTTTCTCCAGAATTGATATGATTTGGTTGTCTAAGGAATTGAGATCACAATTTAAGAAAGCAACAATCATGCCAAAAGTGTGCTCTGACCACAATCCAGTATTGATTGAAGGTAGATGAAGAAATCAAACTTTTAGATGGAGATTAAATGAAGATTTACTAAATATTGAAATAATCCAAAAAGAAATGGAAGATTATTTCAAGATTAACTGGAATAAAGACATTAATCTGGATTTGGTCTGGGATGCCTATAAAACAGTAATTCAAGGTAAACTGATCTCACTAAACAAACAAAGAAAACTAGAAAAAGAAGTTAAAATCAATGAGATTCAGAATAAAATAAAGGAAAAAGAAAGAGAATTGAAGAAAAAAACCTGGTAAAAAGAAAATTTTGACACAAATTAAGGCTTTACAACAACAACTGAATACAATTTTGACAAAAGAGGTGGAATGGAACTTGAAAAAATTCAAACAAAAGAATTTCAAATGGGCTAATAAACGTGGCAAGTATTTATCCTGGCAATTAAAAAAAGAAGAGAAGCAAAAATAATTCCCAAAATTGTCTCTGAAAGTAAAGAACTGACTATACAAAAATACATTGAAAGAGCTTTTTTAAAATACTATGCCAAATAGTTTCAAAAGCATCTAATTAGCAAGGAATTAATAGAGAATTATTTGGATAAAATCAAAATCTCTAAAATATCGGAGGATATGTAAAAGAAACTGAATGGCTTAATAACACAAGAAGAAATCAAAAAGCTATAAAAGAGACAAATTCTGGAAAAGCTCCAGGCCCTGATGGGATAACAGCACAGCTCTATAAAGTATTCAATGATTAATTGATTCCGGTATTTGAAGAGTTGATGAATGATGTAATAAACTTTTTTTAAAAATCTGAAGAGCTGGAATGAAGCTACAATTTCACTGATTCCCAAAGAAGGGCAAGATTTGACTAATGTTAAGAACTATAGACCCATTTCACTTTTGAATAAAGATTATAAAATCTTTTCCAAAATTATAGCTGAAAGAATGAAATCTTTTTTGATTAATCATGTTAAGGAAGAACAAGCAGGTTTCTTGCTGAATTGACAGATTAAAGACAATGTTAGAATTGTGTTAGACATAATCAAATTTTATGATAAGAACCCAGATAAAAGAAATTGGTCTATTCTTTGTAGATGCTGAAAAAGCTTTTGACAATGTAAACTGGGAATTTATATTTTCATTGATGGAAAGATATGACTTGGGAGAAGGAAATATTAATTCAGTTAAAGCAATTTATAGCTCTCAAAAGGCAAATTTATTAATTAATAATGACCTCACAGAAAGATTTGGTGTTCAAAGAGGCACCAGACAGGGATGTCCTCTTTCTCCCTTGCTTTTCATTATGGTTTTAGAAGCTCTGTTGACAGAAGTGAGGGAAGAAAATTTGATAAAAGGATTAAAGTTGAAAGGTTTTCCTTGTAAACTAAGAGCCTTTGCTGATGATATTGTGTTTTTTGTGGAAGAACCTTTTAAAAATATGCATCACCTTCTAACAAAAATTAATCAGTTTGGAGAAGTAGCAGGATTTTGTCTAAATAAACAAAAATCCAAAATTTTATGTAAAAACATGACCAAGAATTTTGTTGTTGTTCAGTCGCACAGTCGGTTCCGACCCTTTGCGACCCTATGGACCATTGCTCTCCAGGCGCCTCTGTCCTCCACCATCCCCCTCAGCCCTCCCAGCTCTGTGCCCATTGTGTCTACAATGCCATCTAGCCATCTCATCATAATTTGAATTGCAAACTCAAACAGAATGTGAGGTAGTGAATAAAGTGAAATACCTAGGTGTGTATTTAACAACTAAAAACATTGATCTATTTAAGAATAATTATGAAAAACTTTGGAAGGAAATTGATAGAGATATGCTGAAATGGAACAAATTGCATTTTTCTCTGATGGGTAGAATTGCTGTAATTAAAATGAATGTTCTAGCTAGAATCATGTTTCTGTTTCAGATGAAACCAATTGTAAAAGATGGGAAAAACCTTGATAAGTGGCAAAAGACATTATTTGATTTTGTGTGGGCAGGGAAAAGACCTAGGATAAAAATGAAAGTGTTGTGTGACTCGAATGAAAGGAGAGGCCTTAATCTCCCAAATCTTAGATTATTTCATGAATCTGTTTGTCTAGTATGGCTAAGAGAATGGATCTTATTACAGAATAGAAAATTATTAACCTTAGAAGGCTATGATAACATATTTGGGTGGCATGCTTAGATGTGGTATGAAAAGTACAAAACTCATAGTTCTTTTAAACATCACTATATAAGAATTAATCAGTTAAATGTATGGCTGAAATATAAAAGGTATATAGGTGATGGAAGACCACTATGGATTGTACCCATGGAAGTTATTGCTGCCAGAACTGAAATTCAAGGTAAAGACTGGTTGAAATATAAAGAAATTTTGAACGTTGATAGTGCAGATATAACATTAAAATATAAAAAAGATCTAGTCTTCCAGTATGAATGGTAACAATATGTACAAATTGCTGATTTATCTAAATCTGACAAAAAGAAATATGGTTTTTTTATTGAAAGAAACAGAATTGGAAAGATTGTTGTTAGGTGATAATAAAAAACTAATCTCCAATATATATAAATTATTGTTACAGTGGTATACTGAAGATGGAAAAGTTAAATCACAGATGATTAAATGGGCCATTAATATTGATAGAGACATTGAAATGGAAAATTGGAAGTATCTATGGAAAAATCAATGAAAATTACTACATGCATGAATCTGAAAGAAAACTTTTTAAAATGATGCATAAATGGTATATGTGGTGGACATGTAAGAAAGCTAAAGAATATTGGTTAACTATTCACGAGAAAATGTGTAAAATACTGAAAATGAATCTACCAAAAGAACTGGAAATGTTTCTGCTGAGCTTAAATCTACAAAACTTAAACAAGAGCCAACAAACTATATCATGGTATATGTTGATTGCTGCAAGAATGTTATTTGCTCAGTACTGGAAACAAGAAAAACTTCCTAGTGTTCAAGACTGGAAATGGAAAATGTTACACTATATGGACATGAATAAACTTACTAGGAATTTAAGAGATAAAGACATATATGGTTTTTGGACGGACTGGAGAAAATTAACCGAACATTTTGAGAAAGATCTTGATCTGAAAGGGCTAATGATTGGATATAATATTTATTGAATCTAATATTGGTTTTTGATGTATTAGAAGTGTTTAGCTATTCGGTTAAACAATTATAGGGGAATTATATTTTAAGGGGGTGGTGACTGGGCTGCTGGAAGTCAACATGGGGGGAGGGGTGGGTCTGAGTGTGGGAATTGACAATATTTATATTTTACTATCTGGCTTTTTCTTCTGTTTTGTTGGAAAATAAAGTATATATTTTTTTTAAAAAGAATTTGATGCACAGACCAAGAGATGGTGTAGAAAACCTATTTGTGGGCAGTATTTGGATTTTCAGAGGTTTGGGTCATGGAATGTGAATAATCCTCTGGCATGGTTCATGCATTGAAAGAAGTGATATACTTTCCATGAGGATGGAAATTGAGGTGTTGGTTCTCTTGAAGACTCCTAGAGGAATGAGAAAGAGAGCAGAGCTACTATTTTAGGGTGATGTCATATGTTGGGCAGTAGAAAATAACCTGACTCCATAAGGGTGCCAATGGCTTTGGGCGGATGAGCCCCTTTAGGTGGGGTGATGGTCCCCTCAGTATAGGAAATGCCACTGGAAGCCATCATACTGGGCCCAATGGCAAAATGAGCAGAGGAGGAACTCTGATTCCCAACAGTCATGGAGGCAGAAGAGTTCACCCCAGATGGACTGGCTGTGAAGGCATGCCTTGATAATATCCTCAAGGCTGTGGCAGTCCATTGCAGTTCACTGCAGTCACAGATAATGCTGACCCATAGTCTGTGCATCTCTCTGCTCACTGCCCAGAGACAGTGACCCAGAAAAATGGGTGGAGAGTTGACAGTAGTTCTATGATGGATTAAGAGCTAGATGAAGGTGATGGCTTCTCTCATCTCATCACCAGCATCAGCAGAGAAAGAGGCCTTTGTGTATTATCCAAAGCTAGAACTTTTTTGCCCAGCAAGCCGGGCATGTTTATTGTGTGTGTTGGTGGTTAGGGGTGGTTTTGGTGTGTGGACACACACACACTCAAACACACACTGGGCAGGTTTGAAATGTGCAGCTCAGTAGGTATGTTTAAACAAATATTATTTGGAATATACATTAAATATGGGCCAAGGAGGAAAACCAATGCCTGATCAACTTGGTTTTTGGAAATAAAGTAGGAAACAAAGAATATACTTAGTCTGTAGGGCATTGTAAATATCACTGGGTGTTATGTGTTTGTTTATGTGTTCGTTTATGTTGATATATTAATGTATTTGATGTAATGTTTATTTTTGTTATTAGAATTGTAATAAAAATTTAATTTTTTTAAAAAAAGACAAGTTTATTTCTTTAACAAGTTAGTTTCAGTAAAAGAGCAGCATAAAATATTTCAAACAGTCATGAAGCAAAAGGATATGAAAAGTTCTAAGTATTCTTCTCTCTTAGAAAGGATAGAGACAAAATCTTTCCCTGTCAAAGATTTTGCCTAGAAAATCAGGGTACGTATTCTTAAGAATAGGGCAGCCCAGAATAAAGGCTAGCCAACGACTGGCTGTTAGACTTGTGCTTTTATAGTCCTGTGGACTGGGGGCTTTCCCATCTTTAGGATGTTAGGGTGATGTCATACTAATGTATGTCTTCCTATCTTATGCATACATTGTACTCCTTCTCTTTCCCATCAGGTATACATACATTGCTCTCTTCCCTCCTCCCATCTGAGTGAAGTTATGCAAGTGTCTCTGAGCTTTAGACTTGCCCAGGCTTGTTTAGAAGAGACACAGGCAAAGGGTTTTTAAGAAAATGAAGGCTTGGGAAGCAAGATTTATGACAACCTGTTCCCCACATACACGGAGCACTGAACGTCCTATTCTAGGGCTCACCGTGTTGGCTAAAACTGATGTGAGCTGTTGTCCTTATAACTATGGAGTACCAGATTAGGTATAGGTAAAGGTAAAGGTAAGAGTCGCCCTTGCTCGAAAGCCAGTTGTATTCAACTCTAGTGTTCAGTGCTCATCTCTGTTTATAGAGAAAGAGCCCACACTGTCTGTGTCTGCAGGTGTTTTTGTGGACATGTGGCAGGCATGACTAGACACTGGAGTGTACAGAATGCTGCTTACCTTCCCACCAAAGTGGTACCTTTTTATCTACTTGCAATTTCTTGCTTTCAAACTGCTAGGTTGGCAGGAACTGTGACAGATACGGGAGCTCACTCTGTTGTGTAGTACTCAGGTCTCAAACTGCTGACCTGCCAACCATCCAGTTGTCAAGCTCAGCATCTTAACCACTAAGCCACCACAGTCCCCGCAGTACAAGTTTAGGGAATGCTCATCTATATAATTAAATAAAATTCAACATTACAAACCACTTTAAATTATTTGGATTGAATAGAGGGGAAAAACTGTGCAAGTAAGTCAAAATAGACATGTTCAATCAGTGAAATTGTACAGTGTTTCTAAATGGACTTTTGGGGCTAAAGTAATGGGTTTTCCATGTCCTTGACTCCTTTTCATTTGACTATGGAAATTTTCATTGTGAGAAACAGTCTCCATCCAGATCAGAAACTGCTTAGTTCCAATTAGCTTTCAGAATACTCCAGTCATGCCTTTTAATGAGATTTCCTAAACAATCTTTAGCAATAAGTGCCTTCAAGTCAAAGCATGGTGATAATTGTTATTTATGTTGAAAGGATTTAACAAAATCTTGGCTTTCCCAAGAGTGTAATCTGTCTCGGTTTGAAATATACAAGCAAAATAGCTTTGGGGCAGGTAAAAAATGAAACATAAACAATATAACATGGTATTAAGATGGCCCCAATTAGAATTCTTTAACAAATAGGCACTTATTAGTTATTGATTTTTGTGGGTTCAGTTCTGGATTAGATCCAAACCATAATTTGAAAACTCCCCACCCCACCCTCATTTTAATACAACTTCTAACACACATGAAAAGCACCAACAAAGTTCTGGCTAACGAATTTGCAGATTTTGGCAATACCAAATGTACAAGGAATAATGTTTAAAATTAAATGTGCAATTGCACTATAAAATACAAGGATATACAATTTACTTCTAAGAGAGATAAGAGAAATTAAATCAAATGTTACATCTCTCTAAGAGCGAAAAACACTTGAAGATATAAAACATCTTAAGAGTTAACAACATTTCTAAACCTTTTAAACATGATTTAAAGAACACAATCTTTTTCTAAAAAATGCAATTTAAAAGTTCACCCAGCCCTTTACTTGCTATAATCTATAGTGCTGATATTATTAAGGTTTCTGGAAATAAGCCAATGCGCTGGAAACTATGTGATTCCAATGTTATCAGGCTAGCTTTGATACAGAGCTGCTGTGTGAGTCTTTTCCTTCCTTCCATTGATGTGTTCTTTTGGCTAAAATCCTAGTTCCTTTTACACCATCTCATTGTTTGGACTTACGGCTTTCAAGCAGAGATTCTGCTTTTACTGTCTATAGTCAGTTTTATGTTTGTAGCCAAACACCCAGCCATCTAGCTCTCTTTATTTCTGCTCTGCTCGATGATGCTGTTAAAAATAATCCCTTTACAGTAACATGGGGACTTTATTTCTATTACTCTTTGTGATGTGTTATTCTTTCTTTTTTTAAATTTGCTCTTATATTAAAACATATATTAAAAGAAGGAAGAAGGAGAGATGAGGAAGGTGTTGAAAGGAATTATCCCAAGGAAAGCCACAGGGCCAGACAGAGTAGTTGGAAGGGCACTGAAAGACTGTGCAGATCTACTAGCAGGAGTTTTTACTGGGATGTTGAATCGATCCCAATCCCAGGCTGTTGTTCCATTCTGCCTAAAGTCTTCTATTATTGTTCTGATACCAAAAAATTCCCGGAGAATTTGAATGATTTTCATCCAGTGGCACTCACACCTGTAATCATGAAGTGTTTTGAAAAGCTGGTATGAAAGTATGTTATTGCTTGCCTACCAGAGGGCCTGGATGCATTGCAATTTGCCTATAAAATGAAAAGATCAGCAGAGGATGCTGTGGTGATTGCCCTTCATGCTGTTCTTGCACATTTGGAGCAGTGGAGGGGTTATGCCAAATTGCTTTTTTTGGATTTCAGCTCGGCATTCAACACCATTCTACCACAGCGATTGATATCTAAGTTGAGAGATCTGGGGTTCCCGCCATCACTTTGTGGGTGGATATTGGATTTTCTGTCAGAACGTTCCCAGAGGGTCCGGTTGAGCCCTTATATCTCTAATATGCTTAGTACAAATACAGGAACACCACAGGGATGTGTGCTTAGCCTGCTCCTTTATATTCTCTATACGTTTGATTGTGTGTCTGTCCACCCTAGCAATAGGATTGTTAAATTTGCAGATGACACAACTATGATCGGGCTCATCTCTGAGGTGAGATAGCCTATAGAGATAAGGTGGAGCCGTTGACAAAGTAGTGTAGAACCAATAATCTGCTCCTCAACATAAAGAAAACAAAGGAGCTTGTGGTGGATTTTAGGAGCCAGAGAACCGATGTCCAGCCACTTTGATTGACAGAACCTGTGTGGAGAGGGCAGCGACGTTCAGATTTCTGGGCTTTGAGATATAGGATCTATCCTGGAGTGCCAACACAAGGGGACTTGCAAAGAAGGCACAGCAGAGACTGTATTTTTTGAGAACTCTAAGGAAAAACTATCTTCCGCAAAAGCTGCTGCTTGCCTTCTATCGCTGCGCTATTGAGAGCGTGCTCACTTATGGCTTATGTGTGTGATATGGGAGTAGTACTCATTGAGATAGGATAATGTTGCACAGAATTATTAAAACAGTGGAGAGTATTATCGGCTGTCCACTCTCCACTTTAGAACAAATTTACACCATCAGGTGCCACAGAAAAGCATTAGATATAGTAGGAGACCCATCGCATCCTGGCCACTGCTTCTTTGAGCTTCTGCCATCGGGACGGAGATACAGAACAATGAAGGTAAAAACGAGTCATTTCAAGAACAGTTTCTTCTCCAGAGCAATTTTGGCCTTAAATGGAAACACTGGACTCCAAAGTCATCTTATCTTATTTTAAATTTTTAAATTTTTAAAGTGTACTGTATGGTACTATCTTAACTGGTGTTTCTATAGCTGTTTTAAATTATGGGGTATGCCTTATTCGAGTTGATATATAGCAACTGAAAAATGTCATTGTTCCCACAAGGGGACAATGACAATAAAGATTTATCTTATCTATCTAAAACTGTGAGAGGAGCCTGGTGTGCTTTGGTCAATGGGGTCCCGAGGGTTTGGACTTGTCTGTGTGACTGAGCAACAACAACAACAAAAAACCCATGAGAAGCAGAATCAAAGATTAGGCACTCTCGCCTGGCATTTCTCTTTTCCTTTTAATGACCTTGCTTAGTAGAACAGTGAAGTAGCTGTCTCCTAAACAATCATCCAGGGTAAATTTTGAGTGCTGTTTTTATTTTTAAAGGAGAAAGCTGGGAATGAATGAATGAATGAATGAGCAATCAAGCAATGTGTTAAATGTCAACTGCTGATTAGGATTCAGAAAACATCCTGGTAGGTGGTGGAAGTTTAAATTTTTAAAAGGGATGAGAAAAAGTGGAGAAGCTACTCATAACAACTTGGTGATTGCTACTGTTTGCTGTGCTGCTGAAAGAACTCATTTGACCTCCATTTCAGATTGAATTTATTTCTTCTTGGCCTGCTTCTGTTTTCTTCCATTGTGGATTGCATTGTCTTGATGTTGTTGCTCCACTTTTAGATAACATGTTGGATTATCACATTTATTGCCATTTTATTTTATTTGGTTTTAGAGGGATTTCCTACCCCCTCCTATTTCTTTTATTGTTGCCTGGAATGCCTGCCTGCCTGCTTGCTCTTTAAAGGTAAAGGTCACCCTTGCTCAAAACCAGTTGTATCCAACTTTAGGGTTCAGTGCTCATCTCTGTTTCATAGCCGAAGAGCCAGCACTGTCTGCTTCTGCTGATGTTTCCATGGTCATGTGGCAGGCATGGCTAGACACCGGAGCACACGGAGCGCTGTTTACCTTCCCACCAAAAGTGGTCCCTATTTATCTAATTGCAATTTCTTGCTTTCGAACTGCTAGGTTGGCAGGAGCTGGGACAAAAATGGGAGCTCACTCCGTCCTGCAGTATGCAGGTATTGAACTGCTAACCTGTGACCTTCCAGTCAGCATCTTAGCAACTTGAGTCACTGCAGTCCTGCTCTTTACTTGGTGGATTATAGCCTGTGCAGTTGTATTGAAGGTATCAAAGTGGTGAGGAGAAGAACTGTAAAGCCATTAATATAAATTTATTATAATATAAATATAAATTTGAACATGAATATAAATTTGAACTAATAAATAAATAAATAATAATAAAGTGCTCCCTCACTCTTTTTAGCTATCGGGGTAATTTCTGATTTTAATGTTATAAGCCGCCCAGAGTCATTCCGAGTTGGGCGGCTATACAAATTGGAAATTAAATTAAAATTAAATTGAAATTGAAATTAAATTCTCAATCCCCCATATTTCATATTGGAATTTTGAGTGGTGGATCGGCCCTATTTATCTTGCTGCTATTGAGTGTGTATTTATTAATCTATATATATAAAACCAAGGTGTCATGGCATGAGACGCTTGTGCAACTCGACACCATGCAACCGATCATGCTGGGACTGCACCCATGTCTACCTTGACCGGTCAGCTGTGCCAGCATGGGGTACTGGCAGCCCACCGTGGGTTCCTTCACCCCGAAAAGGGGCTGCAAAGAGAGCGCCCCCACCCACCAGTGAGGCCGGCAAGGGGATGCAGGACTGCGCATGCGTGAGAGTCCAGGCCCACCTGGATTGCATATGTGTGAGATTCCATGCCCTCCTGGAAGGACAGAACAGAATGGGCATGCGTGACAGGTCAGGGCAGCCTGGACTGTGCATGCCCACCCACAAGGCTCTGCTCCAACCCGGATATCCAGGGTTGTGGCCAGAGCGCATGAGGCACATCAGCCATTCAGCCGGCATGCGAGGCAGTGACTCCACTGCAGATGGACCCACCTCCGTCGCCTTGACCCGCCTTGCTGCTCACCCACCGCACACTAAGCCTCTGTGAGCACCAGCCATGGTAGAACTTGGCACCGAAATGTCGGGGCACCGAGGTCACACCAGTGACCTGGCCTGACTATGGGCAGTGGTGCCACCCTCCCCAGCGACTACAGTTGGTGGGCAGCGATCGCAGCCCGGATCCTCCACCATCCGGTGGGTCACCTTAGGCAGAAGTGAGGCTCTATTTGGGGGGATGGGACCAGGCCAACCTCCTGCTCCCCCAATGGAGCCTCCTTTCTGCCTGAGGTGACCCACTGGAGGGCAGAGGAGGCAGGTGGTGATCACTGCCTGCCAGCTGTAGTCACTGGGGAGGGCGCCGCCACTGCCCGTGGTCAGGCCAGGACGCTGGTGCGGCCTCAGCATCTGGAGCCCCAACGTTTCGGTACTGTGTTCCCTGCGGCCAGCACTCCCAAGGGCTTTGCATGCATTGGGGAGCACCAGGTCAAGGCGGTGTCTCAAGGCCCGTCTGCCCTGAGTCGCTGCCGCGCACGCCTGTTGAAGTGCTGGCTTGCCTCATGCATGGTGGGGCTGGGAGAGCTGCCGCCTCTGCAGACTGGGATGCCCCGGCCTAGGGCAGTGCTGGAGATGGCACGGCGGCAGAAAGGCTGGGTAATGGGGGTGTTGCGCGAGTGTGTTGTGTCATGTGTGATGTGTGTGGCTGTGTTGTGTGTGTGCTGTGGGTGTGTATTGTGGGTGGGTGGGTATATTGTGTGGGTGTGTCCTTTGTGGGTGGGTGTTGTGTTGGTGTGTGTTGTGTGGGTGTGCTGTGTCATGGGTGGTGTGTCTGGGTGTTGTGTGTGTGTGTTGTGCAAGTGTGTTGCGATGTGTGTGGCTGTGGTGTGTGTGTGTTGTGTGTTGAGGGTGTGTTGTGTGTGTGTATTGTGTGGGGGTGTCATGTGGTGCGAGTGTGTTGTGTCGTTTGTGATGTGTGTGGCTGTGGTGAGTGTGGGTTGTGAGTCATGTGTGTGTCATGTGTGTGTGTTGTGTTTGTGTGAATTGTGTGTGGCGGGAGTATTGTGTGGGTGTTTCATTTGTGTGGATGTGTGTTGTGTGGATGTGCTGTGTCATGTGTCATGTGTGATGTGTCTGGGTGAAACTTATGCCCCGGGTTGGGTCCCTCACCCAGGCACCCCTGCTAGTTTGATAATAATCAAGATTATGATTTCTCTGTCTCTATTATTTTCTCCTGATGGAGTGATGAGGGTGATCAAGATGGTGATGTGATGATGAGCATACTTTTTTAAAAAAGCATTTTCCAAAAACTATCCACCATGCACACTCGCTATGTTTAAAACTTGCAGCTGAACCCAGAAGGGAGAAGAACATGTCATATCATCCTGTCACACATGTCTTAAATGTAAGGCGCCTTTCTCAAAAGAGAGGTGGCAAACTTCGTCCATCAGTAACATGACTTAAATGCACAGGGAGTCAATCTCACAGTTTCAAGAGTTAAGCACTGACAGCACCGGGCCAGGATGAACAAATCTGTCAATGTTAGCATCTCCCAGACGCTTTTCTTTCAAAACTCTTGAGAATGCAAATAAATTTGCAACTATGGGAGGTCTTATTAATAATTGAACTGACATGACATTCTCCCCCATCTCTCTCTGGCAGCAAATTAACCCTGGCAGAGGCAATTATAGATGTGTTTCATCGTATTACATCTTGCCGTCCATTCAGAATGGAGACGATCCCAAATTGTACTTCGTACGCTACCCCAAGGATCAGTGCTCTCCAAAGGCAGTTTTTTGATCCTACCATTTCTGTTGCCTGCCTGACTAATGTTTCTTCCAGGACCACATGTTTCCCTTGTTTTCCCAGCAATATCAGCATATGCACAGTCTGGGGTAGGGGGAGCATTGGGACTAGGTTTCAAGATTTATGTATCCGCATAATGGGCAGGCTTGTCTCTTCAGGACTCTGAGGTCTGCTCTTAGCCTCCCAGATGTCACCACCACCCCTGCAGTTCATCAGAGCAATGGGCCCCCAATGATGTATTACTTTAATTTCATATATCTTTATTATTAATTGAAGAGGCAGAATGGTTGGCTTGGATGGTGGCTTGGCTGATTATCTTAGAAAGCTTTGTACATGTCAATGGGGAATGGTGAGGAAGTAGTGATGGAGGGAAGGAAGAAGAGGAGAGGCTGGCAGTCGCAATGGAGAGATAGGTCTTTGCCAAGTAAGTGAAAACAAAATTAAAACAACAAAAGTTGATTATTTTAACCTGTGGCACTTGGGTCTCAAACTGCTGATCTGCCAATCTTCCAGTCAGCGTCTTAGCCACTTGAACCAAGTGGATAGGAAAGGCAAAATTGTCTCTAGATCTACTGATCAAGAGGAAGGACAGATGAGAATTTGCCCCATCATAAGAATCTCTTCAAGGACTGCACTGGCTTAGTGGTTAAGACACTGAGCTTGATGACTGAAAGGTCAGCAGGTCAGCAGTTTGAGACATGAGTGTTGTGATGGAGTGAGCTCCTGTCATCTGCCCCCAGCTCCTGCCAATTTAGCACTTAGAAAGCAAGAAATTGCAAGTAGATAAATAGGTACTGCTTCAGCATGGAAAGGTAACAATGTTCTGTGCACTCCTGCGTCTAGTCATATCTGCCACATGACCACAGAAAAGTCTGCAAATGCAGACGGTGCTGGCTTTTTGGGTGTAAATTGAGATGAACACTGAACAACAAGCCAAGGGTCACAACTGCCCACCTCTCTTTCTCCATGTGTTCAAACTGGTGGATAGCTCAGTGGTTTAGATATCTGGCTACAGAGACAGAGGTTGAGAGTTTGATTCCCCCCTTTTGCAACCTTGACCAGGACTAGACTTGATGATTTCTAAGGTCCCTTCCATCTTTGCAGTGTTAAGAATGTTCTTGTTATTGGTTTACTTCCAAAAAGAATTGTTACCTTTGGTTTACTTCTACCATTTGAGTTCTCAGTCTTCCAGTTCTCCTTGAGTAGTATTCTGTCCTGGATCTCTGTTGTGTGGGGGCAAGGAATTGATTTGCATTGATTTAACTCCATGCAGCAGTACTGGAAAATTAAAAATGGTTTGTGTTGCCGAACTCTAGTTTCAAATTATTTATTCAGTGGGGGATTCACAGCTGGCCCACTTGAATACAGTAAATCCAGTAAGGTAGAGCTGGGTTTAAATCATTAAAAGCATTAGAAAATGACCTTTACCTGCTGGAAACATAATCCATTAATAAAGTACCTTGTACTGGAGAGATAGTAGGGGATCCTGCTCAAGGGATTAAAGGATTGTGGGAATTTGGAACTGCTGATTTACTTTGTATCTCAGAAAGGACCTTTTAGAAAATGCGCCAAAAAATAAGACTCTTTGCCAAAATGCCATGGATTTATATTCTCCCTATGATAACTATCCGAAAGAAACAGAGGGAAAAGCTTGTTTCCAAAGACAGTCGGGATTCTGTATAAAATTGTATGTCTTACTCCTACTCAGATTTCTGCACGGCTGGAAAAAAATGGCTTGCATGTTCAAGAAAACCAGCATTTCTAGTTCTCACAGAGCAGAATTATGTACCAAAGTTTATTTCATTGTATGTTTAGAGATTAAAGGTAACTGTCTCCCTTGTTCACAAGCCAGTTGGGTCCGACTCACCTCTATTTACAGCCATAAAGCCTTCTTTCCCTTGAATATAAGCCTTTTGTTGTCTTTTATTCCCTGTCTAGATAGATAGATAAATCTTTATTGTCATTGTCCTGCACAGAACAAGGAGATTTTTTTTTTTTGGGGGGGGGAACACTCATCAACCCAACAAAACCCAAACAAAATACAACTATACAAAATTATCAACATACTCCCACCCCACATATACACATTTAACCCCTAAAAAGCTCTAAAACTCTAAAAACTCTAAAACTCTAAAAACTCTCAGACATCCGGCAACAGTAATGGAGTAGACTATACAGCCAGAGACTCAACACTAAGTGTTGGGCAGCAGTAAATAACCTGACTCCCTAAAGGGGCCATTGGCTAGAGGCAGATGAGCCCTTTTAGGTGGGGTGATGGTCCCCTCAGTGGAGGAAATGCCACTGGAAACCATCATTTTGGGCTCAATGGCAAAATGAGCGGAGGTGGAACTCTGATTCTCAATGGTCATGGAGGCAGAAGAGGCTATGCAAGATGGATGGGCTGTGAAGGCACACCTTGCCTGTATTCTCAAGGCTGCGGCAGTCCATTGTAGTCCCAGGGTTAAATCCTGCATGTCTCATTTCATATGTGGCTCCGTGATCACAGTGTGTGGGTCACTTCATGGCAAGCTGGAATCCACCTTAAACAAACGCTTGCCAATGACATTTTTCCTACCTCAGGGGGAAAAATGCATTCTCGGATACAAGTTGCAGCCAATGACGATGATTCCATGTTAAGGGGCATTTAAACAGTCCACTCTTTCCACCTTCATTATCTCATTGGAAAGAGCAGGATTTTTTTTTTTTAAAAAAATAAAGGTGTTTAAATCTTTTTAAAGGATATAAGCAGAGGAATGCACCTCTCTCCCATTGAACAGATTGAAGCAGCAATCATAGACGGGAGGGGTCAGGGATCATGGTTTAATCTTTCATCATTCTTGTTAAACATTTTGACTGCTACAGCTCCCCTAATTCCTCATTACAAATCCTGTCCATTTAAAAAAAATACTGGTCATCAGAAATTCCCATTCAAGCCTCTCATTATAGTCAGTTCTTCTTTTTCTTCTGCTATATCCAAATCTGAATATAGGCAATTATCATGGCAATCAGCCATGAAGACTGTCCTGAAAATATAATGCAGTGGCCTTTCATCTGCCTTCCACATTGCAGAGTGATACCTGTACCATTGATCCATTTGCAGGAGTCACTTTCTGGTCCTGAGCCCTTTTGGCATGCAATGTCCTACATAAGAATATAAGAACAGCCTTGCTGGAACAGGCCACATTAATGTGTCTATTAATCCTCAGCCCCAGGCCAGGATGGATGAAGCTGCTGCCCTCCATCAAGATGGCTTTGAGTGGGATTTAATCCACTTGGGGACCACCACCCATCCCTGTGGACTTTGCCATCCAAGGCCGTTAGTCCTCAGGATGGTCAGGTTAGTTAACTGCCTCATGAAACGTTGTGCTGAGTCCCTGGCAGTAGGGTCTACTCTATTACCATAGCAGGGTAACCTGGTCAGACTGCTAGAGTCAGTTCTAGCTGATGTTGAAAAGCTTGAGCTGAATGTACAAAATGATTATTGCAGTGTAGAACTGAAATAAAATGTTCAAAATTCTATGCAGTGGGTGTGCGTTTGGTTTTAACGATAAATGAAACCCCAAAATGCATAGTAAGTAAATTGTATAAAATGTTAAATGATGATGACGGATCACAGGAAACATTAAGAAAAAAATGGGGAAAATATTTGAATATTAGAATTTTGGAGGAAAGTTGGAGGTATAAATGGAAAAGAAGAATTATGAGATCTATGTCTGTGAGAGTTATGGAGCATAACTATAAAAAGTTGTGGAGGTGGTACCTGACACCGGTTAGGTTATATCAGATGGATTGTACTAAAATGAAAATGTGTTGGAGCTGTAAGACTGTTGCGGGGACTTATGAACATATGTGGTGGAGTTGTGATGTGTTTAAAGCTTTTTGGCTTAAAATAGAAAATGAAATATCACAAATAATGGGTAGTAACTTTAAGCTGGAGTCAGGTACCACCTTATTGATGGAGTTTGACAATATGAATATGGAAGAACACAATAGAGAACTATTAACAATAATATTGACAACTGCACGACAATGTATTGCTAGAAATTGGAAAAATGATTCTACAGTGGATATAGAGGAATGGTATAGAGAAATGTGGCATCTTGCACTTAATGATAAGTTAACATGGAAATTGAAAATAAAAAGAGGTATGACAGATAAAAACAAATTTGGAATCATCTGGAAACAATTTCTGGTTTATACACTGTCTGAAGGTAAAGGTAGCAGACCAGCCCCAAGTCACATGAGTTTTTGGTTATAATATATGATGCTGGGCAGCTCTGCAACTCCCAAGGCAATGTACATAGCACTGGGTTATTATCTTATGTTTAGATTTGTTTTTCTTTTTAAGATAGTGTATTTTTCACATTAAAATAGTATATGTCTAAACAAGAGGTTTTAAATAAGGTAAAATGAATATACACTATCTGTTATTACTGTATTTTTAAGTATATGATTTTACTTTTAATTTTTACTTGTAATGTGTATTTCTATGTAATTTTTTATTATGTATCGATGTCTTTTTTCTTTGTGTATCACTTTTCCTTTTTTAAAAAATAATAAAAATTAATATTTTTTAAAAAAATAAAGGGTTGAGCTGAATGTACAAAATGATTATTGCAGCGTAGAACTGAAATAAAATGTTCAAAATTCTGTGCATTGGGTGTGAGTTTGGTTTTAAGGATAAATGAAACTCCAAAATGCATTAACCCATATTGGCTTCACATTAAAACTAGGGTAATCAAGCTTAGGGAAATGGACTTACTGTATTTGTATTTCCATGTCTTTTTTGGGACTAGAAACTTGAAAAAAGTGTTAATGGGAATAAATAGGATCCCAAGTTAATGAAACTCTGGGATGTTGTGTATGGGTGCCCAGTGGAGCTACACTCAATTTATCCAACAAAATTTCCTTGTCGAACCTTGGGGGGGGGGGGACTCAAAAATTTAGCACTCTTCTCAGTTTTTTGATTATATCTTCTAAATCTAAACCATGCCTTTTTTGTGTACTACATGTAATTAGAAAGTTGTAGAGCATTAAAATTCAAACTTATTTTTAACCCCATAGGGGTACCAAGATACAGGGCTTTGAAAAAGTGCTAAATTTCTCAAATGTGTAAAAAAAACTGCTAAAAGGCTGGTTTTTGCTATGTGTATTCCATTTTGCAACATATTTAATGGAATTTTGGTTTCTACTTCAATTTCCAAACGTTCAACTACATCCCCCTCCCCCCTCTCCCCCTCCCACTACCCCCTCCTCTGTAGGATGTTCATACTTACAGTGTACATCTAAGGTTTAAAGAGCATGAAAACCAAGTTCGTCTTTCAGTTTGGAAATTTTGAGCCCCCACCCCTAACAACGATGTGGCTTTATCCTGAGTGACCTTTATAAGATGTTCTTTAGGTTAATAAAGACTAAAAAACACAGGTATTTCTTATGAAATTATTAGTAGTTATGTACAGTAAAATGTAATAAAAACGAGAAGCAATATGTATGTACATAAAGTAAAACAGGAAGCATTGAGAAGCATACATTTAATATTTTTGGCATTTTGCGCCTTGCGGAGCTTCCTCCTCTACTCCTTCTTCGTCCATATCCAACACTGCATCCATCATGCTCTGCTCTTCGCAGTCCTCCACTTCTTCCTCCTGGAGGTCAGGCTTGGGGGAATTTTCACAATCGTTGCCTGCGCAGTTCTTGCAAAAGGTGGAGCACCGCAGTCCTGCTTTTTTGCAGCTGCAACCAGCAGTGCTGCACCCTTTCTTGCATTTACAGGAGATTATATTCTAGATGCTGTCAGGGGCTGCGTTTCGAGTGGCTCTGATGGGAACAACACCTTCCCTTGTCAGTGACCACCCCCAAACTGATGGTATGATGTCGTCATTACCTAGCCAGATCTGGACTTGGAGGTACGTGTGAAAATATGTTGGGTGGCAGCGTCTTTGGTAGGAGGGAGTCTGGACAACTGGAATGTGGGTTTGGCCACTGAGTTGGTAAACAGTTGGTACCGGAGGTTGTCCAATATGTCAGTCTCCATGTTCCCCCCATACAGCGCTACCAAAAACCTCTCCCCTGCCTCAGAAATCTGGGAGGGGGTGGCTTCTGAGTTTTTAAAAGCAGCAACCAAAAAGTGTAGGGAACTGTTCTTTTCATACAGCTTGCACACTTTCTTCTTCCCTTGCCCAAAGGGGGTTGAAGTGGTGTCACAACCACTGACTGCGTGTAGAAACAGGATGTCTTTTGGGTCGATCTTGCATGAAGCTGCTGAATGTAAGGTTGATGGGGCATTGCCTCTCCCACTCTTCTGAAAATAGATGTTTTTGTGAGTAGTGGAGGCAAGGGCTGTCAGTATCACGAGGAGATCAACATCTTCACCTGTGATTACAACACTGTCATATGCAGCAGCCTTCGATATTGCTGTTCTCACAGTCATAACATCTGCATCTTTAGTAGCCTGTTGCACTTCAATCCCATTTGCTGTCATTTCTGTCATCAGCATTGTGATCAAGTTTATTTTGTTGATGCCATTTGATAAAAATGTCTCTTGAGCTATCATCACAGCAGTTGTTGAGGAAAAAACGAGTCTTGTGGACGAGTGCAGTACAGCCCGGCGAGCTCTCTCTGCAGCCTTGGTGCTTTGGTAGGAGGCATCGATGGGAAATTTGTCAAATACCACAGTGGTATTGCACCCAAAGTATTTCAGCATGTAGTCCATGTAGGTCTGGCACACAGACTCGAACATGGGTGTTGTGGCCTTACTCCATACAACCTTATGCAGTACGAAGCCTCCGTCAACTACTGCATATTTCCTGCTGCCAAAGTTAGCTTCCTCTTGAATAGGGGTGAATGCTGCATCATATAATGCTGACTTGGTACCCTTACGCATTTCTTCCTCAGTAAAGAGCAACATGGGGAAGGGTGCTAGTTCGTATTTGAAGAATTCCTTGAGGTCTTTGTCACACTGCTTGGCAATGCAAACTCGCTGAAACAGAGTCAGTAGATCAACTGTGCCTTTCTTTCTATTTCAGGGAACAGGAAATGGATGCAAGGGTTACCACCTTGGCCTTTCGTTTTAGCTTTACATTTTCAAATGTTTGACCCACAATTTTCTTCATGCATGTGATACCAATTTCGCATGCAATGTGACAGTTCACCTCCTTGTGACCAATTTCACCTGTGCTCAAAGGAATGGTGGATGTTCAGCAAACCAGCCTCACAACTTCTCCATATCCAGGTTATCCCTGGTGACGCATGAAGGCCTCATGTCTACATGCTGTTCTGCAGTGCCTGAACTTACGTCAGTGAACATCTCTATTTGTTCGCAGATGTGTTGGAGGCACAACATCCCCAAATTCCACCTAGAAAGCACACTGTCTGTCATCCCACGACCACACGTAAGTCCTCCGTAACTTTTCATTGCCCTCATTAACACCTGCTCAATACTCATGTCAGACCAAATTCATGTCAGAATTTTTCACTGCGACGAATAGTGAAGTAGCCTTGTGTCGTAAACTTGTCACATTCCCAAGGGTCCATTTTGTCTTGCAGGTTGAGCATGTCTTGGTAGTAGAGATGTGAGCTTTTTGCATAATTTAAATGACCTGCTGCATGGAAGAAGGGTATCATTTCTTTGATACATTTGAGATGCAGTTTCCAAACACCCATCCATTCAGCTTTAATGAAGTCTTTCATTAAAGTACACATATGGAAGTACTGAATCCATAGGGCTGCAGTTGGCCCTTTCTTTTCAATCATTTTCAGCATTTCAGTGAACTTGACAGTCACTGCATGGAATGCCTCATCCTCATGTACCCTCCAAAAGATGAACCTGTAAGGATCATTGATCATTCTGTCCAGTGCAGAGGAGTCTCCTTCTGTTAGCCTCAGACGTTCAAAAATCAAACCAGCCAAGACAGCATGAGTGAGGATATGCCCTCGAATACCCCTGGCACATGCATGACTTGACAGTATTTTATCAACACTGTTCCCTGCATAAATTGTGCAGAACAGCTCTTTCAACCCACTCTGAACCATAATTGTCCCCTGTGCACCCATAAATGACATTAAGAGGTGGAATCCTCCTAGCCTCACAACAACATTGCTAAGCTCTGGAGTAGAATCATTAGCTACAACATCATGAGCCTTCCAGTATAATGGCTGGTCAAAAGTGACGATGCATGTCTTCTGATTCAGGAATTTACATTCAGTAACAGCAGCAAGAATGGATGTGTATACTGTGTGGTAATCGCTTGGGGGCACATTGATAAATGGTAGGCAAACTATTTTAGAACATTCATATTGCTCATCTTGTGATAATCCCAGCTCTATGAAACCATTCCAACCTGGTACTGTTGAGGAGTGCACTGAGTTTTTCCCATAAAGCCAGGCGATTACAGAGTCACATGGCTCAGGGGCCTGGGAGTAGTCAATTTCTATATTCTGCACAATGACATTTTTTTAATCCAACATTAGTTGGTCTGTGATATGGTTTCATGGGAACACTGCCAACTAAAGCAATTAAGTTGAATGCTGAGCTCACTTTCAAGCGAGCTACTTCTGTTTCACTACTTACTGCATCCCTAGGTGTCACTGCCATAATTCCTCCCATGGCATGGAAAGTGTCATGACCATTCAACGTGCTTACGTTAAAATCAGCATTATCAAATATGAACTGGCTGAACGGATCGGCGGACTCTTTAATTTTTGACTTTTCAGCCTGCAGAACATATGACCCTTCAAGCCTACTCGCTTCATCATACGATGCTGAAAAACCCAAAGAAGAAAGAAGATTCAGTAGATGTTTAGATTCAAACTTCTTGTACACGTAAACGGATACTGCAATCATGACGGGAGACAGAAACGATCTTGGACAAACTGCTGTCATGATGGCATGAGCCAAAGCAAGGCATTTTTTCTTCCAAGAATCTAATGAGCCCTTCTTGTTTGTCAGAATAAGGGTGTGAAGTAGGAGTAGCAGTGTTTCAGGGATGACAAGATGTAAACCACCCAAAAAGTTGTCTATCGGGGGATAAGCAGTAGTGCTGGAAATTTTTGAAAGAATGTCCTCCAAAATTATTTCACCGGCAGTTTTAACAATTCAAAGCCTTTCTTGTTATGGGTCTGATTTTTTATCGCTGAGGTACCAGATGTCAGAAAGAACTTTGTGTCCAATGTTCTTGAAACAGATGATACATCCTCTACTAGGTGAATTGGAGATAAGAATGTCCTCTCCATATTTTTCCTTCATACGAGTTTTCACAGTTCTCACATCTGGACGTTGTTCTTCTACAATCTCATCAAATAACTGCGCGAGGGAAAACTGGCATTCATCACCATTGTTTTCCAATGTGGCATATATGTTTTCCATGGCTTCCTCAATATTAGTATCTCGAGGCCGACCCCTTTTTTGGCCAGTCGTCCCTGACGATTTGTAAAACCAGACAATGCACTTTAATGGTACTCGGCATTAACGGCAACTAAATCAGTATTCAAACTCTCCAACTGTGATATGTGGTCCTCTATTTTTCATCCCCATTCATCTTTGCACTGTCTAGCCTGCATCCAGAAGTGTTTCGGCCTTCTCACACAGAGTCATTTTGACCACCTGATTGCATCTGGCAGCTGGCAACTTCGCTTGCAGGTCTCTGTATTGTTGAGTTACCACTTCATCACATAAAAAGCACATATTGCTGAAATCAAATACTGGGACTCGTGATCGAATGGGTAGATGGGAGGGGCAGGACCAAGATTGGCACTAGCATGGCACACAGCAGCCTGAATCATTCTCTCATTGTTGTAAGATTTTTGACAAGGGACATGAACTGTAAGTTCATCAGAAGCACCCAACACCCTCTCCAGGAACTGTTGATGAGTGGAATTCCTTCATTTGGTGCTGGACTCAAGTAGCTTGGAGACTCCTCTTGACTTGACAGTTGTCGCTTCACCATCTGGAAAAAATATTATAATAATAAAAATGAAATAAAATCAATTAATCAATAAATTTCATAGTCTTTTTATGTACAGGGTATCTATGTTATGTCGTGAATATCTTAAAATTGTTCTCTAATTATGAATAGAGTGCAGTTGTAATATCATAACTACTATAATGAGCATGCTTATCAATAAAGAATGCATAAATTTAAAATAATTGATTGCCTGCCAAACTCCTTTGACAAATACAACACTGTCCTATCTCACTGGAAGAGGCCATTGGAGCTCCTGTCCAGATAATTGTATGCATAATCACTGTCACTCAAGTTGAAACGAACATAACGAAAGGAACAAGCAGCTTCAACAATGGGACACAACTGAAAAACATAAAACGAAAATTAAGTCTTTAATGTACTTTTGAAACATGTAGGTAGGTACTGAATGAACAATTACTGAGGAAGGTGTGTTTGTGGGGGGTGGGGTCAAAATTTCCAAACTGAAAGACTAACTCGGTTTTCATGATATTTGAACCTTAGATGTACACTGTAAGTATGAACATCCTACAGAGGAGGGGGTAGTGGGAGGGGGAAGAGGGGGAGGGGGAATGTAGTTGAATGTTTGGAAATTGAAGTAGAATCCAAAATTTCATTAAATATGTTGCAAAATAGAAGATACATAACAAAAACCAGCCTCGTATCTTTAATAAATCACTGGAGATGTGTTATGTTCCATCCTGCTTTAAATATTCTACTATTATTCCAGTACCAAAAAAATTCTCTACTAAGGAACTAAATGATTTTAAACTGGTTGCTTTAACATCTGTGGTCATGAAAACTTTGTAGAGGCTTGTACTGGCATACCTGAAAACCATCATAGATCCACTATTGGATCCGCTGTAATTCGCTTATCATGCAAATAGATCAACAGAAGATGCAGTAAATATGACTTTATACTATATATTAAACCATCTTGAATCTCCAAAATCCTATGCAAGGGTCCTTTTTGTTGATTTCAGTTCAGCATTTAACACTATCCTTCCAGACATTCTTATAACTAAATTAAGACAGCTGGCTTTACCGGACCACACTTGTAAATGGATCATAAGTTTCCTAATGGACAGGAGGCAGCAGGTAAAGCTGAGTAAAATTAGATCAGAAACCAGAATAATCAGTACAGGAGCTCCTCAAGGCTGTGTGCTCTCTCTACTTCTCTTCTCCCTGGATACCAACGATTGCATCTCAAAATATTCTTCTGTTAAAATAGTTAAGTTTGCAGATGACACCACAGTAATAGGACTTATTCAAGACAATGATGAGTCTGCATATAGAAAAGAGATTGAACAACTAGTCTTGTGGTGTAGTCGAAATAATCTTGAATTGAATGCAGGCAAAACCGTAGAAATGATAGTAGACTTTAGGAGGATTCGATCCCCATATTCATTGCTTACAATACTAAATAATCCAGTATTAATAGTGGAGTCCTTCAAGTTCTTAGGTATTGCCATATCTCAAGATTTAAAGTGGTCATCTAATATTAGGAACATCATTAAGAAAGCACAACAGAGACTGTTCTTTCTGCGCCAACTCAGAAAGCTCAAGTTGCCTAAAGAGTTGTTGATCCAGTTCTACAGAGGGATCATAGAATCCATCATCTGCACCTCTATAATTGTCTGGTTTTGTTCTGCATCTCAACAAGATAAATATAGACTCCAACAAGTAATTTGGACTGCAGAAAAAAATATTGCTGTTAATCTACCTTCCATTGAAGATCTATATACTACACGAGCTAAAAAGAGAGTGGAGAAAATATACAAAGACCCAACACATCCTGGAAATAACTTGCTCCAGCTTCTACTGACAAAACGATGATTTAGAGTATTACATACTAAAACAACCAGATACAAGGATAGTTTCTTTCCAAATGCCATCAATCTACTAAATAACTAAATTGTGTGATTTTATTGTATTGTTATTGTTTCTCTAGGGATATGTGAGATTGTTGTTAGTATTATGATTAGCACCTATTATTAAGCATAGTAGATGATCTAGTAAATGTAATTTAATTTTTCATGTATATAGAGAGCATATGTACCAAAGACAAATTCCTGGTGTGTTAGCACACCAGGCCAATAAACGATTCTATTCTATTCTTTTAGCAGTTTTTTTTTACAAATTTGAGAAAATTTGCACTTTTTCAAAGCCCTGTATCTCGGGACCTATGGGGTTAAAAATAAGTTTGACCAGTGATAATTGAACAAATTTTAATGCTCTACAACTTTCTAATTACATGTCATACACAAAAATGAATGGTTTAGAAGATATAATAGAAAAACTGAGGAGAGTGCTAAAACTTTGCAGTTTTTGCCCTCCCCCCTCCCCCAGCAAGGTTCCACAAGAAAATTTTGTTGGATAAATTGAGTGTAGCTCCACTGGGCACCAATACACAACATCCCAGAGTTTCATTAACTTGGGAATTTTTGCAAGGTCTAAAGTACATCTCGACTGGGCTATATTCAGTAAAGAGAAATTGTGTTATACAATAAAAATATTGAGTAGTCAATAAAAAAATAAGCTCCAAAATTTATTCAACCATAATATGAACAGATCTGGGCTAATTTATTTATTTATTTATTCAATTTGTATAGCTGCCCCAATTGACATGCGACTCTGGCCAGCAAACATAAAATCCCCAATGTTTAAACTATAGAAACCCTCAAAATTCCTAAAAACACTGAATAACTCCCTCCCACCCGCACCAATTAAAATTCTAGTTAAAAAATATTAAAAGCATGAGTGATCCTCCTCTAAATGAGCCAGTGGGTGGGTGGGTGGTCCCCTCCTCCTCCCCACACCTGCCCTGCCAGCCAGGTTTTCAGCTCTTTCCTGAAGGGCAGCAACTCTGTCTGGAGATCCAGTTCAACTGGCAGGAGGTTCCATAGGGCTGGAGTGAATACTGAAAAGGCTCTTCTTCTAGTTCTAGAGAGGCTCGCCAGTTGGTATTTTTAAAGAGCCTTTCCAGTCTGCTCTAGTGGGACGGGCAGATGTCCTCAGGGTGATGCGGTCTCTTAAGTATCCTGGCCCACTACCATGCAGGGCATTGATGCACTCCAAAAAAAATTACTACCACCTCTGAGGGTGGGGCCAAATCTGTGGGCATGGCCAACGCAATGGGGCATGGAGGTGGGCATGGCCGGCCAGGTGGGGATGGCCTGGGGGAATTTCTACTACCGGTTCACCCGAACAGGACAGGACCTGCTTCAGTGCATCACTGATGTAGGGCTTTGAAGGTAATTACCAGCACCTTGAATTGCACCTGGAGGCACACTGGCAACCAGTGCAGCTCCCGTAGCAGGGTTGAGGCATGGGCATAATGCCCGCACCCCATCACTACATGAGCAGCTGCATTCTGAACCAACTGTAGCTTCTGAATGATCACCAAGGGCAGTCCCATGTAGAACGCATTGCAATAATCCATTCTAGAGGTGACGAGAGCATGTGTGACTGTAAGCAAGGAGTCCCGGTCAAGAAACTGGCACAACTGGTGAATCACACGAAGTTGTGCAAAAGCCTTCCTGGCCACGACTGCCACCTGCTCATCAAGCAAGAGTCATGAGTCCAGGAGTACCCCCCAAATTATGCACTGGGTCTCTCTGCAGCCAAAAAGCCCCATCCAGCTCCAAAGATGGTAGCTCCCTAGATAACATGGAGCCTTGACCCACAGCCACTCAGTCTTGCCAGGATTCAGTTGTAGCCCATTGTCCCACATCCAGACACTTACAGCCTCCAGACATCTGGATAGGACTTCAACTGCATCGATTAGATCACCATGGGCTGAGATGTATAGCTATCATCTGCATATTGATGATACCTCACCCCGTGGGAACGGATGATCTCACCCAGAGGCTTCATGTAGTGTTGTGTCCAAGCGCTTTATTACTTAACTAGCAGGGGTACCCGGCATTGCCTGGATGAGGGACCCAACCTGGGGCATAAGTTTCACCCAGACACATCAAACATGACACACCACACTCACACAACACACACCAACACAACACACCCACACGACACACCCACACAATACTCCCACCCACACACAATTCACACAAACACAAATACAACACACACTCATGACACCCCACGACTCATAACCCACACCCACCACAGCCACACACATCACAAATGATACAACACACTTGCACAACATGACACCTCCACACAATACACAGACCCACACACAACACACCCTTGACACACAACCCACACCCACCACAGCCACACACATCATAACACAACACACCCACCCGACACACAGCACATCCACCCAACACACAACACCCCCGACACGCAACACCCACCTGACCCACCACACCCAGACACATCACACATGACACAGCACATCCATACAACACACACCGACACAGCACACACACACAAAGGACACACCCACTCAATACACCCCCACACACATACACATAACACACACACCACACACACACCATAGCCACACACATCACATATGACACAATGCACTCACGCAACACCCCCCATTAATTTCATTTAATTTACTTTTCCGTCTTGTTCGCCTCCGACTCAGGGCGGCTTACATAAACTAAAACAACCCATACAATAAAAACAGTAGAAACCCCCACCACCACCCTTAAAACTCCCACCCACCTCATGCAGGGGAGAGAGGGTGCATCTCATGGTAAGAGTCAGCGGGCTGGAGCCACATTGCCCTCATGGTCCCATACCTGCCCTGCCAGCCAGATCTTAAGTCCTTTCCTGAAGGGCAGCAACTCCGTCTGCAGCAGTAGCTCTACTGGCAGGAGGTTCCAGGGCCGGTGCAGACACGGAGAAGGCCCTTTTTCTTGTGCCAGAGAGGTTAGCCCCTCTGGTCAATGGAACAATCAGGGACCCTCTCCAGTCTGCTCTGGTTGGACGGACAGATGTTCTTAGAGTGATGCGGTCTCTTAGGTATCCTGACCCACTACCATATAGGGCTTTAAAGGTCATAACCAGCACCTTGAATTGCACCTGGAGGCAGACTGGTAACCAGTGCAGCTCCCGGAGTAGGGGCAAGGCATAGGCATAACGCCCATGTCCCATCACTACGTGGGCCGCCACATTCTGGACTAGTTGCAGCCTCCGAATGGTTGTCAAGGGCAGCCCCATGTAGAGCACATTGCAATAGTCCAGTCTGGAGGTGACCAAAGCATGTGTGACCATAAGCAAGGAGTCCCTATCCAGGAGCGGGCGCAACTGGAGTATCACACGAAGTTGTGCGAAGGCCCTCCTGGCCACGGTTGCCACCTGCTCTTCTAGTAGCAGTCGAGAGTTCAGCAGGTCCCCCAGGTTGTGCAATGGGTCTGTCTGGTGTAGAGAAACTCCATCCAAGACCAAGCATTGCAGCTCCCGGAATAACATAGGACCCCGAACCCACAGCCACTCAGTCTTGCTAGGATTCAACTGTAACCCGTTGGCCATCATCCAGACCCCCACAGCCTCCAGACATCCTGATAGGACTTTGACAGCATCGCTGGGGTCCCCACGGGCCGAGATGTACAGCTGAGTGTCATCCGCATACTGATGGTACCGCACACCGTAGGAATGAATGATCTCACCTAGCGGCTTCTTGTAGATGTTAAATAGGAGAGGAGAGAGCACCGAGCCCTGAGGCACCCCATATTGAAGGGGCCTAGGACTGGACCTCTCACTCTCCAACCACACCAACTGGGTACAGCCCGTCAGGAATGAGGAAAACCAGGACAACACAGTGCCCTGGATCCCCAACCCTTTGAGCCATCCCAGAAGGATACCGTGGTTGACGGTATTGAAGGCTTTTGTGAGGTCAAGGAGAGCAAGAACAGACAGATGACTGACTTCTCGATCCCACCAGAGATCATCCATCAGCGCAACCAATGCCGTCTCTGTACCATACCCGGGCGTGAATCCGGACTGGAAGGGGTCCAGTTAATTTGCTTCATCCAGGACACCCTGCAGCTGATGCACCACTGCCTTCTCCAGAACTTACCTAAAAAGGGAAGGTTGGAGACTGGCCTATTGTTTGATGGCACCGCTGGGTCAAGAGATGGTTTTTTCAGGAGGGGGATCACCAAAGCATGTTTAAGAGGTGCTGGACACACACCCTCCCGTAATGATGAATTTATTATTGCTCCGACCCAGCTACCTGTCACCTCATTGGAGGCCTTCACTAGCCAAGTGGGACAGGGGTCCAAGGGGCAGGTAGTGACGTGAACAGCTGCAAGAAGCCTGTCCACTTCATCAGGGACAACTGGGTCAAACTGATCCCAGGTAACATGGCAAGACTGTGCTCTGCCCCCCCCCCCCAGACTCTCCCCAACCATGCCAGGATTAAGCCCAGAGTGAATTCGATCAATTTTCTCCACCAGATGGATCAAACTGATCCCGGATGACATGGCAAGACTGCGATCTGGTCCCCTCCAGATCACCATCCTCCATGCCAGGATGCAATCCCGACTGAATCTGAGCGATTTTCTCCACCAGATAATCAGCAAAGTTGTCAGCCGAACCATACCAACCGGGCACTGCCAAGGAGGGACCTGGTTACCTGAAACAGGGTGGCTGGGCGATTATCAGCGGAGGCAATAAAGGTGGTGAAGTATTGTCACCTCACCACCCCCATTGCCACTAGATAGGCCCTAATAGCAGCTCTAGCTAGTGTCCAATCAGAGTCACTCTGAGTCATCACCCAAAGATGCTCTTTGCCCATTTGAACTCCTGTAGTTCATCTGTGAACCACGGGGATGACCTAGTCCCATGGGCTCGGAGAGGCCGTAGTGGCGCGATTTCATCCAAGGCCGCAGTTGTCATCGTGATCCACAGGTTAACCAGCACATCAGGTGAATCGCTTGACCGATCCAGAGGAAACTCCCCCTGTTCCTGCAGGAATCCATCTGGATCCATTAGTCACCAGGGGCAGGCCAGTTTAACAGGCTCCACCTCCCTGTGGTGTAACATTGCGCCCAGGCCAGTCACCAGACCTGGCCTTGCTGCCGCAGCAGCTGTCTCCAGTGCCACCCCAGGCTGGGGTGTCCCAGATAGTGGAGGTGGCAGCTCTCCCAGCCCCGCCACGCATGAGGCAAGCAAGCGCTTCAGCAGGCATGCGCAGCAGCAACTCAGGGCAGATGGACTCAGGGAGCTGGCACTCCCCCAATGTATGCAAAGCCCTTGGGAGCGCCAGCTGCGGGGAACGTGGTTCCAAAATGTCAGGGCTCTGGGCCCCGAGGCCGCACCAGTGACCTGGCCTGACCACAGGCAGTGGCGCTGCCCTTCCCAGCAACTACAGCTGGCAGGCGGTTATCGCCGCATGGCTTGTCCGCCCTCCGGTGAATCACCTCATGTGGAAGGGAGGCTCCATTTGGGGGGGGCGGGAGGATGGCCTGGTCCCCCCCAAATTGAGCCTCCCTTCCACCTGAGATGACCCACCGGAGGGTGGAGGATCTGGGCTGCGATCCCTGCCCACCAACTGTAGTCACTGTGGAGCGCAGTGCCACTGCCCGTAGTCAGGCCAAGTTGCTGCTGCGACCTTGGCGCCCCGACATTTCAGCACCACGTTCCCCACAGCTGGCGCTCACAGAGGCTTAGTGTGCGGTGGATGAGTGCCAGGTCAAGGCGTTGGTGGCGGGTCCATCTGCAGTGGAGTCACTGCCTTGCACACTGGGTGAATGGCTGACATGTCTTGTGTGCTCTGGCCGCAACCCCGGATATCCGGGTTGGAGCGGAGCCTTGTGGGCGGGCATGCACAGTTCAGGCTGCCCTGCCCTGGCGTGCATGCCCAGTCTGTTGTGTCCTTCGGGGGGGGCATGGAATCTTGCACATGTGCGATCCAGGTGGTCCTGGACTCTCGTGCATGCATAATCCTGCATCCTGTTACCAGCCCCACTGGCGTGTAGGGGCGCTCTCTTTACAGCCCCTTTTTGGGGTGAAGGAACCCACGGCGGGCTGCCAGTACCCCGTGCTGGCTCAGCTGACCAGTCACGGTAGGCGTGGGTGCAGTCCCAGCACAATCAGTGGCGTGGTGTGGAGTTGCTTAAGCATCTCACACCATGACACCTTGGTTTTATATATATAGATTATTTCAGTATGTAGTTAATTGCTGTAATTGCTGTAAAAGTGCACCCTTTCTTCTAGGCGCGCAATTCATATTGCTGCCTTTGTAACCTGATTAGTTAACACACAGTTTCCCGCTCTTTTTAGAAGTCCGGGTAAATGTATCATTCTGTAACTGCCATTCTGCCTGTATATTAGTTGGTCTCCTTTCCCCCATTCCCCAGTCCGAAACAATCCAAGTTATGAGCTGCCAATTAATCACTTGTGTTTGACCCAATCCTGCTGGTCAGAGTACTTCCTTCATTTGGACTCAACGTTGGCGACGAGGATGGGATCTCACTCTCCTCCCTTCACTCCGTTCAGCATTACAGAGCCAGGGAAGTGGCGGCTAGTTTAGAAATTTCTTAGTCACCCAGGATATCACTGAGGACTATAAGAAGAAGGCATGTTTCAACACTGAATCACATTCTGGATGCACTACAAGCACACTTCAGACCACTGTGTCCATTTTTCCTGCACACGTAGCATTTCACCCGAGGGACCAGCAACTGGACAAGTCAGTTTCAGACTACGCGGTGGCGCTCAGGTTGGCAGCCGTTCCCTGCAAATGGGAAAACCTAGAGGTGACCCTCTGTGATCATCTCCTGGCAGGTTTGCACAGAAACAATTGCTAAAAAGAGACACTCTGACTTTTGCTCAAGTGTTTAAAGAGGCCCTAGCGTCCGAGGCCGCAGATTCTGGGCTAAAAACCTTCAAGCAGAAGGCCTCTGAAGTCAGACCCCAGCCAGTGAGACCTGTTGGCATGGTCTAGAAGGAGGTGGCCGTCCAGAAATTGCATACTTCAAGTTCACCATCATCTTCCGACTGCTCCGATGAAGAGGACAACGTCTGTAAAGTTTAGCACATTCACTACAAAGGCTCCATCAAGCCCTGCATGGGTTGTGGGAGCCGTCACCTCCACGCCTGTTGCCCATTAAAGTCTGCAGAATGCCATAACTGCGGGAAAAGGGGGCACATTGTCAAGGTGTGCCGGCAGCGTTCCGAGAAGTCCTCCTGGGATGAGTAGCAGTGGAGCCAAGTGCACCAGATCTCCAGGATCTCCGCCAGTCAAGGCTCCAGCCCAAGTTCCAGTGTTTGTGGGATTGCAGACCATTTTGTCACCGACCCCGAACCCACAGCCACTCAATCTTGCTAGGATTCAACTGTAACCCGTTGGCCATCATCCAGACCCCCACAGCCTCCAGACATCCTGATAGGACTTTGACAGCATCGTTGGGGTCCTCACGGGCTGAGATGTACAGCTGAGTGTCATCCGCATACTGAGGGTACCGCACACCGTAGGAATGAATGATCTCGCCTAGTGGCTTCTTGTAGATGTTAAATAGGAAAGGAGAGAGCACCGAGCCCTGAGGCACCCCATATTGGAGGGGCCTAGGGCTGGACCTCTTGCTCTCCAACCATTCTGACTGGGTCCGGCCTTTCAGAAATGAGGAAAACCAGTACAACACAGTGCCCTGGATCCCCAACCCTTTGAGCCATCCCAGAAGGATACCGTGGTTGACGGTATCGAAAGCTGCTGAGAGGTCAAGAAGAGCAAGGATGGACGAATGACCTCCATCCCACTCTCACTAGAGATCATCCTGCAGCACAACCAATGCATTCTCAGTACCATATCCAGGCCTGAATCCTGACTGAAAAGGGTCTATATAATCCATTTCATCCAGGACCTCCTGTAACTGCCATGCCACTGCCTTCTCCAAAACCTTCCCCAAGAAGGGCAGGTTGGATACAGGATGATAGTTGACTAGTACTGTAGGGTCAAGCGATGACTTTTCAGGAGGGGGCGCACCAAGGCATGTTTCAATGCTGCTGGGAAGACCCCTCCCGCAAAGAAAAGTTCACAATCGCTCTGACCCAGCTGCCAGTAGTTTTAACTAACCAGGCTGGGCATGGATCTAATGTACAAGCAGTGGCACGAACAGATCCCAGGAACCTGTCCACTTCCTCAGGGACAACTGGATCAAACTGATCCCAGGTAACATTATTAGATTGCTTCATGTTTCACCTGAAACAAGCTTTTGTGTAGGGTTTGGGTCTGAGTGGTATTGGAAACTGAACAGTATTATATAATTGGCACAACTTAAGTATCAGTTAAATAGCAGTTTAACATATATGTTGCTCCCAATGTAGCCTTCTGCTGCTGCTGTGGTGGTGTTATTTCATAGATTTGTAGCTGGTTATAATATTTTGTGAAATCCCTCAGCATTGTTCCCAGTGCCCCAAGGATTATAGGAACCACCGAAGTGTGTTTCATCCATAATTGAGATATTTATACCGCCTGGTGTCTGCAATTTGAGAATTTTTACAATTCTTTATTTTCAACTCTGTCTGGCATCCCCTTGAGTTGCTATGTCAGTTATCCAGCCATTTCTTCATTCTATTCCTCTTTTGTCTGGTGTATTATACACAGGGTGTCTATCAGTTTAGATCCCAAAAGTCCACAATATTTTAACTTGGTAATTTTCTAACATCTTCTCTACTTGATGTCCTGATAAATTCTTCGATGTGGGCAGATTATATTTTGCAGCTCTATCATGTCTTGCTTTGTACTATCTATGTCTTGTATGCCAATAAAGATTGGTCTGTCTGTCTGTTTGTATTTCTATGCACAGTCTTGGAACATTCACAGGTGAGATGTAAACAAGTTTCATCTTTTTCTTGACAGAGATGGAATTTGCTGTTTGCACTAATGGCTCGAAATTTAACTTTCATATCATTTGGAATTTGTGCTGCTGCTGCTCATGATGATGATGATGAATCTTGCAAGGAACCTCAAACATGTGGTTGATTCTGCCTCACTCCTCAGGTTTCAACATCTGAAGATCTTTAGTTGATGCCACCTGAACCTTCATATGACCAGCCCTTTACTACATAGTGGGACTGCAGTGGCTCAAGTGGTTAAGATGCTGAACTTGATGATTGGAAGATCAAAGTTCGACTCCTGAGTACTGCACAGCACAGTGAGCTTCTATATCTGTCCCAGCTCCTGCCAACCTAGCAGTTCGAATGCAAGAAATTGCAAGTAGATAAATAGGGACCACTTTGGTGGGCAAGATAAACAGCATTCCATGCACTCCGGTGTTGAGGCATGCCTGCCATATGTCCACGGAAACGTCTGCAGGTGCAGACAATGCTGGCTCTTTGGCTATAAACAGAGATGAGCACTGAACCCTAGAGTTGGATATGACTGGCTTTTGGGTAAGGGTGACCTTTACCTTTACATATGCAACATAACCTTCTCTTACCTGTATTACCAAAGGTACAACTCAGGGCTGTTGTGTCTTTATTATTAGTTTGTTTGCAGAACTATTGTTAATGCAAACACACTTCCAGCTTCTCATTGAAATTCTTCTGAAAAAGCCATCCTGATCACATTCACTAGAATGCCTGAGATTTATCTCTCTGAATTTATCTCCACACAATGAGATTTATTGACAAGCATGCTTTGAACCATGGACCCCGCTAGTAAATCTCTTTTTCTGATTAAGAAAACACTCTTTCATCCCAGATGGTTACAACAGCAACAACAGCTACAGGTGGACCTTCTCAAATTCTCCTTGTCAGACTTCATGTTAGAAGAATGGAAAGTTGTGGGGTTTTTTTTAAAAAAAGTTACCACAGATGCATGACTTGTATCTTTGAATTCTAAAGTGTAAAAACTTGTTCATACAAACAAACAAATGTGAGAGTTTCATGGAATTGAACCCCCCCCCCCCCATCTTCTTCAAATGACATATCTGGTTCCAAATATTGGCTATCCTCATGGCAATCAGCCATGAAGGTTGTCCTGGGAACAATATAATGCAGTGGCCTTCCATCTGCCTTCTGCGTCACAGTGTGACACCCGTACCACTGATCCAGTTCCACTAGTCACTTTCTGGTCCTGAGTCCTTTTGGCACACAGAGTCCTCCTCAGCCCCAGGCCAGGATGGGTGAAGCTGCTGCCTTCCATCAAGATGGATTCAAGTGGGATCTATACCTATAAATCCAAGCGTTAACCGTTGGAATGTGACAAAGGCTCCCACACCTGGCCATACTAGCCCATACCAAGCCTCCTGCACTTGCCTGAACCCGGTCCGCATGTAACTGGCGGGTTGAGAAATGTGCCAGTGGGGCAGGAGCCCCACGAATGCAAACAAAGAAAAAGGACTTCAATTCCCAACATTCTTTGCGCTGCGCTGCGCTGCACCAGAGCCAATCAGGATGAGAGGCGCGAGCAAAAAGAACATTGGGAGATGCGTCGCGGCCAATTGAATTCGAGCTGCATTAAAAAAACCGCCGCACGAACGCAAACCACAAACTCAAAACTACAAGTCCCAGCGTGCTGTGTGCTGTGAGCATGCAGAATGCTGAGAAAGCCGGCGCGCAAAAAATAAACTTACAAAAAGCAACGGGAATGCAAGTCCCCAGCAAACAGACTCAGCGCCTCACAGCCACGCAAAATAAAAGGCACAAAACACCACCGCGAGACACCCACCGTCCATCTTTCCCAGAGCAACGGGGGGAAGAGGGACTCCCTCTCCTCCACGCTACCCCACTAAAGATATGGTGAGACCACCAGCAGCCTCAAGTACAGTTGAGCCGGGGTAGGAAAAAAACCCCAAAAACAGGCAGCAGTTCATCAGGGGAAGCACCATTCCTGGTGGATGCCTGGCTGATGCCTTTGTATTTCAGAATACAAAAACAACAGCCAGCAATCCACAAGGAAGAGCCACACCCCTTACGGATTGCTGCCTGCCGATCTCCAGTTAGGTAAGCCAGGAGAAAAAGGAGACAGAGAAGAGATAACCATCGTTAGGCACAGAAAGCTCTTCTCTGCCTCCTCCCTCTTCCCCGACCTACCTAAGCAACCTTCCCGGGAGAAGAACGGCCTGACTGCCTCCAAAGAGAAACCCACAGACAGCCCGTTCTTCAACCTAAAGTAACCACCAAAAACAAACACCAAAATTATTAAAAAATAATAAAACAAAAATAAATCAATAATTAAAAAACCCATTAATAAACAAAAAGAAATAAACCACAAAATACACAAACAAAAACTTCCACAATACCACAAAACAACAAACAGAACACCTAACTACAGCACAAAACCCCCCACAAATTACACAAACAACAACAACTAATTACAAAAATAAACAACAATAAAATAACAAAAATTAAACAAAACCGGAAAAAAAAAACCAATTACACAAACGTAAAACCCAACCAAGACAAAAAAGAACAAACAGAAACACCTCCCAGCCCACAACCACAAAAACAAAACAAAGAAAAACCCCAGAAGAAAAAAAACCCAGCCAACTCACCAGTACGTCCTCCTTCCACGACGACCGGAACAGAAATGAAGAAACAAAGAGACTACTTACCGGAAGAAGCCCCACCCAGAGGCCAGGAGAGAAAAAACATGTGAAATGAAAGCAAAACCCCTAGCAGCCCCACCTGCATGGCAGAATAGTAAAAACAACTCAAAAAGATTCAACAGTCCCACCTGGAGGCCATAAGAGTAAAAACAAGTCAAAAACATAACAATAAATCACAATTTTACACAAATCACAAACATATGTCAATAAAATAAAATAAAGTGAAAAGATTTCTAAAATCCTGTGCTGAGTTTAAACTCGAATAAAAACCCAAAACATCTAAACACAGTTTAAAAAATTGAATGTAAAAAACATGTACTTTCACATTTTTAAAATTATTACCTATGGTATAACTATTTTAAAAACACCCACAAACTAAAACATTATTTGGTTAAATAAAACAAATTGAAAAAATTATATCATCCTTTGATCATTTTTTAATCCACAAAAAAAAAACCAAAAAGCCGATCACAGTTTATAACAGCCCGGCAACACACACAAATTATGCATAAATAAAAAAAAAATTTTTTTTATACAGAATAACCTCTTTTTTGCATACATTACCAAAAAAACCCTTACAACCCAATTTAAAACAGCCCGGCAACGCCGGGCAACCTCTGCTAGTTTAAATATAAATTCCCTGTGGACTTCATTACCCAAGACCATTAGTCCTCAAGGTTAACAGGTTAGTTAACAACTGCCTGATGATCATGTCACTGGCAGTAATGATCTACTTTATTATGCTGCATCACAAAAAATAAATAGTCTGCTACATGGTATACTCCATGTGTCTTATACTAAATCAAGTGCACTGAATCCAAATCTGAAGTCCGATTCTGCCTAGGATGTCAGGATCTTAAGTTAGCAAATCTCACCCTCTTGGTTAGGTTCTTGGTTGATCATGTGGGGGTATGCTTGCCACAAATGTAGCAAAAATTGTCCTGTCTATTAACACAGCTGTGCCTACTCATCATTAGCTAAAAACAGATGCATTATGGCCTAGCTGTACTATCCAATAAGATAGTTTTGCACTAGAGACAAGCCCTTGGTCCATCTCGCCTAGTATATCTATTTCTGATGGCAGCTCAATGACTTGCCCAGACATACCTGGCTGCCACCAGGGGATGTGATTCAGCTGAGGTGGCAGCAGGCATAGTGGTAGCTGCAACTGTTATAATGTTCCCATGCAAAAATTATGTTGTTGTTGTTCAGTCACACAGTCAAATCCAATCCTTTGCAAAAACATGGACCACAGCACGCCAGGCTCCTCTGTCCTCTGCCATCATCTGCAACCTAGCCAGATCAATGCTCATCACATCAACGATTCCATCCATCCATCTCCATCCTCTGCCACCTCCTTCTCCTTTTGTCGTCAATCTTTTCCAGCATCAAGGATACGAACAGCTATAGCATGCCTATAAATATGTGCATGATAGGCAAAGTTTGAGTTCAGACTAGGAATCAGCATGCTCAATATCATGTAAATCACATGTGTTATTCCTAGTAGCAAAATCGTTGTTATGCAGTGTTGCCATAGTGGGATAACTTGGCCAGGCTATCAACTGTTTTTATGACTAGTAAAATAATATGCTGCTGGTTATCTGTGATTCCACAGAATCATATCATTGGTATAAGGGTGGGAACAGGTTGATTTGGCTGGCTCTCAGTCCTTGCAGAATAGTAATACTTACAGCAAGAATTTATTCTTCGATGTGATGCCAAAACAGTACCTTGCTCTAAAAAAATAGGCAGGGGGGCAAAAAGCTGAAAAATGTAATGAAATCACACCTTCTTCATGGTAATGAGTTGGCTTCTTCCTGTGGTCCCCCCCCCCCAACGTGGTGATTAATATACAGATTCATATGCACCTTAGTTGCACTGAAGATAAATCATAGCTGACTGTTTTGTTTATCACTCTTTGGGAAAGGTTATGACTCCACTTGGCAACACTTATGGAGTGATTGAAGTCTGTTGTGGGTGCCCCACCCCCTTTCCCGAGTTAGACTACATTTCTTCTCTTCACATAAACATGCACACACACACACACACACAATCTCAAAAGAGTACCCAAAGACTAGAAGGAAATTGCAGGCAGTTCTAAATTGCTTTAATCATTAAGAAGCCAAGGTGTGCATTTAAATAACAAGGGTGAAGCTGTGCTACAAAACCCACCCCTTCCCCATTTTATACTCCTTTCTTCCCTTGCAAAATATGATTCAATGTTTTCTCTTCCACTCTCGGGAGCTTTAGATCATCGAACTTTGTAGGAATCGGGGCCGCTAGGACGGCCATTGGGTCCCGGAGGAGACTGATCAAGTAACGATACGAGGCAATATGGAGCGAGATCAGATCAGTGGTTTATTGAAGGAAAAGCATCATCATATATAGATCAGAAGGCAATACCTGGAAGAACCGTCATCTGACAGAAAATCACATCACCTATTTACTCGGGTTAATGGGAAATCTCTCTAGGGGAAGTTAATTAACTCGGGCAAACACTGACAGGGGAAAAACCATTGTCTGAGGCTTAGACTGGGGTAAATATGGCTTCTATTTGCACCAAAGATTAGGCTGATCTGTGAGTCAGTAATTGCTTAATGGGTAACGGAGGTTAGCGATCTGCCCTCTCAGCAGAACCGCTGGTCAGGTCGGGTGTGGGTGAATAAACCCTCATGATTTATACTATTAGTCCGCTCCCCCAATTTCCGTGCTGGCAAGGGCCAGTGGCCAGGAGTCTGCTCAACTGGTTTAACCTCTGCCAAGGTTCCGTGCCAATTGGGCATGGGGAAACCGCAGAACTTAAATTCTTGGGATAATTGGGTGGCTTCTTCTGCTGGTAATTGAAGACCTACTACTTCGGATATCCTTTTAGGAGATTTAAAAAGATCTATTTTATAATTTCTTTATTTTATTTCTTTATGGGGAAATTAACTCTGGTAGAAGACCTCACAGAGCTCCTTTGAAGTGTTATAAGGACCAGCTGAAACAAACCATGAAGGTGTCAGGTATAAACCCACAAACTTGGGAGGCAGTGGCCATAGATTGCCCACTTTGGCACCAAACCATCTCTGCTGCTACCGATCCCTTCGAAGGAGAACAACACAGACATGAAGAGGCTAAGTGTTGAGTCCAGAACAAGAAGTACTCTAACCAGCAGGATCGGGTTAAACTCAGTGATTTTTTATTCAGCTCATACTTCGGACTGGGGACTATGTACAGAGATGGCCTCTATATATACAGTGATTTGACCGTTACAAAACATGATACATTTAGGCGGGCTTCCGGAGGACAAAGTTCAACATTTCCCGCTTTGATATGCATTTGAATTTTGCGCCTTTAGAAATGGTGTACGTCTGTTCTTTAGCTCTGTTCTTTAGCGGTTTGTCTTTTAAAACAGAATTAAGCTTTGGACACAACACTAAGTGACAAGTACGAAAGCTTCGTCAAACTCAACTATGCCCTCCACCATCTATTCAATATAATGCAGGAGTTCTCAACCTTTTAAAGCTGGGGGCCAGGTCACACTCCCTCAGACAGTTTCATGGGCCGGTGGCCATTTTGGCCTTCTTCCACCACATGGCACTTCTGGGTGTGGTGGAGTCAGTGGGAGGCCACATGAAATGGTGCTGTGGGCTGCATCTGGCCTATGGCCCACAGGTTGAGGAATGTGTAATGTGTGTGGTTGCATGTTTCATGCCAGGATTGCCGGCATTCTCAACCTATGGTCCACAGGCCAGGCCAGGCGCACAGCACCATTTCATGTGACCCCAATCACAATCACCGCTGCTGCCAGCAGAAGCAGACTCATTTACGACCGCTGTAAATGTACTCATGGCTGTCGTAAATGCATTTACGACAAACATGGACATGTTTTACAACAGTGTTTACAATGGGGAGAACCACCAGTCCAAAGTGGTACCTATTTATTTACTTGCAATTTCTTGCATTCGAACTGCTAATTATGGCAGGACATGGGACAGAGACGGGAGCTCACTCCATCGTGCAGGACTCAAACTCTGACCTTCCAGTCTTCAAATTCAGCGTCTTAACCACAGAGAGGCTAAAATTTTGCTTAACAAAACTGAAAGACTGAAGCAACCTGAGTCTCATCTCATCTGGTCTCTGCTCCATGTTTATCACAGACCTACATGTGGCCTTTTCACTTCATATATAATAAATCTGTTCAGTTCGGGCCAATGCAGTTCCCTGTGTTGAATAATTTGAATACGGTGCTGAAAACTGTACATTAAATTTACACTTGTGATACAAATACGGACAACCGTATGTGTTTCCAGACTGTAACACATTTATATGTGTTCATTCTTAAGCCTGTTTTGCTTTGTTTCTGCATTAATTTACATTCCAAATCAAATAAACACAGATGCTTAAAAAACAGGAATAGAGAAATATTTAAATATCTCTATCTGAGCTTGTGTTCTTATAAAAATACTCCTACAGATCCATTTTTAAAAAGAATTATGAATTTCTCAACAAAACTGTTGAGTACACTTTTCTGCTCATAACTGTTCTGCCAAATCCAAAGAAGTGAAATCCAGATGGTCATTATGTTCAGAAATGCCTTATTCTGGAAAATATGCCTCTGGTCATATTTCCTTGGGCTTCCCAAAGATCAAATCAAGCGCTCCTAAAAATAAAGATAAAGGTCTCCAGTCCTGTCTCCAGTCCTGTCGGACTCTAGGGCAGTGATGGCCAACCTTGGTACTCCAGATGTTCTTGAACTTCAATTACCGGAAGCCTCATCAACAGGAGTGCTGACTTGGGCTTCTGGTAATTCAAGTCCAAGAACAGCTAGAGTGCCAAGGTTAGCCATCACTTATCTAAGGGGTGGTGCTCACCTCCATTTATAGCCAAAGAAAAAGTGCTGTCTGCATCTGTAGATGTTACCATGGTCATATGGCAGACATGACTAGATGCATAAGTGCATGGAACACTGATAACTTTCCAGTCAAAGCAGTACCTATTTATCTGCTTGCAATTTCTTGCTTCCAAACTGCTAGGTTGGCAGGAGCTGAGACAGGCAATAGGCGCTCACTCGGTTGAGCAGTGCTCTGGTCTCAAACTGCTGATCTGCCAACATTCTAGTCATCAAGCTCAGTGTCTTTACCACTAAGCCACTATGGTGCCAAGCATGCCTAGGCTTCAGCTGTTCAACAGTAGAACAGAAAACTGCAAAAAAAAGTTGGTCCCACTTACCTTTCATCAGAGGCTTAAGGTCTAACAAGTGCCCCCACAATGGTCCAGGGGATCCAGAACTCAGGAAGAAGTAATAATGGAGTGTGTGGTTTCTAGACTTGCCTTTTTGTTAATCTATAAAATTCTCTACTCCTGAACTGCTTGTCTTCTTCTCTCTTACTCATCTCTTGAAGAAGGGTGGAGAGAAGAGGACCCTTTTGCAAAAGAACTTTTAATAAAGCCTTTCTCTCTCTCTCTCTCTCTCTCTCTCTCTCACTCACTCACTCACTCACTCACTCACTTTTGGTTGCCATACGCTAAATAAATAAAATCTTACTTTTGATATATGTGTTCCTTTTGGTGCCCACAGCTACCATGAGCTGTGATCTGTCCATTTTTGGGGACAAACACATCAGGTGAGGAGGAGTTGGGGGCAGAAACAGTAGAGGATTATGAACCCATGCTTCCATAGAAGTGGCAGGAGGGGAGGTTTTGAAGTGGAGGCATCTCCCTACATCCTGCTTGGCCAGATGGAGGTGGTAAAGAAGCCTATAGCTTTGGTGTTGCCACTGCCAGCTACTTCAGCTCCATCCCCAGCTTCAGCCTTCACACCTCATGACAGAAGCTTTGCTTCCAACTTCGTGGCTTCAATGCTGAAAACAGCAATAGCAACAGACAAGCTGGGGGATTCCCTGGGACGCACTGCCTAAAAACAGTGGTACCCTGCCTTTTTCCCCCCGCCATGCCCCACCTAAGTATCTTTACAATCCTGATGGTTCCCCGCTTCCTCCCGTGACATAGAATTCTTAATGTTCAAAAAGTGAACTCCTATTCACATAGTTGTTGTTGTTGTTCAGTTGCACAGTTGATTCCAACCCTTTGCATGGACCACCACACGCCGGGCACCCATATCGTCCACCATCCTCCTCAACCCACCCAGCTTTGTGCCCATTGCATCAACAATACCATCTAGCTGTCTCATTCTTTGCCGCCCCCTTCTTCTCCTGCCCTCAACCTTTCCCAGCATCAAGGCCTTCTCAAGTGAATCCTCTCTTCTCATTTGATGTCCAAAGTACTTTAGCTTCATCTTCAATATTTGACCTTCCAAGGTGAAATCGGGGTTGATTTCTTTTAAGATCGGCCTATTTGTTCTCCTTGCTGTCCAGGGTACTCTCAAAACTGTCCTCCAACACCACATTTCAAAGGTGTCTATTCTTCTGCACTCAGCTTTCCTAATGGTCCAGCTCTCTAAACCATACATTATCACCAGGAATACTGTAACCCTGTTTTTAGAAATAAGCACCCCAATTTTTGTCTCCCTATTTTTCCTTTCAAATGTTCTTTTACTCTTTCAATAAAGTTATTTCTTTCACCATATTTTTATTTACCATCCACATTTAGGCTTCTGTTTACACAAGCACCACTCTGGCCATGCACCCATTCACACACACTTGAAGGTATATACTTGGAGCCCCACTTTTGGGAAACACACATACCCCAATTTTATTTTATCTCTTATTATGCCTCTCTGCTGTGGAGGAAAGTGGGGGATCAGCCCCCCTTTGGAAAGCTGTCAGCCAGCCAGCAGAAAGAAAGACTCTTAAAAACCCAAGCCTCAAAAAGGCTCCTTTATATTGCCATACCTGTCAAGTTTTGGATTTGAAAATAAGGGAAATTTTGGCCACATTCATCTGTGGGTGTGTCCAAATCTGTGGGCATGGCCAAATATAGCCATGTGACTTGCTGGGCTCTAGTCATGCCTGCCATATGGACATGAAAATGTCTGCAAACACAGACAGCACTGGCTCTTTGGCTGTAAATGGAGATGAGCCCTGCACCCTAGAGTTGGATACGACTGGCAGATTTTACTTTCTTAGGATCATAGATCTCTGCAGATGGTGATTGCAGCCGTGAAATAAAAAGGTGACTGATGCTTAGGAAACAAGCTATGAGAAACCTGGGGAACATAGTTAAAAGTAGAGGCATCACCTTGCAAAAAAAAAATTTGCATAGTCAAAGCAATGGTATTCCCGGTGGTAATGTATGGGTGTGAGAGTTGGACCATTAGGAAAGCTGAGCGCAGAAAAATAGATGCCTTTGAAATGTGGTGTTAGAAATAGGTCGATCCTAGAAGAAATCAATCATGACTGCTCATTAAAGGTCAAATAGTAAAAATGATGCTAAAGTACTTTGTACATCAAATGAGAAGAGAGGATTCACTTGAGAAGCCTTGATGCTGGGAAAGGTGGAGGACAAAAGAAGGGGGTGGCCAAAAATAAGATGGCTAGATGGTATTGTAGATGCAATAGGCACAAAGCTGTGTGGGCCAAAGAACCCTTTCCCCATCTTCTTGGGGGACTTTTGTTTTCTTTATTATTTACTCAGTGGCTTAAGTGACTAAGATGCTGACTGGGAGGCAGAAGGTCAGCAGTTCGATTCCCGAGTACTACAGGACGGAATGAGCTCCCGTCTTTGTCCCAGCTCCTGCCATCCTAGCAGTTCAAAAGCAAGAAAGTGCAAGTAGATAAATAGGGACCACTTTGGTGGGAAGGTAACAGTGTTCCGTGTACTCTGGTGTCTAGTCATGCCTGCCATATGACCACAGAAATGTCTGCAGATGCAGACAATGCTGGTTCTTCGGCTTTGAAACAGAGATAAGCACTGAACACTAGAGTCGGATATGACTGGCTTTCGAGCAAGGGAAACCTTTACCTTTACCTTACTCATTTTTAATTAATTTTTTTTCCTGGGAAGCAAAGAAAGTGCAGAATAGTAAACCAGCCCCCTAGGTTACCAACTGCTTGTAAGCAGCTTGGCTTTAATGAACGGACCCCCCCTCTCTCTCATATAGTGATTAAGCACCATCCCCCACCCCCCACCCCTCCCAAGTTAACTCTAGAACAGAAACGGAATCCCCCCTCTCTCTCATATAGTGATCAAGCACCACCCCCACCCCCACCCCTCCCAAGTTAACTCTAGAACAGAAACAGAACCCCCCTCTCTCATATAGTTATCAAGCACCATCCCCCACCCCTCCCAAGTTAACTCTAGAACAGAAACAGAACCCCCCTCTCTCTTATATAGTGATCAAGCACCATCCCCCACCCCACCCTCCCAAGTTAACTCTAGAACTCTAGAAATGGAAGCCTCCAGCCAGGAGGCAGGGCAGAAACAGCTCAATAAAGCATGAGAGTGAGAGAGAAGTCTCTCACTGATTTGCCTCTACATATATGAAATATCACTCACCTCTAGAGTAGACTCCTGTCCCTCCCAGCATGGTGGCTCTGACCAGCTCAGCAGCAAAAATGAAGCCTCCATATTGGCCATGTGGCAGGAGGGAAATGAAAGAGAAACTACAGAACACCCCCACCACCTTCTCTCTCCCCTTCCACAAGCGAAAAGCCTGCCACACAGCGACCTCTGGTGGCTGGAAAAACATACGGCAGCTTCGCCTGTGAGGGCTCCAGTCAGGATTTTTGTTTTTTTAAAAAAGGGATATTATGGGGAAATTAATAAAATGGGAGGGGGCAGGAAGAGGGGTAAAAATAAGGGGTTTTCCGGGGGAAACGGGATACTTGACAGGTATGATATTGCAGCTAGAGTTAACTTGTGTTTTAAGGGTTTTGAAGCCTTCTTGCCTACTGATATAACTAACCTAATTAATGGATGTCTGATTAATTAATTGACTATGCAGTGTTTATTAAAAAGTACTAAAACTTACTGAAATGTTTTAAAAATGATTCTAACATGTTTTGCTTTGAATTCCCAAGCAGAAATATCCATGCAGCATACCTCGCGGCCTACACAGGAAGACATCAATTATTTTCACCTATTGTTAACCCTGGACCCTGACTCCTGGGAGTTCAAAATAATCCTTCTTAATCTTCAACCCACCTGTCACAGATTGTTTTTACCAATATCTGCATACCTTGGGGGTGGGAATGTGCAAATCCTTAAGAGACACAGAACTGGATTAAGTGTGGATATTGCATATCTATTTATTCTGGGATTCCTTGTGTATTTAATCATGATAGTGCTCGGGGTGAGACAGGATTGATTAATTACTGGGTGGGAATGAAAACAACTATTAGCTCCTCACATAAACCAACATTCAGCCTTCTCTGAACTTTTTATCTATGATGCCATTGGTCATTTTGAACTTCTTGCCATGAACTCTGGAACCACATTGGTGCACACTTTCAATCCTCTCTCCTATTGGATGTCACATTGGAGACATCAAGACCTGCAGCTGTAGAATGGTGAACTCTGTTTTTTCTTATGAAAACCCCCAGGACACTTGCCCTATCTACCCACTTATTGTTTTATGTGACTAACCCTTTTACTGTAACAAAAGAGCTGGGTGCTGGTATTGATTGAATCATTGTAATTTTTTTATTTTGTAATTAATAGACTAGTAGTAAAGAGCTAGGTTTAGTTCCCTTGGGTGAAGGATATAAAAATCCCTTGGTAGAAGATGTCAGCAGCACTCTCTTAGCACTCTTTGCACACGTGTACACAAGAACCCAACATTGACTGCTCACTGGGGAAACTTATTTTAGACAAAAAGGTTGAGACTAGGACTTATGCCAGTGCCTGGCCAGTGTTGTTTTTAACTCCTTTCAATAAACTTGATTTATATTTTTGTCTGAAATAAACGCCTCCTCATCCTTGGGAGAAGGGTTCCGCCAGAGATTGTACCGAAGTTGCAACTGTTCTCAACACGCACACTCCTGTAATCAATCAGGAAAAGGGGGCATCAATTTATGGGTAACAATACCATTGGTTTGACTATGCGAATTTTTATTTGCAAGGTGATGTCTCTACTTTTAACTATGTTCCCCAGGTTTCTCATAGCTTGTCTCCCAAGCATCAGTCACCTTTTTATTTCATGGCTACAATCCCCATCTGCAGTGATCTTTGATCCTAAGAAAGTGAAGTCTCTCACTGCTTCGACTTCTTCACCATCTATTTTCCAGGGACTGATAGGGTCTGTTGCCATTATCTTGGTTTTCTTGATGTTGAGTTTCAAGCCTGCTTTTGCACTCTCTTCAACATGGAGGAAGCCTAAAAGGCCTTTCACTGTTAACAATTCATTCTAGAATTGCCCCCTTTAAAAATCAAATTTCCCCCCTGTGGGACATGTGCCCCACATTATGAACCACAGCTCTAAAAATACTATGTCAAGTGACTGACTTTAAACATCGAGCTTACCTTGTAGGACTAAAAGGAGCCTCATTTGTATATCCCCTGAGTGTAGTTTCTCCAGCAAAAATCCTTGCAACCCAGAGTAATTTCTGACATGAAATTTATTTATTTACCTCATAGGAGTCTGACATTTGTGTGCCCTAGTTCAGTCAACTGAGTTCCGAGCTGACGGACTGATATTCAGAGGGTTATTTCACAAAACTCAACCCTCTGTGGGTGCAGCATTAGCTATGTTATATAAGGGGTGAATTGGTGTGTGGGATTTTTCACAAATGTTTACTTGGAGTGATAGTTGAAGTACCAAAAAGTGTATGAGAAGGAATGATTTATTTTGGAAAGCTTTGTCCCCTTTGGAAACATGAATACTTTTTCTGAGGGGTTGGGATATAAATTGTTTATACTTCAGATCAAAATTATGGGGATTTTTATTCATGAAACTCAATGAATCGTTTAAGATATCATCTTAGTACTAACATAAACCAGCTTTACAACACTATTGTAAGACTGAAATTGGATTAACTCCCCATCCTGATACCATATTGGGTGCCTTGGAAAAAGGCTGTAGTATATATATCCAAAAAAGGGGGAGGGAATGGCAGGGTGTGCAGACAATAAAGAGGAGGAAAACACCCAAAGGATACGATATAATCAAACTGGGCAGGGCATAAAGAAGGTGCAATCAACATTTAATTAGAAAAGATAAATATAAATATATAATCAACAAACATGAACTGTATGGTGAATTAGCAAATACTATACTGGTGTGTTGAATACTATAAAAGTCACTTATATCAGCATAAGTACTGAAACAAACATAGAAATGAGCTGTAATAGTATAACATGTGTATATTAGTATATATAAAGGCAGGTCATCAAACACAATGGACATTGTAAAAATACTTATTCCAAATATACTAACAAATGTGTTCGTAAAGAGGTACAAAATGCTGCAACTGAAACAGTAAGAGGCATAGACGGTTGGAGGGGAGTGGGAGTGACCAATGCTCCGTGGCAGGAGGACATTTTCCACCTTTGTCCCTGCCACAGAGCCCCCTTAGCTCCTCCCCTCAGCCGGTTGGAGGGGAGTGGGAGTGACCATTGCTCCATGGCAGGAGGACATTTTCCACCTTCATCCCTGCCACAGAGCCCCCTAAGCTCCTCCCCTCAGCTGGTTGCAGGGGAGTGGAAGCAGCTGTTACCCATGACATGGGCCTTAAGTTTTATGTAATTTACCATCTTTATCTATAAACCGCTATGGGTCACCAATAGGTGAGGAAAGTGGTATAAAAATATACTAAATAGATAAATAAATAAATAGACAACACAGTCCAGAGTAACACAAGTCTGTGAGGAAATTTTGTTAAAATATATTAAGCGCAAATACAGTCCAAGCGATGCAATGTGAAGAAATTGATATCCATCCGGTAAGACAGGATATTTCGAGGTTTCTTCATCAGAAATCTGTGAAACGATAATTGCAATGATAAAAACCGCCCATGAAGGAATAAAATATGCACAGGTAACATAGAAGAATAGAACGATAAAAATACAATTCAATAAATACCTTAAGCAAAGGAGTAATAAGCGCGCTCAAACACCTCTCAAAGGAAACTCATATTGGGCTGGAGCGTTAAGGGGAAGGAGATGACGGGAAGAATTTATACAGGAAACAGCAGGAGCGTAAATCAGAAAAGACACTTATGTGACTGATGTTCCCTGACCCTAACTTTCAGGGGGCGACTAGATTGTCCGATATACGCCAACTCGCAAGAACATAAAATTAGATATACACAGTTTGAGCCATTACAATTACTGAACTTGGTCAGATCTAATACAAAATTACACCCTGGTAAGGTTACCTTGTCCGTCTGCCACATATTCTTACAAAACCTACAGTGACCACAAGCATGATGACCAGGAGGAAATCTCTGTGTAGGTGTTAATCGAGGGAGGGTGTGGGTTCTAGTAATCATATTAGCAATGGTTCTGGTTTTTCGTAAGCCCACAGAGGACTGGAGCAACCTGGAATGGAGTCTAAAATATGCCAATGTTTTAAGATAGTTTTCTTGATGTTATTAGCGAGAGGGGTAAAATCTATAGACCAAAAGACATTGGACATAGGAGATCTATCTTGGTGGTTAAACAGCGTGGATCTCGAGCACACCTGTACTTTAGAAAAGGCAGTCTTGATGGTACATATGGGATAACCTCTCTTTTGTAGGGAACAATTGACATTGCTGGCAGCCTTAATGAAATCCCAATGTTCAGTAGAATTCTGCTTTGCTCTAAGTAATAAACTATATGGAATATTACTTTTCAGATAATGAGGATGAAAGGAGTGGTACTGTAAGTAAACTTGTCTATCTGTGGGTTTGTGATACAGACACATCTTGAGTTTTTTATTAGAAATAAAAACAGTAACATCCAAAAACAGAGGAGAATAATGATCCATAGAATGTGTGAAGGTTAAATTATTATTCTGCATGTTTATCCAATTAACGAAGTCAGAAACCAAAGATGAATTTTTGGGAAAAAAATCATCAATATATCTTTTGTAGACGATAATTTCTGGAAAAAATGGATTTACTTGTAGATCCAAAATGTAAGTTTTGTCAAAATCAATCATAAAAATGTTTGCAATGGATGGCGCAAAAATTGAGCCCATGGAGACACCTTGTAATTGCAAATAATAATTATTCTTGAATCTGAAAAATTGTGCTAAAAGCAAATATCAATGAGATCCAAAAGAAAATGTGACGGAGGATATAAATCAGCACGTGAGGACAAAACATGAGACAGAATGGTACGAGCTTCCTGCAAAGGGATATTGGTATATAATGAGGTCACATCAAGGGTTAAAAGTACAGAGTCAGGGGGCACAGAATAATTTTCCAGCTGTTGAATAAAATCGGCAGCATCCCGAACGTAAGAATTGGTATCAATAGAAAAAGGTCTGATATAGTGATCAATAAATTTAGATAAAGGTTCCAAAAGGGAATTTGTAGCTGAAATAATAGGTCTGCAAGGAATATGATTAGTAGATGGTGTTAATTTATGCACTTTGGGGAGGAGATGAAAGATAGGGACACAAGGAAACTTGTTAAGAAGAAATCTGTAAGTTGCATCAGAAATATAACCCAAAGAGAGACCCTCTTGGAGCACAACCGAAATGATATTAGACACTTGAGTAGTAGGATTCTTATCTAACTTCTGATAGTAATTAGCATTGGAAAGTTGAGCATATGCTTCTTTGATATAGTCAGATCGGTTCATCAACACCACCCCTCCTCCCTTGATGACAGATTTGATGATAATGTTAGGGTCATTGCCTAAATTATTTAACAGAGTTATGTCCTCGTGGGACAGATTGTAAGAGAAACGATTTTGCTGGGTTTCTAGATTAGCAACGTCATGGAGGACGAGGTGCTGGAAGACATCAATGGAGGCATTATCTACTTGGGGGACAAAAGTAGAATGAGGAGTGAACAATCTAGAAGAAGATGGAGAATCTTTAAAAAATGTGAGTAATTTCAGAAGTCATATAAGTTTATATATGTCAACATGAGTGTGGAAAGAAGAATACTTAGGGGTGGGGATGAAACCAAGACCCAGATTGAGAAGATGTGTTTCTCTTACCGTAAATTATCTATCCGATAAATTAAAGAGAAGAGATTCTGTTACTTCTTCATGCGGCGTTTGGTGTGCTGTTCCAAAAAATCTGAATGGCTGGTGACATTTGAAGTTGAAGGTTCTGTCTGAAATTATAGGGGTCTCTAGATCTTTCATCCACGGAGGAATCTGCTAAATCCGAGTCTGTGGTCTCATAGTCTAAATGCTCCAACGGGCGACGCCATGTGATTTGCTTCCGAGGAGTCGATTTTGAGAACTGCCATCTGTATATTTTGGAGTTTTGATAATCATTACGGTCCCTATTCAATTTTTTATTTTTAAATTGTAGTTAATTGTCCTTAAATTCGGCTAATTTTGTATTTAAAGATGTCATTTTTTGTTCAAATGTTGCGGAGCTGGATGAGGGAAGATCTCCTTTAATTCTGGCAATATCGACATTAAGTACTTCGGAATCCTTGCTGCATTGAACAATAATTAATAAAATTAAATCAAAAGAACACCAATCTAAAATAAGAGTCCATTTGTCCAAAAAAATCTTTGTTATTAGAGAAAAAGGTGGGTCCCTTAGGCATACAAAGTCCCCTAGGAATGATGGAAGATTTGTAATAATCTAATAAAAAAGAAGAATGTAAACTGAGTCTGATTAACTTTTTTTCCAGGTTTTCCAATTTAGTTAAATCATCATCATTAGAACAATCAGCATGATGAATGAGTGAGGTACTGCTGAGTATCTGTTCTCTTTCTAGTTCCGAATAAGCAAAGCCTTTATCAGTCATGGCCATGAAGATCAAATCCAAAAAAGGGGGGAGGGAATGGCAGGGTGTGCATCCCAGCCCAGCCGGGGCTTGAGGGAGCCAAGGAACACCTGGGGGTGGCTGGTGTGGCTTCAAAACGCCAGCGCCAACACCCCCCCCCCCACCGGACTGCTCTTCTACCCATCGGTTCATGTCCCAGCCCAGTCGGGGCTTGAGGGAGCCAGGAAAAACCTGGGGGTGGCTGGAGTGGCTTCAAAATGCCAAACTTTCTCTTTCCCCCGCCCCGCCCACCAGGAGGGTTGCTGGAGCAATGCAGAAATGCCAAGGCCAGGCTTTCCCTGACTCCGCCGAAGACATCTGAACTATGGGGCTCCGTCGCGGTCGTAGAGTATGGGTCATCGACATTAGGTGGCCGTGGTCATTGCAGTACTTATCTTGTTATTTGTTATTTATTTATTTGGTGTTTCATTGCATAATTTGCATTGTACTTTTTTGCAGCTATTATATTTGTTTGATATATTGTACCGCAGAACTTGTATCTATTTGTAATAGCATTTTGAATATTGTATTTATTACTGTATTTTGAATTTTGTATTTCGTATGTAATTTATATGTAATTTGGGGCCATTTATATGTTGTTAGCCGCCCTGAGTCGGCCATGTGCTGAATAGGGCGGGGTATAAATCGAATAAACATAAACATACCGTATTTATTCGAGTATAACGCGCACTCGTGTATAACGCGCACCCCTAATTTTCCATGAAATCTCGGTATAAAATTTTTTTCACACCACGCATTGAAATTGACATAAGAAACGTGCCTACCCTTGCCGGCTCTTGAGTCGCGCGGCGCGGGAGCGCGGGTGGCTGGCGGTAGTGCCTCCCCCAGAGGGTTCCCGTACCGTTCCAGTGGGGCAGCGGCGGGTGGAGCTCCTGGGCGCTAGACGACAATTGGGGAGGAGGGCCGCAGTGTGCTCCGTGCCTACCCGGTGCCGGCTTCAGTCGCGCGGCCCGGGAGCACGGGTGGCTGGCGTTAGCGCCTCCCCCTTACCATTCCGGCGGGTGCGTGCAGGTGAGCGGCGGCGGCAGCGGGACCTGGGCGCCTGCCGCCGCCTGGGAGGAGGGCCGCGGTGTGCTCCGTGCCTACCCGGCGCCGGCTTCAGTCGCGCGGCCCGGGAGCGCGGGTGGCTGGCGTTAGCGCCTCCCCCTTACCGTTCCGGCGGGTGCGTGCAGGTGAGCGGCGGCGGCAGCGGGACCTGGGCGCCTGCCGCCGCCTGGGAGGAGGGCCGCGGCGTGCTCCGTGCCTACCCTTGAGGCTCGTTTAAAAGAGGCGCGCACCCAGTCCTCGTGTATAACGCGCACCCAAACTTTGAGTCCTTTTTTGGGTATAAAATTTTGCGCGTTATACTCGAATAAATACGGTAAACATTTCAGCTGCAAGCTTACATCTATGAGAGGAATTCAGAGAGGTTTTGCACCTCCCCAAAATGAAGATGTTAGGGGAAAACAAAGGGTATTATTTTTGCCAAATTTGCAAAATTGTGCAGGGAGAAACCTGCAGCTAGGAAAATGAGAAACCCAGTAAATCTACATTGACAGAAACACTGTTCCCCCATCAGAGCTAAAAGATTTATGAGATTACTTTTCGCAAGAGGCTCCAGATGGATCTAATATGTCATCCTTGCTCACAGTGCGTTGTTTTTCCTCACAGCTATGACCAGGTTTTCCTTTTGTTTTCCAGCAGGCCTTTTGTTCACACGTGGCTAGATCTCCCTGCCTCCCTCAAAACCCAACTGGGTAAGTAATCAGATGGAGCTTAAGGCTGAGCAGCTGCCTGGCTAAATGATAGGAAAACAAGAAGACTGGGTAACAGGTGGGTTCACTGCAAAGCTTTAGGTGCAATTGAAATGAGACCTCCCTTTGCATGCCACCTGTTCCACCGAAGGGATTCCAATAAGAGGAGCTCGCCTGATGCCACGTCAAAATAGTCAGACACAATTCCCTGTACTCCGAAACACAGATGGTTGAATTTGCCAGCACAATCAGAACTAAAACAGAGCCATTAAAGAGAGAAATATTTTGCTTTAAATTGCATTTCCCCAAATTGCATAGAAATTTCTTCTCTTCCTAGTTTCTTATTGATATTTCTGCATTGTTACCATGGATGTCTGGCCAGACATCCCACTATGGTAATGGAGTAGACTGCACAGCCAGTGACTCAACGACGAGTGTTGGGCAGCAGTAACTAATCTGACTCCCTAAAGGGACCAATGATTTAAGGCGGATGAGCCCCTTTAGGTGGGATGATGCCCCCCTCAATGGAGGAAATGCCACAGGAAACCATCCTATTGGGCCTGACAGCAAAATGAGTGGAGGTGGCACCACTTCACTATTCTGATTCCCAATGGTCATGGAGGCAGAAGAGGCCATGCCAAATTGACTGGCTGCAAAAGTGCGCCTTGATAATATCCTCAAGGCTGCGTCTGTCCATTGCAGTCCCAGTGTTAAATTCTGCACGTCTCATTTCATTTGTACTGCAGGGGATGGCTCCGTGATTATGGTGTGTGGGTCACTTCATGGAAAGCTGGGATCCACCTTAAACAAATTCACGCCAGTGGCATTTTTCCTGTTTGTCATTCTTCTTTCACACATCCATCAAATGTGAAAATGAGCCCCAGGAAAATGTATGCTTGGATATGAGTAACAGCCATCACTGCCACCGCCGATTGATTTGTGAGGCGTTGTAGGGTTTTCTCCACCTGGACACAAAGGAATGCACATGTTAATGTTCCTAATGGACATGTTCCTAATGGACTCCAAATATATATGGGCATTTTACTAAGAGTATGATCTGACAGTAATGTTTGGTCTGCTGCCTGATGATCAGCGTTGAGTCATTGGCAGTACGGTCTACTCTATTGTCACAGCAGGATAAAATGGCCAGGCTTGCGTTTTGACCCGGCAAGACTAATTGACTAGCAGCATTTTACTGGGGCCACCATCGTTCTCAATTCGGCATGAGCTCCCACAGCATTTACACCAAGATGCTACACAACATAGGGGAGATAACAGGGCCCTGAAGTTTAGCTGTTAAGGGAAAAAACAATACATTTTCTAGTGCCACTCTATGGAACCAGTAATAAGTGTGTTTTGGGTTGCAGTTTGGGCACTCAGACTCTAAAAGGTTTGGCATCACTGATCTAAACTGCTGTTTGGGACCTCCAAAGGATGCTAATGACACCTAAAGTTAATATTCAGTTTCAATCAGCAATGAATTCTTAGTTGGATTGTGTTTTGTTACTTGAATTATTTAAATCCAGGCTGCCCTCTTAGGCTGAAAAGCCTATTGATTTTATGTTAAATTCTGGTACAGACGAGCTGTTCAAAATGGCTCAATATTCAAAAGCAGCACCATTCCCCAACAACTTGGTGTAAAGAGCTTTAGATTGTTCTCTGTGCCTGCCCCATCTTTCTCTGTGATTGCTAGATTGAAGGAGTATTTTTAATAACTTCAATAAGATTTTAAAAAGTGGATTCAATATTCCATTATAAGAATGGATATTTTGACTCAGTCTAAGGCCCCTTCCCTTGTTTCCAAAGGAGAAGTTTTAATCCTAGCTTCTAATTTTAGGGAATTTTGGTTATTCCACTTGTTTGTTTGTTGGTTGGTTGGTTACCTATTAATTTATTAATTAATATTAGTTGGCAGAGTTTGTTGTTGCTATGAGTCATCAAATCATATCCAACTAATGATGACACTATGAATGAGAGATATTAAAAATGTCTTCTCCTGAACTGTCCTGGTCAACTCGTGCAAGTTACAGTTTTGGCTTCCCTTAGGGAATCAATCCATCTTGCTTTCGGCACTCCTTTGCTTGCTGCTGCCTTCCACTTTCCCTATCTTTTCCAGAGAGTCGTGCCTTCACATGATGTAGCCAAAGTAGGACCATTTTAATTTCATCATTTTTGCCTCCAGAGATAATTCAGGCTTTACTTGCTCTAGGAATCACTTATTTGTCTTTCTGTCTGTTGAAGAGTCACTCCAGCCCAGCACTGAAAAGTTCTTCCTCTTCCTCCTCCTCCATCATCATCATCATCGTCATCTGCTTCTTCATCATCTTCATCATCATCATCATCTTCTTCTTCTTCTTCTGTGTCTAGGTCAGACGTGAAACTGCCAAAACAAAGTCATTTTTGGATGAATTCATCCTACAGTCCCTTTTGCCTGACCTAGTGTGAGAAAGATTAGCCAGCATAAGGTTCTCGCTGCCTGGGGTACACACAATTGTGGTTCAAAAGTATCACAATCTTCGAAGAGGCTGTTTCTGTGTACCCCTACTTCTGGCCTGAAAAGATCTCACTTGGGTGTGGAATGAGGCCAAATTCCTCATTTGTCATGTGATGGTCAAGAAATAACTCCCACCTGACAGCTTTATGAGTAGTCCAGAATATATATTTTCCCATAGTATGATCACAATGGATATAAAATACCTTGTTCTGCACTCATGCATATGTCGTGATGAGGGTAATACTATGACATTTCAGGGAGTCATTCTCTTCGTTTGTAACCAGAAGACCAGAAGCTGTTTACTATTCGTAACAGAGTTTCTGCCACTGACTTGTTTCTATTATTTAATTTTGGCCAATTCTTTTCTCGTCCTCAGGGTGGACACATTCACTTAGCAGTAGGTACACAAAGACCCCTGCACACTCCAATTCCTCTGTTCCTTGGAAACAAAATGATTCAATACTATGCTGTTCCCCCTTAGGTTACTAATGTTATTACTACTACAGCTTATTATGTGTACTGCCAGAGTAGCAACATGGACACTCCTTTAGGCTCAAGCAAAAGAAACATTTTAAAAAAAAAAAATACACAGGTCAACTGTGTTTACTGTCTAAACATCAGTTGTAAAAATTAGCACTGACCTGCTGCAATCTATAGGTCAGTGGTACGGATAGTGCTCAGGGCCTGAAAATCAAGCTGTACCAAGGCATTAGAGTCAGAGTGTTAGAAAACTGCCTTTTTAAAAACAAGCCCCTTAAACAAAGAGGAAATGATATTGTCACCTGAAAACTCTCCTAAAAAGCTATCAGCTTAAAGGTTTCTTTAAACATTAATGCAACAGCCAGAGAGGTTTTGAAGGAAAAAGAGACTTTATCAACAAAATCAATTATACCATAACATATGCATATGTGGTTTTTGGTTCCATATAGATCCAAGAACCCCTATTAACAATCCAATCAGACTTATATACCTGTTCACAAACTGTACACGTGTTCACAGCCCAGGTGAGGCTGAGGGGCGGAGGGCATTTCATATTCTACCTTGGCATTGCATATTAATTTAGAATGTTCAGAAATGTACAGTCACACAAGTCTGCTCCTCTTAGATAAATGACTCAGTACTATTTGTGTGTCTTCGCATAAAAATGGTTTTCTTGAGGCCTCACTATAATTTAATTTAATTTAACTTAATTCAATTTGATAGATTTATATACCACCCTATCCAATGGACTCTGGGCGGTGTACACAAGTTAAAACCAATGTAAAACAATTTTTAAAAACCCTTAAAAACATAGCAATATTACCCACCGCTGTGCCGTTTACTATCTAAAAACAAATATAAAATCTGCATAACCTTAACATTAAAAAACAATTACAGGAGGGGGGAGCCTCAGATGAGCCAGAAAGGAAAGCTTATTCACAATCCCAGCCCCCAGACCCATTTTGCCAACCACATCTTCAGTTCTTTCCTAAATGGTAGCAACTGGGCCTGGAGTTGTAGTTCTACTGGGAGGAGGTCCCATAGTATGGGGGGGGGGTACAACTGAGAAGGCCCTTTTCCTTGTGCTGGAGAGGCAAGCCTCTCCAGCACAATTAGCATAATTAATTAATTAATTATTCATTGTGATCTTAAACTGCATGCTTTTTTTGTTTTGGGAAGATGTTAATAAATTAAAATATGTATGCAGTGGTGCTGCAGTGGTGTCCCCCCCTCCCGATATGCCTAAATTAAATTAGCTATTTCTGGGTCACAATGCAGAAGTCTGTTAACTATATTTCAGAAACTTTTCCAATCCAATTTTGTTTTGTTTTCTTTCCACCAGACAGACGAAGCTGCTGTTTTCTACACCATCGAGAAACCACATTAAAGAAAAGTTTATATTGTTAGCTGATAGCTTCAGAGATGGAGATGTGAAGGAATGAAAGGGGAACTTTTTCTATCATTAAGGATTTTGTGAATTCTAATCAAATCTAGTTTTGTTTCTTGCTTTGGCATGCAGGCCCATTCATATTACATAATAAAGGGGGGAACCCTCACATACACAACACGAGAATTCAAGTTAAATTTCTATTCAGATTTTAAAATTCTAAGATCTAAAATACATCACATCTATCTATAAAGGTGAAATATTTATGCAATCTGAAGGGAAAGAGAGTATAAACTCATATCGCCACTGCTCTGCAAATATCCTAGTTGATCAAACTGCTTTACACTCACTGGCTATTATCAGACAAAAGTCCTGCTTTTACCTGCAATACTGCCAAGTTTTGTGCTACAGTGATCAGGATTAGAAGACCAAATCTGGCTGGCCCCTCAGTGGCACAAACCATGAATTCTATATTGCAGTAGCAGATGAAGGTAAAGGTAAAGATCACTGTTGCTCAAAATCCAGTCATATCTGACTCTAGGGTTCAGTGTTCATCTCTGTTTATAGTCAAAGAGCCAGCGCTGTCTGCAATTGCAGATGTTTCCATGGACATGTGGCAGGCATGACTAGACAGTGAAGTGCATGAAACACTGTTTACCTTCCCACCTAAGTGGTCCCTATTTATCTACTTGCAATTTCTTGCTTTGTGGTTAAGACATTGAACTTGATGACTGGAAGGTTCGCAGGTCAGCAGTTCGAGACCCGACTGTTGCATGATAGAGTGAGCTCCCATCTCTTGTCCCAGTTCCTGCCAACCTAGCAGTCCGAAAGCAACCCTAAAGTTGGATATGACTGGCTTTCACGCAAGGGCTTGAATACTTGAATACAAGGGCTTTATACTTAACTATGAAATAATATTTCAATGACAGCCCAGAGTAACAATAGTCTGTCTACTTGGTTAACAGCAAAAGATGCAGACTTTGGTTTTATAAAAATGGAAATAAACCTTGCCATTTGAAATGTGACAAATATATTTATTTTATTTATATACCACCCATTTGGGAGATTATCCCACTCTGGGTGGTTTACAACATTAAAAGAACAGATCAATCAAATGAACCAACATAGCCAGTGATAGTAAAAATAAGTAACTTCTTGAGACTCTAAACTCTGCAGCTCCTACTCCAATTAGTAAACCTCTCTGAGATTTTCCAAATAGCAATTTGTTAATCTTACCTACACACACCCCTTCCATTTCCCAAACTAGGGAGAACAGACTATAAAGGTGCCTTATAATCTGCTTTAGGTCTAACATCCTTATCATAAAGTTTATTTTTGTTTACGCCAGCCTCACTTTGCAGGATCGGATCAATCTGCCAGTTTTAGATTCATTTTCCAAACTGCGTAAACCCACCTACCTTCTAGTTTAAAAAGGACAGAGAAGGAAGAAAGTTTCCTTTTTATCTTTCCTTTACATTTGTGTTCTGAATGTTATATTTCACTTGAGGAAGAGAAAGGGTTTGTCTTGACTGAGCAATTGATTTTAAATCAAACTGTTGTATGCTTCTGAGAGTTCTTCCATGTGTTTGGAGTGGCACATGCCTAGAAAAGAAGTAAGATCTTCTTTTGCCAAGATCCCGAGCTTGGCTTATTTTCCTCTAGCCCTCCTTCTGCCTGTGAATGACATGTGTCAGACATCACTCCAAGTTGTGTTGGATGCCATATTATAGGTATTGATTTGTTTCTATTGCTGGAACCTTCCTGCTGCACTGTAGCTTTGTCGACCCTGCTGGTTTAAAGGATGTTTGAGGAAACCCAGGGAGCCAACAAAATGTGGCAAGTAATTAAAGATATGGGAATACCAGAGCACATTATAGGTCTCATGAGAAACCTGTACATGAATCAAGAAGCAACAGTTAGGACAGGATACAGAATGACGGAGTGGTTTGGAACAGGAAAAGGAGTAAGGTAAGGCTGCATTTTGTCACCCTGCTTATTTAACTTATATACATAGCATATAATGTGCAATGCAGGGCTGGAAGAAACACAAGTTGGAATTAAAATTGCTGGGAGAAACATCAACAATTTGAGATATGCAGAAGATACTACCCTAATGGCAGAAAGTGAGGACGACCTAAAGAAACTCCTGCTTAGGTTGAAAGAAGAGAGCGTAAAAGCTGGCTTGAGATTCAGCATCAAGAAAACCAAGATAATGGCAACAGACCATATCAGTCCCTGGAAAATAGATGGGGAAGAAGTAGAAGCAGTGACAGACTTTACTTTCTTATGATCCAAGATCACTGCAGATGGTGATTGCAGCCATGAAATAAAAAGGTGATTGATTCTTTGGAGACAAGCTATGAGAATCCTGGGGGACATAGTGAAAAGTAGGGACATCACCTTGCAAACAAAAGTTTGTATAGTTAAAGCAATGGTATTCCCAGTGGTAATGTACCATTGTGAGAGCTGGACCATAAGGAAAGCGGAGCAGAGAAGAATAGATGCCTTTGAAATATGGTGTAGGTACTCTTGAGAGTACCCTGGACAACCCTGGAGAACAAATAGGTCAATCTTAGAAGAAATTCAAACCTGACTACTCCTTAGAAGATCAAATAGTCAGTCAGTCTGTCTGTCTGTCTGTCTGTCACATATATATCTTTGGACACGGAGAAGAATTCAAATGAATTTTATCAGAAGTAGTTAGCTGGCAGCTGAGATTATTGAGCCAGTACATTGAGGGCCCCAAGCAGAAGCTAGTTCATGTCATGAAACTTTGTGTAGATGATTCTGTATGACAAACACATTTTCCTGTGGGCTAAAGCCATAGACAAATATGTGTTCAGATTTAGGCTTTTCTCAGCTAAGAGTATGATTACCAATAATGCGGGAAATGCTCCAGTACTGGAATGGTCTGATTTGCATTATCTTCTGCTGGCTGCATGATGTACAAATCAATATGCATCAAGCTAGCATTCCCCTTGTATTGTTTATTTAGAATCAAATGTTTTTACATCATTTCAGGTGGTTTGATTGCTGTGTTTCGGCAGGACGGCAAGATGTGTTTAGCAACAGCAATCACAATTACACTTATATACCTCTCCGGGTGGTTCACCAGGTAATTAGCATTTGTGCCCCCAACAAGCTGGATACTCGTTTTACCAATCTTGGAAGGATGGAAGGCATAGTCAACCAGGATCCCTGTCAGGGTTGAACTCAGAATATCTTAGCTACAGTACAGCAGTTTAACCACTGCACCACCAGGGCAATCTTCTCTCTCTAAAGCCTTCTGCTGCTAGTCCATGCTGACAATACCAGGGAAAAGGAACAATGGTAAACACTGGTATGAGGTAGCTCCCAGTGATATAAAACCTATCTGATCAAAGTTGCTAGAGATAGTGTTGGTAGAACAGCAGCCAACAGTAGTTTCAGCCAGACCAAGGAATTCTGGTTTTGACCTTTTTTTGAAGGGTAAATAAGAGGAGGAGGAGGAAGGGAAGGAAGGGAAGGGAGGAAGGAAGGAAGGAAGGAAAGAAGCATGGTTTTCTATTTACACAGGAATACTCTTTTGCAGAAAAATGCCCAAAGAGGCAGACACCTTCAACTAACACCCATGTAACAAAATGCTTCAAACAAGGGCCATCCATGTCAAACAGCATCCCTCAGAGACAATGCCGCTGTATACACAAAGGTTTCTCAACTACGCCTCCTGTACAAGGTGTCTTGGGCTGATAGGATGACTCATTGTGTCACAGAATGGGGAGAGCCCTGCAAGTAAAAGCACTTACAAATCCCACAAATGTCCTTGAGTCCTCATGGACTAGTCTACTCATCACTCCCCCCCCCCAACTGCCTCTTCTTCTCATCTCTGAATGTCTGTTTCACTTCAGCATCTTCGAGGGCAGATGGCAAATGAGGAGGCGCAAAGACAAAACTAGCTTTTGATCGATAGCATTTAACAACAAGACGGTCCCAGCCCTCTTCCCCTTCTCCGCTGCACAATTCAATTTCAGTTCAGCCTTTACGATCCCTGTACCAAAACCTGTGAAATAGTTAGATGAGAGAAAGAGAGTGAGGTGGCAGGAAAATTACATTTCTGATGCTACCAGCATTGTGACCTGTTGCAACTGATAGGGACGCGGAGTCGCTATAGCAACTACAGAACCTCACAAACAGTTTGGAGGAGGAGGAGGAAAAAGAAAATGTGGAGGGTTATTTCTACAAAAGTCTTGCAGTACCCAGATTATAAGGGGTGCTATATAGAGAGTGAAGTCAGAAAGGCCCTAAAAAGCACAGCAAATAACAAAGCCAGTGGAGGTATCCCAGTTGAATTCTTCATAGCCCTAAAAGATGATGGAATCAAGCTACTACATGCTATATGCCAGCAGATTTGGAAAACGAAACAGTGGCCACAGGATTGGAAAAGATCAGTATACGTCCCAATCCCAAAAAAGGGCAATGCCAAAGAATGTCCAAATTATCGAACAATTGCACTCATCCCACAAGCTAGCAAAGTGATGCTCAAGATAATACAGGATAGACTGCAGCAGCATGTAGAAAGAGAACTACAAAAGGTGCAGGCTGGGTTCAGAAGAGGAAGGGGGACTAGAGACCACATTGCCAACATACGTTGGATCATCGAGAAAACAAAGGAATACCAGAAACAAGCTTACTTCTGCTTCATTGACTACACCAAGGCCTTTGATTGTGTGGACCACAACAAAATGTGGCAAGTAATTAAAGAGATGGGAATACCAGAACACCTCATATGTCTCATGAGAAATCTGTACATGAGTCAAGAAGCAACAGTTAGGACAGAATACGGAATGACAGAGTGGTTTGGAATAGGAAATGGAGTAAGACAAGGCTGCATTCTGTCACCCTGCTTATTCAACTTATACATAGAACACATAATGCGTAATGCAGGGATGGAGGAATCACAATATGGGATCAAAGTGAAGAAGACCTAAAGAAGCTCCTGATTAGGTTGAAAGAAGAGAGTGCAAAAGCTGGCCTCAGATTCAATATCAAGAAAACTAAGATAATGGCAACAGGCTATATCAGTCCCTGGAAAATAGATTTGGAAGAAGTTGAAGCAGTAACAGATTTTACTTTCTTAGGATCCAAGATCTCTGCAGATGGAGATTGCAGCCATGAAATAAAAAGGCGACTGATTCTTGGGAGAAAAGCTATGAAAAAACAGGGGAATATAGTGAAAAGTAGAGACATCTCACTGCAAACAAATGTCCGCATAATCAAAGCAATTGTATTTCCGGTGGTAATGTATGGCTATGAGAGCTGGACCATTTGAAAGGCTGAGCGAAGAAAAATAGATGCCTTTGAGATGTGGTGCTGGAGGAGAGTTTTGAGAGTCCCCTGGACAGCGAGGAGAACAAATAGGTCAATATTAGAAGAGATTAGCCCTGAGTGTTCCTTAGAAGGACAAATAGCAAAGATGAAGCTGAAGTATTTTGGACATCAAATGAGAAGAGAGGATTCACTTGAGAAGGCCTTGATGCTGGGGAAGGTGGAGGGCAAAAGAAGAAGGGGACGGCCAAAGATGAGATGGCTAGATGGTATTGTAGATACAATGGGCACTGGGCTGTGTGGACTAAGAAGGATGGTGTAGGACAGGGGTGCCTGAAGAGTAATGGTCCATGGGGTCGCAAAGAGTCAGAATCGACTGTGTGACTGAACAACAATATCTATAGTTAGGAAGCTCACCTTTTTAGCTAGAAGGCTATATATAGGTAAAACTAACATGTGTATTCACTAACAAGGTGAGCTTCCTAACCACGTACCCACCACAGCGCAAAACAAAGTTAGTTTTGCCTAGAAGAAAGCTTTATCCTGCCACATGACTAACTATGTTAGTATTCACTGCATGTTCAGATTGCATCACAGGTCTAATGTAACCCCACCCTCTTTTTAAGATATGTGCAGTAGAGATGATCTAATATGGAATGGGCTATATGGAATGGGCACCTGTCTCTGCCCCAGCTCTTGGGGACATGAAAGGAGCCTCATTTGGGCATTCCTTGAGCAGAGTTTCTTCCGGAAAAATATCATGAAAATATGGGAAAATTAATCAAATTGTTAGTGCATCTCAATCCGACGTGGTCTTGGGACCCTCATTGTCATTGACCCTAGTATAAGTCATGTCCACTTTTGGGGGCTTATTTTGGGGGCTAAAAAACTCAGCTTATACTGGAGTATATACAGTATTAACTTTGCTGATCTGTTTGTCTAAAGTTAATCAATTAACAGACTTCCAGCCTTTCTTGCCACTGGGTTGCTTCTGATGTGTCTCATGGCCTTCCTTTGTTCTGGTCCAGATATTTGTTTTGCCTTCTACAAGGACAGATGTTTCCTTTGGCCATGGAACCATTTTTTGCCTTTTTACTAGTTTACCTGGATTTCCCTCGCTGTGCAAACAAGCCGAAGCCACTTCTGTTCAAGACTTCTGCACACATGTAGTGAATACATATGTTGTTTTCCTTTTTCTACTTTAAGTCCTTGTCTGAGTAATCATTACCTTGGCTATCTGACTAGGAGGAATTTTTGCGGAAAACAAACAAAAAGCCTGAACTGGTTCTATGGTAGAAACAACACAATCAGAATTCTATTTCTTATATATGTTGGCTTTAACTATCTCACACTGGCCAGGTTATTCTGCTATGGTAATAGATTATAGTCCAGTGATGGCAAACCTTTTAGAGACCAAGTGCCCAAACTCAATGGGCTTCTCAAACTCCAACCCTTCTGCCAGTGAATCAATGCCAATCAGGCAGCGGTTAACTAATCTAACAACCCTGAGGACTAACAGCCTTGGGTGGCAAAGTCCATTTGCTTTCCACATCACAGTGTGACCCATGTACCACTGATCTAGTTCCATGAGTCACTTTCTGGTCCTGAGACCTTTTGGCATGCAAAGTCGTCCTCCACCCCAGGGCACCCCTCCATCAAGATGGATTCAAGTGGGATTTAATCCACTTGGGGACCATCACCCTCCCTGTTGACTTTGCCAGCCAAGGCCGTTAGTCCTCAGGGTTGTTAGGTTAGTTATCTGCCACCTGACGATTGTCATTGAGCCGCTGGCAGTAGGGTCTCCTCTATTACCATAGCAGGATAACCTGGCCAGACTAATCTGCAATAAACAGGGAGTTGGACTCAATAACCTCATTGGCCCCTTCCTACTGTGTGATTCTATGATTCATCTCCATTAACTCCAACAAATTGGACCGCTGATTCAAACATGGAGGTAGCTATAGAAACAACAGCTCCCATATCCTGATAGACCTGGGTTCACCTTCAGTGAAATATAAGATACAGTATTCTTGTTCACTCTACAGCATTAAGTCCAATGAGACATTGATTTTACAGCTTTTTTCCCCTTCCATTTTGGCCATTTCTGTCACCTCTAAAGGACTAGTGTTGCTGATAGCCATGTGATAAGTGCCTCACATATTATGTCAAGTGTTAGGGAAATTGACAATAACTTTCTCCTCTGAGTACTTAGTTCAGCTTTGGGGTTTCGTGTGAGTCAGAAAGTCTTTTGCTAATTTTATCTTTCTGATAACATGAGGCTAATAGTACTTTGAGTTTCTACTGGCAGTTCTCTTGGTACTACCTTCTTGAGCAACCCTTCAAAGTACTGATCAAAAGAAGTCTTCACTAAATGCAAATGCTTGCATAATTTAATAAGCATACTTAGAAGTTTTGAAGAAAAGAGCTTGCAGGAAGAAGCTTGTGAGTTATTTCATTTTACAGAGCAATCAGAGTGCAAAGACAAATACTTTACTATATTGCAAAGGAGCTCTTTAACAAGAATAATCTCACTGAAAGAGAATCTTTTGTCTGCCTAGAGAATTGCTCCTGCCCACTACTAGTAGATGTCCTGCAGCAGAAAAATCCTAAAAATCCTTTAAACCCCCTTTAAAAATTCTGTATCCTACTTGGGCATGGATTGAGATTAGTCTGGAGTGGAAATCCCCATGGAATAGATCACATTGCACTGTTCCAAAAGTGGTCCATGTGATCTATTTCTTTGTATGATCCTGTCTTTACTCTCCATAATGTTTCATCATCATAAGAAGAAACAGGATAGTAGCTCTGGGAAATCTTTACGGGGAAGGGGTATATATGGACAATCTCATCTTCTTGGCACTTTCTAAAATTATGAGTGTACCTACAGTATATTGTTATGACAGTTTAATATCATGGTCACATAGTCCAGAATCCTGGAATTTGTAATGTATTAAGAGGATTGGGATCCTCTTCTAGAGAGTAGCTCCAGAACTCAGAATCATCTGCACCTTCCCAAACTACAAATCCAGGTCTCCATTAAAGAGGTATCAAATAGCTATAGCAGCCTAGTGTAGATGTGGTCTTGGTCATTGTCATTGTCGTCAGCTGCAACTCATATCCAAGAAAACATTTTTTACTGAAGCAGGAAAAGTGCCATTGGTGTGAATCTGTTTAAGGTGGATCCCAGCTTGTCATGAGGTGACCCACACATTGTGATCACAGAGCCTAGAGAATTGCCTGTGGCACATATGAAATGAGACCTGCAAGATTTAACACCAGGACTGCAATGGACTGCCACAGCCTTGAGAATATTAACAAGGTGCGCCTTCACAGCCAGTCCATCTAGCATGGCCTCTTCCGCCTCCATGACTGTTGGTAATCAGAATAGTGAAATGGTTCCTCCTCCACTCATTTAGCCATTGGACCCAATATGATGGCTTAGTAGCATTTCTTCCACTGAGGGGGACCATCACCCCACCTAAAGGGGCTCATTCGCCTTTAGCCATTGGCCCTTTGGGGAGTCAGGTTATTTCTCACCACCCAACAATCATCACTGAGCCATTGGCTGTATGGTCTACTCCATTACCATAGCAAGATGTCTGGCCAGGTATGCTCTTGGTCATCATATAAGAATTAAACAACTCCACCTGTTAAATGTGTTGGCGGTTCTCATTAAGTGACTGGTGGTGTTTGGTTTTTGGGTTTTGCCGTAACTGGGGTGGACTAGCAGAAGTCCTATAAAATGAGGGGCTCTTGAATAATGAATGGTTAAAACCCAAACTCTAGTATAAGTATGCCATGGATTAATATTTAGATTGCAATTTGCAGAAATATTTGTCCTTCAGGAACTCTCATTCCACACCATTCTCTTATGACTCTCCCACAAAATCAAAGCAATTTCTCATAATTCTGTTTCTGCCCATTGCATTGGGATCTGTATCCATTTTCATGCCCATTTCTCCTGAGAGATATCTTTCTTCATGTATCAAAGGAGCCCAACCATTCCCACCATCCAGAAAGAACATGAGACCTCTTTCTAAAAACCCTTCAGTTGCTGAAGGCTTCTCTGTGAGTCCACTAAGCTGTAGCAGTATTTTTTTTAAAAAACCAACAATACAAGGTCAGTGGATATCCTATTCCTTGGGCTTTACATTCTCAAATTTCATCTCACTGTTTTGGGTTTTTGTAAGGGGAAACGTATCTAGGGTGGAGGCTAGGAGGATCAAGCTATGGTTCCACCACGTCTTTCTGGCTGAAGAACTCGACCTCCCCTACATCACTTGGAGGACCCTCAATAGGCTGAGGGTCAGAGTGGCTAAATGTAAGACCAACAGGCTCAAGTGGGGGTTGCTGGTAAACAACAACATGTGCTGTGAATGTGGAGAGATACAGAGTCTGGTCTAGTCTGCCAGTGACTACCGGAAACATGTACCAATTAAGGATTTAATTATGGCCAATGACAAAGCCAAGATGGTGGCTTCGTGTTGGCAGTTCAAAGTTTGATCTAGATAGGAAAGAATAACCATGTCTTTCTCGATGTTTCAGGAGGTAAAAAAGAAATTGTAAGGTAGAAACCCCCTGTTTTTTTAAAAAAAAATGTTTTGCACTGAAGGTCGCATCCCTTTCCAAAACCTTACCAATTTCCTTTATGAGCAAAACCCTCCCTGCTCCAAACCCTCCCCTTTTGGAGTGAAAAGCCTCCACAATGTGGCCCCTGACATGCTGGCCTGGGTGTATGGTGGGAAAATTGGTACAATACCTGCCTTGACATTTGTAATTTGTCTTTTGCTAGGGAGCAAAAAAGAAAACTTTCTTCCTTCTTCCCATTAATGGAGTGTGGGGTCATTTATCAAGTTTGTTATTTTTATGTTCTGATTGTCCTCTAGTTCCCCAACCTCCACTCTACAGCCATGAGTCTAAAAACACATTATGTTTTTTTTTCAGGAGAGAGAATGTTGAGGGCATGCTTCCATTTAAAAGGACAGTTAATAGCCAAAGGAATGAGCTATCTCTCTATTTCATTGCTTTTTATATATACAGCCACAACTCTTTGTACCTTTCAATTTGAGAACTCAGCTTCCAAGTTAGTATATATTGGAGAGGGGGTTTCAGCACAAGAAACTACCTTATACTCACAGACAGTTTTTGGGAGAGAGAGATTCACCATCTCAACCCTTCCACTGTGTTGATGTACCAGTTTATGCCATTGGTCTGCTTAGTGGACTTCTAGCAACTCTTCAAGGTTTCAAATAGTCTCCCCTATTCCCCAGCCATATTAACAGATTCCCTAAAATTGAAATGTTTGTCTAGAAAACTTGGGCACTATTATAGAGAAATAGCCTTTGTCCTGTGCCAGGTTTGGGAAATATGCCAATGTCTATAGACAAAAACCAGTTAATGAGAATATCAGAAGCTGATGTGTAAAATTTAGAATCTGTGTTGAACTTTTTGGTTAAATATGACCTCCAAAAATTAGTACAGACTACATTCACAAGGTGACATCTCTTGGTTGCTACATATCACACCAACTGAAGCTTCTGGACATTGAACTAATTAACTAGCTGAAGGTTGAAAGAAGGAAAAGTTGAGAAGGTTGATTGGATACCTTGGAAGTCCCATTCTCACATTTCAATGAGCCCTGCAGGCTCCTTGTGTTTATTCCTAGAATCTAGAATTCAGAGAAGGGTCATATCAAATTTCCCATGGAAAGAGGGAAATTTCCAACTTTTCTAACCAGGTCTTCTTCTCCCCACACACAAAACCTGCTGCATGACCTGCTGCTACCAAAGGACTCTGGAAAATCATCTCAAATAATACTAATGACATACTTCAGCTAATGAGAAACGAACACAAGATGGTAGACACCAAAGTTCCGCATTTATGGAGAACTTAAAACATAGCGATGAAACTTCTGTGCTCCATTAACTTATTAGGACAAGGCAGAACTGGGAGGGCATTTATGTCATATATTTAGACATTCCATGTTTTAATTCTCTCTCCCCCCCCAACTTTACATACATAATTTAAGATAGTTATTTTACTGGTGAGCTTTTTCAATGAAAGTGCAGTGAAGGAAAAATAATGACAGTTTTACTTCCTCATTATCCTTTTCTCTCCAGGGAGAGACTATGAACTTAATCTAACCTTCCAAATCAGGCAAATGATTAAGAATTAAAAGTGTGGTCAGAAATTAGCTAATTGGGAGCTACAATTTTGGATAGGAAATTCAGGCTCAGAAATAGGTGGAAGAGGACTCCCCCACCCAACTTTCCTGTGATCTGCCCTCACTTCAACAACCTGTGAATGGCAAAACGTGTATTATAGTGAATTGTTTTTTACTGGACTTTGAGTCAATGTTAACCTATACCAGTGGTTCCCCAAACTTGGAGTACAGATGTTTTTTTAATTACAGCTCCCAGAAATCTGGGCCAGCACAACCAATGGTGAAGGCTTCTGGGAGGTGGAGTCCAAGAGCACCTTGATCTAAAAGGTTGGGAACCACTGACATATGATCCATGGGGTCTCTTTCAACATAGAGAACAAACATCTGTACTCAAAGTCCTCCTCAGCCCCAGGCCAGGATGGATGAAGCTGCTGCCCTCCACCAAGATGGTTTCAAGTGGGATTTAATCATCTTGGGGTCCATCTCCCTTTCCTGTGGACTTTGGCACCCAAGGCTGCTAGTCCTCAGGATGGTCAGGTTAGTTAACTGCCACCTGACACTTGGCATTTAGCCACTGGCAGTAGGGCCCACTCTATTACCACAGCAGGATAACCTGGCCAGACACTGTTTGCTATGGAGACTAATATAAAAAGTTGCAGGAGCTTCCATTGACTCACAAAATGGACATGCGGCGGCCGTAAATGCGACCGGCGCACGCTTTGCCACCCTTCCTCCTGGAGGAGCAGGGAACTCTGGAGGCATGTCTGGGGGCGGGGCCTTGAGATGCCTTAAAAGGCAGCCTAGCGCTCCCAGCCTCGCCTTTTCAAATCCGGACAGGCTAAGGGCGCGTTTGGTACCCTTATCCTGCTGAATTTTCCTTAGAGCGAGAGCACTTAATGGCTTTTGCCTCTGATTGCTCTGCTGCTCTTTCTACAGAGCTCTGTCAGAGCTCTGGATTGACGCATCTTGCAGCCTTAGAGTTTTTGAGCCTTCGGGCCTTGTGCCCACGTGGTTGGCAGCGGGCCTTAAGGCATCTCAAGGCCCCCAGGCATTCTTAACATGCCATCCAAGAAAAAACCGGTGGCCAAGCGCGGCCTCAACCTCAACTGCAGACCGGGACACCGTGGACTGAATTTTGGCTGGGCGGAGGCCTTTGCCAGAGGCACTCCCGTTGGACCCGTTAGCCTTGGTAGCTTGGATGGAGGTGTTGGAGAGGGCATCGGTGGGTGACTTGCTTCCAGCCAACCGTCGTTTGGCTAGTAGGGTGACTAGGGTGACTACTAATCCTGCGGCCATCGATTGGCCCTCTTTGATACCGGCCCTGCTCAGCAGGGTGGAACAACTGGAGGGTGTACAATCTCCCCCGGCAGGGGGACCCGGCATTGTTGGCCACTCCAACATTGCTATTTCCACCCATTGATTTGGAGGGCTTGGATCTCCAGGCCACAGGGTGTGATGGATTGGGCTCTACTTCCTTCGTGAGCCCCGATGCCCAGGGTCAGCCGGAACCTCCATTGGAGGCTGTGGCCAGGGGTGCTACTGGTGAGAATGGTGGTCAAACGAGCACACCCTCCCAGGCCATATCTCAGGTTATCCTGGCCCAGTGGCCTTGGCCTACCCAAGTGGCTCACGGGCCTGCCCCGCCTTATCCTTGGGCTCATGGGCCTGCCCCGGCTTATCCTTTGGCTCCTTCCTTTCCACAGGCTCCATGGATGGCCCCGTATCCTCCTCCAGCCCACCAGGCTTACCCTGGCTATCCTACTTCTAGCCCTTCAGTGTCCATTCCGGTTTGGCCTTATGGCCCCCTGGTTAATGCGGCATACCATACGGTGCCCAGGTCAGATATTCTGACAGATGGTCATTCCTTGCCACTGGGTGGCAACCTCCTCCCTGCTGTACATGATAAAATCTGGTGCAGGGAGTATGTTGATATATTTATCCTCCTTAACTGGGAACCGATCCAGGATGAGAAGGATGAGAAGGAGAAGGACTTGGCACGCCGTAGGAGGGCCCCCCCATATTTGGGCAAATTGGATTTCAGCTTACATAATATACATGGGGGTTTCAGTCCGGGGCCGGCCCGAATTAGCACTCCCTATGATCCAGTATCTTGACATTATTTATAGGGCATATGTGGACTTTCCGGGCCAGGCGTGGTTTGCATACGACCAGAACTTTCGTATGTGGGCTACACTTCATCCTGAAATACACTGGGATGAGCCCCATCAACTGTTATGGCTCCAGTATATGGCTCCGCCCCATCCTGCAATGGGTGAACAATACGATTGCGGCCACGTGGTACAATGCCCTTGCTCTTTGCAATTACCCCACCAAACGACGGGGCAGAGTGCTCCGGCACATCAATTGTGTTAGGAATTCTCGTCATCGGGCCGTTGCACTTAGAAAACCTTGCAGGTTTCGACATGAGTGTTTGATTTGTGGGGGGCAGCACTCTGCCAGTTCTTGTTTCAGGGCTGGTGGCCCCAGGGGTCGACCCAAGGACCAGCCAGGGTCAAAACACCCATTCCCTGACCCAGCTCCGGCTGCAAAAGGGGCCCAGCCCCATCAAGCTTGAGCCCCTAAGACATTGGTTGAGCTCCTATACGAGGCGCAAAGGTATTCAGGCTCCTCAGAATGCTCCCAATCTTAGATCCCTGTGCGGTAAGGAGCACGTGGCACATGAATTTTTTTAAAAGGAGGTTTCTGAAGGTAGGGTGGCTGGTCCTTTCGACGCTCCCCCTTTTCGGAATCTTAACATTTCCCCATTGGGTTTGGTTCCCAAAAAAATCCTCTGGTGAGTTCCGTCTGATTTACCACCTCTCTTATCCAGAAAGTGCATCGGTCAACGATGCCATACCGGATGAGCTTTGCTCTGTTCGGTATACGTCATTTGATGAGGCCTTGAGGATGGTACATGCCTGTGGCCCGGGGGCATTATTGGCAAAGCCAGACATTAAGTCTGCTTTCCGCCTTCTTCTGGTCCATCCAAATGATTTTGAATTGTTAGGTTTCAAATTTGAGGGCCAATATTTTGTTGATCGTGCCTTGCCATTCGGCTGCTCCATATCATGTGCAGCATTCAAACGATTTAGCCATTTCCTGCACTGGGCTTTGGTCCGCAGGTCCGGGATGGACTCTGTGGCCCATTACCTTGATGATTTTTTGTCCGGGGGACCAGGTGATTCGAACTCTTGTGAGCTTCTGCTGCAGCATTTCAAAGTCCTGATGGCAGAATTGGGGGTCCCTTTATCTGCAGAGAAGACCGAAGGTCCTACCACGACCATCACCTTTCTGGGAATTGAGCTTGATACGGTCTTACAATTGTCCCACATGCCGGTTGAGAAGGTGGACTGTATCAAGGTCAGAATTAGGTTTATGCTCTCTAAACATAAGTTTACCTTAAGGGAGCTCCAGCAGTTGCATGGTCACCTCAATTTTGCGTGCCTCTTGGCCGTGCCTTCACCAGATGCCTTTGTGATGCCATGATTGGGCTGACCAAGAAATTTCACCACGTCCGGGTCTCTAGCGATTTGCGTGCTGACCTGCACCTATGGCTCGCATTCCTAGAAGACTTTAACCACGTCTCCTTCTGCATTCGGAGCTACCCTTGTACACTCAATTCCAGGTCCATTTGGATGCTTCTGGATCCTTGGGTTATGGAATGTACTTTGCTGGCCAGTGGTGTTGTGGTCCTTGACCTGATAGCTGGTTCCTCACCGCTCATACGTGACTTGACCTTCCTAGATTTTTTTCCGATTCTGGGGGCCTTATTTCTTTGGGGGTACCAATGGTCTAATTCTGTGGTGACTTTTTGGTGTGACAATGCTGCGGTTGTCCATATTGTTAACACCCAGACATCCCGGTCACCTGTGGTTATGTCATTGGTTCGCCCTTTTGTCCTCCGTGCATTAACCCACAACATAGTGTTTAGGGCCTGTCATATTCCTGGTGTTGACAATGAAATTGCTGATGCTCTGTCCCGCTTACAGATGTCACGAGCATTGGCTCCCGAGTCCAGGGATCTGCCCTCAGTTTTGCTAGAGAAAATTTGGAGCATTGGCACGACGAGGTGACCCGGGCCATTGGTAATTCTCTGGCTCCCACTACCTGCCATGCTTATGGCTCTGCCCTGGCATCTTTTTCTCATTTCCGTTCTCAGCATAGCTGTCAAGTATCCCTTATTGGCCAGGAAAACCCCTTATTTTACCCTCTTTCCCGCCATCATCCCTTATTAATTAGACTGCAATGCCCTATTGCTGCCATTGGAGGGCAACACAGGATAAGCATAGCTGTCAAGTATCCTGTATTTGCCAGGAAATTTCCCTTATTTCCAAATCCAAAACTTGACAGGTATGGTTCTCAGCACCAATTGCCACAGGTCTGGCCCCTTCCAGTCACGCACGTATTGAAGTTCATGATTTACCTTCACGCTTTGGGTTTGTCACCTCATACAATTAATCATTTACTTTAAAGGCTGCTTTCCTCATGTGGCATGGTTTTCGAAGCATGCGTTGGCATAAACCACTGTCCTTCATCATTGCTGCCTGGCATTGTGCCCCACAATATCATGGTTATTCACCTGGGAGGTAATGATCTCGGCCATGTAATCCGCCCTGGATCTGGCTGTGTCTATACGGCATGACCTGGGCTTGATTTGCCAATAATAGCCGCACGTCCATTTTATATAGTCATCCATTACCCCCAGGACAGTTTTTCGCAGGGGAGCTGACCTCCGGCGTATCAACAGGGCTCGCAGGGCTGTCAACAGGTCCGTTGCCCATTTTTTCCAGGTGTTGGGGAGCAACACCTATTCAGGGGTTATGGTGTTCACCTTTCACCTGCTGGCCTGCATGTGTTCATTGCTACTCTGCGGGAGGGCCTGGTGACCGAGTTATTGGCCATGGGGGGTGGGGAGGCGTGGAGTAGTTGGGCTCCTCCACATATGGCAGTTAGCACTGGTGGGAATACTCATATTATCCCTAAACAGCTTTGGAGGTACACACTTGATTGGTTAGGACAGCGGACAAGCAAGAGAGAACAGGGCTGAACAGTCAAGTGCTGACTCAGAACCAGGGTCTTCCCAGCTTGGCAGTTTGGAAATCCCTAATTGGCTGTTCTACCAAGCTGACAGAGATTAAACATTGAACGACTTCTGGGATGGGATCAAATATTAGGCTACATTTGATGAGTATAAGTTAATAACAATGGATTATTAGTCAAAGTCAATTGTCTTCACCAGTGCTATTTCAGCATGCCGCAGAGCATCTAACCAGTTATGTTGATAAGAGTTTACAGTTAATAAAGTGGCCCAAATTTTAAACCAAAGTAATGTCTCCGTTTCCTTATTGGGGGGTGGGATTGGCAAGGAGCTTTAGCACCCACTTGTGGCAGTGACCAGCAAAGCAGGAGAATCTCATGGTATAATAATTTTGTGTCAGAAATTATTCTGGGTTGAAAGGATTTTTGCGGGAAAAACTCTGCTCAGGGGACTCCCAAATGAGGCTCCTTTCGTGTCCCCAAGAGCTGGGACAGAGACGGGCACTCAATCTGTCATGCAGTACCCGACTTGCCAGCCTTCCAGCTATCAAGGCAAGCTTCTTAACCACTGAGTCGCCGTAGCCCCTATAAAGCTGACCACACAGTAAATGGCTTGTGCTCCATACATGTTTCAGAGTCTGCCAAAGGGCTTGCAGCACAACCTCTGTCTAGAATTCCCCTGGTGTTCGTTAGCATCTGCTAGCCTAGGCAAGTAGGAGTAATAATGGAGAGACCGAATGGAAGATTGCTTTTTAAATAATTGAAAAGAAGGATTGCAGGCGGCCAGGGGCACCACACGGAATGGCCAGAGGATGGAATCTCTGTGTGACCTCTGGATCGGCACATGAATCAGGCAGAACTTGTGCAGCCAAGCAAAATTGTACTGTCCTCTTTGGTGGGAAGACCAGCCCGCTCACAGATATTTTGTTTCCTGATTTCCTTCCTTAACTTCTTTCCCAAAGACGGCCATTAAAAATAATAGAAACAGACAGATTCTAGCACGTGAAAACAATTCAAAGAGAGAGCAACCAGAGAAAGCTTAACATAGACATCTAGCATCTGTTCTTTTGAGCTGGAGAGAAAAGAGGCAAAGCCTTGTTTGTCTCATCTTTACATACGAAGATGAGGAACTAGGTCAGGGATTCTCAACCTGCAGCCCACGGGCTGGATGCAGCCCACAGCACCATTTCATGTGGCCCTCCACTGCCTCCACCACACTCGGAAGTGCCATGTGTTGGAGGAAGTCCATCTGGCCCCCAAAGCTGTCTGAGGGAGTGTGACCTGGCCCCCAGTTTAAAAAGGTTGAGAACTCCTGAACGTTATGATATTGTTCCCACCAGTGTACATGGGCAATATTTTCTCAGTTGTTACAAATGAAACCAAAATGGTGCAAAGAATAATAATTTCATGTCAGAGATTACTCTGGGTTGAAAGGATTTTTGCTGGAGAAACTCTGCTCAGGGAATGCCCAAATGAGGCTCCTTTCATGTCCGCAGGTGCAGCCCTTGGGTATCAAAACCCAACCTTCCAGCCTCCAGCTCAGTGTCTTAACCACCAAGCCACCGGGGGAGTGTTGCTTAATAGTGCAAATTAAACAATAGGTCGAATGGCTACAAGTCAATCGAGTGGCCCTTTCAAAAATTAACAGCAATACAGATGTTGGCGTCTTTTGCAACAAACAGACAATCTTACTGCCCTTGTTTTTGAAGGGTCGACTTTGCTTCTCACCTGAAAAGGGAACTGAGTTTCTTCTGAGGTATGCTGTGTCTTGGCCAGGTTATCCTGCTATGGTAATAGAGTAGACTATTGTTTCCCAATGTGAGGCCCACATCTCAGAGGGGGACTTTAATTCCCAGAAGCCTCAGTCAGTACACTGGCTTATCAGTGCTTTGGGGAATTGTTATATCCGGCCCTTACAAGCACTAGTCCAGACAATGATGAACAAAACAGCAACAAGTCTTTATTCAACAGTCATTTAGAGTTGAGCTTACAAGGTGCTACACAATCCCAGTGGAATCAGTCATTCCGGACTCTTGCTGTGGATGAGGCAAAGGCAAGCTACCATAGAAGCATAGCATAATGAAGAAGACCCAGGTTTAGCACTTGCTGGCTACCTGTACAGAGTGGGAAGTGTAGATCCGGTCCGGCCCCACCCTTGTTTACTCGTGGGGTGACTCCCCGACAGTGGCTCCTTCGATGCGGAGCTCCACGCTGAACCCGTCCTTCAGGTCTCGCCTCTCGTCATCAGCCCCGTAGCTTATGAAGACCTTGGCTATGCAGAATTGGAAGTTTCAGCAAACTCTCGATGAATTGCCTACAGATCTTGGAGATGTGGCCAGTCTTCCTGCAACGGTGGCACTGCACGCTCTTGAAGGGACACTCGGTGCAGAGATGGTGTTTCCCGCAACTTCGGCATGGCGCAACTGACCCAGGCATTGGCGTTGGTGACCGTGTTCCCCGTGGTGAGCTGTCGAGGTCTCTGTGGTCATGGCCAGATGCTTCCGAAAAGGCAGCCACGGTCGTAGCTGGACCTGGCTATTCTTTATCTTCGAGGGCCGACCTGTGCTGGAAGTGCTCACGCAGCGTGCACAGCAATGCCGGCAGAGAAACTTGTTGGAGCACATCAGGTGGCAGAAGCTTCAAGACAATGTCGAGAGTCTCTAGCCCGCAGTGGGCCAAGAACGTTGCCTTCCACAACGCTGTATCAAGTTTTCTTACTGTGAAGTAGCTCTCAAGATGGACTTCGTAGTATGGCCACAGGCGAGGCAAGCTGATGTCGAACTGTTGCAGCCAAAGGGGGATTTTGTCAGACATCTCGTCATTCTTCAATCCCATCTTCATCGCCAATGTTATGTCCGGCCCTTACAAATACTAGTCCAGACAGCGATGAACAAAACAGCAACAAGTCTTTATTCAACAGCCTTTTAGAGATGAGCTTACAAGGTGCTCCGGACACAGAGATGGCTATACAATCCCAGTGGAATCAGTCCCTCCAGACTCTTGCTGTGCATGAGGCAAAGGTGAGCTACCATAGAATGTAGCATAATGGAGGAGACCCAGGCTTAGCACTAGCTGGCTACCTGTACGGAGTGGGAAGTGTAGATCTGGTCCGGCCCCACCCTTGTTTACTCGTGGGGCTTATATAGTGTCTCCCCGGCAGTGGCTCCTTGATACAAAGTAGTGACCTGCCGGACAAATATAACTAACCGATCATAATGGGGTAATATATGTAATTAACCAATGGGAAGCAGGATCCAAAACTGTAACCAATCACAGGGCTTGGATTAGCATAATCAATGCACCCTGGAATGGCGGATTTCATGCCTCTTTAGGCTCCTACTATGGATGGCGGGAAACTGCCATTTTCCTCTTGCAAGGCGCTACCTGCGCTACTTGCAAATGTGCCTTAATAGACAACATTCCTCCCCCCTAAATTTTCAGTAGGGACCTCCAAATCAGTTAAGATAATGAACCCTCGTCTGAAGGACGGACTAACTTGTGGTCACTAAACTGCTCTGCACCCTCCCAGCTTGTGTTCTGTGACTGTTAATATGACTAACTGTTGTAAATTGCATTTCAAACGGCCACTCTGCCTCTGCAGAAGCTGTATAAATTACATGTCAAACAGCCATGCTGTTTGACAGCCGCTGATCTCGGCAGCTCGCATAATATCACAAGACTTCAAGCGCGCACAATTCAAACACCGAGAAGCGCGCAGTATAGCTGTCAAATGCATATACTCTTGTAACATACGTTCAAATCACCCAATAATCTTTGTTCCTGCTGTTTTGTACCAAGTCGAATGTGTATATAAGTCCCCGTTGTTCCCCTCCAAGTTGTGTTCAGACCCCAGAAATAAAAGTGCTGTATTTCACTACGCTGGTTGTCGCCTCCAGTTTCTGAACACCAAAGTGACCCATGTATTTTACTGGCACTCTGCGGCGCTAACAAAGAACCTTGCAATGGGAAGCAGGATCCAAAACTGTAACAAATCACAAGGCTTGGATTAGCATAACCAACGCACCCTGGAATGGAGGATTTTGCACCTCTTTAGGCTCCTACTATGTATGGCGGGAAACTGCCATTTTCCTCTTGCAAGGCACTACCTGCTCGACTTGCAAATGTTCCTTAATACAAAACAGGAATTGATTTATGCTTTTGGGAATTGAAGTCCAAAAACCAATGGTTCCACCAGCAAATAAATGCTGATCATCAGGTGGCAATTAACTAACCTGACAACCCTGAGAACTAGCAGCTTTGGTTGGAGAAGTCCAAAGGAAAGAGTGACAGTCCCCAAGGGAATTTAGTTCCACTTGAATCCATCTTGATGGTAGGCAGCAGTTTCATCCATCCTGGCCTGGGGCTGAGGAGGACTTGGTGTACCAAAGGGGCTCAGGACCAGAAAGAGACTCGTGAAACTGGATGAGTGGTACAGGTGTCATGCTGTGATGCAGAAGGTTGGGGAAGGCCACTGCATTGTGTTGTTCCAAGGTCAATCTTCATTGCTGATCATGAAGATAGCCAATATTCAGAATCAGATACGGCACTTGAAGAAGAATGAATGTTATAAAATGTCATTCAAGGAAAAATAGCACTCTTCATAACATTCCTGCCCAAAAGTGAGCAGTCTTCTTCAGCTGCAAAGTCCTTGTCAAGGTTAAGATGAACCTAGAAAGAACAAAAAAAAATTAGAAGTATTATTTGCATCTTTACCACTTGCTAGAAATCACAATCTTCTGCCAAGCCACCTATTTATTTGCTTAATTAACTTATCTCACATGTGCATGCCCTCAAAAGAGCTAGCTGGTAAAAATATTTCCATAATACCCCTACCTCATAGCAGACATCCCCCTCTATTCAAATGTCTTTCCATTAGAGCTGGTCTTTAAATTTAGTATTGTCCCTAACATATATGCTCCTCAAAGCAAAGCAAACATTTAACCTATTTCTTGTTCCAAATGAATTGCTAAATTATGTTAGTGTTCATACAGGGCAGCTGCAAAGGTGAGCTTCTAATCATACTGGAAATAATTGTTTTAATGGGAGCAATGGGGCTGCAGTGGCTCAGTGGTTAAGAAGCTTGCCTTGTTAGCTGGAAGGCTGGCAAGTCGGCAGTTCAACGGATTGAACACCTGTCTCTGTCCCAGGTCTTGGGGATATGAAAGGAGCCTCATTTGGGCATTCTAAGTGGGGTTTCTTCTGCAAAAATCCTTTCAACCCAGAATAATTTCTGACACAAAATTATTAGTATTATAATAATGGGAGCAATCTCCTTAAGAACAACCCTTCCATCACTCCTGCCTGCATCCACAAATAAGTAGGGGCCTGACAGCTAGATCAAAAGAGTACAACCTGAACATGGATAAGGGTTGATCTGCATTTCATTCAACATCACGATTGCTGAGTAATAGATCACACCTGGCTACTCTGTAAGTGTTCCAAATTGCAATCTATGTTCCCATGTGATCACTTAGTTTATTTGTGTTTGGCTCAACACTGTACAGTTTGTCCCACTTATCAATTGGGAATATATTCCAAGATCAACTACAGATATCTGAAACCATGGATATATGTGAACTTTATATTCTGCATTGCAGGTTGTGGCCTCTAGTGGCCAGCTCTGGTAATGCACCATAGAAATTCATACATATTATGTATTTCAGCAGTTTATATAAAATATTTTTACTTCTGTGAATAGCTAAACCAATTGTTGGGTGGGGGCGCTGTATTGTTTTTGTAATGCATTCATCTATTGGTTTAATGACTTTGCCATGGTCAATGACTGGTGCAAATAATGAATTTACATTTACAATTGGTTTAATAGTATCCCTAATTATTTCCATATTTTTTACAAATTGTTATACTTATTCCTTAGCACCCTTATACTGAGTTGCAGTATTGCAACCCAAACTCTGCTCATGATTTGACCTCAGTCCCAATGAGCTCAAGGTTAACACAACCTTCCATCCTAATGAGCTCAGTAAAATGAGTGCACAGTAGGCTGGGTGCAAAAATGCTAATTACATTGTGAAACACCCAAAGAGTGCTCTCAACACTATGGGGCAGTATATATGTGTTATTGCTACACAGCGTTATATGTGTTATTGGGCCACAGCGGCTTAGTGGTTAACATGGTAAGCCATCAATTCAAGACTTCAAGGCCTGAGTGTTGGGTGATGGAGTGAGCTCCTGTTTTTTGTCCTATATCTTGCTACCCTAGTAGTTCAAAAGCAAGACATTGCAAGTAGATAAAGAGGTTCCACTTCAGCAGGAAAGGTAATAGTGTTCTGTGCACTCTGGTGTCTAGTCATGCACTCTGGTGTCTAGTCATGCCTGCCACATGACCATGGAAATGTCTGCAGATAACGCTGGCTTTTTGACTGTAAATAGAGAAAACCACCGACACCTAGAGTTGGATACGACTATCTTTCAAGCAAGAGAGACCTTTACCTATTACTCTTTCATATAGTACAAACCACTTTGGACACTATTAGTTGAAAAGCAGGATACAGATAAAGAAATGAAGATGATGAGAACCAGTGAATATTGGTTAGGAAAAAAATCCAACTTTAAGTAAGAAACTGAAGCCATGTTCTTATTTTAGAAAGATACGTCTTTGGATGATTGAGCATTAGGTGGGCAGAGAAAAAAAAGTAGAATAATTATAGGCTCAAAAAACATGGCACTGAGATTTACTCTCCAAACACTGCCCCTTAAGACAAGATTGCAACTCAAAAATCACCTGCATTTTCCATTAGCGCATATCCCGGCGCATTAGCAGCCGGTTCCTTGGGGCTTAATGCACTTGTCTGGCTTTTAAGAGGATGCAAACAAGATTGTCGAGAGGCTATTAATGGTAGGTGAATGAAGTGAAGAGGCACCAGCTCTCCGTCGCTTTCTTCCCATTTATTGGGAAGCTTTAATCCTCCATTAATTCATTCATGCCACTTAACTGTATGATGGTGGCACAGAAGGTTGCACCATCTGGAGTCTTTCCAGTGCCACATCTTGACTTCTGACCTGCACGTACCATTTTCAGCCACCCGCTAAGTGTCTTGGGAAGGGACTGCGGTGGCTCAAGTGGTTAAGAAACTGAACTCGCTGACTCGAAGGTCGGAGTTCGATTCCCGGGTACAGGACGATGGAGTGAGCTCCCATCCAGTGATGCACTGAAGCAGGTCCTGTCCTGTTCGGGAGAACCGGTAGTGGAAATTTCCCCAGGCCATGCCCACCTGTCCAGCCACGCCCACCTCCATACCCCATTGCTTTGGCCATGCCCACAGATGTGACCCCGCCCACAGATTTGGCCCCACCCACAGAGGTGGTAGTAAAAAAATTTGGAGTGCATCACTGATCTCGTCTCCGTCCAACTCCTGCCAATCTAGCAGTTTGAAAGCAAGAAATTGCAAGTAGATAAATAGGTATCACTTTGGCGGGAAAGTAAAGAATGTTCTGTGCACTCGGGTGTTAGGCATGCCTTCCACATGTCCATAGAAATGTTTACAGAGGAAGACAGTGCTGGCTCTTTGGCTATAAACAGAGAAGAGCACTGAACCCTAGAGTTGGATACGACTGTTTTTCAAGCAAGGACGACCTTTACCTTTACCTAAGTGTCTTGTGAAGCACAAACACAAGCCTGCAAAGTTGTTCAAGGGGATTTATTCCTAGTTAGGTTTGTATTGTACTCTAGGGTGCATCTTTATAAAGGGATCCTGATTCTTAGAATCCCATGTCATAGAATCCAGGCTAGGTAGCTCAGTGGTTTAGCTATCTGGCTCCAGAACCAGACATTGGGAGTTCAATTCCCTACTCTGCAACTTCAGACAGAAGAGCCAGCCTGTGGCTTTGGATACGCTGCACAATCCCAGGGCACTCCTGGAAAAAGTAAATGGTAAACCCACCTCTGAGTATTTTCTATCTTTGGTTACATTGCACAACAATGGTTTTGATACTGAGAATAACACATGTGATTTACATTATATCAAGTGTGCTGATTCCAAACCTGAACTCAGAATTTACCTATCACATACAGATTTTAAGCCACGCTATAGCTGTTCAAATGGTCGGTAATTGGGTGATGTATTTCTACATGGGAACATTATAACAGTTGCAGCTACTTGTTAACTTGAAGGTTGGCAAATCAGCAGTTCAAGACTCGGGTGCTACATGACGGTTTGAGCATCTGTCTCTGTCCCAGCTCTTGGGGACATGAAAGGAGCCTCATTCAGGTGTCCCCTGAGCAGAGTTTCTCCAGAAAAAATCCTTTCAGCCCAGAATAATTTCTGACATGAAATTATTATTATAGTGATAGCCCATAGAGAGGGCTATCAGATTAGCCAACTGCACCCTCTATTTCCTCAGGAGCATGAAGAAAGGAAGAGATGTAAAAGAAGAAGGGTAACACAAGACTAGACACTCAACACCAGGCCAACAGGAGGAATTCGGGTGTCCAGTGGTTGGTCCACATTGCCACAGGCAGGTATGGTAGATGTGAGAAACTTGGGTAAAAAAGGGCACCCCTTGAAAGTGAACAAAAAGAAAGTCATCAGGTAACAAACAGTCCTTGTTGTGGCTCTTGAACGTTTTCTATGTTTACATTAAAGGACACTTAGAGCTTGCTTAAAGATAAAATTACCTTACATTGATATCATGAGAGACTCTGACATACCATGGAGGAAAGTGGGCAAGCCACAGAGTTGAACTAAAAAAAAGTAACTTTTCCAAGCTCCTATGTATTACAGAACCAGATGGTAGAGTAGTCAGAGAATACAGAAAAGAGCTACTTTTCTGGTGTATGTTATGTGTGATGTTTGGATGTGTGGGGTGGTGGGGGTGTTGTTGTAGTTATTCCATTCCAGAAGCTGATAACATTGACAGCAGAAAATCAGCTAGAAATTCTCAAAGAATTAAAAGAGAATGAAGGGTGTTTAAATAATTTCTCTGCCTAATTGATTGCAATGTAGTACAGACATAAATTTTGGGAAGAGGATAATTAAACTAAAGCAGTAATCCTACATATTGTCACCTGAGAGTGAACCCACTGAAGACAATCAGGATGTACTTCTGAATACAGAAGACTGACAGATTTGAGGAAGATTTCAGGGGAATATGATTTAGGACAAAACAGTTTAATGAACAATATTGTAATTGCCATGAGAATGCACAGGAATTAATGGTGCAAGAATAAACATTGACACTGAGGACAGTGTAGATGATAAATACAGTAGTATGTGTTCTGCACAGCCCTGGAATGCAAAACAATAGATATTCATTTCAGGACAGAGAAATTCCTCTTGAAATGAATCTGAAGAGCCCTAATCCTTCATTCACAAATACAGTACTAGCCATATGTTGCTAGAAAGAAAATTTTAGCAAAGGGGAGATAATAAAGTTGTTAAAAGGAAGGCACACTTATTTACAGGCTGAGTCTAAACCCCAAAGGAGGTTTGTTTAGATTGCCAAGGTGCATAAGGATTTCTGGAGTGATGGAGATCATGTGATGAACCTGACAATCACACAAATTGACAATATCGCTTCTCTCCCAAGCCTCTCTGTTGCTGATTCTCCATTCTTCCACCAAAGACCTGGGTTCCGTGCCATATTGTGAACTTGGCAGGCCAGCTCTGATGTTGCCATAGCACCTTCTGTTCCTGCATTGCTCTCATACACGAACTTAACTAGTTTTGCAAACAGAAAATAATTAAGCCCGCAACTGCTTCCCTAAGGTATCTCTCATTCCACACATTCAACAGATGCATAAACAAAGACCTAGAGAGGTGAGTGTTTTCTTATTCTCTTTCTTCCCTGTGCCCTAAGTTGCTTTTCCTTTTGACATGCAAAGTACTTCGATAAACATTAATCCTCCACAAATGATCTCTCCTTTTTGTTCAAGGACATTTGTTCAAGGAGTCTCAGAAGCAATCACCTAAGTTGGAAACTCTTGGCAACTTTTCCATGCACCACCATGTCGTTTTCCATGACTGTATTCTTGTCATTCAACTGCACAATGATCTCTTTTTCTATCCTAGAACAGTACAACAGGATACTTCTGTGAGATGTGACATTTAAGTAGGAGTAACTTGACTGGTAATCCATAGGGAAGAAAAAACAGCAAAATTCCATTCATTTCTTTGTGTAATTGATCAGGGTTAGTGCCAGAGAACGAACTCTGTAATTGGTTACAGATTCATCTAAACATGGCTTATATATATATGATCATCATTTGTTTGTTCAATTGTTAGTAATGACTCTCAAGTTGTTTGATGAAATCCAATCATCTAAGCAGCATACATTGGACAGCGGGAATGAACTCCCCAAAGGTGGCTTCATTTTGGCAGTTCCACCTTTTCTGGATCCTTCCCAGGTTTCGGCAATAGAACAATTATAGTTCTATACCATGAGGTCGGTAACTTCCCACCATCTATTATGAAATTAAACAACTTCACCAATCTTGGAACCACACACTCTTTAAACTCCTTATAAAATTCCGCTGTTAAACTGTTGTCCCCAGGTGATTTCCCTGTCCTCAAGTTGGCTATTATATCTTTTACCTCTTTTTCTGTAATTTTTTCTTCCATTCTATTTTTATGCTCTAAATTTATCTGTTTTTGCATTCACTTCTTCATTTGTTCTCTCAACTTTTCTATGTTGACTTCCCTTTTGGTGTACAATTACTGATAGAAATCTTTCACTATCATAATCTTGTCCTTAGTCTTATTACACCTCCTACCAGTTATATCCACCAAAGTTCCCATCTCTCTTTTAATCCTTTTTGCTTTAGCAGCTCTTGCTAGCAACTTCAAATTTCTATTACTGTATTCAAAATATTCTCTCTTCAAATACACCAGGTCTTTTTTCACTTTTTGAATATCTTTCCCTACCAATTCATTCTTTAATCTTTGCATTTTCTCAAAAACATATTTTCTTTTTGTCTTTACATGCTCTTCTAATAACTGTTTAATCTCATTCTCAGTTTCATATTGCTTATCTCTGAAATGCTTATTCTTAATTGAAGCCAACTTGATACATTCCCCTCTAAAGACCGACTTCATGGTATCCCAAACCACATTGTAACTGACCTCACCTGTGTTATTCCAATCCCAGTACTCATTCCACTTTTCAATTACTTATTCTTTACACTTTTGATCGTTAAACAATTTATCATCGTATCTCCAGTTTCTCCTATACTTTTTTCTCTATCAATTTTTAATTCCACCCAGAATTTCGCGTGGTCCGATTCTTTAAAAATCCCAATCTCTGCGTCTTCTAAATCTTTAACCAAATTTTCTGAAACAAAAATATAATCTATCCTAGAATATGTATTATGGACCTGTGAAAAGTATGTATATGCCCTCTCTGATCCCTTAATTTCCTTCCAACTATCTTTCAGACCTAGTATCTTCATCCACTTATCTAAAATCTTCATTCCTGCTACCTTCCCGGCTCTTGATACATTTGTACAATCTTCTGATGCCCGTATTAAATTAAAATCTCCTGCGACAATCATTTTTAAAGTTCTCTCTTTTTCTAAAATACCATGTACTTTATTTAAAAATACTTGCTGATGGTCATTTGGAGCATATATATTTACTAACGTTATCTCTTCGTCGTTTATTTTCCCAATTACAATCAAATATCTGCCTTCTGGGTCTGAAATACTTTTTATCATCTCAAAGCCGAGTCTCCTCGAAATCAGGACCGCTACACCCCAAGCTTTTGATGTTTCATATGATTTTTCAAATACCTGCATCCATCCCAAAAATAGCCTATTAGTATCTTCTGATTTTTGATGAGTTTCCTGAAGAAAGACTATATCCGGTCTATCCTTCCTCAGGGCAGATTCTAACCTCCTCCTCTTCACTTGACAGCCGGTACCTTTCACATTCCACGTTAATACTTTAATGTTCCTCAGACCTAAGTCTTAATATCCTTTCTTTCTGACAATCACGGACTCCTATTCGTGCCATATCCTCCACCACAAATACAATAACTATCAAACTACAAAAAAAGAGAAAATACATTTAACAATCAATCTCCAGTCACAAAAAAACAATCATGTCTACCCTCCCCAGCCTTCTTGACGATCAAAGGGGGGAGGGGGGAATGTGTAAGAAAAAACACATTATCTATAGCTCTAACGCTGTATCTACTAATATTATAAAATTATTGTTATTGCTAAACAAACTCTATTTCAAATTAATCCATCTCACCCGTCCTTTGCAACCACCTGCACCTCCAATTCCTCCTCTGTTCCTCCTGCTGCCCCCTCTCAGATTCCCCTGCATATTCTTTCCGAATTCCCCCCGATTCCACCAAAGCTTTTCTTAATCCCCTCCATTCTCGGGATGACATTTTAACCAATCCAATCCGACACATATAATCTAAATAATCCATGTCACCCTCCATCACGTGCATTTTTTTATCATAAAAAAATCTGAGTTGTTTAGGAAACTTCCAATGATAATCAATCGATCGCTCCCTAAGAATTTTTGTCACGGGTTTCATCTTAAATCTCCACACTCTTCTTTCAACCGATATGTCATTATATACCTCAATATCACATCCATCAATTTTTAAAATGCCAGATCCAGCCTGTTTTATAAAAGCCATCACCTTTAATTTCTCCGCCCAATTTGCAAATTTTACTAATACGTTTCTATGTCCCTTTTTTCCCCTTCTTGCCCCCAATCTGAAACAACTGACAATATCTTCATTTAAAAATTTATCCCCATATTCAAATTATTTAGCCAACCCACTATTCTTTCTTTCAGCTTATCTGGCGTTTTCTACACCAAGTTGCGTATCACCACGTTCTGTTTTCTCATCACCTCTTCAACCATATCTAATTTCCCCCCCTGGATCTCAATTTTTAATTTAACCTCCTTTTGTTCCTCATGAAGCCCTCTCATGTCATCTTGCATCAATTTCATATCATTTTGCACCACGTTCAAAACTTTATCTATCCTCTGATAATTAGCCTCCACCTTTATAGATAGATCAGTTAACTGTGAGACAAGCTTTTTATGACACCCCATTAACTCTTCCTTGTCTTTCTTCCTCACATCCTTTATTTCACGAAACCCCTTTGCATTTGCATCCTCCATCTTATCAATTTTTTTCATCAATTTCCCCAACTCCACCATTATTTTCAGTTGATCAAATGAGTCAGATTCTGCCCCTCCTGTTGGTGCTGCCTCTGTGGATGCAGACTTCTCTTTCTTCTCATCCCTCTTCTCTTCCTTTCTCAAATGCAATTTTTTAGGCCTAACCACCTCTTCCTCCTTTCTTTTATCCATTTCTTCTGATAGGTTTTCAAACAGTGCACTCAAAAGTTGTACCATTTTTTGACCCACCAGCTTCTTTTCCCAGGCAAATTCCAGCTTTTCCAAACCCAAAAAGTAGTCAATTAAATCCAAAGAGAGGGGCTCCCCCAATTGCGTTATAATCCAATCTATATCAATTGCTGTTCAATCAGTTTTATAATCCACTTATAAAACAATGTCCAACAACCCGATTTTAGTCTATATGTCCAGAGGTGTAAGAGGGGTAAAAAGCTTCAGAACACAGCCCAACCCTCCAATAATCAAAATTTGATAATCCAGCCTTATAAATCCAAAATAACTGGAGGCATATACTGTGGAAATCCAAAGGCAATGATCAAAGAGCAAAACCAATCGACACTATCCAAGATATCTCTCTCTCTTCTTTTTTTTTATAATCCAATTGCGGCAGCCATACAAAAATTCAATACATGCAGAGGTTCAAAGTAAGATGGAAAAATATCCTTTAACACAGGAGAAAAAATTCCTCCAGAATGCTTCAATGTATCGGAGAGGCCCTGCAACTGTTGCTGAAAGGCTCGTTACAATGCTGCAGGCTCCGGAGGCCTCCAAGCCCGGACACCTCCCCCTCTTCCACAGCCCGAACAGTCTAAATCCTTCCGTCAACCATTCAAACTTTATACTTTCCTCTTCTTTCTTGCTTCCCTTCTTTCTCTATTCTTCCACCGTCCTCTCCTTTTTCTCCACCAACACCCTCCTTTACTTTCTCAATGGCGCTGAGTGACTTTCTCAATGTTTCGTTTCCTTCCCCACCGCCATTAACCGTCTGGTCTTTCTCTCTCGCTCCTCGCTACTTCCCCCCTCCTTCCACACTTCCCTTGCTTTCCTCAGGTCAATCTTCTCCCCACGGGGGTCCTGTTGGAGACTGCGTCCCATCTAAGAACCTTCTTGGCTCCTTTCTTTTTCAAAGCAATAAAGAGATTTTTTTCGCCGATTTCCCTTCACGGGTATCCCGCCCGCCTGTGGCTCGCTCAGCCGCAGCTTGCACCACTTGCCTTACCAGCCACCTCTGCGGACTTCGACTTCCCGATCTAGAGGATCACAGTGAAGTTTATTCAAACCAGGAGCTCAGCAAGCAACTCTCCTGAGCCAGGAACACACTAGGCTATTTCAAATAAGCCTTTTCTGAGGCTTTTTTTTTTTTGCAGAAATCTCATTCAAAACCACTTTAGTAGCGCGAGCTATTAAAAGTATGTATTAAGCCTCCTCCATCTTGGACATGCCCCCGCAATTTCATCTTTAAGTTCCCTGAGAACTCATGGATGGATGCCATCTGGTCCTGGTGATTTGTTAGCATTTAGTTTAACAAGACATGCAAGGACCTCCTCCCTGGTTATTTCTATCTGGCTTAATTCTTCAGTTTCCCTCCCTATGAAGATAGGCTGTTTTGGGCATGTGGTCTCTGTCTTCTTCAGTGAATACTGAAGCAAAGAATTCACTGAGTCTCTCTACAATCTCTGTTTCCTCTTTACTTGTTAAAATGGATTCTGAGGGAGCAGCTGTAGTTATCTGCAACACTTGTGCCATGTTTGTGTTCTTGCCAAAGCACATGGAGAACTACACTTGCAGCAAGTGCAAGCTGGTTGCGCTACTAGAAGAGAAGGTCCAGCAACTAGAGGCCCACATATCTAACCATCAACAAATTAAGGAGCTTGAGCTTGCCTTCCATTGTCGTCTAATGGTCCAATGGCCTTCCTAAATTGAGTTCTTACTTCTAATGTACTTAAAGAAGTCTTTGTTATTTCTCAAAGTCTTGCTTTGCTTTCCTGATTGTTGCCTTGCATTTGTTCTGCCAGAATTTGTGTTTCTGCCTGCTATCCTCATCCGGACAAGCCTTCCATCTTCTAAATGAGCTTTTCTTGCTTTTGATCACTTCCCAAACAGCTCCTGTAAGCCACATCGGAGTCCTCTTGGACCTGGCAGTGCCCTTTTTCCTTTTGGGTATGCATTCCAATTGGGCCTCTGTTATTGTTTTTGTAAACAGCCTCCATGCCTCTTGGAGTGTTTGGACTCTCTCAATTTTCCCTTTCAGCTTCTTTTTTACTAGTTTCCTCACTTTTGGGAAATTTCCTTTTTGAAAATTTAAGGTCTCTGTGTTAGATTTTATCAGTGACATGCAGTCTATGATCAAGTTAAACATAATTGAGTTGTGGTCACTGTTCCCTATGGGATCAGTCACATTAACATCTTGCACCAGTATTACTCAGGATCAAGTCAAGTATTCTTATACCTCTAGTTGGGTTTTCAACCATCTGTCCCAGGGAACAATCATTTAGCATATCTAGGAACTTTATCTCTTTATCATGTGCTGAACAACAGTTCACCCAATCTATGTGAGGGTAACTGAAGTCCTCCATTATAACCAGGCTTCCCTTCTTGGATGCCTCCTTTACAACATTCTCCAACTGCCAGTCTCCCTCAGAAGTTTGGGTCAGAGGCCGATAGTATATGCCTACTGTTAGACCATCCTTGTGGCCTGGTACTCTTACCCACAGAGTTTCTAATGGTGACTCCAAATCATCTAGATATTCCAATTCGTACGATTTTATCACTTCTTTGACATGCAAGGCTACACCACCTCCCGTTTGCCCCTTCCTATCCTTCCTGTAGTTTGTAGCCTGGGATAACTGTATCCCATTGGTTATCATCCGTCCACCAGGTTTCAGTGATACCAATAATATCAATATTTTTATCTATTGCTAAGTATTCTAGCTCCTCTATTTTGTTCCAGAGGCTTCTGGCATTTGCATACAAGCATTTATATATGCTTTTCTGATACAGTCTTTTGAGTCCAGTTGCATTGTTAGACTGCCTCTTACATCCTTCTGCTAGAATGCTAGTGACTAGCTCCTCGCTCTGCTCAGTAATTTTTGCATCCTCCTCACTACTCAAGTACACACTTTCCCGAACCAGATGCTGCCCAGCTCCTGTCGGCTTTCCCCCAGTTATCAGTTTAAAAGCTGCTCTGCAGCCCTTTTGATGTTGAGTGCCATCAATCTGGTCCCATCATGGTTCAAGTGCAACTCATCCCTCCTGAACTTTGGCTTGTCCCAAAATGTTTTCCAGTTCCTGACAAATCTGAAGCCCTCCTCTTGACACCGCCGTCTCATCCACGCATTGAGGCTTCTGAGCTCTGTCTGCCTGGTAGGTCCTGCACGAGGAACAGACAGCACTTCTGAAAATGCTACCTTGGAAGTCTGGGACTTCAATCTTCTTCCTAACAACCTGAATTTGGTGTCCAGGACTGACCGCTTGGCCTTCCCAACATAATTGGTACCAATGTGTACCATGACCACTGGCTCCTTTCCAGTTCTCTCTAACAAGCTATCTCGATTTATCATGATGTCTACAACTTTTGCACCTGACAGGCAAGTCACCATACGGTTATCATGTGCATCACAAATCCATCTCTCTGTATTTCTAATTATTGAATCACCTAGTAAAAGGAGCCTCTCTCCTGCAATCTATTCATCTACATGCACCTCATCAACTATATTAAGGGAGAAGACTTCAGTTTGTTCCTGTTGTTTATCTTCTTGTATCACATCGTGTGATGAAGGAGAGATCCTCAGGTGGAACCAGTTGTTTCTCTGTGTGTTCCTCATCAGGTGTGATGAGGAAAAGAGCCTCAAATTGATTCTGTAACCTCAGACTCTCAGAGTGAACCCTTGCCCTTCTACTTCTTTGAGTCACATTCCTCCATGCATCTACCTCCTGAGTTAGTGAAATGACTTCTTCCTCAGAACTGTGCCCTGTCTCTTCTTTGTCCAGGATAGTCTGCTCCGCTCTGTCCAAGAATAGCTCAAGCTCCTTAATTTGTTGATGGTTAGATATGCGGGCCTCTAGTTGCTGGACCTTCTCTTCTAGTAGCGCAATCAGCTTGCACTTGCTGCAAGTGTAGTTCTCCATGTGCTTTGGCAAGAACACAAACATGGCACAAGTGTTGCAGGTAACTACAGCTGCTCCCTCAGAATCCATTTTTAACAAGTACAGTATTCTGGGCCTCAAAAAAGGAGGAGGACTTCAAAATAGAATCAGATACCTGGCATGCCTGGCCTATTACTGTTATTTCAAGGGAATTTAGAATGAGATGCAGAATGTTAGTTGGAGAGTCACTAGTTGATTGTAGAACTAATCAACTTTGCTCTGGATTGAATCACAGTTAGTGATACCAAGAAGTAAGCAGTGGTTACACATTGCATAAAAATGGTCATCATTGGACTTTTAGAAGAGATCCAACAACAACGCCAACACCGACACTGACAACGACAACAACAACAACAACAACACAAACACTGGCTGGATAGCTCAGTGAGTTTGATATCTGGCTGCAGAGTCAGAGGTTGGTAAGTCAATTTTCTCCTGTGTATCCAGAAGCTGCATAGTCCAAGGACAACCCCGGAAGAAGGCAATGGCAAAACAATTCTGAATATTCTCTACCTAGAATACTCTGCAAAGGTTTACCATAAGTCAGAACTGACTAGATGGCACACAATGAATTATTAAGCAAGATACAATGATAATGACATTGAAAAATAAAGGTAATAAAAACGTATTTAACAATCTGCTCCAAATCCATCATAAAAGGATAAGATAAATGTCTGCACCAAGAAACTGTTCATTAGGCATTAGTCTGGTATCCACTTAGCCTGGAGTAACTCTTGATGAACTTAATTGGCATTATTTCTGAACAGGCACGTACAAGCTTGCACTGTTAGTAACATAGAATAACTAAAACCAACTAATGACCATCATCAATAGAAGCTAAATCAGGTTGAAAGGTGTTTAAAATGGCTGGAGGAAAGGAAATATATAAGCCTAGCACAGAAACTCGCAGTACAGCAAAGGATCCATTCACCGTCATCGTGTTTGTCTGCACATATTCCAAAAGCTACAACTGTGTAAATTTGCAGAGTGTTATGCTCATACAAGAGGGCTGTGGTGGCTTAGTGGTTAAGATGCTGAGCTTGACAACTGGAGGGTCAGCAGATAAGCAGCTTGAGACCCGAGTGCTTCATTACTGTTCCAGCTCTTTGTCCAGTGAGCTCCTTCCTCCATCTTCTAATTTGATTTTGCTAATGTGTACCACTGAGAATATTTGTTCTTGCCATAAAGAACAAATGCAATTGACACTGTGGATTTCATGACAAACATGCAAACAGTGAGCTGGGATGGTTGAGGAATACTTCTTGTCCCACATGCAGAGCTAAAAGTTCTCATAAGACAACTTTTGATTCCAGCACTTTGGCTAATTGTACAATGTGGACCTTTTTCTAAAAATAACTGGCAACTTTCCTGGTTTAATATTCTTAGAGGTTTTCCCTTAGAACTATTTTGTCCTTCATCAGCTCTATCATATATTGATATTTTAATGCTTTAAATTGAACTTTATGGTTTTATGCTTCTGACTTGCCCAAATAGCAAAGTAATTGCACTGCTTATCTGAATACAGTAAGTGAAATGATATGTTCCAATGGGTCTGGCAATGGGTGATTTGAAGGAAGATGGAATGAAGGCAGGTTTCATAAGGAGGAGAATATTAAAAATAATTTTCTGATGCATGAATGCGGCTTTAGGTTTTGTGTCTGCCTCCCAAAGTGGGGAAATGAAAACTAAACTGGACTATGATCTAAAGTTGGTGCATGTTAGTACACCACTTTTCTTACCTTGGTAGCATCCTGTCTAAAAACTGCACCTGTGAACAGGATGTGGTGAAGAGAATTGGTGCTCCCCATTCTGCCTGTGGTTGTCTATCACACCAGGTCTTCACGAACAAAGATTATCAATCCAGATTATGCTCATGGTATAATAAGCTGTTGCTATCTCAATGTTATTGTATGGTTGTGAAACCTGGACCCTCTATTGCCAAGACATCAGAAAGCTTCAGCACTTTCACCAACAGCTACTCTAGGTCTCCAATACCAGAAATGTATAAATGTATTCAACGATATCCACTCTTATGTCTGACGAAGTGGACTTGGTCCATGAAAGCTAACATTCAAATACAGGAGTTAGTCTTTAAGGTGCCACAGCTTTTTTGTCTTTTGTTTTGTTTACTCTCTGATATAAAAACTGTTCCGAGGAGTTGAGAACAGAAAGACTATCACCATGATGATAGCTAATATTCGAAATGGACACAGCACCTGAAGAAGAAGAAGAAGTGTATAGTTCTTCCCTATGCACTATCTCTGAATTCATTGCCTAATAGAATACAGGAATGTTTTTCATTTTTTTATCTACACAGAGATAGCCAGACTAGTTTCTCCTATGTAACAGCCATAAATTCATTGCTCTTACCCATTGTACTCTTCCACTGTAAATGACTTGCTAGGTTCCCCTACTAATCACTCTCTTGAATGTACGCCAGAATTTTCTTTCAGATGGAGGGCACAGGAAAGAAAAAGCAAAGGAGAATGTGCCTCCGGGATACTCAAAACCTCTTATTATGTTTTAATAAGTGCCAGCCTCAGGAAACCCAGGTGGAATTAATTATGCTTTGCAACAGGATTCTCCTTACTCAGTTAATTATTAATTAATACCGACCTATCTCTCCCTGTTAGCAATTATCTCTTCCTAATCACTTTCTCTTCATATCACTGTGGTCAAGCGCCAACGGGTACTTACTGAATAAAGCTCCACTCTAGCTAGAGACATGAATACAATGGTAATTATGTTTTTATTGCTTATGTAATTTTGAGTCACTTACATGGTCATTAGATTTATCTCCTGGAGAATGAAATGTAAATATGTTTTCACTTCACCACCAATTCTGATTTTTAACCTGTTTTTTTTTCTCCTAACAGCAAAATTTATAAAATTCTGGTCATTTCAGCTCACAAGTATGTACCTACAAGCATCCCCAGTTTGCACAACTGAAGCATGGCCAGGGTTTTCTCTACCTTTACTGCCTGTGAATATTTATAAAACAGAGGAAACTACAAAATGGTTCCTGGGGCCCATAGCCTTGTTGTGTATTCAAATCTATAGAGGGCATCTTCCAAAGAAATACAGTACATGTCCTAGGAAGCAATTGGTCTTTTAAAAAAATCAGCAGCAGGAGTCACGGCTGGAGATAATCATGCAACCTGCAAGATAGGTCTTGCTGTAGGTGAGCAAAATGGAGGGGTTTGTGGTACATGTCTGAAACATACCTGTCAACCCACAGCTCCGGAAAAACGGGACCTGCGCACATCGCTTGTGCGCAGGTCGCTTTCCACGCATGTGTAGAAGGGTTTTACCCCTTCCACACATGCGTGGAAGCGCTACACCGTTTGTGCAGCCCCTACGCAAGCGGCGTAGCGCTTCCGCACATGCGTGGAAGGGGTAAAACCCTTTCATACACCGCTTGTGTAGGGGCTGCGCAAGTGCCATAGCACTTCCGCGCATGCACAGAAAGCATTTCCCCCGCTTCCAAATTACGGGGTTTTGGCAGCACGGGGCGGGTTATGATGTCAATGGACGTCAAATTACAGGGTTTTCCCGGCCAAATCGTTTGTGGTTGACAGGTATGGTCTGAAACTGCCCAAATTCTTCTGGAAGAATTCTTGGAGAATTCTGGGAATTAGAGGAAAGAAAGAAAGAAAGAAAGTGAAAGGTGTAATGAATTCAGTTTTTAGAAACACAAAACCAATCTCCATCATCACACATAAAATTTAAAATAAGAGTTTAAAAGTAAAGCTTGCCAACCTTCTGGTTGTCAAGCTCAGCATGTTAATCAGCAAGTCACTGCAGAGTCTGAACAACAGGTTACCAATTGGCAAATGAAGTAAATTCTAACATGTAAAGTGGGAATGGTTTGTACAGACTTAGGATAGATAGGAGAGATGTCAAAGTCTATAGCCACGTGTCAATGGAATTATGGGCAAGTTGAGTTTGCCCCAATAAAATGTAAGTTCTCTGTCCCCACAACATATTAATATGACTGAAGTTTTCAGCCAAACTCTCTTTCTTCCATTTCTCTGTAATTATTACAAGGAGTGCAGGTTGACTAGCATGGTATTCCTTTCTTATCTGAATGCTCACACTAGCTCTGTGAGTTAGACTTAGCAGAAAAAGAATGGCTGTTCCAAGGTAATCCAGTCAATGTCATGGCTGAGCATGAGTTGAGCTTGAGACCCTTCAATCTGAGGTTACAGCCTACATTGGCCCTGGTGTCCTTGGAATGAGCTGTTGCCAAAGTTCATGCTTCCATAAACTTTGTTCTCATAAAGAACATACTTAGTCATGCAGAGTTTTAAGAGAATGTTCTTGGAGAATGGCCATAGCAGCAGTAATAGGCTAAAATCCAACTTGCTCCCAAATAAATGAAATCAGGCTAGGACAAGTAATGGATAAGTTCCCAACCTTTTCAAGGTGGGGGTCAGGTCACACTCTCTCAGTCAGCTTTGAGGGCCGGATGGCCAATTTGCCCTGCCTGCATGATGGGGGCAGCCATTTTGTTCCAACAGCTTCAAAGGGGCAGCACATGACATGGCTCCTGGCAAAAATGGTTGAAATCTCATTGCTGAGATTTTAACCCGAGACAGGGACTGTAGTGGCTTAAGTGGCTAAGATGCTGACTGGAAGGCAGCAGGTCAGCAGTTCGATACCCGAGTACTGCAGGACGGAATGAGCTCCTGTCTCTGTCCCAGCTCCTGACAATCTATCAGTTCAAAAGAAAGAAATTCCAAGTAGATAAATAGGAACCACTTCGGTGGGAAGGTAAATAGCGTTCCATGCCTGCCACATGACCACGGAAACATCTGCAGAAGCAGACAGTGCTAGCTCTTCGGCTATGAAACAGAGATGAGCACTGAACCCTAGAATCAGATACGACTGGCTTTCATGCAATGATGACCTTTACCTTTACTAGGACATTTGTAGCTGAGGATTCTCTGACTCCATGAAAAATCTTATCTCCAGTGTTTGATCAGATACCAACAGCTTTTTTTTAAAATGGCAGAAAACAAAAGACATAAATCTCACCAATGACTTGCAACTAATGAATAAATCAGTGTAGACATTTACCGCTGCATGACATGTTGTGCAACCATGGCACACAAAGCAATATTGTTGTGCTAATATCTTAACTTGTGCCAATTTATCGATGAAATTTATGACCATGTTTGTTATGCCAATTGGATTTTGGCCACTGAGTTGTGTTTTCACTTTGAAATGGATTGTGTGTGTGTGTGTGTGTGTGTGCGTGCGTGCGTGCGCGCACGCGCACATGTGCGCGTGCGCGTGTGCATGTGTGCATGCATGTGTGTTTGTGCATGCATGCGTGTGCACTTTGAGAAATGGAGCCTGGAGGACACACAAAAGAAAAGACTTTATCACAAAGACACAAACAACCCATACAATGCTTTTACTTCTCCTAGTTCATATAGCAAGGCAAAAGCTTGTGATATTCAAGGCCAGAAAATGCAAGGCAGAAAACATGCAAAATAAAATAAAATAAAATGTACATTTTGTTTAATTTTATTTACTAGGCTTCAGTGCTCATCTCTTTTTATAGCCAAAGAGCCAGAGCTGTCTGGATCTGCAGACATTTCCATGGATATGTGGCAGGCATGCCTCAACACTGGAGTGCACAGAACGCTGTTTACCTTCCCATCGAAGTGATACCTATCGCACCCACCGGTGACCTGAGACCGTGGCAAGGAGGCTGGATTGGTTCAGTAAGCTGCCCCTGTTTGAATTGGCATGTACATTCCCTCCTGCAGCGTTTACTGAAGCCTCTCACTACCTGTCTTCAAGCCCTGGGGTGGAATTTCTTTAACCAGGGAATATGCATTTTAGATTGGTATCATGGAGACTGGATAATAACTGTATTGCCTGAAAGACTGAGTTCCACTCCTTCCATATAGCAGCAAAGTTTTATTTAGCAAAGTATCTGAAAAAGACAAAGTACAGAAAGCATAGAAATACAGAGTTAATCAGAGGATCGCTCGGGCATAGCCGTTGGCAGGGCTATTTCAATAGATGTTTAGTCTCTTCTCAGAGATAGGGGCAAAGTCCTAACGAAACTTGAGGTCTCTAGCTAGGAGCCCGATTTGAGTGGCTTGATGCAACTCCTTAAATAGGAAAGTTGCTCCACCTTGGAGGTTTGGTCTAGATAAGTGAAACCTATGAAAGTGAGCCACACCTATATCAGATAACAGTTCCAATCAGATTTATCCTCCCACTAGATAAGGATATCTAATGAAATCTGGCTACGGATAAGAGACTCCGATCAGGGAGATCTGCTCCTACCCCTCCTTTCAGGTAGAGATGGAGTGTATCCTGATTGCTTGAGGACCTGGGGACATTCAAGCACTCCTGGCTCCCCACCCTTGCACTGTCCTTGACTTCAAGTAGCCTAAGATGGACAGAGATGGGAGCTCACTCTGTCATGCAGTACTCGGGAATGGAACTCCAACCTTCCAGTCATCATTTCAGTGTCTTACCCACTTGAACCACCACAGTTTATTTATTTTATGATATTTGTGTTCGATTGTATCTGCATTCTATTTAATATAGTATAGTGCATTGTCAACCATCAGGAAAATGCTTGCACTATGGGAAGGCATACAACCTGAAATAATAAATAAATACATGTCTTGTCATGTGGACTGTTTCCTGACCTTTGTGAATGTCAAAGTCCCTCTGTTGGGTGAATTAAATTTAAATTTCTCCAAAACAGGGCTTAGCTATTGATTTCAGTTAGTTAGATTTTCAGTAATCCAAAAATGTAATAAGGGACTTTCCTTCCTTCCTTCCTTCCATCAGTTAAGTCAGAAGCAACCCCAATAGAAAAAAATCAACAGGTTTGCTGTGACATGTATTTGTTTTTATAGGGGAGGGAAATCCCTCTACATTGTAAGTGTCTAAAATCTGGGTAAAAGGTCTACAACAGTTCAAGAGATATTGTTGCAGAATGCCTACCTTGTAGGTTGAGTTATCTGCCATTTCTGCAACCAATCATAGTTTGGAGGGACCTAAACCATTCTGTCCTAACATGGGCATGGTTAAAAATCAGTCTAAGCCAGTGATGGTGAACCTTTTAGAGACCGAGTGCCCAAATTGCAACCCAAAAAAACCACTTATTTACAGTGATGCACTGTGAAAATTTTTATTGCCCACTCGGTGGGCATTTTATTTTATTTATTTATTGTTTAGATTTCTATACCGATATACAGATAGCATGGCTATCTGTGGGCATGGCTATCTGTGGGCATGGCCTCAAACCCCCACCACACCCCTCCCCCTCCCAAGAAAAAAGAAAGAAACCTACCTTGCTCTCTTTCTTCGCGGAGATGAGGAGGAGGACGGAGGAGAACAGTGGTGCTGTTGGGAGGTGAGTGGGGTGAGTTGGTGGGCTGGTGCTGGCTGGGCTCCCCTTCCCAGCACTGCCAGAAACATGTCCCTGCTGGTAGCACTGCTGGGAGGTGAGCGGGCAGGTAGGTGGGCTGGCGCTGGCTGGCCTCCCCCTCCCAGTGCCACAGGAAATGCGTCCCATTTGCCTCGCCCAGGGCTGAAGTCGCAAGGGAAGTGTGGAGATGAAAGCGCGCCTTTGGCCCTGGGTGAGGCAAATGGGGCGCGTTTCCGGTGGCATTGGAAGGGAGGCCGAGAGGTTGGCATGGCTGGCCAAGTGGGCATGGCCTGGAATTTCTACTACCGGTTCTCCAGAACCGGTCAGAACCGGCCACAGTACCACACTGCTAATTTATCACAAAGTGCTAACACAGCAACAGGGGAGGGAGTAAACGCTCACAATGGGCTGCTGGGCAGAGGGGCAAGGCAAACTCTGTGCTGGGGAGAGGGAGGAAGTGCTTCCATTGGGTTGCTGGGCAGAGGGGTGGGGTGAACTCGGTGCTGGGGTGACTGCATGGGTGCCCACAGAGAGGGTTCTGAGTGCCACCTCTGGCACATGTGCCATAGGTTTGCCACCACTGGTCTAACCATATCAGAGAATTAAAATAAAAAGACAAAAATATTCCATTGTGGCACTTTGAAGACTAACTACTGTATTTTAATGTTAGCTTTCATGGCTCAAGTCCACTTTGTCAGACATACAGTAAAAGTGAGATTTCTTGGCATCAATTTATGCACATCAGGTACAGAGGTACAGAATAGTTGGTTAGCATAACAGATACGTATACAAATCAATGTGGTTTTTTCCAACTGGTTATAGCAGAAGATCTCTGGCTGTTATTCAGAGTAGGTGTGGAGTTTCACCCTGATGAATTGCACCAAGACGGTGGGATTTATCTTGTGGAATGGTTTTTGTGGCATTAGGAGTGGCTCCCTAGTCTTCTCTTTTCCTCCTTTGGCACCTGATGGAAAAAAGAGCTGCCAATACATTTACACTTGGCAAAGCCTTCTTTCCTTCTGACCTTCCCAACAGTGGCTCTCCTGCCGCTTGGAGACTTGTCAGTCAGGAAGAAGAACAAACTGCCTTAGCAGCTGGTGGCAGCAGAGAAAGAAAGCAAACGATGATATAAAATCGTGGCGGGGAAGGTTACTTTGCTGCAGCAGAATGCAGTTGTGTGCCGTCTGCCTTGGTTGCTCACACAGTCCCTCAATTGGCAGCAAATGAGGGCTTTGCCACCCAACATTTGTTTATCGCAATTACACATAGGCTACTCAATGTCAAAGGTTTCCTAGTGGCTTGCAAGAATGCTCAAAACATTGGAGCATAATTATCCAGCTAAATTTAAGGAGGACAGATAGTTTATTTGCGAGATGTAGTTGCTAAAAGAAGCAGAGAAAGGAGAAAAGGTTCAATTCAGAACCTAAGTGTCTATTTTTGGGAGGGAAATGACTGGCATGGAGCCCCTAGTCCAGGGGTTCCCAACCTTTTCAAGTTGGGGGCCGGGCCACGCTCTCTCAGTCAGCTTCAAGGGCCGGAGGGCAATTTTGCCCTGCCTGAACAATGGGAGTGGCCATTTTGTTCCAACAGCTTCAAAGGGGTGGCCATTCTGTTTCTCGAATGTCCTTGGAGGGGTGGGGGCCACATGAAAGGATGTCAAGGGCCATATCTGGCGCACAGGCCTTAGTTTGGGAACCCCTGTCCTGGACACAAAATAAGTTATGTGCCATTAACTTAGAACTGCCTTATATTGACCCTAACAGACCTTTCAAGGTAAATAAGATATTTAAGAAATGCTTTTAGCAGTACCACTCGCCCAGTTTGTTTCCATGACTGAGCAGGGATTCGAACTCTTGTTTCCACAGCCCTAGTCCATCATTCTATCCACCACTGCACATTAAGTATCACGTTAGGGACCTACCAGCATGAAAACATAACTGGATGTGATTGGTGCCTTAAACCTGCATCCTGTATAACACACTGGCCAAACCCAGTCGCTATTAAGCCTATGCTGATGGGTTGTAGCTTTCAGCATTAATCAGAGGATTTTTGATACACATTGAGATACCTGCAAGGGCTTAAAAAATATTATCTGTGATACAGAAAAAGTAGATTAGAGAAATATTCAACTATTGGCAAGTACTCATCTAGAAAAATTGGGCATATCACCATTGACAAAATATGCAGATCAAGGAAAATAAGAGCATTGATGCAAACCATGAATGATTAAAGAGTGGAATGGAGATGTCTGGGTAGCTCAATAGGCCAGAATCATTAGGAATTCTGGATAGGCAATGAACTAACATGCCAGTGCACAGTAAACCACAGCTCCTGCTTTCAGAGAAATAAGCCTGGAAGAGACCATGGATTATTTCAGTGGTTGGTTGGAGGAGAAACAATTTTGGTTGCCAGCTCCTACTGGGTTCAGATGTCGGACATACATAACAAACCATGGAAGGAAAGCCTTTGGTTTACTTAGTGACACTTGCTGTAAGTAGCATTTACATACTGGCCCTCATCAGTAAGTGAAGACTCCTCTCTGCTTAAACTGATGGCTCAAGTTTTGGTGGGGGCAGCAAATCTGTTCTGGGTTTTAGTCTGAATTTGACAGGACTTCTCTAAGGTGTTGAACAATATCCCCCAAACAAGTTCAGCACCTTGGACAGCATCCATTAAGTTCAGGCTGTGACCTGAAATAGAGCCTCTGTCTTTATCTTTTGCTTCTGAGCTTTTTTCCAGACACACCTGGATGGTCACTACACCTGGTCCTTATGGGAGTCCAAGGGGGAAGAATAAACCACAATTTTTCTACCCCCCCCCTTTACTACTTCTGCCAAGTTTACCATGGTGCAACCTTTTCTTTAGACCCGTGATGGTGAACCTTGTCACGCCAGATGTTCTTGAACTTCAATTCCCAGAAGCCCTGATCAGCAGGAATACTGACTTGGACTTCTGGGAATTGTAGTCCAAGAACACCTGGAGTTCCAAGGTTCACCATCACTGCCCTAGGCTATCTTTTCAAACCTAGGGTTATTTAAAACAAGTCCTTCTTATACATTTAAACAGTTCCTTTCTCCCTTTGTAGGAATCACCAACCTCAGCAAAGGTTGCTGTAGTCTTCTCAAAGCAAACAGGTGAGGAAAACACAGAGAGCATCTGCTACACAGCAGGCTCGGGAACTGGCATCCTGACATTGAGTGGTTGCTTGGCTGAGAAATGTGTTTCATCTGAAAATGCAGCAGAGAAGTGGACATTAACAGGGCTTTGTTTCATCTGACACTTGGCAGAACAACAGGCCTGGCAGCTGGCTTGAAATGAAAACCTCAAATTACCGGGGTCAACATTCTCTTCTTGATATTTCTTGGATGGGACCGTCATCGGCTGCAACTTGTACCCGAGAATGCTTTTTTCTCCTTGAAGCAGGAAAAATGCCATTAGCATGATTTTGTTTAAGGTGGATCCCAACCTGCCATGAAGTGACCCACACACTGTGATCACAGAGCCATCTCCCATGGCACATATGAAAAGAGACATGCAGGCTTTAACCAGGTTTTTAATGTACAAGATGGATTTGATTGATGTGAGCCGCCTTGGGTTGCCGAGGTGAGAAAGGCAGCCTATAAATCTAGTAAATAACTAAATAACACTGGGACTGCAATGGACTGCGGCAGCCTTGAGGATATTATCAAGGTGTGCCTTCACAGCCAGTCCATATGGCATGGCCTCTTCCAGCTCCATGATCATTGGGAATCAGAATAGTGAAGTGGTTCCTCCTCCACTCGTTTTGTCGTTGGGCCCAAAAGGATGGTTTCCAGTGGTATTTCCTTCACTGAGAGAACCATCACCCTACCTAAAGGGGCTCATCTGCTGGTAGCCATTGGCCCCTTTAGGGAGTCAGGTTATCTACCACTGCCCAACACTAGGCATTGAGTTACTGGCTGTACGGTCTACTCCATTACTGTAGTGGGATGTCTACCCAGACAGGACCAGCTACCAGTGAAAACAACTAATAAGATGCTTGCCCTCCATCTTTGTATTCAGCAGGGTTTTCGGTATTTCTTCAGGCTACAAAACTCTCATCCTTGATACAGCCAACAGTTTTGTAGGGTGAAGGAAGTCTGATTTAGAAACTTCACAATTGCCTGGTTTAGAACCTTGTTTGTAGGAAAATGAGCACTACAAACTGTAGCTATTCTTCAGATTCTGATTTCATAAGAAATCCCTGTCTCCCTCTAATTCTCCAAGATACTGTTCCCAAGTTGACCTTTGTTTGGAAGGGCAAAAGCCCTGACTTTCAGTCTCTTTCCCCTGCCACCTTGGCAAAGGGGTTACTTTGTGACTTTGGAGCTATAGTAATTATAAGGGGGGGAAATGGAATTCACCTTTGGGGGAATCCTATCTTTTCAATGTACACTTGTAACTGCTGGCCCAAACAAATCTGAACCTCAAGGAATTTCTCCTCCCTGCTTCAGTTTCTAGCTGTTCAGCAACAATAAACCAAACTTCTAATTTCAACTTCAAATGCCCATGCGTTCACCTGCTAATTATCAGACTTGATTAATCCTTTCCCTACATATAAATAAGCCAAATCTGCTCAAAATATCAACATGTGTTGCATGTTATTTATTTATTTATTTTCCCTTCCTTCCTTTCCTTCCTTTGTTACTGATATATCTTCATCTCCCATCCTTTCAGTACTGACAAAAGAACAGTACCTGGTAAAGTTACTGTTCTTTGAGTGAAAGCCTCTTTACCGCAGCAAAATCTCAGCTCATGATCTGAGTTTGATCTTGATGGGATCAAGATTGGCTCAGCCGTCCATCTTCCTGAGGTGTGTTTGGGCGAAAATGCTAATTACCTTTTTAACCACCCAGAGAGTGCTCTAAGCACTATGCGCTGGGATATACAGTATGTGTAATTGGTCTTACTCTTGCTATTATAGTGCATTTCAGAGATGTTCTCTGTAAAATGCAGGGATTTTTAGTCCTGAAAAATGTCACCACCACCACCATCACCATCACCCCGGGTTTGCAAAGACATACCCGTGGGCTAAAATGGAGCTAGAAATTTGATTCCCATGAAAGGAAGAGGAAGGTGAGAAAACAAAATGGAAATCCACATGACAAAGGGGAAGGCTAGGAGCGCTGGTCATTGGATAGTGTACGGACAATTTTGGCTGGAGTGACATTTCCAAGCACACAGAGAGCCTTCTGTGTGGAGAGAGAAAATATGTGGAAGTCTAAAGACAGCAAATGGGACTGCAGTGGCTTAATGGTTAAGATGCTGAACTTGATGACTGGAAGGTCAGCAGTTCGAGACTCGAGTGCTGCATGATAGAGTGAGCAATCATCTCTGTCCCAGCTCCTGCCAACCGCCAACCTAGCAGTTCAAAAGACAGAAATTGCAAGTAGAAAAATAGGTCCCATTTAGGTGGGAAGGTAAACAGTGTTCATGCCTAACACGTGTCCATGGAAACATCTGCAGACACAGACAGAATGATTCAGAATGATTGCAAGTCAGGTTTTGTAGTGCGAGCTGTCTTTTCTTTCTTACTTGCATGAGAAGTCAACTTGAACATTTGACCCTGGTGATCAGAACCCCCCAAACAAATGGGTAGAGTGTGGGTCAAAATCTTCCCTTGGATACACTGGCCTTGCTTGTATTCTGCAGCTAGAGATTCAAGTCAGCTGTGAACAACCACTAGTAAAATCTGTAAATCCCAGCCAGCACTACAGGGACCTCTCCTGAGCTTCACGGGGCTTCCTGGCAATCCAGGATCAAATGTGGTGGAAAAACTTTTTGACATCAAGCTATGAAAAACATGAAACTGATGAAACAGCCTAGATGCATAGCATGAAACTGGTGAAACAGCCCAGATGCATAGCCATCGCAGTCCGTTTGGGCCAAGAAGATTTTATTGGTAAATACGGGGGCAATTACATTGGCACAAGTCAGAGCAATTTGGCTTCAAATCAATTGAATTTACAGTCTTTTTGGTGAACTGCATTCTCCTTCAGCACAAGTCAATTTGCAAAGCAATGATCTTCCCATTAGTAACATATGGCTGTGAGAGCTAGACCATAAGGAAGGCTGAGTACAGGAGAATAGATGCCTTTGAATTGTGGTGCTGGTGGAGACTTTTGAGAGTACCCTGAACTGCAAGGAGATCAGATCAGTCCATCCTAAAGGAAATCAACCCTGGCTGCTCCTTGGAAGGACAAATACTGAGCTGAAGCTCAAGTACTTTGGCCACCAAATGAGGAGAGAGGGCTCACTGGGAGAAGGCCCTGATACTGGGAAAGATCAAAGGCAAAAGGAGAAGGGGGTGGCAGAGGCTGAATAGAAGCGGCTGTTACCCATGACATGGGCCTTAAGTTTTATGTAATTTACCATCTTTGTCTGTAAACCGCTTTGGGTCACCAATAGGTGAGGAAAGCGGTATAAAAATATACTAAATAAATAAATGAGGTGGCTAGATGGCATCATTAATACAGTAGGTAGATCTGGTTGGGCTACGGAGGAAGGCCGATGGCAGAGGAGCCTGGAGTGTGGTGGCCCATGGGTTCGCAAAGGGTAGGACATGACTGTGCAACTGAACAACAACAACAACACAGTAGTTTCACCACTGTGTTCCCAGGGCTCTGGTGCAAGCACCTGGAGGTTTAGAGGAGTTGAGTGAGTTTAGGGGGCAGATATTTACCTATTCAGGATCCAGAGAATGGAGAGGGATCAGGAGGTTTATGCATAGTCCATCCTTTGTTTCCTGGTCCAAAAACAAGATATATTTGGAAGGGACTGAATCCCACTCTAGAGAAGGTGTTTGCCCCAAAAACAGTACACTCAGGATATCCTTACTTTATTTATTTTTATTTAATCACACTTGTATGCCGCTCTACTTGCAGAGCAACTCAGGGCAGCTGACAAAGTATAACAAAACGTCACAAAATCTCAAAATATAAATTCAAACAATAAAACACAAAAAACACATTGTCCTTTGTCGGCACAACAACTGGACGTTAATAAGACATAGGGGTCAGAGCGCGAGGCTCAACATCCCCGACGGAGCCTGGGGCTCAATGTCCATGACAGAGCCCGGAGTTCAACATCCACAACAGAGCCCAGGGCTTATTTTTGCATTTTAATCAAACTTCGTTCTTTCAATGCAACATCAATTTATGCTATCACCATCTCTTCCACTATGTTCTGGTCACCTCCAGGCTGGAGTATTGTAATGCATTCTACACGGGGCTACCCTAGATGACCATTTGGAGGCTGCAACTGGTTCAAAATGCAGCTGTCCACGTGGTGATGGGATGTGGGCACTATGCCCATGCCTCACCCCTGTTGCGGGAGCTGCATTGGCTGCCAGTGCGCCTCCAGGTGCAATTCAAGGTGCTGGTGATTACCTTTAAAGCCCTACATGGTAGTGGGCCAGAGTACTTAAGAAACCGCATCACCCCAAGGACATCAACCCATTCCACTAGAGTGGACTGGAGGTGCTCCCTGATAGTCCCATTGGCTAAAGAGGCTCAGCTCTCTAGCATGAGAAGGAGGGCCTTTTCCGTGTCCTGCTGGCCGAGCTGTATCTCCAGGCAGAGCTTCTGCCCTTATGAAAAAACCTTAAAAACTGGTTGGCACAGCAGGTGTGGGGGGGGGGCAGCTGGGGTGATGTCCATTTTAGGGTGGCTTATTTGAGGGTTACCTGGGTTTTTATGCTTTAGTTTTAAAAGAAATCCTATGATGTTGCTGCTAGAAGAGGGTATGTTAATTTTAAATTTTAAACAATTTTATATTTTTACTACATTGTTTTTGTATATCTATGCTGTGCACGCCAGTGTCTAGTCATGCCTGCCACATGATCACAGAAATGTCTGCAGAAGGAGACAGCGCTGGCTCATTGGCTTTTAAACAGAGATGAGCACTGCAACCTAGAGTTGGATACAACTGGCTTTTGAGCAAGGGAAGCATTTACCTTTTCCTTTACTATGCTGTGGTTTTATATGTGTAAGCCGTCCTGGAGTCACCTTGGCGAGGGGGTGGAAGCATAAATATGACTATTAAATTAAATTAAATTAAATATCATCACATCTCTAGGGGCTGCGGTGGCTCAGTGGTTAAGAAGCTCGCCTTGTTATCTGGAAGGCTGGCAAGTTGGCAGTTCGCCACCTGGGTACTGCATGATGGATTGAGTTCCTATCTCTGTCCCAGCTCTTGGGGACATGAAAGGAGCCTCATTCAGGCGTCCCCTGAGCAGAGTTTCTCCAGCAAAAATCCTTTCAACCCAGAATAATTTCTGACCTCACATCTTTAAAACTGATGGTGCTGTGTAGCCCATAGCACATAATGTCCATTTGCATTTTCCCATTCATAGGATTTATTTATCTTTTCCCAATGAAGATCTAAAAATGTATCATCATAGACTTGGACAAGGAACAACTGGAGCATGTCCTAAACTATACCGCACATATCAGTCCTGATCGGTGTCTTTTATCTTAGAAAGAATCACGCCCTGGGTATTCTACGTATGAATAATAGAGAGCCAAAGAGAGAGATCACAAAAGACTGATAGACTGATTAAAAAAATTAAGGAAATACCCCTGCCAATTTTTTTTTTGAAAATCTTCTTTCATTCTCAAGCATCAGAATGAGATTTAATTCCCTACTTAGTGTCATTTTGCATTCAGCAAAGTTGTGTTCTTCACCAACATCCTTCTAATGCCAGCTGTATGGATGGTTTGTCAGCTCTAATATTTGCTACAGAACATTGCCATGAACTCACTCTGAATGTTGTTACAGTCAATTGGGCAGGTGATAGGTTAATATGATTTATGTCCAAAGCTGTGTTGCAAACTTGATTTTCTCTTCCCCCCCCCCACCTCCAGATTTTGTTTGTAACTGCAATTGGTCAGGCACAATTAAATATTTGACTTGACTAGAAACAAGATTGGTTCTTGTCTTTCTTGCTGAATTGTATTTTTGCTGACTTGTACTGTTTGGCGAACCAGCTTGATTTTCCTCCTCATCGTATCCATTGTTTTATTTGTTTGCTGTAAGAAACCCTGGGAAATTCTTCAGCTTTAAATGGAAAGGGGATGTATACATATTTTAAACAAATGCAGCAGTGGGTTGCAAAAAGCTGCTTCTTCATGTATCTCATGTGGTTGAGATGCAGCTCTACTAATGTTAAATAATAATTTTAAATATTCGTTTTATTTTATTTCTTTTAAGTTTGTTAAATGTGTTAAATAATATATTTTAAGTATTTAAATTTTAAAAATTTACCTCTTATTGTACTATTCTGGTCATGGAGCATGATAAATTGGCTGGTTGGTCAATTTGTTGGTTGATTCATTGGTTGATTCGTTGGCTGGTTGCTCAACTATTTAGCATTTTGCCCCCAACCTGCTGAGTCCTTATTTTACCCACCTTGGAAGAATGGAAAGCTGAGTCAACCTTGAATCCTGCCCAGGATCAAACTCACAACCTTTAACCACTGCACCACCAGGGGTAATAAATGGTTCCCCCCTCCCTAATTTTCTTCACTGCCAAGCCTTCACATCCACATACTGTTACAGTTGTGAGCAGCTAATGCAGGGCTGTATTCTCAAAGCCAGCCCTGTTCCCAAAAGAATGGTTTGTCAGGGTCTGTTAGACAAACTGAAATGCCTGATGCCAGTAATTCATGACTTTAAATTGCAGGGGCAGGGAGAGACATGTTATCAAATGGCCCAGGTCATAAATTGTTCCAAAGATTCTAGGCAAGGCAAAGATGAGCAGAAATGAAATGTTGCTAAAGAATTGTCTCCCACAAACTAAATGAAGACAATCAGAAAATTTATAGCTCTCAGCATCTGTCCAGGTCTCCAGCTGTTTTTCAGTTAGTTATGAAGAGACCTTGAGACATCAACAGGGCTTTAGCATGAGTCATCTTGGCTGCTGCCTTTCTTTTGGGACAATGGGCATCTAATTTGCCAGGCTCTTATCCTCTGACATCTCACTGGGAAAGTGCTATGGTGGCTCAGCCGTTAAGAAGCATGCCTTCTTAGCTGGAAGGCTGACAAGTCGGCAGATTGAGACCCAGGTACTGAATGATGAATTGAGTGACTGTCTCTGTCCCAGCTCTTGGGGACATGAAAGGAGCCTCATTCAGGCATCCCGTGAGTGAAGTAACTACCTTAAAAATTCTTTCAACCCAGAATAATTCCTGACACGAAATTATAATTATTATCTCACTGGGAGAACTCCCCTCAGCTCTTCTCTCCAAGGTTTCTCTGAGGGTGCTGTCAATTGGGCTATATTAGGTTCTTTCTGGCCATAGGTCCTTCCAGCAGCAAGATATCATCACTCCTTTCTGAAGATGACTAATCAAGGTGAAGCATGATATGTTCATCTCTAACCATCTAATCACTGTTAAGCGTGAGCTGTGTATGGCTTGTACACATGGATTGCCTGTCTGCAGACTAAATTTGTAGGCCATCATGGCACACACTATGTTTTGGGTCATCTCTTCTGATACGATTCCTGTGACAATGTTTTCTTGAGTTACAATACTGTACTTCCAGTACCAAATTTCAAGCAGTTTCTTGCACAATGTGAAGTATCCAGCTGAAAATAGATATTGCTGCACTTTTAACTACAGTAAGTGGTAAGAGTCACTACTGCACCCTCATACTTGCATTTTCTGAAATGGTGGCACTGACTTGTGTTTTATGGGTAACTCCTAAGACTCCTAACTCCTAACAATCTAAATACAGATTTTAAAAATGTAACTGGTCTCAGAAGCAAAAGTCTAAGAATCCACAGGGCACCTCAGCTAATGGAAGATTCTTGAGCCTGTGACTCACTTATAGAATAGAGAGCACCATCTTGCTCTTTGCACCAAGTATTGGCATTTGTAGAAATACTGCAGTGGGACTGCAGTGGCTCAAGTTGCTAAGACGCTGACTGGGAAGCGGAAGGTCAGCAGTTCGATTCCCGAGTACTGCAGGACGGAAATGAGCTCCCGTCTTTGTCCCAGCTCCTGCCAACCTAGCAGTTCGAAAGCAAGAAATTGCAAGTAGATAAATAGGGACCACTTCGGTGGGAAGGTAACAGCGTTCCGTGTGCTGCGGTGTCTAGTCATGCCTGCCACATGACCACGGAAACGTCTGCATAAGCAGACAACGCTGGCTCTTCGGCTTAGAAACAGCGATGAGCACTGCACCCTAGAGTCGGATACGACTGGCTTTCGAGCAAGGGAAACCTTTACCTAACCATGAATAATATAGTATAGATGACGGTGTTACGGGATGTAAGTCTTCGCCTCACACACTAAGTGGTTGCAAGTCATATTGTGTCTGTGATGCCTTTAAGACCCTACTGCAGGGGCACACAGATGCTGGGACCTTTCCCTGATGTGCTCCATGGGCCAGTGTATTTAGGTCAGAGCAGGATTGCAGACTTCCAGCTACAATGCTCAACTTGTCTGAGCTTCAATGCTTAATTTCCTCTGTTGACAGTCTGGATGAAGAATCCTGCATCTTCCAGAACCTGCTATGAGGACTGAACCTTTGCACTGATCCTGATGATGACTTTTGCCTGATATGCCATCTGTGCTTGCTAGACAAAGAAGGACTACATGGAGTAAGCCTCCACCAGGAGGACAGAAGCTGTAGAACTCTTTGGCTTTGTCTGTCATTACAGCTTGCATTTACCCTGCAAGACTGGACTGCTACTGAACTGTATGGACTTGTATATAGCAAAACTGAACTGTTTCAGTGAGGACAACTGAGCAGCCCAACAGAATATATCTGTTTTGAGTTACAGTTGTTGCACTGCATATACTTGTACCTTTTTACTTCCTGAGTAAACCAACACTGAGTTTTTCTTCTGCACCAAGATCTGTCTGCCTGTTTTTCTCACAAGGGACCACCAGGCATTGGCCAAGGGGGAAGTGGGAGCAGGTGGAGAGGCGGCGGTGACTTTAAAATCTGCCCCAAATGTGGACGCCACCACGGCTCGTTCTCCCGGTCAGGTATTGGCCACAGGAGAAGTGGGAGCAGGTGGAGGGGCTGAGGGGACTTTAAAATCTGCCCCAAATGCGGATCCCACCACGGCTCCTTCTCCCGGTCAGGCATTGGCCGCAGGAGAAGTGGGAGCAGGTGGAGGGGCAGCGGGGACTTTAAAATCTGCCCCAAACGCGGACACCACCATGGCTCCTTCTCCCGGTCAGGTATTGGCCACGGGAGAAGTGGGAGCAGGTGGAGGGGCGGTGGGGACTTTAAAGTCTGCCCCAAAACACGGACGCCACCATGGCTCTTTCTCCTGGTCAGGCATTGGACATGGGAGAAGTGGGAGCAGGTGGAGAGGCAGCAGGAACTTTAAAATCTGCCCCAAATGCGGATGCCACCCCGGCTCCTTCTCCCAGTCAGGCATTGGCCGCGGGAGAAGTGGGAGCAGGTGGACGGGGGGTGGGGACTTTAAAATCTGCCCCAAAATGTGGACGCCACCACAGCTCCTTCTCCCGGTCAGGCATTGGCCGTGGGAGAAGTGGGAGCAGGTGGAGGGGCGGAGGGGCGGAGGGGACTTTAAAATCTGCCCCAAAAGCTCTTGAATAAACTTGCCAGTCATGGAATAAAGGGACAGGTCTTGTCCTGGATCAGCAACTGGCTAAGGGACAGGAAACAGAGGGTAGCACTAAATAGACACTTCTCCAAGTGGAGGGAAGTAAAGAGTGGGGTCCCCCAAGGTTCAGTACTGGGACTCCTGCTTTTCAACCTCTCCATAAATGATCTAGAAGTTGGAGTAAATAGCAAGGTAGCCAAATTTGCTGACGACACTAAATTATACAGGGTATTGAAAACTGTGAGAGATTGTGAGGAGCTCCAGATCTTTGGCCCCTCCAGATCTCTTGACACTGGGGGAGTGAACAAAACAGTGGCAAATAAGCTTCAACACTAGTAAGTGCAGAGTGATTCACATTGGGGCAAAAACCCCAATTACATTTATAAACTGATGGGGTCTGAACTCTCTGCAACAAACCAGAAAAGTGACCTTGGTGTCCTGGTGGACAGCTCAATGAAGGTGTTAAGCAGTGAAGCAGTGGAAAGAGCAAACTCAATGCTAGGGATCATTAGGAAGGGTATAGAAAATAAGTCAGCAAGTGTCATTTTGCCTCTTTACAAATCTATGGTGAGGCCCCATCTGGAATAGTGTACAGTTCTGGTCGCCAAACCTCCAGAAGGATATTATGGAGCTGGAAAAAGTGAATAGGAGGGCAATCAAAATGATTAGAGGACTGGAACACCTTCCTTACCATCTGAGGCTGCAACGGTTGGGCCTCTTCACTCTTGAACGACGACGTCTAAGAGGTGACCTGATTGAAGTTTATAAAATCATGCACGGTGTGGACAAAGTAGATAAGGAAAAACTGTTTTCCCTATCGCACAACGCTAGAACTAGGGGGCACTCCATGAAACTTTTGGGTACTAGTTCTCAAACAAATAAGAGAAAGTACTTTTTCACACAGAGGATCACTGGTCTATGGAACTCCCTGCCAGAAGAAGTGGTGACAGCTGTCAGTCTTGACAGCTTTAAGAAAGAATTAGACAAGTTCATGGAGGACAAGGGTATCAATGACTATAATTATGGATACCTAAGGACAACCTCCGGGTTGGAGAGATAGGCAGGATATCTCTCAATGCCATTTCCAGGGAATCCTAAGCAGGTGAAGGCATCTGCTTGGGAATACCCTGAAGCAAATGGTGAGCCACTGTGTGATACAGAATGCTGGACTGGATGGGCTGTGGGCTGTTCCAGCAAGGCTGTTCTTATGTTCTTAAAGCATGGGAAAGCACACATCTGGAATCGCCATCTTGAAGGGGCCAAAGAACACTGCCCCACTCTCTTCCATGAGGCCAGCTAAAGAACAAAGATGGAATTGGCACCCCAATTCCATTACACCAGTCTGGACAGGTTATCCTGCTTTGGTAATAGAGTAGACCATACTGTCAGCAACCCAATACCAATCATCAGGAGGTGGCTAACTAACCTGAACAACTTGAGGACTAATAGCCTTGGGTGATGAAGTCCACATGGAAGGCTGTTTGTCCCCAAGTGGATTAAATCCCACTTGAATCCATCTTGGTGGAGAGCAGCAGCTTCATCAATACTGGCCTGTTGCTGAGGAGGACTTTGTGTACTAAAAGGGCTCAGGACCAGAAAGTGACTCACAGAGTTGGATCAATGGTATGGATGTCATACTGGTGATGCAGAAGGCAAATGGATGGCCACTACATTATATTGTTTTCAGGTCACAATTCTTGGCTTAATGCCATGATGATAGCAATTATTCAGAATTGGATATGGCACTCAAAGTAGAAGGGCTTCCCAAAATTGAAGAACTCCCGCTGCATCCAGTCTCAGTCAGCATAGCCTCTGAGCCACAGATGTTATCCTTTAACAACATCTGGATGACTACCACCTCCCTATCCCTTATTTAAATGACATAGTGTAAAACCTATATAGCATTTCCTCCCCTTGGAATGACAGTTGGAGTTCTTCAATTTGGGGAAGCTCTTCTTCTTCTTTGAGTGCCATATCTGATTCAGAATATTGGTGAATGGCATTTTTCTCATCTTCCAACATGGCCTTTTGTCTTCTTTTCCTTTCCCTAACCGCTCTGGTTAAAAAAACTCTGAATGATGCTCACTGGTTGCTTTCAAGTACTCTGTAGAGGATAAGGAAATATATCCTATGCTCTTTTATGTCGTTGAAATCCTTGCAGTTTCATGTATGGCTTTATTGTTCTTTTCCAATGTGCATCCTTCCCTGCCTTCACCACCATGGCTTTCAAAGTGTCATTCCTTTAAAAAGCTGTTGGTCTCATTCCCTATTACAAATGACTGTCTTCACACCAATGGCATCCTTTGTGAGAGGATAGACTAGCATTGTTCAGTGGCTGTAATCTGGAAAGTTTGTGGTTTTAAGGTTTAAACAATCTATGGTCTGGCAACCCCTTTTTCTCTCTTCCACTGAAGCTTGGTTTCAAAAGGAATTTCTTCTGAAATGGCTTCAATTTAACTCCTGATGGCAAAGACATGTATTAGATACAGAGGTAAGACTGGCTGTGGCAGATGTGAAGCCACTCTGTTCACATGGGGATGGAAGTCCTCTCCCCAATATGACTGTGAAGAAGAAGACCAAACCATGGACCACATGATATTTAGGTGTCATTTAAGTACATTTGGAGGCACATTGGAGGACTTGCATAGTGCCACAGATGAACCCCTTCAATGGCTTTCAAACCTAGATGTGGAACTCTATCTAGGAATGTGATATGCAATTTATGCTTACTGTATATACCAACATTAATGTAGACAACTGAAGTTCATAATACAATAAATAAATAGTGTATGGACCCTACCCCATGATATGAAGGTTCCACCCCTAGTCTCCAAAATGTTGGAGAATGGGAAGCTATCAATTTAGGAATTCCTTTCCCAGTGGGATTTGGCCCTGGGAGAATGAAGAACAGCTGTGTGCGGGGTGGGCTGCTGACTTAAAAACTCTGCTCCCCACCACCACCAAGACCAGACTCTGCCAAAGCCCACTGGGAGAAGGAAGAACAGCTGCGTGCAGGGCAGGCTGCCAATTTAAAAACTCTGTTCCCCACCACCGCCAAGACCGGACTCTGCCAAAACCCACTGGGAAAAGGAAGAACATCTGCATGTGGGGCAGGCTGCTGGCTTAAAAACTCTGCTTGCCGCCACCACCAAGACTGAACTCCTCTCCCAGTGGGCTTTGGCCCTGGGATAATGAAGAACAGCTGTGTGTGGGGCGGCCACTTGGCACTAAGTATGTGTTATAACATGTTTTATTATGCAGACGTGATACTTTGAACTGTAACTTGACATTGTAATTTAATTGATATTATGTTGATGTGATATCGTGAATTGCTATTTAATCTGACTTGATATTGTGCTAATGTTTTGTTCTTTCACCGTGATTTTGATATTGTAATCTGATGAAATTTTCTTTGTATCACATTGATATTGATGTTATTGTACTCTTTTATATCTTGTATCTAAACCTTTTGCACACTATATTATTGCATATTGTTGTATAATTGTGTATTATTGTATACTTTATTATATTGTGTACCTTATTGACTGTGAACCGCTTTGAGTCGCCCACAGGGTTGAAAAAGCAGTATACAAATTAATTTCTAATCTAATCTAATCTAATCTAATTTAATTTAATTTATTTGGTGAAGGACAGGTTTCTGGTAATGCCTGTCCCAATGGAAGGTGGGAGATTTCATTGCTCTCCTCCTGAATGCCTCATTCATAAAGCAGCCAGGCTGTTCCTCAGTAATTCATTTTGGTGTATGCAAACCAAGACACGGGACACAGCCTCGGGCTGGGTTAACTCAGGTTTATTGCATCGTGGACAGAGGGAACATGAGGTAATGGCGGATCAATAGCTCTTTATATACAGCAGTAATACATTTGAACGTGGTGCCATGGTAGCCCATTGGCTACTGTCTGCGTGACGTCATTGCAGGTCACGCCCTTCTTGTCCAGGTGTAGGTAGTGGCGGGAAAACTTCCCGCGCTGTTGCCTTTGATGAGTTCGGACCAAGAGAGCTTGGACGCTCGCTGCTGCCAGCTGGTGGTCATTAGCTCGCGTCCTATTACAGGGCTTATATGATACAGCTGAAGGTTACATTGTTGCTATAGGCAAGGTTACATTGACTCAGATACATTGCAATCCATGTGTACAGTAAAACCATCAGAACACAACATCCCTCCCCCCTAGGACGAGACAAAGTCTCGAGCCCACCTTAACACACTCCCCCCCCTTAGGAGACAAAGTCTCTCAGCCAAGATGGCTTATTTCGAACACGCTGGGGTCTCGGTGCGGGCTGCCTCTCCCCGGGTTTGCTACCTTCTCTTTGTCCCCTGGTCTCCTGTCCTGCAATATGAGAGGGAGACTCGTTAGTGACTTTCCGCGGCTCCGCGGCGCTGTTGGGAGGTGTGCTCTTTCTTAGGGAGGAACCGGGGGCACTGGGGGCTAACGAAAAACCCCTCTTCTCGCTTGGATGGGTGGGGGAACACTCCTGAAAACCCCCCCGGCTCGCCAAATCAAAATCAAAATCACTATCGGGGGCAGCGGTCGCGAACTCCTCTCCCCCTTCCCCGGCCCCTGCTAGAGCTGGCGTATCAAAAGGATATGAGTCGGGGCCGCTGCTTCTGCTTCCTTCCCCCCATGCTTGGGACTGTTGTCCACTGCTGTCTCCCCCTTGGGTTAAGCGGGTGGGGGAGAACCCTAACGCTGAATCCTGTTTCTGAGCTCCACTGACTGGCCCAATCACTCGGTGCCTCAGTTGATCTGCGTGCCTCCTCCAGAGGAGGCCGGTGTTCGTCTCGACCCGGTACGACACTGGTCCCGTCTGTTCTACAACCGTCCCTGGTACCCAGGCTGGCCCTGCGCTGGAATAGTTCCTGCAGTGAACAGGGTCACCGGCAGCGAAACCTTTCGAGACTGCCAACCCCACGTTTTTCCCTTTATCCTCGACTCTCGTTGGGTCTAGCCTGGACAGGAGCGTGGTCAGTTTTCGCCGCATCAAGAGCTCTGCCGGCGAGTAGCCGGACGCCAAAGGGGTCACCCTATACGCTAAGAGGAATTGGCACACTTGGTGATTCAGGTCCCCCGGGCCCATGCGCCGCAGCCTCCTTCGTTGTACGCACCAACCGTTCCACTTGGCCATTCGTGGCCGGGTGAAACGGTGCGGACGTGATATGCCGAATGGCGTTTGTCTCCATGAATGCCCCGAACTCAGCGGAGGTGAAACAACTAGCGTTATCGCTGACTAAAGTGTCGGGTAAACCGAACGTGGAAAAGACTCTCCGTAGCCGGCTAATTGTCGTGGCGGAGGACGTGCTTTTTACCGGGATAACCTCCAGCCACTTGGAGAACGCATCCACGACTAGGAGAAACATGGTTCCTCGGAATGGGCCAGCGAAATCTACGTGCACCCTGGACCATGGTCCCCGTGCTGTGTCCCATTCCCTATGTGGAAGACGGGCCGCCTCAGGGCGGGACCCCTGGCAAGCCTCGCAAGTGCCAACCATGTGCTCAATATCCGTGTCCAGCTGCGGCCACCAGAAGTAACTCCGGGCCAGCGCCTTTGAACGAACTATGCCCGGGTGGCTGACGTGCAGCAGTTCGAGCACCCTCGTCCGCAGGGGCGCAGGGACCACCACCCGTTGGCCCCACAGAAGGCACCCCCTCTCTAGGGACAACTCTAGCTTTTTCCTAAAGAATGGGTCGAACTCCGTACTCGGGGACGAACCCGGCCACCCCTTCTGTACCCACGAGCAAACCTTCGCCAGTGTCCTGTCCTTGCCTGTCGCCCTAGCAATGTCGGCTGGTACTATTGGGGGAGCGTCTAAAACCTCAATTAGCAACACCTGGCGGTCCTTTTCTGCTCTCGCCTGTTGGGCGTCCGACAATGGCAAAGGGGATCTCGAAAGCGCATCAGCATGGCTGATTTCCTTTCCGGGCCTGTACTCCAACTCATGTTGGTACGCGTTGAGGAAAATAGCCCATCGCAGCATCCTCGGGGACAGGATCTGCGGCGTGGGCTTGCTTGCCGTGAAAATCCCTAACAGTGGCTTGTGATCGGTCACGATTTTGAACGGGCGGCCATACAAAAAATCGTGAAATTTTTTGGTCCCCGATACGATTGCTAATGCTTCCCTGTCGGTTTGCGCGTAATTCCGCTCCGCTTGGGACAGGGACCTTGAGTAAAATGCTACCGGGGCCTCCCTTCCGTCCTCCAACACGTGGCAAAGCACCGCCCCCACCCCCACCGGGGATGCATCACAAACTAGGACCACAGGCCGTTTGGGGTCGAAATGCGTCAGGATTGCCTCAGATGTTAGGAGTTGCTTTAGCTCTTTGAACGCCCTCTCGTGCTCATCACCCCACATCCACGGCTCCTCCTTTTTCAGCAACCGATGGAGCGGTTCGGCCACGGACGCCTTCCGCGGGAGGAATGTATGGTAAAAATTTAGGAGCCCCAGGAAAGATTGCAGCTCGGTCTTGGATGTGGGGCGAGGGGCCTTTTTAATGGCTGCTACCTTGGATTTAGACGGCTTAATCCCCTCGGGTGTGATTCGGAACCCTAAAAACTCGACCTCTGTTTCGAAAAAAACACATTTATCCTTCCTCAATCTCAGCCCCGCTTTCTCGAACACGGTCAGTACCTTGTCCAACCTTTTCGCTAGTTCAGCCTCACTCCCCCCTGTTATCAACACGTCATCAAAATAAGGCAACACCCCCTCCAGGCCCTTTAGGAGGCGTTCCACGAGCGATTGAAAAAGACCGGGTGCCGAGTTCACGCCGAACTGTAACCGCGACACCTGAAACGCTCCCTTATGTGTAACTATCGTTTGTGCCGCGGCCGTGGCGGGGGTCACAGGAAGTTGCTGATAGGCTTGTGCCAAATCGAGCTTGGCGAAACACTTTCCCCCATTTAGCCTGGCCAAAAGGTGGCTTATCACTGGCACCGGGTATGCATTAGGGCGGATCGCCTTGTTAATTGTACACTTATAATCTGCGCAAATGCGCACCTCCCCGTTAGCCTTTAGAGCCGTTACAATTGGAGTTTCCCACTCCGCGGAATCAACAGGAATAAGAATCCCCTGGCCCACCAGTTTGTCCAATTCCGCCTCTATCTTGTCCTTGAGTGCAAACGGCACCCTGCGTGGTTTGAGTCTTATCGGGCGGACCTCCGGGTCTATGTCGAAAACTACAGGGGGTCCCTTGAACTTTCCGAGTCCTTTCTCAAAAACGGCGGGATGCGCATCGCAAACCGCTTGTATTGGGTCCCCCCCCACGGTATGCACCCCCCCTATGAACAACCCTAAGGGCTGAAACCACTGTGTTCCCAGGAGGCTACAGCTTCCCCCTTTCAGGACAACTAGGGGCAGTTCCGCAGAATGTCTCTTAAAATTGACCCGAAACTTCCCAACCCCCAATACCGGAATGTTGTTTCCCTGTACGTCCCGTAGTGTGGACCTCAACGCTTTAAGCTTTGGCCGCACGTGGGGGTCGATTTTCAGGAACTCTTTCTGGGGAATTATGGAAAAGGAGGACCCCGAGTCAATTTCCATCTTAATAGGGGCCCCTTGTACTAATACCTCAACGAAGTAATGGGACTGTCCCGCGGACACGCTGAACACTGAGGCGTCGTCCTCGCTGCTGTCCGAGACGCGGCCCACGCCGTCCTGCTTCCTCGTGGTCTGGGCGCCATCTTTGGGCCTTGCTGGACGGTCCGGCCTGGCCGCGCGGTCTTGTGATTGCCTCCGGCCCTCTTTCCTCTTTCTGCACGCCTTGGCGATGTGCCCCCGACGGCCGCAGGTGTAACACTCGGCCTTCCTGAACGGGCATCTCGCGCGCTCGTGGGCCGCTCCGCAACCCTCGCAGCGTCGACCGCCCTTCCGGACCTTCTGGACCTCCTCGCCGTCGCTGCCTTCCGTAGACGACTTTGAGGCCCGCCGCGTCGCGTGCACCGACTGTCCGGCCTTCCCGTGCACCGAATTTTCCGCCTTGCCGGCTTTAGGACGCCACTCACGCCACTGATGCATCTCGTCCACTCCGGCATTCGTGGACTCTGCGGCTTCCGCGGCCTCTATGACTTCGGCCAGCGTGGGTGGCGGCTCCTTATTCATCAAGCTGCGCTGCACCTCCTTGTCTTTCAGGCCACATAACACGCCGTCCCTGAGGACCATCTCCAGGATATCGCCCCATTTACAGGGGGCGGCGGCTATCCTCATGGCGGCCACGAATGCCTCAACCGACTCGTCTGGCGCTTGGACTCGCCTCCAAAACGCGCTCCGAGCGGGAAACATTGCCCTCGAGGGGCAGAACCGCTCTCGCAGCAGCTTCATGATGTCGCTCGCCTTCAAGTCGCTCACCTTCTTCGGAGCGATTATGCCCACCAGCGTCCGCTTGGTTTCCATCCCGAGCATTCTGGTGAGGATGGCCCTCTTCCTCTCCTCGTCGTCTTGTTTGACTCTGAGTTCCACCAGTGCCGCCTGGAAGTCCATCTCAAGCAGCTCCCAGTCTTGCGGTTTGGTGATGTTGAACCCGCTCTGTGCCCTGGCTGTTCCGTGGGGATCCATTATCCCACCTTCGTCGCCAATTTGGTGTATGCAAACCAAGACACGGGACACAGCCTCGGGCTGGGTTAACTCAGGTTTATTGCATCGTGGACAGAGGGAACATGAGGTAATGGCGGATCAATAGCTCTTTATATACAGCAGTAATACATTTGAACGTGGTGCCATGGTAGCCCATTGGCTACTGTCTGCGTGACGTCATTGCAGGTCACGCCCTTCTTGTCCAGGTGTAGGTAGTGGCGGGAAAACTTCCCGCGCTGTTGCCTTTGATGAGTTCGGACCAAGAGAGCTTGGACGCTCGCTGCTGCCAGCTGGTGGTCATTAGCTCGCGTCCTATTACAGGGCTTATATGATACAGCTGAAGGTTACATTGTTGCTATAGGCAAGGTTACATTGACTCAGATACATTGCAATCCATGTGTACAGTAAAACCATCAGAACACAACATTCATGTAAACCCTGAAAATCAGATTGGCATACTGGAACAAGGTTACCACCCTCCATGGTTATACAGTTACAATCACCATGATGCAAATACAGTAAAACAGTCTAGATTTCTATGCTGGTGTTCACAAATGTGTGTTCTGATTTTTCTGGAAAGTTCTTCCTCCTTCCCTAAAAGCTTCCATCTACCAGTTTCCCCTAGATTGCTTGCCCAGCATCGTTGTTGCTTCTCCAGCTGCTTTTCTGACAGATTTCTTCACTCCTTTCTTTCTAACCATAATGTGATTTGAATGACACCCCCATGATTATGTTTTCCTGATTCCTCACCAATGGTCATAAATGGGTACCTCTTAACTTGAACCTTACTTATCATTGGGGTCAATGCTAAATTATGGGAGTGGGATAATTCTTAATTATCATAACTCTCAATTCCATGGCTCATTCTGACCTTTGCTGTTGTTTTCCCATGCATCTTCCATTAGTTTGTACTTTCAGCTGAGTTTGGAACAGTATTCTCAGCACTAGTTTAGCTTACTTCATCTCCTGTGTTTCCTGAGAAGTTCAGAGGTTAAAAAAAAACAACCCTGAGATTTGGACACTGGAAAAGAAACTGTAAAACTGGTCCCAGAAAACTCACATTTTAAGTTTTATATCACATTTTGTTCTATTAATATATCATACATCTGATACATTTTTATATTATATGATTACATTTTGATTCTCCATGCCAAAGCATTTTGCCAATCTTCTTAAAAAGCCTACGTCCCAGCTAACACTCTACCTGTCACTTCAACTTCTGCAATCTGCTAATTGCCCACTTCATTTCAAGTGTCTTCCCCAATCCACATCTTTAATGATACTATTAATACAAAGAGCTTACATTATTATTATTTCTTATCATTGTTATTACTCTCTCTTTCTCTCCAAAGGGGTACTTTACTTCAAGCTTAACAAGCACTGCTGAACTTATTCATTTATACCATAGTCTAGGGGTTTAAGTTTTCAACTTGTTCATTCTTGCATACGAGCATGGAAAATTTAAAAACTTTTATCCCCGCTTGGTGAGATTACAAGAGTCTGATGGTCTTGTTAGCAGAAGATATTTTAGTGCAAACAGAAAAAAATGTATTTCAGACAAAATAAGTATGTTCCATTAAAAAAAGCCAAAATTCAACAATAGAAAACCTGCACATAGATACAATCACAGAACATTTACCCCTCTTCCTACCAAAATTGATAATACAGCTAGAAGTTGGATTTTGTGTGTGTGGGGGGGTGATTACTTTTCAACTACAACCCCCAGAAAGCTGGGTGCTGGAATGGTCCTAGCTTGAATTCTTGGTTTGATCTGGTATTAGAAAGATTAGCCAACAAGGTTGTCACCCAGGAAATACCCGATTATGTTCACAATCTTGGGTGAATGTGGAGAGATACAGAATCTAGCTCTTTTTGGAGATGGATGGGGCTTTTTGCCACAGACAGACTAGGTGCGTAATTTGTGGGTCCCCTTGGACTCACGACTCCTGCTCAATGACCAGGTGGCAGTCATAGCTAGGAGGGCTTTTGCACAACTTTGTGTCATTCACCAATTACACCAGCACCTGGACTGGGACTCCTTGCTTATGGTCACACATACTCTGGTCAACTCCAAACTGGATTATTGTAATGTGCTCTTCATGGGACTGCCCTTGATGACCATTCGGAGGCTGCAGCTGGTTCAGAATGCAACTGCTTGTGTAGTGATGAGGTGCGGGTGTTATGCCCATGCCTCACCCCTACTACGGGAGATGCATTGGTTGCCAGTGTGCCTCTTTGAGCAATTCAAGGTGTTGGTAATTACCTTTAAAGCCCTACATGGTAGTGGGCCAGGATACTTAAGAGACCTCATCACCCCAAGGACATCTGGCCATCCCACTAGAGCGGACCAGAGGGGCTCTTTCAAAATACCAACTGCTAGAGCCTTTTCGGTATCCTCTCTGGCCCTGTGGAACCTACTGCCAGTTGAACTGCATCTCCAAGCGGAGATGCTGCCCTTCAGGAAAGGGCTGAAGGTCTGGCTGGCAGGGCAGGTGTGGGGAGGTGGAGAGGGAGTAACTACCACCCCCACTGGCTCATTTAGAGCAGGATCACTCATGCTTTTTAAAGTTTTAACTAGATTTTTAATTGGTGAGTGGGGATGGGTTGACGTTTTTATGGTGGTTTGGATATTCACTGTAATGTTTCTGAAACGCTTATGGCTCGATATTGTGTACTGTAACTGTGACATTGTGTTTTCTTTGTTAGCTGCCCAGAGTCACTCTGCTAGTGGGGCGGCATACAAATTGAAAAATTAAATTAAATTAAATTAAATTAAAAATTATATTGAATTGAATTTACTGGTCTGCCTATTACCACTAGAAACATGCACCAATGAGGACTTGAGCTTGGCCAACAACAAAGCCAAGAAAGTGGTTTTATTTTGGCAGTCTAGGGTTTGATAGGGACACAAAAGAAGAAGATGCTTGCATTCAGGGAGCTTAATTCCCCACCCCCACTCCGCCCATGTGGCTATTTCCTGAGAGGCACCTTATATGGAGTACCGTGTTTCCCCCAAAATAAGACAGTCTTATGTTTATTTTTCCTCAAGAAGACACACTATGTTTTATTTTCAGGGGATGTCTTATTTTTATTAAGTATGGCACAACATGGTATGCTGCATAGCCACATCTATAACTATGTCTTATTATCGGGGTCTGGTTTATATTGCGCAAATGCTTAGAAATCCTGCTACAGCTTATTTTATGGGTATGTCTTGTTTTTGGGGAAACAGGGTATAATGGTCAGAGAGATTCCAATACCCCTGGTAAAAGGTCACTTCCTTAAGGTCATTAGCTGTACCATTAGTTCTTTCCTTCCTCTTTTTGAAAACCCAAATGGAGATGACCAAACAGGAATGATGACCTAATCCAACCCTCTACCCACTACACCTGACTGGCCCTTCTAAATTCACCTGAAGAACTGTGCCTGGTTTTGTCTAAATGTTCTCTATGGTTCAGTCGCATGGTCAATTCAAACCCTTCTCTATCCACATGCTGTTGAAGCTTTGCTCATATGTTATAACATCCTTTGCAGTCAGTCTGTGTTACTTTATCACATCCACTGATAAAGTGGTCCATTGTTTCATCTATTTCTTTACAGAACAAATGCCTACTGTCTATTCCAGGTTGTTTGTTGTTGTTTTTCATTTTTGCTTCAATTATGTTGATTCCTGGTGCTTGTTCTTGGGCTGTAAATGTAAGTCTTTCTGTCATCTTTTTTTAGGATACCATATTTTAGCCATCGTCATCCTTGTTGGCTGCTGCTTGTGCCTGTGTGTACATTTCCCCCTGAAAATCATTTTCAGGAAAAATTTCACTGGCGTAAAATTGTTTAAGGTTTGCCATGAAGTGACCCACACACTGTTATCACAGAGCCATCTCCGGTGGCACTTATGAAATGAGACATGCAGGATTTAACACCAGGGATGCTGCAGCCTTGGGGATATTGACAAGGTGCACCTTCACAGCCAGTCCATCTGATATGGCCTCTTCTGCCTCCAAGACCATTGGGAATCAGAATAGTAAAATGGTTCCTCCTCTGATCATTTTGCCATTTGGCCCAATATGATGGTTTCCAGTAGCAATTTCTCCACTGACCATCACCCCACCTAAAGGGGCTCATCCACCCATAGCCATTGGCCCCTTTAGGGTATTTTAGCCATATCCCATTGTTAACCTTATCTATACAGTACACATACCATATTCAAGATAAAACATCTGATAGCTATGCCCTGTGTATTAGCCAACAGTCATCTTTCTGAACACAACAACTCAAAACAGTAGGAAAAACTGTGAAAGCAAAGTTTACATAGCCCTCTCCAGGTTTAGTCTACTTGTACAGGAATTGGTCCTGCAGCTTTTTTTACAGAAATGAAAGTGGTCTGCCAAGGCCAATAACTATTTGAAGCTTCTCTGACTTTCTTACATAGAGATGCAGTCATTTCTTAGTTTTTATTTCTGAGAGATTTCAACACAAAACATCCCAGTAGGCTGTGGGTTATCATGTGGTGACCAGCATACTATTGATCGGATAGGGTTTTAAAGTTTATTGGAGCAGCTGGTTGTTAACACTAATCCATAAATATTGACCAATACCTCCTTCAGAAAAGATTAGAAGGGCAAAGGAAAACAGACTTTTTGGAGGACATGGACCCCTCCAAATGGAACTCTTATCTACCCTACTCAACATAGACAATTTGGAAGGGCAATTGGAAGGGCACAATTTGCTCATCCCTCTATTAGATAAAAACCAACAACAAAATAAAGTATGCAAGATTGCAATGTGGTTATAACTTTCCCAATCTGTCATTGAAAAAACAAAGCAGCAGGAAAGAAACAACGGCTGGTTGCATATCATTATTTGCATAAAGAAAAGTTCAAGGAACTCATTTTTGAACATAGTTTTTCCTTGCAAATGCCTTGTTTAAAAGCAATTTGCCCTAATATGAGGCGATTTGTCCTCAATTTCCCCTATTGCATGCACTTGCTATATGTATTTAAAATCAGAAGATTTTCTCTCACAAAGTTCAGAGAATTGGCAAAAGTCAACCACTAATTGTGTTCCTATTCCAATATTGCTTAGAATTAAAATGAGAACCAGAAAATTTATCCCAGACCCCCATCCCTTATTGCTTGTTTTCGGAAGCTAAGCAGGCTTAGAACTGGTTAGTGCTTGGACAGGTGAACACAAGAAAACACCTGCCTGAAACTCTAAAGGACTGCTTTCAGTCAGTGATGGCCAACCTTGGCATTCCAGATTTCTTGGATTTCAATTCCTAGAAGCCCTGATCAGCAGGAGTGCTGACTTGGGCTTCTGGTAATTGAAGTCCAAGAACACCTGGAGTGCCAAGGTTGACCATCACTGGTCTAAGTAGAAGAACGAAGGAGAAAGCAACTTCTCATGATCTTGTGCTTCCATCTTGAAACAGAATAAGACAGTAATGGTGAACCTTGGCACTCCAGGTATTCTTGGACTTCAGTTCCCAGAAGCCCAAGTCGGCACTCCTGCCGATCAGGGCTTCTGAGAATTGAAGTTCCAGAACACCTGGAGTGCCAAGTTTTGCCATCACTGGAATAAGACATACTAAGGTTCAGAGTTCTGCCAGGCTTGAAAATAAGGCAGGCTTGTAAATAAGGTAGGCAGTTCAGGACCCATTATACTATGTTTTGCAACAGTACAGTATTTGGAGACCTCAAATCTGGCCAAGTAATACCTGCTATGGTATTAGAATAGACCATACTGCCAGTGACTCAATGTTGATCATCAGGTGGCAGTTAATTAATCTAACAACCATAGGGATGAATTGCCTTGGGTGATGCAGTCCACAGGGAAAGGTGATGGTCCCCAAATGAATTAAACTGCATGTGAATACATCTTGATGGAGGGCAGCAGCTTCATCAATCCTGGTCTGGGGCTGAGCATGACTTTGTGTGTCGAAAGGGCTCAGGACCAGAAAGTGACTCACAGAGCTGGATCAATGGGATGTGTGCCACGCTGCAATGTGGAAGGCAGGTGGAAGGCCACTGCATTATATTGTTCCCTGAACAATTTTCATGGCTGATTGCCATGAGGAGAGCCAATATTCAGATTCAGATATGGCATTAGAAGAAGAAGAAGCTTTAAGGACCTGCCATACAATCTAAGGCCCTACATTGTCACCTGCTTAGCTTGTGCAGAAGTGCTATGGGGTGGTATAGAAGTGTAACTGCTATTGTTGTTGCTACATTCAACTTTCTGGACAGGTTCAGAGTACCTTTGAGTTGGTTGTAAACAGCTGCCAATGTGTTATAAGATTTCCCTTTAATGCAATGAAAACACAGGGTATGTATTTTAGCAAGAAATAAATTATCAAGTAACCTTAACACCTACTATTTGTTACATCTCGGCATTCATTTAGTTGTCTCTTTAAAGGCTGGGTGTGGAGCAGCGAGAAGAAAGGACACCATAAGCCTAGCAATAGATTAATGGCCCAATGTGACAGAACAAATGGGCTTGAATATCAAATGGGGAGAAAATGTCTAGAAATGTTCCCGAAAGACTGACAAGAAAAAAAAAGCATTTGATCGTGATGGAATAGGTTCATCTCAGCTTTCCCTACCTTGTTCCAGATTGATCTGCTGGCTGAGGAATCCACATGATGAACAAAGGTTCCTGGAACTCACTTTCAGGTGAAGGAATGCTGGTCAGACCTGTTGGTCATGTAGAAACTAAAGATCCATTCATAATATGGCATTTGGCATTGCAGATAAAAAAGTAGTTAATTTGTCTGATCTTTCTCTGTGCATATGGACTAGGATCCATGCCAAGAAGATGTTAGCAACATTCTTTCTTACTTACTTACTTTATTGTTACAGTCTTAGACCAGCCTTTACACATAAAAACGATTCCACATATTGTTAGCAATAAGAAAAGACAATAAAACGGTAGCATATCCTCTAGTTGAAAAATTTCCTTAATTGAATGGCTTGATATAGATACCTGGCAACCTGATGCGTGAGCTTAAAATCCATGTCCCTTACAAGCTTGGTCAATACCAGGGGTCTGCAAACTTGGCTCTCTAGATGTTCTTGAACTTCAATTTCCATAAGCCCTGATCAACAGGGGTGCTGACTTGGACTTCTGGGAACTGAAGTCCAAGAACATCTGGAGAGCCAAGTTTTGCAGTCCCCGGTCTATACTAGTGGATTTCAGCCCCTGGACAGCTAAGAGAACAAATAAGTCAATCCTGAAGGAAATCAAACCTGATTGCTCTTTAGAAGGACAAATATTGAAGATGAAGCTCAACTACGTTAGACACCAAATGAGAAGAGAGGACTCACTGGTGAAGGCCTTGATGCTGGGAAAGATTGAAGGCAAAGGGAAAAGGGGGTGGCAGAGGATGAGGTGGCTAGATGGCATTGTTGATACAATGGGTGTAGAGCTGAGCGGTCTGCAGAGGATGGTGGAGGATGGGGTGCCTAGCGTGCAGTGGTCAATGGGGTCACAAAGGGTAGGACTCGTCTAGGCGACTGAAAAACAACAACAACCTTTATCTATCTCCTGGAAGTGTTACAGGGATGAGTATCCGCCATCAATGAGAAATGGGGCTGGATGAACGTAGAGATCTTACTGTATTATTCTATGGCTCTCAGTATTCAGTACCTTTTTTCAGTATGAATTCCTCTTGTTCTGGTAACCTCCAATCATGTTTTATAATGCAGTTAATTTGCACCTTGATTTTTTTTAAAAAAATAACAGGAATCATTTTAAAAATAACATCTCCATTGAACCTATGGTATTTAGATCAACGAGTAAATACATTAGAGTCTTTGTGTTTAAAAGAAAGAAGAAATTGAATATGAGAACAATTAATGTTTACTCACTGCTAAAGACCAGCGTATTCTGCAATTAAAATCTACCCTTGGCAAAGTGAAAATTCAAGGTGTAAATTAAATGTGTCAATAAATACAGAAATAGCTTCCAAGTGCCTGACCCCTGCATTGATACAAATCAGCTTCCCTGTTTCTGTGTTTTTCAAAAGAGGAGAGAGACTTCATTGGCTTATTTTATTATTGTAGGCTCCGTGTGAAACAACATCAATTATTGCAGCCTTAGATTGCTTTCTTAATTGTACATTCACCAAGAGTAGCAGCTGTCTGAACTCTTTAAGCTTGAGGTCAGTTTGGTGGTAATTGTGTTTCAGGGGTTCCTTCATGCTGATTTGCCATAGGTAAGGAAACCACCTGCACAAATATTAAGGTAAAAGTTTCCCTTGCTCAAAAGTCAGTCGAAGAGCCAGCGCTGTCCGCTTCTGCAGACGTTTCCATGGTCATGTGGCAGGCATGACTAGACACCGGAGCGCACGGAATGCTATTACCTTCCCACCAAATTGGTCCCTATTTATCTACTTGCAATTTCTTGCTTTCGAACTGCTAAGACTTTTCTTGGGGGCCACAGCATTTGGTGAAAAAAGACAACTGACATAGCGTAGGTTGGACAGATAAATATTGCTTGTTTAGTCATGCCTGCCACATGTCCACAGAAACGTCTGCAAATGCAGATAGTGCTGGCTCTTTGGCTGTAAACAGAGATGGGCACTGAACCCTAGAGTCAGATAAACTGGCTTTCGAGCAAGGGCAACCTTTTCCTTTACATAATAGATGCTGCTCTGTGCAAGTCTTACTCTACTTTTCTCATGGTGGAAACAGTGAGCAATAAGAAACCAAAGCTGCTGTCATGGCATCAACTTCTCCTCTTTGGATGATGGATTAAGTACTGGTGACTGATAGCTTCCATCCTCATTCTCCATTACATCTTTTCAATGTAATATTAATATCCTGGAAGCTGCTTTACATCTTTGCAGGCGCACCCCCCAATAAAGGACTCAGACACTGGTAAAAGTGGATAACGGCATTGGGCCACATTTATTGATTCATGCCCTAGTCCGAATTATAAATTTCTATTGCTAATTGACCAATCATAATTCTTTAAGGCAAGCAGACCGAAGTAACACTGGTAAGGTACCACCCAAAATTGCGAACGGCAATTGTTACAATGTATCTATTTGTATCAATTTGTTTGTTGACAACAAACAAATTGTTGACCATAGTCAATATCTAACTAATGACCCCACCCTCTGATGCGTATCCGTGAAATCACGGGGTGATGCATGCTGTCTAGCTGTAGCCATCACCCCGTCGCCTGGTTCGTCGTTGACCGGACAACGTTTAACCAACTTATGCCTGTCTAGTGTTGTCCAGTCAATTGCGAACCTGCCGGATACCTGTGGGTCATAAATGTTTACCTTACCAGTGATACCCGCCACACGGGGAGGATTCCCAAAAGGCTCACCGCCCCCCCAAGACTGTCAGCTCGGTCGACAGGCCTGCTCGCCATTCCACTAACCAGAGGTCCATACCTCCCTGCGACAGATGGGCCCCATCCCCTGAGTAAAGCTCGTAATTTTGTAGACTGATGCCGGGGAGGCTAATGACGCGTCCCACCTTGTCGAAAAGGAACCGGGCAATAGCCCCATTCACGGAGCGTCGGCTCAGTCAAGAGCCTCGAGGCCGAACGCCCCCCTGTAAGCGTACCGCGGTATCGTGTCCGACCAATTGAGGGATGTGGCAGGCCACACATGATGTGAGTAGGGCAGGTCACTGCAAACCGCAAGCTTCTGCGATAGGCCAGTGACCTGCCCCAAGCCATCGCCCCCAAGGTACATAACCAGGACATCGGGCGAGTCAGCATCCCTGATATAGAAAAGGAATGGCAACAGTTCCCGTCATAACATGCCGCGCTTACCATACTACCTGAGACGTGCGGCTGCACCCAGTCCCAGTCGGGGTCCCCACTCTGTCGCCGCAGCGTAACGCGCTGCCCTGTGCAGCGTAACGCGCTGCCCTGTGCACGTGGCTACGGCCCACCAGCCATACTGTCGCCGGTGTAAAACGACACCCAGGGTCTGTGAAGGAAAAAAGGGGGGTGAGAAACAGTGCAGTGACTAAACTGGTACTCATGGTTGAAGAGGGCGAACACAAAACTGAAAACATTGTGATCCCCACCCTCCCGTGCTGCGTATTTCAGCCCCGGAGTACCCCAAAAACAACTGCAGTAGAAGCCGCCCCTATCCTGAACGAATGGGTGCCACAACGAGCCCCAGAGGGGCCAACACTGTCTAGTGCCTTCCCGGCACCCTCCAAATTGAAATTTAGTAAGAGAAGACACACCTTGGTGACAGAAAAACGGGCCATGGTGCGTGCCACACAGTGCAAGGAAATCCTGTAGGGCACCAACCGGACAGATGTCTGCCGAGGAACATCGTAGCAGTCTACTCCACTGCCTACGCCGTGCTGATACGTTTTAGAGGAGCGTATCCCCCAACTGAGCCCAATATTGTCCACACAGACATCTCCGAGTTGCAGTGCCCTACGACTTGCATCCGCCTTATACAGCATCTCAAGCTCGCCGATGCGGAGCACTCCAAAAAAGGCCACCGTTGTAGCCGCATGAAATGGGCTGCCTCATCTTATCAAAACAGAGGCCAGGCCAGCCCCGGGCCAATTGGGTAAAAACCCCTGGGGAAATCGGGTGGCGGTCGTCCGGGCAACGCCCACGCGCGCGCACCCACCCCTCAAAACATGTCTCACACGGAAGTGAGTGGTGCTGTCCACGACTTGCATCCGCCTTATACAGCATCTCAAGCTCGCCGATGCGGAGCACTCCAAAAAAGGCCACCGTTGTAGCCGCATGAAATGGGCTGCCTCATCTTATCAAAACAGAGGCCAGGCCAGCCCCGGGCCAATTGGGTAAAAAACCCCTGGGGAAATCGGGTGGCGGTCGTCCGGGCAACGCCCACGCGCGCGCACCCACCCCTCCAAAACATGTCTCACAGGGAAGTCAGCGGTGCTGTCCACGTGACCTCCCACTTTGGCCATAAAAACCAACGCTGACCGCTTAGATGCTATGGTGCGAGGTGCAAGGCCCTGGGCATGCAGGTAAACCATGAACCGCAGAACATGGGTTACCGGGATCGGCCAGGTTCCTGGCATTTGAAATTGGGTACAGAATGCTCTGAAAGAATTAAATGCGTGGTGATACGCCTTACGCGTGCGTGGCGCTAGTGACAGGCCAATCGCCCGGTTTACCTCTCCTTGCCGATGTTCCATATCCCGTCCGGGAGTGGCGAGGGAAATTCCTCCGCATCCGGGGCCAAGGCACGGAACCGGGAGATCTGTAGGCGGGACAAAGCGTCAGCAATATCATTAGTAACCCCTGGGACATGCCTGGCCCTGAAAAGAACGTTGAGGCGCAGGCTGCGCAACGCAAACTGGCGCACTAGGTCCATAACCCTGGGCGATTTAGAGGTCTGTGCATTGACAATGTGGACAACAGCCGCATTGTAACACCAAAATGGACAACCGAGTTGGCCCACTCCTCGCCCCATAGCATCAAAGCACCCAGGATAGGGAAAATTCCAGATACGGACCAGCACGTCTGCCCTGATACCCCGGGTAAGTCTGACCCTATGGTGGGGCCTGGATAATCCTGCCATGGCGTCGCGCAAGCGCCGAGCAATTGCCCTGCCCGGTGCAACGACCCTGCCAGCGAAATTGAGGTGACCATGTAGCACCAGCAGTTCCCTCAGTGATGCCATGCGCTTGGCCAGCAAGTCCGAGATAAGGGCCACTAGCTTTGACACCTTATCCCGCTGCAACCTAGAAGCCTGCGCTACCGTGTCAATCTCCACCCCCAGGAATACTAGCAGTGTAGGAGGGCCCTCGGTCTTTTCGGGCGCTAAAGGGACACCAAGTTCCTCCATTAGCGTCTGAAATGTGTTGAGGAGACGTGTGGACGTGTCCCAGCCCCGTTCAGCCCCGAATAAAATCATCCAGGGAATGGGCTACAGACCGGGACCCTGATCTGCGAACAAAAGCCCACTCTAGGAAGGTGGAGAAACGCTCGAATGCCGAGCCCGAATTGGAAGAGCCAAAAGGCATGGCATCATTGAAATAATATGCTCCTCGGAACGGGGGCGCAGGGACAGGGCCAACGACCCTGCCCGCATAGACCTCCTTATCATTGCTGGCAGCAGCCACCTCCTCCCTCCCCCTGAGGGATAAAGATTGGGGGCATCCTGAGGGGACCTATCCCCCATGCAAGGGATACGTAACCCCTGCCTAAAACCCTGAAGGAGATATCCGCATCCTCTCCCTTCGGGTACAATGTGAGCCAGCGCTCCAACATGTCCACATTAATTGGGGAGGGAGCCCTTCGGTGAACTGATCCATCTGCGGCAGTCTTGCCCGCCCCCTGTCCACCCCTCCCTCTGCCCCGCATCCCTCCAGGCCTGGGACAGGCAGAGGCCGCATGGGGGCCAGCACAGGGGGGACACTAATGTCTGTATTTGCCATTCTTCCTATTGCAGGAACCGTTGGACGAGAAAGTCCAGCACAGCAGGCTGGCTGGAAACCCCCTGCCCCGCCCCCTGGCAGTGAACCTGTGCTAGGGCCGCTCGCTGGACCGCATGTCCACAATGGTATCTCTCCCCGAGCGCGGGGCGCGTGGGTGTCATGTACAAAAGCCACAGCCTCTGTCATGGCTCATCCCACCTAATCTCGGGGTGCCGGGGAATCCGCATATGGAATTACACGTCATAAGCCAACCACGATGGGCCCGGAAAGTCAACCATCGCCCGGTAGATGTTGTCCAAATACTGGACCATCGGAATTGCCAAAACCGGCCGGGCCCTAAGGTACACCGCCATGTATATGAGGTAGGCCGGCAAACAGTCGGCCCACGTACGTGGTGGCTCGCGACGACGTGCCTGCTCCTTATCCTTCTCATCCTGCCCCCCCCTACACCTTGGTGGGCCCTCTGTTGAGGAGTGAGAAGATATCCACGTTCTCCCCCCGCCAGATCTTCTCTTTGGTGGTCTGTGCCAAATGGTCACCCAGCGGTAAGGAATACCCCGCCATCAGCAAAGCCGACACAGGCACAGCAGGAACTGCTGGCATCTGAAAGGGGGCCTGTACTAACCCAGCCACCCCCAAAACATCCCCCACAGGGTAGAAAACACCCCCCACCACGGGGCCCTGGGTGGTAGTTGTCGTCACCAGGTGGGGCACCAGCGGCTGGACCGCCGCCCCACCCGCGCGAGGCCAAGGCCATTGGAAACCCCCCAACGTGGCCACGTGTGTAGGTGCACTAGCTTGGACCGCATACTCACATGCTGCACCCCCGTAGGCCGCCCCCACCGGGGGTTCCGGCCCACTGGGGGCGTCGGAGCTCACAACCGCCGTCGAGCTCGTCGATGGGGCCTGACCCGCACCGGTCTGTTGAATGGGGAGCTGCGAGGCAGTGGCCTAGGTCGTGCCACGTGCCTCAAGCAGCTCGACCCGTCCCGTCGCCTGCCGCTGCCCAGCAGACGACGCGTCGAAACGAACCCCAAAGGGAGCCCAAGAGTGGCTAGCCCGGGCCAGGGATGCCTCGAGGGCCGCAACGCGGGCCAATAAGGTTTCCACGCTGACATGGGGCAAAGGGCCAGCCGGCCCGCCTACTACAGCCATGGGTACAGGTCCCTGCACCCCAGGGCCCGAATAGGGCCACAACCCCACACCCGGGCCCGTTAGGGCCGATGTAGCAACCTGCCAGGGAAGGGGACCGGACCACCCCCCAAGGCTGGAAGGTCTCGGAGCGAGCTGCGCTCCTATAAAGGAAGGCCCAGCAGAATGGGCAACACCAGGAGAGGTGTCCACCGCTTGCGGGCTGAGGGCCGCAGCCCCTACTGGCCCCGTGCGTGGGCCCCCATCCTCTGGCCAGGGAATAGACCCCATTCCACCGGTCCCGGTGGGTGCAGGCAAAGGCGGCTGCTGGGGAGGCGCAGCCGCGGTCCTCCGACCCTGACTGCGCCTCCGAACCGCACGAGCCGCGCTCGCAGCCGCCTTCTTCTTCGCGGGCCTCTCAGCCAATTGATGGGAAGCCGAAAACGAGAGAATTCAGCGGCCAAAAGGCTTCCCGGTAAAAGTAAAAGCGACGGAGGTAAGAGGGAAAAACTTCTCCGCTCCGTCGCTTCGCAAAATGGCAGCTCGGCTGCCTCATGGCCACCCCTTTTATAAGGGAGCTGGCCATGCCCCCTAACTACCCAGATGCCTTCGTCCGATGGGGGGGCGCAAAGAGCGCGGCTGCCATTTTGGCGCCGCGCTTGCATTCTTGACCTTGGCGGCTTCTGCATTATCTCTTTGGCAAAAGGACAAGGCCGGGAGCTATTGAAATAAGCCAAAAATCTTAGGATCAGAATGCTTTCGTTAAATTAAAGCTGGTTCTCAGTGATTGCCATGCAGTGTATAGGTCTCCCTTGCTCAAAATCCAGTCATATCTGACTCTAGGGTTCAGTGCTTACCTCTGTTAACAAGCAAAGCGCCAGCACTGTGTGCATCTGCAAATGTTTCATGGACATCTGACAGCCATGCCTAGACATCGGAGCACACAGAATGCTGTTACCTTTTCCACCAAAGGGGTACCTTTTTATATACTTGTAAATTCTTGCTTTCAAACTTCTAGGGTGGCAGGAGCTCACTCCATCAAGTAGCACCGGGAAGATAGGTAAAGGTTTCCCATGCTCATGCTGTATCAGATTCAAAGGATCAGTGCTCATATCTATTTACATCCAAAGTTCCAGTGTGGCCTAAATCTGTAGACATTTCTGTGATCATATGGCAGGCATGACTAGATGCATGGATTGCTGTTACCTTTCCTTCCAGAGTGGTACCTATTAATCTACTTGCAATTTCTTGCTTTCAATCTGCTAGGTTGGCAGGATCTGATGGCGGGTCCTCACTCCATCATACAGCACTCGGGTCTTGACCAGCTGACTTGCCGATCTTCCAGTCATCAAGCTCAGCATCTTAACCACTAAGCCACCACTGCTACAAGCATTAACGATATGAGACAATAGGGGATGAGAAAACAATAAATCAATGTCTTCAAAGAATCTTGGTCACTTTCAACCCTTTATCAACCACATAAAGTTCCTAGTCATCTTGCAATAAACTTTACAACTCTATCCAAGTCCTGGTCTTTGCATGGCCAAAGGGAAGATGCAATAAGAAGAAGAAATAGAAAATATATGGGGGGGATGCATACCAACATCAAATGGTGGCCCTGGAGGAATAAAGCATCTTCTTTTTTATTACCTCAATCCAACATACCAGAAAAATAAGCTTGCGGAAATGCTCTATTGTTCTCCATGAGGGGAGAAACCATAGTCCTTTTTTTCCTTTTATATAGCATAAAGCCTATTCCCTGAAAAGCCCCAGTGTTGCGCTGCGGATATTTTTTTAAAAGTATATCCAACCAAATGACACACGTCCAGTTGGATTTATAGTGACATTGCTTTTATCACATCTGCAGCAGACTTTGCAGTTCAGCATCAGTAAGTATCATTCCTCACCATGCCAACAAAAAAAAAACCACATGCTACATGGGGTGGGTGGGGGAGATAGCCAGTTGAGCTGCCGAAATTCAGGCGCTCGTAACTAATTACATCCAAGCATTATTGGGTCCAGTCCTTGTAAAGACACTTATTAACAGTGCCATCTTGTTAGCCTTCCAGGCAAGCACGGAGGAACAACAAATAAGAATGATAAAGTCCTACCCAATAATGTTACACAAGGCTCAGATTTTTGCTGTTCTTCTTGAGTTTTGTAGTGCTGGATGTTTCAGAGAGTGTTGAGAATGATAAGTGAGTTCTGAATATAATTTTTTAAAAAAAAATCTGCAGGATCTATGGCTAAAGAACAAAATAAACAACTAGGTAAAGGGCATCCTTACTCGAAAGCCAGTCGTATCTGACTCTAGGGTTTAGTGCTCATCTCTGTTTATAGCCAAAGAGCAGTTTGCAGACATCTCTGTGGACATATGGCATGCATGCCAAGACACCGGAGTGCACGGAATGCTGTTTACCTTCCCACCAAAGTGGTACCTATTTATTTGCAATTTCTTGCTTTTGAACTGCTAGGTTGGCAAGCACTGGGACAGAGACATCACTCCGTCACGCAGCACTTGAGTCTCAAACTCTGACCTTCCAGTCTTCAATCTCAGCTTCTTAACCACTAAGCCACCACAACTAAAGGAAAAGGTAAATGCAAAGGTCATCCTTGCTCAAAAGCCAGTCATAACCGAGTCCGGCTCTAGGGTTCAGTGCTCATCTCTGTTTACAGCCGAAGAGTCAGCACTGTTTGCATCTGCAGACATTTCCATGGACATGTGGCAGGCATGCCTAGACATTGAAGTGCACATAATGTTGTTTACATTCCCAATTTCTTGCTTTCGAACTACTAGGTTGGCAGGAGCTGGGAGGGGTGCTCATTCCGTCATGCAGTACTCAGGTTTTGAACTGCTCACCTTCTACCTCCCAGTCAGCAACTTAACCACTTGAGCTGAGGATACAAATATTCATGGCATGCTTCAGCCTACAATGAAATAAAATAGAAGCAGAAGATATACCACCTCCCCAGTATTCTCAGGGTGCATTTATTTACAGTGATACCTCATACAACGTCCAAACTTGGTTCCACAAGTTTGGACTTTATACGGATTTGGACTTTGTATGAGGAATGCAAAATCCTAGCCGTGATGCCTCATACAACATCCAAATCCTTGCCGCGATGCCTCGTACAACGTTATTTCCATAGAGATACTTTATACTGTAACAGCACAGACTTCAGGGCAAAGTTAAGGAAACAGACAGGAAACTGACAGAACTTTAAGAAATCATTGTCTAAAGGCTAAATACATTACAAAAACATGTCAAACCACCCTGATTGTCCAAGAACCTGAAGAATGCTGCAAAAAATCCCAGGAATGCTTCTAAAAATTCTGATGAAAAAATCCAAAATCGTGCTCAAAACCACTCCTAAACACTCTTCGCCTCATGCAAAACCCACAAGAGCAATGCATGCATGTGTCCTGCCTTTTATACTGCCCAGGCACAATGCAACCTGGGAAAAACCCCAATGCATCATACAATGTTGCACGACTTTGTATGAGGCAACCTTTTTCAAGGAATTAGGCGATGTTGTATGAATCCGATGTTGTATGAAGCGGACTTTGTATGAGGTATTACTGTACATGTAGATACTAGCACTAATTTAGAGTTTGCAAGGGCTCTCAATAACGGGTCCTTTCTTTCTCAATTTCTGTTTCCCAGGAGTTTCTTGCTTGTTTCTATCATGGCGTATCTCCACTTGTCTCTTGCTCTGTGGATTAGTTCTTCTTTATTAAGACTGAGTCAGTCTCTGACTCATTGAAGAAATCCATCTTGTACCTCATCCCTGTTTACCCTTGATGTTTCCTTCAGTGATGTATTGCAATATATTTGTCATGACAAATTATCTCATGAAAAATAGAATAAGAGTAATGCTTCTTAATAATCAACTCCCTTCCTTCCTTCCTTCCTTCCTTCCTTCCTTCCTTCCTGATTATTCAATGAAGTGCTACTTTATTCTTTAGTCTAACAGATTATGGAAAGTGTCATATTCTTCTGTATGTCTACATTTCAAAAGTATTTATTCTAATGAACATCCTCTTGTTAATAGTGTAAACCTCATATCCATATAGGAAAGATGACCATATGTACAGTAAAACCCTGACTTACATATGCTTCGAGTTACATAAAATTCGACTTACATAATGATTTTGTGCTAAAGCCATGTCCCTGTTTACACAATTTCCTATGGGTTTGCTTCAAGTTACATAAAGATTCTTTTTCCTATGGGTTTGCTTCAATTTACATAAAAATTTCATTTTTCCTATGTGTTTGCTTCGAGTTACATAAAAAAACCAATTTAAGCAAAAGCCTACAGAACGGACTTTTTTTCGTAAGTAGGGGTTTTACTGTAAAACTTTTAACATCCTCCGTATCAACAATATATTGAACTGTTTATTACACAATTATTTTTTCCAATTCATAACCTTTTTAAAGTTACTGGTGGATTGGTTTGGAAGTGCCTTGAGAACACATAACACTCTCTTGCTTACTCTTTCTTGTGTGTGTATATAAGAATAATAATTTTGTGTCAGATATTACTCTGGGTTGGAAGGATTTTTGTTGAAGAAACTCCACTCAAGGGACACCTGAAAGAGGCTCCTTTCATGTCCCCAAGTGCAGCCCTCGGGCATCAAAACCCGACCTTCCAATCTCTAAGGTCAGCATCTTAGCCATTAAGCCATCAGAGGAGCTGATGTGTGTGTATACATACATATTAATATACTTCCAGGAATCACAGCACTTATCATATTTTGTCAATGGGCAATCCATTTTTATTATTTTATTTGGTGGCCACTCACTTAGTTTGGCAGTCATGCCAACAATCTCTTGGAAGAATGCCCATGACTATTCCACTAGCAAGCTTAAATAAAATATAGTGGGGAGACCTATCATTTGGTGAATGAAATTGCTTCTGGTGAGAGGGGCTGGCAGATGAAATCACAGTGCCAGGGCAACCCTCTAATAACTGTGCTTGTATGTATGTGTCTCACATTTTGTCAGAAAGCAGAGCAGAAGGAGAGGGGAAAAAGATTTGATCCTCTCCTTTTATCTCTGTAATCCACTCTGGAAACATTTTATCTGTATCTGGGGTCTTACAGATGCTAAGGATGAGAAAGCTATCAGAAAATAAGAACATAGGGAGAGTTCAAGTTTGGCACTTACGCGGTTTAGTACACAGAGACTCAAAGCCATCTCTGAAGCCTTGACTGCTCAAAACCTTGAACCTGAATGAACAAATATTTTAATTTTAGACTCGCCTGTATTAAAGGTTTGGTAACCGTATATTACAGCCATGGAAAACAGCTACGAGCATCAATGTCTATTCTGAATACAAAAATTTGAGCACTGCAGTGGCTTAGTGGTTAAGACTCTGAACTTGGAGGCTGGAAAGTCAGGATTTGATACCCGAGTGCTGCACGATGGATCTTGGGGGTAAGAAAGAAGCCTCATCTAGGCATCCCCTGAGCAGAGTTTCTCCAGCAAAAATCCTTTAAACCCAGAGTAATTTCTGATACAAAATGTATTTTATTTTACGAAAAAGTCTGGCAATTTTCAGCAAATTCTTATCAAAACCTAAACTGAAGGACAATCCTGTATGGTATCTCTAGTAGGATTGTTTAGGTGTATGTGGGACTGTGGTGGCTTAGTGGTTAAAACACTGAACTTGATGACTGGAAGGTCGGCAGATCAGCAGTTCGAGACCCGAGTGCTGCATGCCAGAATGAGGTCCCATCTCTGTCCCAGCTCCTGCCGACCTAACAGTTTGAAAGCAAGAAATTGCAAGTGGATTAATAGGTACCAATTTGGTAGGAAGGTAACAAGTGTTCCAAGCACTCTGGTGTCTAATCATTCCTGCCACATGTCCACGGAATTGTCTGCAGATGCAGATAGCACTGGCTCTCTGGGTAAAAACGGCGATGAGCACTGAACCCTAGAGATGGATACGACTTGCGACCTTGACCTTTAATGACAAAGTCAAGAAGGTGGCTCCATTTTGTCAGGTTAAAGTTTGACGGGGACACAAAAGAAGAAGAGCCAGACCATGTGGCTTACCTCCCCCCTTGGCCACTGGAGCCTCTGCTCCCCAGGACTCCTCTGATCGTAATTAAAAGGGGTGTAGGCTTATTATGAGTAAATGGTGAGAGTGCCCCCCCCAACTGCCTCCTTTGCTAAAGGTCATTCAAGTGAGATAACCGACAGTCATCAGGTCCAACCAATTCTGAGTTTTGAGGACAATGTAAGACACCGGCTTAATGGAGCCAGACGGGGCCAGGTGAATCACTGGAGCAGATAAGCCTGCCTGTAATGAATTGCTTTCTTTGTGCTAAGCTCTTCTTCCTTCCAGGAGCCCCAAAACCATTTACTTTTCAAAGTCCTGTAATCCCTTCCTTTCCTTGCTACTCTTTCAGTTTGTGTTGATTTCTTCCTTGGGACCTCTCAGGCATGAGACCTGCGTCTCTCCTTTTTTCTAGATGTGCAGGGGGAAAAATTATTCTATTCCTTTTCTACAAAAGGCACTTGTAATGACCGTGCTCTGACCTTGCAAACTCAATGAAGATGGGGTTGAACAGCACCAGGCCCAGGATCGAGCCTCATGGTACCCCATTTGTTACGACCTCCTCATTTTGAGAAGGAGCCTTTGAGTCGGACTCTCTGAGTATGATTCTGTAACCACCTATATCCACCTGACACTTGTGCTATCAAGGCCAAGCCTAGTTAGCTTGCTAATGAGAACATCTTGGGTATGTTGTCAAAGGATTTTCTGAAGATATATTACACCTACCTGGCAGGACATCCCACTACGGTAATGGAGTAGACCGTACAGCCAGTAACTCAACACCGAGTGTTGGTCGGTGGTTAATAAACCTGATTCCCTAAAGGGGCCAATGGCTACAGGTGGATAAGCCCCTTTAGGTGGGGTGATGGCTGCCTCAGTGGAGGAAATGCCTCTGGAAACCATCATATTCAGCCCAATGGCAAAATGAGTGGAGGAGGAACTCTGATTCCCAATGGTCATGGAGGCAGAAGAGGCCATGCCAGATGGATTGGCTGTAAAGGCGCACCTTGACAATATCCTCATGGTTGAGGCAGTCCATTGCAGTCCCAGTGTTAAATCCTGCCTGTCTCATTTCATATGTGCCACAGGAGATGGCTCAGTGATCATAGTGTGTGGGTCCCTTCATGGCACATTGGGATCCATCTTAAACAAATTCACACCAATGCCATTTTTCCTGTATTGTATTCTCAATACAAGTTGCATCCTATGATTGTAAAACTGCCTGTACTCCTGAACTGCTTGTCTTCTTTTCTCTACCCATCAATTGGAGAGGGGTGGAGAGAAGAGTGCCCTTTTACAAAAGACCTTTTAATAAAGCCTTTCTCTCTCTCCTGCTTTTGGTGCATGTATTTCTTTTGGTACCCACAGCTGCACAAGTTGCAATTTTCCCATTTTGGCAATGCAAGCAAACAAATAATTGCCTCTACTGTACTTTGCAAGTGAAACGGGGTTGCTTAACCCCTTGGCTAGGCTCCCTGCTTCTGAATCTCAGATTTACATTTCCTTCTGTTTATCATAGTGTGTGGGTCACTTCATGGCAAGCTGGGATCCACCTTACACAAATTCTCGCCAATGGCATTTTTCTTGCTTCAAGAAAAAAATGTATTCTCAGATACGAGTTGCAGCTGACAATTACACCTACCTTTCCCCAAAAAGATTTCCTTGTTGCTGCACAACAGCCCACTGTGCCAACTCATCCACATTCAGCTGAGCTCCCTGTCTTCTATCTCCCCCTATATACTGTAACCTGCATGGATATCTAACTAACAGAAAACAAACTTAAACCCTTTTTACTGCACTGGTCATCAACCACAATAAATTTTGATTGATTGAAAACAAACTGTAAATAAGAGATTTATGTTGTTGTTTTTATAAAATCCGAAAACAAAACCTCTTCTGTCTCAGATGACCCATCTAAATCCAAAAGCTCTAATAGCTGGGCAGACATCGCAGCTGGATGGATGCCATTTAAATTGGTCCTGATATCAAGGAAGACAACCGCTTCTCTTTGATCTAGGAGAGGCAGCAAAAAGAGATAAACACTTTTGAGCACATGAGCCTCTTCTTCCCACGTGGCAATCTATAACAATGCAAGGACATCAGGAGAAGATCAAGGCCTAAAACAGCTAATTAGCTATATGAATGCCCTGAAACTTCCCCAATGAGACTTTCCTTTCCTTCTTTATATTTCTAACAGAACCTCTTTAGTTCTTTCAAGGACTACACATTTCAGGGCCCCAGATATTGTTTTAGCTTCTGTAGGAACTGCAGCATGATTGGCATGTAGGATAATATGTGCAGAAAAGGAAACAGGATCTCCCCACCACCACAACCACAAAAAAATGGCTTTGTAGGGTGAATTTCATCAGATTGGAAAGCCAATCAAGAGCAAGGAGAAGCCATGAGTCAATCAGAAATGGCAGAGAACCTACGCGGTTTCTCACACAAAAGCTGTCTTTTTAATGAGAAGCCAAATGAGCATTTCCTATAGTGGAAGATAGGTTCCCACCCCTTGAGGAAACTTACATACTTGAAGGATCCAGAGGTGTAGAGATGGATATGATCCTGAAGCAGCTAGCACACACTAATTGGGAGAAATGGCTACATCTTGAAGATGATCATTAAGCTGGATTTTTGTGGGCAAATGATGGTGCCCCTTCCTGGCTCTCCTCTGCATCTTTCTTATGCCTCTTGTGTCATAGGGAGCCACTGACAACCTGCTCAAAACTCCTTCTATACCAATAAACCTGTGTGTTAACCATTGGAATGTGACAAAGGATGTTGCACCAGGCCCCACTAGCCCCGACCGAGCCTCCATGCACTTGCCCGACCGGGGTTCGCAGGTAACTGTCGGGTTGAATTTTGCACCAGTGGGGCAGGAGCCCCCTGACCACAAACAAAAAGAAAGGACTCCATTTCCCAATGTTCCTTGGGCCGCGCCACGCCACAGCCAATCAGGCTGAGAGGTGTGACAAAAGGAACATTCGGAAACGCACCGCGGCCAATCAAAATGAAGCCGCAGGAAAAAAACCGCTGCACAAATGGTAAAAACAAACCCAAAATTACAAGCCCAAGCATCCTGCATGCCATGAGCGCACAGAACGCTGAGGAAGCCAGCGCGCAAAAAATAAACATAAAAACACACTGGGAGTGCATGTCCGCCGCAGGCGGATGCATTGCCTCAAAGCCATGCAAACACCCACCGGCCTTCTTGCACAGAGCAATGGGGAGGAGAGGGACTCCCTCTCCTCCACGCTACCCCACCGAAGACACGGCGAGACCACCACCGGCCTCAACAAAAGTTGAGCCAGGGTGAGAAAAAACCACAACAACAGAGGGAGTTCAAGGGGGGGAGGTATTGATGCCTTCACGTGCCCCCCCTTGAAAGCGAAACAATTCCTCCGGAAAGCAAAGGCACCGGACGGGCGCTCTGCCCAGTGCCTTTACTTTCCGAGTAAGTGTTTCGCGTTCAAGGGAGGGCGAAGGCATCATTGCCTTCCCCTCCTTGAAAGCAAAACAATTCCTCCGCAAAGCAAAGGCACAGGACGGGCGCTCTGCCCGGTGCCTTTACTTTCTGAGTAAGTGTTTCGCTTTCAAGGGAGGGCGAAGGCATCATTGCCTTCACCAACCCTTGAAAGTGAACCCATTCCGAGGTAAGCAAAACCAGTGGATGGCGCTCTGCCCGCTGACTTTACTTACCCCAAAAGTTTTTCGCTTTCAAGCGGGGGCAAAGGCAATGGTGCCTTGGGCCCCCCCTTGAAAGTGAACCCATTCCCAGGTAAGCAAAGCCAGCGGACAGTGCTCCGCCAGCTGACTTTACTTACCCCAAAAGTTTTTCGCTTTCAAGCGGGGGCAAAGGCAATGGTGCCTTGCCCCCCCTTGAAAGTGAGCCCATTCCCAGGTAAGCAAAGCCAGCAGACAGCGCTATGCCCGCTGACTTTACTTACCCCAAAAATAAACCAGTAATTAAAAAAAATCACAAACAAAAAAATCCAAAAATAACCCAAATCCACCCCCCACAGAACCCCCCCAAAATAATAATAATAATAATAATAACAACAACAACAATAATAACACTACAAACCCCCAAAAGAAATTTAACCAGAGAAATCATCCAAACGACCTTCCTCCTCGACGTCCGGAACTGAAATGAGGAAAGAAAGAGACTACTTAGCAGAAGAAGCAACACCCAGAGGCCAGTAGAGAAAAACAGTCAACGTAAAAGAAAACCTCAACAGCACCACCCAGAGGCCACAGGAGAAAAAACAGTCAAAAATATTCACCAAAAAAATCTAAAATTTCTAAAACATTTCTTAAATTCTGTGTACAGTTTTCACTCAAAAAACCCCATCTAAACACAGTTTAAAAACATTGAATTAAAAAAACACATACTTACACATTTTTAAAATTATTATCCAAGGTACAACTATTAAAAAAAATCACATAGTAAAACATTATTTGGTTAAAAAAAATAATTGTAAAAAATTATATCATCCTTTCCTCCTTTTTTTAATCCAAAAAAAAGCCACCAAAAAAAGCTGATCACAGTTTATAACAGCCTGTGCATATAAATAAACATTTTAAAAATCACAAAACCTTTCAACACCATTTAAAACAGCCCGGCACCATTTGTTCAAGAAAAAAACAACCCTTTACTATCCAACATAATTTAATGTCTTTTTATATAACAATACACATTTTAAAAAAAACCTTCCAAAACAATTTAAAACAGCCCGGCACCACCAGGCAATCTCTGCTAGTCTTCTATAAAAAATGTTATATATGCAATATAAGAGATCTACTGCGATATAGGGGATGGACTGTCAGACATTTGTGTACAAATCCCTGCCCAGTCATGGGAACCCTTTGGGGAGTGGTAACGAAAGGCATTTCATAAAGGGTCACCCTTGCTCAAAAAGCCAGTTATATCCAACTCTAGGGCTCGGTGCTCATCTTCATTTACAGCCAAAGAGCCAGCACTGTCTGCATTTTCAGACATTTCCATGGGCATGTGGCAGGGATGACTGGACACCAAAGTGCACGGAACACTGTTTACCTTCTCACCAAAGTGGTACCTATTTATCTACTTGCAATTTCTTCTTTCGAACTGCTAGGTTGGCAGGAGCTGGGACACAGATGGGAGCTTATTCCATCATGCAGTACTCAGGTCTTGAACTGCCGACTTGCTGACCTTCCAGCTAACAAGGCAGCTTCTTAATCACTGAGCTACTGCAGTCCCAGATGCTCATTCCATCATGCAGCACTCGGGTCTTGAATGGCTGTATCTTTCAACATGCACACAGCATATTTTTGTTCACCACCAGCCCCCACTTGAGCCTGTTGGTCTTACATTTAGGCACTGCAATTCTCAGCCTATTCAGGGCCCTGCATGTGACATAGGGGAGGTTGAGTTAAAACCCGCACCTTCAATGGACAAACTTTACTCATCTCCATAGCAACCTCCTCACTCCAAAATGCCCAGGAAAGGTAAAGTTCTGCTTTGTACAAATTAAAAAACGAGGCTTACAGTTTATCTGCTCCTTCAAAACAGTTGGTCTTCTTTGTATCCGTTTGGAAATCTGAACATTTAATGTTAATCCAGAGTAAGCCTAGTCAGTGTAACTCCAGAAATACATTTTATCCCATTTGGAGTGGTGTCACTCTCGGATGCCCTCCGCGGGGTTTCCCTGCATTTGCATCCAATCTCATTTTCATTAGCGTCAGTCCTGTCTGATCTCTATGGAGTGCTTAAGACTTAGATTCCAATCTTGTTTACCTCCCCCCCCCTCTGCTTTTATTAAACCTAGACTGGCAATAAGGAGCATTTTTGCAGGATCTCTATCTCATCTCATCGATGCTGGCAACATGTCAGAATATCTTTTGCCTAACTAATCTGAAGGATTGAAAGGAACTGACCAACTATGTTCAGGATAAGAGTTGCACCTATTGTAGATGCTCATGGCTTAAGAAGGGGGGATCCAGTCATCCTAGGGATCAATTCTAGGCCTCCCCAGATCTGCCAAGGACAACACCCTGCCCCATACCCCTTTTAGCAGAAAGGACAAGTCAGGTGGGAGTATCTCGGTCTGGTTTTCAGGTGCCTCCCACTACAGTAATCATGACTTCAATGACACTGAAGAGGGGAAATGTAACTTACAATGTAAAGGATCTTTCTTCTCCTCCTCCTCCTCCTCTTCTTCTCCTTCTCCTCCTCCTCTTCTTCTTCTGCTGCTGCTGTATCTGAATCCAAATTTTGGCATCATGGTGATCAGCCATGAAGACTGTTCTGAGAATATAATGCAGTGGCCTTTCATCTGCCTTCTTCATCACAGCATGACACCCATACCACTGATCCAGTTCCATGAGTCACTTTCTGGTCCTGAGCCCTTTTGGTATGCAAAATCCTCCTTAGCCCCAGGCCAGTATGGATGAAGCTGCTGCCCTCTATTAAGATAGATTCAAGTGGGATTTAATCCATTTGGGGACCATTACCCTTCCCTGTTGACTGTTAGTCCTCAGGGTGTTCAAGTTGGTTAACTGCTGCCTGATGCTTGGCGTTGAGTTGCTGTCAGTATGGTCTGCTCCATTAACATAGCAGGATAACCTGGCAAGACTGGTAAAGATCCATCTGGCGAAGACAAAACAGCAATATGCAGCGGTGACTCAGGTTCTCCCACCTGAGACAGAAGAAGAGCCATCACTCCCAACAGGTGGGGTGGAGGCCCCCACTTTTCCTCCTGGCCTAGTGCTGTCAAGGCATGCTGTGAAACATGTAAAGGGCTTTGGACAAGGCATTGAGCAACCTACTGAAACCAATACAGGGTGCTACCAACAACCTCCTCAGAGCAGTGATGGATAATGTGCCTGTTTTACTTTCTGCAACTTTTTTTTAAAAAAAACTATTTGCATGTTTGTTCTGTCCTGTTTCTGCATTACTTTACAAATATTTGAGAGAATAGTTTCTGTAAAAATTCAACCACTATTTTATATACTGCACATTGTCTATTCATTTTTTGCATTATATTATGTTTAATTTTATAGTGTTATTTGTAAAATGTAATTTCATTTTTCATTTTTAAATTTCATTTCACTTTGCTTGTGGTGTGAGGAAGTTATTTCAGGAGCAGATGCCCCAAGTCTACTATTTGGACATTATGAAAAGGCCAAAATGAATGTACAACAAGGTAGCCACCATTAGAGGCAGCCTCAAATGCTCTTTAGTAAAACAATGTTTGCACCTGGGGGGAAAACGCTAGGCCAGGAGTTCTCAAACTTTTTAAGTCAGGGGGCTGGGTCATGCCCCCTCAGACAGCTTCGGGGGCCGGATGGCCATTTTGCCCTTTCTTCCACCACATGGCACTTCCTGGTGTGGTGGAGGCAATAGGGAGCCACATGAAATGGCATAGTGGGCTGCATTTGGCCCAAGGGCCGCAGGTTGAGAATCCCTGCACACGGCTATGAACAAACTCAGTTCCTCTTCTAATGTGGTTTAAGCCATCACTTGTCAAAAAAGTCCTTCTGCACTCTTCATAGGACAAACAGGACAATCTCTGTGCAAAAGAGTTAATGGACATAAATCAGACATCAAGAATGGCAATACACAGAAACCTATTTCAAACCACTTTAATTTTCCAGGACACTTGAAAGTTGCCATTCTGGAACAGAGGAATTACAAGACTAGAATCTCAAGAGAGACACCAGAGATTAAGTGCATGCATATGCTGAACACCCATCTCAGGGGGTTGAATATTAGTCAACGGTTTCTGGGACATTATCAGATTTGATGCATCACAACTAACAGGTTGTCACATGCACCAATTTTGCCTGGGTCACTCAAGCCATCATCAATATACACTAACTCATTGGGAAATGTGTAATGCCACAATGTTTGTTTTGCATCCATCCTTTGGATGTGGTGCATCAGCTTGCAATAGAAGTTCGTTTTGCCACCATTTACAACTCAAGAAGGTCAGGCTTCACAGGAAGTTTGAATCACAACTGGGGATTTTCCATTATTGCCAGTTATAAAAATCTACTATGTTACTTTTCTGTTAGGCTGGCCAACCATTGCCTGCCACCCCAAGTGAAGAGACAGGCACATGTCATGGGTTCAAACAAGGACCACTTTATTAAGCCAAAATAAGTTGCAAAATATTGCACTGGGAACTAAGTAGTGCAGGTGCATGATAATAACTCAGTTCAATACCAGAGAATTTGGATCCCAAATAATAGGGACAGCAGAAAAACTCTGCAGGCAGGGCAGCACTGTGCCCAACAGTTAGACCTAGCTATGCTATCAGGAAGCTGGCAAAGCTTCCTGATCAGCTGACCCAGGTCTGTGGCTATCTGACAGCTGTGAGACACCCCAAGTGATAGTGCTGTCCGAGGTCCCAAAAATTTCCATCTAGCCCCAAAGCGACTGAATATCACACTGCTACTGAGGAAGGGAAGGATTTGTTTGCAGGCGCACCCCCCAATAACGGACTCAGACACCATTGAAAGTGGATAACGGCATTGGGCCACATTTATTGATTCATGCCCTAGTCCGAATTATAAATTTGTATTGGTAAAACGACCAATCATAATTCTTAAGGCAAGCAGGCCGAAGTAACACTGGTAAGGTACCACCCAAAATTGCCAACGGCAATTGGTTACAATGTATCAATTTGTATCAATTTGTTTGTTGACAACAAACAAATTGTTGACCGTAGTCAATATCTAACTGATGACCCCACCCTCTGACTCGTATCCGTGAAATCACGGGGTGATGCATGCTGGCTAGCTATCGCCATCACCCCATCGCCTGGTTCGTCGTTGACCGGACAACGTTTAACTAATTTATTCCTATCTAGTGTTGTCCAGTCAATTGCGAACCTGCCGGATACCTGTGGGTCATAACTGTTTACCTTACCAGTGCTACCCGCCCATGTGACCAAAGTCAACAGTAGTCGTAACAGAACCCCTATATCAAACCATAGCAACAGTGTGGGATGGGCAAAAAAGCCAGGACCCGGAAGCCAATGTGGGTCCCAGCCAAAAATTCCCACCCGGCCCCGAAGCGACCAGAGTATCGCACTGTTAACTAGGGAGGGGGTGGAGGGGAAAAAACTTCTCCGCTCCGTCGCTTAGCTAAAATGGCAGCTCGGCTGCCTCGTGGCCACCCCTTTTATGAGGGAGCTGGCCACGCCCTAAACTACCCGGATCATTCGTCCTGTGGGGGGGGCCGCAAAGAGCGCGGCGGCCATTTTGGCGCCGCGCTTGCATTGCAGGCGCACCCCCCAATAACGGACTCAGACACCATTGAAAGTGGATAACGGCATTGGGCCACATTTATTGATTCATGCCCTAGTCCGAATTATAAATTTGTATTGGTAAAACGACCAATCATAATTCTTAAGGCAAGCAGGCCGAAGTAACACTGGTAAGGTACCACCCAAAATTGCCAACGGCAATTGGTTACAATGTATCAATTTGTATCAATTTGTTTGTTGACAACAAACAAATTGTTGACCGTAGTCAATATCTAACTGATGACCCCACCCTCTGACTCGTATCCGTGAAATCACGGGGTGATGCATGCTGGCTAGCTATCGCCATCACCCCATCGCCTGGTTCGTCGTTGACCGGACAACGTTTAACTAATTTATTCCTATCTAGTGTTGTCCAGTCAATTGCGAACCTGCCGGATACCTGTGGGTCATAACTGTTTACCTTACCAGTGCTACCCGCCCATGTGACCAAAGTCAACAGTAGTCGTAACAGAACCCCTATATCAAACCATAGCAACAGTGTGGGATGGGCAAAAAAGCCAGGACCCGGAAGCCAATGTGGGTCCCAGCCAAAAATTCCCACCCGGCCCCGAAGCGACCAGAGTATCGCACTGTTAACTAGGGAGGGGGTGGAGGGGAAAAAACTTCTCCGCTCCGTCGCTTAGCTAAAATGGCAGCTCGGCTGCCTCGTGGCCACCCCTTTTATGAGGGAGCTGGCCACGCCCCCTAACTACCTGGATCATTCGTCCTGTGGGGGGGGGCCGCAAAGAGCGCGGCGGCCATTTTGGCGCCGCGCTTGCATTGCAGGCGCACCCCCCAATAACGGACTCAGACACCATTGAAAGTGGATAACGGCATTCGGCCACATTTATTGATTCATGCCCTAGTCCGAATTATAAATTTGTATTGGTAAAACGACCAATCATAATTCTTAAGGCAAGCAGGCCGAAGTAACACTGGTAAGGTACCACCCAAAATTGCCAACGGCAATTGGTTACAATGTATCAATTTGTATCAATTTGTTTGTTGACAACAAACAAATTGTTGACCGTAGTCAATATCTAACTGATGACCCCACCCTCTGACTCGTATCCGTGAAATCACGGGGTGATGCATGCTGGCTAGCTATCGCCATCACCCCATCGCCTGGTTCGTCGTTGACCGGACAACGTTTAACTAATTTATTCCTATCTAGTGTTGTCCAGTCAATTGCGAACCTGCCGGATACCTGTGGGTCATAACTGTTTACCTTACCAGTGCTACCCGCCACACGGAGGGGCTTCAAAGAAGGCCTGACACCCCCCCCCCCAGACCGTCAGCTCGGTCAACAGGCCTGCTCGCCAATCACCCAACAGGAGATCCATTCCTCCTCGCGACAGATGGACCCCATCCCCTGCATACAAATCATAATTTTCTAGTCCAATAGCGGGGTGACGACTGACCCGTCCCCAAGCCTTGTCGGCAAGGAACCGCGCCACCGCCTTATTGACCGCGCGCCTAGCGCGGTCAATGGCCATGAGGTCAACTCCTCCTCTGTAAGAATGGCGCGGGACAATGTCCGACCAAACCAGGGTTGCGGGAGGCCAGACGTAGTGCAAGTAGGTGAGGTCCTCGCAAATCGCATGCTTGAGCGACAAGCCGGTGACCTGACCCAAATCGTTGCCCCCCAGGTGCATGATGAGAATGTCAGGCAGGGCAGCACTTCTGCCTGAAAACAGAAAAGGCAGCAGCTCCCGCCACAACATCCCAGGCTTACCATACCATGTGAGACTGGCGTGTTCACTCAGTCCCAGTCGGGGTCCCCACTCTGTCGCCGCAGCGTAACGCACTGCCCTTTGCACGTAGCTGTGGCCCACCAGCCATACTGTCACCGGTGTAATACGACACCCAGGGTCTGTAAGAAAAATTGAGGGAAAAGATGTAAGGTGACTGGGTTGGTACTCACGGCGGGAGCGGGCGCACATAAAACTGAAAACATTGTGAACCCCACCTTCCCATGCTGCGTATGTCAGCCCCGGAGTACCCAAAAGCAGCTGCTGTAGAGGCTGCCCCAATACGGAATGAATGTGTGCCATAACGGGCACCTGGTAGGCCCACCCTGGCGAGGGCTCTGCCTGTCACCTTCCAAAACTGAAATTTAGTGAGGGGAGACCCATCCTGGTTACAGAAAAACGGGCCATGGTGCGTGCCACGCAGTGCAAGAAACTCCTGTAGGGCACCAACCGGACAGATGTCTGCCAAAGAACACCGTAGCAGTCTTACACCACTGCCTACGCCCTGCTGATCAGTCTTAGAGGAGCGTATCCTCAACTGGGCCCAGTCTTTGGCAACATAGACATCTTCGAGTTCCAGTGCCCTACAACTTGCATCCGCCTTAGACAGCATCACAAGTTCACTGATGCGGAGCGCTCCAAAAAATGCCACCGTTGTGGCTGCATGAAAAAGGGCTGCCTCATAATGATCAAAACAGAGGCCTGGCCAGCCCCGGGCCAACTGGGTAAGAACCCCTGGGGAAATAGGGTGCCGGTCATCCGGGCAACGCCCGCGCTCGCGCACCCACCCCTCCAATACATGTCTCACACGGAAGTCAGAGGTGCTGTCCACATGACCCCCCACCTTTGCCATAAAAGCCAACGCTGACAGCTTAGATGCTATGGTGCGAGGTGCGAGGCCCTGGGAATGCAGGTGAACCATGAACCGCAGAACATGATCCACCGGGATAGGCCAGGTCTCTGGCAGATGAAATTGGGCAGCAAATGCCCTATAAGAATTAAAAGCTTGTTGATACGCCTTACGCGTGCGGGGCGCCAGTGACAGGCCGATCGCCCGGTTCACCTCCCCCTGCCAATGGTCCATATCTCGTCCGGGAGTGGCGAGGGAAATTCCTCCGCATCCGGGGCCAAGGCACGGAACCGGGAGATCTGCAGGCGGGACAAAGCGTCGGCAATATCATTATTAACCCCTGGGACGTGCCTAGCCCTGAACAAAACGTTGAGGCGCAGGCAGCACAGCACAAACTGGCGCACCAGGTCCATAACCCTGGGTGATTTGGAAGTCTGTGCATTGACAATGTGGACAACCGCAGCGTTGTCACACCAGAAATGCACGACCGAGTTGGCCCATTCCTCGCCCCACAGCATCAAAGCCCCCAGGATAGGAAAAAATTCAAGGTACGTGAGATCACGCAGGCGACCAGTGCCTGCCCATGCCGGTGGCCACCCACCATAGGCCCACTTCCCATTGAAGTACATCCCATAACCCAGGGATCCTGAGGCATCAGACTGGACCTGAAAATTTGGGGAAGCCAGGAGGTCAGACCTCCAAAATGAGACCCCATTGAACTCCCTCAGGAACTGGAACCAGACGAACATGTCTGCCCTGATACCCCGGGTAATCCTGACTCTATGGTGGGGCCTGGATAACCCTGCCATGGCGTCGCATAAGCGCCGAGCAAAAGCCCTGCCCGGTGCGACCACCCTGCAGGCAAAATTGAGGTGACCATGTAACACTTGGAGTTCCCTCAGCGATGCCTTGCGCTTGGCCAGCAAATCCGAGATGAAGGCCACTAACCGGGACACCTTATCCCCCGGTAACCTAGAAGCCTGTTCTACTGTGTCGATCTCCACCCCCAGGAATACTAGCTTGTTAGATGGGCCCTCGGTCTTTTCAGGCGCTAAAGGGACACCGAGTTCCTCCATTAGCGTCTGAAATGTGTGGAGGAGACGTGTGCACGTGTCCCAGCCCCGTTCACCCCCGAATAAAAAGTCATCCAGGTAATGGGCTACAGACCGGGACCCTGACCTGCGGACAAAAGCCCACTCCAGGAAGGTACTGAAACGCTCAAAAGCCGAGCATGATATGGAACAGCCAAAAGGCATGGCCTTATCAAAGTAATATTCACCCCGGAATTTGAAATCCAGCAATTCAAAGTCGCCCGGGTGCACCGGCAAGAGGCGAAAAGCCGACTTAATGTCGCACTTAGCCAGCAGCGCACCCGGGCCACATGAGCGCACCATGCGCAGCGCCTGGTCAAAAGATGTATACCTGACTGAGCAAAGGTCATCAGGGATAGCATCATTGACCGATCGGCCGGCTGGGTAGGACAAGTGATGGATAAGGCGAAACTCGCCTGGAGATTTCTTGGGAACCAAGCCCAGGGGCGATACCTTAAGGTTAGTGAACGGGGGCACAGGGAAAGGGCCAGCGACCCTACCCGCAGTGACCTCCTTATTAATGCTGGCGGCCGCCACTTCTTCCCTCCCCCTAAGGGACAAAAGATTGGGGGCATCCTGAGGGGACCTACTACCCATGAAAGGAATACGGAACCCCTGTCTAAAGCCCCGAAGTAGATAATCTGCATCCTCCCCCTTTGGGTACAATGCGAGCCAACGCCCCAACATGTCCACATTAATTGGGGAGGGAGCCTTTCGGTGAACCAGCTCCATCTGCGGCAGGCTTGCCAGCCCACTGTCCGCCCCTCCCTCTGCCCCGCGTCCCTCCAGGCCTGGGACAGGCAGAGGCTGCGTGGGGGCCCGCACAGGTGGGACACTCATGCCTGTACTTGCAATTTTTCCTATTGCAGGAACCATTGGACGAGAAAGTCCAGCACAGCAGGCGGGCTGGAACCCCCTGCCCCGCCACCTGGCGGGGAACCTGAGCTGGAGCCACTCGCTGGACCGCATGTCCACAATGGTATCTCTCCCCTGGCGCTGGGCGCGTGGGCGTCATGTACAGAAGCCAAAGCCTCTGGCACGGCTCGTCCCACCTCATCTCGGGGTGCAGGGGAATCCGCATGCGAAATTCCTCGTCATAAGCCAACCACGAGGGGCCCGGAAAGTCGACCATCGCCCTATAGATGTTGTCCAAATATTGGACCATCGGAATAGCCAAATCCGGCCGCGCTCTCAAGTACACTGCCATGTAGATTAAATAAGCCGGCAGCCAGTTAGCCCAGGTACGTGGTGGCTTGCGACGACGTGCCTGCTCCTTATCCTTCTCGTCCTGCCCCTCCCTCTCCTCCTTGGTGGGCTCTCTGTTTAAGAGTGAGAAGATATCTACATACTCCCCCCGCCATATCTTTTCTCTGGTGGCTTGCGCTAGGTGATCACCCAGTGGCAAAGAATATCCCGCCATTGGCAAGGCCGAAACCGGGACCGCAGCCAACGCGGGCATCTGAAAAGGGGCCTGTGCTGGCCCCGCCACCCCCAATACATTCCCGGCAGGGTAGGGAACACAGCAACCCCAGTGGTCAGGGTAGCAGTTGTCATCGCCGAGTGGGGCGCCGGCGGCTGGGCCACCGCACCACCCGCGCGAGGCCAAGGCCATTGAAAGGCCACCCCCGTAGTGGCAATGTGTGTAGGTGTATTGGCTTGTACCGCATACTCACATGTCACACCCCCGCAGGCCGCCCCCACCGGGGGTTCCGGCCCACCGGGGGCGTCGGAGCTCACGACCGCCGTAGAGCTCATCATCGGGGCCTGACCCACACCTGCTTGCTGGCCGGGGAGCTGCGAGGCAGTGGCTGAAGTTGCGCCACGCGCCTGCAGCAGCTCGACCCATCCCGTCGCCTGCTGCTGCCCGACCGACGGCGCCTCAAAACTAACCCTACAAGTAGCCCCAGCATGGCTGGCCCGAGCCAAGGAGGCCTCGAGGGCCGCCACACGGGCCAGTAAGGCCTCCACGCTAACCTGGGGCCAAGGGCCGGCCGGCCCGCCTGTTAGAGGCGCGGGTACAGGGCCCTGTACCCCAGGACCCGAGTAGGGCCATTGTCCCGCACTGAAGCCCGGAAGGGTCGGTGCCGGCACCTGCCAAGGCAGGGGGCCACACCACCCCCCAAGGCTAGAAGGCCCCGGGGGGAGCTGCGCCACCACTGGTGCAGGCCCAGCAGAATGAGCAGATCCAGGAGTGGTGTCCACCGCATGCGGGGCGCGGGCCGCAGCCCTCACCGAGCCCATGCTTAGGTCTCCCGCTTCTGGCCAAGGGGTGATCGACCCCATCCCGCCGGTCCCGGCGGGTGCCGGCAAAGGCGGCTGCTGGGGAGGCGCCACCGTGGTCCTCCGACCCGGATTGCACCTCCTACTCGTGCGAGCCGCACTCGAAAGCGCCTTCTTCTTCGAAGGCATCTCACTCAAGGCAAAAGGAAGCCGAAAGAGAAGATTCGCCGCCAAAAAGGCTTCCAAACTAGGTAAGGAGCGATGGAGACACAGGGAAAAAACTTCTCCGCTCCGTCGCTTAGCTAAAATGGCAGCTCGGCTGCCTCGTGGCCACCCCTTTTATGAGGGAGCTGGCCACGCCCTAAACTACCCGGATCATTCGTCCTGTGGGGGGGCCCGCAAAGAGCGCGGCGGCCATTTTGGCGCCGCGCTTGCATTCTCCAATGCAGAGCAGTTAAAGAGGGCAAGGCAGGAAGTCATACCTATCAACCTTCCCAGATTGGCCGGGATTTTCCATTTTTCGGCACCAATTTTCGCCATTTCCCGCCCAGAGCTGCTGAAACCCCAGAATTTGGCAGCGGGGGGAAATGCGATACTACGCATCCCTTCTGCACAGCTCACTTCTATGCATGTGTAGAACCCTTCTATGCTTGCGTAGAACCCTTCTACGCATGTGTAGAAGGCTTCTGTGGAGAAGGGGATCGTAGAAGCCTTCTACGCATGCGTAAAAGCCTTCTATGCATGCATAGAAGTGAACTGCGCAGAACGGTTCTGCACAAGTCACTTTTACGCATGCATAGAAGGCTTTTACACATGCGTAAAAAGCGACATGAGCAAAACTGTTCTGCGCAGGTCCCGGATTTTTCGGAGCCACGGTTGACAGGTATGCAGGAAGTAGCCACCACCTATAAAGGCTTCTTGGCTCCTCTCTATCACACCAGGCAGGCAGAGCCTGCAAGAGCACGAGACCCATCTTTTCCCAGGAGAAGAAGGCAAAGCCAGCACAAGGGGGTATATTATCCCCAGTTCTGGTCCATTATTGTGCCTCTGTACCTGATGTGTGCAAAATGATGCCATGAGGTCTCACTTTTCTGTCTGATGAATTGGACTTGATTCACAAAAGATCACATTTAAATACAGGAGTTAGTCTTTAAGATGCCACAATGTTTTTTGTCTTTTTTTGGTTGTTTTGTCTTGTTTACTCTCTGATATGCTTGAAACACAGATGAACATGGCTACCACATCAACAGCACATGAAGGGGTGGAAACCTATATAGCAATTGTGGCTTAAATGGTGAAACAACTAGGCATTGCTTCAAAGAATGGCCAGCAACTTGAATGAGCTCTTTAAAGTAATCACAAAATGGGGGAAAATAATAATTGTCCAGTCCTTTTTCAGGGCCAGCTTGGCACAAAAAGGAGAAAGGTTACAAAGCGCAGAAGGGGCAATGATAAGAGGCCAGGTGGGTATTGTTGGGTCTTGAGTGAAGTTTTGGCTCAAGCTGAGCCTCTACAGAAGGAATGGACTCCACTCAAAACCAGCATGAAGCCAGCCTGTTCGTGTTCACCATCAAAAGGCAATAAAGCAACATTTGAAGCACAGTTTGGAAACAACATGTCTCAAAGAAGTCGTCATGTATAATTAATTTAGTCTCCCCATAATCAAAGCATGCCTCAGTTACATGACTTGGGATGGAGACAACCTTAATATGTGGTCAGAATGAGGCATGGGTTCTTCTGGGGACAGCATTCTTGTGGCGGAACCGTAGCTGAATTTTATTCATTGCTCTTGAGTCTATGACAATGGACCTCTACTAGTGATCTGTGTGCCCTTGCCCTGAGCCCATCAACTGTCCTCCTGATGACAGACACAGTGCAAGACAGTATCCCATTCTAACAGTCGAAGCAAGAGTCAATGATCAGCCAACCCAGCTTGTGTGCATGAACTGGACAAAGATGTTCTCACAACCTGTGCCTTTTGCAGAAAAATATTTTGTACCATCCTTTTGCAAAGAAATTTGCAATCTCTGTTGTTATCCCATATGGCAGTGATGGCAAACCTGGGCACTCCAGGTGTTCTTCGACATCAATTACTAGAAGCCCAAGTGAGCACTCCTGCTGAGCAGGGCTTCTGGGAATTGAAGTTCAAGAACAACTGGCATGCAAAGGTTTGCCATAACTGCAGATGGACCCCTGGAATTGTGAGCTGCTCATGCCCATCTAAGCTGCCCCATACATTATTTTGGGTCAAGAAGAAGAGTAAAGTTTTTACTGTCCCAGGAACGTCTACCCAACACCCTGTCCCAGTTGATCAACAAAGTTCTCCTGAAGGCTATTGTGTTCTTGCATTCTTTTGTGCCATTATGTTGCCTCAGACTTATGGTGACCCTATGAATGAAGGATCTCCAAATGTCCTCTCTTGTTTTATTCAAGAGTGTCTCATAATAAGGCTTTTCAAGGTATGAAAGGTTCAGCACAGTACCTTCTTCAGAGCAGTACTGACAATGACAGTCTTTCTCAGCTTCTCAAATACCCTTATGATACAGGTGAGTTCCTGTATCCTGGTATATTCTTTGATCCTGACCTATTATTTGCTCCTCATCAGGGTTTCTTACTGTTCTAAGAAGCTGCCTTATGCTTAATCATACCACTGATCCATCTGACCTAGTATTCAATTCAAGGTTTCAGGCCAAATTGTTCCTTACTCCACATGGAAAGCTTTTGTATTGAAATTCCCAGATCAGGATGAGACGTGCTAATGGCATTATAGAAATCAAGTTTATTCTCGATCCTTTTATCCAGTTTGAACATTGGGGTCAACATCCATTTCAGAGCCATTTACTGACATGATTTATTTAATGTGGGGCTGTGGTGGCTCAGTGGTTAAGAAGCTCGCCTTGTTAGCTAGAAGGCTGGCACGTTGGCAGTTTGAGACCTGATGGATTGAATGGGCACGTTGGCAGTTTGGGACCTGATGGATTGAGTGCCTGTCTCTGTCCCAGCTCTTGGGTACATAAAGCCTCATTTGGGCATTCCCTGAGGCGAGTTTCTTCAACAAAAATCCTTTCAACCCAGAATAATTTCTGACATGAAATTATTATTATTCTCTAGAAGCCATTGACTGTAATATTAGGGGGGGGGGGACCCTCCCGTCCATGTTTTAATCTGAACATGATGAAACCTCTTCAGGTTGCCAAGATTTATCCACAGAAGGAGTTAACAACCATGGCTACATCTATTCCTTCTTTTCCTATGCATAGGCCTCTGAGTGAGAAAGAACATAATACTGCATAGTAGGTTGTATTTTGGTACCCATGATGTATGACTTAGAAACCATTTTCAACACTTGTCAGAGCTTCTGACACTACAAAGTACTGTTATTGCCTTAGTGAGATGTGCCACCAATCTCCTACTAACTCGCCAAAACCAGGTTAGATGTGCTCCAGCGTGGGTTGTATACTTTGGGTGACAGCTGATATAAGGGAGACAAATCCTTTGGTCGAATGCCAGGAGAAACTTTTAATGGTCTTGCACGATCTGGGGGTGTTGAAGGCAGAAAGTGGCTGACATCCCCAGAGCTGCAGGAAATAATTTTAACACCCATGGAAGGAAAAAAATAGCTGATTGTTAAGTACTGCCAAAATGTCATATGCTGCACTACTGTTTTACTGATATGGTTTTACAGGCTAGCTGGTCTCCAGCACTATGTCTCTCTGGTTTGCTTTACTAACAAAGCAGGAGATCTGAATGAAACCCTTAGAACCAGAGGTGATAAAATGGCCCATTCCACTACAGTCTGTAGGTAAAGAATCACATTTTAATACTGTTCTACCCTAAATTGTCTCTGTCCCAGCTCCTGCCAACCTAGCAGTTAAAAAGCAAGAAATTGCAAGTAGATCGATAGGTACCACTTTGGTGGGAAGGTAAACAGCATTCCGTGCACTTTGGTGTCTAGGCATATGACCACGGAAACGTCTGCAGATGCAGATAGTGCTGGCTCTTTGGCTATAAACAGAAATGAGCACTAAACCCTAGAGTCAGATACAACTGGCTTTCGAGAAAGGGTGACCTTTACCTTTACTTACCCTAAACTGCGATGAAGATAGCTATCTCAGTCAGTGAAAGCACCAGTAAATTAAAATAAATTCCACATGTGATGAGTAATTCTTTTAGGACCAACAAATATCTGCTAAAGTGTGTAGCTCATGGTGTTTTCTGTCAAGTTAGAATCTACTGAACATTAGAACAGGGATCAGGAAAGTCCTGAAATTTGGTAAGGTAATATGGAGACTGCCAGTCTGGCCATGTTATCCTGCTATGGTAATAGAATAGACCAAACTGTCAGCAACTCAATGCTGAGTATCAGGTTAACTATCCTGACAACCCTGGGGACTAAAGACTTGGATGCCAAAGTCCACAAAGGAGGGTGATGGTCCCCAAGGGGATTAAATCCCACTTGAATCCATCTTGATGGAGGGCAGCAGCTTCATCAATACTGGCCTGGGGGCAATGAGGACCTTGCGTGCCAAAATGACACTGCATTATATTCTCAGAATAGTCTTCGTGGCTGATCGTTAAGATGATTGCCAATATTCTGATTTGGATATGGCAGAATATTAATAATATGGAGGCCATTTATATTGTTGTTGTAAACTCATCTCCAAAGACAGAGATTTCAGATTGAATGAAGAACATAGAGCGACGAGACTAGGAAGAAGAAAACAGCTTCAAAGCTTGCATATTATGGAGACATTTTCAGTGGCCCCAACACTAGGAGCAGGTTTTTCAACCACTTACACAAACTGAGGAGGTCATTGTGTTAGATAATGCTAAAACAAAACCTTTAGCAGATCCTAAGACTGTTCCAGGATTTGCAGAACAGATTTAGAGGAATACAGCTCAGACCATTTCACAGAAGAACACTTAAGATGATATTCTATTTTCTATTTTTTTCTCTCTCAGCAGGCCCACACATCTGATGGGAGAATGAAAGCGCGGTGCCAAAATGGCCGCCGCGCTCTTTGCGCCCCCCCACACCCGGACTCAGAATCCGGGCAGTTAGGGGGCGTGGCCACCCCTCTATAAAAGGGGTGGCCACGAGGCAGCCGAGCTGCCATTTTGTGAAAGCGACGGAGAGGAGAAGTTTTCTCCGTCGCTCTTCGTCTTTTCTAGGGAAGCCTTTTTGGCTGTAGAACCTTAGCGGATCTTTGCTTCTTATCTTCGGCTTCCCAGCCATCGGGTTTCTGATCCCTGGAAAGGGATCGTGCTTGCTCGATGCCTCCTAAGAAGAAGGCTATGGCGACTAAGGCTCGCCCGAATAGGAGGCAACAGTCGGGTCGAAGGACCGCGGCTCCGCCTCCCCAACCTGGACTCCTTCCCGGAGGCACCCACCGGGACCGGTGGGATGGGGCTGCTTAGGCCATGGCCCACGGCTCTCCAGCCTCAGACTGGCCCTGCAGGGGCTTCGGCCCCCGGCCCGCAATTGCCGGCCATGGTCTTTGAGCATGGGGGAGGGCCTGGTGCGATTGGGGCTTAGGCCCCCGGCCCGCACTTACCGGCCATGGGCTTTGAGCATAGGGGAGGGCCTGGTGCGGTTGCACAGCAGGGCTTACCCCCGGCCCCTCATGGGCCGGAGTTTTGGGCATGGCCCTATTTGGGGCCTGGCTCTCAAGTCAGGGGCTCTGGACCATTGCCCAGTGGGCCGTCCGGCCCACCTGGCCCCCTTTAGGCAGGGGGATCTGTGACGGTGGATGCATTACTGGCCCGCGTAGCGGCGCTAGAGGCAGCCCTGGGGATCTCCAATAACCCCATTGGGGGGGGCCTTCGTTGCCATCTGGGGCCCCCTTTTTTGCCAGCACCTTTGCCCACCGTTACCGGTGGGATGGGGCAGATTGCGATATGGCACTCGGCTCTCAGCCTCAGGCCGGCCCTTCAGGGGATTCGGCCCTTGGCCCGCAGTTGCCGGCCATGGGCCGGAACGATTGGGGGGGAGGGCCTGGTGCTGGCACGCAGCACGTTTTACCCCCTCAGGGGCCGGAGTTTTGGGCATGGCCCTATTCTGGCCCAGGATCTTAAATTGGGGCCCCTGGCCCAATCCCTAGCCGGCAGTCCGGCCCACCTGGCCCACCTTATACTAGGGGTTTCCGTGACAGGGAATGCCTGGTTAGCATGTTTGGCTGTGCTGGAGGCATCCTGGGCTATCCAGTGGGGGGGGGGGTCTTCCCTATCTACCGGGGGCCTTCGTGTCTGCCGGCTACTTCGACTGCTGCCACTCTGCAACAGGCGGCCGTCCGGGTCGACCTGCTTGAGACACTCCGGCCTGTGCCTGCCGCCGTCTCGCAGCTCCCTCTTCGTCCAGAAATGCAACCGGAGTGTGGTCGGATGTGGCCCCAGAGCTCGATTTCGGTCGCGAGCTCCGACGCCCGCCGTGGGCTGGAACCCCCAGTGGGGGCGGCTCATGGGGGTGCAACTAGTGAGTATTAGGTTCAAGTTGAATGCACCCACATCACAGTTCACTTCCAGCGGTGGGGTTCAGTGGTCAGGGCTTTGCCAATTTGAGACTAGTGGGCATCACTTGCCAGCCTATCCCAGTGCCCCTTGGTTGCATTCTGGCACAACGTTGGGGGGAGTACGTGGATATATTCTCCCTATGAATCGAGATCCCAATAAGGATAGGCGGTGCGGACATGAGGACAGAGACATGTGCAGTCCCGCCATTGTAAGCCACCACGCACTGGGGTGTCCGCCCCCGGGACAGTGCTGAGCATTGCAGGGGCTGTCCGGGTCCTGCTGCGCAGGCCCCTTTTATGCAGACTGTCCCGTGAAGGGCTTTGCCGGTGGCCGGCTATTACTTGCCCCTGGGTGTTATTGGCCGCAGGCCATGAGGGGTAAGGGCTGGAGGGGGACATGTGGATATTCTCCCTATTGATCTGCGAGCCCACTAGGAGGAGAGAGAGGGACAGGGCGACTGAGACAATGAGATGTCCCATCGCAGTGAGCCACCGCGCACCTTGGGCCAACTGGTTGGCGGCATACCTTGTACGTATGGTGGTATGCCACAGGGCTTGACCTGCTTGGGCCATCCGGGTGTTTCCATCCATCGCTAATATTTGCAGGGCGATGGTTGATTAGCTGGGCCCATGGCAGTTGGCTTACGGTGAGGCATGGGGATGAGGGTGGCTCTATACCCTGAGGGGAGGTGGGGTGAGCCCTGTCAGCAAGTGTGCTCGTGTACACCACTCCCACGTGGCTGGTGCATGGTGATAGGTACCATGGTGGTCATGCTGAGCAGCGGGCTGCTCAGACACAGGCTCCACGCTAACTGGTCGGGCGGGGGGTTCCAGCCCGCCTGCTGTGTTCGGCCTGCTCAGCTGATGATGCGTGTACTAAGCACCACGGTCGTTACTGACTTCGTGTTCCCTTTTGCGCTGGCCCTCACGCCGCCTCCGCGTGCCCGCGGGTTGGTGGGTTACGGGGCAGAGGTAGGGGTGCACAGGGGCAATTAGAGCTCCATCTGAAGCAACTAACCTTGTCATAAGCCCCCCCCCCCCGCCCCAATTAGTATAGTCAACCTGGAGGGATGGCACTCAGTTCATCCAAGAAGGGATTGGGCGGGATACCTACCGGTGGGTTTTCTATGGGGGGTTTTGTATCTATTCGGGGGTGTTGAGGGTCCTAGGATGCTACTACTCTGGTTCCCTTACAGGGTAACGAAGAGGGGGCTCCACTGTCCACAGCTAAGGGAGTTGGGGCTAGGAGAGTAGCGGGGGCCCTTCTTGGAACCACCTTTCCTAAGTCGAATGTCTCCCCCATGAAGCTCATACTGAGCTAGAACTAGGGGTCATTTAATTCTCCATTCAGTTTACCCAGTGGGTTCTCCATTCGGGGCTGACATTCCTGATGACCTGGTTCAGTCTGGTGCTCGTAGTTGGTTCGGCTACTATGGGTGGCACACTCACGCAGTTCTGGTGCTGTTTTGGCACAGTGTGATATGCACTCGGCTTTCAGATTATTGCCAGTGCACCCAATGATTTCGACCTATTGGGTTTTTTAGGTTCCAAGGGGAATTTTACTTAGATAAGGCCAACCCCCTTCTGACTATGTTAAGTCATGTTCAGCACTCGACCGATTGGGGACTTAACTCAGTGGCCATTTGTTCGCAGGTCGGGGTCTCGGTCTCTAGCCCATTACCTCGACGACTTTTGGTTCGAGGGTGAACGGGGCTTGGACACGTGCACGCGTCTCCTCATTACCATTCAGACACTCAGGTGGGAACTGGGTGTCCCCTAGGCGCCTGAATACACCGAGGTCCCATCTACTAATCTCACATTTCTGAATCGACTCTGTCGCGTGGGCATCCGGGTTAACCATGCATACGGTGGCTTGGATCTCCGCGGCGAGTTTGGCATTGATTGCCAAACATAAAGTGTGCCCTCGTGAGCTGCAGTTAATTCATGGACACCTTAATTTTTCCGGTCTGGCTCAAATTACTCCTGGGTTTGGCGGGGTCTCTTCCTGGATATCAGACCTGATGGTCTGCCCTAGATTTCAAGTACGGTTGGATACCTCCGGCTCCCAGACTTATGGGGTTTACTCTGAGGGTGGGTGCACGGATCGCCCCGCGATCTTACCTTCCTTGCGTTTTTCCCCATTTTGGAGAGCACTGATGCTATGGTGCAAGGAGTGGGCCTACTCAGTGGTCCAATTTCGATGTGACAATGCGGCAGTGGTGCACATTGTCAACACACAGACATGCAAATCCCCCAGGGTCATGACATTAGTTCATCTATTCTTTTGAGAAGCCTACGCCTAAATGTGCCGTTCTAGGCCAGACATGTTCTAGGTATTTATAATGACATTAATGCTGCTTTCCACCACCTGCAGATCACCCGGTTCCGTGCCGTACTCTGGAAGCAGAGGGTTTCCACTCGCCACTTTTGGCCGATGGCTGGACGTTTGGCGAGGAGAAGGGAACCGGACATATCATTGGCACCTCGCACGCGTAAGGCATATCACTCTGTATTCATGCGTCGTGTTTGGGAGGGGTGGACATGGGAACGTGTCCGCTGCCCTTACACGCGTCACCCCTGTTCCCAGAGTTTCTGACCCACCTTGCACGAGGCTGGCATTACTTAGGTACAGATAGGTGTGAGGTGGCTCTTGACCACGCAGCTACCACGGTAGCCTTTTTGGAGCGCTCCGCATCAGTGAGTGGGTGCCAGAGTTGGTGCCACCGGTGTAAGGCATATGTGGCTCGTAGGGCACTGGAACTCGAAGATGTCTCTGTCACACATGAGTGGGCTCGAGTGGGGATGCGGTCCTCACGGGTTATTCAGCACGGTGCAGGCAGTGGTGTATACTGCTACCAAGTTTTTGAGACATCTGTCCGGTTGGTGCCCTACATGATTTTTCGACAGTGCCTGCTGCACGCCCCAGCCTGTTTTCTGCCACCGGGATGGGTCTACCCTTACCTTAGTACAGTCCCTGAGGGTGACCGGTGCCGTGTTTCGCAGTGTGGGGCCCGTTTTGGCACCATTTACTTAAGATAGGCATTGCGTTGATCACGGCTACGTTTGGGGTACTCGGAGGTGGATATGCGTCTACGCGCAATTCAGATATTACGTCCCCTCACTGTACGAGTACCTAGTTATGTCCTTCACCTTTCTTCTCCTCTTTTACAGATCCTAGGGGTCTCAACACACCGGTGGCAGGGGGCTGGTGGGCCGCAGCTATGTACACTGGGCAGCAGTATATGCTGCAGCGACAGAGAGTGGACCCCGGCTGGGCTGTGTGCATCTGCACGTATGCTATGGTATGGTATGCGCGGCACATGGGGGCGGGAACTGTGGCCATTCCTGCTGTCTGACAGGGATGCTGGACCGCCCAATGTTTTACAGGCAACTCGGCGGCAGCGATCTTATACGGCTCACTGCTGTTATTAAACCGTCGAGGGGCTGTGACCTGGCATTTTGTATCACGTATGGCTTACATACGGTTGCTATGGTCTAACATCGTGCCGAGACACCAATTTAGGGGAGATGCGGATCTCCTTAGTTCGGACAGTTCCGGCAGTCAGTGGACGGGGCTCTGGCTCCGTCCCGTGCTGAGCATGGCTGTGAGACAGCCATTGCAGGCCGGATGATAGGCTTACACAAAAATTTTGCTGGTAGGCAGGAGAAGGGGTCCACCTGTCGGCTAGAGGTATGTACCTCGTTCTGGGTGTGATGCAAGCAGGCCTGGCGACCGAGCTGACGGTCTTGGGGAGGGGCGGTGAATCATCATGGATGCCTCCCCGTGTGGCGGGTAGCACTGGTAAGGTAAATATTTATGACCCACAGGTATCCGGCAGGTTCGCAATTGACTGGCCAACACTAGATAGGTACAAGTTGGTTAACATTGTCCGGTCAACGACGAACCAGGCAATGGGCTGATGGCAGGAGCTCTTCAGCATGCATCACCCCATGATTTGACGGATACACGTCAGAGGGTGGGGTCAGTAGATAGTTTATTGACTACGGTCAAATGGATACATTGTAGCCAATTGCCATTGGCAATTTTGGGAGGAACCTTACCAGTGTTACTGCGGCCTGCTTGCCTTAAGAATTATAATTGGCTGAGTACCAATTGAAATTTATAATTCGGACTAGGGCATGAATCAATAAATGTGGCCCAATGCCGTTATCCACTTATACCGGTGTCCGAGTCCTTTTTTGGGGGGTGCGCCTGCAATTGCCATTTACAACTTTGTGCGGGAATGAGTATCTGTTCTGACCTTTGGTGGTTGATTTTGGAGCTGTCTGTGGTCCTGCTTCCCTGTTTTTAATTCCTTTTATATCTTTTCATTAAATGTTTTTGCATATAAATGACAATTAAAAAATTGGTACCTACACCATCTCAGAAAACAATGTTTATGTTCACATTCAGCTCTAAGTTTCTCCCTTGTGCCCCTGATTCCCCGAGCTATTTTGTAAAACTTGAATGAATTAAAGGGGAATGCATATTTTGTTCATTTCTGCTTAGATCTTGTAAAATAATAGCCAGGCTGTAAACTTTGTATTTTATTTTTGTAGGCTGATACAACGTACATTGCTCTGAAATAGATATCCTTTCTGGGAGCATCACCCATTTCCTCAAGTCTTTATAACTGTCTTTTCACTCAATTTATTTCATATTGTTGTTTCATTGTGTGGTTGTTATCATTGTTAGTTCTACACTGCTGGTAGTGTTTACTGAAACCAATCACTTCATGGCCTTCCACTTATGTGATGCTAAAGAATTAGTGTCAAGTTCCAGATCAAGTACAAGACTGGGTGAGCCCTTTTGCATACAATTTCAAAAGCTTCCTAATTGATTTATGCATTAGGCTTCATGGCTTTCATGGCCCTTCTTAGAAGACTCACTTAGATATTGAATGAATGAGTGAACAAAATGTGGGAGAAAGGAGGGTAAGCAGATGTGAAATTTTGGAAGTGGTACCCATGTTAGTCTGTGCATGTATATCAGAGAGTAAATTTGTAAGACATGTTGTGGCACCTTAAAGACTAACTACTGTATTTTAATGTTAGCTTTCATGGATCAAGTCCACTTCATCAAACATGGGAGTGAGACTTCATGCCATTAATTTATACGTATCAGGTGGAGGTTACAGAAGTAAACAATGCTTGGTTAGTATAACAGATACATTTAAAAATCAGTGTGGCTTTTTATAACTGCTAATAATAGGGGTACACCGAAAAAGCCTTCTTAAAGATTGTACAGGCTAGTGGTGGCGAACCTATGTGTTGTGTATGTAACTGAATATAATGCTTTAACAGTTTGTATTAAATTGTTAGGATCGGGTGATCCTCCATTTTGTATTCTTCTTAGAACTAAGCTCTCGCGGGACTTGGGCTCTCACCCTTTCTAACAAGACGCACGAAGGCTCGAGAGTCTTGGGTCACTCCACAATCACCCCTCTGTTTTCCCAACCAATCCAGTTGCGTCCCGCACGAATGTATCTTTCCTGTATTGTATATATAGGCGCTGCTGCACCATTGCTCTTCACGTTCAGTTCCCGAAATAAAGTTGTGTTTGGCCCTGTTATGCTGGCTGCTGTATATCAATTCCTGAACATCAAATTGGCGACGAAGGTGGGATGGCCTCCCACAGGATTAGCTTGAGTTCCTTTGATGTGGGCATCCCGGAGAAATGGAACATGTATGAGCGACAATTTTGGCATGGTGGCCAAAAATATCATTGAGGAAGATCAGGAGTGATCTTGCTTCCTTTCTCAGTGTGGTCTGGCCACCCTTGAACTAGCCATCCACCTGATGCTACTGTGGGACATAGACGAGGTCCCCCTCACGGACATCCTTGTGGCTTTGCGGAACCATTTCCAGCCCAAGGTGTCCATCTTCCCAGCCTGGGTGGCATTTCACAGGCATGACCAATGCCCCGGGGAGTCTGTGGCCGATTACGCTGCTGCGCTGAGGTTGGCTGCCGCCCCGTGCCAGTGGCCCAATTTAGAAGATGCCCTCTGTGATCGCCTGCTGGCTGGCCTACAGGATGAGGAGGCACAATGCCGGCTCATGATGCAGGAGACTCTTACCTTCAAGTCGGTCTTGAGGGAGGCGTTGGTGTCTGAGGCCACGCGGTCTGGCATCAAGTCATTCAAGCAGAGGCATGCCGCCTCCGGGGGTCTGGAGTCCGCCATGCAGGTCCATCGCTACTCGTTGTCTGGCTCTTCATCATCCACATCACCGGTGTCCATATCCACATCGGGGTCCAGCGACGAAGAGGGCAAGGTCCAGAAGGTCCACAAGAAGAAAAAGGACAGGCATGTTGTTGAGAAGTCCCAGCGGAGGTGTGATGGCTGCAGATGACAAAATGACCATCACAAGTGTCCCTTCAGGAATGCCAACTGCCACCATTGCAGCAAGAAGGGCCATATCGCCATAGTGTGCCGGCAGCAACAGAAGCAGGTTCCAGTGCAGGACATACGACCAAGGTGCAAGGGACCATCCATCTCAAAGATTTCATCATTGGAGACACTCATCAGCTGCGTTTCCAGTGTCTCCAACCGGTTCTTCACCAAGGTCCAGTTGCAGGGAATCCTAGTCAAGATGGAGGTGGATTCGGGTACGTCCTACTCTATCTTGCCCCAGAAAGAGTTCCTGAGGATTCTCCCCACCTTGCATCCAAAATTGCGGGTCCTGAAGATGTCCCTTCAAGATGTTCAGGGTTGCCAGATTCCGGTCCTGTGGGTGGGGGATTTTGCAGTAAAATTCAAAAACATTTCAGCAAAGTTGCCCCTCATAGTGGTAAAACAAGGTACCAATTGCTTACTGGAGATGCAGTGGTTTAAACCACTAGGAATTAGACTGTCCGGCATCAATGCTGTCCGAGCTGACCTGGCGCAGGACGTTTGTAACGCGCACCCGGCAGTATTCAAAAAAAGACTTGAAACTTATGTGGGGCCCCCGGTTTCCTTCGACCTTGATCCGGCTGTGTGGCCTATTCGTCTCAAGCCTTGCCGTGTTCCCTTTGCATTGAAGGACAAACTGGAGGCCGAACTTGATAAACTTGTGGGTCAGGGAATACTGGTGCCATTGGATTCCACAGAGTGGGAGACACCCATAGTCACTGCAATTAAGTCTAATGGGGAGGTTAGAATTTGTGCAGATTATAAATGTACAATTAACAAGACAATCAGGGCTAATGCTTACCTGGTGCTTGTGGTAAGCCATTTGCTAGCAACGTTGCATGGCGGGGAAATGCTTTGCTAAATTGGACCTAGCCCAGGCCTATCAGCAACTCTCCATTACACCTGCTGCTGCTGCCACCCAAACGATCGTTACTCATAAGGGGGCTTTTAAAGTAATCTGTGTGCAATTTGGGGTTAATGCAGCCCCCGGCATTTTTCAATCTTTGGTTGAATGCCTCCTGAAGGGTCTCCCTGGGGTTCTCCCTTATTTTGACAATGTACTGATAACCGCAGGAGATGAGTTAGATCTGGCAGAACACTTAGATCAGGTTTTGCGGAGTTTCGAAAAGGCTGGGCTACGTCTTCGAAAAGACAAATGTGTTTTCTATGCAAGGGAGGTAGAATTTCTGGGGTTTAGGATAACTCCTGAGGGAGTCAAACCCTCCAACTCCAAGGTTGCTGCTGTTCGCAATGCCCCCCAACCAACCACAAAATCAGAGTTGCAGTCTTTCCTGGGTTTGTTCAATTTTTATCACTCCTTCCTGCCTAGGAAGGCATCCGTGGCTAAACCGCTTCAACGATTACTGAAAAAATACGCAGTTTGGCATTGTGGGCACAGCCAGGAAAGACTGTTTCATGAGCTAAAAGAGCTTCTATCTTCCGAAGCAGTCTTAACTCACTTCGATCCAAAAAAAACCATGGTTCTTGTGTGCAATGCTTCACCTGTGGGGTTGGGGGCTGTTCTCTGTCATTCTTTGGAAAATGGGAAAGAAGCCCCGATTGCATTCTATTCAAGGTCCCTATCTAAAGCAGAATGCAACTATGCCCAGACTGACCGAAAAGCTCTGGCTATAGTTGCTGGAACAAAGAAGTTCCACGACTTCTTGTATGGGTGGGAGTTCACAATTGTAACTGACCACAAACCATTGCTGGGGATTTTCATTATGTCTATGCCTACTCCTCAAATACTCTCCCCCTGTATGTTGAGATGGGCAACATTTCTGATTGCCTATCAGTTCTCTCTGGTTCACTGCCCGGGAAAAGAGATCAGCCACACTGATGCTCTTTCGAGATCCCCTTTGCCAGAGTTGGGGGAGCCAGACTGCGAAAATGAACAGGATCATCAGGTGCTGATGATTGAATCCCTTGATTCACTCCCCATTGTGCCTTTGAACATTGCCAAGGCGACTGCAAAGGACAAACTCCTTTCACAGGTAGTTTCCTGAGTTAAGAAAGGTAGGCCGTCAACTCCTCCCTCAGTGGATTTCAAAGTGTTTTACAGAAAATGGTTCGAGCTGTCACTCGATAGGGGTTGTTTACTGTGGGGCCAAAGGGTGGTTATTCCTGCTGTGTTATGTTCGAAGGTCCTTAGACTACTACATGTTAGCCACCCAGGAATCGTGCACTCCAAAGCATTGGCACGGAGCTACTTTTGGTGGCCACGGGTGGATCAGGATATAGAACAATTGGTGGGCACTTGTTCCAGCTGCCAAAACTCCAGGCCTGAGGAATCCCGACTTCCCTCCCGGGAATGGGACACAGTTCGTGGACCATGGTCGCGACTGCATATAGATTTCATTGGTCCATTTCATGGCACATTATTCCTGTTAGTGGTCGACTCATTTTCAAAATGGTCTTGAGTCACTCCATGATCACCCCACTGTTCTCCCAACCAATCCAGTTGCTTCCCGCCCGAATGTATCTTTCCTGTATTGTATATATAGGCGCTGCTGCACCATTGCTCTCCATGTTCAGTTCCCGAAATAAAGTTGTGTTTGGCCCTGTTATGTTGGCTGCTGCGTATCAATTCCTGAACATCAAACTATGGCATGCATGCCAGAGGAGGTACTCGGAGCCCTCTCTGTGGGCACCCATGCTGTCACCCCAGCACAGAGTTTGCCCCATCTCTCTACACAGCAGCCCAATGAGAGCATTTCCTCCCTCCCCCAGCACAGAGTTTGCTCCACCCATCTGCCCAGCAGCTCAATGGGAGTGTTTCCTTCCTCCCCTGTTGCTGCGTTGACACTTTGTAATAAATAAGTGGGTTTTGGGTTGCAATTTGGGCACTCACCATCACTGGTATAGGCAAACAAAGAAAATTAGCCATGTGATCCATATTCAAATTACAAAAAAATGGAAAAAATCAGTAGGAAAGGAATACCTTTATTAGATAACTCAAAAATTGAGCAACCTTTCGAGATCCAAAATCTCTTCATCAGGCATGGCACGTTGTTTTGCTAGATACACTTCTTAGAAATGCATGTTGAACAACAGGAAAAAGGCTTATTAGCATTGATGGACTGTTAACTACCTAACGCCCCATGTAACAGAATCTCCATCTAATTATGCAGCAAAATAATGTGTTTGAAAACTAAGCTGGTTCCTGGTACCACTTCACCAAGTCTGGAAGCTTTGGTTTCTGTCTATTAATGTAAAATGTCCATACACAAGCATTTCCCAGGCTATTTCATAGAAACATAACATAATGGCATCAACCAGATGCAAAACAAGAAGCAGAAAATCTGTTATAAACAAGCAAATGAACCAATTAAAAATGTAGTATGAAATGTCTTCTCAAAATGTTATGGTTTGTTCCAGTAGGAAGAAGAAAGCTAGGTGAAAATCAAATACATCACCTTTAAACAGAAGTGTCATGAATTCTCATTTAGTTCTTTATTCACAATTAGTTATTTTTGAGAGAAGAAACAGCGAATGAGAGAAGTTTTGAAAGAAAACTTTGGAAAGGACAAAAGTGATTTGAAGTAGTGAGACAAACAATACTCTCCATTTATTTCCAAACTAAACCCCCACCCCCAAAAAACTCAGTAAATTGCAAAACAGTAAAGATCCCTAATAGATAGTCCCTGTTCTATTTACTGCTAATTTTATTTTCTTCCTAGGAAGAAAAAAGCTCTTAACTCTTGACAATGATGCTCATAAGTTTTGCTTCCAACCATAATGTCACATCTTGGAATTTTTTAACGGCTCATTTGCATAAAGATTTTGCTGAGATAGGGACTATTCCCACCTCTCTTTTTCTTTTCTCTTCTTCTTTTCCTCCTCTCCTAAATCTCTTCGCCACACTTTTTCTGTTTGGTAAGGTTGCAATAAAATCGGAGTGGAGAGGATTTTTATCACCAGCCCGTAAATAGTCTACTTTTAATCATGCTGAGATAGAGAGCCTGATGCCTCCCAAATGTGGATTCAGGTAGCAGGGTTGTTGAATCTACATTTAGTTGAGAAGCCAGTCTACCTGCCTAGGCAGTTCTTATTGTCATAGGCTATTCATCTTTTAGTGGCTGTTATCTTTTTTAAAAAATGGTTGACTCATAAGAACATAAGAACAGCCTTGCTGGAACAGGCCACAGCCCATCCAGTCTAGCATTCTGTCTCACACAGTGGCTCACCATTTCCTTCAGGGTATTATTCCCAAGGAGATGCCTTCCCCTGCTTAGGATTCCCTGGAAATGGCATTGAGAGATATCCTGCCTATCTCTCCAACCCGGAGGTTGTCCTTAGGTATCCATAATTATAGCCATTGATACCCTTGTCCTCCATGAACTTGTCTAATCCTTTCTTAAAGCTGTCAAGACTGACAGCTGTCACCACTTCTTCTGGCAGGGAGTTCCATAGACCAGTGATCCTCTGGGTGAAAAAGTACTTTCTCTTATTTGTTTGAGAACTAGTACCCAAAAGTTTCATCGAGTGTCCCCTAGTTCTAGTGTTGTGTGATAGAGAAAACAGTTTTTCCTTATCTACTTTGTCCACACCGTGCATGATTTTATAAACTTTAATCAGGTCACCTCTTAGACTCACCCTCACCCTCGCCACTCCCTGCTTTGAGATACGGTGAGATTAACAGTTTGAGGTGTGAGTTAACAAAAGCTCAAGCACACCCACTGAGGACTGAACTAAATGAGAGATGCTAGTTTCACTTAGATGGTTATAAAATATTTACTCTCCAAAGGCAACCACCCCAGCCGGGGGTGAAGAAGAGGAGGAGGAGAGCCGGGGCGAGCGGCAAAGGGGACTGCCGCCGCCGCCGCCGCCGGCCAACCACCCCAGCCGGGGGTGAAGAGGAGGAGAAGGAGAGCCGGGGCGAGCGGCAAAGGGGCCTGCCGCCGCCGCCGCCGGCGGCCAACCACCCCAGCCGGGGGTGAAGAAGAGGAGGAGGAGAGCCGGGGCGAGCGGCAAAGGGGCCTGCCACCGCCGCCGCCGGCCAACCACCCCAGCCGGGGGTGAAGAAGAGGAGGAGGAGAGCCGGGGCGAGCGGCAAAGGGGCCTGCGCCGCCGCCGCCGCCGGCCAACCACCCCAGCCGGGGGTGAAGAAGAGGAGGAGGAGAGCCGGGGCGAGCGGCAAAGGGGACTGCCGCCGCCGCCGCCGCCGGCCAACCACCCCCAAGGGGGATGGGGGGTGAGGAGGAGGAGGAGAGCCAGAGATCCAGGCAAAGGATAAGTAGTAGATAAATAAATGTAGAAGACCTAATATAGCAACTGACATAGAGACTTTATACTGACTAAACATAGAAACTTACATAGAGACTGTTAAAGTGTGATAATATGCATGATATTATGTTGTCTTAAATGTTTTAAACTTTTAAAAACTGTGATACAATGTATGAGGAGAGAAAAATGGCGTAGACACCGGCAACCACGCCAAAAATCTTGCCAAGAGAACCCTATGGACCAAAACAAAAGGCAAAACAAAGGGGCAGGCTAGGTGATACAGGATGCTTAGCACAACAGAGTGGAGGAAGGGGAGGGACAGGAAGGGGGGAGGGGAAATGCAATGTTGTAAGGAGCAATACTGCATAGGGACATGGAATGTGAGATCAATGAACCAAGGTAAACTGGAAGTGGTAAAAAATGAGATGGAAAGAATAAGCATTGACATCTTGGGCATCAGTGAGCTCAAATGGACAGGGATGGGTGAATTCAGCTCTGGAAACCATCATATCTACTACTGCGGGCAAGAAAACCTTAGAAGAAATGGAGTAGCCATAATTGTCAATAAAAGAGTGAGAAAAGCAGTAATGGGATACAATCTCAAAAATGACAGAATGATGTCAGTTAGATTTCAAGGCAAACCTTTCAATGTCACTGTGATCCAAATATACGCACCAACCACTGGCGCAGATGAAGCCACAATGGACCAGTTCTATGAAGACTTACAACACCTCATAGAACAGACACCAAGAAATGATGTCCAAATTATATTAGGAGACTGGAATGCCAAAGTAGGAAATCAAAAAGTGGAAGGAATAACAGGCAAATTTGGTCTGGGAGTACAGAATGAAGCAGGGCAAAGATTGATAGAGTTCTGCCAAGAGAATGCACTGGTCATAGCAAACACTCTCTTCCAGCAACACAAGAGGCGACTTTACACATGGACATCACCAGATGGCCAACACCGAAACCAGATTGACTACATACTCTGCAGCCAAAGATGGAGAACCTCCATACAATCAGCAAAAACAAGACCTGGAGCAGACTGTGGCTCAGATCACAACCTATTGATCGCAAAATTCAGGCTTAGACTAAAGAAAATAAGGAAAACACGGAGACCAGAAAGATATCACCTAGACAACATCCCTAAAGAATACGCAGTGGAGGTGATGAACAGATTCAATGGCTTAGACTCAATAGATAGAGTGCCAGAAGAATTATGGACAGAGATGAGGGACATCATGCAGGAAGCAGCAAAGAAAACCATACCAAAAGAAAAGAAGAGTAAAAAAGCAAAGTGGTTGTCTGATGAGGCTCTTAAAATAGCAGAGGAAAGAAGGAACGCAAAAGTCAAAGGAGAAAGGAAAAACTACAATCATTTGAACACAGAATTTCAAAGAAAAGCAAGGAGAGATAAGGAAAACTACCTAAAAGAACAATGCAGAGAAATGGAGGAAAACAACAAAAGAGGCAGAACCAGAGATCTTTTCAAAAAAATCGGGGAAATTAAGGGAACATTTAAAGCAAAAATGACCATGATAAGGGACAAAGAAGGAAAGGAGCTAGCTGATGCAGAAGAGATTAAGAAAAGATGGAAAGAGTACACAGAGGAACTCTACAAAAAGGACCTCAACACTCCTGACAATCACAACGATGAAGAAGTAGAACTTGAGCCAGACATCCTGGAGAGCGAAGTCATAAAGGCCCTAAAGAGCACTGCAAACAACAAAGCTAGTGGAGATGATGGTATCCCAGTTGAATTTTTCTAAGCGCTAAAAGACGATGGCGTCAAATTACTGCATTCAATATGCCAGCAGATTTGGAAAACAAAACAATGGCCACAGGATTGGAAAAGATCAGTATACGTACCAATCCCAAAAAAGGGCAATGCCAAAGAATGTTCAAATTATCGAACAATCGCACTCATCCCACACGCCAGTAAAGTGATGCTCAAGATAATACAGGATAGACTTCAGCAGCATGTGGAAAGAGAATTACCAGAGGTGCAGGCAGGTTTCAGAAGAGGCAGGGGGACTAGAGACCACATCGCCAACATACGCTGGATCATGGAGAAAACAAAGGAATACCAGAAACAAGTATACTTTTGTTTTATTGACTACACTAAGGCATTTGACTGTGTGGACCACAACAAGATGTGGCAAGTAATTAAAGAGATGGGAATACCAGAGCACCTCATATGCCTCCTGAGAAATCTGTACATGAACCAAGAAGCAACAGTTAGGACAGAACATGGAGTGACAGAGTGGTTTGGAATAGGAAAAGGAGTAAGACAAGGCTGCATTTTGTCACCATGCTTATTCAACCTATACACAGAGCACATAATGCGCAGTGCAGGGATGGAGGAATCACAATATGGGATTAAAATCGCTGGGAGAAACATCAACAATCTGAGATATGCAGACGATACCACCCTAATGGCAGAAAGTGAGGAAGACCTAAAGAATCTCTTGATTGGGCTGAAGGAGGAGAGTGCAAAAGCTGGTTTGAGACTAAATATCAAGAAAACCAAGATAATGGCAACAGGCCCAATCAGCTCCTGGAAGATAGATGGAGAAGAAGTAGAAGCAGTGACAGATTTTACTTTCTTAGGATCCAAGATCACTGCAGATGGGGATTGCAGCCATGAAATAAAAAGGAGACTGATTCTTGGGAGACAAGCAATGAGAAACCTGGGGAACATAGTGAAAAGCAGAGACATCACACTGAAAACAAAAATTAGAATAGTCAAAGCAATGGTTTTCCCAGTAGTAATGTATGGATGTGAGAGCTGGACAATTAGGAAGGCTGAACGCAGAAGAATAGATGCCTTTGAAATGTGGTGTTGGAGGAGGGTTTTGAGAGTGCCCTGGACAGCGAGGAGAACAAATAGGTCAATCCTAGAAGAAATTAACCCGGATTGCTCACTGGAAGGTCAAATAGTAAAGATGAAGCTAAAATACTTTGGACATCAAATGAGAAGGGAGGATTCACTTGAGAAGGCACTGATGTTGGGAAAGGTGGAAGGCAAAAGAAGAAGGGGGAGGCCAAGGATGAGATGGCTAGATGGCATTGTGGACACAATGGGCACAGAGCTGGGAGGGCTGAGGGGGATGGTGGAGGACAGAGGCGCCTGGAGAGCAATGGTCCATGGGGTCGCAAAGGGTCGGAACCGACTGTGCGACTGAACAACAACAACTTAGACTCAACTTGCACATCTATGATTATCTATTTAAAGTGGATTTATTTGTTATCTAACCTTCTCATGTAATTGCAGGTAGATAAATAAGTACCACTTCAGTGTGAAAGTAGTGTTTTGTGCACTCTAGTGTCTAGTCATGCCTGCCACATGTCCATGTAAACATCTGCAAATGAGCCAGTGCTGGCTTTTTGGCTGTAAACATAGATGAGCCCTGAACCCCAGAGTAGGATGCAACTGGCTTTTGAAAAAGGATGATCTTTACCTTTACCAGTGGCTGTAGATGTAACTAGATGAGATATTTATATTTGAAATGCATGAAAAGCATTGCTTAAAAATGCTTTATTAAAGGTAGGTAGAATGAATGTATTTGTCTTCTCTCACATATCTTAATGCCACATCCTATTCAGGGCATCGAATCCTAGATCCTCTTGTTGGTATCGTTCCACCTGAGATCAGGAGAGAAGTAGCAGTGGATGCCAAGAGAACTAAGTAAGAGCATGACCCTCCACATCCTTCGAATAGATATGAGACTCAAGTCCACTGGCTCAGATCTAGGAAGAGCTTTATGGCAAGAACAAACATTCTTGAGGGTACACAAGAGCAAAACCAAATTAGAAGGTGGTGGAAGGCACTCACTGGACATGGAACAAAATTAAAGGAGAATTTGACTGAGGATCTCAACCTCCCCTACATCACTTGGAGGTCTCTGAATAGGCTGTATGTCAGAGTTCCTAAATGCAAGACCAACATGCTCAAGTTGAGGTTGCTGGAGGACAACAACACACCGATGAGTTCTTAAATTTGGCAATCCCAAAGCCAAGAAGGTGGCTTCATTTTGGCAGTTTAAAGTCGGACTTAGATATGAAAGCAGAAGAAGATCCTGCACAGGACTTACCACTGTGCTGTGTAAGATAGGAACACTGCTTCATAGTTTCATTTCCTGTTAATCACCCACAGGCAAGAATTGAGCAACATCTGTGTACCATAGTTTTCAACAGGAATCCTCCTGCAACTTTGAAGATTTCCTTCAAGAGTTCTCTGCTGAGTGAATGTTCTTGGAGAAAGATTGCAACAAGGTTTTCTGCCTCTAAGAGACAAAGAGCAGCATCAAACTTCATGTCAGGCAATAAAAAAGCAAGGAAAGGATAGATCTTTTCAGATGACATCAGATTAAGATCTCCACAGGAATGCAAGTATATCTAAACTGGAAAGATGGGTGTTTATTTTGGCAATACAGTTTAAAGCAGGAGTTCCCAACCTAAGGCCCATGGGCCAGATCCAGCCCATGGCACAATTTCATGTGCCCCCCCCTCCAAGGGCATTTGAGAAATAAAATGGCCACTCCTTTGAAGCTGTTGGGACAAAATGGCCACCCCCATCATGCACGCAGGACAAAATGGCCATCTGACCCTTGAAGCTGACTGAAAGAGTGTCATCCGGCCACTGGCTTGCAAAGGTTGGGAACCCCTGGTTTAAAGTGATGTGCACCATAATAGAGGAAGCTGTTGTAAAAATTTATGGATATTGTGGACTTCTGGCAGGATCACATTTCAATCTGCCTGAAAGAGGGAGAGGGGGAAAGCATGCAAACTGACATAGTCTGCAGAATGGGGGGCACAGGGACTTTTAGATGGCAAGTTGGTATCCTTTTTTATTCCAGACCTCACATAGCTTGCATGGAGGATGAGGGAAGAGGCTTAGACATGTCGAAAACAGAAGGACACATTGAAAGGAGTATATATATGTGTGTGTGTGTGTGTGTGTGTGCGTGTGTGCGCGTGTCAGGATGATTAGATGTGCAATACATGGAACAGACTTACCTTTCCCGTCTAAGTGGTACCAATTTTTGTTGGTGTTCAGTCTCAGTTGAGTCCAACCCTTTGTGAACCCATGGACCTCCACACGCCAGGCTCTTCTGTCATCTACTATTTTCTGCAACCCAGCCAGATCTGTGTCCACCACTTCAATGATGCCATGCAGCCACCTCATCTTCTGCCGCCCCCTTCTCCTTTTGTCTTTGATCTTCCCCAGCATCAAGGGTTTACTTGCAATTTCTTGCGTTCAAACTGCTAGCTTGGCAGGAGCTAGGATTGACAACAGGAGCTCATTTTGTCTTGCAGTACTCGCGTCTCGAGCGTCTGACCTGCCGAACATCATGGTCATCAAACTCAGCATATTAACCACAAAGCCACTTGTGGCCCTTACAAAGCTAATTACACATATATTAATTATAATTATATCAGTATAATTCTCTCTTTCTTTCTCTCTCATTCACACACACACACACAAGAGAGAGAGAGAGAGAGAGAGAGAGAGAAAGCCTTTTGACTACCCCACTACCTGCCTGGAGACCCAGGGAGATAGCAATTTTCCGACTGGCTTGCAACACGAACTGATGCCGTGACAACATGTAGAATTTAGGATACGTTCCCATCTCAGCACTGCAAAACCTACATTGTAGCACTGAGTCAGAATGACCAGAAGATCAGAATGATCCATGGAGTAGAGCGAGTCCTCTCTGAGCAAAGTTATTGTGTTTGGGAATTTATTTAGAAGAGAAGGAAGCTAAATAAGATGTATGGCATTATATATAAAGTGGGAAGAGTAGATAAAGATGACTCTCCTCCCATTTCTCTTGATGCTAAAAACCGAGGGTTGTCCACTGGTGATGAATGGTAGAAGAATCAGAAATATTAGAAAGATGTATTTGTCCAACCAGTGTATGGTTCATCTGTGAAATCCCCCCACTATCACAAGACATAGTGATGGCTGCCAGCTTCAAGCAGTTTTAGAAGGAGATTAGACAGATTCATGGGAGATAAGCTGATCAACAACCACTCGCTATGAAGACTATATATTGCTTCTGGCATTAGAAACAGCAATGCCTCTCTCTGTTCCAGTTGCCTGGTAATATGAAGGGAAGGGGCTGTTGCCATTGTGCCCAACTTAGCAGTTTCTCACAAAATTGTAGGCTACTGTAGGAATAGAATATAGTTCTAGAATGGTCTTACGTCCGATCTAGCATGGGTCTTTCTGTAGTCTTCTACTCTATTTAGAGCAGGGGTGCCCAACCTAAGGCCTGTGGGACCTATTTCATGAGGCCCAATGCTGCCACACCTAGAAATGGAAGTGGACATGTTTATGACAGCCGTAAAACATGCCCACACATGTGTAACTGTGGTTGCGTCAGCCGTAAATGCACCTGTGGCTGTCGTAAATGCGGAAGCAGGCACATTTACTTCCACTTCTGGGGTGTGTGGTCTGGCCCACTCAGCTGTCTGGGTGGCATGGTCAGGCCCACAGGATAAAAAGTTCGGGAACCCCTGATTTAGAGAGTAAACAAAATAAAATAAAAATGTGGCACCTTAAAAACTAACTCCTGAATTTTAATGTGAGCTTTCGTTGATCATGTCCACTTTGTCAGACATAAGAGTGAGACTTCATGGTATCAATTTATATATAACATATCAAGTAAAGAGGTACACAATGGTTGGTTGGCGTAACAGATAGGTTTGCAAATCAGGGAGCTATTTACAACTAGTAATAACATACAATCAGTGTGGCTATTGAGAACAGTAACAACAGAAGATCCCTGATTGGGGTTAGTTTGATTATCTTGATGTTTGGGTCTGATAAGTTGTAAATGTTTAGGTAAAAGTAAAGGTTTCCCTTGCTTGAAAGCCAGTCGTATCCGACTTTAGGGTCCAGTGCTCATCTTTGTTTCAAAGCCAAAGAGGCAGCACTGTCTGCTTCTGCAGATGTTTCCGTGGTCATGTGGCAGGCATGACTAGACACTGGAGCACACGGAGCACTGTTTACCTTCCCACCAAAGTAGTCTCTATCTACTTGCAATTTCTTGCTTTCGAACTGCTAGGTTGGCAGTTGTTGTTGTTCAGTCGCACAGTCGATTCCGACCCTTTGCGACCCCATGGACCATTTTCCTCCAGGCACCTCTGTCCTCCACCATCCTCCTCAGCCCACCAAGCTCTGTGCCCATTGTGTCCACAATACCATCTATCCATCTCATCTTTGGACGCCCCCTTCTTCTCTTGCCCTCCACCTTTCCCAGCATCAAGGCCTTCTCAAGTGAGTCCTCCCTTCTCATTTGATGTCCAAAGAACTTTAGCTTCATCTTCACTATTTGTCCCTCCAATGAACAGTCAGGATTGATGTCTTCCAGTACTGACCTATTTGTTCTCTTTGCTGTCCAAGGGACTCTCAGGACTCTCCTTCAACACCACATCTCAAAGGCATCTATTGTTCTGCGCTCAGCCTTCCTAATGGTCCAGCTCTCACACCACTGGGAATACCATTGCTTTGACTATGCGAACTTTTGTTTTCAAGGTGATGTCTCTGCTTTTCACTATATTCCCCAGGTTTCTCACAGCTTGTCTCCCCATGATCAGTCATCTTTTTATTTCATGGCTACAGTCGCTATCTGCAGTGATCTTAGATCCCAGGAAAGTAAAATCTGTCACTTCTTCTACTTCTTCCCCATCTATTTTCCAGGGACTGATCGGACCTGTTGCCATTATCTTGGTTTTCTTGATATTAAGTCTCAAGCCAGCTTTTGCACTCTCCTCCTTCAGCCCAATCAAGAGGTTCTTTAGGTCTTCCTCACTTTCTGCCATTAGGGTGGTATCGTCTGCATAGCTCAAATTGTTGATGTTTCTCCCAGCAATTTTGATCCCATATTGTGATTCCTCCATCCCTGCATTGCGCATTATGTGCTCTGTGTATAGGTTGAATAAGTAGGGTGATAAAATGCAGCCTTGTCTTACTCCTTTTCCTATTCCAAACCACTCTGTCATTCTGTGTTCTGTCCTAACTGTTGCTTCTTGGTTCGTGTACAGATTTCTCATGAGGCATATTAGGTGTTCTGGTATTCCCATCTCTTTAATTACTTGCCACATTTTGTTGTGGTCCACACAGTCAAAGGCCTTGGTGTAGTCAATAAAACAAAAGTAGACTTGTTTCTGGTATTCTTTTGTTTTGTTGTTTCTGGTATTATTATTTTTTTGGCAGAAGCTTGGACAAAGACAGGAGCTCATTCCGTCCTGCAGTACTTGGGAATTGAACTACTGACCTGCTGCCTTCCAGGCAGCATTTTAGCCACTTGAGCCGCTGCAGTCTATTTGCTGCAGTAAATGTTTAGTTGGTGCAAAAATAAACATTCTAACATTACACATCGGCTAATGAATTAATTGAGGGTGCTGTGTGTGAGGCCCAGCTAGAGGTCAAACACCCTTTAGCCTTGAGAAAAGGCGACTGAGACTATGATAGCACTCTTCAAATACCTGAAAGATGGTCTTAAAGAGGAAGGGCAGGTATAGGCTGAATATCAGGCAAAATGTTAGGGAAGTACCACAGTGGAAACATCTGCCTCGAGAGGTGGTGAATGCTCCAGCACTGAAAGCATTCAAGAAAGAATTGGAAATCAACCATCTGTCAGATTTGCTTTGATTCAGATTCCTGCATCGAGCAGGGGATTGGATTCAATAGCCTAAAAGGCCCCTGCCAACTTAGCAATTCCATGATTCTATGATCTTTGAAAAAGGGATCCCTGAGCCCATTCTCAAAGACATTCCAAAACATGTTCATGCCATGTCCCTGATTTTTGGAAGACTTTTGCTTTGTTCCTGCTCCTGAAGATTCCCTGTTTTGTTCCGGGTTCCTGTGGAAGTCCATCCTAGCCTTGCTCCAGCCCCTGAAGATGCTCTGCCTTGTCTGTTGCCCAATCCTCTGACTTCTAGCTCATTTGGACCATGCTTTCATCATCTGGACTAATCTTGCTTCCCTGGCTTGATTTGATTTTGGACTCTGGACTGAGATACGGTTGCTGTTTGGACTACTTGATTGCCCTTGGTCCTGACGTTTGCATTATCTGCCACCTTCCAACACCCTAGATCAATGATGGGGAACCTTGGCACACCAGGTGTTCTTGGACTTTCATTCCCAGAAGCCCATCACTGTGAATCAACACAAATGGGTTTACTGTGTGTAATGCGGTAAATCTATTTGTATGGATTCACAGTGACTTGGGCTTCTGGAAACTGAAGTCCAGGAACACCTGGAGTGCCAAGGTTTGCCATAACCACCCTAGAACCTACCTAGTTTGCAGGCAGCTTTCAGTGAATAGAGCTTTAATGATCAGCCACTCAAAACAAAGAGTCTTCCAGAAGGGACCAGTTTACCGATTTTATTTATCACAATCATTCCAGGAACACATTGTTGGAAATGGCAACATTTGATTGGTCTATTGTTGGAGTCATTAGACTGAGCTGAGCATATGGACACAAGGGATTTACGAGTACACAATAAACATACGCAAAGGGCAAATTCCCTGCAGTACTGATTGTGTAATAAGCTTTTAATATAATAAGCCATATGGACAAAATGTAGTAATGCTGCATTATATTATGGGAAACTGTGTGAAGTAATGCTGCATTATATTATGGGAAACTGAGTGCAGAATCCTTTTCTTGGATAGGACTCAGAGCACAATATGCAAAGCTGGTTTAGTTTATTTTTTTTATTTTTTTATAGAAATCTTAATGTTGCCAGTGCTCGTGATGCTTTTTCACTTTCTTCCATTGGGTGGGTGGCTGGGTGTACATGCACTCTTGAAGCCAGGGTAGACATTAAACCATCTGAACTGAAAGGTGCCAATTGTATTGGGACACTTCCAAACTTTATTCCCAATTCCTTCAAGCATTCTGTGGTTCTAAATTGTTCCCTTTTTGTTTCTAAAGCATTACCTGACAGGTTAGAGGTAAAGGTCACGCTTGAAAGCCAGTCATTCAGGGTTCAGTGCTCATCTCTGTTTATAGCCAAAGAGCCAGCACTGTCTGCATCTGCAGACATTTCCATGGACATGTGGCAGGCATGCCTCAACACTGGAGTGCACAGATTGCTGTTTACCTTCCCACTGAAGTGGTCCCTATTTATCTACTTGCAATTTCTTTCAAACTGCTAGGTTGGCAGGATCTGGGACAGAGACGGTACCCAGGAATCAAACTCCAACCTTCCAGTCAGCGAGTTCAGCATCTTAACCACTTGAGCCACACCAGTCCCTAGGTTAAACAGGTTAGAAACTAAGAATAACTGAGAATTTTGTTTGGTCTGTCATTTCATAGGGCTAATCTAAAACATGCCATTTCTTTATAAATTCAGTGAAGCAACTTAAGTGTTCTCTTTCTCTTCCTCTTTCACCTTCTCATTCTTTATTTCCTCTTTTACCCCTTCAGGTGTCAAGAGAGATTCAAGGTTCTTCAGCTTGATTTGCTCTACAGCCCACATGTTTGTCTGTGTGGCAACCTCAGGTATCTGCAAATCTCTCTTCTAGCACCACATTTCAGACAAGTCAGCAGACAAGGATCCAGAGAGAGACAACAGAAATAAAAGACATCCATATGCTGGACACCCATCTCAAAGGTTTGAATATTAGTCAGGAGTTTCTGGGGCATTATAAAATTTGATACATCATAACTAACAGGTTGTTATGTGTTGCTATTTATGCTGTCTATTTTATGCTGTTATATTATACAACCTCCTTCACAGAAACTACATAAGTGGATTTCTCATACACAGCCTCAGGCTTCCTCTCAGAACAAAGGAAGAATTTGTGCTTGATCTAGGCCACTCACACTATAGATGCTAGTCCTGAAGGGTAAACTCAGTAGTAAATGTGTCATGGTTCTCTTGCATCCATTTGCAATTCAACAGGGCAAAGTTTCACCACCAATCTAAATAACAGGTATTAACAGTTGTGAAAAAACACCAACAACCACATACCTATCTGATACATAGCTGTCAAGTATCCCGTTTTGGCCAGGAAACTCCCGTATTTTACCCTCTTTCCCGCTGTCCTCCCGTATTAGTTAGACTGCAATGCCCTAATGCCACCACTGGAGGTCAGCACAGGATAAGCATAGCTGTCAAGTTTCCCGCTTTGGCTGGGAAATTTCCCTTATTTTCAAATCCAAAACTTGACAGGTATGATCTAATATGCTAACCATTCTAAATCTCTGTACGTGATGTGTACAAATTTATACCATGAAGTCTCACTCCCATGTCTGAAGTGGATCTGATCCACAAAAAACTAACACTAAAATACAGGAGTTAATCTTTAAAGTGCCACTACGTTTTAGTTGTTTGTTTGTTTGTTTTGCTTACTCTCTGATTTTTTTTTTCCTTTCAGCTTTCTTTTCTCTTCAACTTTCACACCCGCACATTTTTTTAAAAAAATCATTGACTGTAATTCCAATATTTCTCCTCTGCAACACATTGACAAGATTCAATAGTTGGCCTCATAACCAGTAGCAGAATGCTAGATGGTGGTGATCCAGCTGCTGTAATAGCTTGCTTAACCTGTCAGATGGTGGAAGGAGCTGAATTGCACTGGCTCTATCTCCTCTAACACCTAGCAGATGACATCAGATGGTAGTTAGTTCACACCCATTCACTATAAATGCACAATATATTTTCTACTGAGATTTCATGGGTAGCTGGCATCCTCCTCCTGTCTCAAAACTGTGGATCAGAATCTCCTGTTGAAATTGATTGGCATTTTGATTCAGGGCAAAAGAAAAGGAGAATTTCTTTTGCACAATACACATAATTCAAATAATTAGAGCTTAGCTTGAAAGCTGGAACCAGTGAAGAATTTGACAATGAGGCTGCTTAGTAAATCCTCCTATTACATGGGGTCGGGTGGGGGCTATATTAGGGTAGGGTTACCCGGTAAGCAGCATCCCACTATCTGAGTGTGTTGTGATGTCATAGGGTGGATCTTTGTGATGTCAAAGCAGCAGGACAGGCAAGCAAACCAGGGGGGACATTCAAATAGTGAAAGAACTAACTCCATAGTACCGGGAATGAGTAGAGCCTTTAATAGCCCAAAATCACTGCTGGAGCATTTACAGTGTCCCGATGCAGGCAAACCTTTAATCCAATTCAATATCTGTTGTGGTCTGTGATTTCGGGTGCAAGGAGGAGGAGGAGGACAGTTGGCTGGTCCATCAGCCTGCTGCCAGCTCCAATCTGAAGTCAGAGTCTGAAGAGGACCTGTTGCCAGTCCCTCAGCCCGCTGTCGGCCCAGATCTGGGCTCTGAGCATAAAGAGATGGACCTGGCACCAGCCCTGCAGCCTGCTGCCAGTTTGGAGCCGGATCCTTATGGCCAAGCCAGTCAGGCTGATTGGGGCTTGACAGGAGGACCAGGTGTCAGCATTCTGGAGAACCAAGAGCAACCCAGCAAGTCCAAAAGGTGCAGAACCCTATTAAGACAATCTACAGCTGAGGCGAAGGAGGGCTAGGGCACGCCTTCAGAACTGACCATCAGCTGCAAACCCTCAGTCTCCTTAAAAGAAGGGACGTGCTGGTAAGCTCTTGTCAGAGCAATGTGGTTTCCCCATGCCCCAATGGCATGGAACGGCCTGCGCAGAGGCCACTTCGGGAGAACACTCCCTGAGCCGTGGGCTCTGCGGGCAGAGAAATTAAGGGGGATGGATTTATGATAGGGTTTGATTCACCCAATTAATGACCTGACCGACGGTTCCGCTGAGAAGGCATTTCTCCAGTCTCTGTTATCCATTAAGGTAATCACTCATCTCCGAGTTCAGCCTAATCCTTGGTGCAAATAGAAGCCATATTTACTCTTGCGTAAGCCTCAGACAATGGTTTCCCTCTATCAGTGTTTGCCTTAGTTAATTAACTTCCCCAAGAGAAGTTCTCAATTAACCCGGGTAAATGGGTGATGTGATTTTCTGTCAGATGACCATTCTACCATGCGCAGCCCTGAACATAATATATACTGATGATTTTCCCTCAATAAATCACTGGTCTTCGCTCCATCTTGCCTCGTGTCGTTCCTTTGACCAGTCTCCTCCGGGATCCTAAGGGCCTCCTCACGGCCCCAATCCAACAGAGCAATCTACATTGGATCTCAACACTGCGTAGCTGAGCTTCTGATCTTGGAAAAACCTGAACCTTTGCCTGTGACCCCAACAACATCCATGGATCATCCTTGTATCTACAGTTTGCTACCAAACAGCTTCTGACCTTGGCTATCCATGATGGCAACTCTGCTTATACCTTTTGGACTGAAAAAGTAAGATTCTCTCTTACCTCTGGTGCAGCTGTTGCTGGCCAACAGGCTGCTCTGAGTGTCTGGGCCATAACAATATCCCAATCACTAGATGGTCATCTAATGTAGTATGAAGTTGCACAAGAGTATTGAGCTAGGGTTTTCAGAAATCCCAAGTCTCTAAGCACAAAGACGGAGTAAGCGCCCATTGACTGTCCCATCTCCTGCCAAACTAGCAGCTTGAAAACAAGAAATTGCAAGTAGAGAAATAGAAACTAATTTGGTGGGAAAGGTAATGACATTCCATGCATCTAGTCATGCCTGCTACATGAGCATGGAGATGTCTTCAGATGCAGACAGAGCTGGCTTTTTGGCTGCAAATGGAGATGAGCACTGAACTCTAGAGATGGCTACGACTAGCTTTTGAGCAAGGGAGACCTTGATCTTGAAACACAAACCAACCTTGCTTTTCATTCCCTTCCTCTTTCACTTTCCAACTGAATTCGCCACAAATGGATTCAAATGCACACAACCAGACCCATTGTCACATTTTGCTAACAGGCATTTACTGCAACGATCAGCTGCTCCTCAAGCCCAGCCAGAGCAATAAAGTGTCGTCAGCTCTTCACTGTGCAACACATTCTAATCAGGAATTAATCAGAAAACATCAGTTCAGCAAGGTAATTGAAGAGACACAACAATTACAGTTTAGACTAATTAACTTGGCTTCATCTTTATGGGGAAGAGAGTGAGTCAGTCTGCAAATCCAGCGCGCTAAAAGCTATGGTGGGGGGAAATACCCCCCCTCAAAGCCGATGGTGGGGGAGAAATTCATTCCATTTTCATTTTAATGTGAAATTTGCCTATTTTTGCACATGCAGCACAATGTGTGAATTGAAACGCAGCAACCCTTCAAATTTTGCACTTGTTTCAATTTCCCAGTGGAGCTCTTCAATTACAGAATGCGTGAAAAACCCAAATACATTAAGCAAAAGGGCATATATAAACACATCCATTAGTGAAAATAATAGGCAGAATCACTGTGTATTAGTCAAACTGCTTTCAAAAAGTTGTATGTTAGGCAAAATTATTTATACAAATGTCCATATAGGTATTGGCCAGGATCTTTTTTTTTTCTCCTTTCATACAATCCAGCCCCACAAACGACAATGCGGATGCCTTTGAAATAGATAGTGAAGAACATTCAGTGCATATTTAAGGACAATGACATGGCGGGGGGGGGAGCCAAAGTACCCACCCAAGACTAAAACCATTGAAGTTTCCTTGCTGCTGGATATGTTACATGGCATGGGAGGATCTGTTGTTGTTGTTGTTGTTGTTGTTGTTGTTGTTGTTGTTGTTGTTGTTGTTGTTGTTGTTGTTGTTGTTGTTGTTGTTGTTGTTGTTGTTGTTGTTGTTGTTGTTGTTGTTGTTGTTGTTGTTGTTGTTGTTGTTGTTGTTGTTGTTGTTGTTGTTCAGTCACACAGTCGATTCCAACCCTTTGCGACCCTATGGACCATTGTCCTCCAGGCACCTCTGTACTCCACCATCCTCCTCAACCTGCCCAGCTCTGTGCCCACTGCATCTACAATACCATCTAGCCATCTCATCTTTGGATGCACCCTACTTCTTTTGCCCTCCACCTTTCCCAGCATCAAGGCTTTCTCAAGTGAATCATCTCTTCTCATTTGATGTCCAAAGTACTTTAGCTTCATCTTCACTATTTGACCTTCTAAAGAGCAGTCAGTGCTGATCTCTTCTAATATTGACCTATTTGTTCTCCTCGCTGTCCAGGGTACTCTCAAAACTCTCCTCCAACATCACATTTCAAAGGCATCTATTCTTCTGTGCTCAGCTTTTCTAAAGTGAAAAGTGGACCACTTTCCTAATGTGGTCCAGCTCTCACAACCATACATTACCACCGGGAATACCATTGCGTTGACTATGCAAATTTTTGTTTGCAGTGTGGTGTCTCTACATTTAACTATGGGTGTGAACTTTTAGCTATGTTCCCCAGGTTTCTCATCGCTTGCCTCCCAAGAATCAGTCCTCTTTTTATTTCATGGCTGCAATCACCATTTGCAGTGATCTTTGATACTAAGGAAGTAAAATCTGTCACTGCTTCTATTTCTTCCCCATCTATTTTCCATGGACTGATAGGGCCTGTTGCCATTATCTTGGTTTTCTTGATGTTGAGTCTCAAGCCAGGATCTAGGTAAGTCTAAGTAAGTAATAATCCAGCTCGACATGCCATGTGTTGCTATAGAGCTGTGATGGTGAACCTTGACACTGCAGGTGTTCTTGGACTTCAATTCCTAGATGCCCAAGTAAGCACTCCTAATGATCAGGGCTTCTGGGAATTTAAGTTCAAGAACCCCTGGAGTGCCAAGGTTCGCTATCACTGCTATAGAGGGTTTTCCAGGTCTTCCATTGAGGCTGTAAAGGTGTAGTGTATGGGAAATTAATGCCCTTTCCTGGATTTGCCTTCCTTTGAGTCATATATTCAGCTGGATCCAAGGCATTCATGCAAGGAGACTGAAAGAAAGCCCTCCACATTCAGAATTTATAAGGTCAGGAAAATGAGAAACAAAGATGATTTTTTCACCCAGAGTGTAGAACGAAAACCAGCAAGTAAACTAAATGATATACAATATATGTAATTCTCCTGCTGATATTGGAATTAAGAATGGCCAATTGAGCAAAACTGAGTAATTCTGGAGAACCTACACAGCAGAGTATGAATCCTATCATTTCTGATTAAATTTGGAGATGAGGTGTTTCTCAGGTGTTGCTTTTCAAAACAATAATCATCCACTACACTGCACTGGATTGATTTTACAGCCAAACAAAACCTGATATGGTTAGCAATTCAAGTCCAAGGTTAGTGACAGGTAGTATATCCTAACATTATTTAAATCTGAACTAATATGTCAAAGCATAATTCAGACAGAATCAGTAACACAATTAAATCTGCAAATCCGCCCTTGCAGATAAATTGCCCTGATGTACTTTCTCTCTTCTTTTCAAAGCTTCTTTGAAGTCATTATCTTGAAACATGTTGGAAACAAGTAGGGAAACAATTCCTCCTATTTTTGATATAGTTGGTGATGTTAAAGGTTTTGTCAAGAAGATGTTTGTCTAACATTGATTGGACTGTCACTTCTTATTAAGACATGTATGTGAAGATCTACAATTTACTCAAGTGAATGGAGAAGGATCTGGATTTCTCCTGCTTCACCAGCTTCACTGCTGATGTACCAGTACTTCTGATTTGTGAAAAAATGTAGTTTCTAGAATGTTCTCTGAGAAAAATGGTGGTGGGGGGGATGGTCTAGTAGTGAAGTGAAGTAAGAGTACCATTATTTTAGGATATGGGTATTTATTTATTTATTTTTCAAATCTATATTGGCGCCCAACTTGGCAACGACTCTGGGAGGCTCACAAAATTAATCAATCTTAAAACTTCAAAACCTTTTTAAAAAAAACAAAAGACACTACTAAAATTACCTGCCCTACCTCATCAATTAAAAATTACAGCTAAAAGAATGGGAGCAGGGGGAAGTCACCATGTCACCGGTCCCCACATCCACTTTGCCAGCTAGGTTTTTAGCTCTTTCCTGAAGGGCAACAGCTCTGTCTTGAGACGCAACTCGTTTGGCAAGAGGTTCCATAGGGCCGAAACAAACATTGAGGAGGCCCTCCTAGTGCTAGAGAGATATGCCTCTCTAGCTGATGGTACTTTTAGAGAGCCCCTCTGGTCTGCTCTAGTGGGATGGACAGATGTTCTTGGGGTGACACAGTCTCTTAAGTACCCTGGCCAGATATACACCAGGTACACTGTAGAGTGGGGATGGACAACCTTGGCGCTCCAGGTGTTCTTGGACTTCAATTCCCAGAAGCTCATGTCAGCACACCTGATGATCCAGGTTTCTGGGAACCGAAGTTCAAGAACACCTGGAGTGCCAAGGTTGGCCACCCCTGCAGTAGAGCATTCATCTGTCTGCTGTTTCTATGTCAACTGGACTTGGGACTCAACCTATTTATCCTTTCTCTCTTTCAATTTATTTTAACAAATGTGAAATTAAAAAGCAAAGGAATAACACAAATGAACAAACACACATTCTGTCTCCTATAGGCTGAAATCCAGTTGCATAACTTATATTTGCAGAAGCTTGAGGACTATAGCAGCAAGGGTAACTTTTAGAAGTTCAAAAATTCCTACTTCTGTTCTGAAGCTTTTCCATACCAGGAGCTCTTATTTTATTTATTTATTTATTTAGTTCAATTTCTAAACTGCCCACTCGGCTGAGGCCAACTCAGGGCGGTTCACAATCACTAAATAAAAACAGCAGATAAAAACATATACTATTATCATAAAAACAATTAAAACTACACATCCCATAAAAAGAGTGCTGGGAAAGCCTGAAGGGGGAGGCAGTCTAGCCAGCCAACAGGGGTCACCCTTCCCCAGCACCCCATACTTGGCCTGCCAGCCAGGTTTTGAGTTCTTTTCTGAAGGGCAGCAATTCCATCTGGAGCCGTAGCTATATTGGTAGGAGGTCCCAAAGGGCCGGTGCAGACATGGAGAAGGCCCTCCTCCTTGTGCTAGAGAGACAAGCCCTTCTAGCCGATGGCACAACTAGAGAGCCCCTCTGGTCTGCTCTGGTTGGGTGGACAGACGTTCTAGGAATGATGCGGTCTCTTAGGTATCCTGGCCCACTACCATGTAGGGCTTTAAAGGTCAAAAACAGCCCCTTGAATTGCACCCGGAGGCAAACTGGTAACCAGTGCAGCTTCTGAAGCAGTGGCCACGCCCCATCACGACCTGGGCAGCCGCATTCTGGACCAGCTGCAACCTCTGGATGGTCATCAAGGGCAGCCTTGTGTAGAGCACATTACAGTAGTCTAGTCTGGAGGTGACCAGAGCATGAGTGACCATGAGCAATGAGTCCCGGTCCAGGAGCGGGCGCAACTAGCGAATTACACGAAGTTGTGCAAAAGCCCTCCTGGCCATGGCCGCCACCTGCTCTTTGAGCAGCAGTCACGAGTCCAGGAGGACCCCCAAGTTGTGCACCGGGTCTGTCTGGGGCAAAACAGCCCCATTCAGACCCAAAGATGGTAGCTCCCAGGATAACATAGGACCCCCCAATCCATAGCCACTCTGTCTTGCCAGGATCCAGTTGCAGCCTATTGTCTCCCATCCAGACCCCAACAGCCTCCAGATAAGACACTTGGATAGGACTTTGACAGCATCACTGGGATCACCACGAGCCAAGATGTACTACTGAGTTTCATCCACGTACTGATGGTACCGCACCCCGTGGTAATGGATGATCTCACCCAGTGGTTTCATGTAGATGTAAAATAGAAGAGGAGAAAGCACCGAGCCCTGAGGCACCCCATATTGAAGTGGCCTAGGACTGAACCTCTCACTCTCCAACCACACTGACTGGGTCCAACCCTTCAGAAAAAAGGAAGACCAGGACAACACAGTGCCATGGATCCCCAGTCATTTGAGCCATTCCAGAAGGATACCATGGTCGACGGTATCGAAGGCTGCTGAGAGGTCAAGAAGAGCGAGGATGGATGGATGACCCCCATCGTGCTCCCACCAGAGATCATCCATCAGCGCGACCAATGTCGTCTCCGTACCATATCCAAGCCTGAATCCTGACTAGAAGGGGTCCAGATAATCCACTTCCTCCAGGACCCTCTGCAACTGACGCACTGTTACCTTCTCCAAAACCTTCCCCAAAAAAGCGAGGTTGGAGATCAGGCTAAAGTTGGAATGAACTGCTGGGTCGAGTGATGGTTTCTTTAGGAGGGGACACACCAAAGCGTGTTTTAAAGGTACAGGAAACATCCCCTCCCATAGTGATGCATCAATTATAGCCTCGACCCAACCACCTGTCACTGCCTTGGAGGCTTTCACTATCCAGGCAGGACAGGGGTCTAATGGGCAAGCAGTGGAATGAACAGTGCAAGGAGCCTGTCCACTTCATCAGAGACAACTGGATCGAACCAATCCCAGATGACATGGCAAGACTGCGATCCTGTCCCCTCCAGATCACCACCCTCCATGCCAGAATTCAACCCCGAGTGAATCCGAGTGATTTTCTCCACCAGATAATCAGTAAAATCCTCAGCCAAACCCTGCCAACTGCCCCCCCGCCCCCCAAGGAGGGACTTGGTTACCCGAAACAGGGTGGCTAGGCAATTATCCATGGAGGCAATAAGGGTGGTGAAATATTGTTGCCTCACCACCCCTATCGCTACTAGGTAGGCCCTAATAGCGGCTCTAGCTATTGTCCAGTTGGACTCACTCCGAGTCTTCACCCAGCAGCGCTCTAAGCATCTCTTGGCCCACTTGAGCTCCCGCAGTTCTTCCATGAACCATGGGGATGACTGAACCCCACAGGCTCGGAGAGGCCATAGTGGTGCAATTTCATCCAAGGTCGCCATTATCTTCTGATACCACAGATCAACGAGCACCTCGGGCGAATTGTGTAGTTGATCCAGAGGAAAATCCCCCAGTTCCTTCTGGAATCTATCAGAATCCATAAGTCTCTGGCGGCAGGCCAATTTAATAGGCCCTGCCTCCCTATAATGGCACACTGCCCCAGAAAGTCTAGAGCAACCAGATAGTGATCTGACCATGGCACAGGTGTAATATCTAATTTCTGTAATCTCAGATCACTCTGCCACTGCCTGACAAGAAAATTAGGTCCGGTATGAGGCCACTACCCCTGGCCAGGCCCTGAATTACCTGAGTCAGGTCTGTAGCTGTCATGGAAGTCATGAACTCCCATGCAACCTTGGAGCCAGTCCCCAGCAAAGGCAAATTGATGTCCCCCAGAACCATCAACCTAGGGAACTCCAAAGCCAACACTGAGACGGCCTCGAGGAGCTCAGGCAGGGAGTCCCTTACCCTGCAAGGGGGCAGGTACTGGAGTAGGACCCCCAGCTGACCCTTAGGGCCCAACTGCAGGAGCAAGGCCTCAAGCCTGGAATTTGTGGAGCAGTGGCCCTGGCAACTCCCAGTGACTCCCTGGCTACAATGGCAATGCCACCGCCCCTCCCCTCATCCCTAAGCTGGTGCAAAATACCGAATCCAGCTGGACACAAGTCTGAAAGAGGCACACCATCCTCCAGTGTCAGCCAGGTTTCAGTGATGCATGCCACGTCGGCCTGCTCCTCCCGAATAGCATCTGAAATTAGGAGAGCTTTATTACAAACCGACCTGGCATTCACCAGCAGCAGCCTAATGGAGGGGTCACTCTGGAATGGCTGTGTAGGGCCTAGAGGTGTATCCGAGGGGCCAGAATGTGGGACGGATACTAAACATCAGTCCCGCATTCCCTGAGAGCAGCCCACCCCTCGGTACCTGCCATATTATCCCATAACCGTCACAACCTCTATGTGGGCCCCCGGAACCTCCCGGTCTGCCCCAGACAGAAAGCTGCCCCTCCAAGATGGCTGGCAAGGCAATCTCTCCCTCCCTATCTCCCTATCCCACTTAAAACCTGCCCTCCCCCTATCCCTACCCCCTTGTAACACCAAGTACAGCTATCAAAAAGGGGGGTTGGCCACCTGATCCCTGGCCACAGCAGTGGTAAAGGTCCTTTAGGACTACTTTTACAGCCCAGCCATGCCCCCCCAGCTGATGAACTCTCCCTCCTGGCACACAGACTTGGAGGGCAGGGAGGGCAGGCATCCAGAGTCTGTGGCTGCACCCTTGATGGAGAGAGTCTTTATATGCCGTGGCGGCATTGGTGGGGAACATGGCTTTCAAGGCAGCCGATGCAACCCCAGGTGTTACAAATCTCTGCTCCCGCCTCCATCTCTGGCCGCAAGCAAGGTGAGGTTCCTCCATGACGAAGATGGCAGGGAGCATGACTTTTGGGGCTGCAGAGGTGACCCCAGATGTTGTGAGTCTCTGCTCCCACCTCCTCCTCCATCTCCAGCTGCAAGCAGGGTGAGGTTCCTCCGTGGCGAGGATGGCAGGGAGCGTGACTTTTTGGGCCACCGAGGTGACCCCAGGTGTTGCGAGTCTTTGCTCCCTCCTCCATCTCTGGCCACAAGTGAGGCGAGGTTCCTCCATGGCGAGGATGTCAGGGAGCGTGACTTTTGGGGGCGCTGAGGTGACCCCAGGTGTTGCAAGTCTCTGCTCCCACCTCCTTCTCCATCTCCAGCCGCAAGCGAGGCAAGGTTCCTCCATGGCGAGGACGGCGGGGAGCATGACTTTTGGGGCCGCCGAGACGACCCCAGGTGTTGCGAGTCTCTGCTCTTGCTTCCTCCTCCATCTCCGGCCGCAAGCGAGGTGAGGTTCCTCTTCCTTTCAGTATGTGGAAGCCATGAGAACTGCAGGATGAAAGGAGGAAATCTTTAATTAGTAAAAAGCTCATCCTGCCAACAACATCATCTGATGGTAGCAAGTTTGCTAATTACAGATTTCCTACTTCAATCCTGTGATTCCCATGCCTGCTATGTGATGAAAGAGATTGCATGGGTATAGCAAAAGCTACAGGACAGAAATTGAACATTTTTAATTACTAAAAATCACCCGTTACTGATGATATCAGCAGCTTTCCACAGATGCATTTAACCCAAAGCCATAAAATAACTATCTCCAAGCCAAATTGTTAAATACAGTACATTGTAATTTTCCAATGATGTATGGACCAGGTTGGGGGCTTAAAGCACTTATCAAGGCTTAGTGGTTAAGGTACTGAGCTTGACAATCAGAAGGTTGGCAGGTCCGCATTTCAGGACCCGAGTACTGCATGACAGTGTGAGCTTCTGTCAGCTGTCCCTGCTAACCTAGTAGTTCGAAAGCAAGAAATTGCATGTAGATTAAATGGGTACTGCTTTAGCGGGAAAGGTAACAGCATTCTGTGCAGTCTAGTCATGCCTGTTACATGACCATGGAAATGTCTGCAGACGCAGACAGCACTTGCTCTTTGGCTTGAAATGGAGATGAGCACTGAAGCCTAGAGTTAGACACGACTGGCTTTCTCAATTTTCGTTTAAAAAAAACCTTGTTTTTGGAACAACACCCCCCCCCCCACACACACACACACACAAACACACACACAGTTCTACCAGGACAAAACTTCTTCTCAAAACTTTCTCCTGCCGCAGAAAGTTTTCCTGGTTTCCTTTTATTTCATCCCATCCTCACCCACCCCCCACTATATTACACTTGGAAATGCCCAATTGTATATTAAACTTTTTCATGAATTCTTTTGCCAGAAAGATACCTTTCTGTGCAAGTAGTATAAAACATTTGTCCCACCTATTCCATAAAGAAAAAAAAAGATTTTGCCATATTTCTCCAAAGGAGGGGGGAAAAGATTTTGCATGGAGGAATTTCCCTGTGAAGAAAAATGTTATTTCCCTCCTCTCCATGTGAAAGTGGGAACCCATTATGGAGTATTACCTGTCTCTTAATACTCCATAAGGGGTTCCCACTTTCATATGGAGTATTACCTGTATCTTAGCAACTCCCCCAGTAGCTTGGTGCAGGGATTCTCAACCTGCGGCCTGTGGCCCGGATGTGGCCCATGGCACCGCTTCAAGTGGCACCACACCAGGAAGTGTCATGTGGTGGAGGAAGGGCAAAATGGCCATCCAGTCCCTGAAGCTGTCTGAGGGAATGTGATGCGGCCCCTGGCTTAACAATGTTGAGAACTCCTGGCTTAGTGGTTAAGATGCTGAGCTGGAGACTAAAAGGTTTGGTTTCGATCGCCAAGGGCTGCACTTGGGGACATGAAAGGAGCCTTATTTGGGTGTCCCCTGGGTGGTTGTTTTTAGGGGTGGGTTTTTTACTCTGTTTTTATCTGTTTTATTTATGTGAACCACCCTGAGTCGGCCATGGTCGAGTGGGCGGTATAGAAATCTAACAATAAATAAATATAAAAAAATCCTTTCAATCCAGAGTAATCTCTGACACGGAATTATTATTACCTGTCTCTTCTGTATGGATAAGAGTTAAGACTCCACAGAACAATAATCCCAACTTATTCATGGGTTTCATTAATACTTCTTGAAGGGTACCCCATGCAGGTTCTCGCCCACAGCCCCTTTGGGTGTGAGCAGAGAAAATCATGAAATAAAGGTTTAAATGCATGGGCATTGGTGTGCTTCAGGTTGTGTTTTACAGTGAGAACTTTTCTTATAGCTTCAGAGATGCACCTTGCTCCTGGCCAAAGCTGTCTTTATATATATATATATATTGCCTCCCACAGCCTAGAGCAAACTTATAATTTCTTCAATTTATTGGAACTATGCCATCTTCTTCATGCTCCAAGCCATGTTTCCTGAGCAACAGCCTTGCCCTAAGGCAGTGGACAGGGCTGTTCTGAGCATCACAAAGGTGTGACTAAGCAGGTTAAAACTTGGCTCCATCTCCATAGCCCAGTCAAGATGTACTTTAGACCTTGCAAAAATTCCCAAGTTAATGAAACTCTGGGATGTTGTGTATGGGTGCCCAGTGGAGCTACACTCAATTTATCAATTGGAGCTACACCCAATTTAGAGCATTAATATTCCTTCAATTATCACTGTTCAAACTTATTTTTAACCCCAAAAGTATCGAGATACATGACTTTGAAAAAGTGCTAAATTTCTCAAATTTTTAAAAAATCTGCTAAAAAGGCTGGTTTTTTTGCTATGTATCTTTTTTTGCAACATATTTAATGGAATTTTGGATTCTACATCAATTTCCAAATGTTCAACTACATCCCCTCCCCTTCTTCCCCCTCCCATTACCCCCTCTGTAGGATGTTCATACTTACAGTGTACATCTAAGGTTCAAAGAGCATGAAAACCGAGTTCATCTTTCAGTTTGGAAATTTTGACCCACCCCACCCCCCACAAACACACCTTCCTCAGTAATTGTTCATTCAGTACCTACCTACATGTTTGTAATCACAGGTGAAGATGTCGATCTCCTCATGATACTGACAGCCCTTGCCTCCGCCACTCACAAAAACATCTATTTTCAGAAGAGTGGGAGAGGCAATGCCCCATCAACCTTATATTCAGCAGCTTCATGCAAGATCGACCCAAAAGACATCCTGTTTTTTCATGCAGTCAGCGCTTGTGACACTACTTCAACCCCCTTTGGACAAGGGAAGAAGAAAGTTTGCAAGCTGTGTGAGAAGAACAGTTCCCTACACTTTTTGGCTGCTGCTTTTAAAGGCTCAGAAACCACCCCCCATCCCAGATTTCTGAAGCAGGGGAGAAGTTTTTGGTAGCACTGTATTGGGGGAAACATGGAGACTGACACATTGGACAACCTCTGGTACCAACTGTTTACCAACTTGGTGGCCAAACCCATATTCCAGTTGGCCAGACTCTCTCCTACCAAAGACGCTGCCACCCACCATATTTTTCGCACGTACCTCCAACTCCAGATCTGGCTAGGTAATGATGACATCATGCCATCAGTTTGGGGGTGGTCACTGACAAGGGAAGGTGTTGTTCCCATCAGAGCAACTCAAAACACAGCCCCTGACAACATCTTGAATATAATCTCCTGTAAATGCAAGAAAGGGTGCAGCACTGCAGGTTGCAGCTGCAAGAAATCAGGACTGCAGTGCTCCACCCTTTGCAAGAACTGCACGGAGAACGGTTGTGAAAATTCCCCTGAGCCTTACCTTCAGGAGGAAGAAGTGGAGGACTGTGAAGAGCAGAGCATGATGGATGCAGTGCTGTATATGGAAGAAGAAGGAGTAGAAGAGGAAGCTCCGTAAGGCGCAAAATGCCAAAAATATTAAATGTATGCTTTTCAACGCTTCCTGTTTTACTTTATGTACATACATATTGCTTCCCATTTTTATTACATTTTACTGTACATAACTACTAATAATTTCATCAGAAATACCTGTGTTTTTAAGTCTTTATTAACCTAAAGAACGTCTTATAAAGGTCACTCAGGATAAAGCTACGTCATTGTGGGGGGTGGGGTGAGGGTGTCAAAATTTCCAAACTGAAAGATGTACTTGGTTTTCATGCTCTTTAAACCTTAGATGTACACTGTAAGTATGAACATCCTACAGAGGAGGGGGTAATGGGAGGGGGAAGAAGGGGGAGGGGATGTAGTTGAACGTTTGGAAATTGAAGTAGAATCCAAAATTCCATTAAATATGTTGTGAAATGGAAGATACGAAGCAAAAAACAGACTTTTTAGCATTTTTTTTTTACAAATTTGAGAAATTTAGCACTTTTCCACAGCCCTGTATCTCGGTACCTATGGGGTTAAAAAATAAGTTTGGCCAGTAATAACTGAAAGAAATCTAATGCTCTACAACTTTCTAATTACATATAATCAAAAAACTGAGAAGAGTGCTAAAATTTTGCAGTTTTTCCCCCTCCCCCCAAGGTTTCACAAGGAAATTTTGTTGGATAAATTGAATGTAGCTCTACTGGGTACCCATACACAACATCTCAAAGTTTCATTAACGTGGGAATTTTTGCAAGGTAACACCCACCCCCCCCCATTTTGGACCTATGGCAACTTAAGCTTCCAAGACTTCCAGACTTCCAAGACTTCAGGTGGCCTTTGGAAAGCAGAGAAATTTAAATATTTAGGGAGAAAGTAAATAAATATGAAAAGCAGCTTTATCCACATATGGATAGAGGAATCTATTCAGTAAGCAAGGTAGATAGATGATTGAGAGTCCATGCAATATTAATGGAGTGGGAAGTAGTTAGAACATAAGCACAGCCTTGCTGGAACAGGCCACAGCCCATCCAGTCCAGCATTCTGTCGCACACAGTGGCTCATCATTTGCTTCAGGGTATTATTCCCAAGCAGATGCCTTCACCTGCTTAGGATTCCCTGGAAATGGCATTGAGAGATATCCTGCCTATAATCTCTCCAACCCGGAGGTTGTTCTTAGGCATAATTATAGCCATTGATACCCTTGTCCTCCATGAACTTGTCTAATCCTTTCTTGAAGCTGTCAAGACTGACAGCTGTCACCACTTCTTCTGGCAGGGAGTTCCATAGACCAGTAATCCTCTGGGTGAAAAAGTACTTTCTCTTATTTGTTTGAGAACTAGTACCCAAAAGTTTCATGGAGTGCCCCCTAGTTCTAGTGTTGTGCGATAGGGAAAACAGTTTTGCCTTATCTACTTTGTCCACACCGTGCATGATTTTATAAACTTCAATCAGGTCACCTCTTAGATGCCGTCGTTCAAGAGTGAAGAGGCCCAACTGTTGCAGCCTCAGATGGTAAGGAAGGTGTTCCAGTCCCCTAATCATTCTGGTTGCCCTCCTATGCACTTTTTCCAGCTCCATAATAAGGCGACCAGAACTGTACACAGTATTCCAGATGGGGCCTCACCATAGATTTATAAAGAGGCAAAATGACACTTGCTGACTTATTTTCTATACCCTTCCTAATGATCCCTAGCATTGAGTTTGCTTTTTTCACTGCTGAGGCACACTTGGTTGACACCTTCATTGAGCTGTCCACCAGGACACCAAGGTCACTTTCCTGGTTTGTTGCAGAGAGTTCAGACCCCATCAGTTTATAAATGTAATTAGTTTTTCAGTGTTATTAAGAATGTTAAGAGTTTCTATAGTTTAAATGTTGGGGATTTTATGTATGCTGCCTAGAGTCGCATGTCGATTGGGGCGGCTATACAAAGTGAATTTAAATAAATAAATAAATAAAACTAATAGCTGGTCAGGTGAGGAGAGAAACTCACATGGCCATAACCCTTTCAGGTAGCATGGAAGAGTGAGTTATAATAAATAATGTGTAACCGGGCTGTTCTAAGGGACTGCAGTGGCTCAGTGGTTAAGATGCTGAACTTGACGATTGGAAGGTCGGCAGGTCAGTAGTTTGAGACCCGAGTGCTGCATGATGGAGTGAGCTCCCGTCTCTGTCCCAGCTCGTGCCTACCTAGCAGTTTGAAAGCAAGAAATTGCAAGCAGATAAATAGGCACCTCTTCAGTGGGAAGGTAAACAGAATTTGGTGCACTCCGGTGCCTAGTCATGCCTGCCACATGTCCACAGAAACATCTGCAAATGCAGACAGCACTGGCTCTTTGGCTGTAAACAGAGATGAGCACTGAACCCTAGAATCAGACATGACTGTTTCAAGCAAGGATGATCTTTACCTAACTGGGCTGTTCAGCCTCCATGCACTGGTGATGTGCAAAGCTCCACTCTAGCAAGAAGGCCAGAATATTTATTTCCATTCTCTATGGGTAATGCAGCTTGTTGTGCAACACTGAAAATATTATGCACACCAAAAGGAGTCTTGGACTTGGAAGCTGGTTTGGGGAGAGGCCAGTAGCCTGCCATGTCTTGTGCATGAACTTATCCCAGAGGACACTGAATCATAGAGTCAGATATGACTAGCTTTTGAGCAAGAGTGACCTTTACCTAACTGGGCTGTTCTGCCTCTATGCAGCTGGTTGTGGCCTCCAGATAGTGAGAAGACCAAGCATGCAACTGGAAAGATACCAGTCACACACCCATTGCCTTCTGTGCAGGGAAAGATCCTTTCATTGTACTCTGGGATAGGTTCATGTGCAAGACATGATAGGCTACTGGCCTCTCCCCAAACCAGCTTCCAAGTCCGAGACTCCTCCTTGTGCGCATGATTTTTTCAGTGTCGCACCACATGCTTCATTGCCCATGGAAAACAGAAATGAATGTCCTGGCCTTCTTGCTAGAGTGTGTTAGAGCAAAAGTATTTGCCTAACATATTGGAAAAGATAATATACTTCTGTCATATCACTTTAAGAGTACTAAAGAGTGGAGCTTTGCACATCACCCCAAAAAATGGGGGAAAGAAATGTCCACTGGGAGCAGATTCTGACTGATATGTAAAGATTTACATTTTAAAACCACAGAACATGTCACTCAAGTGGGGTCTACAATGTCTATGTGACCTGTTGAGTTTGCTGTCCAGGTGCTACTCCTGGTGGCTAGACACCTCCAAGAGAATCAACATATTTAGGATTAAATCAGACATGCACTAGATACCATTCAAACAGAGGAGACCTTCAAAAAAAGAGAATTGTGCTCTGAGCAGGCTCCATAGGTGATCTCTCCTCTGTAGGAAAGGAGATGTAGCCACATTACCTACTGAGAACCATATTCTCCATGGTTTCTCAGAAGCAAATAGTTTTGTTGTCGATTTTTGTTAGCCTACATCCTACCTAGTTACATGCTGAAGAAGCTTCTTTGCTTCTTGGATGTTTGTATTCATTTATATCATAACTGTGGGACTGCAGTGGCTCAAGTGGCTAAGACACTGACTGGAAGGCGGCAGGTCAGCAGTTCAATTCCCGAGGACTGCAGAACGGAGTGAGCTCCCATCTTTGTCCCAGCTTATGCCAACCTAGCAGTTCGAAAGGAAGAAATTGCAAGTAAATAAATAGGGACCACTTCAGTGGGAAAGGTAAACAGTGTTCCATGCACTCCGGTGTCTAGTCATGCCTGCCACATGATCACGGAAATGTCTTCAGAGCCTTTGAAACAGAGATGAGCACTGAACCCTAGAGTCAGATACGACTGGCTTTCGAGCAAGGGAAACCTTTACCTTTACCTTTACTATATCATAACTGTGCATACACAAAGTGCATTACTTAGCAGGCATTCCTCCATCAAAATTCTGTCGCGAAAGTGCTGCTCAGAAAGAGTGGGCCAAAGCAAGTTCTTCAAAAATGCACCTGCTAATTGATCACCAACCACCAAAGCAGAGACTGAAATCAAGGCACAGCTTCCTTACAACTTCTGCCCCTCCAATAACTGGGCAGAAACATATGACTCTCTACTGCCTGACTGAGAACAATCATGGCATGTGTGGAAAGCTTTAAATAGACTGCATGCTGGGGTAGGAAGATCAAGGGCTAATCTGAGAAAGTGGGGTTTCCCTGTAGATGACAGCCTGTGTGAATGCGGAGAAGTACAAACTATCTCTCATATGATACAATGCACATCATGCCCCTCAATGTGCACTGAGGAGGACCTTATGTTGGCAAGAGGAAGTGCTGTTGATGTGGCCGGATATTGGGCGGATGTCATTTGCCCTTTTAAATTCTATTTTGTTTTTAGATGTGTTAATTTTAGCCAGGGCCATAGCCAGGGGGTGGCCAGGATGGTGGTCTTTGCCCACCATGAGTTAGCAGTTTGCTCACCCTCAAACTCCTGGCTGTTTATATATATGACATATAAATATGACATTGTTGCCCTTCCAGAAAAAATATTTGGCCACCCACATCTAGAATCCTGGCCATGGCCCTGAATTTAGCTTTGCATCTTATTGTATGCTGGTGGTGCCTCTGACAAGAATAAAGAAAAGATAACTGTGGATGGAAGGAATGTCAAACTCTATGGCCACATTGCAAATTTGGGTTGAAAAGAATCTTGGACAAGGTCAACAGCAGGAACATCTACTTTTCATGTAGTGTCCAACTAGAAAAAACAGCAGCCATACCATGGAGTTAGCAGAAGTCAGATCTGAGTGGTGGAGAAAGACTGAGAGCCCTGGTGGCATGGTGGTTAAACTGCTGTACTGCAGCCAAAACTTTGTGGGTTCAATCCTGACAGGGATCAAGGTTGACTCAGCCCCTCATCCTTCCGAGGTCAGTGAAACAAGAACCCAACATAGTGGAGGCAAAATGCTAATTAACTTGTGAACCGCTCAAAGAGTGCACTATGTGCTATGGGGCAGTAAGGTAAAGGTTTCCCTTGCTCGAAAGTCAGTTGTATCTGACTTTAGGGTCCAGTGCTCATCTCTGTTTCAAAGCCAAAGAGTCAGTGTTGTCTGCTTCTGCAGACATTTCTGTGGTCATGGAACGCTGTTTACCTTCCCACCAAAGTGGTCCTATTTATCTACTTGCAATTTCTTGCTTGCTAGGTTGGCAGGAGTTGAGACAAAGATGGGAGCTTATTCCATCCTGCAGTACTTGGGAATAGAACTGCTGACCTCCTGTCTTCCAGTCAGCGTCTTGGCCACTTTAAGTGCTATTGCTATTCTGTTGTGCAAAACTCCACTGATTCATGTCTCCTGTCCTGGCCTCTTCTCCTCCTCCTCGGTCCCTGATTCTCACTTTCCCTCTTTCTTCCCATGTTCTCTCATTAAAACAAGGGCACAAAGGTGAGTCCCCACAAACACAGTTGTCTTTTGTGGATAATTTGTTCAACTAATAGCCCAAACATTTTGAATGCCTCTTCAGCAAGCGCTGCCGTAATTGAATTTCTAATTTATTCCATCCAGATATAATTAAAATAAGTATTATCTCAATTATTTATGGCTGGCAAAGTGGCCGTACGCTTGCAGGAAGAAAGATGAAGATTTAGCATTAACTCTCCCCCTCCCTTGGTGCTGATGGATTTGCTCAGATTCACAGAGACAGACTTTCTAAGATCTCGTGGGAGCAAGCCAAAGAAATGGCATCCTACAAGGTTACTTCCTAGACTGGCCCAAAGGCTTAGTTAGACCCACAATCTGGCTTAGGTTCAGGTTGTCATCCAACACTGAATGCTAAATATATTTTTAAACATTTCAAGGAGATGGGGACAATATATTCTGTCGAGCCAATTTTATTCACGCACGCAAGAATCTCGCAAAGCATGGTTGACTGGCAGACACAGAAATGTGCTTTGCCACTATGTCAACCGCTTAGTTCAGGGGTGGCCAACCTGTGGGCCGGCCCCAGGCCATGACACCATTTCATGTGGCCCACCACTGCCCTCACCACTACCAGAAGTGGAAGCAGACGTGTTTATGACAGCCATAAAATGCACCCACACATGCGTAAATACTCCCACACCTGCTGTATAATGCACTCACAGCTGTTGCAAATGCATTTATGACAGCTGCAGACATGCTTTACTGCAGTGTTTATGGCAGGAGGAACCATGTGATCGGCCTGCTCAGCTGTCTGGGGTGTGTGGTCCAGCAGCGCAAAAAGGTTGGGAACACCTGCCTTAGTTGTTTGGGGATCTAAATCCAGATTTCCCCATCTAACCTTCAATTTTAAGGCAAACTTTTTGCAGACAGGATGGAAGCCATATTAGAACCAGCCTCAAACAAATAAGACCTAACCAACGACAATTGTGTTCCATCAAGTCAATACTGATTTATGGTGAAACTTTCTGGATAGATAATATACAGACGTGGTTTGCCATTTCCTTCATCTAGGGTTTCCCTGGGACTGTGCAACTTGCCCAGAGCTACACAGATATAGGATTATAGGTAAATTGGACAACTCTATCAGATATACTTTTATTTGAATTTCTGCATTGAACAGGGGGGTTGGGCTCAATGGCTTTATAGGTCCTTTCCAATTCCATTTGTCTTGATCAGGAGTTGGGTTGCCAACTTTTTTGAGTTGGAGGCTGGGTCATGCTTTCTTACACAATTGAGAGGGCCGGACTGATAGTTCATGACATCTGTAAATGAGTCCATGGCTGATTCTGGTGGTGGTGACTGGAGTGAGGGTGGGGCCAGATTATTTGGCACAATGCCTGGATCCAGGCAGTGGACCATAGGTTGCCTACCTCTGGTCTAGATACTCTGATGTTGCTCCATACCTCTTTAGTTAGTTGTGGTAAGTTACACCAGCCTTAGGTGAGCAGAAGAGAATTTTGGTCACTGTCTAGTCTATTTCAGAAATTGGCCGACATGCAGAAATGTTAGCTCCTAAAATTTTTCTGCCTAATTAGGGGCTACAATGGCTTAGTGGTAAAGATGCTAAGCTTGATAACTGGAATGTTGGCATGTCAGCATTTCAAGACCCAAGTGCTGCACAACAGAGTGAGCTCTCGTCATCTGCCCCAGCTCCTGCCAACCTAGCAATTGAAAAGGAAAAAAAAATTACAAGTAGATAAATAGGTCCACTTCAGCAGGAAAGGTAACAACATTCTGTGCATTCTGGCATCTAGTCTTGCTTGTCACATGATCAAAGAAGCATCTGGAGATGCCAATTCCTGGAGCAATTGGCCGACATGCAGAAATGTTAGCTCCTAAAATTTTTCTGCCTAATTAGGGGCTACAATGGCTTAGTGGTAAAGATGCTAAGCTTGATAACTGGAATGTTGGCATGTCAGCATTTCAAGACCCAAGTGCTGCACAACAGAGTGAGCTCTCGTCATCTGCCCCAGCTCCTGCCAACCTAGCAATTGAAAAGGAAAAAAAAATTGCAAGTAGATAAATAGGTCCACTTCAGCAGGAAAGGTAACAACATTCTGTGCATTCTGGCATCTAGTCTTGCTTGTCACATGATCAAAGAAGCATCTGGAGATGCAGACAGCAATGTAAATGGAGATGAGCATGACACCCTACAGTCAGATACAGTTGGCTTTTGAGCAAGAGAGACCTTTACCTTTTGCCTTTCTCTGATGAACACATTTAATGAATGCATGCCAGGGCATGTAACCCCTTCAGCTCCATACACACCAAATGATGTGAGCTGGCCTCTCTCCCAGGTGGCTTCAAAATCTTAGTCCCTAGCCTTGAAGATAGGCACTCCAACTCACCAAGCTATACCATCTCCTCGACATTAATTCCTTAGCATAAAATAAAAGCAGAATACAGCAAAAGAAGCAAGACAAAAATTTAAACAAGATTCCAGAAGAATAAGTGAGCATTGAGACGTAAGTCTAGACAGGTATAAAGGAAATCCATATCGCTCAGCAGGGGATGTTATTGATTTGAAAATGCTCTGAAAATGAACTAACCACCAAAGTCATAAGAGAGAGTAAGTGATAGTTTATATATATAAAAGACCATTGAGAAAGGAAATGAGACGATACTATAGAAATATACAAGATCTGAGACTAAGACCTCTCCAGTAAATAGCGGTTTGCTGAAATGATATTCTACTGATGAACTGTCTCTTTAAGGTAACAAAACTACAATCAAAATGCAAGGTAAACATATATCAATATATCTAGTTTGAATCTAGAAACATGAGAGCCAAACCCCTCTGAATGTTTTGCTTTTTAAGGGAAATAAAGTAGGGCTGTGCACAAATCCTCCGATCAGCTCTGACTTCCATGTCAGGGCTTTGATATGTATCGCAGTTCAGCCTGGAGAAATGTGGAAATCTGATTTGATTTGTTCCCCCAGATCGTAACTGATCTGAGCACTGGTAAAGAGGATGCATATAATTTTTGCAGTTATTTTGCACTGCGGGCCATGGAATCTGGTGATGCGGTAGTCTAGGGGTTCCCAACCTACGGCCTGTGGGCCGTCCCTGGCCCATGATGCCATTCCATCCAGCCTGTCATCACCTCCTCCACATCTGGAAGTGGAAGCAGGCAGATTTATGTCAGCTGTAAAACACGCCCATGGCTCTCGTAAATGAGGAAGTGGGGGCATTTATGACAGCCATAAATGCGCCCGCTTCGGCTTCCACGGGGCCTGGTCTGGCCAGCTCCGCTGTCCAGGGGCATGGTCAGGCCCGTGGCATAAAAAGGTTGGCCACCCCTGTGGTAGACTCTAAAGAGGGAGGTAAACTTGAAGACTTTCAGATGGCTTCAAGAACTGGCATGCAAGACAAATTTAAAATCTGGCATTATTCCAGAAAGTGGAAGGAAGGAAGGGCCACATCTCACCCAAATGACTCATCTTCAGAAGGTTTGCATCCACCATGGCACAGTTTAATTTACTTTAATTTTCGCACTTGTATGCCGCCCAATCAGGGAACCCAACTCAGGGTGGCTCACATGGTAAATATCTCTCAATATCATTTCCAGGGAATCCTAAGCAGGTGAAGGCATCTGCTTGGGAATACCCTGAAATGGTGAGCCACTGTGTGAGACAGAATGCTGGACTGGATGGGCTGTGGCCTGTTCCAGCAAGGCTGTTCTTATGTTCTTATGTTCTTAAACAATATACACAATATATAATGCACAATATACACAATACATAAGAACATAAGAACAGCCTTGCTGGAACAGGCCACAGCCCATCCAGTCCAGCATTCTGTCTCACACAGTGGCTCACCATTTCCTTCAGGGTATTCCCAAGCAGATGCCTTCACCTGCTTAGGATTCCCTGGAAATGGCATTGAGAGATATCCTGCCTATCTCTCCAACCCGGAGGTTGTCCTTAAGTATCCATAATTATCGCCATTGATACCATTGTCCTCCATGAACTTGTCTAATCCTTTCTTAAAGCTGTCAAGACTGACAGCTGTCACCACTTCTTCTGGCAGGAAGTTCCATAGACCAGTGATCCTCTGGGTGAAAAAGTACTTTCTCTTACTTGTTTGAGAACTAGTACCCAAAGGTTTCATGGTGTGCCCCCTAGTTCTAGTGTTATGCGATAGGGAAAACAGTTTTTCCTTATCTATTTTGTCTACACCGTGCATGATTCTATAAACTTCAATCAGGTCACCTCTTAGACGCCGTCATTCAAGAGTGAAAAGGCCCAACCGTTGTAGCTTCAGATGGTAAGGAAGGTGTTCCAGTCCCCTAATCATTCTGGTTGCCCTCCTCTGCACTTTTTCCAGCTCCATAATATCCTTCTGGAGGTATGGCGATCAGAACTGTACACAGTATTCCAGATGAGGCCTCACCATAGATTTATAAAGAGGCAAAATGACACTTGCTGACTTGTTTTCTATACCCTTCCTAATGCTCCCTAGCATTGAGTTTGCTTTTTTCACTACTGAGGCACACTGGGTTGACACCTTCATTGAGTTGTCCACCAGGACACCAAGGTCCCTTTCCTGGTTTGTCGCACGCAGAGAGTTCAGACCCCATCAGTTTATAAATGTAATTGGGGTTTTTTGCCCCAACATGCATCACTCTGCACTTACTAATGTTGAAGCTCATTTGCCACTGATTTGCCCACTCACCCAGTGTCAAGAGATCCCTCTGGAGCTCCTCACAATCTCTCACAGTTTTCACTACCCTGTATAATTTAGTGTTGTCAGCAAATTTGGCTACCTTGCTTTTTACTCCTACCTCTAGATCATTTATGAAGAGGTTGAAAAGCAGGGGTCCCGGTACTGAACCTTGGGGGACCCCACACTTTACTTCCCTCCACTTGGAGAAGTGTCCATTTAGTGCTACCCTCTGTTTCCTGTCCCTTAGCCAGTTGCTTATCCAGGACAAGACCTGTCCCTTTATTCCATGACTGGTAAGTTTATACACAGTAATTACACAGTAATACAATATATAAAATTCAATCTACCAAAACAGCATATAATAATATACCACAACACAATCCTATAACAGCCTCTCCACATTGGCCACAGGCAAATTCCAAGGGCGGTGGTGGCGAGGGTAGGATGGAGGCTGTTTTCTCCTTCAGCTTGGAAGATTTTCAGTCCCTGGTGAGAGAATGCCTATCAATGTTCATCATGCGGGAGGTAGCCTTTTTTAAGGCAAACAGTCCACCTTACCTGCCCTGCAGTTCCGGTATGAGAATGGGTGGCCACTTCAGAGCCAGATAGGCGTTTTTGACCAGTCCCTCCTGATCAGAGTATTGAGCCTATCCCATACTGTTTACACACTGGGCTCATATGGGTAAATCATCTGTGTGCTATTGTGTCAAATAGGCCATCTGAGTGCTGTTGTGTCCAATAGGCCATGCTGCCAATAGTGCAGAAGTGAAGTGGGTGATGGTGAGTTCACATAGGGCATCCGGAGGTGTGGCTGCACTCAGTAGTTCAGTAACCTGGATCTTGTGATTTAGTCACCAGGATAGGGGGGTGGGATTCACAAGTGGCTGAGTGTGGCCATTGTCCATCTAAGGCAGGGGTTCCCAACCTAGGGCCCATGGGCCAGATCTGGCCCACAGTTCCATTTCATGTGCCCCCACACCCCTCCAAGGGCATGTGAGAAACAAAATAGCCACTGACTTTGAAGCTGTTGGGACAAAATGGCTGCTCCCATCATGTAGGCAGGGCAAAATAGCTGTCCGGCCCTCAAAGCTGACTGAGAGAGTGTGACCCAGCCCCGAGCTTGAAAAGGTTGGGAACGTCTGTTTGATGGCTGCCCATGGTCACATGCAACTTAGCTGGTTAGACAAAGGTTGTCATCAGACAGTATGCATCTAGGGCAGGGGTCTCAACGTTTTTCAGCTGTGGGCCATACCACGACCGCCTCAGACAACTGAGTGGGCCAGACTGGTGGTAAATGCTGCCATAAAACACATCTGCTGCTGTCATAAATGTGTATACGATAGCCGCATGCTCATTTACGGCTGCAGTAAATGTGTTTACAATGGCTGTAAATGAGTCTGCGGACCATTCCGGTGGCAGCAGCAGTGGCAGCAGCTGGAGAGAGGTCGGGGCTGGATTATTTGGCACCATGGCCCAGATATGGCCCACAGGCCATAGGTTGTGAACCACTGATCTAGGGCAATGGTTCCCAATGTGGGGCAGAGAACCCAAGGGAGAGCTTCAATTCCCAGAAGGCTAAGTCAGTCCATTGGCTAATCAGTGCATTGAGGAATTGACTTAGGCTCCTGGGAATTGAAGTCCAAAAACAAAATGTTGGGGAACTCTAATGTAGAGGGTAATATTGCACTGTGACTTGTTACATAATGTTAATGAAGAAACGGGGTTAATATTCTTAAGGATCTTCCAATTAAAGACCCAGCCACATTTTCTCCTCAGTGATTTTCTAGACGTGTGGAGAGTGGCAGACATGAATGGTCCAGGGAACCACGAATGTGGTTGCAATCAGATGGCTGCAAACGAACTTGCCTAGTGGACTGGAAAGGGCTGCTTTAAGGGGATTTCTCCTTTAAATCACTGCAGCCCAGCCCTGGAAAGTAGAAGAAGCCCTATAGCTTGGTGGAAAAAGTTCAGTTTTGGCATCGATCAAGGTCAAGCTGGAGAACATTTCCCAGTGAGTCATGCGATTGCTAAGAAACAGATGGTGTTTGACAGCTCCACAAAAGGTTCAAGATATGATGAGTTTCACAATGTGGTTTTTGTCTCCCTTTGTTTGCTTTCAGAATAAATCCCACTGACCTTTATTCCGAAGAAAGAATATTTGTCCCTCCAAAGTGTCTGGAGGGAAGCAAGTTGTTTTATAGAGGTGTTGGCTAACTTTCATAACTCGTAAATTATAATAATAATAATTTCTTGTCAGAAATTATTCCAGGTTGAAAGGATTTTTACAGGAGAAACTCTGCTCAGGGGATGCCCGAATAAGGCTCCTTTCATGTCAGGCAGGACCCGGGACTCAAACTACCGACTTGCTGGCCTTCCAGCAAACAAGGCGAGCTTCTTAACCACTGAGCAATGTATGAGTTGATGGAGACGAAGGAATAATGTAAAGGTCAAGGTAGCCCTTGCTCAAGTCAGTCGTATCCGACTCTAGGGTTCAGTGCTCCTCTAGGTTTACAGCCAAAGAGCCAGTGCCGTCTGTGTCTGCAGACATTTCCATGTTCATGTGGCAGCCATGACTAAACACCAGAGTGCACGGAATGCTGTTACCTTTCCTACCAAAGCAGTACCTATTTATCTACTTGCAATCTCTTGGTTTTAAACTGCTAGGTTGGCAGGAGCTGGGACAGATGATGGCAACTCCATTGCGCAGTACTTGGGTCTCAAACTGCTGTCCTGCCAACCTTCTGGTCATCAAGATCAGCATCTTAACCACTAAGCCACTACGGCCACTTCCCAGCTACAAGGTACCCTCCCAATCCCCCCTTTCCTCTATGCACTACACCCAACATATGATAACAAATAGGTAAAAGGTAAAGGCTTCCCTTGCTCGAAAACCAATTGTATCTGACTCTAGGGTTCAGTGCTCATCTCTGCTTCACACCCAAAGAGCCAGTGCTGTCTGCTTCTGCAGACATTTCCGTGGTCATGTGGCAGGAATAACCAAACAGTGGAGTGCACGGAATGCTGTTTACCTTCCCACCGAAGTGTTCCCTATTTATCTACTTGCAATTTCTTGCTTTTGAACTGTTAGGTTGGCAGGAGCTGGGACAAAGACGGGAGCTCATTCCGTCCTGCAGTACTCAGGAATCGAACTGCTGACCTCTCGCCTTCCAGTCAGCATCTTAGCCACTTGAGCCACTGCAGTCTACACCCAACATATGATAACAAATAGGGGGGACCTATTTTCTGGTTGCAGGAAATTTTGCTAACTATACGGGCAAGAAGCAAAACACACAGTATTTCCTTGTGCACACAAAGGAGAATACAGCGGTTTAGGAATCGGTACAACATAGCAAACCCTGCCAGGTAGTTTAAAATAAACTGAGTTTCGGCAAGATGATGCACACCCCAGCTGGGCATCATGTATTCTTCATTATTTCAATTGATTCAATAGTGCGGCCAAATAGATCCAAACGTAGGACTTTTTGCTAATCATGGCACACCCTAAGTCAGCGATGGCAAACCTTCTTGAGACCGAGTGCCCAAACTCAATAGGCTGCCACCCACCCAGCAAATGGACCGGGGGGGCTGTGCTGGGGGGAGGGAGGAAATCCTCCCATTGGGCTGCTGGGCAGAGAGGCAGGGCAAACTCTGTGCAGGGGTGACAGCACAGAAATCCTAGAGTATAAGACAGTAACCTTGGCATAGTTAACACACCTACGTATCCCAGCCTAGCATGCTGATTCATTATTCCTAATATACTCCAGACTAGCATCATTGGCTTTTCAGATCTAACCATGGAGCACTTTCTTTGTGGAGCAGAAAGGAAGCATGAGATATAAATTATATGGAAGCCTTCCTCCCCTCCTAGAATGATTCAATTAAACATCACCCCCCCATTCCATTCTCAGAGTTATTCTTTACTCTTCCATTCTTTTTCTCCTACTTGCCTGACAGAGGTCTGTAAAAATGAAATCTCACAATGCTTTAAAAGCTCTCCTTGCCTGAATGGGAGTGTTAATTAGAATTTAGGGTGGGAACAACAGCACAAGGTTAAAAGCTGAGAAGAGGAGGGGAGAAAGGATGATTTAAAAAATTCTTTAGGGATAATGAGAGACACTGGATGTATTTTCAGGCTCTTTCTATTTTAAAAGAAATTATTGTCTATTCTTCTGAGACATATAATTTAATCCTTTTCTTTGTCTTTCTACCCTGTGAATGTACTTCCTCCATGCCAATTGCTGTTTTCTCATTCAGGAAGGAATATGTTGACCTAAAATCTGTTTTGCCACACCTTGAAGTACTGCCCATTTAATCCTCTGTCTCTAATAATAATTGCATGCCATCAAGTCAATTCCAACTTATAGCGACCCTTTCCAGGGTTTTCTAGATGGGACTCATGCCATGGGCAGTTGCTCGTGGTGCACGCTTTGCTGTCCCCACCCTGGGAGACGGGGAACAGGTGTGCTTGCCAACCATTGGGAGAGAGGGAGGTGCGGCGCCTATATAAGGGGCAGTGTGCTTGCTCCCCTTTCTCTTACACTTCTTGCCAGGCACATTGCCCGCCCTCCCTCCATTGCTTTAGTGTGAATTTCTTGGTTGCCCTTGCAGGGCCGACAGGAAATTTTTGCCAGGGCCCCCGATTGGCCTGGGGACCCTGGTTTTTCGCCCTGCCCACACTAACCATGGGATGGGTTGGAAAATATTTATTCCAGGTCACTTCTGGTGGTCAACATGGGTGAGGATAGTAACCTTAGTGTAATTGCATACAGCTCCAAGACAAGTTACCAAACTGAGAGAATCAGCTCATGGCTGTGCGATTAAATGGCTGGTGAAGGTGTGGCCCACCCAAGCTGTTACAGCTTGGCGGGCATGGTGAACAAAGTTACAAATGGCAAATCAGGACTGCATCGCAAAACCTGGAGACTTGTAAACTATCCCTCACCTGTGCTTCCTCCTGCCATGCAGATCAGTTATGCACAAGTTGTGTTTGGTTAACAAAGTGGCCAGTTGTTTAACCCACTCATGTTGTCCGTCTCCTTACTGAGGTGTGGACCAGCAAAGAGAATACATAGAAGTCATTTCCTATTTCCTTCTTCTGGGGGGTGCCCTGGAACTGTCCAGTTTGCCCAAAGCCTAATAGGTTGGCTTTTCTCCCAGGAGGCACCGTGAGGAATTGAACTCCCAACCTATGGCTCCACAGCCAGAGAACTAAACCACTGAGGTATCCAGCCAGCTCATCTAACAAACAACAATCAAAAAGACAGGCACTTAAAGCAACTACTGGAGAAGCAAAGATTTGTCCCTAGATGCCTTTGAACCATTCACTAATTAAGTAGCTCAATTAGTTACAGGTAAAAGTCTCCCTTGCTTGAAAAGCAGTCATATCTGACTTTAGGGGTTGGTGCTCATCTCCATTTACAGACAAAGAGCCAGTGCTGTCTGTGTCTGCAGACATTTCCATGGTGATATGACAGGTATGACTAGACACTCTGGTGCACAGAATGCTGTTACCTTTCCCACCAAAGTGGTACCTATTTATCTACTTGCAATTTCCTGCTTTCGAACTGCTAGGTTTGCAGGAGTTGGGGCAGAGATGGGAGCTCACTCCATCATGCAGCACTCGGGTCTCCAGCTGCAGACATGCTGACCCCCCAGTCATCAAGTTCAGCATTTTAACCACTAAGCCACCATGACCTGGTCTTTTATTATACCTGCTCTTATATTCTTATAGCAATCAAACTGTGTAACAGTTTGACAGTTTTCCAACTGATGGTCATAATGATTTTTGGTCAGGTTGGGTGTTCAGAAATCTATAATGTGTTGTTAGTTTTCTCCCTTACTCCTCCCAACCCTGTCCAAGAAAACCAAGTTCAGTCCTCTTCTTGTCTCCATAACACAACAACTTGTGTAATGGTTTAAATCAGAGGTTTCCAACTTAAGGCCCACAGGCCGGATCGGGCTGTGGCACCATTTCATGTAGCGCTCCCCCCCCCCCAGGGCATTCAAGAAACAAAATGAACACCCTTTTGAAGCTGTCGAGACAAAATGACCACCCCATCATGCAGGCAGGGCATAATGACCTTCTGGCCCTTGAAGCTGACTGAGAGCATGACCCGGCCCCCGACATGAAAAGGTTGGGAACCCCTGCCTTAAATCCACTCACCTGGTGTTCAGTTTGAATTTGTTATAACAAGCGGCTGATGGGGTCCAAAATAAAGGCTAGTCAATCATCAAGGCTATATTTGCCAAGCCTGAACAGCCTCCGTAAAAGACAGAGAACCAGCTTGGCAAAGTTTTAACCACATAAATATGCTATGATAAGCAGCTGGCACTTAAATACATTGTGATACAAGGCAGGCCTGTAATTTGCTGATTAACAAAGGGCTGATTGCAATCGTGATTACAACGTCTATTTCCAAACATCATAAGGCTGAAACATCAACCAAATAAGAGCGGCATGAAAAGAAAACTCTCATCATCTGAAAAGACACAGGGAGGGAGGAATGAAATTTATCATTTGCTGGTTTTTTTATCTGTGTTCTGTCACTAAGAAATGTCTGCAAAGATACGGTTCCTTCTTCACCTTAGAAGACATCTAAAGAAGCTTTCCTAAAATAAATTATTATACCTACATTCTGGGAATACCTTTTAATAGAGCAATTTTAAAAAAAACTCACGTGATTTTTCAAAACCTCCAGATCCTTTCTGCAGATGTATGGGGCTGCTTGGTCACTTCTTAAACATAAAAGCTGAAAAGCTGCTTTGTATTTTAGACCACATAAAGCAGGGATTCTCAACCTGTGGCCCATGGGCTGGATGTGGCCCATGGCACAATTTCATGTGGTCCACCACCACCTCCAGCACACCAGGAAGTGCCATGTGGTGTACATACCTGTCAACCATCCCGATTTGGCCGGGAAACCCCTGTAATTTGACGTCAGTTGACGTCATAATCCGCCCCGCGTTGCCAAAACTCTGTAATTTGGTAGCGGGGGAAAACGCTTTCCACGCATGCGCGGAAGCACTACGCCACTTGCACAGCCCCTACTGGGGCTGCGCAAGTGATGTAGTGCTTCCGCGCATGCGTGGAAGGGGTAAAACCCTTCTACGCATGCGTAGAAAGCGATCTGCACAGGTCCCGTTTTTCCGGAGCCGCGGGTTGACAGGTATGGTGGTGTAGGAAGGGCAAAATGGCCATCTGGTTCCCCAAAGCTGTCTGAGGGAGCATGACCCAGCCTCTGGCTTAAAAAGGTTGAGAACTCCTGACATAAAGCTAATGACATCATCGATGATGGCAATTTAAAAAAAAATCTATTATTCTCTCCAAAAAACACATACTATTGTTCTCACTTTTCTAATTTTGGGGTGCTTTACTGTTTTTAAATTGTTTTTCGCTCCCTTTCATGTAAGCTGACTTTTGAAGTAGATTGATTCTCTGTTACCTTGCTTTTGCTTTTTTTAAATTTTTAAACACTTCTTTAAGACTTTAGGTCAGAATGCCAGAAAACATAATTGGGGAAAATAAAACTAATGGAACCCCAGAGAGGCGATCCCTTTCATGATAAATAAAAGGCCCAGTGAATGTAAACTATGAAAACAAAAGAAGACACCCCCAAGAATTAAAAATGAAAGAAACATGAAACATGATCATTTTCAATCATGAACATCCTTAATTGACATGTGGATGGCGCAAGACAAAGAACTTGTCAGCTGTGGTTTCCCCATGCCCCAGTGGCATGGAACGGCCCGCGCAGAGGCCACTTCGGGAGAATGCTCCTTGAGCCGTGGGCTCTGCGGGCAGAGAAATTAAGGGGGGTGGATAAATGATAGGGTTTGATTCACCCAATTCCTTGACCTGACCAGCGGATCTGCTGAGAGAGCGAATAGCTAACTCGGTTACCCATTAGAGTAATCACTCATCTCCAAGCTCAACTTTACCCCGGGTGTAAACAGAGGCCATGTTTACCCCTGCCTAATCCCCAAACAATGGTGTTTTCCCCGGTCTGTGTTTGGCCAAGTTAATTAACTTCCCTCTGAGAGATTCCCAATTAACCCGAGTAAACAGGTGATGTGGTTTCTGTCAGATGACTGTTTTGCCACCGTTGCGCTTTTACTCCTATATATGATGATGCCTTTTTCCCAATAAACCACTGATCTGATCACGCTCCATATTGCCTCGTATCGTTTCTTGATCAGTCTCCTCCGGGACCTCCGGCCCTCAGCGGCCCCGATTCCTACACCTGGTGACCCCGAGACGTGATTTACTCGTGAGTAAGCGACCCCTGAGCGGTCCACCTCAGAGTAAACGAGCAGCACGGTCCGGTTCTGCGCTTGAACTGCGTCCGTTCGTCCCGGAGGACAGCGCGGCAGCCTGGCCGGTAAACCAGGAGAAAGGCCTACGCGGCGAGGCATTACCGAGAGGTTTCCTACAGTTTGCTCCCGGCTTTCACGGCGGCTTGCAGGTTACGGAAAAACGCGTTCCGCAGGGACAGCTGTGAATCCCTGACAGCGCAGAGGCCACCGAGGGCCCGTGGTAGGGGACCACGCTCCGAGCTCTACCCAGAGAATCGTCGCCAGAACCTATTACTTGCCCAAGACGCGTCGACGCGTCCCGAGGAGGAAACTTCGGAGGACCCATCGCAGGTAATATGGGGACCTGTCCTCAGCGACAGCGTCCGTCCGCTAGCCAAAGAACTCATGAGGAAGAGTTCAGATTCCTGGCCAGGATATATCAGTTAAAGTTTCACAGCAGAGAGCTACCGAGACTTTTGGCGTACCTAAGGGAACACTGCCTGCTTTACCCAGAAGTAGGTACGTTAACCCTTGAGCTCTGGGATCAGATAGGAGACTGCATTCAGCAACCCCCGAAAGCTCCAGAGCGCGTAATTCGCACATGGGACAAATGTAGGAAACTCTTAGCGGAGATAGAACCAGTCCGGGTAGAGGCCAAAGAACCCCCACAACTGCCAGTCACGCCAGCCGAGCCAACGGCGCCTACGGCGCTCTATCCGTCACTCCAATTTAGGCAGAGTAGCGTAGGGAATTTCCCTCGGTGACAGCTGCAGACGTCTCCGATGGAATGCAAGGTCTGGGGAGCGCAGGCGCTTCTCTGACAGTTCCAGGTTCCCATGTTACCAAGAGTGCCCTTCAACGCACAGTAGAAGAGGAGATCAGGAAGGGGGAATTGCCAGCGGAAGAACTAGCTGAGCTTAGTCAGATATGTCCAATCCGCATGGAAATGGATGCCCTAATGGGGGCCCAGCAGATAGTTCATTCACCAGTCCCGTATAAGCTGCTCATGGCTATACGGAAGGGCATTCAGGAGACAGGGCTCCAAAGCCGATTTACTAGGGGCACGCTTCAGCAAGTGTGCGAGAACACCATGTTCATTCCACATGACTGGAAGGCCGTCATGAGGATGATGCTCAACCCTAGCCAGTACCTGATTTGGGACAGCGAGTTTCGCCTTGAGGCTCAAACTAGGGCTGCCAGGATGGGAGGCGCAGTAATTCCTGACCAGTTATATGGTTCAGGTGCCTTCGAATCCATCGATGCGCAGATCAACTTGCCACTCGCCACTCTCCAGATGTCGGCAGAGGCTGCCTTTAGGGCTTTTTTCAAGGTCCCTGCGACCGGCAAGGCGGCTAAAAATTATACCGCGGTCAAGCAGGGAGCCCAGGATCCCTACATGGACTTCATCAATCGCTTGGAGGAGGCGATTAGCAGGCAGATCGATAATGAGGAAGCCCAGCAAGAGCTCATGATGAAGTTAGCCAAGGACAATGCCAATCTAGACTGCCGTAAAATCTTGCAGTCACTGGGCAATCGTCCCGACTTGACACTCACGGACATGATTAGAGCTTGCGCCGACGTTGGCACAGAATCCTACAAGATGGGATTGCTAGCGGCAGCGGTGCAAGGGGGTAGAAGACCTAAAGGAAAGACCCAAGGAGCATGTCACAATTGTGGCAAGATCGGTCACTTCGCTAGGGAGTGCCAATCCAAGGGAGGCGGACAAAGTACCAGCCGTTCCAAGGCTCCAAACACCCTGTGTCCGAAATGCAAGAAAGGCTACCATTGGGCCAGGAATTGTCCGAGTTCGGGAAACCGGCACGCGGGCACGTCTCTGGCCCCGGTCCAAACAGAGACTTCCCAGATTCACGGCTCGCCAGAGCTAGACTAGATTCAGGTCACATTCCAGGCACTGCGAGGGCCCAGGCCAGCCCCAAGGGTAGTACAGGGTTAGACTTGACTTGTCAGGTGGACGTTACATGCGACCTGCCAGGCACGGTCTATCTGGTGGACTCCCAGTACATGGGTCCACTGCCCAAGGGCTTTATAGGTTTAGTTTTGCCACGCAGTATAGCAGAAGCACGCGGAATTCTTATAATTCCGGGAGTCGTTGACTCCAATTTTTCAGGCGTTCTCCAAGTTCAGTTGTGGACGCACCTGCCCCAGACAATTCACAAAGGAGACACGTTAGCGCAACTGATCATGGTTCCTTGTCACTCGCCCGCAGATAGCCAGGGAAGACTCAGAGACAGCTCAGAGTCCCGGTCAGAGGACCGCTCAAGCGCCAGTGAGGCAGTACAACGATACCAGGTCTTAACGACAGTGGAGACCAACATTGAGTGGAAACAGCACCTGGTTATTGAGGTATTTCTGAATAATAGATCATTCTCAGGCCTGTTAGATACCGGAGCAGATGTGAGCGTGATAAGCAGAAGCCAGTGACCAAGGGAGTGGGCCATTGAGCCGGTCTCCGATGTGTGGGGGGTAGGCGGCATTCAGGAAGTGTTTAGAAGCAGGGAGTGGGTGACAGTCACGATTCCAAAGGCTGACGGCACAGCGGTAATTCGGCCGCACATTCTTGACGTGCACATCAACCTTTGGGGGCGAGACATTTTACATCACTACGGTGCTACGCTTACCTTTGGGTAATGGCGTTGCCACTTAAGTGGCTCACCGATACGCCGGTTTGGGTAGAACAATGGCCGGTAGTGGGAGAGAAGTTAGTCGCCCTTAAGCAACTGGTTAAAGAACAGCCACACGCAGGACACATAGAGCAGTCCACGAGTCCATGGAACTCGCCAATTTTTGTCATAAAGAAGAAGTCGGGGAAGTGGCGACTCCTCCACGATCTCAGAGAGATCAATAAATGTATACAGCCAATGGGTCCGCTTCAATGCGGAATCCCAAATCCTAATATGATTCCCGAGGGGTGGGAGATCCTAGTTGTAGATCTCAAGGATTGTTTTTACACGATTCCCCTAGACCCCAGGGACCGGGAAAGGTTTGCCTTTACGGTGCCAGTTGTGAACCACAGTGAGCCTACGCAGCGTTACGCGTGGAGATTTTTGCCACAGGGCATGCTCAATTCGCCCACCCTGTGCCAAATTTATGTTCACAACGCACTGGCAAAGTTTCGAAACCTTTACCCAAAAGCGTTAGTTTGTCACTTCATGGACGACATCTTGGTCGCGGTGCCGCAACTCGGCAGCGAAATGTTTTCAGACCTCCAGGCCAGTCTGGGGGAGAAAGGTTTACTCATTGCCCCAGAGAAAGTGCAGAGAACCGATCCCTTCTCATACTTGGGTCATCGGCTTCTCCGCTCTTTCGCAGCACCAGTTTTGCCTCAGATCAATTTACAGGATTCGGTCACCTTGGTAGAATTGCAGCAGGTTTTAGGGAACATTAATTGGGCCAGACCGTATTTTAGATTGGATACGGATCTTTTGAAACCGCTCTTCTCACTGTTAACATTAGGTAAGCAGCCAGCAGACCGGATACAAATTTCTCGAGAAGTGCGCTTGGCTCTCGAGAAAGTCAACCAGGTTCTCAGCCAGAGGTGGGTAGATAGAATCACCCCAGGGCCATATGCTCCGATCCTGAATTTGTACATCGTACGAGCAGGATCCATGTTCACCGGAGCTCTAGGAGTAGACTCCGAGAAGGGAGCGAGTATCGTGGAATGGGTGTATTTACCGAACACCTCTTCCCGGAACATCGTTCCTCCCCAAGAGTTGGTTTCCGCGGTGGTCTACCGCGTGAGGCTGAGAGCTAGGGACATTTCAGGGCACGACTTAGCCAAAATTGTTGTCCCGTTCACCAAGGAACAGATCCAGCAATTGATGCAGCTTGGTGACTCGCTTCCAATAGCTTTGGAGGGATTCACTGGAAGCTTGGCATACCACTTGCCTAAGGACCCCAGACTAGTCTCACTTCAGACGCAGACAGTCAGCTTGTTCGAATTGCTCTCGCTGGTTCCGCTTCAGGGAGCCAGGACAGTTTTTTCTGATGGCGGTCGCACATATGGCGTCTTAACGTGGCAGGAGGGCCAGGCTTGGCGCACGCTGCTAACTCTTCCACAGAAGTCCGCACAGCGGGCGGAGTTGGCAGCGGTGAACCTTGCCTTGCGCACCTTCGCCAAAGAGCACCTAAACATCATTACCGATAGTCAGTATGTCAGGAACTTGCTTCACAGTCTACCGGGAGCATACATCACTCCCGCGATAGACAAGAATTTGCTTAGTTTGTTTCTCACTGCTCAATTTCATTTGCGGAACGGCACCGAGCCGCTCTATATTGCCCACATCCGAAGTCACCAAGACCTACCGGGTCCGATTTCCGCGGGCAATAGCAGAGCGGATGCGGCGGCAAACGAAATTCAGCAACGCTCAGTGTTAGGTGTTTTTACTACACCAATCCAGAGTCATGCATTCTTTCACCAAAATGCCAAAGCACTTGCCAGACAGTTCAATTTGCCACTTTCTAAAGCCCAAGGCATAGTTCGCTCTTGCCAGCATTGTGTAGGGGCACCGGGGGGGCCCTCGTGGGGGGTCAACCCACGAGGGACAGAGGCTAATCAGGTGTGGCAAATGGACATCACGCATGTCCCGCAGTTTGGCAGATGGCAGTACATGCACGTTTGCATAGATACTTTTTCACAATTCGTTTGGGCAACGGCGCAGAAGGGGGAGACTGCTTCCCACGTGGAGCAGCACCTCCTAGCCTGCATTGCGGCCATGGGCAAGCCGCGGCACGTGAAAACCGATAACGCCCCGTCCTACAGCTCCAGGCAGCTGGCGGCCTTCATGGCCACCTGGGATATTAAGCATACTTTTGGCGTTCCTTACAATCCGCAGGGGCAAGCGATTGTGGAACGGGTCAATCGGATGCTCAAGTCCTATATTGACAAACAAACAGAAAGGGGGGAGCCACCAGCCCTCCCCAAGTCACAGGCTCAGGCACAGCATTGTCTGAATAAGGTATTGTTTACGTACAATCACCTTAATGTTTTTTCGGATTGCACGCCGCAGGAGAAGCACTTCCGCCGTTCGGAAGCTCTCCCGCGACCGATGGTCCGATACCGGGTGCCACCGGACCCTTCCTGGAGGAGCCCGGCGCCGCTCATAACCTGGGGGAGAGGGTATGCTGCAGTTATGCCTCCTACAGGTGTCGTTTGGATTCCAGCTCGGTGTGTCAAGCCTCACTTGGAACCACATGGCGTGGACCCAGACCGACCCGAGTCCGGTCCCGGAGATGGAGGGCCTCACCCTGACTGACAAGACCCGTCGGAGGAGACGGCCACCGACAGCGCCGAAGATCACCTGGGGGATGATCAAGGTCCTTTGCAGTGAGGCCGAGGACGCGCTCCAACGCAAGGAGAAGGAGCCGACACCGGAGAACCTCACGGCTGCAATCTTCACCCGAATTTACGCCAACACCATGGCAGCCATCATCATCCTGACCCTCTCCCTACTTGTGGGGGGAGGCGTTCAGGCCGCCCCACTTGGGGCCAGCGGCTTGATACCAGACGGAGACCTTTCCACCCGGATGCATTATAACTTATGGGAAAGGTTGGCGGGTCTCATCAACCAGTCCGATTTTTGCCTGAAGCAGGACATTGGTTCTGCCTCAATTCTGAGCACCTGTCTCATCCCAGTGTGCCACACTTTGGATGCGCACACCAGGGATGGCGACTGGCTGCTGAAGAGGATTTTCGGACCACACCTCCCTGTGAGTTTTGCAGCCTACGCTCGCTGGGGGGGATTGCGGCTCACCATGACTTTGCCGGCTGACGCAGCCACTCTTCACACTCCGCGAGTGGCGGCCAGACCGAATTCTACTTGTGCTCGAATGGTCGGCTGCGCTGCAGTCGGCCGAACTCAGCGCCGCTGCCTCAATACCGGCAGCAGCAACTGGACTTGTGATAAACCAGAGACACTTGGTTCAATGTATGCTCATGTTACCCTGCCTTCGGGTTGGTTCTTTACATGTAATCAGTATACTTTTAACTACATTCCCGCAAATGTATCAGATTCCACATGTTGCATTAGCCGTTTGACACTGTTACTCCCTACTAAGGATATGATCACCCCAAGCACAATTGTTTCAAACGTTTCAGCACCCATAAGGCACACTAGTACCACCCAGTTAGACAGCTCATGTGATAGCAGCTTTAGAGTTTTGAGTCCAGCCGAATATGTCTCGCTGGCAGTCAGCATAGTTGGCGTGCCAGCCTTAGCCGTCGGCAACGCTCGGAGGATTGGTCGATTGGCTTGCGGATTAGCTAAAGCCATCAACCACACCTCCTCGGCGATCGCGCTGCTCAACCAGGAGCAGGCGGAGCTTCGCCATGCCATACTTGACAATAGAGCGGCTATAGACTACCTCTTAATGCTGCATCATTTGGGTTGCGAATCTTTCCATGGTATGTGTTGTTTCAACCTTACTGATAATTCCCGCAGAGTGCAGAATCAGCTCACCAACCTCCACACCATAGTCCAGGGCATCAGAGAGGGCTCTGCATGGGGGGCCTGGTGGAGCTCATTGTGGAGCTGGATGTGGTCATGGATTCCATGGGGGTGGCTTCAGACGGTACTTAAGGTGGTCGTGGGGGTGGTCCTGCTAGGCATAGCAGTCTGCTGCTTGGCGCAATGTATCCCCTCACTGATATTGAAGTGCCGCCCCAAGAAGGAACCCCGAAGCGTCATTCCTGCTCAGCAGCTGATGCCTCTCCTACGCAGAGTCGCCGGTCAGGTCCTTAAATGAAATTAAAAGGGGAGATGTGGTTTCCCCATGCCCCAGTGGCATGGAATGGCCCGCGCAGAGGCCACTTCGGGAGAACGATCCTTGAGCCGTGGGCTCTGCGGGCAGAGAAATTAAGGGGGGTGGATAAATGATAGGGTTTGATTCACCCAATTCCTTGACCTGACCAGCGGATCTGCTGAGAGAGCGAATAGCTAACTCGGTTACCCATTAGAGTAATCACTCATCTCCAAGCTCAACTTTACCCCGGGTGTAAACAGAGGCCATGTTTACCCCTGCCTAATCCCCAAACAATGGTGTTTTCCCCGGTCTGTGTTTGGCCAAGTTAATTAACTTCCCTCTGAGAGATTCCCAATTAATCCGAGTAAACAGGTGATGTGGTTTCTGTCAGATGACTGTTTTGCCACCGTTGCGCTTTTACTCCTATATATGATGATGCCTTTTTCCCAATAAACCACTGATCTGATCTTGCTCCATATTGCCCCGTATCGTTTCTTGATCAGTCTCCTCCGGGACCTCCGGCCCTCAGCGGCCCCGATTCCTACAGTCAGGCATGGGCTGGCCTGGGTCACCTGGACAGGGGGAATCACCCCAGTGCACCCTTGTCTCTGGCGCCCTGGGGTGCAAATAATAATTTTATTATTATTTTATTCACCTGGCGCGCTGCACTTTAGATTAAGCCATTGCTCCAAGCTCCCTCCTTCAGTTTGGAGCAATGGTTATTTCTAAAGTGCTGCGCGCCGGTGGAGCAAGCGAGGGGTGGCGACCAACCGGTTCCTGGGGGCAGCCTTCTCCCCCATCCCTTGGTCGCCACCCCTCACCTCTGTGCAGTGCCCTCCCATGGTGCCCAGAACACTCCTTGATCTTGTTAGTTAGCTGCTATTTGTTGCCATGACTTACATCACTTTACTTCAGAGTGAAATATCAGTAGAATTATGGCCTTTTCAAGGAATAAACTTAATAGAATACTTAAAAGCTTCATTGGACAGGTCATTTAAAAAAATTGGAACCATTCTTTGGATACTTTGGTGTTCAGGGAAGCAAGACGATAGAAGCAGCCGTAGCCTGGCTTAACACATCTTTATTGCACCAAGTACAGTATGAACACGAGGTAATGGTGGTAATACAACTCTTTTTATACAGTCACTATACATTTTAATCTGGTTGCATGGTAGCCTATTGGCTACTGTCGGCATGACGTCATACGGAGTCCAGCCCTTCTTGTCCAGGTGTGTCCGTGGCGGGAAGGTTTCCCGCGGCTGTGCATGATTGGGGAATTTGTACCATGTGAGTTGAATGCTCGCTACTCCCATCTCTGGTAGTAAGCTCGCATTCCAATAGCAGCTGAATACAATGTATCTTTACAAATGGCTTAAGTCTACATTTCCTGTAGAACCGGTTTCATTTAACTTAAAGGCACAGCATAGCAGTTACATTCCATAATATTCCATACACAACAGATACCCACTAACAATAATGTCAGAAATTATTCTGGGTTGAAAGGATTTTTCCAGAAGAAACTCCACTCAGGGAATGCCCAAATGAGGCTCCTTTCATGTCCTCAACAACTGGGATAGAGACGGGCGTTCAATCCGTCATGCAGTACCCGGGTCTCGAACTGCCGACTTGCCGGCCTTCCAGCTAAGAATGTGAGCTTCTTAACCACCAAGCCACCGCAGACTCGAGGTGTGCACTTGGAAACATGAAAGGAGCCTCATTCAGGCATCCCCTAAGTGGAGTTTCTCCAGCAAAAATCCTTTCAACCCAGAGTAATCTATGAAACGAAATAGATCTAATGCAAAGAATAAGGTAGTCTTCTTCTCTGTTGATACAGAAGGCAGGTTTATGATCAATGTTTGATAACTATGGAAGAGTATATTACAGAGATATATAATGAGTAACCTCTAAAAACTATACACTGTATTCATTTTCTGACTTGAGAGTTGGAGAGCTCACTTTCACTGGAGATATTGGAAACTGGACAGTTGTTTGTCGGCTGCAAGTCCCCTGTGAAAGTTAGTCTAGATAAACTGTAAGACCCTCTTTCAAGTTTATGATTCCATCAAGCTTTCATTTTGGGGGGAAAAAAGTTTCTACTGCCAGTTTCAAGATCAGAGGCATAAAAAAAAGTATCATTCTTTGATTTCGAACTTCCTTAAGGGCAGCTAAAATGACTTTCACAAGGCACTGGAGATCTAAACCTACACCAACATAATAAGCTCAGCAAACTCTGACCTGGAAAATGGTTTATAAGAACACAGTGTAGCAATTTCTATATATTCCCCAAAGGGAAACTATATCGTAACACTGAAAATAATAGGGGCAGACTTTTGTTTGTTTTTTGGAACAATTTCACATAAAATATAACTTTTCAGAAGCTTGCCGGATCACTCGGTGGCTTAGGTATCTGGCTGCAGAGCCAAATGCTTGGAGTTTGATTTCCGCATCTTTCTATCCTCTACCTAGAAAACCCTGGAAAGAGTTGCCATAAGTTGGAATTGATTGACAACATGCTATTATTATTTATAGTCATAAAACTATATAACAGTTATATCAAGGAGACTTCTATGTTGCCCCATTTTATTGACCACTAGCATACTTTGCCCGGACTTGCCGGGCAGTTTATTTTGTATGTTTTTGGTTAGGGGTGGTTTTGGTGGTTGTGATTTGAATTTGTGGTTTTTTAATTTATTTGATATTGTTTATGTTATTTATTTTTTATTTTGATTTTTTAAATATTATTTTGTCTGTTTTATACTCTTCTGGCCTCTAGGTGGGGCTGTGATTAAGAGTACTGCTACTGTCTGTCTTTGTTCAGTTCTGTTCCGGAGGCATAGAGGTAGGACATGTTTGTTTTTCTGTTTTTATTTTGTGTTGATTTGGGGGTGTTGGGCTGGGGGGGTTTAAGTAGAGAGTTTCTACTTAAACCCCCCAAAGTGTTTCTGCTTGTTCTTATGTTTTTATTTTGGATTTTAGATGTGTTTGATTGTTTTGGGTATTTATGGTTGTTATTTAATTTTTCATTTTTTCCCGTATTTATTTCTTTAATTTGTGATATTATTGTTTGTTGAGTTAGGCATTTTGTGTTGTAGATAGGTGTTTTTAGTGAGTTTTCATAGTTTTTCATTAGTCTTTCATATTTCAGGTGTTTTTTTATTGAGTTTGTTGTTTTTTGTTGTGTAGTTTACTGGGTTTATTTTAATTATTTGTTTATTTATTTGTGTTTTATTATTTTTGATGCTTTGCATTCTGGTTAACTGTTTTGTTTTGTTGTTGTTGTGTTTTGTTGGGTGAAGAACGGCTTGTTTGTCGTTTCTTCTTTTCCCCATTGCTGTTTTGAAATTAGGTTTCAATGCAGCAATGGGGAAAAGGAAGAACCAGCAGTCAGCTCACTCTTCATCTGGTAAGGTTTGTTAGGTCGGTGGTGGGAGAAGGAGGCAGAGAAGAGCTATTTGCTTGACGATGGTTCTCTTTTTCCCAGGCTTACCTAATGGGAGATCGGCAGGCAACAATCAATAAGGGGTGGTGCTCTTCCTTGTGGATTGCTGGCTGCTGCTTTTCTATTACCTCCAGTGCTGTTTTGTGCTAGTTCTCGAAACAGCGGTGTGGATAGTAGAAAGACAGCATCCAGTCATTCGCCAGGGAGGGTGCTTCCACTGACGAATTGCTGCTTGCTTCCTTTTTCCCCCACCCCGGCTCAACTTACCTTGAGGGGATACCAACATGCCATTGAACAACATTACTCTATACCAACATGCCATTGAACGACATTAAAGAGATAGTACATCAACACTTAGAGACCCGTATCGAACTGCACCCCCACCCCCACCCCCCCACACACACACTTTTTGTTGGAACTTCTTGATTTAGTTTTGGATCACAATTTTTTCAGGTATGGTAAATTATTTTATTTACAAACAAAAATAGTGGCCATGGGGAGCTCAGTAGCGCCATCCCTGGCCAACCTGTATATGATTTGGTTTGAAAGTGAATTTATTTTAAACTTGGGGAATAACCCTTTTTCTCATCATATTATCACCTACAAACGATTTTTAGATGATCTTTATTCATTGTTGATGATTTGAGCATAGCACCTCAGTTTGTGTCTTGGGTAAATAGTCTGAATAACAATCTAAAGTTTACTCATAATATTGGGGCAGAATCAATACCTTTCTTGGATGTGAGTACGTATGTTTCAAAGGAGCGGAGAGTTTTGGTCAGGCTATATAGAAAAACAACTGACAGAAACGCCTACCTGGACTTCAATTCATTTCATCCATACAATTTAAAATATAACCTGCTGTATGGACTGTTTTTAAGAGCAAAACGGAATTCCACCGTTGAGAAAGACTTTGATATAGCAAGTGGTACCATCTCCTCATATCTGCATGTTAAAGGCTACCCGGATAAAATCATTGAGGAAAACCTAGCCAAAGCAAGAGCTGTACCCTGGGATAGATTGTTTCAACAAACCGCCAGGACACCGGAGAGTAAATTGCATTGTTCATTTGTGTTTTCACCATTGTCTGGCCAGATACAAAAAATTATAAAAAGACACTGGCACATTGTTAATCACATACCTGGTTGCTCCTCTCCGCCTAGGATAGGGTTGAGGAAATCAAGATCGATACAACAAATAGTGAGTAAAACAGACCATGAAACACGCTTTCTACCCAAACAACCATCTATAGTGGGTCATTTTTGATGTGGTCATTGTACACATTGTGCCCTAGCCTGGCAGACTAAAACAGTCTCAATCCATAGCAGCAGTTATACTTTATATCTAAAACAATTCTCAAATTGCAACAGTTCTGGATGTATCTATCTATTGATATGTTCTTGTGGGTTAGGTTATGTGGGGGTGACTTCCCGCAAAATAAAAACTAGGGTGGACGAACACAGATCTAAAATTCGCAATAAGAACCTGTCTGCACCGCTTGTCAGCCACTTCATTGAAGCAAACCACAATGACCAAGATTTCAAATTTGTAGTACTGGAGAGTTATAAACAACAACCATTTCACCACACTAACTTAGATATTGCTTTAAGACAGAGGGAGAGTTATTTCATCCATCGTTTCAACACCTTGTACCCATTTGGGCTCAATCACGAAATTGATTTTACTTGTTTCTTATAATTCCTGTCCTTAATCAGCTGTGTAAGTTCAGTATCCTTAAATATGAACTCTGACTAGTTTGGTTAACGTCCGTCGACACCATAAGAATAAATGGGTGAGGTCTAGGACGCAATATAATAAATAAATAACAACGAATTGGACTTTAATAAGACACTACAGGTAATATTGTAAACCTTTATTCCATGATCATGTATATATGTATATATGTATATATCCTTGTATATATCTGTTGGTCAATATTGTTAAATTGTTTATATAGATCCCTGAGGAAATAACTGAAAATTCCTGTTATCGAAAGGAGTTCGGATCTTTGTGTTATAAAGACTTTTTGAGAAGCTTGCAGAAATCATTAAATCAATCTTATTTGCCAAGACAAATGGTTCCAGTTTACTCTAGTTTCCACGTTTGTCCCCTATATCTTTGCTGCACAGAGCTTACATCTGTATGGGCTCACAATTGTGTATTGTCTTTTTGGGGGGGGGGTTGTTTGATATTGGATACCGCCCAGAGTAGCTATCTAGTTAGATGGGCAGGATATAAATCTAAACAAGCAAACAGTTTCTCAAATGTCAGAATGGTTCATCCAAAGAATCTGAAGACAATTTTCCATATATACTCGACTATAAGTTGTCCTGACTATAAGTCAAGGTACCTAATTTGGACCTCTAAAACTAGGAAAATAGATTGACCTGAGTATAAGTCGGGGTGGAAAATGCAGCAGCTGCTAGTGAGTTTCAATAATTAAAATACATAAAAATACAGTAAAATTAATTAATTTAGATATTTGTGTGGCTATGTTTTTGAGTGTTTATGTTGACCTGAGTATAAGTCGAGTCCCATTTTTGGACCTCATTTTGGGGGCAAAAAATTCTGACTTATACTCGAGTATGTACAGTAAGCCACTTTTTTAGTTCTTCACTTTTGCAATTAAGCATCAAACATATATTCACAAAGCCTGTATCTACAGATTATTATCATTCCTTCTTTTCTTTCTGCTGAGGAAGAATAAGGGCACAATGAACTTTACACAGGTGACTAACGAAGACAGCAAAGGAGAAATGAAGGAGGCCTGGATATATTTCATTGCAAATTACCATGCTAACCAGCTCCTTGCCAGACAATGAGGCTTAGCCTCTAGTGATGCTCTAGTTATTTGCTCTGATGTAGTGACGTTGCTAGGTACCATTGCTACCAGAAACATATACTGATGAGGACTTAGGTTTGGCCAATGACAAATCCAAGAAGGTGGCTTCCTTTTGGGATTGATCAGAACATGAAAGAAGAAGTAGAGAGCCGGGTCTGTTTAACTATAAAGCCATTTTATGTTATCCTGATTGCCACATAATCCTTGATTGCCTGGCTGGACATCCCACTACAATAATGGAGTAGACTATGGTGGCCAAACTATGGCCCACAGACTGGATCTGGCCCACAGTGCCAAATAATTTGCCCACACTGCCCACACTGTTCGTGATAGCAGAAGTTAAATGTGTGTGCACAGGCACAAAAAGACTGCCATAAATGTACCCCCTCTGTCATAAATGCATTTAAGACAGTGTTTTGCACATGCATAGGCACTTCCAGTGGGAGGAAACACATGACCAGCCTGCTCAACCATGTGACTGGCCCATGGCTGAAAATTTTTGGCAACCCCTGGAGTAAACCATACAGCCAGCGAATCAACACCAAGTGTTGGGCAGTGGTAAATAACCTAACTCCCTAAAGGAGCCAATGGTTACAGGTGGATGAGCCCCTTTAGGTGGGGTGATGGCCCTCTCAGTGGAGGAAATGCCACTGGAAAACATCATATTGGGCCTAATGGCAAAATGAGTAGAGGAGGAACCACTTCACTACGGTATTCTGATTCTCAATGGTCATGGAGATGGGAGAGGCCATGCCAGATGGACTGGCTATGAAGGCGCACCTTGTTAATATCCTCAAGGCTGTGGCAGTCCATTACAGTCCCAGTGTTAAATCCTGCATGTCTCATTTCATATGTGCTGCAGGAGATGGCTCTGAGATCATAGTGTGTGGGTCACTTCATGGCAAGCTGGGATCCACCTCAAACAAATTCATGCTAATGGCATTTTCCCTAAAAATGATTTCCAGGGAAAATGTATGCTCGGATACGAGTAGCAGCCAATAACGACATCATCCTTGATTAGCCGCAGCCATTCATAAAATTAATCCACAAAGGAGAATGTAGTGGAGACAGCAGCATCTGGAAGTTAGGGGAAAGTTTCACAAGTGGCCAGAGGAGTTAATGGTGTGGCTACTTTCTTTGTCCATAACAGGCATACGTGTATACAAAGGCACCAGACCTGTTTAATTTTCTTGTCAGTTGACACCTCAGCTTTCGAGGCTGTCAGAATAGCTTATGCAAAGCTATCAAAGCCTCCCAAGAAAAACCATACAGCATGCCAGGAAGATTAGTTTGGACATTTGGAGAATCTCCAAGGGGCCAGATGCCATCAGCAGATAAATAGTAGAAATAGATAAATAGTAGAAACAGATTTGTTGCAAAGGAAAGGTCACCCTTGCTTGAAAGCCAGTTGTATCAGACTCTAGGGTTCAGTGCTCATCTCTGTTTGTAGCTGAAGAGCCAGAGCTATTTGTGTTTCCAAACAGTTCCACGGACATGTGGAAGGCGTGCCTAGATACCAAAGTGCATGGAATGCTGCTTACCTTCCCACCGAAGTGATCCCTATTTATCTACTTGCAATTTCTTGCTTTCAAACTGCTAGGTTGGCAGGAGCTGGGATAAAGGGGGGCGCTCATTCCGTCATGTATTACTCTGGTTTTGAACTGCTGACCTTCTGCCTACAAGTCAGCATCTTAACCACTTGAGCCACTGCAATCCCCAAACTTGGTGCAAAAGGCAGTACAAAAAGAAACAATGCATTTTAAGCTGGATTTCTTCATTGAAAACTCCAGAATATAAAACATATCATACAAAATTCATACAAAGTGGAATAATACTTGCTATTTTGTATTCCTCTTCAAGTTCTCTAAAAATAGGGTGCAATACCTCTTTTGCAGTGTGTTGACAATTTCCAAAGCATAGAAAGTCCTTGAATAATCAGGATACAATCAACATGGTATACAATAAACAGGTAGCAAATGAGGGCTTGCCAAAAGTCTACAGTATGTGGTAAAATATGTTATATTAAAATGTCAAGGTAATAAAGTAGATTTGCATAACTAAAGGAGCTGTTTCTGATGCATGAAACAAAGATTACAGCAAGCACTATTCTAAATTATGTGTAATTCAATATATTGTGGTATTTAGGGGTGTGAACTATAACATTAGATTCCTTGTTCTCACTGTTAGGCTAACTCACAGAATATTTAGAGAGGGGATTTTTGAGGTGCACAATAACCCTTGTCTCCGGCTTAAGACAAGACAATAGCAGTAGCAATTTTACTTATATATGGCCCCATAGTGTTCAGAATCCTATATGACACTGGTAAGCATCCAGGGGACTGCGGTGGCTTAGTGGTTAAGATGCTGAACTTGACGACTGGAAGGTCAGCAGTTCGAGACCAGAGTGCTGCCTGAAGGAGTGAGCTCTCATCTCTATTCCAGCTCTTGCCAATGTAGCAGTTTGAAAGCAAGAAATTGCAAGTAGATAAATAGGTTCCACTTCTGTGGGAAGGGACCAGCCGCCGCCGCCGCGTTTCCTGGCCCTGGTGGGGGCAAAGAGGCCCTCCCAGCCACTCCACTGGCCGGCGTTCCTGGGCCCTGCCCTCCCCCCTCTCCCTTGGACTCAAAAGACAAGGGGGCGCTGGGTGAGCTGCTGCTGCCGCCGCACTCCTGGCCAGCCGGCGTTCCTGGGCCCCACCCTCCCCCCTCGCCCTTGGACTCAAAAGACTCTAAAGGCGGGGGATTTTGTGGGTGGTCCTGGCTAATTTTTGTTACTTATTATTATTAATGGGTTTATTTTTTATATTGTATTCATTATTCTATGTTTATTACTGACTATTTATTATTGTATTGAATTTACTTTTCATGCTTCTTTATTATTGTATTGTATGGTATATACATGTTGTAATGGCCGCCTTGAGTCGGCTTCGGCTGAGAAAATAATTTATTATTATTATTATTATTATTATTATTATTATTATTATTATTATTATTATTATTATTATTATTATTATTATTATTATTATTATTATTATTATTATTATTATTATTATTATTATTATTATTATTATTATTATTATTATTATTTGGTGCACTCTGATGTCTAGTCATCTCTGCTATATGTCAGTGGAAAAGTCTGCAGATGCAGACAGTACTGTTTCTTTGGCTATAAACGGAGATGAGCACTCTACCCTAGAGTCGGATACAACTGGCTTTCGAGCAAGGGCAGCCTTTACCTTTATCACCCCATTGTGTTTAGAGTCATATAAGGCACTAGTAAGCATCCCAACCTGATAGTTGATTGTGCCTACTTAGGTATTTTGGCAAAACAGAGTTTGACTGATGAACTTTCTGTGAACCACCCGGAGTCGCGTTGTTGAGTGGGCGGCATACAAATTCAACAACAACAACAACAACAACAACAACAACAACAACAACAACAACAACAACAACAACAACAACAACAATAATAATAATAATAATAATAATAATAATAATAATAATAATAATAATAATAATAATAATAATAATAATAATAATAATAATAATAATAATAATAATAATAATAATAATTTTATTAGTATTTTTAAGCCTACTTGGTTCTCCCAACTGCTTTCCATGGCTGCCTGCTAGCTCCTATCCCATTGGCTACTATCTGATGAAAGGCTCACCTTCACCCACAACAGTGCCTGGTTCTGTGCCACAGCATGTAGGATCAGAAGAACAATCTTGACAGGTCCTTCAGCTAAATAAACTACTAATGCTACATCATAAGCTTAGTAATAGTTGTAACATTATTTATCTTAAGTATTAATTTTACTACTCCTTAACTCTGAGCAGAAACACTCCTTTTAAAATATATTTTAAGCACCCTCATTTTAATTTATGTCTTTTGATATATTCTAAGTACCCTCACTTTAACTTCTGTTATTTTTGCTGTACTATCCTGGCCTTGGACCGCAATAATGATTGGTTGGTTGGTTGACTGGTTGGCTGGTTGGCTGTCTGTCTAGCTGTCTGGCTGGCTGGTTGGCTGGTTAGTTGGCTTGACTGATTTCCATGTGGTATCTGTATAGTGAAGATATAGTGAAGGATGCTACGTATACAATGAGTTGACCAAATATCAAATGAAGAACTGCGTATAAGGTCAGGTTTAAAACAAGTGTCAACATTGATTTGGTTTGTAAGACATCGGTGGGTTAGGCATGTGTACTGCTTCAAAGATGGTGGATGAAAGCTATCACAGAATGGATACCATTTTACATAAAGTGACCACTAGGAAGGCCAGAAACCAGATGGGAAGACCAGTTCAGGGCAAAGTTCCAGAGACCCTAGATGAGACTGGCATGGGATTGGAAACAGTGGAAGATGATGCTTCGATCTGCCACGTCAACCTGATGCATGAACATGGATCATCCAAGTCAGTAACCTGTATAGAATATGTTTTGGTTTAAATGTGAAGCACAGTCCAAGGAAATTTGGAGTCTCTGCATTGTTTTTCTTCCCCTTTCCCAACTCCCCATGCTTTTAACCTTGGGACAAATTAAATCAAACACTTCTGTGAATCCTAAAGACTGTAGATTTGTTAGCTGGAACAATATATTCTGCCAAGCAGCTGAGGCTCTGTAGTATTAATTACTTCATTCGGGAAGTTAAACAAATGATATGATATCGGAATTCAAGGGAGAGATGCTTCCCCCGGAGTGTTTGTTGGCTTTTTAAAGGAGAGATATAGAGAAAGATGATGAAGATGAAAAGGTTAGTCCTCCCAAGTGCATTTCAAGTAGAATTGCTAATTTGATGCAAATGCATATTAGCGTTCTCCAGTGTGGCTTTCTTTTTAATATAATGCAATGTCAAACGTAGTAATCATTAACAAATAATTAACCAGGCACTCAGGAAGAAACAGGCCCTTCTTTCTACATTTTTTGTTAAATGTTTGAAAATGAAGTAGAATGGAGGAGGGGAAGGGCAGTTTCTTTTTCTTGTTTGGTTGACTCTAAGGTCCTGTTCAGACATTCCCTTCACGGAGAGACCTAAACTGTTCTGAGAATGTATCTACAACAGTGGTTCCCAACCTTTTCTTGACCATGCCCCACCAAAGCATCTCTAACATCCTGATGCTTGCCCCCTTGTGACATATAATTTTAATTATTGAAAAAGTGGAGGACATCTAAAAGGCCTTTAACTTGGTCTAAACATTCTCAAATTGCCCCCCAAATAAATTTGACACCCTGTGGGGTGTTTGCCCCATGTTGGGAACCATGGATCTAGAACAGGGATTCCCAATCTAAGGCCCATGGGCCAGGTCCAGCTCATGGTGCCATTTCATGTGGCCCCCACCCCTTCAAGTGCATTTGAGAAACAAAATGGCCACCTCTTTGAAGCTGTTGGGACAAAATGCCCACCCCCATCATGCAGGCAGGGCAAAATGGCCATCCGGCCCTTGAAGCTGACTGAGAGAGCATGGCCTGGCCCCTGGTTTGAATAGGTTGGGAACCCCTGATCTAGAACCTCCCCTCTCTGCCCTTGCTTTCTACAAGAGGAAAGTGATTCCTCTACAGAGGAAGGGTTTCTGTTCATGAGTTGGTTCTGCAGGTTGAGCAGGAGTCCCAGTTTTCATATGAAGAGCCTAGCTTTATGGCAAGAACATTCATGAGGGTACGCAAGAGAAAAACTATATTAAAAGATGGAGGAAGGAGCATTAAAGGAGGCTATAGCCGAGGATTTCAACCTCCTCTATATCGCTTGGAGGACTCTGGATAGGCTGAGGATTGGAGTCCCTAAATGCAAGGCTATCAGAAACATGTAACAACAAAAATTTAATTTTGGTCAACGACAAAGCAAAGAAGGTGGCTTCATTTTGGAACTTTAATGTTTGACCTGGACATGAAAGAAGAAGAAAAATATAGTAATCTATACCTATAAATCTGTGCGTTAACCATTGGAATGTGACAAAGGATGTTACACCAGGCCCCACTAGCCCCCACCGACCCTCCGTGCACTCGCCCAACCGGGGTTTGCAGGTAACTGTCAGGTTGAATTTGGCGTCAGTGGGGCAGGAGCCCCCCGGCCGCAAACAAAAAGAAAGGACTCCATTTCCCAATGTTCCTTGGGCTGTGCCGTGCCACAGCCAATCAGGCTGAGAGGCGTGAGCAAAAGGAACGTTTAGAAATGCGCAACGGCCAATCAAAATGAAACCGCAGAAAAAAAACTGCTGCACCAATGGTAAACACAAACCCAAAACTACAAGCCCCAGCGTCCTGCGCGCAGAATGCTGAGGAAGCCGGCGCGCGAAAAATAAAAATAAAAAACACGCAAACACCCGCCGGCCTTCTTGCACAGAGCAACAGGGAGGAGAGGGACTCCCTCTCCTCCATGCTACCCTGCCGAATACATGGCAAGACCACCACCGGCCTCAACAAAAGTTGAGCCGGGGTGGAAAAAAACCACAACAACAGAGGAAGTTCAAGGGGGGGAGGTATTGCTGTCTTTGCCCCCCCCCCCGAAAGCAAAACAATTCCTCCAGAAAGGAAAGGCACCGGAGGCGCTCTGCCCAGTACCTTTACTTTCCGAGTAAGTATTTTGCTTTCAAGGGAGGGCGAAGGCATCATTGCCTCCCTCCCCTTGAAAGCGAAACAATTCCTCCTCTGTAGCATGGGGGTGGGGAAAGAGGATACCCCTCTCTCTTCCCCCCCCCATGCTTCGGCGAGGTAACAAGAAAAAATTATGTTTCCCCCCGCAGCCTCGGAGGCCTGCCCAAGCCCGTCCGTAGCTTGGGGGGAGGGGATACCCCCCTCTTCCCCCCCAAACCCAGGATACGGCAAGGCACTGGCCAGCCCCCCTGTAAAAAAACACACGCATATATAAATAAATAAAAGAATCCCTACCCCCACCCCATCACAAGGATTTAACGTGGCCTGACCAGCAAGGCAAGGTCATGTTAAACCCTCCCACCCACCCACCCACCCACACACGCACACATTGAATCCATTCCCAGGTAAGCAAAGCCAACGGACGGCGCTCCGCCCGCTGACTTTACTTACCCCAAATATAAAACACAAAAATCAGACTCAAAAACATTCAAAAATAATCAAAATCAAACCCAAAAATAAGAACAAGACAGAACACACAGAAATCCCCCCCACATATATATATATATATATATATATATATATATATATATATATATATATATATATATATATATATATATATATATATATATATATATATATATATATATATATATATATATATATATATATATATATATATATATATATATATATATATATATATATATATATATATATATATATATATATATATATATATATATATATATATATATAAACAAACCCCCAGAGAAATTAAACAAGGGAACTCACCCCCACGTCCTCACTCCACGACATCCAGAAATGAAATGAGGAAAGAAAGAGACTACTTACCAGAAGAAGCGACAAAAGGCCAGTAGAGAAAAACAGTCAAAGCAAAAGAAAACCTGAACAGCACCACCCAGAGGCCACAGGAGAAAAAACAGTCAGAAATATTCACAGAAATGATTCACACATTTCTAAAATCCTGTGTTCAGTTGTCACTCAAAAATAAAAACACAAACTTTTAAAACATTTTAAAAATATTAAATTTGAAAAAAACATATACTTACACATTTTTAAATTTTTTATCTAAAGTACAACTATTAAAAAAATCACATAGTAAAACATTATTTGGTTAAAAAAAATTGTAAAAAATTATATCATCCTTTCCTACTTTTTTTAATCCAAAAAGACAAACAAAAAAAAGCTGATCACAGTTTATAACAGCCTGTGCATATAAATAAACATTTTCAAAATCACAAAACCTTTCAACACCATTTAAAACAGCCCGGCACCATTTGTTCAAGAAAAAAAAAAACAAACCCTTTACTATCCAACACAATTTAAAACTGCCCGGCACCGCCTGGAAAAATCTGCTAGTACCTCATACAAAGTCCGCTTCGTACAACATCGAATTCATACAACACCGCCTAATTTCTTGAAAAAAGTTGCCTTATACAAAGTCGCTTAGTGGTTTTGAGCACAATTTTGGATTTTTTTGAATTTTTTTGTCAGAATTTTTAGAAGCATTCTTGGGATTTTTTGCAGCATTCTTCAGGTTCTTGGACAATCAGGGTTGTGTGACATGTTTTTGTAATGTATTTAGCCTTTAGACAATGATTTCTTAAAGTTCTGTCAGTTTCCTCTCTGTTTCTTTGACTTTGCCCTGAAGTCTGTGCTGTTACGGTACAATGTATCTCTATGGAAATGACATTGTACAAGGCACTTAGACGTTGTATGAGGCATTGTGGCTAGGATTTTGCATGCCTCATACAAAGTCCAAATTCATATAAAGTCCAAACTTGTGGAACCAAGTTTGGACGTTGTATGAGGTATCACTGTACGTAAAGCTGAGCTAAGGGTGAGGATCTCTTCTAGACAAATATGTCACTTTCTCAAACAAGAAATCAAGAACAGAAAAGGGACGAGCCAGGGCTAAATTTGAATATTTTGAAGGATTGCTGCACTGTACTCCCTCGACACCAGATGAGGGTAAAAGAGGAAGCAAAGAAGAAGAAGGGAAGAAGACAAGGTCAGAGCGGCTTAGTGGTTAAGACATTGAGCTTGACGGCCAGAAGGTGAGCAAGTCAGCAGTTTGAGACATGAGTACTGTGTGACAGAGTGAGCTCCTGTCATCTGTCCCAGCTCCTGCCAGCCTTGTAGTTCAAAAGCAAGAAATTGTAAGTAGAAAAATAGGTACCACTTTTACAGGAAAGGTAACAGTATTCCATGCACTCCGGTGTCTAGTCATGCCTACCACATGACCACAGAAGCATCTGAACTTGATGAGCAGAAGGTCAGCAGTTCGATTCCCGAGTACTGCAGGATGGAATTAGCTCCTGTCTTTGTCCCAGCTCCTGCCAACCTAGCAGTTCGAAAGCAAGAAATTGCAAGTAGGGAAATAGGTATTGCTTTGGTGGGAAAGGTAATAGTGTTCCATGCACGCTGACATCTAGTCATGCCTGCCACATGACCACAGAAACATCTGCAGATGCCGACAGCTTTGGGTCCTTGCCTCTAAACAGAGATGAACACTGCCCCCTAGAGTTGGATAGGACTGACTTTTAAGCAAGGGAGACCTTTACCTTTACTAAGTGGTAGTCATCACATTTTAATAACATGCATGTGTATACCAGGGGTTATTATGTTCCATATGCTTGTTTTTACATCGTGTAAATCCCTTGAACTGGTTACATGAGAAAGCGGATATATACATCAAAATGTCAGTACATTAAGCTGGTCACAATGTAGCCATGGCAGGTGGGTAACAATTTTATTTGGGATTTATTTTCCTGGCAGAATTGTATCTATATTTGCAATCATTTCTCTGTAGTAGGATGAAAGGACTGTCCATTTGAAAAGCATTCCGTATACAAGTAACTCCTTGTACCAGTTAAGACATTTTCCTTTCTCTATTTCTCATTGTGGGAGCTTTGAGGGAAATTTTAGCCTCCGTGGTACACTGATTCCACTTGGCTTTATTAAATCCGGCCTAGAATTTTGGAGATTAATTTCATTACAAAAGGTTGCTTTTTAATGAAGGCTTGAATTAATAAGGCCCAGATGGAAGATTATATCTGGAGAAGAGAACAGCATTAAAATGCACGAAGCAGGCAGAAGGAGGGCTGGAACTGTGAGGCGATAGAAGGAAAAGAAATTTTCTAATTGAAGTGTGCACTTCCCAGGGTTGTTGCTTCATTCTGCCCTTGGGATTATGCTGGAGAGATTTCTGGCCGCAATAAAAAAAATCACAAAACTATCTGAGGTGAAAATTGAAAAAGTGAAATCATAGCAACAGTATCCCTCTTCCATTCTTTTCCCTACATTCTCCTTTCCTTCTCTTTCTGTTAGTTCACCTATCTCAGCCTCAAGAAATACATACTATTGACAGGATGTAACTTATAGGATGGGTTTGTGTTGGATCGGGGCCTGATGTGGGCTGCAGATCGGGGCCCGGGGCAAGTTGGAAGGTCCCGGAGGAGACTGGTCAAGTAAAGGCACACGAGGCAAGATGGAGCGAAGACCAGCGTTTATTGATCAGAAGGCTCTAATCTTTATACCCTACCTAGCTCAACCGTATGCATAGGTTGTGCGTGGCCGTTACAGGAAAACTGCAGGTCTGCACTTTAAGATTACACAAGTTGCTCATCAGGGGTGACTTCACCGGGGGGGGGGGGAGTTCCTTATCTATCTAATTTACTACCGGGGGCCATACATTGTCTACTGCTATCGGGAGTAAACATGTGCCTAGGTTGACTCTTGCAAAGAGTCCACCCAAGGAATAGGGCAATGAAAATGCTTATAGAAATGCTGTTTAATGTACCATGGGGAACAAGAAATATTGGAAGAGGAACCCCTGGCAAGCGATTTGAGATAAGAAATAAGCAATATGTGTCTAAGTGTTGCCACAACAGGGTCATACAATGGTTATATCACATTACAAACAATTGGCAACAATCATTTCTCTTCGGATATTTCTTGTTCCCCATGGTACATTAAAGAGCATTTCTATAAGTATTTTCATTGCCCTATTCCTCGGGTGGACTCTTCGCAACCGCTGTTACCTCACACCCCAGCCGCCTTTCTCCTTGCTAGGTTGACTCTTGGACTCAGAGCCTCTGTGGATACAAGATTACCCATTACATGCTTATTGAGTTCATCACCCGGTGATCTTTCGCCCTCTATTGTCCGAGCTGCCTGCCAGGTCAGCGATCGGTGAATTAAACTATGACTATTAATCCGCTCCCCAATTTCTGTCCCTTCGGAACCAGGGCTCCAAGGAGTGTTCCCCCAAGCCGTGGTTCTGTTAGGGACAGTATGCCAATTGTGTGTGCGGATCCCATAGGTTTGGTGGTTAATACGTTGAACGTGACAACCAGAAGGTTGGCAGGTCAGCAATTTGAGATCTGAGTGCTGCCCAATGGAGTGAGCTCCAATCATCTCCACCAGCCCTTAGCAGTTCAAAAGCAAGTAACTGCAAGTTGATAAATAGGTACCACTTTGGCAGAAAAGGTAATGGCATTCTGTATGCGCCGGTGTCTAGTCTTGTGTGTCACATGGCTAGGAAATGTCTGCAGATGCAGACGACACTAAATGGAGATAAACACAACCTCCAGAGTTGGACATGACTGGTTTTTGAGCAAGGGAGACCTTTACCTTTACTAACTTATAGGAGAAAAACTTCTAGGAGCCATTTTGATGAGGAAGTCTAGGGCAGGGGTTTCCAACCTAAGGCCCATGGGCCAGATCTGGCCTGCAGCACCATTTCATGTGGGCCTCCACCCCTCCAAAGGCACTTGAGAAACAAAAAGGCCACCCCTTTGAAGCTATTGGGACAAAATGGCCACTCTCGTTGTGCAAGTGGGGCAAAATGCCCATCTGGCCCTCAAAGCTGACTGAGAGAGGGTGACCCAGCCCATACCTGTCAACCGCAGCTCCGGAAAATACGGGACCTGCGCAGAACGGTTCTGCGCAGGTCACCTTCTACGGGACCTGCGCAGAATGGTTCTGTGCAGATCGCCTTCTATGCATGCGTAGAAGGCTTTTACGCTTGCATAGAACCCTTCTACGCAGGCGTAGAAGGCTTCTATGATCCCCTTCTGCGCAGATCACCTTCTACGCATGTGTAGAAGGGTTCTACGCAAGCGTAAAAGCCTTCTACGCATGCGTAGAAGGCGATCTGCGCAGAAGGGATGTGCAGTACCTCTTTTCCCCCCACTGTCAATTCCAGGGTTTTGGCAGCTGCGGGTGGGAAATGGCGCAAATCGGCGCCAAAAATCGGGAAATCCCAGCCAATCCAGGAAGATTGACAGGTATGACCCAGCCCCCAGCTTGAAAAGGTTGGAAACCCCTGGTCTAGGATTTCCAGCTTCTTGGCCTCCCCTCCCCCCCTCTCTCTTTCAATGTCTCTCCCCACCCCCTCTGGCTCACTCTCTCACACACATTCAAACTCACTCATATCATACACACATACAGAGAGGGAGACACAAAAACTGTGGCAAACATCCTATTGTTTAAACACAGAAACAGCCACACTGCAGTGGCTTAGTGGTTAAGACGCTAAGCTTGGAGACTGGAAGGTCAGGGTTTGATGCCCGAGTGCTGCACAACAGATCCTGGGGACATGAAAGGAGCTTCATTTGGGGGTCCCCTGAGCAGAGTTTCTCCAGCAAAATTCCTTTCAACCCAGAATAATTTCTGGCATGGAATTTACTTATTTAACACAGAAACAGAAGTGGGAAGATGTATCTCTCCACTCTGGCAAACTAAATAAATTAAATGAATAAATCACCGCAATTTTAATAAAATAAATAAAATAGCCTGACCAAGCAGCAGTCCTACACTGGCTATTTGTCAAGCGCATCACATTCATGTGAGACATCGGGCTACCTCTGGAAATGAGTGAGGACACTGAGGAGGGTCCTCTGTTGCTTTGAGTGAGAGAAAAGGACAGTCTAAATTTCTAATTTGAGAGTTTGCCCATCTAGAATCTACAGCAGGGGTTCCCAACCTTTTCAAGCCGGGGACCAGGTCATGCTCTCTCAGTCAGCTTCGAGGGCCGGATGGCCATTTTGCCCTGCCTGTACGATGGGGGCTGCTATTTTGTCTCAACAGCTTCAAAGGAGGAGCCATTTTGTTTTTTTAATGCCCTTGGAGGAGTGGGGGGCACATGAAATGGTGCTGCAGGCTGGATCTGGCTCATGGGCCTTAAGTTGGAAACCCCTGGTCTGCAGCTACATTCTCTGGGTTTATCCATCATCATGAAGGTTATAGTAGTGTTGGGAGGCAGGACGAGGGAAACAGAACAATCATGTTTCCCTGAGGGCAAAAAGGATGAAGATGAAAAACAATTGACGGGAAAAGGGTGAGTCTGAGAGAAATGCCAGTGAAAGAGTCTTTCATTACTGGAGACCAACTCCTTGCTCTGGTTGAGTGCTGTCACATAAATATGGAAGCCAACGGGTTGTGGTAGTGGAGGCTTGGAAAAGAATAGACTTTTGAAGGAACAGATTGACCTTATAAGCCATTGCTCAAAATTACTGCCGCCAGGGCCTTCAAGCTTTATTTATCACCCAAAGAGGCAAACTCCATCTCCTTGGAGGTGTTCTTCTGAAGCTTAAAGGAAAGGCTGTTAAGGTAACTAATGTGAAAAATAAAACCCCAGGGAATGTACCCCAATCACCTTTTCAAAGGCAGACTGAGAAATCATGGCAGGCTCTTGACTTCCAACAAGGATACGTACTAAAGTAAAAAGGGGCTCTAGAAGGGGCAATAGAAAAACAGTAGTAGGGCACCTTGAGGTATAGATTTCTTCCTTTTGCTTAAGACATATGAAAGAATATTGGAATCAAAAGGCTCGACAAAAATACTGGAGAATCATTGCAAAATACAACATCTTGTGCCTCTGGAAAATATGTTTGCAAAGCTTGGGGTGCATTTGAGAGAAATTAAATATATACCAAACTTTCATGTACATTTGAATGAGAATAGCTGCAAATACATGTTGACCAACGATTGGCCCCCGATCAATTGTAAAGTGTCCCTGTTCTATAACTCAGAATCACACACAAAATAACTATTGTCTGCTACTTTGTCTAATCCATGTGTCCTATACTAACTCAAGTTTAATTTAATTTTAATTTAATAGTCATATTTATATATGCCGCCCACTCAGGCAGAACCTGACTCAGGGCGACATTACAACAAGTTCTAAAAACACATAAAAACACTTTAAAAGACCCATATCCCACCCACTTTAAAAGACCCATATCCCACCCACCCATCCCACCCACTATAAAAAGAAGAAGAGAGAGTTCTTAATTGTTTACATAAGCCAGAAGGCGGGGACCGTGTTCCCATTCGGGCCCCACACCTGCCCTGCCAGTCAGGTCTTCAATCCTTTCCTGAAGGGCAGCAATTCTATTTGAAGTCTTAGATCTATTGGCAGGAGGTTCCAGAGGGTTGGTGCGGACACGGAGAAGGCCCTCCTTCGGGTGCTGGATAGATGTGCACCCCTAGCTGATGGCACTATTAGAGAGCCCCTCCGTTCTGCTCTGGTTGGATGGGCAGACACTCTTGGGATGATGTGGTCTCTAAGGTATCCTGGCCCACTACCATGTAGGGCTTTAAAGGTCAAAACCAGCACCTTGAATTGCACCCGGAGACAAACTGGTAACCAGTGCAGCTCCCGAAGTAGCGGTGAGGCGTGGGCATATCGTCCGCAACCCATCACCACCCGGGCTGCTGCATTCTGGACCAGCTGCAGCCTCCGAATGGTCGTCAAGGGCAGCCCCATGTAGAGCGCATTACAATAATCTAGTCAGGAAGTGACTAGAGCATGGGTGAACATAAGCAAGGAGCCCCAGTCCAGGAGCGTGCGCAACTGGCGAATCACCCGAAATTGGGCAAAAGCCCTCCTGGCCACAGCCACTACCTGTTCTTCTAGCAGCAGCCGCAAGTCCAGAAGGACCCCCAGGTTGCACACTGGGTCTGTCTGGGGCAAAACAGCCCCATCCAGTACCAAAGATGGTAGCTCCCTGGATAACACGGGGCCCCTTATCCACAGCCACTCTGTCTTGCTGGGATTCAGCCGAAGCCCATTGGCCCCCATCCACACCCCAATGGCCTCCAGGCATCCGGATAGGATTTCAACAGCATCACTGGGGTCCCCACGGGCCAAGATGTACAACTGGGTGTCATCCGCGTACTGATGGTACCACACCCAGTGGGAACGAATGATCTCACCCAGTGGCTTCATGTAGATGTTAAATAGGAGAGGAGAGAGCACCGAGCCCTGAGGCACCCCATACTTGAGGAGCCTAGGGCTGGACCTCTCACTCTCTAACCACACCGACTGGGTACGGCCCTCCAGAAAAGAGGAAAACTAGGACAACACGGTGCCATGGATCCCCAGTCTTTTGAGCCGTTCCAGAAGGATACCGTGGTCAATGGTATCAAAGGCCACTGAGAGGTCAAGAAGAGCAAAGACAGATGGATAACCCCTGTCCCGCTCCCACCAGAGATCATCTATCAGTGCGACCAATGCCGTTCCATACCATACCCGGGCCTGAATCCTGATTGAAAGGGGTCTAGATAATCCGCTTCCTCCAGGACACTCTGCAGCTGGCGTGCCACCGCCTTCTCCAAAACCTTACCCAGAAAAGGCAGGTTGGAAACCGGCCTGTAGTAGTTAAGGACAGATGGGTCAAGGAATATTTTCTTCAGGAGGGGGCACACCAAAGCATGTTTTAGTGGTGCAGGAAATACCCCCTGCCGTAATGATGCATTTATTATCGCCCCGACCTAGCCACCTGTCACCACCTTGGAGGCTTTCACCAACCAGGTGGGACAGGGGTCCAAAGGACATGTAGTGGCACACACAGCTGCAAGGAGCCTGTCCACTTCATCAGGGACAACAGGATCAAACCGATCCCAGACCATACAGCAAGACTGTGCTCCGGTGCCCCCCTGACCCTCCCCATCCACGCCGGGATTCAGCCCTGAACGAAACCGATCGATTTTCTCCACCAGATGGTCAGCAAAGTCCTCAGCCGAACCCTGCCAACCGGGCACCAATCTCCCCCTACCGAGGAGGCATCTGGTTACCCGGAACAGGGCTGCTATGCGATTATCAGCGGGAGCAATAAGGGTGGTGAAGTATTGCTGCCTCACCACCCCCATCGCCACTAGGTAGGCCCTAATAGCAGCTCTAGCTAGTGTCCAATCGGAGTCATCCTGGGTCTTCACCCAGCGGCGCTCTAGGCGTCTCTTTGCCTGTTTGAGTTCCTGCAGTTCATCCATGAACCATGGGGATGACCTAACCCCACGGGTGTGGAGAGGCCGCAGTAGCGTGATTTCATCCAAGGCTGCTGTTGCCATCCTGTTCCACAGGTCGACAAGTCTCCTCGGGTGAATCGTGGATCCAATCCAGAGGAACATCCCCCAGTTCCCTCTGGAATCCATCTGGATCCATTAGTTGCCAAGGGCGGACCATTTTAATAGGCCCTGCCTCCCTACGATGAAGCGTCACCCCCAGAAAGTCAAGAGTCACCAGATAGTGATCTAACCATGGCACAGGTGAGATGACTAAATCCTGTAATCTCAGATCACTCTGCCACTGCTCCGACAAGAAAACTAAGTCTGGCATGTGACCACTGCCCCTGGTCAGACCCCGAACAACCTGAGTCAGGCCCATGGCTGCCATGGAAGCCATGAACTCCCTTGCCACCTCAGAAGCCATCCCCAATTATGGTAAATTGAAGTCCCCCAGAACCATAAGCCTCGGGAACTCCAGTGCCAACATTGAGGTGGCCTCGAGGAGCTCAGGCAGGGCATCCCTTACCCTGCAAGGGGGAAGGTACAGGAGTAAAATCCCCAATGCGGAATTCAAATCTGAAGTCCGATTCTGCCTAACCAGTTACTTAAACTTCTATGAAACTAAACTTAATCAGTCCAGCCCGTCAACTGTGTGAGGGGGTGTGAACCAGTCTGCGGCTTTAAAAGGTTGAGCACGTCTGCACTAGAGGGATCCAAAGAGTATTTTTGCCTATTGGCAAGACCAATGCAACACAATGTGCAGTTATTAACTACACCAGATGTGGCCTACACAATTCAAAGAATAATACAATGTGTCACAAAAAACAACAATTGTTGTCTGCTATTTGGTCTAATCCATGTGTCCTATAATAAATCAAGTGAGCTGAATCCAAATCTGAAGCCCGATTCTGCCTAGGATGTCAGGATCATAAATTGGCTAACCCAATTACTGACCATTTGAACAGCCATAGAACACCTATAACTTAAAATCTGTATGTGATAGGCAAATTCTGAGCAGATTTCGAATCAGCACACTTGATACCATGTAAATCAAATGTCTTAAATGTAAACCTCTCTGCCCCTTCCCCTGAGCCCCCATCAACATATTGTAATGTAATGTAATGTATTGTTTGTAAGCTGTCCTGAGTCACTTTGGTGAGTGGGAGAAATAAATAAATAAATAAATAAATGTGTTATTCCCTGTAGCAAAATCGTTGTGCAGTGTTATATCTCTTTCCCAGCATGCATATACACTACATATAGGATAAAATATAATGGGGCAAATATACAGCTCCAACAAGCCTGGAATCATGCCATGACCAGTTAAAACCTAAGATGATCCATTTTGTGAGATCTTGACGAGCAGGAGAAATGTGGAGAGAGAGAGACTCCACAGTAGGTTGATTTCATAGAATCATGTAGCCTTTAGTACCCTTTCCCTCTGTCTTGTAATGTGCCATAAAAGCTTTCCTCTATGGACATCGTGACAGCAGTAAACCTGTGATTTTCATCCTGATTTATGCAGCTCTGATTTCCATGTCAGTGGTTATGTGAATGTGAGCCTCTTTCATTGAGATGATTTAACATTGCTGAAAGGAAGAGGGAAGAAGGTTGCCCAAGAGGGAGAGAGAGATTCAGTGCATACTAGAAGGGAAGGAGGCAACGATAAGGAAAAGGAGGAGAAAAGAAATGCCAGAGGAAAATAAAAACTACATTGGACTAGAGACACAAACAAGTTTCTAGCTCACACAAAGCCAGTATATCTACTCTATAAGAAGTAAAGAAAGAAACCATTCCTATTACCCTGATTAAGAGATCGGTTCGATTGTCCATTAGCTTAGGCAGTTTGCAGATCAGAGGCTCCTGGGATCGCGAGGATGTCAAAGGATGCAGGTCTATATATTTACCTAAAAATAGACCCCACTGCACTCTAAGAGCTGTGCTATAAAATGGTGTGATGACTTACTGTCTAATAAAACCAGTCTACCTGATGCAGAACTGATTTGCTAGTACCTGTACTTGGTTAATGGACTCATTTATCTCTGATGTATCACAGGTAAATGGGGGGATATTATTTTGTATCCACAGTACATCTTTTCTTACATCAGACATTAGTGTTGGAGTATGTTCTGTCTGAAGACTCTTCTCCATCTGCCATTCATTTATGTTAAGAGTAGCTTCTACTGTGAAGAAAACAAAGAAGGCAAATTGAGCAGGTGAATAGGTGGGTTTTTTAAAAAAGTTTTTTGTTTTGTTTTGTTTCTGGCTTTTTATTTTATGTTAATGTGTGGGTGTTATTTTTGCTTTCTTGATATTTATAATTTTATTCAATACATTTTTTTATTGTAAAGATTTTTATTGTTGCTATGTTGTACGCCACCGAGAGAAAATATACCAGATGGTCAGGATATAAATGTAATAAATAAATAAAATAAATGAAAATAAACAAAGGCAACTTTAAAAGGTTAAATGCCTTAGGGAACAAAAGGCAGTTTTAAGATGGAGTTGCAAAGGTTGTTATGCCATTAGCCCAATACAGTAAAAACCCGGGTTACGATGGAGGTCCATTCCAACAGCCTCCATCGTAATCCAAAAAAATTGTAAACCAAAACATCCATAGGGATGGATTGAAAAAAATATGGTGCTGAATTGATTGTTGTAAACTAGGATGGCATTTCCATAGGATTTGCCATTGTAAATCGCAGCAAACCTAAACCGAGGTGGTTGTGACCCAGGGTTTTACTGGACTAGAAAACAGTTTGGTAGTTTCATTTTCCAATTTGGGTTGTATGTAGAATGCTTTGTAGTCTGGCCAGGTTATCCTGCTATGGTAAGTGTGTAGACAAGGGACCAACCTTGGTTCTCCAGGTGTTCTTGGACTTCACACCTGCTGATTAGGGTTTTTGGAAATTGAAGTTCAAAAATACCTGGAGCACAAAGTTTGGCTACCCTTGGTGTAGACCATACTGCCAGGGACTTAATGCTGATTGTCAGGCAGAAGTTAACTAGTGTAACAACCCTGAGGACTAGTGGCCTTCAATGGAGAAGTACCCAGGAAAAGGTGATGGTCCCCAAGTGCAATACACCCATTCATGTGGATTCACAGACACTTGGATTTCTGGGAATTGAATCTAAGAACAGCTGGAGTGACAATGTTCGCCATCACTGGTATGGGGGGACATCTGAGCATCAGAATGGCTACACTTGGGAAACAGCCAAGAATGAGAATTATTTTGGGCATTCCTGAGATTTTATGCTTGTACATTAAAGATAAAGGTAAAGGTTTCCCTTGCTCGAAAGCCAGTCATATCCGACTCTAGGGTGCAGTGCTCATCTCTGTTTCTAAGCCGAAGAGCCAGCGCTGTCTGCTTCTGCAGACATTTCCGTGGTCATGTGGCAGGCATGACTAGACACCAGAGCGCACAGAACGCTGTTACCTTCCCACCGAAGTGGTCCCTATTTATCTACTTGCAATTTCTTGCTTTCGAACTGCTAGGTTGGCAAGAGCTGGGATGAAGACGGGAGCTCATTTCCGTCCTGCAGTACTCGGGAATCGAACTGCTGACCTTCCGCTTCCCAGTCAGCGTCTTAGCGACTTGAGCCACTGCAGTACCTTACATTAGGATCCTTGAAACTTGTCTTTAAAAAAATATATGGGATGAAGATTTAAAATTGCTACAGACATCAACAGCGTAAATGTGCAGAAGACATACAACGTAAACTGTGATGCAAGTTAGTATAAGTTCTCCCCCTTTGTCAAACGCTATTTCAGATTAATTATGCTGAGCCAACACCTCTGCAATATCTCATCACACAGTAGGTTAATTAATAGCTGTTAATGTCATTCTTAATAATAATTGGAATTGCCAACATAATGTTTTAATTGTCTTCGAGAATTACTTATTAGTTATTGATTCCACAACTCACCAGGCTTTTTTTGGAGATAGGAAGGAATATTTTATGCTTGGAAAGGTAGTCCAGATATATGGTTCTGTTCATTTTCTTGAAACTGTGTGCTGCAGTAGGACCAATTAAGAAAATAAAAGAGGATGAAGAATAGAGATGGTTGGCATAACACAGTGGTGAGGAAAAAACTACCAGATATTCTTCACTTCAACTGCCCAGGTTGTTTTTTTTACCATTTGCCTAACTGGGTAGGTTCTGGAGTTGAAGTTCAAAGCAGCTAGAAGGTCAAAACTTCCCCACCCATCTCATGATATGAGCAAGAACCACATGGCTTAGCTGGTAGTCAACTATTCTACAGAAGATGCTGGAGATTTGGCCACCTGAACTCACAAAAGCACCATGGAAGTATCAAGATTTATTTTATGCTAAATTAAATGGGAATGATTACTCACCATTGATTAAATAAAACATAGCAGAGAAAGAAATCAAATGTAGTTCTGGGGACCACTGTTCAAAGTCTGACCAGACATCGCGCTACAGTAATGGAGTATACTGTACAGACAGCACCTCAGTGCCGAGTGTTGGGTGGCTGTAAATAACCTGACTCCCTAAAGGGTCAAATGGCTATGGGTGGATGAGCTCCTTTAGGTGGGGTGATGACCCCCTCAGTGGAGGAAATGCCACTGGAAGCCATCATATTGGGCCCAATGGCAAAATGAGTGGAGGAGGAACCACTTCACTATTCTGGTTCCCAATGATCATGGAGGCGGAAGAGGCAATGCCCTATGGACTGGCTGTGAAGGCGCACCTTGTCAATATCCTCAAGGCTGCAACAATCCATTGCAGTCCCAGTGTTAAATCTTGCATGTCTCATATGTGCAGCAGGAGATGGCTCTGTGATCACAGTGTGTGGGACACTTCATAGCAACCTTAAAAATTAGACGCCAATGGCATTTTTCCTGGGAGGGAAATGTATACTCGGATACGAGTAGCAGCCTATGCCTATGGACCACAGTTCCATAGTTGGTTTTATTAGGGTTAGGGAATAAGGTTTTGGAGGGGAAGGTTCAAATGGACCTGCAACACCAAACATGTTCTATATGTGTTCTAATATTAGTGCTAATTTTCATGCTCCTCCAAGTTATACTTTGAATGTAGTAAGATGACTTCCTTCCAAGATGCTATTGCAAAGATGGCTAGCTGGCAGTATTTAGACTCTGCTCACTACTCCCCTTCAGTCAGCTTCCCATGGGTCCCGATGGCTCCTCATGATCACATCAATCAACTTCCCATAGCTCCCTGTGGCCCCATTTTAATTAAAGGCAAGCCATTTTGAAATCCGCTTTGTCTCTCTTCTGGGAGGAAAAAAAATAAGCAAACCCCTGGGTATATTTCATACAACTGTTTATTGGATTGCTGTCTTACACTTTTGCCGCTAAATGCAAGGGCTTCTTTCAGGGAACTGATTCATTCCTAGGAGGTTGTTAAAGCATCTCGGGATCATCATGGCTTCACTGCCTCTCCAATTGGGTGTTTATTGATTGTTCAATTGACGGGCTGCTTCATACTGACAAATTTATATCATATAACTCTCTTTATCCATTTTAGCTAATCAGTGTGGCTGTTAATGTGATTTTCCCTCCTGTAAGGATGAATTCAAACTAAAGCCATGCTTGGTTTCAGAAACAACATACGATAGAAATCTCTTCCCACATGCAAAATTAAAAGTACACACATTAATCTCATTATTCTGTTTGGTGCTATTGCAACTGTTTCAGTGGTTCCTAATTTCTAGGAATAAATACTTGTAGTGTGATACCTATCCCGAGTGGTGCTGGCAATTTTCTTCAACATCTTTCTGCGTTGGAGCTCTGAAATATCCATAGGCTAGATGTATTTGGGGTTGTTTTTATAGTTTGCACACTTGTGCTCTGTTGGGTGGTCGCATCTCCAACATTTCACCACGGTGCTGTCTTGCCAAGCATGCCATCACAAGCCAAGCCTGATGGGCTCCGGTTCTTTTAGAATCACAGAAACAATAAGCACTCAGTGGGTGAAGAATCAAAGCTTTATTATACAGCTCTCTAAGCAAAACTCCTGCCAACCTAGCTGTTTGAACGCAAGAAATTGCAAGTAGATAAATAGGTATTACTTTGGTAGGAAAGTAAACAGCATTCCATGCACTCTGGTGTTAAAGCATGCCTGCCACATGTCCACAGAAGTGTCTACAAATGCAGACAGCGCTGGCTCTTTGGCTATAAACAGAGATGAGCACTGAACCCTCGAGTGAGATGTGACTGGCTTTTGAGCAAGGGTGACCTTTACCTTTACTAAGCAAAATATAAGTTAAACATAACAAGAAACACGAGCTCTCCATACACCAGAAGTGCCAGAAGCATCCCTGTCACCTATCCAGGTCCCCAGGTGGCTAGAGATGGGTAGAAGGAAACCATGCTTGGTATGCACTGCTTACTTGGGTTTTTGCTTCTGTTTCTTGGTCAGCGTTGAGGCAGGAACAGGAAGCTGGGAACATGGTTGAACACCTCAGTTGGCTTCTATAAAGTTGAGGCTAAAGCCCTGAGTGGATTCACCTACGCAACCAAAACAGAGTCACCAACATCTGCTGGTCCTTCTCAAAGGACATCATCTTCTGCTTCAAATGAAGTCACACAAAGGGGAAAAAACTGAGGCTGAATGAAGAAGGTACAAAAGAGACATAGGCTGTTGATGGAACCGTGGTCACCGGGAGAAGGAGACACTTTATTTTCGATCATAGGGCTTCATTAACTCCCCATCATATTTCTGTGACGCGGTGAATACCGGCTGCCTCTAACACAGAAAGATGAACTGCACTTGCAGCATTAAGCAAGGCCTCTATATGTACGTCTCCCACAAGCAGAACTAATAAAACGACGAAAGAGAGTGTCAGGTTTCTGGCTGACAAATGGGATGAAGAGGAAACACAGTTTGGTGTATGCAAACCAAGACACAGGACACAGCCTCGGGCTGGGTTAACTCAGGTTTATTGCATCGTGGACAGAGGGAACATGAGGTAATGGCGGATCGATAGCTCTTTATATACAGCAGTAATACATTTGAACGTGGTGCCATGGTAGCCCATTGGCTACTGTCTGCGTGACGTCATTGCAGGTCACGCCCTTCTTGTCCAGGTGTAGGTGGTGGCGGGAAAACTTCCCGCGCTGTTGCCTTTGATGAGTTCGGACCAAGAGAGCTTGGACGCTCGCTGCTGCCAGCTGGTGGTCATTAGCTCGCGTCCTATTACAGGGTTTATATGATACAGCTGAAGGTTACATTGTTGCTATAGGCAAGGTTACATTGGCTCAGATACATTGTAATCCATGTGTACAATAAAACCATCAGAACACAACACCCCTCCCCCCTAGGACGAGACAAAGTCTCGAGCCCACACTTAAACACACTCCCCCCCCCTCTTAGGAGACAAAGTCTCTCAGCCAAGATGGCTTATTTCGAACACGCTGGGGTCTCGATGCGGGCTGCCTCTCCCCGGGTTTGCTACCTTCTCTTTGTCCCCTGGTTTCCTGTCCTGTAATTGGAGAGGGAGACTCGTTAGTGACTTGCCGCGGCTCCGCGGCGTTGTTGGGAGGTGTGCTCTTTCTTAGGGAGGAACCGGGGGCACTGGGGGCTAACGAAAAACCCCTCTTCTCGCTTGGATGGGTGGGGGAACACTCCTGAAAACCCCCCCGGCTCGCAAAATCAAAATCAAAATTACAATCGGGGGCAGCGGTCGCGCACTCCTCTCCCCCTTCCCCGGCCCCTGATAGGACTGGCGTATCAAAAGGGTATGAGTCGGGGCCGCTGCTTCTGCCTTCCCCCCTTGCTTGGGACTGTTGTCCACTGCTGTCTCCCCCTTGGGTTAAGCGGGTGGGGGAGAACCCTAACGCTGAATCCTGTTGCTGAGCCCCACTGACTGGCCCACTCACTCGGTGCCTCAGTTGATCAGCGTGCCTCCTCCAGAGGAGGCCGGTGGTAGTCTCGACCCTGTACGACACTGGCCCCGTCTGTTCTACAACCGTCCCTGGCACCCAGGCTGGCCCTGCGCTGGAATAGTTCCTGCAGTGAACAGGGTCACCGGCGGCGAAACCTTTCGAGACTGCCAACCCTATGTTTTTTCCTTTATCCTCGACTCTCGTCGGGTCTAGCCTGGACAGGATCGTGGTCAGTTTTCGCCGCATCAAGAGCTCTGCCGGCGAGTAGCCTGACGCTAAGGGGGTTACCCTATACGCTAAGAGGTACTGGCATACTTGGTGATTTAGGTCCCCCTGGCCCATGCGCCGCAGCGCCTCCTTTGTTGTACGCACCAGCCGTTCCACTTGGCCATTCGTGGCCGGGTGAAACGGTGCGGATGTGACATGCCGAATGGCGTTTGCCTCCATGAATGCTCCGAACTCAGCGGAGGTGAAACAACTAGCGTTATCGCTGACCAAAGTGTCGGGTAAACCGAACGTGGAAAAAACTCTCCTTAGCCGGCTAATTGTCGTGGCGGAGGACGTGCTCTTTACTGGGATAACCTCCAGCCACTTGGAGAACGCATCCACCACCAGGAGAAACATGGTTCCTCGGAATGGGCCAGCGAAATCTACGTGCACTCTGGACCATGGCCCCCGTGCTGTGTCCCATTCCCTATGCGGAAGACGGGCCGCCTCAGGTCGGGATCCCTGGCATGCCTCGCAAGTGCCGACCATGTGCTCAATGTCCGCGTCCAGCTGTGGCCACCAGAAGTAACTCCGGGCCAGCGCCTTCGAACGCACTATGCCCGGGTGGCTGACGTGCAGCAGTTCGAGCACCCTCGTCCGCAGGGGCGTAGGGACCACCACCCGTTGGCCCCACAAAAGGCACCCCCTTTCTAGGGACAACTCTAGCTTTTTCCGAAAGAATGGGTCGAACTCTGTACTCGGGGACGACTGCCGGCCACCCCTTCTGTACCCATGAACTAACTTTCTCCAGCGTTCCGTCCTTGCCTGTCGCCCTAGCAATGTCGGCTGGTACTATTGGGGGTGCGTCTAAAACCTCAATTAGCAACACCTGGCGGTCTCTTTCAACTCTCGCCTTCTGGTCATCCGACAAGGGCAAAGGGGATCTCGAAAGTGCATCAGCATGGCTGATCTCCTTTCCGGGCCGGTACTCCAACTCATGTTGGTATGCGTTGAGGAAAATAGCCCATCGCAGCATTCTCGGGGACAGGATCTGCGGCGTGGGCTTGCTCGCCGTGAAAATCCCTAACAGTGGCTTGTGATCGGTCACGATTTTGAACGGGCGGCCGTACAAAAAATCGTGAAATTTTTTGGTTCCCGCTACTATCGCTAACGCCTCCCTGTCGGTTTGTGCGTAATTTCGCTCCGCTTGGGACAGGGACCTTGAGTAAAACGCTACCGGGGCCTCCCTTCCGTCCTCCAACACGTGGCAAAGCACCGCCCCCACCCCCACCGGGGATGCATCACAGACTAGGACCACTGGCCGTTTGGGGTCGAAGTGCGTCAGGATTGCCTCCGGCCCTCTTTCCGTTTTCTGCATGCCTTGGCGATGTGCCCCCGACGGCCGCAGGTGTAACACTCGGCCTTCCTGAACAGGCATCTCGCGCGCTCGTGGGCCGCTCCGCAACCCTCGCAGCGTCGACCACCCTTCCGGACCTTCTGGACCTCCTCGCCGTCGCTGCCTTCCGTAGACGACTTTGAGGCCCGTCGAGTCGCGTGCACCGACTGTCCGGTCTTCCCGTGCACCGAATTTTCCGCCTTGCCGGCTCTAGGACGCCACTCACGCCACTGGTGCATCTCGTCCACTCCAGCATTCGTGGACTCGGCGGCTTCCGCGGCCTCTACGACCTCTGCCAGCGTGGGTGGCGGCTCCTTATTCATCAAGCTGCGCTGTACCTCCTTGTCTTTCAGGCCACACAACACGCCGTCCCTGAGGACCATCTCCAGGATGTCGCCCCATTTACAGGGGGCGGCGGCTATCCTCATGGCGGCCACGAATGCCTCAACCGACTCATCCGGCGCTTGGACTCGCCTCCAAAACGCGCTCCGAGCGGGAAACATTGCCCTCGAGGGGCAGAACCGCTCTCGCAGCAGTTTCATGATGTCGCTCGCCTTAAATTCGCTCACCTTCTTCGGAGCGATTATGCCCACCAGCGTCCGCTTGGTTTCCATCCCGAGCATTCTGGTGAGGATGGCCCTCTTCCTCTCCTCGTCGTCTCCTTTGACTCTGAGTTCCACTAGGGCCGCCTGGAAATCCATCTCAAGCAGCTCCCAGTCTTGCGGTTTGGTGATGTTAAACCCGCTCTGTGCCCTGGCTGTTCCGTGGGGATCCATCATCCCACCTTCGTCGCCAATTTGGTGTATGCAAACCAAGACACAGGACACAGCCTCGGGCTGGGTTAACTCAGGTTTATTGCATCGTGGACAGAGGGAACATGAGGTAATGGCGGATCGATAGCTCTTTATATACAGCAGTAATACATTTGAACGTGGTGCCATGGTAGCCCATTGGCTACTGTCTGCGTGACGTCATTGCAGGTCACGCCCTTCTTGTCCAGGTGTAGGTGGTGGCGGGAAAACTTCCCGCGCTGTTGCCTTTGATGAGTTCGGACCAAGAGAGCTTGGACGCTCGCTGCTGCCAGCTGGTGGTCATTAGCTCGCGTCCTATTACAGGGTTTATATGATACAGCTGAAGGTTACATTGTTGCTATAGGCAAGGTTACATTGGCTCAGATACATTGTAATCCATGTGTACAATAAAACCATCAGAACACAACACACAGGGAGCTACTAGATTGGTTTTGAGCAGTTGCAGAGATCAAGGGCAGACCTGAAGTTGAGCGGTGAAGTTGACCTCTTGAATGTTTTTAGAGAAGCTGATATGAAGCTGGGGAGAGGGGCAATTCACCATCCCAAATCCTAGCAGGGAAATGCTTACACAACACTAGGAGGAAACATTTGTATAAAGGGAAGCCTGTCTTTGCACTGTCGTTCTGTCATAGCTGAGCATTGCTCCTCCTCCTCGTAGTTGTCATATCCAAGAATCAGTGGTAGGCATCAGCAGGTTCACACCAGTTCGCCAGAGCCGGTAACAGAAATTCTACCTGGCCCTGCCCATCCAAGTTTGGAAATAAAGTTGTCCTAATTCGGGTGCAACACAGGGCTTTCCCCTTGGCCATGCCCACCATACCATGCCCACAGTGTGGTAGTAATTTTTTTGGAGCCCACCACTGCTGAGAATGCATATTTTTCCTGAAACAGGAAAATGCCATTGGCATTAATTTGTTTAAGGTGGATCTCAGCTTGCCATGAAGTAATCATGGAGCCACCTCCTGCGGTACGTATGAAATGAGGCGTGCAGGATTTAACACCAGGACTGCAATGGACTGCCATAGCCTTGAGGATATTATTAAGGCACACCTTCAAATCCAGTCCATCTGGAATGGCCTCTTCCACTTCCATGACCATTGGGAATCAGAGTTCCTCCTCTGCTCACTTTGCCATTGAGCCTGATATGATGGTTTCCAGTGTCATTTCCTCCACTGAGGGGAGCAGCACACCACCCAAAGGGGTTTATCCGCCCTTCTAACTTTGGGCAATAAGTATTTATTCTTTTTATGAATGGAAAATGTTTGTGTCAAATTCATTACCCCCCAAAAATGTGGTGTTTATGTGCCTCCTGAGATCTGTTACAGGGGGAAGGATGTCTTTTGAGAAGAATTGATGAAATGGCAAGGTTTACCAAGGAGTTTCTCAGATACAGAAGGTACACAAAACAATGTATCCATTTTTTAAAAAAAAACCTTTATTTGTCTACTTCTGTTTTCTGTTGCCTTTATTCAGACCCTTTCCTCTCATCTTGTTGAACTTGTGAAGACACCTTCTCCAGAGCTAGCCCATCTCACCCAGCACTGCCTTCTTAACAAATCTCCCAGTTTTGATAACTGAGATTTCTGCAAATGAACGTTGGATGTTGACATGAGAAATAAGTAATCTGCCATTGGGCAATGGAATTTGGGCATTTCTAGTAGTTCTACCACTGTTGTAGGAGCCATTGCCTCTTTCAGTTTTCCTATAGATACGGTAGTAGAACCAGTGGTCCTCTAAATATTGTGCAATCCCAATCCCAGAATGCATGATCAATGCTTTGTTATTGTTGATATGTGCTATCAAGTCACTCCTGGCCTGTGGTGTCCTTGTGAATGTCCTGCCCTCAGTAGCTCTGCTCAGCTCTTGTAAACTCAAGTCTGTGGTTCTTTTAGGGAATCAAAGGTTGGAGATTAGGGTGATGGAGTTCACAGGATTCACATATCTGTATTGGATTAATGTTGCTTTCTTAAGATCTTAATCTTTCTTAGGCACATCTTTTTCCTACACACCCATACCTATGGTATTTGACATTCTTTATTTAAGTCTAAAATACAAGCTGTGCAGCCAATAGGAGTCAGAGATCCTTTAATCCTGGGGTTCCCAACCTTTTCAAGCTGGGGCCCGGGTCATGTTCTCTCAGTCAGCTGTGAGGGCCAGATGGCCATTTTTCTCTGCCTGCACGATGGGGGTGACCATTTTGTCCCAACTGGTTCAAAGGGGTGGCCACTTTGTTTATTGAATATCCTTGGGGGGGGGGGATAAGTAGTATGGTTAAGAACAGCCTTGCTGGAACAGGCCACAGCCCATCCAGTACAGAATTCTGTCTCACACAGTGGCTCACCATTTGCTTCAGGATATTCCCAAGCAGATGCCTTCTCCTGCTTAGGATTCCCTGGAAATGGCATTGAGAGATATCCTGTCTATCTCTCCAACCCGGATGTTGTCCTTAGGTATCCATAATTATAGCCATTGATACCCTTGTCCTCCATGAACTTGTCTAATCCTTTCTTAAAGCTGTCAAGACTGACAGCTGTCACCACTTCTTCTGGCAGGGAGTTCCATAGACCAGTGATCCTCTGGATGAAAAAGTACTTTCTCTTATTTGCTTGAGAACTAGTACCTAAAAGTTTCATGGTGTGCCCCCAAAAGAAATAGGTATTGCTTTGGTGGGAAAGGTAACAATGTTCCATGCACTCTGACATCTAGTCATGCCTGCCACATGACCACAGAAACTTTGGTTGTAAACAGATATGAGCACTGCTCCCTAGAGCTGAACACAGTTGGCTTTTGAGCAAGAGAGACCTTTACCATAATGGCAGTGACACTCTAGTGCATACCTGTCAAGTATCCCGTTTTCCCAAGGAAAACCCTTTATTTTTACCCCTCTTCCCACCCCCTCCTGTTTTATTAATTTCCCCGTAATATCCCTTATTATTATTTTAAAAATAATCCTGACAGGAGCCCTCACAGGGGAAGCTGCAGTATATTTTACCGGCTACCAGAGGTCGCTGTGTGGCTTTTCACTTGTGGAAGGGGAGAGAGAGAGAAGGTGGTGGGGGCATTCTATAGTTTCTCTTTCATTTCCCCCTGCCACATGGCCATGGAGGCTTTGTTTTTTCTGCTGCTGTCGGAGCCACCATGCTGGGATGGGAGTCTACTCTAGAGGTGAGCGATATTTCATATATGCAGGGGCAAATCAGTGAGAGACTTCTCTCTCACTCTCATGCTTTTTTGAGCTGTTTCTGCCCTGCCTCCTGGCTGGAGGCTTTAGTTTCTGTTCTAGAGTTAACTTGGGAGGGGGTGGGGTGGGGGATGGTGCTTGATCACTATATGAGAAAGAGAGAGGGGGGGTTTGTTTCTGTTCTAGAGTTAACTTGGGAAGGGTGGGGGTTGGGGAGTGGGGGATGGTGCTTGATCACTATATGAGAGAGAGGTGGGGTTCATTTCTGTTCTAGAGTGGGGGTGGTGCTAATTCCCTTCCTTAAGCTGGAATCGACATTCTCAGGTGTTGGTGCTTCAACTGGTTGCAGTGAGGAACAAATAGATTGGTTAATTTGGGGGAATTAATCCCTTGCTCCTCCACCCTAATTGTGTGTGTGTGGGGGGGGGGGGGTGTCTAGCCATGTGCAGGGCTAGTTCATTAAAGCCAAGCTGCTTATAAGCAGTTGGTAACCCTAGGGGGCTGGTTTACTATTCTGCACTTTCTTTGCTTCCCAGGAAAAATTTTTAATTAAAAATGAGTAAGGTAAAGGTAAAGGTTTCCCTTGCTCGAAAGCCAGTCGTATCCGACTCTAGGGTTCAGTGCTCATCTCTGTTTCAAAGCTGAAGAGCCAGCATTGTCTGCATCTGCAGACATTTCCGTGGTTATGTGGTAGGCATGACTAGACACCAGAGCACATGGAACGCTGTTGCCTTCCCACCAACTATTTATCTACTTGCAATTTCTTGCTTTCAAACTGCTAGGATGGCAGGAGCTGGGACAAAGACGGGAGCTCATTCCGTCCTGCAGTACTCAGGAATCGAACTGCTGACCTTCTGCCTCCCAGTCAGCATCTTAGTCACTTAAGCCACTGAGTAAACAAGAAAGAAAACAAAACAAAAGTCCCCCAAGAAAATGGGAAAAGGGTTCTTTGGCCCACACAGCTTTGTGCCCATTGCATCTACAATACCATCTAGCCATCTTATTCTTGGCCACCCCCTTCTTTTGTCCTCCACCTTTCCCAGCATCAAGGCTTTCTCAAGTGAATCCTCTCTTCTCATTTGATGTCCAAAGTACTTTAGCGTCATCTTTACTATTTGACCTTTAGTGAGCAGTCGTGGTTGATTTCTTCTAGGATTGACCTATTTCTAACACCACATTTCAAAGGCATCTATTTTTCTGCGCTCAGCTTTCCTAATGGTCCAGCTCTCACACCCATACATTACCACCGGGAATACCATTGCGTTGACTATGCAAATTTTTGTTTGCAAGGTGATGCCTCTACTTTTAACTATGTTCCCAGGTTTCTCATAGCTTGTTTCCCAGTCTACTGGTGGCATTTGCATGCCAGCCAAAAAGACAGAGTGGAGGCAAGAACCCCATTGCTCTATACAGAATCTGCTTCCTAAATATGACACCGCGGTCTCACTGGCTCTTCCCCCGCCCTCTTGATTTCAATCTCCTACATTTATAGCCTGTTGGAGAATTTTAAATAACACCTCACCGACTTATTCGTAAAGTAAATGAAGAGTTTTCAAGGGCAGAAACCAATCATTCTTCTTCTCTGTACACAACGATAAATCAGAAAGCTAGCATTCAAATTCTCCAGAAGTGGTTTCTTCTAGAACATCCTTGCTTACCATTATTTGCCCCACTGAACTCAGGGAAATGTGGTGTGGAGGGAGAAAAGGGTGAAGCAGGAAATGGAAAATATAACAGCTATCAAAGTGGGAAAGGTAACAGCATTATATGCACTCGGCGTCTAGTCGTGAGTGCCACATGCCCACAGAAACGTCTGCAGATGCAGACAGCGCTGGCTCTTTGGCTGTAAGTGGAGTTGACGACAACCCCCTAGAGTTGGACACAACCAGCTTTCAAGCAAGGGAGACCATATCCTTTACCTGTCATACCTTTGGCAACATTTTACTCCAGAATAGAAATAGAGATGTCTGGCTGGACATCCCACTACGGTAATGGAGTAGACCGTACAGACAGCAACTCAACGGCAAATGTTGGGTGGTGGTAAATAACTTGACTCCCTAAAGGGGTCAAAGGCTACAGGTGAATGAGGCCCTTTAGGTGGGGTGATGGCCCCAGTGATGCACTGCAGCAGGTTCTGTCGGGTTCTGCAGAACCGGTAGCGGAAATTCCCTCAGGCCATGCCCACATGGTTGGCCACACCCACCTCCATAGCCCATAATGCAGGATGTTTGGCATGTCCACAGATTTGGCCGCACCCACAGATTTGGCCAGCCCACAGAGTAGGTAGTAAAAAAATCTGCAGTGCATCACCGGATGCCCCCCCCCTTAGTGGAGGAAATGCCACTGGAAACCATCCTATTGGGCCAAATGGCAAAATGGACAGAGGAGGAACTCTAATTCCCAATGGTCACAGAGGTGGAAGAGGCCATGCCAGATGGCATGGCTGTGAAGGCATGCCTTAATAATATCCTCGAGGCTGTGGCAGTCCATTGTAGTCCCATTGTTAAATCCTGCATGTCTCATTTCATGTGTGATGTAGGAGATGGCTTCCATGATCATAGTGTGTGGGTCACTTCATGGCAAGATGCGATCCACCTTAACCAAATTCATGGCAGTGACATTTTTCCTTCTTCAGAAAAAAAATGCATTCTCGGATACAAGTTGCAGTCGACAATGACAACAAAGAATAAGGGAAGTTGCATTCAGTTAAAGTAACTGATCAGTGTGTTGGCTGCAGATACTTGCAAACTGCCATTTTTATGATGGACTATTATCACAGACCTACCATGCCATAGGAGGGTTCTCTTCCATGTCCTTCAAAAGTCACATAGTTCTGCTGATTCAGTATCTAGGAGGGAATGATTGAGGCCTGGAAGAACAGTTGTTGCCATATATCCATGCGGTAAATCAAAGGCATCCATTCATGCGGAGGCAGGAAGCTAACACAGCATCTTCCTTCTAATGCTTGTTAGATGTGTTGAGTGATGCCTACAAGGCCGGGAACTGGTCAAGTCACACAGCGATGGTGCAGTATTACTGGGAAGGTGCCTAGCTCACAAAAATGGAAAAGCCTTTCACTTCCCTTACTATGCCATCTGATATATAGTTTACTTTATCGTGTTCTCTCTTTGCCTCACCCACCCCACGAGTAAGGAGTCAGACACATAGTTGTTGGGTTATCAAAAATCGGGCTACTTTATTAACTTGTAACCAGTGATGGGCATCAAAAAAATTTACTACCACACCATGGGCGTGGCCTAACTGGTGGGTGTGGCCTAACTGGTGGATGTGGCCTAATTGGTGGGCGTGACCTATCTGGTGGGTGTGGCCTAACTGGTGGATGTGGCCTAATCAGTGGGTGTGGCCTAATCGGTGGGCATGTGACTGGGTGGCCAATCTAGTCATGCCTGCCACATAGCCCATGAAAACATCTGCAAACACAGACAGCACTGGCTCTTTGGCTGTAAATGGAGATGAGCACTGCACCCTAGAGTCAGATATGACTGGCTTTTGAGCAAGGGCAACCTTTACCTTTACCTATTGTTAGATCCAAAACTGCCAGTCGTATCTGACTCTAGGGTTCAGTGTTCATCTGTTTATAGCCAAAGAGTCAGCACTGTATGTTTGTAGATGTTTGTAGATGTTTTTGTGGACAAGTGGCAGACATGACTAGATGCCAGAATGTTGTTACCTTTCCCACCGAAGTGGTCCCTATTTATCAACTTGCGGTTGCCAGGAGCTGGGACATAGACGAGAGCTCACACGGTCATGTCGGCCTTCCAGCTAACAAGGCAAGCTTCTTAACCACTAAGCTCAAGTGGCTAAGGCTCTGACTGGAAGGTGGCAGGTCAGCAGTTTGATTTCCAAGTACTGCAGAATGGGATGAGCTCCTGTCTTTGTCCCAGTTCCTGCCAACCTAGCAGTTCGAAAGCAAGAAATTGCAGGTGGATAAATAGCGACCACTTTGGTAGGAAGGTAAACTATGTTCTGTGCACTCCGGTGTCTAGCCATGCCTGCCACATGACCATGGAAATGTCTGCAGAAGCAGACAGCATTGGCTCTTCGGCTTTGAAACAGAGATGAGCAACCTGAACCCTAGCGTGGAATACGACTAGCTTTTGAGCAAGGTAAAGGTATCCCTTGCTTGAAAGCCAGTCATAACCAACTCAGAGATGAGTGGTCATCTCTGTTTTACCGTGGAGCTTCCTGGGCCAGCTACAGTCTACCTTGAAGCAGCAGCGAGTCTTTAACATGCCACAACATTTTTTTGTTTGCTCTTTAATATGCTTGCACAGAATAAAATGGCTACCAATTCTAAAGTTTTATTCTGTGCAAGCAGATCAGGAGGTAAGCAAAACAAAAACACAAAAATGTTGTGGCACCTTAAAGACTCACTGCCACCGCCGCCACCCCTGGGAAATCCCTTTAGTCTCTGCTCCCCTACACACACACACACACAGACATACACACAGGGTGGGGTGGGGGAGTAAACAAAACAAAAAGACACACTTACCCAGAAGGCATCATGTCGGGCTGCTCCTTCCTCTTCCTCTTCCTCCTTGCCCCCCCCCCTGGGCCCACGGGAGGGAGGAAGGAGTGCTCACATGATGGCTTTCCCTTCCTCATCCTCTAGTCCTCCAGCGCCTGCTGCTGCTTCCCACCCACCTCCTCCCAGGAGAGCGACGACAGCTCAGCTCTTCCTTATCCTCCTCCAGAGCGGTTGCTGCTAGCTGCTGTCTCCTTAATAGGCGTGGGTGCCGCTTGAGTGGTGGTGGAGGTGGTGACGTGTACATGCCTGGGGGAAAGGGAGGGGGAGCTGATGTCATGCCACCCAGAGCAGCTCAGATGCCCGCTGCCGCTCCCCTTGCCTCCTTCTAGCAGCAGCACAACTTTCGCGATGCCTGGACCTAGTCCTGCAGGAAGAGAACTTCCTGCAGAATGTCTGTCTGACTCTGCGCATTGCGAGAGTTGCCCTGCTTGCACCATGCTGCCTGGACACCCTGCTACCGCCAGGGGAAGGGAAGAGCTAGTCCAGGCATTGCTGGTCCAGGTAGCGCAGTGCAAGCTCTTCCCTAAGTTAAGTTCCCTCTTGGGGGAAGGGAACTTAACTTAGGCAAGAGCTTGCGCCTCGCCGCCTGGACCAGCGGTGCCTGGACTAGCTCTTCCCTTCCCCTCCCCTGGAGGTAGCAGGGTGTCCAGGCAGCATGGCGCAAGCAGAGCAACTCTCGCAATGCCCAGACATACATTCTGCGTTCCTGCAGGACTAGGTCCAGGCATTGCAAAAGTTGTGCTGCTGCTGCTGCTAGAAGGAAGCAAGGGGAGCGGTGGCGAGGGCGGGTGAGCTGCTCTGGGTGGTGCAACGTCAGCTTCCTCTCCCCTTCGCCTAGGTGCACACACACCACCACCTCCGCCACTACCCGAGCGGCACCCGCAGCCTATTAAGGAGGCAGCAGCAGCCACTCTGGAGGAGAAGGAGGAAGAGCCGATGCCTCCACCCGCTCTCCTGGGAAGAGGTGGGCGGGGTGGGGTGGGGAGGGGGCATGGCCATCCAGGTTTACTACTGGTCTGCTCAGACTGGTTGATGCCCAGTACTGCTTGTAAGTTATTAACTTTAACTGTTCAACTGATCTGCATCGGGGCGAAGTAGCGGACAATTTATTTTTAAGTCAAATTCTAAAATGCTTAATGAAATATTGTTATTACCTTTATCATTTCTAATTGTTAGATCCCTGTCAGAATTTTAATTTGTTCTTCTTGTTTCTGACCTAATCCGGTTGAACAACCAATTAGAGTTCCCAATCTGCCAAGGTTGAAATACCCTGGTTCCTGGTCCACATTTGATTAACCAGCCCCGTTCTGTGGTTTAGTTGTTAACTCTGCTAGTCAATCAAATGCATACCTACCGAATTATGCAATCTAATGATTGCCCTTACCAGTGCTAACCGCCACACGGGAGGCAGTCCTACTGCTGACTGCCCCCCCCCCCGACCGAACGTTTGGTTGCCAGGCCTGCCTGCAGAGCAGCTAAAAATATGTTTAACCCAGCGCCGGAGAGGTGCACCCCATCTCCTTGAAACAAGTGGCCCTCTTCCAGCCAGAGCTCCTCATGCTCAACAACAGTTCCAGTGCATTCTTGTTGCGAGTATGCTGCTATGGACCTATTGACTTCACGCCGACCCCTGTCAATGGGCCGAGGATCAGCACACCCCCAATAAGCAGCCCAGAGGGTAATGTAAGACCATATGAAATGGGCATTAGGCCACTGCTGATGGATCAGGCCAATGTCCTGCCGAATAGACATAATGAGGTTGAGGCCTATGACCCAGCCAAGATCGTTGCCACCCAGATAAAGGAGGAACAAATCAGGAGGGACACAGCGGCGGAAAGCAACAACAAAGGAAAAGAGTTGACACCATTTCATTGCTCGGAAGCCCCACCACATCAGGAAGGCCGACTCCTGGAGACCAAGGTGCAGTCCCCACGAAGATGATGCAGCAAAATGAGAAGCCCACCAAATAAAGCTGTGCCCAACTATCCAAATGCAGGCTCTCACTGGCTGAAGGACGGGCCCTGCAAAAAGGAGAAAGAAAAACCATGGCCAGCAAGGGAGTCAACCCAACAAGGGGCGAACATAAGCATTAAAACAGCTGGAAGCCCAATGTCCCATGAGTTTAATGGCTTGTTCATAATACCCCATGGCAGCAGCAGTAGAAGCAGCGCCAATCCTGAATGAGTGGGTGCCATAACGGGCAACCTGCAAGCCAGCCCATTCTAAGGCCACCCCAGTAACCCTCCTAAATTGGTACTTGTTTAGGGGGAAGCCATCCTGGTGGCAGAATAGAGGGCCAGGCCTACCTCCCCCCCCCCTGCACAGAGAGAAAAGAAGATAAGGCCAGCAGGGGACATATCTCTGTGATACTACATGGGAGAAGGACAACCACCACACCATGACCGAGTTGGTCAGTTTTGGAACTGCGGATGGAGATACTAATTCTGGTTTTGGTGATCACAACATCAGAATACTCCAAGGCCTTCCGTGAGTGATCGTGCTTTGACAACAGGACTAGTTTGCTCAACCTCAGTGCCCTGAAAAAGGCAATGGAGGTGGCCACATGGAACAGGATAGCTTCAAAGCGGCCCGAGAACAGGTGAGGCCAAGCATCTGCTAAACACAGCAGTACCGCCGGAGAAATGGGTGGTCGCGAGTCAGGCTGATGACCATGCTCACGACCCCAGCCCTCTAACACCTTATGAATGCGAAAATCCCCTAGAGTATCCTTCACAGCAAAAGACCACCCCCGATAGTACCCAGTGAAAGGCCAGCACCACGCAGCTGCACAATATACTGGAACACATGAGGAACTGGCAGTGGCCAAACCCCTGGCAACCCAGCACAGACTCAAAAGGTGGAGAATGCAATCCACGCTACCTGGTACGTGCGGTGGGTGCATGGTGCCAATGACAAGCCCGTTGCCCTAATCACCTCACCTTGCCAAGGTTCCAGATCTGGTCCGGCAGAACCGAAGGCAACTCCCATGTCCCAGGTGCTAAGGCTCTGAACCGCAGCATCTGGAATTGGGAGAGTGCATCAGCAATCTGATTGTTGACACCAGGGATATGGTGTGCTCTAAACATGATGTTATGGCAGAGAGCAAGCAAAACAAAGTGCCTAACATCATGGTCTTTGAACGGGAAGTCTGAGTGTTGACTATCTGGACAACAGCCACATTGTAGCACCAGAAAGTCACGACCGAGTTAGCCCACTGTCTCCCCCAAAGGACCAGGGCCCCCAATATAGAAAAAAATTCCAGTAAAGTCTTCTCCCGTATCAAGGCAGAGTCACGCCAGCTGGGGGGCCATGGGCCGCAACACCACTGTCCGTCAAAATAAATCCCGTACCCAAAGGACCCTGAAGCGTCTGAATGAACCTGGAATCTGGTAGAGAGTGAATGTTCAGAGCACCAAAAGGACACCCCATTGAAATTGGCAAGGAAAGACAGCCAGACCTGCATGTCAGCTCGCATGCCATGTGAGACCCTGACATGATGGAACTTCTTGGACAGTCCAACCATGGCATTACACAAGTGTCATGCGAATGCCCGGCCAGGTGCAACCACATGGCAGGCAAAGTTGAGATGGCCATGAAGTTCCTGCAGCTTCCTAAGAGTAACCTTATGCTTGGCCAGGAGAACATTGATCTTACCCGTGATCTATACAATTTTGTCAATGGTTAAGCGTGGAAGCTGGGACATGGTGCCAATCTCCACGCCCAAGAAAGTAAGGGACATAGCAGGGCCCTCGGTCTTTTCCAGTGCTAGGGGAACCGCAAGATCCCCCATGAGCCCCTGAAAATCATGCACCAATTGTAAATAGGCATCTGACTCCCCAGAGCCTCCGAACAAAAAAATCATCTAAGTAGTGAGCTACTTTATCCACCCCAGCCCTGTGCACTATTGCCCAGTGAAGAAAGCTGCTAAATTGCTCAAATGTAGGGCAAGAAATAGAGCAACCAAAAGGCATGGTCCTGTCAATGAAGTACTGGCCTTCAAAATGGAAGCCCAGCAGTTCAAAGTTATCTGGATGGACAGGGAGCAGCCAGAAGGCAGACTTGATAACTGATTTCACCAGCAAGGCTCCCGGACCACAGGAGCGGACCATCTTGATCGTCTCATCAAATTATGAGTAGTGGACCGAGCAGAGCTCGGCCGGAATAGCATCATTCACAGAGGAACCCTCTGGGTAGGAGAGGTGATGGATGAGGCAAAAATCATCCGAAGACTTCTTGGGGACCAAGCCCAAAGGGGAAACCGCTGCTGCACTCCTGGCCCCATTGGGGGCGAAGAGGCCCTCCCGGCCACACCATCAGCTGGCATTCTTGGGCCCCACCCTCCACCCTCCCCCTGGGACTTAAAAGGTGAGGAGGTGCTGGATGAGCTACCGCTGCCGCACTCTTGGCCCCAGTGGGGGCGAAGAGGCCCTCCCGGACACACCACCGGCTGGCGTTCTTGGGCCCCACCCTTCCCCCTCGCCCTGGGACTTAAAAGGTGATGGGGTGCCAGATGAGCTACTGCCGCCATGCTCCTGGCCCCGGTGGGGGCGAAGAGGCCCTCCTGGCCACACCACCGGCCAGTGTGTCTGGGCCCCACCCTCTCCCCTCACCCTGGGACTTAAAATGTGAGGGTCTCTTTCTCTGTTGGGACTGTCATTGAGCTTTTATTGATATATGTTTCTGAACTTGATTATTGTATTACTTAATTTATCTTGATTGTACTGAAATTTTTATATTGTATTCTATGTTTGACTGATATGTATTATTGTATGACTTAATATGTTGTTTGCCGCCTTGAGTCAGCTTCGGCTTGAGAAAGGCAGGATATAAATTAAATTGGAATTGGAACTGGAACTGGAACTGGAAACCTTCAGGTTAGCGAACGGAGGTTTGTCAAAAGGACCCGCCACCTGGCTTTCCTTAACTTCCTTAAATATCTTGGAGCAAGCCAAATGCTCCTTCCCGACAAGTGACCGAAGGTAGGGGGCATCTTGAGGGGCCCTAGGGCCCATGAAAGGAATGTGAAAACCCACGGAAAATCCCTGCTCAAGGTACACCACATCATTGCACTTGGGATACACACGCAACCAGCGGCGGAGGACCTCAAGCTGAATTGGGCTGGGCCCCTTTGGGATTGGAATAGGCATCCTGAGCCAGTCACTTGGGGGGCCCTGTATCACGTGCCCTTCCGCGTGGTCCTCCAGCCTTGAAGTAAGAGCTGGCAGAAAGTGGGCCGGCGCAGATCAAGCATTCATGCTTGAAGCTGCACAACTTGCGGTTGCAACGTCCAGTGGAGGAAAAATCCCAGCACAGTTGGCAGGGTTGAACTCCCTGCCCCGCCAATTGGTGGGGCAACTGAGTGGAATTTGGATGTTGAACCATATGACCACAGTCTTATATATCACCAGGGACAGGGTGGGAAGGGGTCATGTACTGCAGGTAAAGTAATTGATAGTGTTCATCTCACCGCATTTTGGGGTGAAGTGCGGTTTGCATACGAAAGTTCTCTTCGTAAGCAAGCCACACCGGACTCAGAAAATCAACAGAGGCCCTATAAATTATGTCAAGATAATGGAACAACTGTGAAGCCAAATCTGGGTGAGCCCTAACCAAAACCCCAGCATAAATCAGGAATATGGGCAACCAATTGGCCCATGTGCATGACAGCTTCCTTTGCCTGATAAGCTCCTTCACCCTTTCATCTTTTTCCTCCTTGTCCTCTTTAATAAGTTCCCTATTAAGCAAACTAAATATGTCCACGTACTCCCAGCACCATATCTTTTTCCTTGTTGCCGGTAGTAGGTGATCCCCCAGGGGTAGGAAAAGTCCCCCGGTGGGTAGAGCACCATGGGGCACAGTATAATACTCAGAGTTGACTGGTGGGCCACATGACCAGGCTGGATAAGACAAAGGCACTCCAACCCCCAGGGGAGCTGGGGTTGAGGAAGGACCAGGAGCCACCCACGGGGCTGGTGGAGTAGATGCAGGTTGTGGCTGTCGGCACTGCTCTGCCTGTGCCCCACATGGTGTGACCATGTGCTGGCACTCTAACCTGATTTATCCTTGATTAATTTTCTGCTAGCCACCCCAGGTCTCATCAGTTAGGGGAACGGTGGAGCTTTTAAAATGCCCAGTGCATTGGCCTTGCCTTGGTAGCTTCTGCCCTGGCCTATATTAACTTGGTGAGAGAAGTGGCTTCCCAGCTTCTCTGTTAGTTGGGTAAAGGGTGGCTCTATAAATGAAGTCAGTTTCCTTTGACTCCTGTAAGTAAGTGCCGTCTTCCCTATCACCTTGCTGCACTGGGAAGAATAGAAGGTGAATGAGCATGTCCTTCTGAGATACTTGGGTGCCAAGTTGTGGCCCTGTGCCTTCTTTGTTGAAGTTTCCCCCTTCACTTTGTCCCCTTTCTCTTAAAGGGTGAAGACAGACCCAGCTACCCTTCTTCTTAGGACTTCTGGTTTCCAAGTCTTTGGAAATTAAAGGAATAGTCTCTTTGTTTAGAGCTTGTTAAATTTCTTATCTCACCTTCCACTCACAATTTCCTATTTGCTTTGAAGAAACACACTGTTCCATCAGCATAGGATCTCTTTATTAGCAAAAGAGCTGTTTTCTATAAAATAGGCATTTGAACAACATTTAAAAACTTGCTTCTTAAAATCCTGTCTCTCTCCTCTGAGCCTTCAATGAGTGCAAGAAAGAAACATAATAAAGTAAGTTTTCATAGCTACCTGTTTTCTCTGGCTAATTGGCTTCTTGGATTGGGCCGGACACCCCCCATGAAGTTTCCATTTGGCATCAAGTCAAATAAGGCATCTTGATAAGGTTTCCTCCCTCATTGGAGCTGTGAGCTTCTCCTCAGCTTTCTCCCCCCAGCTGTGTGCTGTCAGCTGCTTATGTATTTTATAAGATTCTCCACTAGACTAAGTATGTCATTACCTTATAGTTAATGTACTCTTAGTGCTATAGATTGTTGACATTAGTGTGCCTGACTGGGCCAAATGTGGTACATCTTAATGCATGGATGCCCTAAGGCAAGTGTACGTTGAACTCCCCCTCCCATCTAGTGGATGAGGTCACATATACATTGCTTCTCTTTTTTCCCCTCCGAACTGTGAGTCTGAGGTGAAAAGTTTGACTAATTAAATTCTTTCAGGTTACTGTGCCAAGTACAGTGTGTAGGCTTATGCCACCTGTTAGAAAATGCTGGATTCTCAACCTTTAAGCAAAATGATTTCTATCAAACTACAACTAGGCCCTTAATATATGTTGCTTAGGTCCTAACATAAAGGATTATATGACAGTGGCCAGGCAGAACCAAGAACCTACGGGCATTGCTGAGGCCATGGCCAATACGGCGGGCCAGAGTAACGGGCCAAAAGAGACGGTTTACTGGTGTGACCACCATATTCACCCAGTACACCCTGGGCAGCCACCTCCACTGGAGGTGCCAGGTGTCAGGGCTCTGGAAAGAATTAGAGCCCTCTCCTCCAGGTTCATTGCTGCCATCCATCCCTTTAGCCCTGGCCAGAGGTGCTGGGGATGTCGAATTGGCTAATGACATCGAGGCCTCGGGCGGTGGAGGCGGTTGATTAGCTTCCAGCAGAGCAATCCTGCTCTGAAGGGATGCCATCAATTGGAGCCAGTCAACGGCTGTGGGATCGGCCAACACTATTGCCAACTGCCTAGCCGACCTTCCGGCAGCTGGCAGGAGGTCGGCCCCAAAGGCTCATTCAAGGGCGGACATGCGGGCTGCCATGTCCCTTGGGTCCAGTGGAGACACCTCAGTAGCTGGCCTCTGGCTGGCCTGGGCCCCACCTGCTTCAGGAGCAGGCCTGCAGCTAGCTGCCCCCCCCCTCACCAAAGCCCTAGGGGCCTTCGTGGGTGTGGACCTGGCAGGCCACCGATGGCCCAATGGCTTTTTTGGAGCCATTCCACCTGATATGCCCGGAGCAACAAAGTCGGTCGGGCCCTCGGCCAAAAAACGGTGCTTGGGGGACTATCCACAAGGATCAAGAGGCTCCTTCTTCACCAAGCACTTGCAAAGTGGCTAAAAAGAAAGCCGCTCGAGTGAGGCCCTTTCCCTAAAGCACACCTATAGCGCAGCTAAATCTTCAGCAAAGCAGGAGCAAACGCGCCCTGGCCTTGCCAATTGAGAATGAGCCGAGCGCAAGGTGCACGTGCCCTTTTTATAGATGCTCTCACTCCGCCCCCTGTACTCATACTCAAACATCCTCCTCCGTCCCAAGGGGGAGCAAGGCAAAGTGCACGCCCCCGGCAACAGCCGCCAGCATGCGCCCATTGTTTCTTACCATGTTCTCTGTGTCAAGAGTGATGGACACCTGTTGTAATGGTTTCTTCTCCCCCAGAGGATCGGGGCTGCTGGGCGCCAGGAAGGCACGGAGATGGAAACGTGGTGGAAAAGTCAGTCCCGATCAAGTTGGGTGATCTGTATTTATTGACTTGCATTCTCGATCACTTGTGCACAGATAGCACATGACTCCTATAACAGAAAGCTTGCTTACGTAGCATGTTGCTGGCCAAGGTACATTTGGCAGCCTAAGAAGTTGCTAAGAAAGTACTGCATGCCGAGGTTCCCCATAGGCAGACTAATCAGCAGATGAAGCGAGACTCACTGTTCCCGTCCTATCTCAGAGTCCTTGTAAACTCCGGGCTTCTACACTTAATTGTTTGGTCTAGCAACAGCTTAGTGTCTCCGCAGATGTAAGTGAGATACTGTGAGCTGTTTACTAGGCATTGTGACATTTGGGTGACTTCTGTCCTACTCCTTTCAGTGCTCTCAGCCAAGGCAATATGGAGTCTCTACGCTAACTATCACTATTAGCGTTTACCCAATTTCCTTTCCTGCATAGCCAGGATAGTCTCCAGCCTGTGTTCTAGCCAGACAGACCAATCGGGAGAGGTTATAGCCAATTAATAACGCAGTCAATCCACAGACACCTCTCCCAAATGGGGGTCAGGAAGAGGTTAGCTAGATTTATAATTTCAAGGGAAAGACATAGGATACCTTGGAGTCCGCGAGTTGGTAGACATCTCCGCGATGACATTCCACACATGCAAATGGACCTGAGAAATCAAGTCTATTTGGACATAGTTATATTTTTAGCCTTTTGGGTATCACATCACCCACTGGCTAGGTGCACCATGATGTGTGACCTCTGCTTTCACCTTGCCCAAGGTATCCGATGGAGGCATACCTGTCAAGCGCAGCTCCAGAAAATACAGTACCTGCGCAGAACCCTTCTGCGCAGAACTCTTCTGTGCATGCACAGAAGGTTCTGCACATGCGCAAAAGGGTTCTGCGCATACACAGAAGGGTTCTATGCATGATCAGAAGTGTTCTGCGCATACGCACATGCAAGGTAACTTCCTTTCCTGCTGGTCAAATTATGGGATGGCAGCAGGAAAGTGGAGGAAGCAACGCAGAAATATGGGAAATCCCATCCAATAAGGGATACTTGACAGGTATGGACAGAGGATGTTTTGGTCAGTTTTAGTCCCAGTCTAACATCATTGACAAATGATGGACAACACTGCCTAGTTAGACTGCTCAAGCCCCCCATTCCCCGACAAGGCTCTCACCTAGTGGGAGACATGGTATAGACATCACAAACACCTGTTTTGCAGAAGTTGCTGCACTAGCCTGGCCAGGATATCCTGCTATGGTAATAAGGTAGACTAGGGTTTCTCAGCCTTGGGCCTCCAAGTGTTCTTGGACTTTAGTTCCTGGGAGCCCAAGTCAGTACACCTGCTGATTGAGGCTTCTGGTAATTGAAGACCAAGAACATCTGGGTGCCCAAGGTTGAGAAACCCTAGATTAGAGCATACTGCTAGTGACTCAACACTGATTGTCAGGCGGCAGTTAACTAACCTAACCACCCTAAGGACTAACAGCCTTGACTGGAGATGTCCACAAGGAAGGGGGATGGCTCCCAAGTTGATTAAATCTCATTTGAATCCATCTGGATGGAAGACAACAGTTCCAGCCATCCTGGACTGGGGCTGAAGAACACTTTATGTAGCCAAAGGGCTTAGGACAAGAAAGTGATTTGCAGAACTGGATCAATGGTACGAGTGTCATGCAGAAGGCAAGTGGAAGACCACTACATTATATGGTTCCAAAGTCAATCTTTATGTCTGTTGTCATGATGATAACCAATATTTGGAATTGGATAAAGCACTTTAAGAAGAAGTGCTGCATCAGATCTGCTCTTTCGCCTGCTTCTGAGGCAGCCAATGAATGACCCATGAGTTGGATGAGTCCCTTGAAGCTATTTCATTTAAATTGGGAGAATGAAATTGTGGGAGATTTTGAAACATACATTCAGCTGCATAATAAAAATATTCATTGATGATGTATGCCTTCACTTAGCTGATCACATTTATTTTGTTAGTACTGGCCTTGTACGCATCCACTGTTTCACCATTCATGACCAAAGTGCTTTCAATATTCTACTTTCTGGCATGGCCAGCTTCATCTAGAGAGTCATCCGCTCCTTCAAAGCTTGCCATCCATTCTTCCACTGGCAATGTGGGCATAATATGGTGCAGAAATTGTGTTCCTAGCATTTTGAATTATGGATACAGAAGCACAATGTTCATAAGCCAAACAGTTTTTTAAGGAATTAAATCTTTACAATGTTGAATGCAGAAAAAAAGAGAAATTGGACATTTTTTTCATCCATATAAAAAGAGAATTTTGTTCCATTTCATTTCTGAAGAGTTTATTTACATTTGTGCATATCTTTGTGGGTGTAGAATTCTTAAGAAAAATGAAAGAATTGTTGGGAATAATAGGGAAATATGACAGCATACGTCTTCTACCTGTCACCAGAACTGCTCTATTGCAAAAATTTAAGTCAGTTTGCAGTTCTCTTTTCTTTAGGAACACTTGATGCATCCCAGAGTGAGATAAGAAACTCAGCAAGAACAGATGTATTTCTTGGGGCAGGGTGTTCCTTTTCCCTAATTGATGTAGGTCAATCCAGTAGGCTTCCCACTTGTGAAGAAGTGAACACCAACACCAACCCTCCAAATTGGAATGACTGTTTATTTCTTCTGCTTCTTCTGCTTCTGGTGCCATATGCAATTCCAAATATTGACTATCATCATGGAAATCACCTCTGAAGATTGCCCTGAAAACAATATAATACAGTGGCTTTCCATTTGCCTTCTGCATTGCAGTGTGACACCCGTACCACTGATCCAGTTCCATGAGTCACTTTCTGGTCTTGAACCCTTTTGGCACACAAAGTCATCCACCACCCCAGGCCAGGATTGATGAAGCGGCTGCCCTCCATCAAGATGGATTCAAGTGGGATTTAATCAATTTTGGGACCATCCCCCTTCCCTGTGGACTTTGTCAGCCAAGGTTGTTAGTCTTCAGGGTGGTCAGGTTACCCAAGGTGTTCAGGGTTAATCAAGGTTGAGTCACTAGAAGTAGGCTTTACTCTATTACCACATTATGATAACCTGCCCAATTATCTAGTTAATCATTATTTTGATTCATATTCTGCCCATCTAATTACTCTGTACAGAACTACACCAGGCAAAGGTCCTTCCTTTGGGATGTGTATATAATCCTTTTATACCTTTTCAGTTAAGTCTAGGAAAAAAAGTTAAACAATTGAATCAGCCCAAATGCTTTAAAAGTTAGGTGTTCGTACAACTGCTTTCCTCTGTTATCCATTACTTCCCCTTTTCTCTCTTCCTACATAACTGGCTCACTTTAATAAAATGGTTCTTACCAGTTTCCATACTTCAAAACAATGCAGGGGGGAAGAATGTGGGTAGTGGTGAAGAGGGAAGCGAATCAGCTGGTGCCTGGCTTGAACAAAAGCTTGTGAGTGAACATGGACAGACTTGAGTTGTTGTCATGTCCTGCTCAGGGTCATGTGCTCTCTGCCAAATGAATCGCAATCCTTCAGTCATACCCTATCCAAAGTTAAAGCAGAAGTAGAAGATAAATCTGAAGAGTGTTGATTCATTCCTTTAGAACAATGTCAGTCAAGGTCACACACTAGTGCCTTAGGAAGAGAGGTATGTCTGGACATTGATAATCCATGGCACACAAAATATCCCAGGCTAGGCATCCCCTACATTCATGTAATAATTCTTTTTTATGTGTATCTCAGATACAGTAGATACTTTCTAGATCTCGACTGTGTTGTAGTGAGCCAGTGTTGACCATTGTCCTCTCCCTCTTAGCTATTTAATTGACCTCATTGCCATTTTTCTTCTTGTCAGATCAACAGTAGCAATGAATATGTACACCCAGGGTTAAGATGCTGAACTTGATGACTGGCAGGTCAGCAGTTTGAGACCCAAGTGGTGGATGACGGAGTGAGTTCCCACATTGCAGGTAGATAAATAGGGACCACTTCGGTGGGAAGGTAAACAGTATTCCGTGCACTCTGGTGTTGAGGCATGCCTGCCACATGTCCACGGAAACGTCTGCAGTTGCAGATAGCGCTGACTCTTTGGCTATAAACAGAGATGAGCACTGAACCATAGAGTCAGATATGACTGGCTTTCGAGCAAGGGCAACTGTTACCTTTACCTAGAGAAAGAAACTGCAGAGACAAACTCACAAAAACCCCTGGATGATTAAAATCTCGGCACTGTTGGAACAGGTCATTGCAACAAAAATCACTTGGACAGTGGCTGATTGGGAAGTTTGATTTTTCAGTAGGGTGGGAATAACAAGCAACTGTCACATTGAGGATTCAAGGGAAATTAAGCTGAATCCATATGATATATCTGGCAGGGAGTGTCTGGAAAACCAAACTTGATGATCAAGAGAGTGACTATACCAGGCTGACAAGAAGTCATGAAAAAAGAGAAACTCGAACTAATGGGGCCTCGAAGACTCACTTAAGTTTAGAATCAAAATTTGTTTGGCTGACAGACAGCACCAACTTGGTGGCAGCTAATTTCCAATGTTTGTGCCTGCTGCCCAACTTCCTAGACCAGGGGTGTCCAACCTTTTCAAGCTGGGGGCCAGGTCATACTCTCTCAGTCAGCTTTCAGGGCCGGACGGACATTTTGCCTGCATGATAGGAGTGGCCATCTTGTCTCAACATCTTCAAAGGGGTGGCCATTTTGCTTCTTGGATGCCCTTGGAGGGGGGCACATGAAACAGCACCATGGGACAGATCCAGCCCACAGGCATTAGGTTGGGAACCCCTGTCCTAGACCATCCATAAAAGGAATGGTGGATTGTTTGCATATAAATCTAGGTTATACTGAGTCAGGGTGTTGGTCCATCTCGCTCACTATTTTCTATTCTAGTCTTTGCTCTCCAAAGAATAAAAATCAGATCATCTTGGGGTGTAGTGGAAACAGGTCTCACTGACTCAAAATGCCAGGACTTTTTCATGCATGATAATATTTACACCTTCCTCCCTACAGAGATGCTTGGTTTTCTATCAGAAAAAATTCCACCATGTATAAGCAAAAAAACAAAACAAAAGCAATGACACATCCAGGAGAAGTTGAAAGCACTCAGCAGAACCCCAAAGAACTAAGCAACCCTGTCATAGATATGAAGCCATGGAAGCACTATATGAGCACAGTTTCTGAGTGTGAGAACATCCCTCCACCCTTAGGACTCCTGCAGAAGGAAGTGTCTGGGAGGTCCCAACACGGACATTGTAGGGACATTTCCCTTTATACAGAGAAGTCTGCAACACAGGCGAGAAATTTCCTTCTGACCTTTTGGTGTGGTGTGTTTGGATGGCATATGTCTTCCCTGGTATCCAGGAAGAGGTGTTAAAGAGTAAAAATAGTAAGAGAGCATGCTTTGTGCTCATAGTAAAGGTAAAGATCGCCAAGCTCAAAAGCCATCATATCCAACTCTAAGGTTTGGTGCTCATCTCCGTTCATAGACAAAGAGCCAGTGCTGTCTGTGCTCATAGGGGTAAATAAATCATTTTGATAGGACCTATATGATCCTAGGACCATGGGGGGGCTTAGTTGTTCTTGATGACCAGAAGGTGTAGAGGTCAGCACAGCAGTTCAAGACCTGAGTGCTGCATGATTGGGTGAGCAACCATCGTCTGCCCCAGCTTCTGCCGACCTAGCAGTTTGAAAGCAACGAAATTGCAAGTAGTTAAACAGGTACTGCCTCAGCAGGAAAGGTGACAGTATTCCATGTGTTCTGGTGTCTACACATTGCAGATGCAGACAGTGCTGGCTCTTTGCCTGTAAATGGAGATGAGCACTGCATCCTTGAGTCGAACACAACTGGCCTTTGAGCAAGGGAGACCTATATGAACCTACTTTAGAGAAACCAGTAGATTTCCACGTTCCTACTTCTAAGTGTGTGTTAACATCTTGGTCTCTACTCTTTGGGGCCCAGCCCAGTTGGGTATCCACCATGGCAAACTTTGCTATCAGCACTACCTTTCCACAGCCTCTCTATTCTTGCGAGTTCCAGGAGGCATCAACATCTGAAGGATTCTCAAGAGCTTGATGGAGACAGACAGGGACTGGAGATTTTGTAAGCCTGCTGTCACAAGCCTAGTGAAATGGCCAAGCCTCACTATCAATACCACGCCTCGGCAAAGTTTGGAGAGCTTTGCTAACGAAGTGTCATGTTGAAAACTGGTGTCATAAAAATTGCACAGCCATGTGTGGCAAGCGCGCAGGCTCCCATTAGTGTGTCCTTATGGTGCAAAGATTAATTATGCTGCCCTTGCAAATCCCATAGTCTCACCAACCCTCCACTCTCCTGTTGCCATTTCATTAGCTGCAGCACCGAAACTCGTTCCTTGGCCCCAGTTAGCCCCTTCTCATTAGTGGTCTCCCAACTGATCTGTATGCTGCAAGCTACACATATCTTTTTAATCTGCAAAATTTATTTTGCAGGCAGAAAGGGAGAGAGAGAGAGAGAAAGTAAAAAAAGAATGTCATGGTCACCCGGGGTCGCAGATGCTAGATCTTAACAAGAGTCATAAAAGGGGTTTATTCCATTATCCATTATGATTACAGACAAATTGCCGCATAAACAAGCAAGAAAGAATGCAGGGTCAGTTCTTGTGCTCAAACCAACTTTATAGATTTGCTCTTTTCCCAATGTATATAAATTGACTTGCCAGGCCTTCCAAATGTGTTTTATTTTGAAGTCCCTTGCACATTGATGGCGACCCTTGGCATTCCAGATGTTCTTGAACTTCAATTCCCAGAAGCCCTGATCAGCAGGTGTGCTGACTTTGGCTTCTGGGAATTGAAGTTGAAGAATACATGGGGAGCCAAGGTTCACCATTGCTGCCCTTGCATGGCCTGATGTATTTTGGTAGAAGAGCAAAAATGGACCAAATTCCAGACACAATTCACCCAATGGACACGCGCCCGTGGGTCCTCCACCTGGCACGTGCTTTGCCATTGCTCCCACCAGAGACGAGAGCATGCGATTTTCTTTATAGGGGTGGCTCCTCCCCGCCTGGCCATTCAGCATTCCTTGCCTCTGGAGAAGCTTCTGCTTCTCCTTCAGCTGGGAATTTGGGCTGCATGACTGCTGAACTGTCGGTTCTTTGCAGCCCCGCTGCCTCCTCAATGCCGGATGGCTCTTGCCCCTGCCCCCCACCTATTTCAGTGGGGATTCAGGCTGCGCGGGCCTCTTCCCGCCTTGCGGTCTGATGCCGGTTCTGCACACCCACTGGCTCCTGCCACCGTGCACCACAGCCTCACCGGCACCCAGCCTGGGTGGCATGCCTTTGCCGCCGCCCTCACCAACAAGGTTGTGCCGCTGGGCACAAACCTGCCTGCCTCTGGCCCTTGTGCCCATGTGGCCCCAGGCCTCACCCTTGATCAGGATATCCCCGCATCCGGGGACCACCTGCCGGCCTCCCCTGGGGTTACGCCTGTGCTGGCCCCTCTTGCATCTCCTGGGGTGGCCAGCTGGCCCTTTGCTCCTTCATTACCTGTGGCTGACTATCGTGGATCCTCATCTTCTTCAAGGCCCACTTTTCAGAGCCTCCATGAGCACTTGTCTGCACCCAATGCACTCCCAGCCATTGGCGCACCGCCGACCTGCCTCCGGCATATCTGGCCTTGGCCCCAACAGGGGTAACCGTCTCCCCTTGGCACCCCCTGTTCTGGGGGCCACCCCTGGTACTACCCATTTCCACTGGGCACAAACCTGCCTGCCTCGACTGTGCCTGGCAGGGCCTGCCCTGGGGGGACACGTCCCTCCCCCTCCATGACCATCTCACATAGGCCAACAGGGGCAAGATAGTCTGGGGCGAGTACGTCGACCTATTCAGCTTGCTTAATCGTGATTGCCCAAAGACCGACTTTGACAAGCTTGTTGATTCCGATAGGGAACTACTCTGGTGCAGGAAGCCCCCACTGACGTGGGCCAATTGGACTCCGGCCTTTCTCATTTACACTGCCATTTCTGCCTGGCCCTGCCTGGCCCTAGCAGTTCCCCTCCTCCAGTACATGGATCTAATTTACCATGCTCACATGAACTTTCTGGGTGATCCTTGGAAGGCTTATGATGAGAATTTTTGCATGTGGGCCGCTCTCCGTCCCAACATGCACTGGGATGAGCCTAACTCACTACTCTGGCTCCAGTACATGACTCCTTTCCATCTGGTTTCTGGCAAGAGGTATGACTGCGGCCATCTAGTTCAGGCACCCACCCCCGTTTCTGCCCCACCGGCTCCTGATGTCCCCACTATGGCGCCTCACACCTACTGCTGGGAGTTTGTTGCCCAGGGTCATTGCTCTAAGAAACAGTGCCATTAAAAGCATGAGTTCTTGATCTGTTTCGGCACACATGGGGCCTCCTCCTGTCCGTCCCTGGCTGCCTCCCACCCTCCTGCTCCAGGCCGCCTCCCAGCTCACCCTGTGGCCACCCACACTGGTGCTCCAGCCTCTCTGCCTTCTGCTCTTCCGGGCACCTGAATCCTCTGTTTTCACTTGTTTTTTCTCTAGTTCCTTCTTTCCACAGCTTACATGGACTGCCAGCTTGCTGTTCTGTACCTGGTCCATGCCTTTGCTGTTACGCCCTTGCACTGGGACACACACACACACACACACACACACACACACACACACACACACACACACACACGTACGTCTGTTGTTACAGCTGGGGTGGGTCAAGGTCGCTCGTGCACCCCTGTGTTGCAGTCAGTACATGTGCTTAATTCAAATTTCACATTCCCATTGGGTATAGGCTGGGGTTGTTGCAGGAGCTGGAAGGGTATCATCTAGGGGTGTGCCCCAAGGCTCCTGTAGCAACCTTAAACCAGAGTTGGCTTATCGGTAAGCCTCTTCTATCTCTGCCACCGTTTCATACGGTGGATGGTCTTGCCCCGTCCCCGCCTCTTTCAGCTGGGATTCAGGACACATGGGCCTCCGCTCATCTCACAGCCCACCGCCTCGCTGCTGCTGGTTCTGCACCCCCTGGCTCCTGCCATGGTGCGTCCCGGCTCCACCGGCGCTCAGACTGGGTGGCGCACCCTTGCCACCGCACTCACCAGCAGGGTTGCAGCTTTGGAGGCCTCCAGCCCTTATGCCCATATGGCACTGAGCCTCTCCCTCGACCAGGCGGCGCTCGTGCTTGGGGGTCCCATGCCAGCCTCCCCCACTGGTACACCAGCGCCAGCCCCTCTTACATCTCCTGGGGTGGCCAGTTGGCCCTTCACTCCTGCATTGTCTTCGGCTGACTGTCCTGGATCCTCTTTTTCGTCTGGGCCAGCTTCCCAGGGCCTCCATGAGTATTCGTATGCATCCAATGCACTCCCACCCCTGGGCCTGCCTCCTGTCGCTCTCCCTCCTCACTTTCTCTGGCTATGGCCCCAACATGGGTACCCATTGCCCCCTAGTACACCCAGTTATGGGGGCCACCCCTGGTACTGCCTTTTTCCACTGGGCACGAACCTGCCCTCCACGACTGTGCCTGCTTGGCTGCCTTTTGGCACAGCTGGGCCAGACATGGGCATGGTTCCCTGGCAGGGCCTGGCCTAGGGGGACACGGCCCTCCCCCTCCATGACCATCTCACACAGACCACCAGGGACAAGATAGTTTGGGGCGAGTACGTCAACCTCTTTGGCTTGCTTAATCGTGATTTATTTATTTACATTTATATGCCGCCCAATTTTGCATGCGGGCCGCTCTCTGGCCTGACATGTGCTGGGATGAGCCGAACTCCCTACTCTGGCTCCAGTAGATGACTCCTTCCCATCAGGTTCTCGGGGAGATGTATGACTGCGGCCATCATGTTCAGCCCCCCCCCCTTCCTGCCCCACCTGCTCCTGATGCGTCCCCTTTGGCACCTTGCACTTACTGCTGGGAGTTTGCGACCCAGGGCGTTGCTCTAAGAAACAGTGCCATTACAAGCACAAGTGTCTGTTCTGTTTCGGCACACATGGGGCCTGCTCCTGTCTGTCCCTGGCCGCCTCCTGCCCTCCTGTTCTGGCCCATGCCCCAACTGGTCCTGTGGCCACCCCCATGGGTGCCCCGGCCTCTCTTCCTTCTGCTCCTCTGGGCACCTGATTCTTCTTACCCTGTGGTCTAACTTTTTTCTTCTCTGGTTCCTTTTTTCCACAGATTGCCTTGACTGCCCAGCTTGCTGTTCTGTCCCCAGCCTGTGCCTTTGCTGTTATGCCCCTTGAGAGGTTCGGTTTGCCACCACTGTTTTGCCTTGCATTGGGTCGTGTCCCCCCCTCCCCAGTCTGTTCGGGCAGGCTGGGGTGGGTCAGGGTCACTCGCATGCCCCCGTGTGCTGGTCAGTATGGGTGCTTAACTCAAATTTCACATTCTTGTCGAGTATGGACTGGGGTTGTTGCAGGAGCTGGAACGGTATCATCTAGGGGTGTGCCCCAAGGCTCCTGTAGCAACCTTACACCATAGCTGGCTTATCGGCAAGTCTCTTCTATCTCTGCCACTCATGTGGCTTATTATTGACTCAAGTGTATTTGGCCCATTGTCCTTGATTCCGATTACATTTGTTACCCTTATTCTTCTATGCACCCACACTACTGGCCCAGTGCAATGTTGTTTGCATATTTCAATAAAGTGGCCCATTATTCAATCCAACCACTGCGACCATGATCTTGGAACGATATGCTTTCTTGAGTGCTGAGTCAATCATAGCATGAAACCTCTTCATTGGAAGCATTATACTACTTCCATCAACCATAGCCAATTCAACCAATGGTGATGATTGTGAAGGCTATGCACATCAGGTGGAATGAAATAAAATTAAGAATAAACTCTCAGTCTATGGCCCTGATGATCTTCTCTTTTGTCTCTTTATTTCTCTTTCATACCCAAGAATATCATCCTTTCAAATTTCTGTACTATCTTTCTCCCAGAACTGGGAAACCAGTGGAAATGAGAAATGGTTAAATGCCATTAGGGGCATTTTAAAAAGTAGATATGAGTTGAGGAAGCAAAAATGACCTTAGGATGGAAAAATATCCTGGAGGAACTTGGAGATAGGAACATTCATTTTGTAGGCTCAGGAGCAATACTGAGAGTTTCAGTGGACCATGTATAGCCAATAGTTGCATAATCTCAACTTTTCCTGTAGATAAATTGATTTCATCTTGCTTCATTTTTCTGGAATAAGTCAACTAATTTCTCTGTTACAACAGAAAACAGGGACATCAATACAACACACTTACAACTTATAGCTCTGGCTCATAATGTAAAGCCTGTGACACTCATATGCTAATAAAAATAAATTTATTACTGAGAAAGAACAATTATAAATAATTGATTTTTAAATAATACAAAACTGAATGTAATCTATGCAAAACAAGGATTATATTTCACTCGATTACACTGCATCACAAAAAAAATATTGTCTGCTACTTGGTCTAATCCATTTGTCCTATATTAAATCAAGTGCACTGAATCCAAATCTGAGGTCTCATTCTGCCTAGGACGTCAGGATGTTAAGTAAGCAAATCTCTCCCTCTTGGTTAGCTTCTTGCATTAGTCATGTGGGGTATATTTGCCACAAATGTAGCAAAAATTGTCCGGTTTATTAACACAGCTGCATCTACTCATCTTTAGCTCAAAACAGACTCACTATGGCCTAGCTGTACTATCCAATCAAATGGTTTCACATTAGAGACAAGCCCTTGGTCCATTTGGCCTTATATACCTATTTCTGACATCAGTTCACTGACTTGCCCAGACATGCCCAAACACTGCTGGAACATGCATGCCAGCAGGGGACGTGATTAAGCTGAGGCGGCAGCAGGCATAGTGGTAGCTACAACTGGTATAATGTTCCCATGTAAAAATACATTACCCAATACCATTTGAACAACTATAGCATGCCTATAACTTAAAATCTGTATGTGACAAGCAAATTCTGAGTTCAGATTTGGAATCAGCACATTTGATATGTAAATCACATGCATTATTCCCTGTAGCAAAATAATTATTGTGCAGCGTGATTAATTACATCAAAACTGGATATAACTATATAAGTGGGGGAGGATCCCAGTATATCACAGGCCCACATCTTTGCCAGAGAAAAGATAAATATATCCAGACACCAAATATCTCCTGATCCCTCTCTGTAGTCCTTAGTTTGACAGTAGCTTCTCTAAAAGGCACCAAGCAAGATGTTAATTGAAAACACAGAGCTATATTTCAGTGGTACAACATATACAAATATTATTCCTCCTACTGGAACGTTTCAATGACCAAAATAAAAGAGTGGATCAATGATTCTTCTATTAGGTAATTGAAACATGCATCATGATTTATGCTAATGCTTTTTATTAAGCAATAAGTAATCAAGCCAGAAGCAGACCTTGCATGACGGATGGAGATATTTGATTAATCTGCTGTAGAAATGTGCAAGAAATGCTTCCTTGGGTTGTGTGTTTCATAAGAACCTGGCCATTACATTTATCACCAAATTCCACTTGCCATAAAATTCAAAGAGAAATTGAGGGTGAGAGGCCCCTCTTTAGGGGGAAAAATTGTCTCAAAAATCCTGAAGGACACTCAAAGTGGCCTTTGGGACAACTTGCAGTTGTGTTGATCAAAAGATGGAAATGAAGGTTCAGAGTGAAAAAGTATGATTCTACTGATATTGTTAGAGAGCACTCATCACTTGTGTTGGCTACAGAGGATGGGATTTATTCCATGCTTCCAGTGAAGGGGCTCTCATTGTATGGACTCAAGAAGACTTATCATTTCAAGGCTAGAGTCCAGGAGGAGCTAGGTCCTTAGAAGCAAGGGCAGGTGGCCTCCTAATCAAAGGAAGGGAGCTGTGTTGCATAATCAGAACAGGTTCCCCCAACCCTTGATAGTGATGATGTATAAAGGCAGAATAAAATGGCCATGCTGAGAAGACTTGCTAGGTTGAATGTGAAGCAAGTCAAGGTGGTTTGCTTGACCAATTTAATTTTGCTAGATCAGTTGATAGGGAATTGCTGCTATTTCCACAGAAGAGCAGTTTTCAGCCACAAAAATTGTTCGGAGTTCCTTTCAGCTGTCTCAACTTCATGGACTTTGTGATAATCCTTTGTCCATCCTGACATTTGACCCTTATTAATTAATGGGCTTGTCTCTGCTAACTGAGAAAGTAGCTGTTTCTCATACAGTCCACGAATGTGTAATCAGGGCATTTAAGGGAGATATGACAAATTTTATTACTTTATCCCCTTCTGCAATTGACTGGATCAAGAACCTGGATATAGCACTGTGATGTGTGTACATGTATATTTTATCATATTTTATCTTTTACCTATACTTGACCCATACTTGTGGTGAATGTTATAGTGTTTTCTACCATATGTTTCTAATCCAATATCCAATTTCGATTTGTTGTCGCTTTTAGTGCAAATCAGCTGAACTCCAAAATGTTCTATCCTTTACCTTCTGTTTCCATCTCTGGCTGAACAGCTTTACCATCGGCTCATTCCATCATTTTTGGGGTCTGCCTAGTGGTCTTTTGTGGTCCCTTTGTATCCAGTCTGTTAGCTCACAGGTCCATCTGTTATCCTCTAGGCAGGTGAATAACCATTTATTTTATTGAATTTATATACTGCCCATCTGGGTGTTATCCCACTCTGTTTATAAAGCCACTAAATAAATAAATCTCTGCCAACTCCCTTATGTGACTGGGACAGTGCTTGTATCATTTTTATTATTAACATTTTGACTTTAGCTCGGCTTCTTTGATTCTTAGTATTACCATTTTTTTACAGTTGCAACTTGACTTTGTAGTGGTGTTCTCAGCTCAGCTTCTGCCAGATTCTAACTCCCTGTGGAGCTTGCCTGATAAATTTCGTCTGTTTTCACTACAACACATAACTGCATGGAACCTAGATAGGTACATAGCCTTCTACACGCTGATGCTGAAACACTTTGGACTTTCTCCCGCAGGAGGGTGGAGAAGCCAGTGAGAGGAGCTGAAGCAGAAAATGCATGGCCCTTGAAGTTCTAAGTTCTAAGTAGAGGTATGCGGCCACCTGTCCCGGTGTCCCGGTGGCCCAACACGGGCCTGGTTGTAAGAAGGCTGTTCTTGCAGATATGTGATAGATGGGAAAGGCCTGAGAGGTTGGAGACCATGAATTCCATGTTTCTACCTTCTCTAAACATTGATGGTGATATACCAAAGAGATGATTTCCCTGGAATTCATGAGGATCATAAACCTTTTGATCCAAGCTTTCCTTTCAAAGCTTATAGTTAATTTTACTGTTGTTGTGGCCCACCGTGCATGGGAGAACAGGCTGGCTGGAAGCCACTGCACATGGAGTAAGGACAAGAGGCAGAGTCTTACTACAGTCCAAAGGATAGAGTCCTTAGTCAGGAAGAGCCAAGTTCAAAAGCTGGTTGTTGGAGAACTGAGACAGAAGGTTGATCCAGAAGAGTAGTTAGGTTTCCAGGCAGTGGGTCCAAGGTCCAGGGTCACTAATCAGGTCAGGGTGGCGTGGGGTCGGCACGAACACTGCATGTTCAGACAAGCTTGTGCTGGCATGTGTGTCTGCTTAAGAAGGTTCAGGCTCAGGGCTCACAGCTGGGAGTAGTCATTGCAAATGAGCCCTTGCTTTTTCTCCTTCGCACCTAAGCTCATTTCTCAGCTGCATCCTGCATCTTTCTGATGTCCTCAGCTCCGCCTCCTCTCCACTGACAGTTGATGCCTCAGCATGTGCTCCTGTCAAGCGGGGGTGAGATCAGAAATTTCTGGGCCCCATACTCAGCAATTCCCCACACACACACACACACACACACACAGAGTAATGTCTCACAGTAATGTCACAGTTATGGGTGGTGGTGGCAGGGCCCCTGTCAGCTCCGGGGCCTATAGGGCAGTACTGGTAGTACTGTCCTGATGGCGGCCCTGCTGTCAAGTCTTGATCAACTTGATCAACAGGAAGCAGCTCCATGCTGACAGCAGCCTGAGATACTGGCAGAAAGCCCTCCTCATCAGACCCGGACTCCAGGACCACAACAACTGTTCAGGTAACTTTATGATGAGATGGCTAGACAGCATTGTAGATGTGGTAGGCTTGGATTTGGGCAGACTCCAGAATATGGGATGCTGTGGTCCATGGGGTCACAAAGGGTCAGATTCAACTGTACGACTGAACAATGACAAAACTTTATTCCAAGACTTTCCCTGAGATGAACCTAAAACAATACTCAGCCAGTGTTTATAGCAGGAAACATCTTTCCACCATTCATTTATTCAATGATAACAAGCAATCTGCCAGGGCTGTGAAACACATACATAATGGAGAATGGGAATTGGATTTTGAAAATGTCTCACAAAACACTCTGTGCCTCTAAAGAGGAGATGGAATAATCGGGGGAACCAGATGTGATGCTGCATGGGTCTTAAGCATTTGTGGTGCTCCTTGGCAAACCAGCTCAGCCGCTGCTGAATATTTGACATGGCTGCGCTTTAGCAAATCAAGTTCATTCAAAGACATTTAGCATTCAAATGGACCTTTGGGCGGGGGAGGTATAGGAAATGAATGACATGGAAGATAATGGACAATCATAAGTTTTGCTTTTCCTTCTAACCTGTTTCTAACACCCAGCTTGAGGCAGAAATCAAATGCTTAGCTTCTGTATGATGAAGAGCAACGAAGAGGAAGGAAAATGAAGAGCAAGGAAAATATTTATTCTTTCACAGGTACAATTTAAGCCTAGCCTTCATGAAAATCTTGAGGATTGATGTTAAGTTATCAATAAAGTCTAAACTGCTCATGGGAGCCATAATACCTCAGGCTGTTCTGCAATTTTCATATCTTACGGGAGATAGAGACAGTATTTTAAAATTTAATTTGCATTATTTCTATTAAAGGATAGAGAATAAGAATTAAAAAGTAGAGAATAAATTATTTTAAAGAATTCATCCCCCTTCCCCTTTAAAACACTTTAAATTAATAATAGTAACAATAATTTTGTATCAGAAATTATTCTGGGTTGAAATATTTTTTTTTCTAGAGAAATTCCACACAGGGGACACCCAAATGACGCTCCTTTGATGTCCCCAAGATCTTTTAGCACAAAAGTGGTCCCTATTTATCTACTTGCAATTTCTTGCTTTCGAACTGCTAGGTTGCCAGGTGCTGGGACAGAGATGGGTACTCGAACTATCATGAAGTACCCAGGTCTCGAACTGCTGACTTGCCAGCCTTTCAGCTAACAAGGTGAGCCTCTTAACCACTGAGCCACCAAATGTTGATGAAGCAACTCTCTCAGATGAACTGAGCCTGGGTACCTTGGTACTTCCAGACAGCTGAGCTATGGATAACCAACCCAAAGAATGTCTGGAAGATTTCAACCAAGAATTGGACCTTCTCAGTGGTGGCTCCAGGGTTTTGGAAGTCCATTTCATCCCATGTTTATCAGGACCCCTCCCTCTAAATAGTTCATAAACTTGCTCAGACTGAACTAGATAAAGGAATCATTTTTTTTCCATGGTGACGGTCTTCCTCCACCAATCCTTACCTGTTTATGCCACCATCTGCTATTTCAACGATTCATTCTTATGTGATTGTATTTATGTTTGCCTGTTTTGCAAACCACCCAGAGGAACAGTTGAAGAAGAATCCCAACTTTGAAAATTGATTCATGCATGACAAGCTTCTGAAAACGATCAAGGTCACTTTTACTCGAAAGACAGTCGTGTCCAACTCTAGGGGTCGGTGCTCATCTCCGTTTATATCCAAAAAGACAGCATTGTCTGTGTCTTCAGATATTTCTGTGGACATGTGGTAAGCAAGACTAGACACCGGAGTGCATGGAATGCTGTTACCTTCCCAACAAAGTGGTGCGTATTTATCTACTTGCAATTTCTTGCTTTCAAACTGTAAGGTTGGCAGGAGCTGGGACAGAGATGGGAGCTCATTCCATCCTGCAGTACTCGGGAATCGAACTGCTGACCTTCCGCCTCCCAGTCAGCGTCTTAGCCACTTGAGCCACTGTAGTCCCTAGTAGACAACTGCAAATGCAGCTTTTGTGCACACGTACATACACATAGAAAATTTATGCAAGCATGGAGTGAAAACATAAATTCTTTTCCTCTTCCTTTATTTTCTGCACATTTTGTCTATATTTTCATTTGGTTGGGAAAGAAAACAACCAGCCTATCTAAGAAACTGAACAACTAAGCAAAGAATCAAACATGCATGTATTTAGCCTCATAATCCTGGATGCTAATTTTCATGTTGTGTACTATCAGGGGAAACCAATATTGTGGTATTTTTAAACCACAATCAGGCATACCCTGGGCACTGACATCTTTGCTGTGCTGGCTAATTTTTCTCAAACTAGGTCAGGTGAAATGAAGTACAGAATGAATTCACCAAAGATGGCTTCATTTGGGCAGTTTAACATCTGACCTGTAGGAGGAGGAAGGAGGAGGAGGAGGAGGGAAGACCAATATATCCTTGGAGCTATATCGATGCAATTCTCTTTTGATACAACGAGGTTGGGACCAATTCATTGCAGATGCGTTTCACATGGGGGCATCTTAGATCTTGTGACCTTGAAGTCTCTTTAAGGCAAAGAAGAGGAAGTTTTCCAGCAAGCTTAACATCTGGGAAAGTGCAAAGTTATGAAAGAGGAAAGTAGGGCAGAAGGAGGTCAGATTTTTCATCCCTCCTTATCCAGAAGAATGAAGATGGAATCGCAAGGCTATTTATCAACCATTCAAGCTTTAAAATAGCAAATGTTATACATGAAAATAGGTTGGTGATTGAAATCAAATCACTTAGATGTGATGTAATTCTTGTTCAGGGAAGCTCATGAGGAGAAAGAAATGTCTTACCTGTCGGGCAATCAGCATTTCCACTGATATATTTGCTCTTCCGCCGATGGGCAGCGATGATTATGATTTTCAGATCGCCGTTTTTAAGAATATAGAGGCGGTGTGGGTAGTTGGAGATGCATGACCCAAATTATACCCAGCCACTTTGCATACTGAAGCTGAATCTCAGACTAACTGATAGCGCCCATTTTGTTTGATATACATTGCCAGCATTTCTGGGCCAACAAACACCTTTCAAAACTGACACAAATAACATCTCCGGTGACATTTTACAATATCGTGAGCTGGGCTGGTGAAATGGCAACAGTGCATAGAGAAGGCTTGTATCCTGGAAACAGAACTAGATCTAGCCCTGGCGGAGCAGTAGTCAAATGGCTGTACTGTAACCAAAACGTTGAGAGTTCAATCCTGATGGGAATCAAGGTTGACTTAGCCTCCCATTCCTCCGATGTTAAAATTAGTCCTCTGCATGTTGGGGACAAAAAGCTAATTAAAATGCTAAGTAATGGAGGATTGGTATAAAGCAGGGGTTCACAACCTTTTCAAGCCAGGGGCCGGGTCATGCTCTCTCAGCTTTGAGGGCCAGATGGCCATTTTGAACTGCCTGCATGATGGGGGTGGCCATTTTGTCCCAACTGCTTCAAAGGGGCAACAATTTTGTTTCTCAAATGCCCTTGGAGAGGCGTCACATGAAATGGCGTCACATGCTGGATCTGGCCCACAGGCCTTAGGTTGGGAGCCCCTGGTATAAAAAATTGTGGACTACTGCTATAAATAAGATGCTAAAGTATGAATTAAAATTAAAGGATTGATAAAGAAAAATGATTTTATAGACATTTGGGGTGAGTTTATTGATAATATATCTGTTAAAAACTAAAGGGATAAAGCCAGGTCAAGAATACTTGGAAATAGGGAATAAGAATAAGAAAGGGGAAAATTGTTTAGAATATGTGGACAAGATAATAATGTCCCAGGGGTGGTGGGAGCACTTGATGTATTATTATTATTTTCTTTATTAATTTTAGAGTTGTATTTGTTTGTGTGTGTTCGTCATGTTTTTCTTTTTGTATTTTCTGTTGGTTAAATTAAAACTTAAATAAAAACAGTAGGGCAAGCCAAAAGGAAAAGCTAATTAACTTGTGAACTACCCAGAGAGTACACTTAGTGCTAGGGGGTAGTATATAAGTGTAATTGCTATCTAAGTCAAATATTTGGAGTTGGATAGACATCCTTCAAACATATGTGTTCTCCCTCTCTTTAATTGAGACAGTCAAAACAGTGCATTGCTGTGCCAATAGCTTAAACTCAGTAGGTACAGAGCAACCTAAATTCCAAAGTCTGAAGAGAATACCAGGCTGCATATTTACATATTTTCTTAATTCCATCCTCTTAAATGTCATTCTTCTGCTTGATCCCAGTTCCTAGCTTTCAACAGAATCCTATAGATCAGTGACAGCTAACCTTGGCACTCCAGGTCTTCTTGGACTTCAATTCCCAGAAGCCCAAGTCATCACTCCTGCTGATCAGGGTTTCTGGGAACTGAAGTTCAAGAACACCTGGAGAGCCAAGGTTGTCCATCACTGCTATAGACCCTCCCATGGCTAGATTTTTTTTGTTGTTGTTTTCATGTGTCATCAAATAAGGTTCTGAGTTCTGCCATCCAATGGCAAGGTCTCCTAGGTAAACTACTCAGAAATATGCAAAAACCTGGATTTCTTTCTTTTCTTTTTTACAATTTTGAAATGATGACAACTTCAGCAGGCTGGCTACATTGTCAGGATGTCAGACGACCGTCTCCCAAGGCGGATTGTCTATGGAGAGCTTGGCAATGGTGCTCGTTTGCATGGCAGAGAAATGAAATGATTCAGAAGACAACTTTGAAAGGAAGGCGATATCTAGCATATCTGTTGGGAGGCTCTGACTCGAGATCAAAAGGCTGTCATACAAGGGCCTGAAATGTTTTGAAATAAAAAGAATCAAGGATACATAAGGATACAGTATCTCAATGGTCCAATGAGACCAGGACCAGTTTGCCTTCTCCCATTGTCCCTGTACCTTCTGGAGCCCAATGCGAGTGTTCCCTCCCTCCCCCAGCACAGAGTTCGCCCAGCCCCTCTGCGGCTTGGACAGCAGCCTGTTGAGTGTGCACTCGGTCTCTCAAAGGTTTGCCATTACTGCTATATATCAACCATAAACCTATTCATCAACCTTGTCCAAATTAACATACAATGTATATAACATTTAACAAGTGCACCCTCCACCTTTGGACCCTCCTTTTCCTTTTTGAATATCTTAATTCTCTAGTTTATTTGTTATACCTTCCCCATATTTCCAAAAGCTAATACTTTCTTGACCTGGATTAAATCCCTTGGATTTTTAGAAAACATATTCAGTAAAATCATTTAAAAGAGGATTTCACTTCTTTGTTCAGAAATTGCAAAATCTCCCACCCCACCTACCAAATTTTAAAGCACTTCTAGCCAAGCCAAGCCCAAATATTGAAAAGAACAAAATCATGCAATGTTTTCAGAAATGAATTAGAAAACTCACAATTATTCTTTTTAAATGTAATTGAACTGAAAAGGAGCACTTTATCTTCATAGCTTCTCACATTTTAATTTCTTCCCCTCATGAATGTAAAGTTTAATGTGTTGCGTTGGAGAGAAGAAACAGCCTAAAAGAGGAGTTCCCAACCCAATGGGCAGGATCTGGCCTGTGGCACCATTTCATGTGTCTCCCCATTTATCCAAGGGCATTCGAGAAACAAAATGGCCACCCCCTTTGAAGCTGTTGGGGAAAAATGGCCACCACCATTGTGCAGGCAGGGCAAAATGGATGTCCGGCCCTCGAAACTGCCTGAGAGAGTGTGATCCAGCCCCTGGATTCAAAAGGTAGGGAAACCCTGTCCTAAAATGTCAGAGAACTGGTTTCCAGTGAATTATATCAGTTGAGCATCCACCTTCAAATGCTTCTGGAATTATAACTATCCTAATAAAAACTTCAGTTTTGTCATCCTTATTAGATTCTCCAAGGTGGACTCACTGGCATTTACTAAGTATCCCATTTGTCTCCTTTATGTGTTTTGGTTATTTTCCCATTTTTCTAAGAGGGGAAAAATATGATTAGAAAATGAAAAATTTGTCAAACCAAAGAGTTCAGCAGATTTTAACAGGAAAGGCTGAGCAAGGGAGCCCTGAAGCAGACTCTCAAGGGAGAAGAAGAAAATTAAACTTCTCCTCTTTTTTGTAATAAAATGAAAGGAGCATTTAAATTATATGGAAGGAGAAAGGGGGTAATACAAAACAGCTGGGAAGCAGAAAACCGGCTTTTTATTTGTGCAGTTTCGCACAACATTTAAAAAGGAAAAGAGCACGGCACTAAAATGAGATATTTAAGAAGCAGTATTCTAAAAGAAAACCTTCCTATTTTATATCTATAGAGAGTGAATATTACCATAAGCTATGCCTTTTAAGTGCTAGAGAATGGATGTTCTGGTTTTCTAGACTTCCAATATAATAAATTATCCATTCTGGGAATCCTATCTTACATATACCTGTTGCCAAAAAAATGGTCAAATCGCATCTTGTGTGGCTGTGGGTAGCAAAAGGAATACATGCACCAAAATTAGAAGAAAGAGAGATAGGCTTTATTAAAAGATCTTTTGCAAAATGGTCCTCTTCTCTCCACACTCCTTCAAAAAATGGGTAAGAGAAAAGGAAAACAAGCAGTTCATGAGTACAGGCAGTTTTTTAGACAATAATAATTTCATGTCAGAGATTACACTGGGTTGAAAGGATTTTTGCTGGAGGCTCCTTTCATGTCCCCAACTGCAACCCTCAGGAATCAAAACCAGACCTTCCAGTCTCCCAGTTCAGCGTCTTAACCACTAAGCCACCAGAGGAGCTGCTAGTTTTATAGACTAAAACCAAAGGCAGATTTAGAAACCAGGCACTCCATTGTTTCCTCATTCTGAGCACTGCTCTCCTTCCACAGACTTAAGCCAGTTTGATGGCTGGGCCATCTCAGGGCCATTTTCTTGATGGTTGGGCCATTAAGAACCATCTCCTACCTTCTAGAAAGAGGGGTCATTTGGAAGTAACATATACAAATGCCTAGAGGCAAGGTAGAGGTAAGAAGGGGCGAGAGTGACTCCTGATACTTCTCTTAACACATACTCTAATGTTCAAAATGGCTTTTCTTTTGCATACCTGGAAGAAAGCCCCTAAATTAGAAAGCATTAAGGCTTAGTTAGGCCTAGCTCAGTGGTGACGAACCTATGGCATGCGTGCCAGGTGGCACTCGGAGCCCTCTCTGTGGGCACCCATGCAATCACGCTAGCACAGAGTTTACCCTGCCCCAATGCCCAGCAGCCCAATAGGAGTGCTTTCTTCCTCCCCCAGGACAGAGTTAGCCCCACCCCTCTGCCCAGCAGCCCAATGGGAGCATTTCCTTCCTCCCTTGTTGCTGTGTTGGCACTTTGTGATACATAAGTGGTTTTGGGTTGCAGTTTGGGCACTCGGTCTCTAAAAGGTTCACCATCACTGTCCTAGCTCCACCCAGGTTTCCTACTCTGTCTCCAGTGTTTCTTTCTCAGTGGGATGCTTAACTCAAACCTCAATGCTTTCTTATTTAGCCCTATCTGTTTCTCATGCCAGAATACATCAATATGAAGTTGAACTAATTATGCAGAAAAGTCAAATGTCCCCGTGTGGGTCCCTAAAACCAGCCCGCACCCCTTAACTGTCCCCGTCTACATTGTGCACACACTTACCTGGCATGGGAGAGACAGTTAACATCGGGGTCCAGACTGCGGGTGGGGACTGCGCCCCACTAAACAGAAAAAACAAAAAACTACAGCCCCAGCAGCCAGTGCAACGTGGCCAATCAGGGATGCCTGCCACAGCACGAGAGAGAGGTGGGGGAAAGGCCACGCCTATGCAAGCCAAATACCCGCCTCACACACAGAGCGCTGCAGCCCGCCCGGCCTCCCACCCAGCACTGCAAATCGCCACAATGGAAAGGGACGCAAGGCGGACACTGCACCCCTCATGACACTGCTGCCAGACCGACCTTCGTCCCTCATGAAAAAATGATGGAGGGAACCCAAGAGGGCAGGCAGGTATCTGCCGGGGAATGCGCCTTCCCTTGCAGAGACCTGACGCTCACCCTTGCCAATCCCCCTCGCTGTTTTGAGGCTGCCCTCTGAACAGCGTGGGGGAGATCCCTAGGCGGCAGGCAGGTATCCGCCATGGAAGGTGCCTTCCCTGGCGAAGACCTGTATGATGCCATGGGAACTCCCCCTCGCAGTTTCGAGGCTGGCCTCAACAAAACGTGGAGGAATCCCAAGCCGGCAGGCAGATATCCGCCAGGGAAGGCCCCTTCCCTTGCGGAGACCTGCCTCTTGCCCTTGCCAATCCCCTTCGCTGTTTCGAGACTGGCCTCGAAACAGCGGGGGGAATGCAAAGGCAGCGTCCTCATCCAGACAGCCCCCAACACCCACACGGTGAGCCAGCGACCCCCCACCCCCAAACCAGGCGAAGCCAGGCAAAATAGTTAGTATGTATGTATGTATGTATGTATGTATGTATGTATGTATGTATGTATGTATGTATGTATGTATGTATGTATGTATGTATGTATGTATGTACACACACATGCTTATTTTGTGTGTGTGTGTGTGTGTGTGTGTGTGTGTGTGTGTGTGTGTGTGTATCAAAATAACCGTACTGATGGAAGAGATTAAAATAGACTAGACAGTCCAGAAGAAATCAATTCTTCGCATTTAGTGTAGCATTAAAGTTTTTTTTTTCTGCAGCCCCATTAGAAGAATAATCAATTGCCATATTGCTGATCTTTTAAAAACCACCCAACACCTGGGAACAGATGAATGTCATCAATACATGAACATGATTCCCTTTTGCAAAACTTGGAGAAGTTACGACATGAGGTGCAATTCTGCAAACTAACTTTTCTGATCTCTGATCTTATGAATAGTTAAAAAGTTAAGGACTTTCCCACTACTTCTTAGACTGAATCGGATGAGATGTTGACTACTAGAAGAACACACACACACACACACACACACACCATGGTATGGTGGGTGTGGCCAGGGGGAAAGCCCTGCGTTGCACCTGAATTAGGACTACAGTACTTTATTTCAAAACTTGGATGGTTGGGGCCAGCCAGAATTTCTGCTACCGGTTCTAGCAAACTGGTGCAAACCTGCTGATGCCCACCACTGGCTACACCTATGGAAGTTCACAATGATTTATGCCAGGCAGTCTGTGTGTGTGATTGTGCAACCAGCTGATCAACTGATTTCACAACTGATTGCACAACGAGGCACACAACTCTAGCTCTAAAACTGCTTTCTGGATATGACTTCTTGTTGCAAATTTTGCAACAGCTTGAACAATCTCTAGTTCTGCAGGTGTAGCTACAGTACAGGATTTTGACCATTGTCTTATACAGGGCAGACCACTAACCCACTTTTATCTAAACTACGTGGCACTTGGAGCCTCAATTTTTGTATATAAAAAATGTAGGTTTGGAGACCTATTAAAAGGCAAAGCGTCATTATAAGTCAGAATTGACTTGACAGCACACACAGAAACTGGACATAAGACATCATGCAGAGAAGAGCTATTGAATATTTTCTTTTATCTGCAGTGTTCTTCCCTGCTTTAGAGAACTGTATTTCTCACCATCTCTAGCTGTCACCAATTATGGGAGTCATAGTATAACACATTTGGATGGCACCATACTGGGAAATTTAGCCTAAGTTTTTTTGAGAGGGCAAAGTCTAAAAAAGTAAATATATTTTAGGAAATATTTTAAAGAAGTGGGAGAATAGATATGAATTTGGCCAGGTTTAATTTTCCATTAAGAACACCGAAAACAAAAAAAATCCATATGCAATTAAAATAGCTTGCATTGGAAGGCATTTACATTTTAAGTCACCTTACTGGCACCATACTGGGTGCCTACCAAAATCTTACGGTGAGTCCGTCTCTACAGTTTCATAAGGTTCCCCTAGTTTTATAGAGCTAGGTAAAGGTAAAGGCCATGTTGGCTCAAAAACCAGTCATATCTGACTCTAGGGTTTGGTGTTCATCTCTATTTATAGCCAAAGAGCCAGTGCTATCTGTATCTGCAGACATTTCCATGGACGTGTGGCAAGCATGGTTAGATACAGCAGCACAATGAATGCTGTTCACCTTCCCACCAAAATGGTACCTATTTGTCTACTTGTAATTTCTTGCTTTCAAAATGCTAATTTGGTAGGATCTGGGACAGAGACAGAAGCTCACTCCTACATGCAGCACTCGGGTCTCGAACTGCTGACCTGCCAACCTTCCAGTCATCAAATTCAGCATCTTAATCACTAAGCCACTGCAGCCCCACTATTATAAAGCTACAGCAATGTAAAATCAACATCATGAACTCAGCTGAGGACAGGACATATTGGACATCTCTCATTCATTGGGTGGTCATAAGCTGGAGATGATTTGATGGCACATAACAAAAACATTTCATAAGGAATTATGCCAAAAAGACTGTTGTAATTGCATTTTGTCTGATTTGAAAAGTTCCTTTCAGAACAGAATGACAGCACATCAATTCCCAAATTTACTATGACTTTCTCCATGTTCCCAGAAGAGTTAATGGCATTAACAATTCTCTTGGGGGGGGGGGACATCTGACCACAACAGTGATAGGTGAGAAGAGATACAAACTTGAAGGTCAGAGTGATGATATCATCCTTCAGTGGCCAACTTGCTATCATAACACAAGTATCAAAAGTGTGTTGTACCACAGAGGTGGCCATCTGTGACCCACTGATGAATCAAACCTCTGAATGATAAGGAGAACTTTTCGACAAAATTTCCTAAGAGTAACAATTATTAGACAATGGAATGGACTACTTCAGAAGATGGTAGACCCCCAATTGGTTGATGATAGTTGAAACAAAAGTTTGCTTGCTATTTGGGAGGAAAGAAGGGCAGAGACTGGAGTGAACAGAAGGAAAGAGCATATTAGGGTAGATTAAAAGGGAAGAACATCAAAAAAGCAAAAAAAGAGGGGGGATGAAAAGAAAGAAGAAAGACAGAAAGAATGCAAAGCTGAAGTGAGAGATAAAAAGGTTTTTAAGTTATTCACGGCCAGATATTTCTATTAGTCTGAAGCTTTTAAAAAATTAAGCACCTCCATGACATTATTTGCCCCATATACCTTCGTTTGAGAAATTTAATGTTCCTATCCTACCACATGGAAAAGAGATTATGGCATTTTAGAATGGGGAACTTCTTCTTTCGTATCCTGATCAAACCCTGGATTGCCCAAAAGAAGCAACATATTTGGCTTTGTCATTGCCCAAAGTCAAGTCCTCATTGGTGCATTTTTCCAGTAGTAACTGGTAGATGAGTAAATGAGCCGGATTCTGTATGCTCCACATTCACACCGTGCGTTGTTGTCCACCAGCTGTCCGCACTTGAGCATGTTGGTCTTATATTTAAGGACTCCAACCCTCAGGCTGTTCAGGGTCCTTCAACTGATGTAGCCACAATGTTTAATGTTGTTCCTTGTTCAGTGAGCTCTTTCCTCCATCTTCTAATTTGATTTTGCGATGGGGAATTGTAAAAGCCTTATGAGAACATCATATCTTGAACTTGATTCTGGATCTTTTCTCTTATGCTTCCCTTTGCTATTGCCACAGCTCTCCCCTCAAATCATAAATGATGATGAAATCATCTTTCAACACAGGCTGCAAGCTATACATAGATCCACTTTATTGCAATTCTTGCAGACATCAAGGATTATTTTTTTAAATGATTTTTCATACAACTCCCATCATTTTTCTCCAGTCTTATGAAACTAATTATTTTATATTCCCTAACCAAACAGTATAATTCACCGTAATTGGCATCTGCAGTCTCACAGCACCAATAATGGGGGTTGTTATTGTTTCCCTGCCTAAAACCACAGCATGAAGCCTAGGGAAGCAGACTCCCATTCTTTGGTTTAAAGGGGAGTATTTAAATAAATCAAGCTAGACCCTACAATACGGTTGGCAATAAATAATCCTTTCCCTTGCAAACTGTTTAAGTCACACTGAAGTTAAGCAGAGCAGAGGTCAGAGCTTTTTGTGACAGGGGAAAGAAAAGGGGCCAGCGGGGAGTATAATTTACCACTTAGTAGAAAGGGAATAGCAATCAAAGAAGAGAAAAGATGTAAAAGTGGGGCAGAGAATATTACTAGTTAGCCTTACTAGATCAAAGTAACATTTCATCTCATTCAGAGCCCACTTGGTAGCAGTTGTCTTCTGTTTCCTATTTCTAGCAATGTCCAGCTGCCCACAAGATATCCGGAAGGTCTGGAAAGTGATTGTCTGATCTTGTTGTTTGGTCTCCAACAGCCCAGGAAAATGGAAGAACCTCTAGATGGATTGAAACACAGGGTTCCTCTAGTTAGAGATAGGTCTTGTTACTTTTTGGGGACCACAACTGCAACTGTTTCAGGTTCCAACTAGACACATCTTACATCCATATGAGATGTTTTCAGAACATCCACACTCCATGAAGGCAAATATCCGCCCTTGTAGTGATCCCGAGCACTTGGTGTTCAACAGGCACCATCATGACACAGTGATACCACCACGGTGTGGGTTGGTCCATCCATCCACCTGTCCACCCAGGTCTTGCTCTTTACACATCTGGCACAACACTTCAACTTCAGTCACATGTTCGACCCATTATATCCTTAGCAGCCATCTGTAGATCCACATTTCAAAAGCTTCGATTTTCATTTTAGATGCTTTATGTCCAAGCTTTGAATCCATATAGCAACAAAGGGAATACATAACATCTCACTATCCAGATCTTCATAACTTCCTAGTTCAGGTAAGTTGAGTTATGCCTGGTAAGGATGTACATCTCCTTGCACATAGATTTTTTGATGTTTCTCTTGCATTATCTCTCTTTTTTTTTTACCTCCCCTGCAAGACATTTTCCGCAAGTATTGCTGGGAGTTTGTGCAAGGGTAACTATTGCACAAGTTGCTGAATTGCACAAAACCAAAATAGAAAAAAAATGGATGCATGCCCACAGGCCGTCCGCCTGGCGTGCACTTTGCGCTCCCTCCCACCAGAGATGGGAGCGTGCATTTTCCCCGCCAGTAGGGCAGGGAGGAGCCAGCACCCCTTTATAGGGGTGGCCCCTCCCCACCTGGCCATTCGGCGTTCCTGCCTCCGGAGAAGCTTCTGCTTCTCCTTTGACTGGGAATTTGGGGTGCGTGGCTGCTGAACGATCGGTTCTCTGCAGCCCCGCTGCCTCCTCAATGCCGGATGGCTCCTCCGGGCAGGGTTTCGCATGGTGGGCACTCTTGCCCCCACCCCTGCCTCTTTCAGCTGGGATTCGGGACACATGGGCCTCCGCCCGTCTCATAGCCCACCCCCTGGCTCCTGCCGTGGTGCATCCTGGCTCCACTGGCGCTCAGATAGATAGATAGATAGATAGATAGATAGATAAGTCTTTATTGTCATTGTCCTGCACAGAACAACGAGATGGGGGGGAACACTAAAAAAAACCTAAACAAAATACAACTATACAAAATTATCAACATACTCCCACCCCACATATACACATTTAGCCCCTAAAAGCTCTAAAACTCTAAAAACTATATACAGAAGCTCCCTTATAGACTGCATTGCACTGTATTCAAAGCCAGAACCGCTTTTGGGTAGAAACTATTTCTCAAGCGGCTGGTCCTGGTCTTTATGACCCTATACCTTCTTCTAGAAGGCAAAAGCTGAAAGAGATCATTTCCAGGGTGCGTACTATCTTGTGCAATCTCTACAGTTTTCTCATAACACCTGGTGGCATAGATTTGATCTAGAGTGGGAAGAGTACGCCTGATTATCCCCTCCGCAGTCTTTACGACCCTGGACAGCATTGTTCTTTCCCTAGGTGTACAACTCCCAAACCATACACACAGACCATAGGTTAACACACTCTCTATGTACAGTGGTAGAATGCCAACAGCAGGTCCTTTGAAAGGTTGTTCTTCCTGAGGATTCTCAAGAAGTATAACCTCTGCTGTGATCTCTTCATCAGATCTTTGGTGTTTGCTCCCCATGTTAGATCATCCCTCAGCTCCATTCCCAGAAATCGAAACACCGAGACCTGTTCCACACAATTCCCTTCAATAATAAGTGGCTGGATGTTCATTTTGCATTTTCTAAAGTCCACAATGATCTCTTTTGTCTTTTTTACATTGAGGAATAAATTGTTTTCCCTACACCACTCTGTCAGCATCTCAACCTCCTTCCTGTAAGCCGACTCTCCCTCCCCAGCAGTAATCAGACCCACCACCATTGTGACGTCTGCAAACTTGATGATCTTATTGCTGGGGTAACTGGGAACACAATCATATGTGTAAAGCGTGTACAGAAGCGGGCTCAGCACACACCCCTGCGGTGTCCCCATACTTATACTGAGATCTGCAGAGACATGAGAGCCCATCCTGACCCGTTGGGAACGATCTGATAGAAAATCTAGTATCCACCTGCATAAGTATGGTGGAAGCCCCAGATCTAATAATTTGGGCACCAGTCTATGTGGAAGAATAGTATTAAAAGCAGAACTAAAATCTACAAATAACAGTGTCGCATAAGTTCCTTGTTTCTCCAGATGGGTCAGAACAGCATGAAGGGCCGTAGCCACAGCATCCTCCATGGATCTCTTTCTCTTATATGCAAATTGACAAGGGTCAAGTCCAACTGGTAAACAAGTCATAATACGGTTCCGCACCAACTTTTCAAAGCATTTCATTATGACAGGTGTAAGCGCCACAGGGTGGAAGTCATTCAGACTATCTATGTTAGGCTTTTTAGGCAGAGGTATAATAGTAGAGGATTTCAGACAAGGTGGGACAGTGGCTTGGGCCAAAGACCGATTAAAAATCTTCATAAAAGTTTCTGCCAGCTGTTCTGAGCAGTCTCTCAGTGCCCTACCAGCCACTCCATCAGGACCCATAGACTTGCTCGAATTTATCCCTTTTAATATTTGCCTCACTTCTCCCTCTTCCACCCTGGCAACATTCCCTAAGGGGAGTAATGATGATGACTCTGGCAACACTGCTGGATCCACTGCTGGTGTCACCTCAAATTGGGCGAAAAAGGTGTTCAGCTCCTCCACCAGAGAAGCACTGCTCTCTACAGGCGATGAATTACTGGGTTTGTAGTCAGTAAGGTGCTGGATCCCCTGCCACACTTGCCTGGTGTCGTGACTACTCAGGTGATCTTCAATTTTTCCTCTATACACAGCTTTTGCCTTCCTTATACCCCTCTTCAGGTTCGCCCTTTGTATACTATACAATACCCGGTCTCCAGTTCTAAAAGCAAAGTTTCTGGCCTTCAACAGTCTCTAAACTTCACTCGTCATCCAGGGCTTCCTGTTTGGATACATCTTTACATGCTTTTCCCTGGTGACGTTGGCGGTGCAGAATCTAATATAATCCAGGACTGTTGATGTGTAGGTCTTGATGATCAAACACATTCCAATCGGTCTCCTGGAAACAGTCCTGCAGCTGTTGAGAGGCTCCATCAGGTCACACAGTAACAGTCTGTATTTGTATCGGGGCTTGTTTCCTAAGGGGTGTATATGCTGTGTCAAAAGCATGATCTGACCTACCAAGGTGTGCCAAGGGCTTAACCTCATATGCCCGTTTAATGTTTGTATACACCTTGTCAAGAGTATTCTCCCCCCCTAGTTGCACATTTAATGTGCTGATGAAATTTTGGGAATACTGCCTTCAAGTCTGTATGATTGAAGTCTTCTGCGATGATCAGCACGGCCTCTGGGTATTTGCTCAGTTTAGTATTGATGTTCCCATACAAAATATCCATGGCCATGCGTGCATTTGCAGTTGGTGCCACATACATCACCATTAATACTACTGCTGTAAATTCCCAGGGGAGATAAAAAGGTCTACATTTAATCATTAAAAACTCTACCTCCGGGGAACAGTGGCTATCCAACCTGACCGAGTCCTTGCACCCGTTGTGATTTACGAAGATACACACTCCCCCACCTTGTTTCTTGCCAGAATCTTTTGTCCTGTCCAACCGGTGTGTAGTATAGCCTTGCAATTCAATAGCTGTGTTGGGAATGAAAGAGTTAAGCCATGTCTCTGTGAGTAGCAATGCACAGCAATCCCGCAAGTCTCCCTCAGCTACAACACTCAGCCTCCACTCGTCAAGTTTGTTCACCAAAGACCTCACATTGGAATAGAAAATACTTGGGAGAGGTAATTTATAGCGTTGTTTTCTTATCTTTGCCCTCATGTTCACAAGGCCATTACCTCTACAGCCTCTTTTTTGCCTTCGCTCTCTCCTCCTCCTCCTCATTGTCTTCCTCCAGATTCGATGATTTATGATTTCTGGAATCTTGCAAGCCCACAGTTTTTCACACAGTTTTCCACACATAACACAGTCTCCACTTCTGCTTCTATAAAACAACAATTCCTGACGGCTATAAATAACCCTACTTAACAAGGAGCTCTCAGCCGCAGCATCTGAACAGCAGCAGGGTTGCATCTTTGGAGGCCTCCAGCCCTTATGGCTATATGCCCCGGGCCTCTCCCTCGACCAGGCGGTGCTCGTGCTCAGGGGTCCCATGCCAGCCTCCCACACTGGTACACCAGCGCCGGCCCCTCTTACATCTCCCGGGGTGGCCAGTTGGCCCTTCGCTCCCACATTGCTTTCGGCTGACTGTCCAGGATCCTCTTTTTCTTCCGGGCCCGCTTCCCAGGGCCTCCATGAGTATTCGTATGCACCCAATGCACTCCCGCCCCTGGGCCTGCCTCCTGTCACTCTCCTTCCTCAGTTTCTCTGGCTATGGCCCCAACAGGGGCACCCATTGCCCTCTAGTACACTCCGTTATGGGGGCCACCCCTGGTACTGCCCCTTTCCACTGGGCACAAACCTGCCCTCCACAACTATGCCTGCTTGGCTGCCTTTTGGCTCAGCTGGGCACGGTTCCCTGGCAGGGCCTGCCCTGGGGGGACACGGCCCTCCCCCTCCATGACCATCTCACACAGATCACCAGGGACAAGATAATCCGGGGCGAGTACGTCAACCTCTTTGGCTTGCTTAATCTTGATTTATTTATTTACATTTATATGCCGCCCAATCAGGAGAACCCGACTTTGACAAGCTTGATGACTCCGATAAGGAGCTACTCCAGCACAAGAAGAACCCATGGACGTGGGCCAATTGGCTTCCAGCCTTTCTCTTTTATGCTGCCTTTTCTATCCGGACCCGCCTGGCCCTCGCAGTTCCCCTCCTCCAGTACATGGATCTAATTTCCCATGCTCACATGGACTTTCCGGGTGATGCTCGGGAGGCTTACAATGAGAATTTTTGCATGCGGGCCGCTCTCTGGCCCGACATGTGCTGGGATGAGCCGAACTCCCTACTCTGGCTCCAGTACATGACTCTTTCCCGTCAGGTTCTCAGGGAGAGGTATGACTGTGGCCATCTTGTTCAGGCCCCCACCCCCATTCCTGCCCCACCTGCTCCTGATGCGCCCCCTTTGGTGCCTTGCACTTACTGCTGGGAGTTTGTGACACAGGACGTTGCTCTAAGAAACAGTGCCATTACAAGCACGAGTGTCTGTTCTGTTTCAGCACACATGGGGCCCCCTCCTGTCTGTCCCTAGCCACCTCCTGCCCTCCTGTTCTGGCCCACACCCCAACTCATCCTGTGGCTGTCCCCTTGGGTGCCCCAGCCTCTCTTCTTCTGCTCCTCTGGGCACCTGATTCTTCTTACCCTGTGGTCTAACTTTTTTCTTCTCTGGTTCCTTTTTTCCGCAGGTTGCCTTGACTGCCCAGCTTGCTGTTCTGTCCCCAGCCCATGCCTTTGCTGTTATGCCCCTTGAGGGGTTTGCCACCACTGTTTTTCCTTGCAATGGGTCCCCCCCCCAGTCTGTTCAGTCAGGCTGGGGTGGGTCGGGGTTCGCTCGCATGCCCCCATGTGGTGGTCAGTACGGGTGCTTAACTCAAATTTCACATTCTTGTCGAGTATGGACTGGGGTTGTTGCAGGAGCTGGAAGGGTATGATCTAGGGGTGTGCCCCAAGGCTCCTGTAGCAACCTTACACCATAGCTGTCTTATCGGCAAGTCTCTTCTATCTCTGCCACTCATGTGGCTTATTATTGACTCAAGTGTATTTGGCCCATTGTCCTTGATCCCGATTACATTTGTTACCCTTATTCTTCTATGCACCTGCACTACTGGCCCAGTGCAATGCTGTTTGCATATTTCAATAGAGTGGCCCGTTATTTAATCCAACCACTGCATACATCTCTTCAATTGGGGGGGGGGGGTGCGCCGGCAAAATGAGATGCATCAATTTGATCTATCAGCCTATGTTCTCTCTTATTTGAGTGTCTATGCTCTGCTTCCACAGAACAGAAGAGGAAGTGTGGTTGACCACCCTAAAGTAACATTAGAAGAGTGGAGATGATGTGCAGCTGAAAAGAACAGGTAAGGCTGAGTTTGATGGGCAAGATTGGAGAGTCTTATAGAATGCCTTCTATTATTTCTTGCCAGTGTCCAATTTCCCCATCCATGACAAAGAGGTTTTCCCGTTAGTTCATAGCATCCCCCTCTACAAACTCTTGAATTGGGTTGGCCATGCCTGTTCTCCTATGTCATCGATGGCAAACCATGGCACTCCAGTTGTTCTTGGACTTCAACTACCAGAAGCCCAAGTCAGCACTCCTGCTGATCAGGGCTTCTGGGAATTGAAATTCAAGAACATCTGGAGTGCCAAGGTTTGCCATCACTGTCCTATGTCATCCATGTTACTGTACAATTTCTTATTCACAAGATGATGCATTCTTCCAACCTCATTTTTGTGATTTGATCTTCAATATCAATTAATTCTCTGGAGAAGAGATGTAAGATGTTTGTTTGTTTAACCCCACTTCCTCCACCTGTTCAGTGCATGTATTTTAGGACTCAGTGCTAGGAAAGTGGTCTATTTTATCTGAATAGCAAAACACGGTCAGGCTTGAGGGGAACACAAGGGAATTGCTTAGTGACTTCTCTATTAGAGTGGAGTGGGGAGAGAACATGGGTATGCATGTTAATGGGGTAATATTAAATGGATGCCGAACAGCTGATATGGAACATCAGAGTACTTATTAGTATGTTAGTGAAATGTGCACTTCTTTCCCAACCTAGTTCATGTCTAAATAAAATCACACTAACTTGTGACAGTCCTGCCCTTTGCCTAGTTGAAGATACTGTACTGTAATTCCATCTTTTTCCAGGTGTGTAGGATGGTATTTGTTTACTTCCCAGATCTCTGGGAGAAGGAATAAATCAACTGTTTTATGTAGAAATGCAAATGGCTGTGTCTTAATGAAGAGCAGTAGGTCCCAATGTGGGTCCCAGGCCACATAGGGGATCTTCATTTCCCAGAAGCCTAAGTCAGTACATTGTCTGATCAGTGCTTTGGGAATTGACTTAGGCTTCTGGGAATTGAAGTCCAAAAACCAAAGGATGGGGGACACTGATGTAGAGGATAATATTGCATTGTTACTTGTGAAAACAAAATAAAGGAAGATCTATACCCTTACCATTGAGACTTTTTTGGATTGTCCAAGTGGTTGGCCACTGAGTCAATTAAGCAGTATGATTCTAGCCTGGGGTTCTTCATTTTCAGCTCAAGGACAGTCAATATGGATCTTTGGGCACAGTATCATGCCTCAAGCTGGGCCATATGTGGAAGCAACTGGATGGGGAACTCACCTGGAATTGGAGGACAGACACAAGTTCTCTGGTTTTGTTGGAGAGGAATGAAATGGACTGAGCTGATACTCATGTTGAAGGCAAAAGTCTGGGATGGCCTGCAGATGAACTTGGTAATCATTCCACTAGCCCAGGGTTCCTCAAACTTGGCTCTCCAGATGTTCTTGGATTTCAGTTCCCAGAAGCCCTGATCAGCAGGTGTGCTGACTTGAGCTTCTGGGAATTGAAGTCCAAGAACACCTAGAGAGCCAAGTTTGAGGAATCCTGCACTAGGTGAAAATGAGATTCCTCTTCTTCTTCCGTGTCTAGGCCAGTTGTGGAACTGCAAAAATGAAGGCACCTCGTAACAACTATCTTGGCTATGAGATTCTGGTGGCTAGCATCTAGAAAATGTAACTTTCCAAGTTCTAATTCACCCTTCATTAGATTTTCCCCTCACTTTATTTTATTCTGTTCACAGTTAGAAATCTTCCTTGACGTCTAAGCCAAACCTGTTTTCCACAACCACCCAATTAATGTCCTCTAGTTTGTCCTCTCATTATAGAAGAGCCAACACATCCAAGTTGAAACCCAGCTGTTTGGTTTCCAAACTTCCAGCTGTGCTCTGAGACACAGAAACATCCTATTGCAGCTTATTAGGAGGATGAGGGAGAGAGAAAGTGGAAGTGAGCTTGTTTACCCTGGGGGCCTTATATGACAATCTGTCTCAACACAGAACCCATAAACTGAACTCCCCAGTGGCAACTTGATATATTAAGATATTTTTCTCCCTCCATCCTCCCCCTTGCTTAATCCTCTCCACCTTTCTGCTGCCTTATCTCCCAGGTGGAGACTGCAATGATGAAGTAAATAGTGCTACACCTCTCTACACACTCAAACAGCATTCACTTTTGGCTTGACAAATTCCTGTGTCTCCTGCAGATGAAGGTTGCCAGGAAGGAATGGTTGAGCAGAAAATGCTTTGGGGAATCAGCCTCAATTTGATATTCCTTGAAGGAAGGGGCTACCAAGACCCCAAGGAACTTTCAAGACGGTCTACTCTTTATACTTAACATATTTATTGCTTTTGTGTCTTGTTTAGCATGGTCAAGATATGCAAATAGGTAGAGACCATTTCCAAATATGTTTAGTGCTGATCCCACGCTGGATTTTTTTTTCCTACAGGAAAAGAAAGTGCTTGCACAAATCTTTTGCATTTTTTCAGCTAATGGAACCTTAATAGGTCCCATGAAGTCACTGTTTATAGCATGTATCACCACTCTTATTCATCCCTTACATCAGGGGTTCCCAGTGTTTTCCCCCCATGGGCCAAACCCGCCCCAACACTTCCTGCCAGGGGCTGGAGGCATGGCTGTGCCCACTACTTACATTTTCATAATTATCGGCATCATTGGTGGTGGTGGTGGTGGCAGCGACAGGAATCGCGTGGGGGTTTTTTGGGTTGTTGCACAGCCTCCGCCGCTTCCCAAGAGAGGCTTTTCAGAGCAATTTCGCTCTGGTTTGGGAATTTTTCACCCCTTCCCCGCTGCACTTTGGCAGCTAGAAAGTGACCATGGCCAACTTCCTGGTTCTGCACTGGGATCCCAGGTGCTGATGTAAGCTTTTCCTGGCACCAGAAGTCACCCATGGTCGCAATCCAGCTGCCGAAGCGCAGCAGAGAAGGGGCAGAAAAATCCCAAACCAGAGCAAACATGCTCCAAGGAGCCTCTAGCTGCTCTGGGAAGTGGCAGAGGCTGTGCAAAAACCTTGAAAATAGTGCAATCCCCCCCCACACCATGGTAAGTGATGTATGTTGACTTCTGGGGGTAGGGGGCAAGTCTAGAGGTGCCTGGGTGGCCAACATGGGCCAGATTAATGATATGCATGTGCCAGATTAGGCCTGTGGGCCGGGGGCTGGGAAACCCTGACTTACATAGACAGCAGGAACAACAAAGTCCATGAATGGAAACAATGGAGAGAAAACATCAAAGAAACATTACAAGAACAGCAAACAATGCTGGTGGAGACTGCTAGATGCGTCAGAGCAAGAACCTTGTATCTACCTCAACACCTGAAGAATTAAAGGTGATGATGATGATGATAAAGAAGAAGGAGGAGGAGAAGGGGAAGAAGAAGGAGAAGAGGAGGAAGAGGAAGAAGAAGACTGAGGACTCAAGGTTGGGAACCATATCTGCCCCATTAACATCTTCCAGTTTGCTCTCTCATTATAGAAGTGCCAGCACATCCATGCTGAAGCCAAGGAGTTTAGATTCTCTTTCCAAGAGAAACAGAAGCATCTTCTTATAATTGGACACCAGACCAGCAACATGAATGTGCAGTGACTCAAACCCTCATTAATTAGCCACAGCAAGTTACCCAGACTTACACAAGCACCAACAGGAGCCTGGTTAGATAAAAAGTTTCCAACACACACAAAAACCCCTTGCATCCTTTTATTCAAAAACGGGGAAGTCCCATGTGCTAGGAGCCCCTCAAGAATGATTTAAAAATGTTCCCCTGCCTCCTAAACAGCATAGGAGAGCTTTCTGAGCCCCCAAAACAATTTTTCATAAGGATACTCTATCTAAAAGTTTTTTGGGAACTCATGGGAATTCTGGGCAATATTATTTGTGGGGGTCTACATTTGACCCCAGGTTGACTAATGTTCATCCTTGGGCTTCCTGTTTCCTGCTTCCTGATCCAAAGTTTCCTCAAAGTTATTATTTATTCAGCAGACATGAACTGAGCATCTTCGGACTGGTTTTTTTTACCCTGTTTAATCCAAAGGAAATGGATTGTATGTCTCTCTCCTTTCAAAGACATAGTCTTTCCCACCAGATGTCATGGAGTTCCCAATTAAGCCTCCCAACAGAATCAGTTCTCTGCACATTTATTGATTAGGGAATTAGCTACTTATTAGTACACTGGCATGTCCTCTTCACCTCCCATGGAAGCGAGCTACAAGGAAATACATCACTAGAGAGATGGATGAAAGCAATGCTTACTGCTCCGCAGGGAATGTGTTTAACAACAGCATCCAACTGTTGCTACCTTTTCGATCATTGTGTCTCTTAGCGCCCTCACTGCCAAAGATTTGTTGAGAAAAGTGTCTGAGAAATAGCTATGCACTGATATCCTGCTTCACATTTTGATCAGCAAAGGAATAATTCACAGGTGTTTTTTTTTTAATCAGATGTTAAAATCACGACAGCATTCGTTCACCTTCAGAGTTCCACTTACTGGCTTTCTCCCAGTATGCTTCCACTGTTTTTGGCAGTAGCAGAATTTGGGCAAATATTCACTCTAGCTCTAATCCATCTATTTGTATATTTCAGTCAACTGACAAGAAGCAAAACAAACAAGACAGAGTCATCTTAATTACAAAGCAAAACATAACACTGAGGCTATCATTTCAAACAACAAATGACCTAATCTAAATATTTATGTCATAATCTTAATAACACCTTTCTGCATGGCTGATCCATCACATTTCCATGTCACTCCTCAAATCAGCTTAGGATAATGCTTGTTCTTCACCCATTTTTTTTATCCCCACAGCATATGACATATCTTACAATAAGGCAGGAAAGGTTCATTTTCTATTTTTAACAAATTTACTTAATATTATTCTAGAACTTTTGAAATTGAAGAGTGTATCAACAATTTTTGACAAGTTCAGCATTATTGTTACTCAATCCAAAACTCAGCTATCAACTTTACAACCTAATGAGTGGGGTGGAAAAGGAAACTTTTAACAAGCAATGAAAGCCTGATGTTGTTGTTGATGATGATGATGACATAATCAGTTTGTACTGGTGTAACTTTACACAGGAAGATTTTGGCCTTTTTGTGAGTTCTTTTCAAACTGCGGTAGCTCAAGTGGTTAAGATGCTGAACTCACTGACTCGAAGGTCAAATTTTGATTCCCAGTACTGCATGATGGCGTGAGTTCCTGTCTCTGTTTCAGATCCTTCCAACCTAGCAGTTCGAAAGAAAGAAATTGCAAATAGATAAATAGGCACCACTTCAGTGAGAAGGTAAATAGCGTTCCATGCACTCCGGTGTTAAGGCATACCTGCTATATGTCCACAGAAATGTCTGTAGATGCAGACAGCACTGGCTCTTTGGCTATAAACAGAGATGAGCACTGAACCCTAGAGTTGGATACGACTGGCTTTCGAGCAAGGGTGACCTTTACCATCACCTTCACCTTTACTTTAAACTATAATATCCTTAGTTAGTTCCATTAATGTTATCCACCAAACTACAAAAAACTATGATATCAAATGCTCAAAATAACTTTTGAGTTCTAAAGTAAATATGCATTTTCCCACCTGTGTTTTCTTTCATATGTCAAAGACTGCCATGCCATCTGGAAATTCCCATGCATAAAGTTGCATACCTGCAATCGTCCATTCTTCATGACTAATGGGAAGGAGAGAGATTACTTGGCATACATGAAGTCCCAATCATGACTAATTGGCCAGGGAAGTCTATTCATTATAAGAGAAAGAATTGGAATAGAACCAGCCTTTTTTTACTAAAAAAAATTATTAACATACCATCAACAGCACATAAACGTAAAAATAAACAAAAACTACATCATCCCGACAAGACATTCAATCCCCCCAAACATTATAAACATAATTATATCCCTTCCAAAAAGGATCTTCAAAACCATCAATATGTATAGTTTGGGGATGAAACACCCATGCACATATTGAGGAGAATAGAACCAGCCTTAAACTACACACTGAGACAACAAATAAAATGGTTTTCCAATTTGGAGAGAAGGCCTTGGAATTCCATTCCATACAAGGCATGTGTGAAAAGAGGAGAAAGAACATGAGGCAGACCCAGGGGAAGGTGGAGAGATAACATCAAAGATATATTACAAGAAGACCAAATAACACCAGTGGAGGCTGCTAGAAGGGCCAGAACAAGATCATTATATCTCCCATCAACACCTAAAGGTGTAAAAGAGGAAGTAAAGTAAAGAACAAGATGTCTACTCATGTGTTCATTCTACTGGTATGGGTAGTACTTGGGTAGATCTCTTCTGCACCAGTCAAAGTTCCTGTCTCAAAACTCATAGAAATAGTGAATCTGCTGTACATTTTCGTTCAGTGTTTCTCAACCTTTGGTTTTTGGACATGAATTCCCAGCAGCCTAAGTCAATTCCCCTAAACACTTATCAGCCAATGTACTGACTTAGGCTTCTGGGATGAAATCCTCCTGTGGGGTGTGGGCCCCACGTTGGGAACCACTGTTTTAGTTCAAACCTTAAAGGACCTATCCAAGGTCCTGAAACTATTTTAGGAAAAGGCTTCAGGATGCTAAAGAGCTCCTGTAAGGTTTGTACTTAACAGAATCACTGCTATCTATGCAACCTCACTGTCATCAGCCTCCACTACATAGAGATACCGATTGAACACATGCCGGATCATGTTAACATCACCTCAGTGTTGGACAACAGATACATACATGTTCCTGACAGCCTGTGAGATGGAGTACTGCTCAGCTGATATCTGTTGTCAATGAACCACATCACACTGTCTTTCACAGCATTTGGCACCCTCGATGACAGCAAGATCCTTTGGCTTTTTTTCCAGGCAAACCATGTCAAGAGTCGGTTTTATTTTATTTATTTTTCCTGAGGTCATTGTCACACCACTTTCAAGTCTCTCCTCTCCTTTTCATCTCCCAGCAAAGCTAATGAATAAAGAAATCTTCTCTCTGTGAAGCTACATGGAGTGAAGGCATCAGAACAAAGGTCATTTTGATCATAGACAGAGCTGGTGACTTGTAGACAATATAACCTCATGATACTAGCTCTGGCCTTGAATTCTTCTTAAGATTAAAGAACAATTGCTAATCATGACTGCTTTGATCCCTTGCTCAACAAGGACAGCCAAGAGAGAGGCTGGAACAGTCACATGGGAGTTGGAATCCCAATAAGATTGGTTTATAAATCCCTCTGTAGTGAGTCAAACTACATTCCTGAGCCCCAAATTGGATATGGGGACTTGTGCATACCCTTAACTGACACATAGGCAAAGAAAACACATACAATGAAAGAATGAGGTGGAAGGACTTGCTTGTCACATCCTGATAGGTAGGATAGAGAATCACAAGTTTATTCTGCTCACCCTATGGACCATGCAAGATTTTTGCTAGTGGACAAGCTGCCCATCCCCATACTGTTCACAGACTCTTGGGAAGGCTCGGAGGAGAAACACCCGGGTGTCTTTGAGGGGATGAGGAACATCTGGTAGGATAGAAGGAGGGCATGTTGGTAACATTAAAAAAGGGGGAAATTTTAGGGTCTTTTGGGCCTGCAACTTCATAGGTGTCCTTACCTGTTTCAATAAATTTCCACATTAGCAGAACCAAAGAGGCACTGTGGTGGCTTAGTGGTTAAGTAGCTGAACTTGATGGCTGAAAGGTCAGCAGGTCAGTAGTTTGAGACCCGAGAGCTGCATGACAAAATGACCTCTCACCCATCATATGTCTCAGCTCCTGCCAACCTTGCAGTTTGAAAGCCAGATATTGCAAGTAGATAAAAAAGGCACCACTTCAGTGGGAAAGTAAACAGTATTCCATGTCTAATCATGCCTGCCACAATTCAACAGAAACATCTGCAGATGCAGACAGCACTGGCTCTTTGGCTGTAAATGGAAATGAGCACCAAACACTAAAGTCGGATACAACTGGTTTTCAAACAAGGATGACCTAGCAAAATCCAAACTCTTTGCAGACAACTGGCCTGGGAGAGGGTGATGACTCTTCACAAGAAACTATGAGCCTCTTCTTGGTGGCTATAGGCTGAAACAAGAAGCAAGGTATGGTCCATCCCCAGGGAATTCTACATCCCCACCAGCTAAGGCACAGCAGTTCACATGACAGCACATGTGGGTGGGGCTTTCTGTAGAACAGGAGGACTGAGCTATGATACATCGTGTTCGTACTACCTTTTCCATCCTTGACATTAGTCCACTGGACTTTTTGGCTAGCTCTTAAGACAAGCCTTTGGATTTTACTGGAAAGCAACAGGGAAAATACAAGAAAATTGGAGGGAAGGGAGAGATGGAGAAAATGAGCTCAGAACATCATTGTTGCAAAGAGACAAGAACTCTCCCTTGGTGAGAAATTCTGGCATGGCAAGATATAGGAAACTACCAGCTATAAGATATTATTCAACAATTCTTCATACATCTTGTGTGATCATCCCAAAATGTACTTGCCAAATATAGAGTGATGTGTAGGGATGTGAACCAGTGTTTGCCCTAGTCCAACACTGTCAACCTTGCACTACAAAACTAGAGAAAACACTACATAAGAGCACAAGAACTTAAGAAGAACTTGCTGAGTCAGTTCCAACACTTTGGTTAAATAGTAAGCAGCCATTTTCCTATAGGTTCTGTGTTTCCGAATAAGATCTTGGAAACATTAATTTTTTAGCCTATGCATCCCAGAAACCCACACTGTCTAGGCACTTCTAAGATGTGTTGTCTACATGTAGTCAGAGCTACATGTAGTCTTTCCAACTTCTAACAATCAGAAAAAGTAGAAATAAGGATAATCTCAGCCCCCATCAACACTCTCTTCATCTGGGTCTTCCTTCTTACATCTACTATATTAGAATCATCACCATTACCATCACCATCACCATCACCACATTAATGGATGGTTTCCTTTTTACAAAAACCAGTAGATGCTGGTCTAGGAAAAAATAAAGGGCAAGTTGTGGATCATTATTGCTTCATATTGTGGCTTAATTAATGCATATTAATATGAATAAATCTCATCAAAATTATACCCCCGAAATTTTCTCTGAATCGCCAGAATGCCACTCTTAAACCGAATACTGTAAAGTCAGATGGAATTACCCATTTTGAGAAATTCCCAATAGCAAATCTGATTAAGTTGTTTTACCGGAGAAGGGAAGGATTTAATTTTTAGATATTTTTTGTCTAAATGGTAATATAAAGAATGCCCTATCAGCCAATGATTATTACAGCTGACATTTTATATCCAGAGGTCTATAACACACAAAAAGCTGAAGAATCGTAATGACAAAGAAAGACCTAGAAAAAATTATCCTTCATTGCCGTCAAGTGGCTCTTGGGGGAAGACATTTATTATACAATTGCTAAATCCTGCCATCCCCCTTCATGACTACCAGAATACTTAATTTCAAATTGGCTTCTAGTTCTCTTTGAATCTCCCTTGGACAAGAGGAGCTTTTTCCCAGCATTGATTTTTCAAAATCTGTCATACAACCAGTTGAATTTCCACCAAGTGGAAAACCCCAGCAGAATGTTAATGGTGTTCCTTCTGTATTGTTGAAGGGAAGTCACTAGGCACTTCAGTAACAATAAACAATAACTCAATCACTTTATTATGGTCTATGACAGGGATTCTCAACCTGTAGCACAGTGGCCAGATGTGGCCCACAGCACCATTTCATGTGCACCCTCCTGCCTCCACCACATCCAGAAGTGCCATGTGGTGGAGGAAACGCAAAATGGCCTCTGAAGTTGTTTGAGGGAGCGTGACCTGGCACCCGGATTTAAAAGGTTGAGGACTCCTTGTCTATGACCAGCACAGTAAAACAAGAGGTGAAATTTAAAAATTGTAAATGTATGTAACAATAAAGGAAATGCAGGAAATTTCTAAATTACAATAAAGTACAAAGACAAAGAATGGTATATCAGAGAGTAAACAAAACAAAAGAAGACAAAAAATGTTGTGGCACCTTAAAGACTAACTCCTGTATTTAAATGTTAGCTTTCATTGATCAAGTCCACTTTGTCAGACATAAGAGTGAGATTTCATGGTATTAGTTTATACAAATCAGGTGCAGAGGAACACAATAGTTGGGTGGCATAACAGATAGGTTTGCAAATCAGTGTGCTATTTACAACCAGTAATAACATGTGACCTGCGGTCGCCATCCCTTCACACCTGGCCCTGCCTCACCAGGGGATAAAGGAGGGATGCCTGCAGCAACAGAGGACTCTCACTGCATTCCAGACTTCACTGCGCCTCCCCATTGCCCTCACCACCAGCACGGGGAAGGAAGTGCCTGCACCTGAGGATGCCATCCCTTCACCCCTGGCCCTGCCTCGCCACGAGATAAAGAAGGGATGCCCACAGCAACGGAGGACTCTCACCACATTCTGGACTCTGCTGCGCCTCCCCGTTGCCCTGACCACCAGTATGGGGAGGGAAGTCCCTGCACCTGCGGACACCATCCCTTCACCACTGGCCCTGGCCTACCAGAGGATAAAGGAGAGACGCCTGCAGCAATGAAGGACTCTCGCCATGTTCTGGACTTGGATGCGCCACCCCGTCACCCTTACCACTGGCACGGGGAGGGAAGTGCCTGCACCTGCGAACACTGTCCCTTCACCCCTGCCCCTGCCCCACCAGGGAATAAAGGAGGGACACCCACAGCAATGAAGGGCTCTCGCCGCGTTCCGGACTCCGCTGCACCTCTCCGTCGCCCTTACTACCGGCACAGGGAGGGAAACAGTTGTCTGCCAAGACTTAAAAGGCTGTAGAGGTGGCCAGACTTTTGCTGCTGTCTCCGGTCTTTCTTATAAGGCGGTGAGTCTATGACGTCGTCGTATTTGCCAAGGTGTTATTGGACTTGATTGTATTTTGCCTGCTTTTGTATTTTGCCACTTTATTTTGACTGTATTTTTATTGTTGTTGTAGGGTTTTTTTAATTTGCTTTGAGCCGCCCTGAGTCAGTGCAAGCTGAATAGGGCGGGATATAAATAAAAATCTTATCTTATCTTACAACAGTAATAACAGAAGATCGCTAACTGGGGTTAGTTTGATTATCTTGAAGTTTGATTCTGCTAAGTTGTAAATGTTTAGTCGGTGATGGTTGCATATAGCACACTGGTTTGCAAACCTATCTTTTACACCAAGCAGCCATTGTGTACCTCTGTACCTGATATGTATAAATTGCTACCATGAAAACTCACTCTTCTGTCCGACAAAGTGGACATGATCCTGTTAGTTTTTGAGTGAGTGTTGTAGCAGTCTGCATTGTGATGAGTCCAAGAAAGAAAACTATACACCAGACTTGGCTAAATCAAACTGGTATATTAACATTTGCAGTCCAAGTAAATAAACGTTACATTCAGAGTTGTTCAGCTCAGCTCTGCAGCTTCTGTGCAGTCTGTGCTTCTGCTTTGCTAGCTCTGCAAAACAAGCTTTGCAAACAACTTCTATTTGTACAGGAAGCAAAGCACTTAAGGTTACAATGTATCTTATTAACTGTCAATCACAGCAGAGCTGAGCTAGATGATTGCTTGCACCTGTTCCTTGTTAACTGACCTTAGCCTGACCTTATTATTATCTCTGCACATTGCCTCTCCATATGCATATCACTGACTCCTCCTTGGCAATGTGAGAGATATTTAACCTATTTCTTAATTTTTAAACACATCAGTACAAAGATTTTTGGTAAACACATCTGAAATGTTACATTCTGATGAGCATTTTTCCAGTTGTATAAATCCATCAGCAATTGTAGATTTCACATTCTGATAACGTATTAAGATATGCTTACTTTTTGCTTTACCACTTCTTCAGATAAATGAATTGCTGCAGAGTTATCACATTTAATATGTAGAGGCACAGAACATTTTATCTTCATGTCTGTTAACACCTGATACAACCATTCTAATTCAAGAATACAATGGCTTACAGCTGCAAACTCTGCCTCACAAGTACTGTTAGCTATCAAAGATTGCTTTATAGACATGCATAATTAAAGCTTCATCCAGAAAAATAGCAATTCTGGTTGTTGATTTTCCATCTGACCAATCAGCCCAGCTGGCATCACAATAACATTTCAAATTGAGCTCATCAGACACTTTCAGAGTCAATTTGTATTCTATAGTACCCTTTAGATAACTTAGAATATGCTTGGCTGCAACCCAATCTTTGTTGTGTAGAGTAGAACACTTCAGACACAACAAATGAACAGCATAGCCAATATCAGCTCATGTCTAGCTTGCTAGGTACAGTAAAGACCCAACAAGAGATTGGTATTTTATTACATCATCCCATGGTACATCATCAGGCTCTTTAGAGTACCCCATGGACATGGGTGATTCCACACTGTTTGCATCCAGCATTTCATACTCATTCAACAGGTTTTCAATTTTACTTCTCTGACACAGCTCAAAAAAGCCCTCTGAACTCTGAGAAACCTCTATACCTAAATAATTTGCTATAGATCCCAGATGTTTCATTTTGAACATATTCTCTGTCCTTTTTATGAACCATTCTAGTTGAGAACCATTGTCATAGATGTATAATACATCATCCACAAAGACTAAAAGTTGTACCTCTGTACCATTTACCATCTTGGTAAAACTGCAGGTTTCAGCAACACCTGGTTCAAAACCAACATCTTTCAGTGCTTTGGCCAAATGCTGGAACCATGCTCTTGCACTTTGATGAAGACCGTAAAGTGCCTTATTGAGTTTTAGAACTGTCTTTGCACCAGCAAATTCAAAATCTGGTACTTGTTGCATATATAACACCTCCTGTAATGGAGCATGTAAATATGCTGTTGTAAAATCAAAATGGTCCACTCTTTTTCTTTGAACCCCTGCTTTGCAGAAAGTTTTCAGTGATTCAGATTTAACACAGGGTGAGAACACTTGGTCATAATCAGACCCTTGTACTTGGCTAAAACCCCTGGCTACTAGTCTGGCTTTATATTGCTTTTCATCATTAGTAAACTGTTTTAGTTTGTACAACCATCTATACCCCATTATATTTGTGTTTTCAGGTACTCTTTGAACAGGAATAAACATGTTATTTTCTGACAGAGAATAAAACTCCTTTTGCATTGCTTCTGTTTCTCTTTCTCTTCAAGAGCCAGTACCTCTCTGTAACTATTAGGTTCCTTTACATAAACATTATTTACAGCAACACTATAACCAAACCTTTGTGGAGGAATACCTTTAGTTGACCTAGTAGACATCCTTACTTCAGGAACAGAACTTTGAACACTTATAGATTCTTGCTTAATTGGAGATTGCATCTCCCTTTCTTCAATATCTGAAACAGGTGTTTCAGAGCTTTGTTCTAAACTCTGATCACATTCACTTAAAGTGAGGTGAGGTAACACACCCAAAGAAACAGGTTCAAATGAACAAAAATACACTTAAATATAATAATGTTCTCTCAGCTAGACCATGCTCTTGGGGCACACAGGTACAGTTGTTATTCTGTGAACTACACCATTTCCTTGTAACCATTGGGCAAATTGTTTTGACATGAATTCACCCCCTTGATCTGTTTGAATGACTTTGAGTTCTAGTCCCAGCTGCTATTGTACTTGTTTGACCCAGTATTTGAATGTGTTAAAAGTTTCTGATTTTTGTTTTAAAGTAAATACCCAACTGAACTGAGTACAATCATTAGTTATGATCAATGCAAAATGATCTTGGGAATGACTTTTAGGATAAGGGCTAATTAAATCTAGATGCACCAAACCTAAAGGCTTATCAGTAACTCTATTACTCTCTTTTGCCACTGGGTATGCTATTGTTTTTACCTGTTTGCAAACTGTACAATCAAGAAATTCTTTACACTGTGACACTTTCTCATTGTCAACAGAGCTAAAGTCTTTCTTATAGTATTAAACCTAGCATGTCCTAATCACCTATGCATTAAATGAATGCAATTATCATGCTTATTCTTATTAGTCACCATCACATTTTTGGCTGCTGCATTATTAATTACATAAACATTGTTATGTAACATTCCCTTAACCAGCACCTTTCCATCTCTTGAGATAGTGCATTCTCTCTTGGCAAACATTACAACAAAACCTGATTTTGTCAAAGAACTCACAGATAATAGATTATTTTCCAAACTAGGAACACATGACACATTCTCAAAATTGACAACTAGTGAAGGAAAACAGATTGTACCTTCACTAATGACTTTTGCAGCACTACCATCAGCCAAATTGACATGTGCTAATTTAGATTGTCTTGGCTCAGTCAGTAAATTTTCAGACTTTGCAAAATGCTGACTTGCTCCACTGTCTAGCAGCCACAAATCATTTTCAGCTGGTTCTGTAGTCACCAACCAAGCTTGCACATCTGACCTTGAACTGCAAGTAGCTTGCTTCTTCTGGAGTTGGGGGCAGGAATGACGCAGATGATTTGTTGAACCACATAAATAACATTTTCTCACTCTGGAAGTGGTCTGCTGTAAAATACTGGCAGTAGCAGGTCTGTTGTCTTCCACAGAATTCCTTTGCTTAGCCTCACAGCTGGGCTCTTCCTTAGGGCATTGCTTATTTACTGTTTGTCTTTTGCCATGGACTCTTGTTTCTTCCTCCAACAAACGTGAAGAAACATAATTCAGAGATAATTGCCCAGAGTTAACACTCTCTAGTGCAGTAATTAAAGGGAAAACGTCCTCAGAAACAGAGCTCAGTATTATATAGACTTTGTCAATCTCTTGGAAAGTCCCCCCCCCCCCCGGTCCTGAAGCTGTTGAAATAATTCAGTCAAGGCATTTAAGTGCCCTTGAACTGAATCTCCTTGTTGCATATAAAGGTTATACAGATGCCTCATTAAAGCTATAATAGAGCCAGCAGAAACTCTAGCATATACATCTCTGAGTGAGTCCCAAGCTTGCTTAGCTATATTCTTCCCCCGCAAATACAATAGTTGGTCATCTGAGACCAACAACACAATATGTGCTAAAGCCTTCTCATCCCCCACAGTCTCTGCAGAGGTTGGAGCTGCTGGTGGATTTATTTACATACCTCCACAGTGACTCACTTTTCAGAAAATGCTCCATTTTCAAAGACCAAATAGAATAATTACTGGAGGTCAGCTTGTCTGCGAGTACCATTGTGGACTGCACCATCTCAGCTCCCGATGAAGGTAACACCAAGCTGTCTATTTCCTCCTCCTCATGATCAGAAGCACTTCCACAAGTTGACTGGTTCAGGAGCTCACTCTCCTCCTCAGCTTCACTGTCTGACACTGACACTCAGTTCCAGCTCAAAGACTTTCTTCCTTGGTAGCAGAGCCTCCACAACTCAGGGCAGCTTAGTTGACTGGGCCCATAACCCTGTTAGTTTTTGAGCAAGTGTTGTAGCAGTCTGAGTTGTGATGAGTCCAAGAAAGAAGACTATACACCAGGCTTGGTTAAATCAAACTGGTATATTAACATTTACAGTCCAAGTAAATAAACATTACATTCAGAGTTGTTCAGCTCAGCTCTGCAGCTTCTGTGCAGTCTGTGCTTCTGCTCTGCTAGCTCTGCAAAACAAGCTTTGCAAGCAACTTCTATTTCTACAGGAAGCAAAACACTTAAGGTTACAATGTATCTTATTAACTGTCAATCACAGCAGAGCTGAGCTAGATGATTGCTTGCACCTGTTCCTTGTTAACTGACCTTAGCCTGACCTTATTATTATCTCTGCACATTGCCTCACCATATGCATATCACCGACAGATCCATGAAAGCTAACATTAAAAAAACCAGGAGTCAGTCTTTAAGGTGCCACAATGTTTTTTGTCGTTTTGTTTTGTTTTGTTTACTCTCTGATATGCTTGCACAGACTAACATGGTTACCACTTAAAAAACACAGGGTAATCCATTTCTTTCGATAGCTCAAAGTAAGCTATAACACATGTTTGTATCTTACCATTGAAATAAACAAGCAATAAACTTAAAGGCACCATTCAGTACAAGGTCAGAAAAGTATTGTTTGAAGTGATGGGTTTTCACTGTCAAAGAGAGAGATTAAGATGGCAGCCTTACTAAATTCAAGGTAAAAGGAAATGAGCTATGAATCTCCCCCCCCCCCCCAGAGGTACAGTACACAGATTTTCCACCTGGTCAGCCAGAGAAGAGAGGAAATTAATTTCTCTTTTCTCTCATGAAGCACTTTGTCCATTCCTTTCATGTGAATGTGTACGAGTGTGTATAAAGCACCACATCAAACATACTCATGGCATCTCTTTGCTTACCGTTTGTGACCTTCATCTCTTAAGATGTTTCTCAGCAGAGAACAAAGTGGGTGGTGAGAAGGGGAGAAATTCCCATCTGTCATTATCTTTGCTTACTATCAGACACTAGTTTCATTGCAAAAAGGAGAAACAAAGTATATTCCATTTCTGGTTCATCTTTTCATCTGGGAAGATATGGCACAGCAAGGAGGTGAACGGTTCACATACGATTCCAGAAAATAAATCTGTAGTGGGAACAGCTACAATACAGAGCCATGGGTCTGTCACTTTAGGTGTTATAGAATATGGAATGTTCAGATTTTTCACCATGCACAGAAAGGATCCTAAAGATATCCCTTACAGATCAAAATCCAGATATTCTATCAACCGGCATCTAGGACTGACCACAAGGCATGGGAGTGTTTGTGTATGTTGTTCATACTTTTGAATTGACTCAATTTGCGCTTGGTCTCAACTACTAGGTTGGCAGGAGCTGGGACAAAGATGGGAGCTTACTCCATTGTGGGTCTCAAACTGCTGACGTGCTGACCTTCCAGTCATCAAGTTTAGGATTTTAATCACTAAGCCACTGCAGTCTCTCATGAGGAAAATAGAACCCTATAAAAATGATTCTGCAAAGAAAATGGGAGAAAAATCAAAATGGTCAATTTTTCACATCTCTTTAGGAGATAATCCTACTTGTCTGGATCCAGCAGGTTTCGTCTTTACAAAGTGTCAAAAGAAGAACAAATCTTGCTGATATATGCATTTTTAAACCCAAACTGTATGTGCTTGGGAGCAGAGGCAAAGGGAAGGAGCAGTTCCAGATCTGCTGGGTAAAAAGGTCTTATAAAAATATCAATACTGTATAATTTTATCTACCTGTCAAACTGGCAGGAAGTTTTGACACCTGTCTATTTTCAATTATCAGTCCCTTGACTCACCTTCTTCACAATTTTGGGGAAATTGCTTGTCAGGAGAATGGCAGGAACCTCAGACCTGTCCCCACAGACTGGCTGCTCCTTCAACTGAACAATTCCACTTTGACCTCTAACAGCCATTTTAGACCATGAGGAGACTCAAAGCAGAACATGTTTTCTTCTTGATTGGAATGATTGAAGCACTGGGAGACAATATGATTTATCTTTTCTGGCCTGCCTCTTCCCACAGGACTATTTCCTGTACATCAAGAACTGACAAAGACCTTGGAACTGATAATCATAATAGAATTCAGAACTGGAAGAGACTCTATGGATCACTGCGTCCAGTCCATGTCAAGGAGGCAGAGTGGAGAATTGAACTCCCAACCTTTGGCTTCACAACCAGACACGTAAACCACTAAAGGAATTAATTAAAAGTAAGTGTCTTTGTTCAATCATGTCTTTGGCTGAAAAGAGTGATAAAAACTCCAGACTGATTTGAATTTCCTCTGCTTGGTGTAATCAAGAGGGGGGGGATGTGAATCAGTCTGTTGCAAACATCTAGTATAGGGGGATGCAAATCTGGCTGTCTAGATTAAGGGTTCCCAACCTTTTCAAGCTGGGGGCCAAGTCTTGCTCTCTCACACAGCTTCGAGGGCCGGATGGCCATTTTGCCCTGCCTGCATGATGAGGTGGCCATTTTGTCCCAACAACATCAAAGGGATAGCCATTTTGTTTCTTGAATGCCCTTGGAGGGTTGGGGGCCACATGAAATTGTGCCGTGGGCCAGATCTGGACCATGGGCCTTAGGTTGGGAACCCCCAGTCTAGATATTCATAGACTTCAATTCTCAGAAGCCCTGATCAGCAGGAGTGCTGAATTGGGCTTCAGGGAATTGAAGTCCAAGAATTTCTGGAGAGCCAAGTTTGAAGACCCCCTGGTCTAGTGTTTCCATCATTTGCTGTCATGTATAGTAGCAGCCTCAGTGATATCTGTGGAGGTGGTATCAGTTATCGGGGTGGCTGTTATCCACCAGCTATAATCAGCTCCTCAGAAAGCCAACTTTGCTAGATCCATTTGTACCTTGATTGCATCAAAGCAAGATTATCCAGGTTTGGCCAATATTGTCATTGCATCTAAGCTAGGAATGGTTTTATCCATAGCTAGATAAAGGACACTCGCTCTGGCCAGAATGCTATTCCATTCCGAAACAAAAAGCTATTCTGTTGCAAAATTTCACACTTTGTGCAGAAATTTGAACAATTTGTGGCAACTGCATGAATTTCCCAGGATCAGGCTGGCCGTGCATGATTTGCTCATGGGGCAAACTCTACTTTTGTAACACATCCCCAAGTCAGAACAAGCAGCTGGTTAAAAACTGGAGGTCCTGGACAAGTCTGAATTTTAAGGATTTTCACAATCCTCATTAAAAATCCTCCTGAATTCAGGGATAATTTTGTGCCACTATCTCCAATCAGCTATTGCAATAGTCTTCACAAGACCCCAAAATGCTATTTGTAGACTACTTGTTGTAGGCACTAACAGCTGGAGTCAAAATTAGGAAGCCTAAAACAGATCAGGAGAACTTTTAGGCTTGGCTGCACCTCAAATTGAATTCGTTGAGTCTCTATTTGACTTTGTTGACTTTTTCTATTTGTGTTTGTTAGTTTATCTAACAATCCCATTCTTGTCTTTTCCCCTTCTTCTTCCCTAATTAGCTCTTACTAACCAATAAGGGCTGACACTTAAAAATTAACTCTGCTAAAACAAATGATCCTTAGCACAGCTCCCCGGAGCCATTCTTCCAAAGAATGGGCCTGAGAGAAAAACATGGTGAATGTCAAACTCTCCTCTTAATTGCTTGTGGGCTTGTTGATATTCACGTCCATTTTACTCAGGGAGGATAGCCTTTGCAGAAGAAAGTCATTTGCAAATTAACTGCTGGCCAGGCACATTGGATTGCCATTAGACAATCCCCGAAACACACAGGGTAGAGGGGGCTGACTTCAGCTAACCAAATGGATGCTGCTCTTCCAACTTTGTTTTCTTCTCCTTTTGAATCTTTCAAACATCACATTTTTTCCATCCTGAATATGAAGAAGCTTTTGAATTTTGCTTACTAACTTGGTTGATCAGTACTTCACATGTCAAGTTTGACATGGCGGATTGAAGCATTGTGTCCCACTGTTTCAGATCCTGTGCCTGTTTCATCCAGAACCTTGAGAGCTTTTCCCTGAACTGGTCTTCCCATCTGGTTGCTGGCCTTCCTAGTGGTCGCTTTATATCAAGTGGTATCTACTCTGTGATAGTTTTTGTCCACCTGCCATCAATGAAGCGGCACACACGCCTGGCCCACGAACGTCATGAGCATGAAAAGAAAATAACACATAGAGGCTCCAGGCGCATATAAAATAAAGGAGATCCTAATGAAAACTCATTCTGAAAAGCTTATTTTACCAGATCAGCTTTGATCAACTTTATTTTGGATCAACTTATTTTGGACCAACTTTACTTGTGATAAACTTTATTGTGAAAGAAACAAACAACCATTATTTTACCTTATTGTGAAAGAAAGAAACAATCATTATTTCAGTTTAATATATGTTTATTAAAACCACATAAGATACTGAGAAGATTTTCTGCTTGAATTACATGTGTTAAAACTTACCTCTTGGAATATTAAAGCTATAGAACTCTCACTGAAGATCATCATTTTTTTCATTTTTTCATTTGCCTCAAACGGTTTATCTGCTGTTTCTACATAACACCGTTTGACCGTGTTTTGCTTTTTCAACATCTTAATGCCATTCTTTCCAAAGGAAGTACATTTGTACACATCCAATCGCTGCTTCATGACTGACTCAGAAACACAATCAATGAATTCCCTTGAGAAGAAAGCCATTGTTGCCCTTGCATTCTCTACAAGACATGCTTCACAGGTCTATTCTATGAGAAAATTGTGCTACCAATCATAACTTTGAAAGGAAGTCTGCATGTCTAGTCTCCAACACCTGGGCCACATCCATCAAAACTGTATCTGTAACAACTCTGTTAACCCAACACAGAGTAGGTTACCCAGCTCCTCTCTCATCTGTCCCAGTTTCAATTGATATTATTGGGACCATTTCTTACAGGAACGTAACAACTTCTTTGTGCTGATTTATTGAGTCCTGAAATCGATTTGTAGTGAAAAGCCAGCTTCGTAATTTTTTTGGCACAGGGAACGACACAGCGCCGATAACATATAGACCCATGAATAGCATGCCGGGGGAAGATTACAGCTTGTTTTGCTTGTCTACATCCTGGCTGCAAATCCTCTATCTAAAGGGGAGGGGGGGGATGAGGAAATGATCCTAGCTTGCGTTTGCAGCAGCAGCAATACAAAAGGTTGGAGAAGCCGCTTGAAAATCTTATATGGGTAGATTTGGGCCTGTATTCACAGAGTTTTAAGGTAAGAAGCAAAGAAGCTTAAAATAAGGAGTGCTTAGCTTAAAGCAACTGTTCTTCAGATTAGGCCACTTTGCTTAGCCCTGTCTGCTTTGTGTATTATTCTTTTCAACAGGAAAGGCAATATAGTCTTCTGACTTCTTCATCACTACATTACTATTCTGGACAAGTTGGTCATAACTATCAACAGGAGTTTAACAACGTGCCTCTTCTTCTTCTTCCGTACCCAAATCTGAATGTTGGCGATCATCATAGCGTTCAGCCATGAAGACTGTCCTGAGAATAGAATGCAGGGCCTTCCATTTGCCTTCCGCATCACAGCATGACACCCGTACCACTGATCCAATTCACTTTCTGGTCTTGAGACCTTTCAGCACTCAAAGCCCCCCTCGGCCTCAGGCCAGTATTGGTAAGCTGCTGCCCTCTATCAAAATGAATTCAAGTGGGATTTAATCCACTTGAGGACCATCACCTTTCCCTGTGCACTTCGGCACCCAAGGCCATTAGTCCTTAGGGTTGTCAGGTTAGTTAATTGCCAACTGACACTCAGCATTGAGTCACTAGCAGTAGGGTCTACTCTATTACCATAGCAGGATAACTTGGCCAGACTATTGAACAATGTGCAGTAAACGGTAAATCTTGTTGGAAGTGATTGGTGCAAGCCAGCTATAGTGATGAGACATGTGTTTATATATGGAGGAAGACAAGGTCGAAGAAGAAAAAGAGAGGAGAGATATATAGACAGAAAGAAAAAATGCTGGATTTCCTCAGCTGTCTTTTACCTGATCTGACCTATACTGAATTAGACTGATGCTTTTAAGGTCACTTGCATCACTTCTTCATTATCTTTTCCCTCTCTGTCTGTTTATGTTCTCTTGGAGGAGACATCTCAGATAGGTTCCCAAGAAATGGGTGGATATCCTTCTCTCCCTGTATCTCCTGGCTAGTCAATTGAACTAGAACTCCTACTAACTTTCCTAACTACATATAATTCTCCAATAAATGTTAGTATAAAAACACCAAAGGTGATGTGTCTTTTGCTAATCATTCTGATCTACAGAAGGCTGGGCCCAGACATTATTTTGGCTGCAGCTTCTTCTGCCAATAGGACTGAGCCTATAACCAAATTTGCTCATCAATACTTGGATAATACATGAAGAAAGGAGAACACCAAATCTGTGTCTTACTGCTTTGTCACATGCAAATCAATGGCTCTGAAGAGTACATCCAATGTGAGACAGATTTTAAGAGTTCTGTTTTCTGTGGAGATTAGAGGTAAAGGTCACTCTTGCTCAAAAACCAGTCATATCTGACTCTAAGGTTCAGTGCTCATCTCTGTTTATAGCCGAAGAGCCAGCACTGCCTGCATTTGCAGACGTTTCCGTGGACATGTGGCAGACATGCCTAGACACCAAAGTGCACGGAATGCTGTTTACCTTCCCACTGAAGTGGTCCCTATTTATCAAGTTGCAATTTCTTGCTTTCAAACTGCTAGGTTGGCAGGAACTGGGACAGAGGCAGGCACTCATTCCGTCATGCAGTACTCAGGTTTTGAACTGCTGACCTCCCAGTCAGCATCTTAACCACTTGAGCCACTGTCTCACCAATATCTTCTTAATCTGTCAGTGGTACTTACATCTTCACAAGATATCTCTTATGCACCATGAGACTCCTCCTTTTTCCATGTCTAGGCCAGATGTGAAACTGCCAAAACGAAGACACTTTTTGGTGAGTTCATGCTGCAGTTCCTTTCACCTGACCTAGAGTGAGAATGTTTAGTTGGCAACACAAGGTTGCCGGTACTAAGGTGCATAAAAAAATGACACAATCTTCGAGGAGGCTCTTTCTGCATACCCCACCATGAGACTGAGACATTTTGTCTTTACCTTTCAGACAATTTGAGTCAAATACCTTCACCATTTTTTTTCACTATGAAAAGATGAACACTCACGGAGAACAATCGTAAAACAGAGGTCAATTGTTCTTAAAGATGCAAGCAATCCATCTTCTACTTCTGCTTTTGAAAAGTGCAATGTCAAGGAAGCTGTTCTCAAAGTTTTCAGTTTTGCTCAGTTGCACAAATGTGGGGGGAGGAAAAATCTGTAAAGTCTTGTTGTGTCTGACAAGATGAGCTCATCATCTCACTGTCAGAAGAAATATGTGCATTTCTAAATTTAACATTGATTAACCAGATCATGATTTATACCCTTTGTGTAGACCCTGCATCCATCAAAGGGGTTGATTCCTTAATACCTTTGCTTTCCATACCAGAAAAATGATGCCAGAACAGGTTAAGCTAGTATACTTTTCCCCCTGCAATCTCTTCTTTTCACCTTGAATGTTTCAATAGGGCAGGGATGCCCAAACTATGGCTTGTGGGCTGGATCCGGCCCATGACATCAATTCATCCAGCCCACACTGTCAGTGCCACACTTGGAAATGGAAGTAGAATGAGCCCATATGGGCACATTTTACTTCCACTTCTGGGAGTGGCAAGGGCAGCGTGGGCCAGATGAATCCAGCCCACAAGCCATAGTTTGGGCACCCTTGGTTTAAGCAGATAAAATGGCAGCCTAAAAATCTATCTCATCCTGTTGCAAAACAGATTGCAAGGCATGTTTTACTTCCGCTTCTGGTAGGAGGAACCATGTGACTGGCCCGCTGAACCATGTGACCGGCCCATGGCCTGAAAAACATGTGCACTCCTGGAATAGGGCTAGAATCTCTCCCATCTTTCTCCTGGCACTTCATTGCCCTTTTGAAAGTAAATCTCATTACTTTTCGACTACTCGATAGGATTGGCAGTAGGTCAATTTAGGTCTGTTTCCTCAATGTTCTGCCAATGGTACTTATGTTCCCCTATTTAATTAGTCACAGTTTTATCTTTCATGACTGTATTGTGAAGCCTACGTGAGAGCCAGCAAGGTGAAATGGAATGAGTGCCGGTTCAGGGCTCAGAAGCATCCAAATCACCCTTTTGTCATGGAAATTCACTCATCTCCATTTACAGCCAAAGAGCCAGCACTGTCTTCACCTGCAAACATTTCCATGGTTATGTGGCAGGTATGACTAGTACATGGAACACTGTTACCTTTCCCACCAAAATGGTATCTATTTATCTACTTGCAATTTCTGCTTTCGAACTGCTAGGTTGACAAGAGCTGGGACAGATTATGGAAGCTCACTCCATTGTGCAGCACTTGGGGCTTGAATTGCTGACCTGATAACCCTTTGGTCATCAAGATCAACATCTTAACCACTAAACCACCATGACCAAGACAGTCCCCCCCACACACACACACACACACATGCACAAAATGTACAGAAACTGATTGAGTTGACAATTGAATTCAAGGCTAGCCATCACTTAGGACACCCCAACACACCAAGAGCTATTCCCTCAGTATCTGTTGTTTTGAAATGGTAGTCTCGCAATGCCTAGTTGTAGGGTTGACTCTATACCAGCTACACAATCACATGCATCTGTACCTAGACAGACATATACAGAGCTGGCTCCCATATCTTTAACAATGTAAGGAGGAATGGATGAGAACGTCTCTACTCTCCTGGATGATTCTCCCCGATTCTCCTCCATAGGTTGCCAGGATGGCATCATCACTTTCAGAGTACCTGAGAACAAGGTGTGGGCCTTTGCCCTACTGTAGATGGAGATAAAGTGTGGTTTTGGAGTGGAGGCAAAAAGCCTTATGAATGAAATGACTATCAGTATAAGGGGATTCCAAGTACACAGGCCTGGAAGCGATACAGCAAGCAACTGGCCAGGTAAAGAGGCATAAATTCTCCAGAAAAAATGTAATTAATACACACAGAATTGTCAATGAAAATGAGTTTTATTGTGGAAAAACAGGCAGTAGCTGCAAGGATTTCCTGTTTCATCCCCAAAGCAAAAAAGACCAGCATTTTTTTTTGCATCAAAAACATCCCCCTCAAAAAAATCTGTGGGGCTTTTAAATAAAATTCAACATGCTTTTCAGATTTAACTGAGAGAATGAACTTAAACAGATGTTGGACAACCTAGTCCAGAAGCCACAGAAGCTGCTGACCTTAATGTTGTGAAGCAATACTTCCAGGAAACAGTACAAGGGGATAAACTTACAATATCAAGACATATTTCCAGTAGATGATGGAGTATCTTCTGTAAGGCTGCTACGGAAATCCCTTCCCCACCCCAGCTTTTGTTCCCCTTAATTCTTCTTGTTCTTGTTCTTGTTCTTGTTCTTGTTCTTGTTCTTGTTCTTGTTCTTGTTCTTGTTCTTGCTCTTGCTCTTGCTCTTGCTCTTGTACTTGCCCTTGCCCTTGTTGTTGTTGTTGTTGTTGTTGCTCTTCTTCTTCTTCTTCTTCTTCTTCTTCTTCTTCTTCTTCTTCTTCTTCTTCTTCTTCTTCTTCTTCTTCTTCTTCTTCTTCTTCTTCTTCTTCTTCTTCTTCTTCTTCTTCTTCTTCTTCTTGGGAACAAGAATCATACAGAGATCATCTCTGCTTTAAGTCAAGAACCTGGTTTTTCCAATCTTCTCCAAATGCTTTGGCAACATGCCCAGTCAGATGCACAAAAGAACCTCTATCTCCCTGGCAACAAAAATTCCTTGTGATGGTAGATTTGAAGCGGAGGGGGTTAGTTTCCTTCATCAGACCCCTGCAGCTAAGGGAATCAACTTGAAAAGTGGCATCTAAGGTTTTTCTTATTTACATTTGTTAGAAGAAGCAGAGGCGGGTGGGGGTGTGTGAGAGCTATCCATCCTCTCTGGATGAGAAAGAAAGAGAAAAAGGTCAGTGTGGATAACATGTGCACTTCTCATTCCTTTCCCCATATATTTCACAGCATTAAAAGAAGCAGGGTTTATCATGATTATGAACAACACATGCCATTTCCAACTTGGCCAGTACATGAGTTACACATAGTTTTCTTTTCTTTCTTTCTTTTTTTAAAAAAGTTGGTCCTGGAAGGTAATTGACTTCCACATTTTAAATCATCTTTTCTTTTTACCATAGAAATCCATAGAAAGTATAAACTGTATTCTGCTGACTTTGGCCAAAAACCACACCACTCACTGAATCGTGGCTCCTTCGAGGTCTGTTTTGCACCAGAAGAACCTTTCCAAGTTGACTCATTTGGCAAGTAGAACCTGCTTCTATAAAGGTGCAGTTAGAAGGTACTTTCCTCTCCCACTTGTGTTCTCTTCCTCAATACCCCTCTCCTAGAATATTGTTCTTAAAAATCATCTAGGACAGTGATGGTGAACCTTGGCACTCCAGATGTTCTTGAACTTCAGTTCCTAGAAGCCCTGATCAGCAGAAGTGCTGACTTGGGCATCTGTTAATTGAAGTCCAAGAACACTTGGAATGCCAAGATTAGCCATCAATGATCTAGAACAAGATCTAGTAAGGTGATGGTGAACCTTTTAGAGACTGAGTGCCCAAACTGCAACCCCAAACCCACTTATTTATCACAAAGTGCCAACATGGCAACAGGAAAGGAAGAAACACTCCCATTGGGCTGCTGGGCTGAGGGGCGGAATAAACTCTGTGCTGGCAGAGGGAGAAAGTGCTCCCATTGGGCTGCTGGGCAGAGGGGTTGGGTGAACTCTGTGCTAGGGCAACCACACAGGTGCCCACAGAGAGGGCTCCGAGTGCCACCTATGGAACACATGCCATAGGTTCGCCACCACTGATCTAGTATATGCTGCTCTGAATAACAGTTTGAACAATTTCCCAGTTTAGGGAGGTTTAGTTAGATGTTTGCTAATCTGATGCAAAATGCCTCTTGATCTGCTCCAACAGGATTCTTAGTGTTAATCTTCTTCCAGAGAAGAAGATTAACTTCCATACAAGAACAGTCTAAAAAGTCTGGAAATTGACTCTGTGAAAAAGACAGGCTGTTTTCAAAATTATAGCAGTGATACTGCTTTAGCCTGGTTTCTTGGAGAAGGTGAGTAGGTCCAAAGGCTTTGACATGATTTTAGTTGCCTTCAACTAACAGGGGTGTGAGTCGGTGCAGTTCAATCTCCTGATGGATCTGACTTCTTTAGTCTAAAAGAAAAATATGGCACTGGAGAAAACATGATGTATGAGAGGTGAGCCCAATTTTGCCAGAGCAATGTATATGTTCTGGATTTTATTCCAAACTTTCTAGAAACTGCATGTCCTTAGCCCTCTTTGTAAAACACACTCAGCACCATTGATAGTGCCCTTAAAGTTTGTCCTAAAACCTAGGAATCAGACTCCAAGCCTCTCCTGGACCTTATTGGTTATAGCCAATAGTGGATTGTGAGAAAAACTACATTTCTTCACTGTTCCCCACAAATCTTAACTGCCTAGAAAGCTCATGCAGCACCCAGTCTTATGTTCTAGTCATTTTATTCTGTGTAGGAGAGATCAAACAGGTAAGTGTACCTGCATTTCACTGAGTAATCATGATCTACTACAGCAGTGGTTCCCAACCTTTGGTTTTTGGACTTCAGTTCCCAGAAGCCAAAGTCAATTCCCCAAAGCACTGATCAGCCAATGTACTGACTGAAGTCCAACAACCAAAGTTTGGGGATCACTGTATTACAGTGATGGTGAACCTTGGCACTCCAGGTGTTCTTGGACTTCAATTACCAGAAGCCCAAGTCATCACTCCTGATGATCAGGACTTCTGGGAATTGAAGTTCCAGAACACCTGGAGTGCTAAAGTTTGCCATTACTGAATTAGAATCATCCAGATGTGGATTGTATTTGTCCATACGTATGATCCAAATTCTCAACAATCTACTTGTGTATGCTGAATGTGTGTTTATTTTTACTACAAGAGAGGATAGTGGACCATGCCTCAAAGGTGAACCACCTCTTCTCAGCCCAATCCTAAATAGGGTCTGACTTGGGCACAGCAGCAGATGATCTGATACCATATCCCAAGAGGGAATATATGGGATGATAGAATGGCAGAAGAAAACCTTCCAAGACTCTGCCACAAGACATTTGATATTTTATGGGCTTTATATATTAGACCCACTATGGTAATGGAGTAGACCATACAGCCAGCAACTCAATGCCAAGTGTCAGTCAGTTAATTGACTCCCTAAAGGGGCCAATAGATATGGGCGGATGAGCCCCTTTAGATGGGGTGATGGTCCCCTTCAGTGGAGGAAATGCCACTGGAAACCATAATATTAGGCCGAACAGCAAAATGAGCAGAGGAGGAACTCTGATTCCCAATGATCATGGAGGTGGAAGAGACCATGCCAGATGGACTGGCTGTGAAGGCGGCCTTGAAAATATCCTCAAGACTGTGGCAGTCCATTGCAGTCCCAGTGTTGAATCCTGCATGTCTCATTTCATGCGTGCCACAGGGGATGGCTCCATGTTCATAGTGTTGTGGGTAACTTCATGGCAAGCTGGGATCCACCTTAAACAAATTCATGGCAATGACATTATTCCTGCTTCAGTAAAAAAATACATCCTTGAATACGAGTAGCAGCTAATGATGACGACAACAATGGCAATATTAGACCCATTGAACTGACTGGTGAAGGATCAGTCAACAGTTGCACAAATTCTCATTTATGAATTAGCTTTTTCACTTCATCTCCTTTTCCATGAAAAGGGTGCCGGCTCCATCATTAGACAGAATGAGGCAACTGCCTCCACCATCAGATGCTGATGGACATCACCAACCTTGCTGTTCCTCCTGAGACTTTGGGTTTTTCCTCTTTACTAGAACTAAAACTGTGCTGGCCAGAGAAAATTTCTGTGGTCCATTTGTAGTCTGCAGGTGTGATAGAATAGTTTAGCACATTAACAGAGTTAAATTGACATTCTCATATGCCATTCCATGTGTCACATAGAGTACCATTTTGTCCCTCACCATTGAAATCTCTTGTATCAGCCTGTTCGATCTGCCTGCACATTTGAAACCATTGCATCTTGTGACTGTGATGACTTAGTGGTTCAGACTCTGAACGTGATGATTGGAAAGTCGGCAGGTCAGCAGTTCGAGACCTTAGTGCTGCATGATGGAATGAGCTCTCGTCTCTGTCCCAGCTCCTGCCAACCTCACAGTTCAAAAGCAAGGAATTGCAAGTAAATAAATAGTTACCACTTCAGTGGGATGATAAACAGCATTCTGTGATTAGTTATGCCTGCCACATGTCCATGGAAACATCTGCAGGAAAAAAAAACATTGCTGGCTCTTTGGCTGTAAACGGAGATGAGCATCAAACCCTATAGTCAGATATAATTTACCTTTGAACAAGGGCAGCCTATTGCAGCTTGAACTCACTTGACTTCACCTGATTTTAGATGTTAAGTGGGTCAGACCCAGTTCATACCAGAAAGAGAAAGCATCAGCAAAAGCCAGGGATATTCAAGCAGGTCTGAGCATCTCATTCTTGGAGAGCTATCTCTGCTGGTCAGAACTGACAAAAATGAAAGGACTGAACTTTAAAAAAATGTTTTTACAATTTTGCATTTGGCATACTACTCATTAATCTAGTAACTTAGAGAATGATCCTCAGCACCCTCTGAATGATTATGCGCCTCAAGTCCCCCAGCTCAGATCAGGGAAAATAGGTTTATGGCAAGAACAAACATTCTCGAGGGTACGCAAGAGCAAAACCAAATTAGAAGATGAAGACCCTCCCGTACATCACTTGAAGGACCCTGAATTGGCTGAGAGTTGGAGTCCCTTAATGCAAAACCAACATGCTCAAGTAGGGGCTGCTGGAGGAACAACAACAACATGTGGTGTGAATGCGGAAAGATGCAGAGTCCAGCTCATTTACTGGTCTGCCCATTTCTGCCAGAAACATGCACCGATGAGGACTTAAGTTTGGCCAATGATACAGCCAAGAAAGTGGCTTCATTTTGGCAGTCCAGGGTTTGATCGGGACATGAAAGAAGAATAACTGTTGATACATTAATCATTAGCCCCTCCACAAGACAGATAAGTAGTTACAGCTTGCAAGGTCTAGTAACTGTTGCACCTAGTTTTTTGGTGCACCAATGTTTTCAAGAACAGCATGGGACCTAGGCATGACTTGAACATCTTATCTGGTTATATCACCTCTCCCACTCTGTCTGATGGTGCTTCTGATCTCCCTAAGAAGAATTCAGTGTCCTCTCTCATTGCAAGGTGGGCAATTTCTGTCATCATAGTATCAGGAATTAGGGAACAATAGGTTTTACCTTAAAAGAGCAGAATACACGTGGAGTGTGCATGTGTGTGAGAGAGAGGCTGGAATCAAAGCTGTAGGAATTGAGAAGACTTTAAAAGCTTCGCCCTAGGATGGGAAGAGGTCATGCACTGAACAAGAGATGGCTTCTGAGTAATTACAGCCAAACGGGTTGGTTGAGTCATAATAGTAGTCCTTAGGAGCCAGTTACAGATACTCACAGAGATGAAAAATGGATTCTAAATTGCTTCGGTTGAAATGCCACTGGCAAGGCCAGCAAGCATTCTGCGATGGCCTATCATACTCATAACCTCTCCTGTCTGATGTAGCATGTTTGTTTAGAAAGGGTTTTTATGATGTCTGGCAAGGTTGCCCTGCTATGGTAATAGAGTAGACCATACTGCTAGCGACTCAACAGCAATCGTCAGGTGTCGACCATCCTGAGGACTAACAGCCTTGGGTGGTGAAGTCAACAGGGAAGAATGGTGGTCTCCAAGAGATTAAATTCCACTTAAATCCATCTTGAAGGAGGGCAGCAGCTTCATACATCCTGGCCTGGTGTTGAGGAGGACTTGGTGTGCTAAAAAGGCTCAGGACCAGTATGTGACTTGCGGAATTGGATCAGTGGTGGGTGTCACAGTGTGATGTAGAAGGCAAATGGAAGGCCACTGCATTGTGTTGTTCCGAGGACAATCCTCATGGCTGAAAGTAAAAAAAAATGATGGCCCTCAGTCCCCTGGCAGCCCTTCAGTGGGCAGAAGGTGCTAAGAATCACTGGGTCACCCATAAAAGTCTTCACTTGGAAAGTCAAGCGCTTATATGAAAAAGGAATTTTTTTAATGTAGTCATCATCATCAGCTGCTACTCGTATCAGAGAATGCATTTTTTTCCTGAATCAGGAAAAATGCCATTGGCATGATTTTGTTTAAGGTGGATCCCAGCTTGCCATGAAGTGACCCACACACTATGATCACAGAGCCATCTCCTGAGGAACATATGAAATGAGACATGCAGGATTTAACACCGGGACAGCAATGGACTGCCACAGCCTTGAAGATGTGGACAAGGTGTGTCTTCACAGCCAGTCCATCTGGCATGGCCTCTTCTGCCTCCATGACTGTTGGGAATCAGAGATCCTCCTTCGCTCATTTTGCCGTTGGGCCCAAATGATGGTTTCCTGTGGCATTTCCTCCATGGAGGAGACCATCACCTCACCTAAAGGGGCTCATCAACCCGTACCTGTTGGCCCCATTAGGGAGTCAGGTTAGTTAACCACCACCCAACACTTGGTGTTGAGTCACTGACTGTACAGTCTACTCCATTACTGTAGCGGGATGTCTGGGCAGACGTGGGAAATGCAGGATATATGAGAGAGAGAAATCATTAGACTCTCTCTATATAAAGCAAAGGTGTCCCCTCTTGTGGGTCCTGAATACAAATCCACATCCCTGTACTGTCCACGAGAAAACTTTGCCACACTTACCTGGCACATCAGAGAAGATCACAGTGGGGGTCCAAAGGTCCATTTTGGAGTGCGCTCCCCCCAAAATGGGGAAAACCACAGAAACTACAACCCCCATAGTGCCTTGTATGGAAAAAACGTTCAAGGTGGCCATGTGCGTGCGCATGTGCAGTAAGGGCCAACTGTCATCATCAGGGGCATCGACTAAGAAAGACAACTCAGTGCAGGGTGAGAGGGCAGCGGTGGACACAGGAGGCGGCTGAGCCAACAGTGGGAACAGCCAGACAAGAGATCATGTTGGCCCAGCCACCGCCCAAACAAAATGCCTACACCACGGGAGAAGCAAAGCAGGCCCCAGGACAGGCCCGGCAGGCCACAATGAAAGCCCGGGTGGTGGAGGTCATGAGGGAGGGAGAGCCTCCCTCCACCCTGCAGCTGACCCGGAGCAACGCACCACCACCACCACTGCTGCAGGGCCTGAGGAAGCCTCAACAGTGTCTGAGCCAGCAGAGGGGAAGGAAGGTTGGTGGATGAGGCAGCGGCGGGCGACACTCACACCAACCCTCCCGCTCACCACGGGACCTCAGCCACCCCGGGAGGCAAGTACAGGGTCTGCTCCTGTTACATCTGACCCACAGCAGTGGCGGGGGAGGGTGATGGGAAAGGGAGGGGGAGATCGGGCCATAAAATCCACAGCCTCACGTCTGTAGCACAACCTGAAGGCAGGAAGGAGAGGGAAAAGAGTAGGCCACAAAATCCCTGGCCTCGTGTAGCCTCTTCGATGGGGCCCACATTGCCTGGGTTGCGTCTGCACCGGCCAGCCCACTCGGTGGAGGCCGGCGGTAAGGGGGAGGAGCTGGCAAGATGCAACATCCCCAGCCTCACGGTGGCAGGGGCAGATGGCGGGAAGAAGGGGGAAGAGCAGGCCACTACATCCCTGGCCTCATGTAGGCCTCCTCTGTGGGGCCTGCGATGACAGGGTTGTACCCGTTGCTGGCCAGCCCAGGAGGTGACTGTGGCCTCTGCTGTGTCAGCAGCAGGGGCAGACAGAGGAAAGGAAGGAGGAAAGGCAGGCTGCTACATCCCCAGCCTCATATGTCCTACTCGGTGGGGCCTGCATTGCTGGGGTTGTGCCCGTTGACGGCCAGCCAAGGAGATGACTGCAGCTCTGCTGCTGTTGGGCCTGGCCAGCAACAGCAGAGCAGATAGATGGCGGGGAAGGGTGGGGAAAGCAGGCTGCTATGTCCCCAGCCTCGCGTAGACTCCTCACCAGCGACCACATTACCGGGGTTGTGTGCATCACCCGGCATGTAACACAAAACACCCGAAGCCCTGCAAGCATGTCCAACACGCACACAAACACCACCCTGGGGAGAGAACCCGCACACACACACCCCAAACACCCCGGGCGAAGACGGGCAATCAGCTAATAAAGTATAAAACAAAGCTTCAAGGAAAGAGTGACAAAATATTAGCACATCTTGTGTTGATCAATCACTTTCCAACTCTTTAACATGAGATATGAGAATAAATCCATCTCATTCTCGTAGTAAAGGACATAAAATATATAATACTCCAAGTTGTTATGCAAGAGAAGATCCTTCGGAAGAATGGCCCTGGATATAAATGGACACCATGGTTAAAGAACCTGAGAGACTGGTGTAGAATGTCCTCAAAGGTATTGTTCCAAGGTGTACAGAACAGGAAGACTATTGGCATGATGATAGCCAATATTCAGAACAGTTATGGTACTTGAAGATGAAGAACTATTGAATTCATGAACATGCCTGAGAGAAGGGTGGAGCAGCTTTAGACGGAGAAGGCTCTTGATGGGATGTCAAAGTCATTCTCTATCACAGGGACTCCTTGCCATTTGGGAGCCACCAATCTTCAGCAGCAGCAGCTTCGCATGTGCTTCCATGTCTCATCGTATAGGACTCCATCTCCAACTGGGTCATCAGATGCTCACCTTCCATGTAGCAGATGTTTACCTCGAGGTCATGTGTTGTGCTGCTCCTTTGAATTTTTCAAATTCTGAACTCCAAGCATTGCACCCATGGTAAATTCTCTTCACAAAAGTGTTGGCTGTCACTACATGGAAGGAAGAAAATTAAATCCATGGGACACCGAACTGTCGTGAGTCAATTGGTGATGCCTGCTGACAAATCGCAGAGACATTGAGAAAGAAATAATAAATCAGAGCCAGAAGAAGGAGTCAGCGAGACAGAATCCTTCATGTTGATAGCATTGCCTTCTGTTCTGTTAGTAGCTCTAGAGTTCTCAGTGTATACGTCTTCCAGTCACGGTTGCTCATCATTTCAGACAGCATTGTGATGGCTTAGTGCTTAGTGCTTAAGATGCTAAGCTTGAAGACTGGAAGGTCTGGATTTGATACTGCACGACAGATCTTGGGGCTGCACGACAGATCTTGGGGACATGAAAGGAGCCTCATTGGGGCGTCCTCTGAGCAGAGTTTCTCCAGCAGAAATCCTTTCAACCCAGAGTAACTTCTGACATGAAATTTGTTTTATCTATCATTTTAGAATGGAAGCAGGCAAAGAAAAACAATAAAGATGTACATTTTCAAATGTCTTTTCCTTTCGCGTGAAAATAAGCAATCACACTTTTTTGTTTTGTTTTATCATAAGATATTTTGCTTTGCTCCCAGTGAGAGTTCATGCATTGGAAAGACTAATTTCTGTGCACAGCTAACACATTTTTGAAACCTCTATAAATTGATGCAAACTACAGTAGCAGTTGCTCCATGTTGCAAGCAGTCTTAAACATTAGAAGCACCTGATGGGTTGTTTGCATTTTTTTTAAAAGCAAAGAGTCAGTCCTTTAGTTCTTGGAGCATGTGCACAAATGTCCCCTTGCTCATGTGCTTTGCTTGGTTTTTGAAAAGAAGAAATAGCAGGGGGGGGTGTGCAGCCACAATTTTGTAGAACTATTCATATCACAGGGGAGGTGAGTAAAGGATCCAGCCCCTCCCTCCCCATCCAAAGACCTGGGCCTAGAGAGGAAGAAAAAGGAATCAGCAAGGCCCAGCTATACTGATCATCCGTGCAGAGAGGCCCGCAGGGGAGGTGAGTAAAGGATCCAGCCCCTCCCTCCCCATCCAAAGACCTGAGCCTGGAGAGGAAGAAAAGGCTTCAGGAAGGCCCAGCTCTACTGCCCATTTGCCATCCAGAGAGGCCCAAGGGGGAGGTGAGTAAAGGATCTTGCCCCTCCCTCCCCATCCAAAGACCTGGGGCCAGAGAGAAGGACACCTCCGGAGACCCCAGACCACCCCCAGGAGATACCATCCACAACCACCATCACAGCGAGGCCCGAGCCGGCACCTTTGACCGACTCCATGCGGCCGAAGAGAGGCAAGAGCTGCTGTGTGCATGCAAAGGATAAGTAATCGAACTGAAATAATATAGTTGACTAAATATAGATGGCTTATGGCAACTGACATAGTGACAGTACAAGAAACTGACTTACATAGAGACTTGATTTTAGTGTATGGGACCAAAGACACCAGGACAGCCGAAGAGCTGGCTTAACACAACTTTATTACATGCTGGTCAGAGGGAACATGAGGTAATGGCGGACGAACAGCTCAATATATACAGTGGCTATACATTTGAATGTGGCTCCTTGATAGCCTATTGGCTACAGGCTGCGTGACGTCATTGCAGGTCACGCCCTTCTTGTCCAGGTGAAGGTAGTGGCGGGAATCTTCCCGCGCTGTTGTTTTAGGTGAGTCTTGGACCAATGAGCTTGGACGCTCGCTATTGCCATCTAGTGGTCACTAGCTCGCGTCCTATTAAAGTTACAGTGATGCAGCTGAAGGCTACAATGTTACACATAGAAAAGGTTACATTGGATACACATGGATAGGTACATTGTTTAAAGGCACAGGCTTTAGAACACAACACCCCTCCCCCCTAGGATGAGACGAAGTCTCTCAGCCAAGATGGTTTATTGCACTCGCGTTTGGGCCGCGATGTGGGTTGGCCCACCCGGGGGCCGCTCCCGCCTCCTTGTTCCCTGGACCCTTGTCCTGTAATGGGAGAGGTAGACTTGTTAGAGGTTTGCTGCGGTTTTGCAGCTTTGTGGGGAGAGGTGGATTCTGTTGTGGGTGAACCGGGGGCACCAGGGGCTAACGTAAAACCCCTCTTCTCGCTTGGATGGGTGGGGGACCACTCCGAACCCCCCCCCCCCGGTTCTGAAACTCAAAATTAAACTCTGTTAGGGGATCCCGCAGGGTATCTACGAGGACAAATTCCTTCTCCTCCCTCCTTGGTGGGGACTCTGGACCCCCCTCCCCTCCCCCTTGGGCTAAATGGGTGGGGGAGAACCCTAACGCTGAAGTTGAGTCTGTACTGCCGGAGCCCTGACTTCCCGGAACCCTGTTCCGGAGCTGGTCCGTGTGCCGCCGCCAAAGTAGACCTGTGTTGGTCTCCACGCGGTACGAAACGGGACCTGTTTGTTCTACGACCACCCCCGGCACCCAGGCTGGCCCCGCGCTGGCGTAGTTCCTGCAATGTACCGGGGCACCCACGCTGAAACTCTTGGTGGCTTCTAACCCTATGTTCCTCCCCTTGTCCTCAACTCTCGTGGGATCTAGTCTAGTGAGTATGGTGGTCAGCTTCCTTTGCATTAAAAGCTCCGCAGGGGAGTAGCCTGACGCTAGCGGGGTCACCCTGTACCCTAGTAGAAACTGGCACACTTGCAGGTTGAGGTCCCCGGGGCCCATGCGCCGCAGCGCGTCCTTCGTGGTGCGTACGAGGCGCTCCACTTGGCCATTGGTGGCCAGATGGAAAGGGGCGGAGGTGATGTGCCGGATGGCGTTAATCTCTGTGAATGCCCTGAACTCAGCGGACGTGAAGCAACTAGCGTTATCACTAATTAGAGTGTCGGGTATGCTGAACGTGGAAAAAATTCTCCGCAAATGCTTAATTGTCGCGGCCGAGGAGGTGCTTGTGACTGGGATGACCTCCAACCACTTGGAGAAAGCGTCCACAACCAGGAGAAACAGAGTTCCTCGGAACGGGCCCGCGAAGTCTATGTGTATCCGGGACCACGGCCCCTTAGCCGCGTCCCACTCCCTGTGGGGAAGACGGGCCTCCTCCGGTCTGGAGCATTGGCAACTCTCACAAGTGCCGACCATGTGCTCGATGTCGGCGTCTAACTGGGGCCACCAAAAGTAGCTTCGGGCCAGCGCTTTGGAGCGCACAATTCCGGGGTGGCTGACGTGCAGCAGTTTAAGCACCCACGGTTGAAGGGATGTAGGGACCACCACCCGCTGCCCCCACAAGAGGCACCCCCTCTCTAGGGACAGTTCCAGCTTCTTCCTAAAAAATGGGGCGAATTCCTCTGCTGGGGAAGATGCCGGCCACCCTTTCTGTACCCAGGAGCAAACCGCCGCCAACGTCTTGTCCTTCCTTGTCGCTGTGGCAATGTCGGCGGGTACTACGGGGGGCGAATCCAGCACCTCTATCATGAGAACCTGATGGTCTCGCTCCCCCTTGCTCACCTGGCTGGTGGGGACCTCGATAGAGCGTCCGCATGGCTGATCTCTTTCCCGGGCCGGTAGACCAACGCGTGCTGGTACGCGTTGAGAAAAATAGCCCACCGGAGCATCCTCGGGGACAGGATCTGTGGCGTGGGCTTGTCTGTGGTGAAAATGCCTAGTAGGGGCTTGTGGTTAGTCACGATGGTGAAGGGGCGGCCATACAGGAAATCGTGAAATTTTTTGGTCCCTGCAACTATCGCCAGCGCTTCCCTATCTGTCTGGGCGTAGTTTCTCTCCGCTTGGGACAGGGACCTGGAGTAAAACGCTATAGGGGCCTCCCTCCCGTTTTCCAACATGTGGCATAACCCTGCCCCCACCCCCACCGGGGAAGCATCACAGACCAGAACCACCGGCCGTTCGGGGTCAAAATGGGTCAGAATGGCGTCGGACGCCAGGAGTTGTTTCAGTTCCGTGAATGCCCTCTCCTGGTCATCGCCCCACATCCATGCCACATCTTTCTTGAGCAACTTGTGAAGCGGCTCAGCCACCGCAGCCTTCCGTGGAAGGAAGGAGTGGTAGAAATTTAAGAGCCCTAGGAACGACTGCAACTCGGGCTTGGATGCGGGGCGAGGAGCTTTCTTGATGGTGGCCACCTTGGATTTGGACGGTTTGATCCCCTCGGGTGTTACTCGGAACCCTAAGAACTCAACCTCTTCCGCGAAGAAGACGCATTTGTCTTTTCGCAACCTCAACCCCGCCTGTTCGAACGCCGCCAGGACCTTGTTTAGCCTTTCAGCCAACTCAACCTCACTCCCCCTGTTTATCAATACGTCATCAAAATATGGTAAAACGCCGTCCAGCCCTTTGAGGAGGCGTTCCACGAGCGACTGGAAAATTCCAGGCGCCGAGTTCACGCCGAATTGGAGGCGCGTCACCTGGAACACCCCCTTATGCGTGACTATAGTCTGTGCAGCAGCTGCGGCAGGGGTTACCATGAGTTGCTGATAGGCCTGTGCCAGGTCGAGCTTAGCGAAACACTTTCCCCCATGTAACCTGGCTAGCAAATGGCTGACCACCGGCACCGGATACGCATTAGGGCGGATTGCCTTATTAATGGTGCACTTATAATCGGCGCAAATGCGAACCTCCCCATTGGCCTTCAATTCTGTGACAATTGGAGTTTCCCACTCCGCAGAATCAACAGGAACAAGAATCCCCTGGCCCACTAATTTGTCCAGTTCCGCCTCTATTTTGTCCTTGAGTGCAAAAGGCACTCTGCGCGGTTTGAGTCTTATTGGGCAGACCTCCGGGTCCAGGTCGAATGTTACTGGGGGTCCATTGAATTTCCCAACTCCCTTCTTGAAGACTTCGGGGTGTGTATCGCACACCTCCTGTATTGGGTCAGGCCCAACGGCGTGCACCCCCCCAATTAACAGACCCAGGGGCTGAAACCATTGAGTCCCGAGGAGGCTGCAATTACCCCCCTTAAGAACAACTAGGGGAGTTCCGCGGCGTGCCGCTTATACTGAACCTGGAAATTCCCAACCCCCAACACCGGGATACTGTTCCCTTGCACGTCCCGAAGCGTGGACCTCAACGCTTTGAGCTTGGGCCGTACGCGGGGGGCAATTCTCAAAAACTCCCTCTGGGAAATGATGGAGTAAGAGGAGCCAGAGTCAATCTCCATCCTAACAGGGGCCCCTTGCACCAGTACCTCAACAAAGTAACGGGGGTGTCCCACGGACACGCTGAAAACCGGGGCGTCGTCGTCGCTGTCGTCGGAGATGCGGCCCACGCCGTCCTGCTTCCTCATGGGCCGGGCGCCATCCTTTGGTCTCGTCGAGCGGTCTGGCCTCGCTGGGCGGTCAGGCGAGCTCCTCCGGTCCCTCGCTGAGCGGTCAGGCGAGCTCCTCCGGTCCTTGCGCCGCTGTCTGCAGACTTTGGCTATGTGCCCGCGTCGCCCGCAGTTGTGCCACTCGGCCTTTCTGAACGGGCACCTGGTACGGTCGGGAGCTGCCCCGCAGCCGTCGCACCGCCGGCCCTCCTTCCGGACCGTCCGGACGTCCTCGTCGTCGCTGCTTTCGGAGGACGACTTCGAAATTCGCCGGGCTGCGTGCACCGAACTCTCTGTTTTGTCGGCCTTCGGCCGCCAGTCTTGGAGCTCTTGGACCCCGACCTTCGTGGCTTCCGCGGCCTGTGCCGCTTTCAGGACCTCCTGCAACGTGGGGGGCGGCTCCTGATTCATTAGCGTGCGCTGAATCTCGGCGTCCTTCAGGCCGCATAGCACGCAGTCCCTGAGGGTGACTTCCAAATTTTCCCATTTGCATGGGCCGGCAGCCAGACGCAGGGCCGCTACGAAAGCGGCGACCGACTCGCCAGGCGCTTGGACTCACCTCCAAAACGCGCTCCGAGCGGGAAACATCGCTACCGAGGGCCGGAAATGGTCTCTCAGCACAGTCAGGAGCTCTTTTGCCTTGAATTCAGCCGCCTTTTTGGGTGCGATGAGGTCAATCAGTACCCGCTTTCCGTCGTGCCCAAGCATTCTGGTGAGGATGGCTCTCTTCTTTGCCTCGTCCGTCACCTCGAACTCCACCAGCGCACCTTGGAAGTCCATTTCGAAGAGTTCCCAATCTTGCGGTTTCTTGATGTCGAAACCGGCGTATGTCTTGGTCCCGTGGGCAGCCATGATCCCACCTTCGTCGCCAATTTAGTGTATGGGACCAAAGACACCAGGACAGCCGAAGAGCTGGCTTAACACAACTTTATTACATGCTGGTCAGAGGGAACATGAGGTAATGGCGGACAAACAGCTCAATATATACAGTGGCTATACATTTGAATGTGGCTCCTTGATAGCCTATTGGCTAGAGGCTGCGTGACGTCATTGCAGGTCACGCCCTTCTTGTCCAGGTGAAGGTAGTGGCGGGAATCTTCCCGCGCTGTTGTTCTAGGTGAGTCTTGGACCAATGAGCTTGGACGCTCGCTATTGCCATCTAGTGGTCACTAGCTCGCGTCCTATTAAGGTTACAGTGATGCAGCTGAAGGCTACAATGTTACACATAGAAAAGGTTACATTGGATACACATGGATAGGTACATTGTTTAAAGGCACAGGCTTTAGAACACAACATTGATATAGTGGACTTTTTCTTTCTTTCTTTCCCTTTCATTAATTAGTTCAACTTTTACTTTGATACTATGTGATAAACTGTGATATTGTGCATGATAATACTTTGTTTTAAAACTGTTTAAATGGTGATAACATGTGTGATGGGAAAAGACTGGCGTAGAGACCGGCAAGGCACGCCACAAAGTCTGCCAAGAGAACCCTATGGACCAAAACAAAAGGCAAAACAAGGGGATGCTCAGCACAGCAGATCTGAAAAGGGGGAGGGATACGAAAGGGGGAGGAGAAATACAGTGTTGCAGGGAACAATACTGCATAGGGACATGGAATGTGAGGTCTATGAATCAAGGAAAACTGGAAGTGGTAAAAAATGAGATGGAAAGAATAAGCATTGACATCTTGGGCATCAGTGAGCTCAAATAGACAGGGATGGGTGAATTCAGCTCTGGAAACCATCATATCTACTACTACTCCCAGGTTGCATTGTGCCTGGGCAGTATAAAAGGCAGGACACATGTGTCCATTGCTCTTGTGGGTTTTGCATTAGGTGAAGAGTGTTTAGGAGTGGTTTTGAGCATGATTTTGGATTTTTTTGAATTTTTTCCTCAGAATTTTTAGAAGCATTCCTGCGATTTTTGCAGAATTCTTCAGGTTCTTAGACAATCAGGGTTGTTTGACATGTTTTTGTAATGTTTTTAGCCTTTAGACAATGATTTCTTAAAGTTCTGACAGTTTCCTGTCAGTTTCCTTGACCTTGCCCTGAAGTCTGTGCTGTTACAGTACAATGTATCTCTATGAAAACGACGTTGTACGAGGCATCGCGGCAAGGATTTGGACGTTGTATGAGGCATCGCGGCTAGGTTTTTGCATGCCTCATACAAAGTCCAAATCCGTATAAAGTCCAAACTTGTGGAACCAAGTTTGGACGTTGTATGAGGTATCACTGTAATTTATACCGCACAACAACAATTTTGCTACTGGGGATAACACATGTGATTTACATGATAGCAAGTGTGCTGATTCCAAATCTGAACTCAGAATTTGTCTATTATGTACAGATTTTAAGGCATGCCATAGCTTTTCAAATGGTCCGTAATTGGTTAATGTATTTTTACATGGGAACATTATAACAGTTGCAGCTATCACTATGCCTACACTGCCGCCACAGCTGAATCACGTCCCCTGGTGGCATGCATGTTCCAGCAGTGGTCGGGCATGCCTCAGCAAGTCAGTGAGCTGAGGTCAGAAATAGGTCTCTAAGGCGAGATGGACCAAGGGGTTGTCTCTAGTTTGAAACCATTTTATTGGATAATACTGCTAGGCCATAGTGAGTCTGTTTTGCGCTAAAGATGAGTAGGTGCAGCTGTGTTAATAAACTGGACAATTTTTGCTCCATTTGTGGCAAATATACCCCACATAATCAATGCAAGAACCTAACCAAGAGGGTGAAATTTCCTAACTTAAGATCCTGACATCCCAGGCAAAATCTGACTTCAGATTTGGATTCAGTACACTTGATATAGTGTAGGATACATGGATTATACCAGGGGTTCTCAACCTTTTCAAGCAAAGAGTTGAGTCACACTCTCTCAGTTAGCTTCAAGGGACGGATGGCCATTTTGCCCTGCCTGCATGATGGGGGTGGCCATTTTGTCCCAACAGCTTCAAGGGGGTAGTCATTTTGTTTCTCAAATGGCCTTGGAGGGGTGGGGGGGCACATGAAATGGCACCTGGGGCTAGATCCGGCCCATGGGCTTTAGGTTGGGGACCCCTGGATTAGACCAAGTCGCAGACAATATTTTTTTTTTGTGATGCTGTGTATTCAGACAAGAGGTGTGCTTGTTGTGGGCCCTTCCTACTGTGTGTCCTGATCGGTCCTTTTAAACATCTTTCTTGTAATCTCTCTCTCTTTGTTTATGATAACTGTTGGCTGTGGATCGCCTTAGCAATTGTTGCTGGACCTTGGCTCCAGGTACCCTCCCTGCTTTGACTTCCTTGAATCATAGACTCATAGACTGATGGGGATGACCTGTAAGGCCATCAAGCCCAACACCTTGTTCAATGCATGAATCCAAATTAAAGTCGATCTAACAGATGGCTCTCTAACTTACCTCTTGAATGTCACCAGCATTGAAGCCGAAGTAATTGGTTCTTTGTCATACTGCTCTTTGGATTTTTTTTCTGATATTCAACTGAAACCTGGCTTCCTGTCCCTTGACCCCATGATGATGAGAACCTGCTTTTCCTCTACATGACAATCTTTCAAGTACTTAAAAATACTTTCATGCCTCTATCATGTCTCTCAAGGCTAAACATGCTCACTTTTTAAATCTTTCCTCATAGGGCTTGATTTTCAGTCCCCTGATAACCCTGAACGTATGGTAAGCCTTGGTTCATTAGATCTCTTGCTTAATGCTATATAAACCTCAGTCGCCAAGAACTTTTCCCATTGCCCTAACTCATTGGTGGTGAACCTATGGCACGTGTGGCAGAGGGAACAATTATAGCACTCTCTGTGGGCATGTGAATCATCATCCCAGCACAGAGTTTGCCTTGCCCCTCTGCCCAGCAGCCCAATGGGAGTGCTTCCTCCCTCCCCCAGCACAGAGTTCACCCTGCCTCTCTGCCCAGCAGCCAAATGAAAGCGCTTCTCCCCCCCCCCCCCACACACACACACACACACATAGAGTTCACCCCACCCCTCTGCAGCGCAGATGGCAGCCTGTTCAGTTTGGGCACTCGGTCTCTAAAAGATTCACCATCACTGCCCTAACTTGTCTAGAAATAGGATTCCCAGGGCTGTTATGAGAATTAAATCAAGGAGAAGAATATGTTGCCTCGATCTTCCTTGGAAGAAAGTTGGAATATAAATTGACTAATGCAATATATACTATCAAATTATTTTATGGCTGCATGTGAACGTTCTCACTGCTTCATGATTAGTAGTTTGGGGCCCATTTTAGTATCCACATCATGCTGCCCTGGAGTAGATAATTTTAATTTGGGCTGATTGGCTTGAATCATAATCGGCCACAACTGGTGCTGAAGGTACTGAGCAACTTAGATCAGTGAACATCTGAGGCATCGTAAGGATGACAAGCCTCTCAGCAGCAAGACCAATCCTTAGATCTCCCCCAACATGCAGGGATTAAGAATGGCAGGTACTCATTAGTTGTGGTGGGCACGTAACATTTGGTAGCTCTGCAGTGGGAGAGGACAAAGTGCTACCCACACCCTCTTCTCCACTTCAATTGCCTGCTTTCTTTTTCTAGGAAATGTGTTCTCAGACAGATAAATGTTGATTTGAGGGACATGACATTTATTTATTTATTTTATTTATTTGTTTGAATTTGTATTGCCGCCCACTCGCTCGGGCGACTCTGGGCAGCTCACAACAAATATAAAACACTAGCAGAAGTGCCCGGCATTGCCCAGGGCAAACTTATTAACTGTGTCTGTTTGTAATGTTCCCCTTACTGAAACGCCAATTGTATCCAACTCTAGGGTTCAGTGCCCATCTCTGTTTCAAAGCTGAACAGCCAGCGCTATCTGCATCTGCAGAAGCTTCCATGGTCATGTGGCAGGCATGAACACACCGGAGCGCACGGAACTCTGTTTACCTTCCCACCAGAGTGGTCCCTTATTTATCTACTTGCAATTTCTTGCTTTCGAACTGCTTGGTTGGCAGGAGCTGGGACAAAGACGGGAGCTCATTCCATGCTGCAGTACTTGGGGATTGAACTGCTGGCCTTCCGCCACAGGCAATCCCGCAAGAAGGGTGGGATGGTGGATGTTGGCGAGGGCACTGGACCGCACCACCCCGGGAGGAGATCCCCCCATCCCCAGTGCCCGGGTCAGGTTCCCTACCCATGTAGTGTCAATAGGGTGGGTGGTGGCTGGGCCCGGGAGAGAAGGGTGTGCTCCCAGCCTGGCAGTGTCTCCCATGTTGCTAGGTGATGTCCACAGCTCTTCCAGGCTGCACACGCAGGGCAGCTGTTTCCAAAGAGCTGGACAGCGTGCTCAACCTGGAAGAACCGTGGCTGTCGCCTGGCAACGCGGGAAACGCTGCCAGGCTGGGAGCATGCCCTTCTCTCCCAGATTGCATGCCAGCATTCCCCAGGTGTCCCCTCACGGCCCCCCGTGCACTGCCGGCCCCTCACCCCGTGGGGGCAGTGTTAGGGTATTGGGGTACGCTGGGGTACACCAATGTGGCTTGGCTGTGTATAGCAGAGCAAAGCTGTGGGCATGCAGCATCAGCTGGGATGAATCTCACACAGACAAGCAGGCAATAAAAGTAAAAGAAAAACACTTTATTTTCAGCTTTGGCAAACACAGGAGAAAACAAAACACATGCTTGAGATAACGGCTCTCAACAATATTGGCAGCAGTGCAAAGGAGATAACAAGTGTCCAAGCAAAATAGTTCAAAGCAAAACAGTCTTTTGCAGAGTTTACCTCCATGCAGTAGAAAGCTGTAACTCTATGGCATAGGCAAAGCCACCAGACTTTTTCCAGGAGCAGCCGGAGATAGTGGTGAGCCAGGTCAGCAGTTTGAGTTGAGCAGCTCAGTTCAGTCAGTAAGCTAGCTATGCAGTAAACTAGCATGGAGCATAGGAATCCTTTCCTCTTGCAGTTGCTCATGCAAAAGCAGCTCAAGATAATCCTGCTCAAGAGAATGCTCAGAGTGCATTACTATATAGTAGAGAACTTGTGAGTCACTCTGTGATCTGGTACACCTGGGGCATAGCACAGAGGAACTCTTAAAGGGACAAACTGCAAACCAATACAATACCATGGAAGGACTATAAGCCCTATTATCCTAACAGGCAGTCCCTTTCCCCCCAGTCCCCAGACCCCCTTCATGCTGGCAGGCCCAGGCAGGCCCACATCACCTGCCCCTCACCCACTGTGGTGCTGGATTCCTCCCTCCCCATTCCCCCCAGCTGCTGGGCCTCCTCCCTGGAGGTCTGCCCCCACCCCGTGCCCCCTCCATTGTGCTGGACACATGGGGCCCCTCCCCATTGCCCCACACTGCCTGGCCCACCCCCTGCTCACCCCCTGGGTGAGTTAGAATCTTCCATCACTGACGGGAGATGTGGTTACTGCCGGGCTGGGCTGTACGTGTGGCTCCCCATGCCCTGCCCCATCCCCGGTGCTCACCTCACCTGTGAGGCATCCTCTGTGCAGCCCAGCAGTAACCCACATCTCCCGGCAGCGTGGCCTGTGTCTCCAGGCAATGGCCAGCTTCCAGAAGCGCTGGCCATTGCTTGGAGACACAGGCCACACTGCTGGGAGACATGGGGTAGCACTGGGCTGGGCTGCACAGAGCTCCCCCCCCGGCACTCGACTCAGCTACAGTGGCCGGCCAAAACGCGGATGCAGGCTGGTTGGCAGATGGGCATGTGCGCTGTCCCCTCCGTCCTTTCCAGCCTTGCTGGAGAGGGCCCGTCCATGTTCATGCGCATGTCATGCCTGCGTAGACCTGCCTTCCCCACCGGACTTCCTGGTGAGTGGGGGCACCCCTTCATGGCCCCTTTTCAGGGTGAAGGAACCCACGGTGGGGTGCCGGTACCCTGCGCCGACACAGCTTAAGGGGCAAGGTAAGTTCTGAGCATGGTTCCTGGGGTGTGGTGGCCAGATGTCATGGCGCATATGCATCTCACCCCACAACACCTTGGGTTTATATATTAAGATAAAAACATACATGATAAAAAAATATCTTAAAAACCACGTTAAAACACATTAAAACCCATTTTAAAAAACCATCCCATCTGCAGAGAGGGAGAGTTCAAATAAACCAGTGGGCAGGTGCCACCTCCCCAGCAGCACCCCACACCTGCCCAGCCAGCCAGGTTTTGAGTCCTTTCCTAAAGGAGAGCAATTCTGTCTGTAACCGTCACTCTGTTGGCAGGAGGTTCCATTGGGCAGGAGCGGACATGGAGAACTCCTCCTTGTGCTAGAGAGGTGAGCCCCTCTAGCCGATGGTACAGTTAGAGAGCCCCTCTGGTCCGCTCTAGTCGGATGGGAAGACATTCATGGGATGACATGGTCTCTGAGGTATCCTGGCCCACTACCATGTAGGGCTTTAAAGGTCATCACCAGCACCTTGATTTGCACCTGGAGGTAAATTGGCAACCAGTGCAGCTCCTGGAGCAAAGGCAAGGCACGGGCATAATGCCTGCACCTTGTCACTATGGGGCAGCTGCATTCTGGACCAACTGCAGCCTCCAGATGGTCATCAAGGGCAGCCCCATGTAGAGCGCATTACAGTAATCTAGTCTGGAGGTCACCAGAGCATGAGTGACAATGGGCAACGAGTCCCGGTCCAGGAACGGGCGCAAGTGGCATATTACACAAAGTTGTGCAAAAGCCCTCCTGGCCATGACTGCCACCTGCTCTTCGAGTAGTAGTCGTGAGTCCAGGCGGACCCCCAAGTTGTGCACCGAGTCTGTCTAGGGCAAAATAGCCCAATCCAGAACCAAAGATGGTAGCCCCCGGGATAACCCAGGGCCCTTAATCCATAGCCATTTAGTCTTCAGTTGTAGCCCATTGTCCCCCATCCAGACACCCCCCCCCCCACCAGCCTCCAGATCTCAACCAGAATAAAAATCACTTTTAAAATAGGATTTTAAAATAACATTTAACCTTGGGGAGTGCAGTTGATTTTTTTGAAGCCCAGGATCTTTCTCAGACTCCAAGATGATCAGGGCCACAAAAGTCCAGAGAAGATGGCTTCAAAAGTCCAGGGGGTAACAAACTTGAACCCTTGTGCTTCAGAAGGCATTCATCCATGGTCTTCAGTCATGGTGTCATTCAACTATCAACTGTCAACAACTAACCTTGTGTGCTGGTACGGACAAGCACCAAAGAGGTGACTAACCTGATGCTAGAATACTGGGTTTAGAACTGGCATTCAGACATTCTTTGCCAGAGATAGCTTATTCTTCATAAAATGATGGTTATCAGGCTTCCTCACTGAAGATTTCTGTTTAATATCTGTCATGCTTTGGCCATTTAACACACTACTAGGTTTTATCTTTATTTCAGGGAGATGAATACACCATGACGATAGCCAAGATTTAGAATTGCATACAGTATTTGAAGAAGATGAAGATTCTTCCAGGACTTTTTAAAATGTGTACATTATTTTATCTGTGTATTATTTTTCAATATGTCACATAAGCCCCATAGATCTCAAGACTGTCAAATCCACCTAAATTATTTCCACCCTTAGAGGTGTTATTGCTCCCTTTGGTCTGCAGAGGATCAAAATCTTGATATTAATTCCAATGCTGAATGCCACCATTCCACTTTCCTCCTTCCACTTTTCTCCATGCATAATCTTCATACCTCTTTGGCCCATATGTTTGTAGCAATTATAGCCCTTCTGAGGCAAACAACAGGGGCTTACAAGAAATCGATTGCAAAACAATGAAATACAATAAAATATAATACCAAATTGCAATATAACCATCAAGGCACAAGGATCAATGCAGAAAATTACAACAGATGAAAACATAGGCTTAAAAAGTAATGAAAAGATGTCAGTGCCCTTAAGAATGAGCTGTCTTTGCATCTAGAATTGAGGCTTAGCTTCAGGTGGACATATCCAAAAGAAAAGATTCCATTATTTGTGCATTAAAATATGAAATATTGCTTCTTTAATAACTGTCCACTTGACAGAATAAATCCAGGTTGCATAGCATCGTTATGGTTTTAAGATTTCTTGACAACATCCAGTTTTGTTTCTTTTGGTTATTATTGGTTATTATTTTATGATTTTTTTGAACTTTTATTTATATTATGATGAGTGTTATATACCTGTAGTGTAGGCCACCCGAGTGGTGCTTGCATCAAAGGGGTGGGGTAAAAAGACAGACAGATAAACTGCTAGTCAGGCATTTAATTCAAGATTGGGTCTAAAACAGAGTTATGAGAGAACCTGCAAAATACTATCCCTTTTTATTTTCTACTCTAAAGATCAGGCTTGCTTTCAACAAGGGGCACCACCATAAACACCAAGTTCATTTCAGTTCTATTCCTCAACAGTCCTAAAGGAATTGAACCCTGACACTTGTAGGCATGGATATAGCTGCTAAAACGTATTCATAAGCAAATGAGAAGGGACATATGGATGAAAACATATGGCTGCAAAAATTCTGGGGCGGGGGCTCATATTAATTAGAGAGTTGCCAGACTTGTATTTCCATAACTCTTTCATCACATCTCCCCCTACACACTCATGATGATGTTGAAAATCAGAATTATGCGAGTGATGAACTTGACATTTTTTGGGTTTTTTTTTATTTTTGGTCTTCCTTGCTTGGCTCTCTTGCATTGGTGAACACTTGCTCAGAAGGGGAGGGTGTTCAGACCTCCAAAGAAAGATTGGGGGTCACTTGAAAAGCAGCAGTGGGAAAGGGGGAACCTGAAGAAATACACTTTAGATCAGGGGTTCCCAACCTAAGGCCTGTGGGATGGAACTAGCCTCTGGTGCCATTTCATGTGCCCCACCCCCACCCCTCCAAGAGCATTCAAGAAACAAAAAGGCTTCCTCTTTGAACCTGTTGGGGCAGAATGGCTATCCCCATTGTGCAGGCAGGGCAGAATGGCCATCTGGCCCAGCTCTCAAAGGTGACTGAAAGAGCATGAACCGGCCCCCCGCTTGAAAATGTTGGGAACTCCTGCTTTAGATTAATGTTTCCCAACCTTTGGTCCTTGGACTTCAATTCCCAAAAGCAATGATCAGCCAATGTACTGACCTAGGCTTCTGGGAATTTAAGTCCAAGAACCACTGCTTTAGATTATGCTCTGGATTCAGGAGGAGGCCAAACTATCTTAAAATCTATACTTTGGGACAACAATAGGATGATGTTGTCATATAGGAACCCGGACTGCAATAGATAAACTTGTTTCTGGCCAGAAGACAATAATATTATATGGCTGATTTAAGTCTGAGCTAGTAGGAGAAAAGAGAAACCAATACGAACAACATTTATGCTGGCTAGCTTTAATTCTTTTGTGTAAGAGAACTTCATTTCAGAATTTTTGATGTGTGCCAAAGTTATAATTGCTTGAGGCTATAAATTATATACTTTGCATTCAGAATGTGGTTAAAACATTTCCTTCTGATTGTATTTTTAATGACTGCACATTTTAACATCGTTGGAGCCATAGTGTACGTATCAAGAAAATACAGATTAAATAAAAGTATATAAAATAGTATCAAGCTTCACTGATTTAATCATTTACTCAGCTATAGTAGAATAAAAGGACAAAATGTCTGAACAGAGAACTAATTCACCATGAGTGGCATTTATCTTATTCCTATGCCTGAGGGGGATGAAATATTTATCCAAGGATGTCCAGCTGAATTTTCATTTTTAAGTGCTAAGAACTTTCTGAGATTTTTACAAGCAGCAAAAATCTCATTGAGTTTCCTAATGGCTGCCATTGGAAAAATCTACAGTAGTATTTTCCAACCTTTGGTTTTTGAACTTCAATTCCCAGAAGCCTAAGTCAATTCCCCAGAGCATTGATCAGGCAATGTACTGATTTAGGCTTCTGGGAATTGAAGCCTGGGCCCCACACTGGGAAACATTGATCTCTGACATTTCAGAGTTCATGTGTTAGCAAACTGTTTGGGAGAGCTGAAGATGGAATAAATATTGAGATTCTCAACTTGACACCTTGAACTTGGGATACCTGTGGACTAGTTCTCCAACAGCTGTATACCTGCCTAACCTCTCTTAAATTTTAACAGTGGGGAAGGAAAAATACAACATTTATTCTCATTCAACAGCAGAGCTAAAAGCTTTGGGCTACATCTAGTTCTTTGTTTGTTTATTTATTTTTGCAGCATTTGCATTTTAATCAATACATTCCTGTGTTTCTGTACCCATCTTCCCTTTTACCCTAATGCTTTCCCATTCCTCACAGCAGAGTCATATCCAAAATTCTAGAAGGCTTTCTTGGGAAAATTATAGCCATATTTGTAAAAGTAAAGGTTTCCCTTGCTCGTAAGACAGTTGTGTCCAACTCTAGGAGGTGGTGCTCATCTCCATTTATAGCAAAAGAGCCAGATGTTTCTGCAGCCATACAGCAGGCATGACTAGATGCCAGAGTGCATGGAATGGTGTTATCTTTCCTACCGAACCAGTACCTATTTATCTAATTGCAATTTCTTGTTTTCAAACTTCTTGGTTTGCAGGGACAGTGACAGATGAAGGGAATACGCTCAGTTGTGCAGCATTCAGGTCTCGAACTGTTGATCTGACAACCTTCCAGATACCAAACTCAGCATCTTAACCCTTAGACCACTGTGGCCCTCCATAGTCAGGGCACAATTATGTTATAAAGACTCAGAAAATCCTGTATGCTTTGAGGAATTTAGTTGTTAGTACCAACTGGAGTAGGCTAATTGAGTGAACAAGATTCAATAAGGTATCACCAATTAATTCTTATTGATTCAAAGGGTCTCCTCTAGTTAGAATTGACCATTAGATTTATCCCTTTGCTTCATTCTGCATTTGAATTAGAGCCACAGACTGATTTTTCTTAAAATTAAATTAATTTTCCACTCATTTTTTCCTAATCTAGAAAACTGGATGGCTTAATACAGAGTGCTTTGCAAATAAACCTGCCAATAGTTCTCAGTGATATTTTTTTTAACCTGCTGCAAGATGAACAGTTTGCTGCACAAACTATGAACATATACTGAAAGATAAATGATATTATAGTTGATGGACTCTTTCCCTAGCTATCTGAGTATCAAACTTGCATCCTGAGTAAATTCTGAAAGCCAAGAAGATATCCTATCAACCCCATCTATCACTTGCTTTTCCATTCTCTATTCCCAAGTGTCTGGCTACATATTTTCATTACACACATACTCATTTATTTCTCTCACTATTGAAATTCATCAGAAGGTATGAAAGAAGATTAAAACAGCCATGTCTTTTTATAAAGTTAGAAGTGGGTGAGAAGTGGCATTAATGTCTTCTTCTAGTCCATTAAAGATAAAGGTCTCCTTTGCTCAAAAGCCAAAGAGCCAGTGCTGTCCATGTCTACAGACATTTCCATGGTCATGTGGCAGTCATGAATAGACACCAGAGTTCATGGAATGCTGTTACCTTTCCCGCCGAAGAGGTACCTATCTATCTACCTCCAATTTCTTGCTTTCAAACTGCTAGGTTGTAGGAGCTGGGACAGACAACGGGAGCTCACTTTGTTATTGTTATGGCCCAGACACTGGCCAAGCTGGTCAGCCAGCAGCTGCTGCACAAGAGGTAGGAGAGAGTTCTTACTTTTCAGTCCAGAAGGTATAAGCAAAGCTGTAGTCATGGGTAGCCAAGGTCAGGAGCCGTTCTATTGCAAACTGTATATACGAGGAAGTTCCAGGGATGTCGGGGTCACAGGCAAAGGTTCAGGTAACGCAATGTCAGGGTCCAAGATGGATCGCTCCAACAAGAGCTTACCAGAATGTCCCTTCTTTTAAGGAGACTCAAGGCTCACAGCTGATGGTCATCCCTGGAGGTGTGCCCTAGCCGTCCTTCACCTGAGCTGTAGATTTTGACTTAAGAGAGCCCTGCACTTTTCATGCATGTTGGGTTCTGCTCAGTCCTCCAGAGTGCTGACACCTAGTCCTCCTGTCAATCCCTGATCAGCCTGACTGGCATGGCCATGAACAGCAGGCTCCAAACTAGCAGCAGGCTGCAGGGCTGCTGCGAGGTCCATCTCCTCATGCTCACAGTCCAGATCTGGGCTGGCAGTGGGCTGAGGGACTGGCAACAGGTGTTCTTCAGACTCAGACTCCAGATTGGAGCTGGCAGCAGGCTGATGGGCCTGCCAACTGTCCTCCTCCTCCTCCTCCTCACACCCAGGATCCCAGGCCACAACAGTTATGCAGTACCCAGGTCTCAAATTGCTGACCTGTCAACCATTGAGTCATCAAGCTCAGCATCTTAATCACTAAGCCACTGCACCTTTCACTCATTACCAGTAGTCCTAGCATTCTGAGTTCTACCCTGGCATCCTGACCACTATGCCACACTGCCAAGTATCGTGGAGGGGTAAAAATACCATCAAAAGAATTGAGACGCTCTCAACAACTGGTCACAAAAAATGTTGTGCAGTTTCATCCATGGTCAATTTCACTATTTCAATCCTTGAACAAACAAGACAAAAAAAACGAAAGAGGAGAAAAGGTTTTTTGAAATAGTCTCCATCCCGCTGACTGGGCTGAAAATCATTCAATTCCACAGACCGGTGCCCTAAATCTCTATCGCTTTCTCCTCCAGATTCATTTGAAAGGCCTGCAAAGAGGCACAGAGAAGAGATTGGGAGGCAAGGAAGGCATCTCCCATTAGCCATTTGTGAGTGGTCTTCCATCAAAACCTTTCACTGAAGTTTTCAAGCTGATTGGAAGCCAAAATGGCTGATTAAATCAGAAATGGCATCAGGTTTATGGGTCTGACAAAAGAAAGAAAAGAAAGAAAATGCCCAAAATGAATGCTTTGACCTAGTTGCTTGTGACTCTTTTTGGTAAGAATCTCTCTCTTTCTCTCTTGCCCTGATGGCTATCAGATAATAGGCAGGTCAGTACAAGCTGATGGGGAAAAGGTATGCACTGTGAAAGGCTATGAAAACCCAATGGTCGGTGTTGTCGTCATCGCCGTTGGCGTCGTCAGCATCGTCATCGTCATGATCCTTTATTAACTGATTGGTATTCTGCCCATAAAGGTAAAGGTCACCCTTGCTCAAAAAACAGTCATATCTGACTCTAGGGTTCAGTGCTCATCTCTGTTTCTTAGCCGAAGATCAAGCGCTGTCCACTTCTGCAGATGTTTCCGTGGTCATATGACAGGCATGACTAGACACAGAATGCTGTTTACATTCCCACCGAAGTGGTCCCTATTTAGGAAAAGGTTTCCCTTGCTCGAAAGCCAGTAGTATCCAACTCTAGGGTTCAGTGCTCATCTCCGTTACAAGGCCAAACAGCCAGTGCTGTCTGCTTCTGCAAACGTTTCCATGCTCATGTGGCAGGCATGATTAGACACTGGAGTGCATGGAATGATGTTACCTTCCCTCCGGAGTGGTCCCTTATTTATCTACTTGCAATTTCTTGCTTTCGAGCTGCTAGGTTGGCAGGAGCTGGGACAAAGACGGGAGCTCATTCCATCCTGCAATATTCAGGTATTGAACTGCTGACCTGCTGCCTTCCAGTCAGTGTCTTAGCCACAAATCAGGTTAAAATAAAATGCATTGAATAAAATAGGGTTACATAAAATAGGATAAAAATATTTAAAAGTAGAATGATGCAATCACTATAAAATGAGATATAACATTTACTCAAAATAATTTATCAATAAAATTTGTCACCATTACATGCAACCCTGATCTGATTAGTAAAACATCTTCTCTTTTGAATGACCCCAACTATAAACCTGACAGTTGTAACATTTACATATTTGTTTGTGCCGTGAAGGAAATACGTTAGTCTTTTATTAGAATCCCAGTATTTTGTTCTATCCAATAAGTTCTGCTGATTCTGGGCTCTTACTGTGACATATAATTGACAACTAGACAGAACATGTGCAGTGTTTTATATTTCTGGTGTTCTGCAGCCTAATATACTTGACAACAGGCCTGCATACCAGATCTCCTAGCATTTCTTCACTCCAGGAATCTAGGTCTGGTCCAAAAATAATCAGGCCTAAGAATGTGAATTAGTACATATTTCATTCTCACAGATAATTTTTTTAAAAAAATACAGTGGGAACAAGCTTTCCACTGAGATATATTATAAGACGTAATGAAAAAAATTGCAAATGTAAAATTGCCCAAAATATGAAGAGTTAAATTTTAAATGTTTAAACGTAAAATTGCCCAAAATATGTTCAGTTTTCAAAGTGTGTTCTTCTTTCATGTCCAGGTCAGACTTTAAAGTTAATATAATACAATATATATATATGAAACAGAAGTGTTTGTTTGTATGTGGTCTATAGGCCCCTGCACCCCTGGACCAATCCCACTGAAATTTGGCACATACGTACCTTGGGCTGGGGAGATCAGCACTGTGGGGGTCTCAAAACCCATGGGGAGCGTACGTACCACAAATTGGGATCCAATTGATCTATACAATGTGTATGTTTCCCAGTGATGTAATTGAGCTGATGTCATAGTCCCAGGTAGGTTGAGATTGTGACATCGTCTGACTAGCTCAGCTGTAGCCCTCTGAGCTCAGCTGTAGTTTTCACAGTAGGTGGAAGGCAAATGGGCATGCGAGATCAGCACTGTAAGTGACCGTGGCCTAAGTCACTTACCCGAGCGAAGCCAGGTAATCAGCTAGTATAAAAATAAGCATAATGTAAGAAACAAACCAACATTTTTATGCCTCGATCAGTTTTTACCTTCTAGTCTGCAAACCTATGTTTTGGAAATTAATCATGTCCTGTAAAATATGTTTTTATTAGGGGTGTTCTTCTTGTTCTTAACTCCTTGGAACAGTTCTTCTGAGGACATGCCACACCAGTCTCTCTGAGGAAATGCCACACCAGTCTCTCAGGTTCTTCCACCACAAAGTCCGTTTACGTCCAGGGTCTCTCTTCAGGGCCATAGCCAGGATTCTAGATGTGGGTGGGCAAATATATTTTTAGGATGGGCAACAAAGCCTCTTTTCAATGCATTCCTATGGGAAACCACACTTTGCCAGGGTGGGCAAACTGCTAACTCAGGGTGTTTCTCTTCCCAGGGATCTTTCCTTGCAGTGCATGTTGAAGTAGTCTATATTTCATGTTGTCCTTTACGATATACCCAAAGTATTAGAGCTTTCTTTGCTTAATGGCCTTAAAGAGATCTTGTTCTTTATCTATCAGGTGCGATAGTGCTACGTGAGTCACATGGTCAACCCATGATATCCTTAGCAGCCATCTCTAGATCCACATTTCAAAAGCTTTGATTCTCTTTTCAAATGTTTTAATAGGGTATGAACAGGACATTCTATTTCCAAATAATAGGTTTCCAGACTAGTGTGGTGACACATGGCATTCAAGAAAGCAAAACAAACTTGGGCACATTTAGCAAGGAAAGACATGGTTCAGATAGACTTACGCAATAGCATTTCAATTTCCCAAGTGATTATATAAAGGACATGTAGGTTGTCCTTTTCTTCTTGTCCTCAACAGTCTTTTGAGTGTCTTTTTGTACATTTTCATCAGTGGTTGCAGCCTCGCCTCCTTTCCTGCATTCTCCTACATAATTAGCCCATTCTAAATCTCTCCAATATTTCATTCTGACTTCATAAAATTTACTTTGATTACCGGCAACCAGGCTGTGGACTTACAAAATCCCTTCAAAACGCTTGAGATAAGGGTAATTGGAACTATTTGTTCCCTCTGAAAATATCTCCTGCTTTTATAGCTACATTGAATTCAATCACCTCTTGTTGACCCAAGGAATCATTTCAGAGTACTGAGCATAATGCTACGGATTCTTGAGGCCTCTTCATGCTGAGAAATAAAATGTCTGGATTTTGGAGACATTTCTTGAAACAAATCCCTTCCTGTAATCGATCCCCTTCCAGAGTTTTGAAGAAGGAATCTGAAGAATATTTCGGGGGCAGGGGGTTCTTTCCAGGTCTTACCATGCTTAGAATGGACTGTGGTGGCTCAAGTGGTTAAGACGCTGAATGGAAGGCAGCAGGTCAGCAGTTCGAGAACCAAGTACTGCATGACGGAATGAGCTTCTGTCTCTGTCCCAGCTCCTGCCAACCTGGCAGTTTGAAAGCAGGAAATTGCAAGTAGATAAATAGGTACCACTTTAATAAGAAGGTAAACAGCATTAAAATAAGGTCGTCCTTGCTCGAAAGCCAGTCGTATCTGACTCTAGGGTTCAGTGCTCATCTCTGTTTATAGCCAAAGAGCCAGAGCTGTCTGCATTTGCAGACATTTCTTTGGACATGTGGCAGGCATGCCTAGACACCAAAGTGCATGGGATACTATTTACCTTCCCACCAACGTGGTACCTATTTATCTACTTGCTATTTCTTGCTTTCAAACTGCTAGGTTGGCAGGAGCTGGGACAGAGGCGGGAGCTCACTCCATCATGCAGTACTTGGGTATCAAACTCCGACCTTTCAGTCTTCAAGTTCAGCGTCTTCTTGGCTTTGCCACTGGCCAAAATTAAATTCTCATTGGTACATGTTTCTGGTAGTAATGGGCAAATCAGTAAATGAGCCGGATTCTGTATGTCTCCACATTCACACAGCATGTTGTTGTTTTCTGTCAGCAGCTCCCACTTCAGCGTGATGGTCTTACATTTAGGCACACTGACCCGCAGCCTATTCAGGGTCCTCCAAGTGATGTTGGGAAGGTTCCTCAGTCAAATCCTCCTTTAATGGTGTTCCTTGCCCAGTGAACTCCTTCCTCCATCTTCTAATTTGGTTTTGTCCTTGTTTACTGCTGATCAAAAAGCCACACCGATTTTGCTTCCAAGATGATTGATCCTTGCAATAAATGTGCTCATGAATTCACCCTGGGTTTGCATCCAAACTTCATTTGATATGTCCAAGGAACTAAAGTCTGTTTCTAAAATAAGTTCCACACCCTGACTAGCTCCTGGAATGCCCAGGCTAATGACGGGAGGGAGTTTTCCATTGCCATGAAACAAGAATCACCAGTTCCCACTGGCACTTGCATCCTTGAACTATTTGCCAGAAAGAATAATAGCCATTCCTCTGTATTATGATTTTATTATTATTTTTATTTAGTAAAAGGTAAAGGTTTCCCTTGCTCGAAAGCCAGTTGTATCTGACTCTAGGGTTCAGTGCTCATCTCTGTTGCAAAGCCGAAGAGCCAGCACTGTGTGCTTCTGCAGATGTTTCCGTGGTCATGTGGCAGGCATGACTAGACTCTGGAGCGCACGGAATGCTGCTACCTTCCCACCGAAGTGGTCCCTATTTATCTGCTTGCAATTTCTTGCTTTTGAACTGCTAGGTTGGCAGGAGCTGGGACAGAGATGGGAGCTCATTCCACCTCCCAGTCAGCATCTTACAATACATAATACAAAGACCACATACAACAAAAATAACACTAAATTACAGTAGTAAATACATTGATAATCATGCACCCATTGCCCAGATACTCTTTACAGTGGAACCTCGGTTAACGTAATTAATGCATTCTCCGAGACATTTCTTACAGTGAAAATTACTTTAATCGAATTTCCCATAGGAATGCCTTGAATGCAATTTCCCATAAGAATGCATTGAAAACCAAAATACATTAACTGAAACAGCGTTTCCCATAGGAATGCATTGAAAACCAATTAATCCGTTCTGGGGGGGAAATATTCAGCCACTATTTTTTATGGGTTTCCTTTTATTATGCGATGTTTATGTTAACCGAGCCATTTGTTAACCAAGGTTCCACCTTATTTACATTTTACAATTATATTTATTTCTTTTATTTTCTATCACCTCTGTTTCCAAAAACCATACATTTCCTGATCTGGGTTTATCCATTTTACACTAACAAATACATAACCAATGACTCCCCCCACACCAAATGTTTCCAAAATTGCTTTCTTTTTTATACATTTTTATTTTTTAAAATCACATGTCAGTTTGTCATTTAACATCATACCCCATAATTCTTTATACCAGAAAGAATAATAGTCATTATTTTATACATCCAGGCCATTTCCTTTCCTTTCTGCATTCTTCTTATATCCAAACTAACATTTAGTCTTCTGGTTTTGTACTTCGAAGCAGAAAAAGCCATTTATCAAGTATGCACGACCAGGGCCGCCATCAGAAATTTCTAGGCCCCCATAGTGAGCAATCCTATTGCCCCACCACCACCACCACATAAACACACACACACACACACACACATACACACATAGTTATGGCCTGCAGCAGCAGGGACCCTGTCAGCTCCAGGCCCTATACGGCAGTATGGGTAGTACTGCCCTGATGGCGGCTCTGTGCAAGGCTATGCATTTCAGCTAATGACCCAACATGGGAACCATGCCAATTCTGCTAATAACAAAAAGGCTGAGTGGAACCCAATCCTCCACCCCACCACCCCACCCCCGAAAGCAAAGATAAAAGAAACAGCACGCTCTATTGATCATTATTAGTATCTTGTTAAATGAAGCATGGCATTGACAATTTACCTGCATGTGTGTGTGTGTGGGGGGGGGGGCGCGTTGGGGTTGATTCATTAGCCAGGGAAGGTAAGAAATCTCTCATATCTTCTTTTTCCTTAAACAACCATTACAAAACACACAGTCATTTTTAGAAAATTAAATAGTATACATTAAAAATGTAATGGAAATTGCCTCATTCAACACACTCCATTCCTGTACGTAACAACTAGCATTCTCCTTAAATACAGAAATGTTATATTTAGAGCTGCCATTTAATTAAATAATCTTTAGCTGAATAGCTATTTGCTTTTATGCCAATTAAGTTATTAATATAGTCAATTTAAATAAGTTTGCATATTACTTAAAACCTTCATACAGCTGCATTTCTGAGATACTGGGGGAAACATGAAGCAAGACCCAATTTAACAAATGCTATCTGAAATCCTGTAGTAAGTCATAACTAGAGTAGGCCCAATGGATTAGTGAGATTTAGCCTGTGTGGGTACCCTGTCCTGGTACTCCTTTTAATAAGGGTGGAGGGAGGGTAAGGGTAGTTTTTATTAGACAGTTTTTAATAGATTTTAATCATAGCTGTCAAGTTTTAGATTTGAAAATAAGGGAAATTTCCCAGACAAAACAGGAAACTTGACAGCTATGCTTATCCTGTGCAGCCCTCCAGTGGCGCCATTAGGGCATTGCAGTCTAACTAATACGGGAGGATGGCAGGAAATAGGGTAAAATATGGTAATTTCCCAGCCAATGAAGGACACTTGACAGCTATGATTTTAATATGTAGTTTATAGATAGGGATTTTATTTGATGTTTTTATTCTATGTTTTTAATTACGTTGTAAACCGCTTCGGGTCACTCTCGAGTGAAGAAAGCGGTATACAAATACTCAAATAAATAAAATGTAATGGACCAACTCTAGTTTTGATTGATTATTAGATTTTAGCTACTATCTCCCTTTTGAACATATTCATGTAGGTGTTTGCCTTTTTGTTTCTTGATATGGTAAGGTGCTAAGCCAAAAATAATAAAGATTCTCCCATATTTCTAAGTTACATGAAATAAAAATTTAATTAATTAAACAATTTGAATTTAGTTAACTAAGCGTCCTACTGCACTAACGTGTAGCAGAAAGCTGTACATGCCTGTGATAAGCTAAACCCAACTTAGTTTATGGTAAGCATGTTTAGGAATGCATCCTGAAACTTCAGTCCTAAAGACCAGTGATTCTCAGCCTGTGGCCCATGGGCCGGATGTGGTCCACGGCACCATTTCATGTGGCCCATCATCACCTCCACCACACCAGGAAGTGCCATGTGGTGGAAGAGCAAAATGCTTGTCCTGCCCCAATAGCTGTCTAAGGGAACATGACCATGCCCCTGGCTTAAAAAGATTGAGAACTCCTGCTAAAGACATTTGAGCCAAACAAAGCCCAAGTTGGTTTCATTTTGTATTAAAATGGACTGGTTAAATGAGCCAGGGATGAAGGAAAAGTAAAAAAATGGTGGTAAAAACATCAATAATTTAAAAAGTGAAAGATTGCTTTTGATATTAGATTGTTGTCTTTTATACCCTGTATCTGAATTTTGTAACTATTGATTATTGATATTTCGATGTTGTGCCTTTTGTACTATTGTGGATTTTTGATTATTTATTTCGTTTATGATTAGATGTATTATTATGATATTGTAACTGTATGTGTATTGATTGTTGTAGCCGCTCTGAGTCGGCCTTGTGCTTGAGTAGAATGGGGTATAAATCCAATAAATAATAATAAATAAATAAGATGGTACCATCTTACTAGCAGGAGGCAACAATGACTTGAAATGATTTTAATGAAAGTGAAGGAAGAAAGTACCGAAGTTAGATTGCAGTTAAACATCAAGAAGACAAAAAATATTACTGAAGAACTACACAAGTTTAAAACTGAAAATGAAGAACTTCAGATAGTGAAAGTTTTTGTAATCCTTGCCTCAACCGTCAGTTCAAACAGGGCCTGCAGCCAAGAAATTATAAAGATGACTGAGACTTGGAAGAGAATCAATGAAAGGATTAGAAAAGATTAACAAGTGTAAGGATGTGTCACTGGAGACCACGATCATTCACACTATTGTATTCCTGATCGCTATGTATAGACACGAAAGCTGGACAGTAAAGAAAGCTGACATGGAAAAATAGGTTTGCTTGAAATGTGCTACTGGAATAAAACTTTGTGGATACCCTAGATTGTGCAAAAGACAAACAAATGGGTCCTCCTACTCATCCGTCCATAGCCAAATCCAAACCCAAATCCAAATATTGGCAATCCTCATGATGATCAGCCATGAAGACTGCCCTGAGAATATAAGGCAGTGTCTTTTCAATGTGCCTTCCACATTGCAGCATGACCTCCGTACCACTGATCCAGTTCCGCGAGTCACATTCTGGTCCTGAGCCCTTTTGGCACACAAAGTCCTCCTCAGCCCCAGGCCAGGATGGATGAAACTGCTGCCCTCAGATCAAGCTGGATTCAACTTAGATTAATCAAGTTGGGGGCCATTACCTTTTCCCATGGACTTTGACACCCAAGGCTGTTAGTCCTCAGGGTTGTCAGGTTAATTAACTGCTGCCTGACACTCAGTGTTGAGTCGCTGGCAGTATGGTCTACTCCAGTGATGGCCAGCCTTGGCACTCCAAATGATCAGAGCTTTCTGAGAATTTAAGTTCAAGAAAATCTGGAGTGCCAAGGTTGACCATCACTGGTCTACTCTATTACCATAGAAGGATAACCTGGCCAGAACATAGAATTATAAAATGCTTGAATTTGGAAGGAGGTTATGAGGCTAGTGAGTCCAACCCTCTGCTCAATGCAAGACTACAAATCAAAGACAGATATGACAAAAAGCAAAGCATCAGAAAACCCATGTTGCAAAAAGATTCTGCTGACTCAAATGTGCAGAGATAGTTTCAAGCCTGCTTCTTCCTTTCTCTCCTTTTGTAGGAAGGAACATTGATTGCTTTTTAACATTTAAAATGTAGACAATCAATAGGCTCTGCCTCTCACCCTCCATCCTATCTTTTTCTCTTGTTGAATGCATATATGTCTTTCATGTTTCTACAGCTGGAAAATGAATTATAGTTTCTTTGAGAGGGCTCACACTGGGGGGAAAGCAACAGCAGAAGCTATCTGGCAGGACATCGCCAGAATGTCACCAATGTAAAATTGAGAGAGCCATTTTCATGAACCCTGATGGGAGACGTCTACTAATAGGTCGAGGTGTCTCCCATCTTGCCAACAAAATAGAAATTCATTGACTCTGCCGCCGTATTGACTGACTGGCCCAGAGCCATCTCTTGTGGCACATATGAAATGTGACATGCAGGATTTAATGCTGGGACTGCAATTGGCTGTGGAGGCGTGCTGCAGCAGTGCCTCCACAGCCAATACATCTGGCATGGCCTCTTCTGCTTCCATGACCATTGGGAATCAGAATAGTGAAGTGGTTCCTCCTCTGCTCCTTTCACCGTTGGGCCCAATATGGTGGTTTTCAGTGGCATTTCCTCCACTGAGGGGTCCATCACCCCACCTAAAGGGGGTCATCTGCCCATAGCCATTGGCCCCTTTAGGGAGTCAGGTTATTTACCACCGCCCAACACTCAGCATTGAGTCGCTGGCTGTACAATCTATTCCATTACCATAGCAGGATGTAAACAAATTCACACCAATGGCATTTTTCCTGTTTGTCATTCTTAAATGATTTCCAGGAGAGAGAGAAATGTATTCTTTGATACAAGCTAAGCAATTTAAGATTGAAAAAAATGAAAGTTTTGCTACCTGTTTTGCTCCTCCAAAAGGAGACATGTTCATATCCATCCTTTGTTTTCTATATACTTTGTGACTTGGGTAACCAAAATACAGAAAGGTGCAAGTGACATGACTTTTTGGGTTGTCTGATGAAACAAGCAAAGCACTAGCTCTAAAGATTCACCAAATGGGAAGGTCATCTCACTTGCTCCTTCATGATCAGCAGAGGATGGTGACTCCAATTTTAGTGGAATTTTCAGCTTCACTCTGGGTGTTAATCCAGGTTTAAAAGAAGCTAGAGGAACTTGATATTTGAAAAGTTCAAGAAGAAAGGGCAATGAAATGGGCCAAATCCATTTCTCTCTAGTTCTAGAAGAAGAAGACGATGATGACGAAGACTACACCCACGACCACGACCACGACCATGACCACGACAATGACAATGACAACAAGAGAAGCTCTTCTAGTAGCAAACCTTTGTTAAACATTAATTCCCTTGGGCAAAAATCAGCTGTGCCACCTAATTAAGGCTATAATTTCAATAGATGCTTTCTATGGGTTCTAGATGGAAATTTCCTAATGGAAATTTCGTATCTCAAACTGGAAGAAAACCACCAGTATTTCAAACCACTTGCCTTGTATTAGAAGGACTATGAGAATTTCTTTCCTGCTGCAGAGAAGTCTCAAAGTCTGAACCCCAGAATCCTTCTCATCATTAAATCTCAGCAATGCTGCTATTTCTAACATACCTGGCGAGGTCTGCTCTTGCAGTCTGATGGCCTTCCCAGAGGACTGTACCATCAGGGACTTGGTTCAGAGATCAGCCTGACAATGGCAGCTGAAACAATTACTACCATAAACAAGCACAATAAAGTGAGCCTAAGAGGCTCATTTTGCAGTGAGAGCTGCTTCAAAAAGGCCATTCACTTCTCATCAGTTTTCCAACACCAGGGAATGGGATGGGAAATGCAGTTAAGAGCCATTTATGCTTTGGAAAGAAGAAATGGTCAAGGAGGGTACTCAAGCTACAACAACATGGCTCTGGTCTTGGCTAAACATCAGAAGGTGACCCAGATTAATTATTTTCCTTGGAATAGCTGGATAGATCAGTGAGTTGGGTACCTGGCTGCAAAGCCAGAGGTTGGGTGTTCAATTTCACACTGTGCTGGAGAAGATACAGCCCATGTGGTTTTGGACAAGCTGCACATTTCCAGGGTGTCTGAAAGAATGTAATGGTAAACCTCTTTGGATTATTCTCTAAACACCATGAAACACCTTACTTTAAGTCAGAATTGACTTGAGGGCACATGACAGTTGAATGTTGAAGGAAGACCTGTTGAACGTGTTTTGGAGGAGCAGAAGATTAAAGAGGTTGGCTACCATTAGAAATATCTTGAAGAGAGGAACAATAGAATCGTGAAGAGAGACCATGGTGGATAAAGTGCAGAGACAGGGAAATTCCATAGTAATGGAACTTTCATGGTTCATAGCATTGATTACAATGTATGAAAATTATCTTTTTACCATTACATTTTGCAGTGGTGAACATAACTTACTATGTTACATGTTTCACCACTGCCTAGTTTTTCTAGTCTGACCAGGTTAGCCTGCTGTGGTAATAGAATAGACCCGTGATGGCGAACCTTAACACTCCAGATGTTCTTGGACTTCAATTCCCAGAAGCCCAAGCCCCCTGTGAATCCACACAAATGGGTTTACTGCGATTCATCCGGCCCGCACTGCCCTCGTTGTTCCCGGAAGCGGAAGTAAAATGTGCCGTATGGAGGAAGAGTTAACCCGGAGGAACCTTAACATCTGGAGTGCTAAGGTTCACCATTACAGGAGTAGACTCTACTGCCAGTGATTCAACATCCATCATCAGGTGGAGATTAACTAACCTGGCCACTGTGAGGACTAACAGCCTTGGGTGGCAAAGTCCACAGGGAATGGTGATCGTCCCTTTGATGTTTGCAGATTGATACGCAGTAGGCAGCAGTCAGGGGGCCAAACGCATCTTTATTCCAGTGTAGTCAATCTGAACATGAGGTCAATGGTGGAGCGATACTCCTTATATATGTAACAGTAACGATTCAAACCTGGCGTGGAGCCATATGATTGGTCAGTGCAGGTAAACAGCCAGGTGACAATACTTGATTGGGTAATGAGTAAACAATAGGTACAACTACGGCAGGAACGTAGTCCCGTGATATCTACACAAGAGGAGTATTCACAAGGGGGGAAAGGAAGGGGTAAATGGAGGATTGTTAGATCTGATTTCATTCACATTTCACTTGGTTACATGTTTGCTTTCAATCACAGTTCGCTTAAGTTACATACACAACATCCCTCCCCCCTAGGATGGGATGAAGTCTCTCAACCATTGTGGTGGCCTGCATGTTCATTTGGGCCGCACAGCTGCTTGGCTGAACTCAGAGGAACTGGGGGGGTTGGGTTCCGCAGACTCCCGTTCCTCAGTGGGAAGGCGAGTAGCACTAGTGGCATGTTGAGAGCACTGGCCCATTTCAGAAAAGGAACCTGGGAGGGAATACTTCAAATCAAAACCCTGTTTTGTTTCCGCTGGAGGAGGGGAACACTCTAAATCAAAACTTGGAAGGGAAGGAGAATAACTTAAAGGAAATTCCCGCATGTTACTCTGAATAGGGGGCGACTCAACCAAAAATTGCCTCATTTGCTTAGGAGTAGAGGTAGACTCAGATACCAGAGGACGGGGGGTTGCTGGGGAGCAATCAAAGCCCCGCTTCTCTATTGGACAAGTGGGGGACCACTCTGCAAACTCCCCCTGGTCCTGTAACTCAAAATCTAAACTGTCAGGGTCTTGGCTTTCGTACTCTTCCCTGCCTATTTGCATAAGATGAATGAGACAGGGTTTCGATTCACTTGGTGGGCTGTCTGCCGTGTCTCCCCCTTGGGATAAGCGGGTGGGGGAGGACCATAATGTTGAATCACCCAGACCTTCATCTCCCTGAAACTCCGTGACCCTATGCCTGAGCCGGTTGGCATGCCGCCGCCACAGTAGCCCTGTACTTGTCTCTACCTGGTAGGATACTGGTCCTGTTTGCTCGACCACAACCCCTGGGACCCATGTTGGGCCAGCAGCCACATAATTCCTGCAATGTACTGGGTCCCCAGCTGCAAATACCTTGGTGTGTGCAATTTCAGCATTCCTCCCCTTATCCTCCACCCTGGTCAGATCCAACCGGTTGAAAAGCGAGACCGGTCTCCTGTGCATCAGGAGCTCGGCTGGCGATAGTCCAGATGCCAGGGGAGTTACCCTGTAGCAAAGGAGGAACTGGCACAATTGCAACTCTAAATTCCCATTGCCCATTCGCCGAAGTGCCTCTTTTGTAGTTCGCACTTGGTGCTCAACCTGGCCGTTCATTGCGGGGTGAAATGGGGCAGACGTGATGTGTCGAATTGCATTCCTCTCGAGGAATGCCTGGAATTCGACGGAAGTGAAAGTACTGCCATTGTCGGAGACAAGCACATCGGGTAAACCAAAACAACTGAATAGCCTCCGCAATTGCTTAATGGTTGCTGCCGAGGAGGTGTTGGGCATTGGAATAACCTCCAAACATTTTGAAAAGGAGTCAACCACTAGCAAAAAGAGTGTGCCCCTGAACGGACCAGCGAAGTCGATATGTAATCGTGACCATGGTCCGTGGGCTGTGTCCCATTCTCTGGAAGGAAGTCGGGACTCTTCGGGTCGAGAGCTCTGGCAACTCTCACAAGTGCCCACCAACTGCTCAATATCTGCGTCTATCTGGGGTCACCAGAAATAGCTCCTGGCCAAAGCCTTTGAGCGCACGATTCCCGGGTGGCTAATATGTAGCAGTCAGAGTACCCTTGAACTCAATACCTCAGGAATGACCACCCTCTGGCCCCACAGGAGGCAGCCCCTCTCTATCGAAAGCTCGAACCTCTTTCAGAAATATGCTTTGAACTCCTTGGCCAGAGGTGTCATGGGCCGCCCCTTCTTTACCCATGAAACAACCAGGGACAGAACCTTGTCCTTCACCGTAGCCTTGGTGATATCTGTGAGCACAATTGGGGGCAAGTCAAGGGACTCGATCAGCAATACCTGGTGATCCTGCTCAACCTCGCACTCGGGTTCCCCTAACTCAGGTAGGGGAGACCGGGAAAGCGCATCAGCGTGGCTGATCTCCTTGCCCGGGTGGTGGACCAGTGTAAACTGGTAAGCATTTAGAAATATTGCCCACCGAAGCATTCTAGGGGACAGAATCTGGGGTGTGGGCTTGCACGTGGTGAAAATTCCCAACAGTGGCTTGTGGTCGGTTACAATGGTGAACTCCCAACTGTAGAGGAAATCGTTGAACTTTTTGCTCCCAGTGACTATCGCACGAGCCTCCCTGTCCGTTTGCACATAATTGTGCTCTGCTTTCGAAAGGGACCTTGAGTAAAAGGCAACCGGGGCTTCTCACCCATTTCCCAACACGTGGCACAGCACTGCCCCCACCCCCACTGGTGAAGCATCGCAAACTAACACAACGGGCTTTCTTGGGTTGAAGTGAGTTAAGATTGCCTCTGATGATAGGAGCTGTTTTAACTCTTTGAAGGCCCTTTCCTGACTGTCCCCCCCACTGCCAAACCACGTCTTTCTTTAAAAGACAATGCAGTGGCTCCGCTATGGAAGCCTTCCTTGGCAAGAAGGAATGATAGAAGTTGAGAAGTCCCAAGAAGGACTGCAATTCTGGTTTTGCAGTAGGGCAAGGGGCATTTTGAACAGTGGCAACCTTTGAGTCGGAGGGCTTAACTCCTTCGGGGGTCATCTTAAACCCTAGGAACTCTACTTCCCTCGCAAGAAACACACATTTATCTCTTCTCAGCCTCAACCCTACCTTCTCAAACACAGTTAAGACTTTGTCCAACCTCTTAGCTAGTTCTGACTCACTCCCAGCTGTGATCAAAACGTCATCAACATAGGGGAGGACCCCAGGGAGACCCTTGAGAAGGCGTTCCACTAGAGATTGGAATATTCCAGGGGCTAAATTCACGCCGAACTGGAGGTGTGTCACCTTAAATGCACCCTTGTGCGTAACAATCATCTGGGCAGGTGTGACCGTTAGTTGCTGATAAGCCTGCGCTAAACCTAACTTCGCAAAGCATTTACCCCCATGTAAAGTGGCTAGTAAATGGCTAACTACCAGCACCGGGTAGGCATTGGCACGAATGGCCTTGTTAATTGTACATTTGTAATCAGCACAAATCCTAACCTCCCCGTTGGATTTCATAGCAGTCACAATCGATGTCTCCCACTCTGCAGAGCCCACCGGAACCAAAATCCCCTGACCCACCAGTTTGTCCAGTTCTGCCTCAATCTTGTCTTTGAGTGCAGGGTACTCTTCGTGGCTTGAGCCATATGGGTCTAATTGCTGGATCCAGGTCAAACAAGCCTGGGGGCCCCCTATACTTCCCGAGCCCCTTCTCGAAGACCGCTGGGTGTGCATCGCACACATCTCACACTGGGTCAGTCTCGATGGCATTGATGCCAGACAGTCCAATTCCCAAGGAAGCAAACCACTGGCTCCCCAGAAGGCAGCTCGACCCCCACTTAAAAACCACTATGGCCAGTTTCTCCGTGAAACCTTTAAACTTAACCCTGAATTCCCCACCCCCAAAACAGGAATCAGGTTGCCCTGCACGTCCTGCAAAGATATTCTGAGGGCCTTAAGTTTTCGGTGCACATTGGGGGGAATGTGCAGAAACTCTTTCTGGGACACAATGGAGTAGGATGAACCTGAATCCACCTCCATCCTAACTGGGACTCCCTGCAACAGTATGTCAACAAAGAAACATTGGTGTGCATTGGACACATGGCCCACGGTCGGCTCCTCCGTGGAAATCTTCCCGATGGCCCCTCCTTTTCCTCGGGGGCACTCGGATGGCTCCTGGTCCTGCTCCCAATGACACCTGCATACCTTTGCAATGTTGCTCCAGCAATGGTGGCATTCGGCCTTCTGGAAGGGGCACTTTTCCAGTCGTGGGACGCTCCGCAGCCATCGCATCGGTGGTGGACCTTCTCACTAGCCTGCTTCTTGGCTGACTTTCTCCGGACTTTCTGGATGTCATCGTCACTGGACCCGGACTCCGAGGATGAAGAGACCTCTGGAGATGAAGATGAGCAGGACGCGCGTGGGGGCGAATGTCATGTGGCCTGCACAGTGGAGCCGGACCCTCCAGGTGCGGCAGGCATCTCCTTTAATGCTTTTACCCCAGACCTCGCTGCTTCAGCTGCCAGAGCCTCCTGCAGGATGGAGTTGAATGTGAGATGGTCTCTGGCCATCAGCCTCTGCTGGGCTTCCTCGTCCCGCATCCCGGACAGCAGGCGGTCCCTCAGGGCTTCCTCCAGGTTGTCCCACCAGCAAGGGGCAGCGGCTAACCTGAGGGCGGCGGCGTAGTTGGTCACAGACTCTCCCAGGCGCTGGTCTCACCTCTGGAAGGCAACTCTCGCCGGGTAGATGGACACCTTCGGCTGAAGGTGGTTCTGCAGCATGGCCAGGATCTCCTTGAGTGGGACCGTATCAATGTCCTGGGGCAGCAGGAGGTGCGTTGCAAGCTTGAGCGTGGAGAGGCTGCATTGTGCGAGGAGGCAAGAGTGCATTTGCTCCTCATCTTCAATCAGCTCGGCCGCCATTGCGTGCTTGAACTGGCGCTTAATACAGAGTCCATTTCTCTGGTCCCTTGAGATCAAACGGAGGTAGCTTGATGCTGTGGGAAGCCATGATCCCATCCTCATTGCCAATTTGATGTTTGCAGATTGATACGCAGTAGGCAGCAGTCAGGGGGCTAAACATCTTTATTGCAGTGTAGTCAATCTGAACATGAGGTCAATGGTGGAGCGATACTCCTTATATAACAGTGACGATTCAAACCTGGCACGGAGCCACATGATTGGTCAGTGCAGGTAAATAGCCAGGTGACAATACTTGATTGGGTAATGAGTAAACAATAGGTACAACTATGGCGGGAATGCAGTCCCGTGATATCTACACAAAAGGAATATTCACAAGGCGGGAAGGGAGGGGGGAAATGGAGGATCACTAGATCCGATTTCATTCACATTTCACTTGGTTACATGTTTGCTTTCAATCACAGTTTGCTTAAGTTACATACACAACAGTGGATTAAATCTCACTTGACTCTGTCTTGATGAAGGGCAGCAGCTGCATCAATATTGGCCTGGGGCTGAGGAGGACTTTGTGTGCCAAAAGGGCTCAGGACCAATAAGTGACTTGCAGAACTGGATCAATGGTGCGATGCAAATGGAAGACTACTGCATTGTATTCCCAGTACAATCTTCATGACTGAAAGTCAAATAAACATGGCCCTTAGTCCCTGAAGACTTTCTATATGCAGATCTCCCTGCCAGCCATAAAAGTTTGTGCTTGGAACATCAGTAGTATTTATGAAAAAGGTAAGTTTTATAATGTAGACTGCAGTGGCTCAAGAGGCTAAGAGGCTGACTGGAAGATGGCAGGTCAGCAGTTCGATACCTGAATACTGCAGGACAGAGTAAGCTCTTGTCTTTATCCCAGCTCCTGCCAACCTAGCAGTTTGAAAGCAAGAAATTGCAAGTAGATAAATAGGACCACTTTGGTGTGAAGGTAAACAGCATGCCATGTGCTCTAGTGTCTAGGCATGCCTGCCACATGACCACGGAAACGTCTGCAAATGCAGACAGCACTGGCTCTTCGGCTATAAACAGAGATGGGCATTTAATCCTAGAGTCAGATACGACTGGCTTTCGAGCAAGGGTGACCTTTACCTTTTTACCTTTACCTTAAAGGAAATAAAGAGGCTGGATGTTGATATAATGGGAGTGAGTGAGACAAGGTGGCCCGGAGTGGGCCAATGCTGTGTTGGAATACATGGTCCATTACTCAGGAAGCAATTAAAGCCATCACTGGAACAGAGTTGGGGTGACCCTGAGCAAAGTGATAATGCACGCGCGCCGGCAGCGCATGCCCCCGGTGCGTGCTTTGCCTGCACCTCCCCAAGAGACGGGAGCATGCATCCTCCAACTGGTTGGGCACAGAGGAGCATACACCCCTATTTAAGGGGTGGCTCCTCCCTGAGTTGCCCTCTTTAACAATTTGCCTGAAGAAGCTTCTGCTTCTCCCGGCAACTTTTTGACCAAGGCCTCTCACAGCCCTGGCGTGGGCCATCTCCTCAGCTCTCTGCTGCGATGCCCGCTCCTGGGCACAGCGGGGAGACTTCCCTCCCCCGCCGAGGCCTCCCACGGCCCTGGCAGGGACATCTCCTCTGCCCCGCCACGATGCTTGCCTTCCCCGCTGAGGCCTCATGGCCCCGATCTGGGTCTTCCCCACTGCGTTTCACTGCAGCCCTCACCCTGGTGAAGCTCCCACTTCTCCCAGGCTACACCCCAGACCCAGTGAGCAGGTTTTCCTTCCCCACCTAGGCCCTCCATGGCCCCGGTGGGGTCATGCTCCCACGGTCACGGGTGGTGGTGGTGGAAGCCCAGCTGATGCCATTCTGTCACGGCCTGTGTGGATGGATTTTCCGGCCCTCTGCCCTTGGTGGGAGCAGGGGTGGGAAAGAGAGACTGCCCCAGTTTAGAGCGACTGACGTCCCTTCAAGTTTCACGCCATTGTCGGAATCGTTGGACCTGACATGTCTTCCGCCCTGTGTGAGCAGGAGCAGGGAGAGAGAGAGGGACGCAGGCCCCTGTGGGGGTTAAAGAGCTCCTTCCCGACCTGGCTGTGGCCATAGGGAAGTTGAGCTTCTTGGGTTCCCAGCAGCACAGACTGTATAATTGGCCGCCCCCCTTTTTTATCCAGCTCCTGCCCCAGCCTGGCATGTGCCACGGGGAAGTTGAGCTTTTCTTTATATTGTATACCTTATACCTGGAGTTGTATTGTATTTTTTATTGAATCTGTTGCTGTGTTTTTCTGCATATTTAGATTGTTTATTATTATTATTGTTTTTTCTTTCTTAATTGTATATTTTGTTTCTTTAATATGTTCTAATGCCGCCCTGAGTCAGCCTTTGTGCTGAGTAGGGCGGGGTACACATTATTACTGTTGTTGTTGTTGTTGTTTTCTGCACCGGGCCTCTGCCCACCTTCTCGACGCTTCGCTGGGCTCCCTGCCCTCCTCTTTCCTCACTTCCCTGGCTGCTTAGTTGTTACTGTTGCACTGCTACCCAGGCTGTGAGTTCGATCCCTACCAGGTCCAAGGTCGACTCAGCCTTCGATACTTCTGAGTCCTTTGCAATTGATACCCGGCTTGTTGGGGGAAAACTCTACTTAGTTTGTGAATCACCCAGACAGTGCACTCAGTTCTCAGGGCACTTTCAAACGTGGTTCCTTTGTTTTCACCAGGCCTGTCCTCTCTCTGCCCCCTCCCCATTTTTCACACACACCCAAGGTGGAGGAACGTTAAGCCTGCTCACCTTTTGGGTGCCAGGCTACCCGGCTGCCTGCTGTCTCCCTGTTTGCCTGGGCCTTCCCCTTACAGGGGACTTGGCCCTGGGCGTTGGTGAGTATCCTTGTTAAATTCACTTTAATTTATTCTGGCCTTCACTGGGGGCCCGGGCTGCCACCTCCCCTGAGCAGCCCCCTTCTGCCGGGGCTTTGCTTCCCACTTGCCTTATCGTGGCCCTTGTGCCTGAGCCATTGCACTGTTCCCACTCTTTATCCCCGCATGGCTCATGAACTCGCAATGCGGCCCTCCCCTTTGTTTCTCTCTTTTCCTCATGTTGTTTCCTTTGCCTTCCTTCTTTGCAGGCTCCTTTCTCTGTGTCCGGCTATGTGTACGCGCCTGGTGCAAGCTCCCGTTCCCTTCTCACGCCCCCCAAGTGGAGTGGTGGTGGCCTCTTTTCTACTCTTGTCTCCTTTCCCCCCCCCACCCCCTGCTCTCACTCTTCTTCCCTTCTCGCCCCCTAGTGGGTGGTGGCATTTACCTCTGTCTCCCTGCATTGGCGTGCCCCCCAGTCCGATCGATCAGGCTGGTGTGGGTCATGGGATCGGTCTCCTCCCGCACATGTGGCGGTTAGTGTGGGTGTATTAATTTAAAAACCCCATCATGCCATTGGGTTCAGGCTCGGGTGTTTCAGGAGCTGGTACAGCATCATCTAGGGGTGTGCCTAACGGCTCCTGGATCTACCTGTTAATGGGTATGGCTTACACTCAACCCTCTTATTTCCTTGCACTGCATGCCTTCGTGTTAGTGCCCGGTTTTCTTCCGCCCATGGATTATTCCTCCCATGGCATCATTGGCATATTCTTTTGCTTTCACCACCCGCACTATTTCGCCCAGTGCAGTATTTACTGTGTTATTTAATAAAGTGACCCATGTTTGTACCCATCACTTGCGTACGTCTCTTCACTGGGGGGGGGGTGCATGGGCAAAGAACACAGTGGCTAGTGTGATACCATTTTCAGATAGGATCATTATAATCTAACTTAAAGGCAAATCTTTCCAGCTGAGGTCTTTCTCCTATGTGAAGTACACAGAGGGGACTATAAGTTATCTTCTGCCAGAAGTCACAGAATGGCTGATTGTGGGATTTGGGGTCGAAGAAATCCCCCCCCCTCAAAAAAAAAATCACCCTATTGAGTGTGGGTTTTTTTTTTTTACTCTATGTTCCTTCTAGTTGCAACCCAGCACTCACCACATTTATTGCGAAGTAATTTCTACTGATCTTGGAGGGAGACAATTTTCTGGGAGGCTAGAAGTGCACTTTGAGTTGCAGCCTGAGCCCTAAGAAAGGGCACATTGAAAGCATCGTAGAGGTGTGTCACTGAGAAGGATGCAAGAAAAGCAATCAGGAGGAGCTGAAATAACAAACTTCTTTGATGATTCAAGCTGCTAAAAACTGGTAGATTGTTGTGTTCTAATAGTGTAACCTTCTACATGTGATATCAATGTATCTGAACCAATGTAACCTTGCCTATGAGTAACAATGTAACCTTCAGCTGTATCACATAAACCCTGTAATAGGACGCGAGCTAATGACCACCAGCTGGCAGCAGCGAGCGTCCAAGCTCTCTTGGTTCAAACCCATCAAAGACCGCAGCGCGGGAAGTTTCCCGCCGCTACCTACACCTGGACAAGAAGGGCGTGACCAGCCATGACGTCACGCGGACCAGTAGCCAACGGGCTACCGTGGAGCCACATTCAAATACGTTACTACCATATATATAGAGCTGTTCGTCCGCCATTACCTCATGTTCCCTCTGTCCACCATGCAATAAACCTGAGTTAACCCAGCCTTTGGCTGTGCCTTGTGTCTTGACTCTCATACACTAAATAGATAGTGTTTGCAAAATCTAGCAGTGTGTGTGTGTGTGTGTGTGTGTGTGTGTGTGTGTGTGTGTCTGTCTGTCTGTCTGTCTGTCTGTCTGTCTGTCTGTCTGTCTGTCTGTCTGTCTGTGTTGAGAGTCATAAAAGCTGAGGTTCTGCATGAATTTCCACTCCTCCCAACCCCACCTTTGGCTGGCACATCAGATATAGGTTTCTTCTCCCCTCTCCCCCTTGTTGTTCTATACATCTCCAAGGTTAATCCATGTTGGTTATTGGTTATGAAGAGACTTCTCACCAAAAGGCAATTATCTTTGGTGCAATTACAGACTTTCCCACTTGTCAATAGATGGCTCCTCCGTGTGTGTTTTGGAACTACTGCTTTCCTCATTAGCATTTGCTTGGTTGATTATTGGGAGGATAATTCAGCAAAAGGAGTTGCAAGGCAATGAAGACAATGGTGGTGAAGTTTTGACTAAGCCAACAGTGGGTAAAAGCACTTGGAGACCGGAAGGACTGGGTTTGATTCCCCCAGAGCTGCACGATGGGGGACATGAAAGGTGCCTCATTCAGGTGTCCCCTGCAAAAATCCTTTCAACCTAGAGTAATCTCTGACACAAAAACGCACAACACACACCATCCTCCAATAGCAGAAGGGTTGAAATGCATAGCCTGCCATCTCAGCCAGGAGGAGGTGGATGGGCATTGTAGTCCAACACAAATGCACAAACTCATTGAAAGCTTGTGAAGGTTGTTCTGTGCTAGCAAGTTCATTCTGATTTATAGACATTATTTCCTGGGGTTTGTTTTAGATAGAGTATACACAACACTGGTTTTCTATTCACTTCTTCTTCTGGGAATACCCTGGGATGGTATAGCTTGCCCATTACTATCAGGGTAAATCAGAGAGAAGTTTAGGAGAAGATGCCCAGTTTGGTATTTTAATTTTCCACGAACAGAGACGTTTTCCAAATGGAGAAAAAAATTGCATCTCTCTCACACAAATACATGAACACACAACTTGGACTGTAGAACAGAACAGCCAGACATAGGTTTGTTATCTTCAGCGGGGGGGGGGGGGGTGTTAGATCAACAGGTAAATGTCACCCTTGCTCAAAAGCCATTCATATTTGACTCTAGGTTTCAGTGCTCATCTCTGTGAAAGAGCCAGTGCTGTCTGCATCTACAGACATTTTCGTGGACATGTGGCAAGCATGACTAGAAACCATAGTGCATGGAATGCTGCTTACCTTCCCACTGAAGTGGTAGCTATTTATCTACTTGCAATTTCTTGCTTTCAAACTGCTAGGTTGGCAGGAGCTGGGACAGAGACGGGACCTCATTCTATCGTGTAGTACTTGGGTATCAAATTCCAACCTTCTAGGCTTCAAGTTCAGCATCTTAACCCCTTGAGCCACCACAGTAAATATCCCAAAAATGTTCTTTCTATGAGGAAACACATGGAACAAAGATAAGAAAACACTGGATATATTTCTTTTTCTTGGTCAAGATGGACTGTCGAGATGTTTCTAACCCCCCTGACAGTTGGCACATATTTTCGTCAGCAAATCTGCATTTTGAGCAAAACAACCCTTAGCAAAATTAGCCACTGTTGCCTTTGTGAAGCTCAGCACATATGAACTGAAAGAGGGAGAGAGCAGAGTAGAGTAGGCTGGTTGATCAAAAAGATGCAAACTAGAAGAGAAGGAGCTGCTAAAGGAGAGCCAACATGGCTTTTGCAAGGGCAAATCATGCCTCACTAATCTGTTGGAATTTTTTGAGAGTGTCAACAAGCATTTGGATAAGGGGGATCCAGTTAACATTGCTTATCTGGACTTTCAGAAGGCTTTTGACAAGGGCTCTTGAATAAACTTACCAGTCATGGAATAAAGGGACAGGTCTTGTCCTGGATCAGCAACTGGCTAAGGGACAGGAAACAGAGGAGGGAAGTAAAGAGTGGGGTCCCCCAAGGTTCAGTACTGGGACCTCTGTTTTTCAACCTCTTCATAAATGATCTAGAAGTAGGAGTAAATAGCAAGGTAGCCAAATTTGCTGATGACACTAAATTATACAGGGTAGTGAAAACTGTGAGAGATTGTGAGGAGCTCCAGAGGGATCTCTTGACACTGAGGAAGTGGGCAAAACAGTGGCAAATGAGCTTCAACACTAGTAAGTGCAGAGTGATGCATGTTGGGGCAAAAAAAACCCAATTACATTTATAAACTGATGGGTTCTGAACTCTCTGCAACAAACCAGGAGAGGGACCTTGGTGTCCTGGTGGACAGCTCAATGAAGGTGTCAACCCAGTGTGCCTCAGCAGTGAAAAAAGCAAACTCAATGCTAGGGATCATTAGGAAGGGTATAGAAAATAATTCAGCAAGTGTCATTTTGCCTCTTTATAAATCTATGGTGTGGCCCCATCTGGAATACTGTGTACAGTTCTGGTCGCCATACCTCCAGAAGGATATTATGGAGCTGGAAAAAGTGCATAGGAGGGCAACCAGATTGATTAGGGGACTGGAACACCTTCCTTACCATCTGAGGCTGCAACGGTTGGGCTTCTTCACTCTTGAACGATGGCGTTTAAGAGGTGACCTGATTGAAGTTTATAAAATCATGCACGGTGTGGACAAAGTAGATAAGGAAAAACTGTTTTCCCTATCGCACAACCCTAGAACTATGGGGCATTCCATGAAACCTTTGGGTACCAGTTCTCAAACAAATAAGAGAAAGTACTTTTTCACCCAGAGGATCACTGATCTATGGAACTCCCTGCCAGAAGAAGTGGTGACAGCTGTCAGTCTTGACAGCTTTAAGAAAGGATTAGACAAGTTCATGGAGGACAAGGGTATCAATGGCTATAATTATGGATACCTAAGGACAACCTCCGGGTTGGAGAGATAGGCAGGATATCTCTCAATGCCATTTGCAGGGAATCCTAAGCAGGTGAAGGCATCTGCTTGGGAATACCCTGATGCAAATGGTGAGCCACTGTATGAGACAGAATGCTGGACTGGATGGGCTGTGGCCTGTTCCAGCAAGGTTGTTCTTATGTTACATTCTTATGTTTTACTTCTAGAACATACAAGACATGATAAAGTAACAAGACGGCAGCTGTCACAATTCCAGCAAGGTGAACATTCCTGTTGTGTACAGCAGGGAAAATGTCACCATATCACAAGTAAGTAAAAACATTGTAATTATTTCATGTCTTTATGTGCAAGGATAAAGCCAAGTGTGACTTTCTATGCATCAAACATGACGTAGCTTGTGGAAGTTACTTTTTTAGCTGTATCTCCTAGAATCCCACAGCATTCTAGCCTTTTCTGCAGGCCTGGAACAGAAAAAACAAGTTTTCATGTGTTGAATCATGCATTTGTTTATTCTACTCTGAAAAAGCAGGATGAAAGAATGTATGCGTCAACATATGAGAAAACCTGGGAAATAGGTTGATCTGCCATTCTATAAGCCAACAGTTTGTTCTACTCATTACAATCCTACCCATCGGTTCTGAGACCGGTGGCTCTTCTTCTTCTGTTCCAGGTCAAACTTTAAACTGCCAAAAATGAAGCCACCTTCTTTGTTTGGTCATTGTTGTTCAGTCGCACAGTTGAGTCCGACCCTTTGCAACCCAATGGACCATTGCACACCAGGCTACTCTGTAATCTGCGTTACACCATAGCCAACCCAGATCTATGCCCACTGCATCAACGATGCCATCTAGCCATCTCATCCTCTGCCGCCTTTTGCCTTTCATGCCCTTTTGCCTTTGATCTTTCCCAGCATCAGGGCCTTTTCCACTATAAAAATTTTGTGTCAGAAATTATTTTGGTTTGAAAGGATTTTTGCTGGGGGAACTCCACTCAGGGAATGCAAAAAAGGAGGCTCCGTTCATGTCCCCAAGATCTTTTCCTAACAAAGTGGTCCCTATTTATCTACTTGCAATGTTTTGCTTTCGAACTGCTAGGTTGGCAGGAGCTGGGACAGAGACAGGCACGCAAACCCTCATGCACTACCTGGGTCTCGAACTGCTGTTTTGCCAGCAATCCAGCTAACAAGGCGAGCTTCTTAACCACTGAACCACCACAGCCAGTTAGTACTTTCTTCTCATTTGATGGCCAAAGCTTTAGCTTCAGCTTCAGTATTTGTCCTTCCAAGGAGCAGTCAGGGTTGATTTCGTTCTGGATTGATGGATTTGATCTTGCAGTCCAGTGGGCTCTCAAGAGTCTTCTCCAGTACCACAGGTTCAAATGTATCTATTCTTCTGCACTCAGCCTTTCTTAAATCCTCATATGTGCAAGTTTCCCTGAGTAATCGGCAGGTGAGCAAATGGGCCAGATTATGTGAAAGACCCATGGTGAAAATGTAGCATCCATTTCCTGGTAAGCCAACTCATGAAATAAATCCACAAGGAGACCAAAATAAGTCAGTGAAATAAACTTTGATCCTTTTATTTATTTATTTTAAATTCAACCTGACATCTGATTGCTGTTGCTGGATGTAATAGCTTCCAAATCAGCATTTATCTTGCATAGCCATCACTGTTAGGAGGTGTCCCTTTTTATGATCTGCTTTGTTAACAGCTTGTCAGGTATCACCTGAAAAGCATCAGTTACTGATACCACAAATAACTCCTCTTTGTGAATTATGTTGCCACAATCTCAACACAATATATTTTCAGGTTTATTTTTCCACTTTAGCTTGTTTGGTGTTTCTTCCTAGATTAAAGGCATCCATCAGAGTGGACCACCTATTATTTGGGGGGGAGGGAGTGGAAGTCCTAATTTGGAGTAACACTACTGCAGAAAATATGTCATTAATAGAGGAGAACAATTAGATTACATCGGATGTTAAAATTTTATTTATTTATTTATTTATTTATTTATTTATTTATTCATTCATTCATTCATTTATTTATTTATTTTATGGATTTGTATCCCACCCTCTTGGTGGAGACACCACTCAGGGCAGCTAACAACATGCAATACAATACAAAACAATAACACAATTAAAAATAAAACAATTAAAAATGTCCCTATATTTCGCCCATTGGGCCTATAAAGTTTCCATTCTCTCTTTTCCTCCCTCATTGGACAATCTGTTTTTGCTAAAGTGGCATATAATGCTGGCCAGCAAAGCATGAATCAGCTCTGAAGCATGTAATTTTGACTATAATAATAGTCAGCTCAAAAAGAAGGGTTGTTCAAGGAGGGCAAGACCATTTTGAAGTGGTATTTGAGATTCAAGAACATTGTGGAAGTACAAAGACAATGGAGGCATAAGTATGCAACAGAACCTCCAACAGTTGCACACAGTCATGATGGGTTTGACACACATGGTACTGTGTGTGATGTGCACAAGGGAAGTTCTGGGATATCTTGATGAACATTGCTCAAACAGTAGTTTGGCATAATCAGAGGTTTCTGGAGTCTGATGGTAACCACTTGGAGCATCTCTTGTAATTGCAGAAGTCAAACATGACTTGTATCCATCTTTTGTTATCACTATATAGAGAGTGTTGTCATTGGCCGCTACTCATATCTGAGTATACATTTTTTCCTGGAAATCATTTTCACAGTTGATAGATGTGAAAAGAATGCCAAACAAGAAAAATGTCATTGGTGTGAATTTAAGGTAGATCCCAGCTTGCCATGAAGTGGCCCACACACTGTGATCACGAAGCCATCTCCTGCAGTACGTATGAAATGAGACATGCAAGATTTAACACCGGGATTGCAATGGACTGTCACGGCCTTGAGGATATTAACAAGGTGCACTTTCACAGCCAGTCTGTCTGGCATGGCCTCTTCCGCCTCCATGACCGTTGGGGATCAGAATAGTGAAGTGGTTCCTCCCCTGCTATTTCATTGTTGGGCTCAATATGATGGTTTCCAGTGGTTGAGAATCCTTAGGCTCGACAAATGATGCATAATATACCCAAGAACAGGATTGAAAGGATTTTCTTTTGGCTTGCTTTTTAACCAAAACTTCCTGAATCAATATGTAAATCAAAGTTAGTATTAAAAGACAAGCCAAAAGAAAGTCTTTTTAAATGCTGTTACTCGACAAATTATATACAAGCTCAGGTGACAAGGTGACAAACCTATGCCTATTCGTATCGCACTCGTATATAAAAGTCAGTGCCATTGGGTTTAGTGGCCAAATATCAGAAAAAAGATGGCCAGGATCAAGAGACCCACGTGTACCATTTCTGCTGGAATGAATCTACTTGAGAAATAATCTTTCTGTCCCTAGTCTACTCTTTTCCACTCTATTTAAGTAACGAGGGTGACCCTGAGCCTTGAATCTCAGTTGTCTATTATTTTCCAGGAGTAGTGATTGCATTCAGTTCCATTTTGAAAGAGCACAGAGACAAATGAGATTTCAATCAGTAGAGGAGAGGCATGGGGACTCTCGGTTCATATTAGTTGATAATAATTGCTCTGGGAACAGAGCAGGTGCCTGAAATTTTACACAAACACACACACACACACACACACACACACACACACACACAATGTGGGTGAGTCTGTAGAATGAAATATTTGTCCTAGTGCCAGCCAAAGCAGGAAAGATAAAATCCTTGACTGAGGACAAAGAGCTCCTTCCCTTTGTTTTTATTACTTGCCAGTAAACTCAAGGGAACTCTGGTATTCAGGCAAAATCTTCCCAAAAGACAGACCAGAGCTGATAAGGCAGCTAGGAAGTAGACCCCCAACTTCTATATAGTAAAGGTAAAGGTCTTCCTTGATTGAAAGCCAGTCGTGTCTGACTCTACAGGGGGGTGCCCATCACCATTTACAGCCAAAGAGTTGTCTGTGTCTGCAGACATTTCTGTGGTCACACGGCAGGCTTGATTAGATGTCAAAGTGCATGGAAAGCTGTTACTTTTCCTGCCAGGGTGGTACTTGTTTATCTACTTTTATCTATTTTTTGCTTCCAAACTACTTGGCTGGCAAGAGCCGGGAAAGACGACAGGTGCTCACTCTGTCATGCAGCCTTTGAATCTCAAACTTCTTCTTCTGCTGCTTCTGCTTCATCGGGTGTTGAGGGAGATACAAGGTTCTTGCTCTGGCCATACCCATCAAGTATCCCGTATTGGCCGGGATTTCCCATAATTTTGCGCCGCTTTTCCTCCTTTCCCAGCTGGAGCCGCCGCCATCCTGTAATTTGGTGGCGGGGAAAAAGTAGTTACTGTGCATGCCCTTCTGCGCAGATCCCTTCTATGCATGCGTAGAAGCCTTCTACACATACATAGAAGGGTTCAGGGCAGAACGGTTCTGCGCATGTCCCGTATTGTCCGGAGCCGTGCTTGACAGGTATGGCTCTGGCACTGCTACTGGCCTCCACCAGTTTTATTTAGTGTTCCTGTAATATTTCTCTGAGAGACTGCAGTGACTCCATTGGTTAAGGCACTGACTGGAAGATGGGAGGTCAGCAGTTCAAGGCCTGAGTACTGCATGACGGAATGAGTGCCTGTCTCCGTCCCAGCTCCTGCCAACTTAGCAGTTTGAAAGCAAGAAATTGCAAGTAGATAAATAGGGGCCATTTTGGTGGGAACGTAAACAGCATTTCATGCCTGCCACATGTCCAAAGAAATTTCTGTAGATGCAGACAGCACTGGCTCTTCGGTTATAAACATAGATGAGCACTGAACCCTAGAGTCGGATACAACTGGCTTTCGAGCAAGGGTGACCTTTACCTTTAATATTTCTCTGATGTTCTCTCTCCATCTTCTTCTGGATCTGCTTTGTAGTCCTTGTCCTCCTTTTTCTACATATGCCTTGTAATGTATAGAATTCCAAGACATTCAGCCACTCACTATACTTCTATCCTCAGGACATGGCAAGGTTTGAGCTACACCTGTGTATAAGTGTAATGATCTTATTATCAACAACTAGCATATTTGTGCCCGGCCAGCTGGGCAGTTTTAATGTGTGTGTTGGTGGTTAGGGGTGGTTTTGGGTGTGCACAACCACCACTCCCCACATAAAATACCACTGCAACCACCAACACACACATTAAAAATTCATGGCAAGGCAGGAGTGTCATGTGTGTGTGTGTGTGTGTGTGTGGTGTGTGTGGTGTGTGTGTATTGTGTGTGTGTGAGAGAGAGAGAGAGAGAGAGAAGCAGTGTGTGTGAGAGAGAGAGACAGAGTGAGAGAGTGAGAGAGAAAGAGAGAGTGACAGATAGTTAGATTAGACCACCAGAGGGGGTAAGTTGGGACTGGGAGGGAAGGTTTGTCTGTGAGTGGGGTTGGGGTGGTTTTGGGGTGTGTGTGAACCCCCCCCCAAAAAAAAACCCACCCCAACCACCAACACACAGATAATAATTGCCCAGCAAGGCAGGGGTGGTGTGTTTGTGTATTGTGTGTGTGTGTGTGTGTGTGTGTGTGTGTGTGTGTGTGTGTGTGAGAGAGAGAGAGAGAGAGAGAGAGAGAGAGAGAACGACCCCCCTGCCTTTATGGGCAATAATGAGGTGGGTTAGGGGGTGGGGGTGGGGTAACGTGGTGGAGTGGTTGGGCAGTGTGGGTGCCTGGCCCGTGCTTCCCTCCCCCACCCCCTAACCCCCACCTCACATACCCTTCTTTGTCAGTTGGGTCTTTCCCCCCCAGCACGGCCTTCTTGGTTGGGAGGCGCAGCGGCATCTCCTTTGTCCCTGCTGGCATTGAGGCCACATATCCCACAGGGACAAAATACAGGCTGGTGCACCTCCCTCTGCAGAGGGCCGCGCTGGGGGAAAAGACCCAGGCGGCAAAGAAGGGTACGTGAGGTGGGGTTAGGGGTTGGGGGGTTGGGGCCAGGTGGTGGGGTAGGTGGGTGGCATGGGTACTGGGCCCATGCCTCCCCCCCCTCTTCCTCGCCCCACTTACCTTTTGCTGGTTGAGCTTTTTTCCCCTGGCATATTTTTTTTAAGTCATCGTGCCATGCTTTCCCGGCCTCCTCTGCGCTCACGTCCCTCAGCCTGATTGGCTGAGGGGTTGTGCAGCACAGAGGACTCTGGGAGTCATAGTTTTGATTTTTTTTGGTCATGTTCATGGGGCGATTTCCCCACTGGTGACTTTCGGAACCTTGCGGTGATGGCCGGGCGGGGTTAAGGTAAGTGCAGGCAGCTTGGTTTGGGATGGTTGGGCCGGGTGCGGCAGCCTTTGCTACATTCCAACGGTTAAGGTAAAGGTAAAGGATTCCCTTGCTTGAAAGCCAGTCATATCTGACTTTAGGGTGCAGTGCTCATCTCTGTTTCCAAGCCGAAGAGCCAGCGCTGTCTGCTTCGTCCCTCTTTATAGGTAAAGATCTGCCATTCTAGGATTTGGATTCCTACGTGGCTAATTCAAGAAGTGGATAGAGAAAGTCAGATGGTGGTCATCCAAAGCAGGAGTAAAGCCAGGACCTTGGTGTCCTGGTGGACAATTCAATGAAGGTGTCAACCCAGTGTGCCTCAGCAGTGAAAAAAGCAAACTCAATGCTAGGGATCATTAGGAAGGGTATAGAAAATAAGTCAGCAAGTGTCATTTTGCCTCTTTATAAATCTATGGTGAGGCCCCATCTGGAATACTGTGTACAGTTCTGGTCGCCATACCTCCAGAAGGATATTATGGAGTTGGAGAAAGTGCAGAGGAGGGCAACCAGAATGATTAGGGGACTGGAACACCTCCCTTACCATCTGAGGTTGCAACGGTTGGGCCTCTTCACTCTTGAATGATGGCGTCTAAGAGGTGACCTGATTGAAGTTTATAAAATCATGCACAGTGTGGACAAAGTAGATAAGGAAAAACTGTTTTCCCTATCGCATAACACTAGAACTAGGGGACACTCGATGAAACTTTTGGTTACTAGTTCTCAAACAAATAAGAGAAAGTACTTTTTCACCCAGAGGATCACTGGTCTATGGAACTCCCTGCCAGAAGAAGTGGTGACAGCTGTCAGTCTCGACAGCTTTAAGAAAGGATTAGACAAGTTCATGGAGGACAAGGGTATCCATGCCTATAATTATGAATACCTAAGGACAACCTCCGGGTTGGAGAGATAGGCAGGATATCTCTCAATGCCATTTCCAGGGAATCCTAAGCAGGTGAAAGCATCTGCTTGGGAATAATACCCTGAAGCAAATGGTGAGCCACTGTGTGAGACAGAATGCTGGACTGGATGGCCTGTGGCCTGTTCCAGCAAGGCTGTTCTTATGTTCTTATGACTCAAAATCTGATTATTTCACTGCCATCACAACGCCACATACCAACAAGAAATATATGGAACCACCCTGTCAGTTTCCTTTTTCAGTGGATGTTCTTTGTGACGTGGCTAGGGTGGTCTTATAAGGAACCAAGGGGGCTAGACAGAAAAGGCCCCCAAGCCAAGGTTACATGATTTTCTTCTTCAATCTAAATAAGCAAAAGGAATTTGCATCTCCTCTTCACCAACTGTCATTTGCCATTTGTGATAAACTTGTAACTCAAATCAGTTACTGCCTCTGCCTTCCTTAAATACGGTTTCCCTGGCACACAAAGGTCAAGGGAATTCGTTAAAGTGTTAAATGAAGTCTCTGAACTTGATGGAGGGCTTCCTTTTTAACATTTGAAATAAATGAGTTAGTTCGCCTTGGCAAAATGTTGCAAAGGTCTCATATAAACTCGCTGTTTAATACTGAAACCAATTGCTTCACATCATTCCCCCAGCAATCTTTATTTCCCTGACACTCAATTATCCTCAATTTTCACCTCCCCCATATAATGTAGTGGATTTTTTAAATCAAAGGTAATAATCATGGTTGAGAGAATGGTTAGTGTAAATGTTTCCCTTGCTTGAAAGCCAGTTGTATCCAGCTCTAGGGTTCAGTGCTCATCTCTGTTTCAAAGCCAAAGAGCCAGCACTGTCTGCTTCTGCAGACATTTCCGTGGTCATGTGGCAGGCATGACTAGACACCAGAGTGCACAGAACCCTGTTTACCTTCCCACCGAAGTGGTCCTTATTTATCTACTTGCAATTTCTTGCTTTCAAATTGCTATGTTGGCAAGAGCTGGGACAAAGATGGGAGCTCATTCCATCCAGCTAGTGTACTGAGAGGCAAAATATAAAACCCTACTGCCGATAAGAAGCATAGAGAAAATAAGATCAAATCTTGTTTCTCTTAAGACCCTACTACAAAAAAAATTCTACTTAGGAAAATAACTAGGGAAATATGCCTAATTTTGATCATGAATTTCCCATATACCTTATTTAGCCAAAGATCCCGTATCTCAGAAACCATAAGGTATTTCTTCTTTCATGTCCGGGTCAAACTTTGAACAGCCAAAAGGAAACCACCTTCTTGGCTTTGTCGTTGGCCAAAATTATATCATCATTGGTACATGTTTCCAGTAGTAATTAACAGACCAGCAAAAGAGTCAGTTTCTATATCTCTCCACATTCACACAGTGTGTTGTTGTCCACCAGCAGCCTCACTTGAGCATGTTGGTGCTGTCCTTGGTACTGAACTGGTCACTAAAGCCTCAGTTAGGACAACTGGCAAGTAAATCTCTGTTTCACCTTCTCCCACATTAAAGGTTGCACAAGTTTATAAAATTCTGTCCAACAACTGAACTAAAACAGAATTCTGGCACACTCATGAGAAGGAGCAAATAGCTTAGTTTAGTTTAGTTTTGTCTTTAGTTTTGTGAATTTTGAACAGGAACAAAATCCTCACACATTCACGGAAAGAGAAGTGGGCCTACCATCACCTATGACATAACAATTACACCATGTTTTTCTTCTGCATTGTTTATGGGTCGGTATTCTCACTACACTCTCTTCTAAGATGGGAGAATGGAGAATTCCCTTTATCTTCATAGCAGAAAGAGATCTTAAGAATTTTTGTCCTGGCATTAACTTTTATGAATATTTTTCACACACACAGACAGAGAGAAAGAACATCGACAACCAGTTGATATGTTTCTTCCTATTTGCTTGATAAAACCACTTTTATATTTTATGCTTGCTATTGTTCTAGAGTAGTAGTTTCCAATTTTGGCCCAAACCCCACAGGGTGACTTCAATTCTCAGAAGACTAAGTCAGTACATTGGTTGATCAGTACTTTGCGGAGTTGACTTAGGCTTCTGGGAATTGAAATCCAAAAGCAAAAGGATGGGAAACACTGTTCTTGAGGAAGGAAAATAGTCCTTTACCTTTGATCTAGATATAAAGTAATGTGACATCTAAACATGAACCCAAGGTCTATATAGGAATGACCAGATACCTATACTAAATGGGCTTCATTAAATCTGTTTTTTGCCCCTTATGTACAGTTCCCATTCTAATAATTGACATTGCCACATCTATTCCACTCCTTCCTCTTGCCTTCCTTCTTCCCGCAACTCAAATATAGTATGATTTGTAGCAAAGAATTGCATCAGAATTGCCCTCTCTATTTCTGAATTTGCCATTAACAGTGATTGGTGGTCTCCTCTTTTAGTTAATCTATTCAGCTATATTAGTCTTACCGGTAATTTTTCTTCAGGATAGAGAACCAATATTGTAGTCCCAATTATTTTAAAAAGGTGATCTATCTGATTCTTGTAACTATAGACCAGTGTTTCCCAACCTTTGGTTTTTGGACTTCAGTTCCCAGAAGCCTATGTCAATTCCCCAAAGAACTGCTCAGTCAATGTACTGCCTTAGGCTTCTGGGAATTGAAGTCCCCCCTGGGGGGCATAGGCCCCATTTTGGGAACCACTGCTATAGACCTAAAAGACCTGGATGTGACCTCAAAGCTCTATGTCAGGTACTTAATGCATAAACTCCATGAATGGGATAGCTGTTGACACATTATGCGTGAAGAACAAGCAGATTTTAGGAAAGGTAGATCAATAATAGACCAGGCTTTTTGTTGTAAGCCACATAGTTATCATTAAGTTCAACATCAGCACCTGTGCCCTTTGCTACATCAGCTTACGTTCACCTCAAGCAATGTGTTTCCAGAATGAAATGTGGTTGGCTTTTAGAAAAATTTTGAAGGACTGCCCATACTGCCAGCAACTCAATGCCAAGAGTCAGGTGGTGGTTACCTAACCTGACAACCCTGAGGACTTAGTGGCTTTGGTGAAGTCCACAGAAAAGCGTGATGGTCACCAAGTGGATTAAATCCCACTTGAATCCAACTTCATGGGGGGCAGAATCTTCATCCATACTGGCTTGGGGCTGAGAAGGACTTTGTGTGCACAAAGGTTTCAGGACCAGAAAGTGACTCACAGAGCTGGATCAGTGGTATGGGGGTCATACTGTGATGTGGAAGGCAGATGAAAGGCCACTGCATTATATTCTCAGGACAGTTTTTAAGGCTGATTGCCATGAAAATCACCAAGATTTGGAATCAGATATGGCACAAGAAGGAGGAGGAGATGGAGGAGGAGGAGAAGCCCTTTCTTTCTTTTTCTTTCTTTCTTTCTTTCTTTTTTTTGCCAAGGTAGCTTTGCCATTCTGAAGGACTTGGGTGGGTGAGAACAAAAATCTCCAACAGATATAAAATCTCCTATTAAAATTCAATATAAATCCAATTATACTGTGATAAATATGACAGGCTAAGAGCCTCTGTAGCGAATGCTCTTTCAATTCTCCTTCCTGGATATGCTACCCTAAGGAGTTACAGTATTTTTGCTATGCCGTTACTCCTTTACCTGACATCTTATTTCCAAACTTCACAACAAACTTACAATATAAATGTCCCATCTCCTACCTGAGCAATCGCATGTTTCACCCCCAATCTCGGTTCTGTAAGCGCTTCCTCATGCTATAAGCCTTACTCTTCAACCAATTGCTTTCAAAAGCAGGTACCCTTTGAAACACCATATTTGTCAAATATAATAGAGTCATCTGCAGGAACAACCTCCATCCTTTGCTGCCAGCAGAAACAGAGAGACGTAGCCTCATTATAGCAATCCTTATTAACAGGCTAACCAGCAGCTAATCCTCCAACACAGCGACAGAGCGTGTCTCGTATTAAAAGACAGAACATTAAATCTGACTTTAAAAATCAGCAAGACAAGCAGCATTGACATTCCTTTCCTTTCTTTTCCTTTCTGTTCTTTTTAGAGATTTCCAAGTTTCTTTTATTTTACACTATACCTGACTTGTCCCATAGATATTTAAATGTTCTTGCATAGATCAAAGGTGGCCAGAGGTATCTCTGTAACCTGCTTCTCAGAAATACCTTCTCACAAAGTGAGATTAGAAGGAAAGCTATTCCTTTCCAAATGGCGGTAGTGGATGGTTCATATGCATCAGTAATCTCCTAATGAAAGAAAGAAAGAAAGAAAGAAAGAAAGAAAAAAGAATGAAAGAAAGAAAGAAAGAAAGAAAGAAAGAAAGAAATCCTTCGTACATATAAAAGAATAGCATATGGGGAAGAAAGATAAGGAAAAAAATTAATAGAGATATGCTTGCTTTGGAGGAAGTGCACTGATCCTCATTAATAATAATAATTTCATGTCAGAAATTATTCTGGGTTGAAAGGATTTTTGTGGAAGAAACTCCACTCAAGGAGCATCCAAATAAGGTTCCTTTCATGTCCCCAAGAGCTGGGATGGAGACGAGTGCTTAATCCATCATACAGTATCTGGGTCTCAAACTGCCAACTTGCCAGCCTTCCAGCTAACAAGGTGAGCTTCTTAACCACTGAGCCACCACAGCTCCATGGTCCTAGTTGAAGATTAAACACATCTCTTGATGTATAGCATTTTGCACTGTGCCCAGGGTGGGGTGGGGGTTGGCCCTGAAGGCTACATTCAACTAGCAGTCCCATGTTGCCAATTCCAAAATATATAGCCTCTAGATCTGTGATTCCCAATGTGGGGCACATGCCCCATGGGGGTGGGGGGGTGATTTTTAAGGCGAGCTATTTGAGAATAGGTTAGACCAAATTAATGGTTTTTTCGGCTTCCTCCACGTGAATAGGAGTTCACTTTTTGAATAATAATAATTAAATAACAATAACAATAACAATAACAATAACAATAACAACAACAACAACAACAATAACAATAATAATAATAATAATAATAATAATAATAATAATAATAACAACAATAATAATAATAATAACAACAATAACAACAACAACAACAACAACAACAATAATAATAATAATAATAATAATAATAATAATAATAATAATAATAATAATAATAATAATAATAATAATAATAATAATAATAATAATAATAATAATAATAATAATAAGAAGAAGAAGAAGAAGAAGAAGAAGAAGAAGAAGAAGAAGAAGAAGAAGAAGAAGAAGAAGAAGAAGAGTTATTTACCAAATGGAGAGACAAGGTATTCTTACTTTGATGAATGTACTAGTTTATAAGTGAATGCTGAAATCAAAAAATATCTAGTAAGCCTTGGTTTCATGCCTTCACTGCATGATTAATGTTTTTTGTCAAGTCCCACATCCAGATGGAGCCTCCACTCTTCCATAAATGACTCCATCATCATCACAGTATCCCCACTGTTTCCCTGACAGCTTCCTAGCAATACTGAGGCTGTTCTTTTTGGAGTGTGAGGTGGTGGCATGGTTAAGAGGGTGACAACCGCCTGGCACATTTGTTATTCTCATGGAACGTAAACAAAGGCTTGATGATGGATGCTTCACCTCCGCTGCCGCCATCAACAGGAGTCAATGGGACTTTGATGCCTCATGTTTACCTTCGCTAAACAATAATAAAAAGCAAGCAATGTGATGGCACCATGCTGGTGTTAATATATTCTGTCACTCTGCCTCAGAAAGTGCACCATGTAGCGATGTCATTTTGTCACATGTCACAAGGAGAGGAAAAAGCTGCTCATATCTAAGCAACCCAAAAACACCACCAGTGGAAGGCAGGGGATGTTGTAGCATGAGCTTACTTGGAACAGGAGGAAAGGCTTGAGGAAATGAACAGCTTCAAAGAGTGCCAGCAAGTCCACCTGTACCCATTGTACATAGAGTCCCTCTTTATTGTAACTGGTGGATCACCAGGTCTATATCTTTGAACATCTCCCATGAGAAGGGCTGTAGAAAACTAGGAGAACCTTAGGTTTTGTCTGCAAAAAGATGTTCAGCATCTCAAAGAAAGCCATCTCTCTAAAAAGGTCTCTCTTGTTCAAAAGTCAGTTGTATCCAACTCTAGGGTTTGGTGCTCATGTCCATTTACAGCCAATGAGCTAGTGCTATCTGCATCTGTAGACATTTCTGTGGTCATGTGATAGCATTGACGAGATGCCGGAGTGCATGGAATGCTGTAACCTTTCCCAATGGAGTTGTGCCTGTTTATCTACTTGCAATTTCTTGCTTTTGAACTGCTAGGTTAGCAGGACCTGGGACAGAGATGGGAGCTCACTCAGTTGTGCAGCACTAGGTCTCAAATTGCTGACCTGCTGATCTACCAGTTGGCAAGTTCAGCATCTTAACCACTAAGACACCACAGTCCCTTATCTCTCTAAGGTGGTGGCATAGTGGTTAAGAAGCTCACCTTATTAGCTGGAAGGCTGACAAGTTGGCAGTTCAAGACCCAGATACTGCATGACAGATTGAGCACTCGTCTCTGTCCCAGCTCTTGGGGACAAGAAAGGAGCCTCATTTGTGTGTTCCCTGAGCGGACTTTCTTCCACAAAATTCTTTTCAACCCATAATAATTTGGGACACAAAATTATTACTATTAAAGATGGGATTTTCTGGACTACATACACCATAATTCTCCATTGTATGAGTTTTTTAACCTGTACTGTCAGTAGGTAGGTAACTAAGTAGGATAATTTGTATATTTGTGAGAGTAGATTTTGTGTGAAATTGTATGACATCCTGTATCTGAATACATTGCATTGTGTTGTATTCATTTGATTTTTAAAAAATTCTGCTTTTATTGACTAATCAATTAATAATAAATATAAATCTATATCTGAAAACAACCACTGCCTTGTTTGTTCTAAAGCCCAGAAGCATTGGATGGGTTATTTGCATCTTTAGACAACTCTCTCCCACAGATCACTATATCTATACAAGGTTAATCAGAAGGAAAGTGATCCAGGAAAGTTTGGAGTTCCTGTTGTTACCTGAAAATTGGCAACCTTTTATGGGACCATTCACAGGCAGGGTTGAATCAGGAACAAACTCACAGACAAAGTGTTTTGATACAAATTTAAACATGTTTACTTATGAATTAAATAAGGAAATAAAATACCAAATAAGAAAAATAAGAACTCCAGTTAGATGGAGTTCACTTTTTTGTTGTTGTTCAAAGGGTCGATTCCGACCCATTGCGACCCTATGGACCATCGTTCTCCAGGCACCTCTGTCCTCCACCATCCCCCTCAGTCCTCCCAGTTCTGTGCCCATTGTGTCTACAATACCATCTATCCATCTCATCCTTGGCCTCCCCCTTCTTCTTTTGCCCTCCACCTTTCCCAACATCACGGCCTTCTCAAGTGAATCCTCCCTTCTCATTTGATGCCCAAAGTACTTTAGCCTCATCTTTACTATTTGACCTTCCAATGAGCAGTCAGTGTTGATTTCTTCTAAGATTGACCTATTTGTTCTCCTCGCTGTCCAGGGTACCCTCAAAACTCTCCTCCAGCACCACATTTAGAAATACAGAAGATTGCTTAAAAATACTTAGACATATGGAGTTACTCAGGACCTAAAGAAAAGAAAGAGATAGGGTGGAAAAGCTTGCTGGAGGTAGAGAAAGAGTGAGAGAGAGAGAGAAGGAAAGCAGGAGAGAGAGGGGGAGAGAGAGAAGGTGCAGGTGCAGGTGCAGGTGCAGGCCAAATCTCAAGAAACCCAGAAGAGGATGATGGTTGGGATTTCCGTGGGAATGGGAGAGAAATCTTATTCAGGTCTTACTCTGAACGATCTGAGCTATTGAACCTACTGTATATCAGAGACCTGAAAAAGAGTTGCCTCTCCCCAAATTTGGAACCATTTATTTCCACTGCTTTCCCCTCCTAATATCTCACCAGTGACACTTTCTTTGCAGAGGTAAAGGCAGTTTTTAATATTCACAGCCATGGCCAATCCATATATCTTGGCCTTATTTTTATTTATTTTCTTGTGGCGTGTGTTTTTCCCCAAGAAAAACAAACCCAGCAATAAATGGTGATTTCGTACTGTACATCCCCAACATTTGGCGGCTGGTACATCTAGCGAGTCCATAATTACTGTCATAGGTAGGTGATTTCAGCAGCTCAGAGTAGTAACACCAGGGTGCAGCTAGCAGGATGACTGTGTAATTTAAAGCACCCGATTTTTGCCGACATGTTGCTCAGGAAATGGTTATTACTGAATGACAAACTGAAACTCAGCAGGCTCCATCCTATTTCCTTTGAATTACCAATGAAAAAGAACTCCCCTTTTTCCATCCATTCCTTCTGTTTCTTTCTCCTCCTCCTCCTCCTCCTCTCTCTTTCTTTTCTTTAAAAAGTTCCCCTTCCATTACAGATTATTCTATTTAATAGTGAAGGTAAAGGTCACCCTTGCTTGAAAGCCAGTCATATCCAACTCTAGGGTTCAGTGCTCATCTCTGTTTACAGCACAAGAGCCAGTGCGGCCTACATCTGCAGACATTTCCGTGGGCACGTGGCTGGCATGCCTCAACACCAGAGTGCACGGAATGCTGTTTACCTTCCCACCAAAGTGGTACCTATTTATCTACTTGCAATTTCTTGCTTTCGAATGGCTAGGTTGGCAGGAGCTGGGACAGATAACAGGAGCTCACTGCGTCATGCAGTACTCAGGTCTCAAATTGCTGACCTGCAGACCTTCCAGTTGTCAGGTTCTTAACCTCTAAACCACCAGAGTCCCTTAAGTTCTGTATAGTACTTGAGCAAAAATCCTGAAGGCTCTACTTTTTAAAAAGACATCTGTTTTTCCTCCCTCCAGCACATTATTTACTCACACCCACCCATTGCTCTGAGTTCTAAAAACATTCCAATTAATTCCAAGGATGCAATTGCCCAACATATTATTATTATTATTATTATTATTATTATTATTATTATTATTATTATTATTATTATTATTATTATTATTATTATTATTATTATTATTATTATTATTATTATTATTAACAACAAGGAAACAACACTATCCGGTTGGCTGGTTTTCTTCTTCATCTGCTCCCATCGCTTGCCATGGAATAATTCTCTCATCAGATTCTCATTCTTGAACCCTAAATCTATCATTTGTACTGAGAGATTGCATATCAGAAGACATGATCGGTTCCATCCCTTCCATCACCCACAGGTTGAAGGGGTGGCTGGTTTCTTTTTATAACTGGCATGGCTTGTCATAGAAGAGCCCTGGTGCTGGTGCAGTGGTTAAACTGCTGTACTACAGTGAAAAGGTGATGAGTTCAATCCTGACCCGGGCTCCATTGCACTTAGTGCACTCTCTGAGCGGTTCACAGAGTAATTAGCATTTTTGTCCCCAACATGCTGGGATACTCATTTTACTAACCTTAGAAGGATGGAAGGCTGAGTCAATCTAGATTCCCATCAGGATCAAACTCACAACATTCTGGCTGCAGTACAGCAATTTAACCACAGAGCTACCAGGGCTCCTTTGTGCACCAGATTTGGACAGTTCCCAAATTATTGACAATCATTAGTAGCCTGATTCAGACCAATTCATGGGAGGTTCGGATCAAAACAGAACAGCTCCAAACAATGTGAATTTACAAATTAATTTTTCCAGCCCATAAATCAAATTGGATGAGGCACAAATTGCTTTTAGTCCCAAATAGGGACTGCACTTTAAGGACCCTTGTTTGATGTATTTTCATGCAATTTAAACATTTTGTGACTGTTTATGTTGTGAGTTTTATTGTGAGTAAATTTTTAATAATGCTTGATTGTTTTATTGTTTGTTTTATGATGTTAGCTGCCCTGAGTAGGAATGATTTTTCCCCCTAGAGGGGTGGGATATAAGTGGAATAAATAAATAAATAATAAAATAAAATAAATATTAAATTTCATTTTATCCATGCATGACAGGTAGGAAGGATAGGCTGAGAAATGGCTGTTTCTCAAGGTCATAAGAGACCTCTTGAACTCAGCAAGAATTTGTTTGAACCTGGCCAATTCCCTCCAAGTCATACTATAAGCACAGGATGTCGTAGTACGACTTCCTTTATTTGCACAGGCACAAAAGAACCATGATCTCTACTCTATTATGTTTTTATCTCTATCTTCTCAAAGATTTTCATTGAGTATAAATTCTTCTGTCTATTCTCTTTCTGTCTCTGTATTTGGGCTATGTCTCTAATGGTGTTCTCGCTTTTCCCTTCATTTATGCTTGTGAAAAATATGCATTCATCTGTCTTTCCTATCAATTGATTTTTCATGTTAAAGCTGTTCTTTGTCTGCCCTTGATTCATGACCAGCGAGGAAAGAAATGTCGGTAAACGAAACAGCTACTGTGTTGCTTAAGAAATGAAAATGTGCTCAGTGCTGTCATGTCAAAATCCCTAAAGCAGGCAGACGCAGAGGGGAATGAGTGGCTCAATTAATTATAAATGTTTTAATTTAAACGGCTAATGTAGGAGATAGTCGGATCTAAAAACCCCAATGACCAAAAGTGTTTTATGAGTCCACTAAAAGTGTTTTTCTCCTATTATCTAATGACAATGGAGACATTCCCCCCACCCACCCACCCCCCCCCCCGCCTCCTGTATTCCTGTTTTGAGTAAGAGCCCAAAGAATACTTGAAAGGTAGAGAAGTAGGTCTATCTTTTCTTTTAAATAGACATATTATAGTATGTGTTGAACAATCCATTTCTTAATATAGAAACCTTTCTGCCAAAGACATGCTGCTGGTTCTTCTTCTTCCATAGGGGCTTCGGTGGCTCAGTGGTTAAGAAGCTCGCCTTGTTAGCTGGAAGGCTGGCAAGTTGGCAGTTCAAGACCCAGGTACTGTATGACGGATTGAGTGCCCATCTCTGTCCCTGCTCTTGCATACATGAAAGGAGCCTCATTTGGGTGTTCCCTGAATGAAGTTTCTTCTGCAAAAATCCTTTCAATCCGGAATAATTTCTGATATGAAATAATAATAATAATAATAATAATAATAATAATAATAATAATAATAATAATAATAATAATAATAATAATAATAATAATTATTATTATTATTATTATTATTATTATTATTATTATTATTATTATTATTATTATTATTATTATTATTATTATTATTATTATTATTATTATTATTATTATTATTATTATTATTATTATTATTATTATTATTCCATGTCTAGGCCAGGAGTTCCTCTAGCTCTCCCATCATTAAATCCATAGGTAATGGTAAAGGTTGCCCTTGCTCGAAAGCCACTCGTATCCAAATCTAGAGTTCAGTGCTCATCTCTGTTTACAGCCAAAGAGCCAGTGAAGTCTGCATTTGCATGTTTCTATGGGCATGTGGCAGGCATGCCTGAACACCAGAGTGCACAGAACAGTGTTGACCTTCCCACTGAAGTGTTCCCTATTTATCTACTCAAAATTTCTTGCTTTCAAACTGCTAGGCTGGTAGGAGCTCAGACAGAGACAGGAGCTCATTCTGTCGTGCAGTAACCGGGAATTGAACTCCAACCTTCCAGTCAGCAAGTTCAGCATCTTAACCATTTGAGCCACCACAGACACGAATAAATCCATAGAAGTGGACAATTTTCACTATGTTCCATGTTTTTGGCTGAAGAACTTATGATTCAGATTGCAAGGAAGGAGATCTGGCCCAAAGATTAAAAAGAACTTTCTGATGATCAGAGCTGTTTGACAGTAGAATACACCATTTCAGAAGGTGGTAGACCTTCACTCTTGGGAAATTTTTAAGCTTAGGTTAAATGACTATCAATCACAGATGTTTAAACTGTGAGTATCCCTCTTTAGCAGGGTGGTTGGACTTGTTGACTTCTGAGGTCCTTTCTGTATTCTTGATTCCCATATGACCTGCAGGGAAGCATTGCATAGATTTTAGGGCATGGGTTCTCAATCTACAGCCCATGGGCTGGCCCCAGCCCATTACACCATTTCATGTGACCCATATCACTGCAGCCACTGGAAGCGAAGGCATTTACGACAGCCATGGATACATTTTATGGCAGCATTTATGGTGGTGGTGGGGAACCACCAGTCCAGCCCACTCAGCTGTCTGAGGGGGCGTGGTCTGGCCCACAGCTTAAAAGAGTTGAAAACCAATGTTTTAGGGAAATAGACAAAAAGACGTACGTTGTGGCACCTTAATGACTAACTGCTATATTTTAATGTTAAGTTTTGTGGATCAAGACAGGCTTCATGGCATCAATGTATACACATCACATACAGAGGCACACAATCATTGGCTAGCATTACATACATTTACAAATCAGTGTGGCTTTTTACAACCAGTAATAACAAGATCCCAGACTGGGGTTCATATTTCTTGCTGTGAAGTTTGGTTCTGTTGAGCTGTAAATGATTAGTGGGTGGATTCAAAATAAACATTGTGGTATTGCACATCTGCTAAAGAGTTAATTGAGGGTGATGTGAGTCTTTTCTGTGTCTAGGCCAGATGTTTCTAGGCCAGATCTAGTAATTTAATTAATTTAATTTAATAGTCATATTTATATATGCCGCCCACTCAGGCAGAACCCGACTCAGGGCGGCATTACAACAAGTTCTAAAAACACATAAAAACACTTTAAAAGACCCACATCCCACCCACTTTAAAAGACCCATATCCCACCCACCCATCCCACCCACTATAAAAAGAAGAAGAAGAGAGAGTTCTTAATGGTTTACATAAGCCAGCAGACGGGGACCGTGTTCCCATTCGGGCCCCACACCTGCCCTGCCAGCCAGATCTTCAATCCTTTCCTGAAGGGCAGCAATTCTCTTTGAAGTCTTAGATCTGTTGGCAGGAGGTTCCAGAGGGTTGGTGCGGACACGGAGAAGGCCCTCCTTCGGGTGCTGGATAGATGTGCACCTCTAGCTAATGGCACTATTAGAGAGCCCCTCCGGTCCACTCTGGTTGGATGGGCAGACACTCTTGGGATGATGCGGTCTCTAAGGTATCCTGGCCCACTGCCATATAGGGCTTTAAAGGTCAAAACCAGCACCTTGAATTGCACCCGGAGACAAACTGGTAACCAGTGCAGCTCCCGAAGTAGCAGTGAGGCATGGGCATATCGCCCACATCTCATCACCACCTGGGCTGCCGCATTCTAGACCAGCTGCAGCCTCCAAATGGTCGTCAAGGGCAGCCCCATGTAGAGCGCATTACAATAATCTAGTCGGGAACTGACCAGAGCATGGGTGACCATAAGCAAGGAGCCCCGGTCCAGGAGCATGCGCAACTGGCGAATCACCCGAAGCTGGGCAAAAGCCCTCCTGGCCACAGCCGCTACCTGTTCTTCTAGCAGCAGCCGCGAGTCCAGAAGGACCCCCAAGTTGCACACTGGGTCTGTCTGGGGGAAAACAGCCCCATCCAGTACCAAAGATGGTAACTCCCTGGATAACACGGGGCCCCTTATCCACAGCCACTCTGTCTTGCTGGGATTCAGCCGAAGCCCATTGGCCCCCATCCAGACCCCAATGGCCTCCAGGCATCCGGATAGGATTTCAACAGCATCACTGGGGTCCCCACGGGTCCCCACGGTGATCTTTTATAAAAATAAGCAAATCAAGAAAAGGAATGCTAGGTGTGTTGAAATTATGAGAAAATTTAAGATGAGGATTCAGGCTATTAATCCAAGAAACGAAAGATGAAATGGAGTCAGAAGAGTCAAAAAGAAATAACAAATCATCAATATACCTTTTATAGAAAATAATATGTGCATAAAAAGGGTTATTATTACTGTTTAGAATGCGTGTTAACTCAAAATCAATAATGTATATGTTTGCCAAAGATGGTGCTAAGGGCGAACCCATCGCGACTCCTTTAATTCGAAGGAAAATTTGATTGTCAAATCTAAATAAAATTTTCTCCAAAGTAATATCAATAAGGTCTAACAGAAAATGTGTGGGAGGCATTTTATCTGATCTGGAATGTAAAAGTTCTGAAACTAAAAGGTGTATGTCATCTAGGGGAACATTGGTGTAAAGCGAGTCAACATCCATAGTCACAAGGCAACAATTAGCGGGGGTACGAGTCCCTTCCAAAAGGGTAATAAGATGTGAGGAGTCGCGAACAAAGGATGGAGTCTCTTGCGAGAACTTGTTCAAAAAAAAGTCTAAATATTGTGCAATTGGCTCAAGCAAACCATTGATACTGGCGACGATTGGACGTCCCTTAAGGGGGTCATCAGGATGTAACACCTTAAGCACTTTTGGTAGCATATGAAAAATCAGGATCCAAGAAAACTTGTTAGTCAAAAACTGAGCAGTCTTTTCTGAGATATAATTCAATGCAACCCCTTCTTGAAGCACAACCTGTATAATCCTAGCAATGTATTGTGTTGGATATGTCTTAAGCTTTTTATAAAAATTGGTTCTGTTAAGTTGACAATGTGCTTCAGAAATATAATCATCTTTATCCATCAGGACAATCCCTCCCCCCCCCCTTGTCCGCACTTTTAATCACTATTCAATCATCATTAGCTAGATTATTAAGGATCTTCCAGTCGTCAAACGAAATATTTCTATTGATCTTAAAAGACCTATGTTCTAAATTTTCAATATCTCGTAGAAACTACTCAGAGAAACTACTTCATTAATCTTCAGTTACTTTATGGATATAGTTTGGACAATTCACCTACAGGATATAGCTTTGTATGCAATAATACTATTATATTTTGAAAGGATTTGGGAGACTCCATCTCACTTTTTTGGTTTATTTTATTTTTGAAGAACTCATGGAAAGAGAAACCTTTTGGTGTTAAAAACTGTTTAGAAATATTGGAAATATTGATATACTCAGAGAAACTACTTCATTAGTCTTCAGTTACTTTATGGATATAGTTTGGACAATTCACTTACAGGATATTGCTTTGTATGCAATAATACTATTATATTTTGAAAGGATTTGAGAGATTCCATCTCACTTTTTTGGTTTATTCTATTTTTGAAGAATTCATGGAAAGAGAAACCTTTTGGTGTTAAAAAAACTGTTTAATAGACCTTACAAATGCTTATTATAAAATTGGATATTGTGACATTTTCTGAAGAAATTGTATTTTCATTATATTAATTGTTGATTTTGCCTCAGACGGCTTTCTTCGTTTCCCAAGAACAACCATGGCCTATGTGGAAAGCTTTAAATAGACTGCATGCCAGGGTAGGATGATCAAGGGCTAATCTGAGAAAATGGGGTTTCCCTATAGCTGACAGCCAGTGTCAGGAGTTCTCAACCTTTTTAAGCCAGGGGCTGGGTCACACGCCCTCAGACAGATTCAGGAGCTGTTTGGCCATTTTGCCCTTTCTCCACCACATGGCACTTCCTGGTGTGGTGGAGGCAGTGGAGGCCACATAAAATTGTGCCACAGGCCACATCCGGTCCATGGGCCATAGGTTGAGAAGCCCTGGCCTGTGTGAATGCAGAGAAGTACAAACAATGTCCTATATTATACAATACACACAATGCCCCTCAATGTGCACTGAGGAGGACCTTATTTTGGCAAGAGGAAATGCTGTTGAAGTGGCCTGATATTGGGCAGATGTCATCTAGCCCTTTTAAATTCTATTTTGTTTTTAGATGTGTTAATTTTAGCTTTGCATGTTATTACATGCTGGTTGTGCATCTGACACAAATAAAGAAAGAATGGTTCCCAATGAGGGGAGACATGCCCCACAGGGAGACTTCAGTTCCCAGAAGCCTAAGTCAGTCCATTGGCTGATCAGTGCTTTGGGGAATTGATTTAGGCTTCTGGGAATTGAAGTTCCAAAACCAAAGATTGGGAAACACTGTTCTACATCTTTTTCCCTTTCTCTCTCTCCCATCAAACGGTGCCCTCTGGTATATCTGACATGGCAAAAAAATGCTCCTGGTCAAATCAGCCAGGAACGAATTACGGCAAACGCAGAAGGGTATTGAAAAAGCTGACTCTGGCAACAGCTTTTTTGAGACAGACAGTCTTTTGTCATGCAGTGCTTCCTCCCTGCATGAGGGGCTCCCCAACCATTGCAGGCAAAAGCATTAAATCCAAGAGGAGGGTTGCACAGGGAATGGTTTCCACATACCCGCCAAACGCTTTCCCCTAATTGCAGACCACGAAATAGTGTATTCATGCGCCAGCCATCTGGAAGGGTTATTAGCAATTTGCTGCACTCCTGTTGCAAATGAAAGGCAGGGGGGAGATCAAGGGCTAAGTTTAGGTAGGCTGCCTGCCCAGACTATTAATTGGAGCCGCTGGTGAGATGTTTGATGAATTCTGGAGAAAGGAGGGGATAGATTTCTCTCCCAGTGTAACCAGCTCCAATAATATAATAGAGATCCTGTTTGCTTCTTCTGGGAAATGGGTAGTAGTGTTGGTAATAATGGGTGAGGTCAGTGTGCAGCATTATAACCTTGCTATTATAACTTAGAGCTCTGAATCTTACATTTTAGAAGGAATTCATTGCAGTTCTTTATTAATTTTTTTACTACAACTCATAAATCATCAACCCAAACAGCGACCACAGTCAAGAAATCTGAGAAAAGATGGCGGCTTGTGAGGGCTGTAATGAAGGAACTAGAAAAAGTCATCTAGTGCTATGATGGTGAACCTTGGTACTCCAAGTGTTCTTTAACTTCAATTCCCAAAAGCCCTGATCAACAGGAGTGCAGACTTAGGAATTATGGTAACTGAAGTCCAAAAACACCTGGAGTGCAAAGGTTTGCCTTCACTGATCTAGTTTAAGAACTTTCCACTAGAAAGCAAAGCCACGTCATTGTATTTCCAATTGCTATGGCTGGATTAGTCTGACCAGGTTATCCTGCTGTGGTAACATAGTCCATAATGCCAGTGACTCAATGCCAAATGTCAGGTGGTAGTTAACTAACCTGACAACCCTGAGGACTAACGTCCATGGGTGCTGAAGTCCACAGGGAAGGTGAATAATCTCCAAGTGGATTAAATTCCACTTGAATCCATCTTAATGGAGGGCAGCAGCTTCACTCATACTGGCCTGTGGCTGAGGAGGACTTTGTGTGCTAAAAGGGCTCAGGACCAGAACGTGACTGGAGGAACTGAATCAGTGATATGGGTGTCACACTGCGATGCAGAAGGCAGATGAAAAGCCACTGCATTATATTCTCAGGACAGTCTTCATGGCTGATCACCATGAGGATTGCCAATAATCAGATTTTGATACAGAAGATGAGGAGGAAGATGAAGATGGATGGATAGATAGATGGAAAATCTGGAGAATGCAGAAAGCCAACAAGAACAAAATTATTCTTTTGCATTGGAGAGATTTGCAAATATCCTTGACCTCTAGAAAAAGAGGTACATAGGACCCAAGACAAATCAAGAATGAATTCTCTAGAAACAAAAATGATGACAATAAGACTTTGGACTCATCATGAGATGACAAGATTCACCAGAAAAAGTAGTCATGCTAGCAAAAGTTGAAGGCAGAAGGAAAAGAGGAAGATCAAGTATGAGATGGATTCACTCCATGAAAGAATGGTGCTTTTGAGTTTGCAAGACCTAGTCCCCCTCTATTTAGCACTAGTTAGACCACATCTAAGGTCTTGTGTCCAATTTTAGGCACTGCACTTAAAGAAAGATGAAAACAAATTAGAGAGTAGGTCCAGAGCAGGGCCAGAACGATGATCAGAGGACTGGAAACCAAGCCATATGAGGAACGAGTGAAGGAACTGTGCATGTTTGGCCTCGAGAAAAGGAGACTGAGAGGGAATATGATGATAGCACTCTTCAAATACCTTAAAGATAATCATAAAGAGGAAAGAAAGGATCTGTTCTCTACCATCTCTGAGTGCATGACACGTAATAATGGGCTGAAACTACAGTGAACCAGATATAGGCTGAATATTAGGGGAAATGTCTTAATGGTTAGAGCAGTATGATAGTGGAACCAACTGTGTCAAGAGGTGGTGAGAACTCCAACACTGGAAACCTTCCAAAGAGAATTGGAGAACCCTCTGTCATATCTGATTCACATTGAATAGAGGGTGGAATTGATGGCTTAAAAGGCCCCCTCCAACTCAGTTATTCTATGATTCTATGACCTAAACAACAGTTCATTTAGGAGGTCACTCATTCATAGGTCCACCATAAGTAGGGATGACTTGATTGGAACCTAACAATTATAATATCAGAATTTACCTCCAGTATAGCTACCATCCTGCAAAATAACTTTCTACAAGATCTGCATGCTCTGTACTGCTAGAAGCAACAACAGAAATGCCCAACTGCTGCTTATCGTATATGCCGTGGTCTCCCATTATAGCCATCTCTGACTTTAGTAGATGTCCCAAAGCTCTACTATGACAAACAAGGGGAAATAAGTCACCCTTATCTTACTCTTCATGTTTGATTGAAACAGCCTCCTGTCCCTTCCTGCCCCTCACTGGGTCTAATTGCCTTCACAGCCTGTTTTGCAAATTCAATTTTCTCTCCATCCACAAGTGACCTCTTTTCAACATTGTGGGAACTCCAAAACAACATCTTTTGTGTTCTGTTGCCTAGTAACACACTCGCATGAAGCACGGAAATGGGGCAAACCTCTTAGCAATGATATTGTCTCTTACATCTAGGAGAAAAAACCGTGGCAGGTATATGAAAGGTGGATTTGCTTGTGCCCTTCTCGGTATTTTAGTTACTGGGTTCATCCTAGAAAAATGGCAACCTGATGGTGAGGACCAAGGGCATCAGAAGTGCAACTCAGATACCTTTCCAATCCACCCACCATCTGTTCAGCATGGAAGGTTATTCCTTGGTTTATAATTATGCCAAGCTGCATACATCTGTTAGTTTCTAGGCAACCAGGACCATCTTTGAGTACTTTTTGCAAATTTCATCCCACTATCCTGGTTGGCTGTGAATGTTGGAACAATGCAAGGCAATTTCTAAACCAAGTGCATGTTTTCGTAGCATTTCTTTTGATCAATGGTCATCTCACTGCACAAGGCTGACACTGTTCGAGCATTTTGTGATAGCAAAACTATTTGAAGAACATTGTTCTGATTAACAGCCTAGATTAAGTAAGGATGAAAACCCTGTCTCAAGCAATATTTCTTCATATTATAAATGGGGATTCCCTCCACATAGCAGAAGTTGGCACTTTCCTGGCCTAATCCCCATGCCCCCCCCCACAATATGTTAGCTTTCTATAGGCAAGAACATTATTGGGAAAGGGGTAAACAGTAATATACACAACCTTCCACTGATATTCCATTATGGTAGAGTCACATTCTTTATAGTGAGAAGTAGAGCCTGTAGTCTAGGTTTGACCAGCAACTCAATGCTGATTGTCAGGTGGGGGTTAACAAACCTGACAACCATGAAGATTAATGGCCTTGGGTGCTGAAGTCCACAGGGAAGGGTGGTGGTCCCCAAGTGGATTAAACCCCCCTTGAATCCATCTTGGTGGGGCTGAGGAGGACTTTCTGTGCCAAAAAGGGCTCAGGACCAGAAAGTGACTTGTGGAACTGGATCAGTGGTACAGGTGACACACTGTGATGCAGAAGGCAAATGGAAGACTTCTTATTCTTTGCTTCCTCTTTCACTGCATTATATTGTTCCCAGGACACATTTTCTCCTTCTACATAGCTTTTGACTGCAGTTTGGTCTTATCTTATTCTAATGTGTAAACTATTTAGCCGTGACTATGTATACTTTTGCAACCCAATCAACACATAATCAAGAATCCCTGTGAATGTCCAGCTGGATTTTCCCTTCCAAGACAGCAGTGGAGGATGCTGAACAGAGTGAGGAATGGCTGTAATAGATGCAAAGTCACTCTGTTCTTATGGGAATGGAAGTCCTCTCCCCAATGTGACTGTGGAGAAGAAGACCAAACCATGGACCTCATTATATTTAGGTGTCCTTTACACGGATTTGGAGGCACACTGAAGGACTTGCATAGTGTCACAAATGAAGCCTTTCAATGGCTTTCAAACTTGGATGTGGAACTCTAGCTAGGATCTTGAGATGGTCAACTTATGCTTGCTGTTATATCAACGTTAATGTAGATAATCATCATGTGATAAAATTAAAGGCTGATCAACATGATGATAGCCAATATTCAGAATCAGATATGGTGCATGAAGGTGAAGAAGAAGAAGAAACTGAAGCAGAATGGTTTTCTTCCTCAGTATTCCAAAAATGAGTGGCTGCTTTCAATCCACTTGAATTCCAGGAAACCAGGGAAGCGGAAAATAGCTTGGCAATTAGGAGTGATGTCATGTTAATCAGAGGCCAGTTCAAAGTCTAATTCCCTTTGTGCTTCCTTCTTGGAGGAGTTCAACTCTCTTTGACTGACTTTTAAAAGCCATTAGCAGGAGCCGTTGAGCGGACCCTGACTCCCTAATGACTTCCAATAGACTAATTAGCCTATTGATTGATAGCCTAATTGTTGCTGCTCCAACCACTAATGATACCCTTAAGCCCAAATGCTTGGAGCAAGAAGAAAGCTAGAGACTGCCCAGGGGTGGTGGAGTGATGAGGATAGCCTTGGAGACTAATTGCTAAGTGAGTGATATGGAGCCATCCAGCACAAAGTAACTAGCTACGTGACCTACATGGATATCTCCAGATTACAGTAGAAGCAGAGGAGCCAAGCAAAAGTTAATTAGATTATTCTTTATCTTACAAAGAGGTTGAAGTCTTTGAGTGTTTATTGATGGCTAACCTTTTGTTTTCTCTTGGGGACAACAACCATCAGGAATAATGAACATGGTGAAAACATGGTGGTCAGAAGGAATGTGATGCTATAACATACCTTCTGGAAAAGCCTCCTCCTCCTCCTCCTCCTCCTTCTTCTTCAGGTGTCAAGAGAGATACAAGGTTCTTGCTCTGGCACCTCTAGTGGCCTCTGCTGGCATTATGTTCTTGTAATACTTCTTTGATGTTATCTGTCTGCCTTCCTCTGGGTCTGACCCATGCTCTTTGTCCTCCTCCTCTTTTCACATATACCTTGCATGGTAGGGAATTCCAAATGGCCTCTCAAATTCAACCCTGTGTCCACATTGTAAGTGGTGGTAACTGGCCAAAGTAAGGGATTGCTAGGACTGGATGAAGTATGTCATGCCCTTGTGCCACAGGACCACTACGGCAGCCTTGAAGTCTATCCTGGGTTACCCTGAAACAATCCAGCCAAAGGGGCTCTTGTGAAATTTTGACCTGTCCAGCAAGTCGGTAATGTATACTCTAAAGGTAAAGGTTTCCCTTGCACGAAAGCCAGTCGTATCCAACTCTAGGGTGCAGTGCTCATCTCTGTTTCAAAGCCGAAGAGCCAGCACTGTCTGCTTCTTCAGACGTTTCCGTTGTCATGTGGCAGGCATGACTATACACCGGAGCGCACGGAGCGCTGCTACCGTCCCACCGAAGTGGTCCCTATTTATCTACTTGCAATTTCTTGCTTTCGAACTGCTAGGTTGGCAGGAGCTGGGACAAAGACGGGAGCTCATTCCGTCCTGCAGTACTCGGAAATCGAACTGCTGACCTTCCGCATCCCAGTCAGTGTCTTAACCACTTGATCAAAACAAGAGACAAATGTACTGGAAAAAAATATCCAAAGCCCTTATTTGAGGGTAATATATAGAAGTTTGTGTATTTGTGTTTGTGGCTCCCATTTTCAGAATTGTATCTGGATAATTGTTGGGGATTTCTGTGTTTTAGAAAATATATTTACAAAAAATATATGAAACAACACACTTCTATCTCCAATCCAGTCCAGAAACCTGCTTTAGAGGGAGCTCTCCATGGTACTGAACCTAACACAGTCAAGGAAATACTGGAGCTTCTTTCCTGTCCCGATCAAACCCTGGACTACCAAAAAAACTGGGTCAAGGAAAAACTGATGGTACAGTGGCTTAACTGCTATACTGCAGCCAAAATGTTGTGAGTTTGATCCTGATGGGATTCAAGGTTGACTCTGCCTTCCATCCTTCTGAGGACAGGCTTTGAGGTACCAGTCTATTGAGCCCCCCTTTGCCCCAATGAGTACAATGGGACTGCGGTGGCTCAAGTGGTTAATATGCTGAACTCACTGACTGGAAGGTCAGCAGTTCAATACCCGAATACTGCAGGATGGAATGAGCTCCCATCTCTGTCCCAGATCCTGCCAGCCTAGCAGTTTGAAAGCAAGAAATTGCAAGTAGATAAATAGGGTCCACTTTGGTGGGAAGGTAAATAGCATTCCATGCACTCTGGTGTTGAGGCATGTCATGAAAACATCTGCAGACGCAGACAGCACTGGCTCTTTGGCTATAAACAGAGTTGGATATGACTGGCTTTTGAGCAAGTGTGACCTTTACCTTTACCTTGCACCAAAATTTGAACGGCCCAAACTCATGCCTGAACGAAGCAACTCTACAAATCCTTCCATGACTAGAGTAGAAATAAAATCTGTTAGGGCACAAAAAACTTTTTCTTTCTTTCCTTTTTAAAGAAAAACTCTAAGATGCTCAATATGCAAAACCCTGTCTAACATTTAGCAGGTGTGCCTCACTCTTAAGTTGGCTGGAGAGCTCCGTGAATGAGATATCCGGCCTCAGAGCTAAAGAAGAGTTGTTCAATTTGACCATTGGGCCTCCCAGGAGAAGAACCAGCTTGTGTAGCCTTGGGCAAGCAGCACAGCCCAGGGTACACCCAAGAACAAAAGAATGACAAACCACATCGGAGCACTGTCTGTCTAGAAAACTCTGGAAGGATTGCTGTTGTGTCAGAATCAATTTGACAGTGCACAATTAGTTTTACTCCCCTCTTTCTCATCTTATTACATCACTGGTTTTCATGCAAATTTCAACAACAACCAAAAATAAGGCTAAAACCATCTTTCTTTCCCAAGTCAAATTGACAGGAGGCTTACTGAACCACTTGGACCTGGAGAAAAAATTGAATCAGATGGGTTAGAAATAGCTCCAGATGGAATTATTCCTCAAGCCTGAAACTGACCTCCAAATCAAATTGAGAGTCCTTTGCACAAACTTCACAAGAAGGAAATCCCCGAGAAGGTGCCTAGAAAGGTTACGGAGGATGGATGCATGAGCTGAGAAGTTAGGATGAATGAAAAGGGACCTTCATCTGGATTTTGTTTATTTATATGCTTTGACATCAAAGCATAAAAAATACAACAGTACCACAGCTATATGATAGATACGGGACTTACAGTGGCAGAAAGAAAGTGATTTGAGCATCCAAAATTTTCTAAAATGTTCCCAATGCTGTGCATAAGGTTGGGCATTGTGGATTTCTTGGACAACAAATCCCACAACATTCTTATTGGCAGTTCCATCTGCAGGACCTGGACTTTACAGAGATCTAAATGGTCCTCTTCTGGAGACAAGACATCAGGGGGTCATGCCTTAGATAAGACCAACTACCTGTTTGAAAAGAAGGCTGGCCAGTAGTTGCTAGGATGACCAGGTGGTTTCTAGGAACTTCCTTGTTAAGAAGTTAGGCCTTGTTAAGAAGTTAGACCTGTCTGAGGCATGAAGCCTACCATCTGGGGGTTTTCTCCAGGTGAGAGAGAAAGAAAGAATTGTGGGATCTGTGATCTGACAGTTCTAAAATGCCCAAACCTTAGTATGATCTCCCAAGTTCCATAGATCATCCTTGCTTGAAAGCCAGTTGTATCTGACTCTAGGGGGCGGTGGTCATCTCCATTTATAGCCAAAGAGCTATCGCTATCTGTGTCTGGAGATGTTTCTGTGGTCATGTGGCAGACATAACTAGACACTGGGGCACGCAGAGTGCTGTTACATTTCCATCAAAATGGTACCTATTCATCTACAGTGGTATCTCAGTTTACAAATGTAATACTTACTCCGGGACGTTTTGTACTGTGAAAAATTCATAAACCGAGGTACCACTGTACATGTATTTTGTCATGTGCATTACCAGAACTGGTTACTAGAGGCCACTGTCTGCAATGGGGAAACTTGCTTCGTATTGAGAAAAAATTCATAAACCGAGGCATTGTTGTCAATGGATTTTCATTCGTAAACTGAAAATTACGTTAACTGAGGCGTTCATAAAATGAGGTACCACTGTACTTGCAATTTCTTGCTTTTGAATTGCTAGGTTGGGCAAGAGCTGGGTCAGAGATGGGAGCTCACTCCATTGTGCAGCTGTTCGGTCTCCAGATGCTGACCTGCTGATCTTCTGCCATCTTAACCACTAATGAAAAAACCGTTTGGAGAGATATCTTGGCTAAGAAAAGAGTACACCCGTCGTATTTTCATAAAAGTCTTTATAGGTGTAAATATAGCCAGAAACGTAATAACATAAAAAATTCCTCTATGGGTAGAAACAAAAACTATAGCTGATCGCTGGTAAATAGGAAAATAAGCCAAGATGAACAAAAATGAGCTGTACAAGCATGGAAGTGCACAGAAATAGCGATGTAGTTCTCTAAGTCGATACTAGTTATAGCGACTTTTCGAATAAGAAATATCTTCTTCAAGGAGATCTATACATAGAAATTACACATAAACAGAATGATTAACATGGCTGAATATAAATAACATAGGCACATAAAAATACACTGTATGTACAGAATGAGAATACAAGCTTACCAATGTGTAATGCTGATTTCTTAAACCCGCGTCCTGCCTCCGCTCAAATTATTAGGTGCATATGGACGTTGAAAGGTGTATGAGAAACAGCTACCTTTATCACAGTTGAAAGCTGACTCATGTGTAGCCAATAGCTAAATTAGAGCTCACCCAGGTGATGAGGATAGTACTCCTACAGAAACGCTGCCAAGTCGAGCTCCTGGTTTAACCCATTAGGATACATTGTGTCAAGAAAATGAATGAAGAATGCTTCCCTTTGTCTCAATCTTTTGTAAATGTCACATCGTTCGAATAATTTTGGTCTAACAATCTCTAATACCACAAAACGAAAGTCCCTATCCGTATGGCACTTTTCAATATAGTGAGAGACCAAAGGGGCTTCTTTAACCTGATGTCTGATTTTGGACCTATGTTCTGAAATCCGCTGTCTGAGGGGTCTGCTGGTAAGACCCACATAGTGCTTCTGACAAGGGCATTCCCACATGTAAATAACACATTTACTGGCACAACTTGAGAGTGATTGCAAGGTGAATGTTAAACCCTTGTTGGGAACCTCAATTTCCTTAGTTTCCCAAGAAAATTGGCAAACCGTACACGAATGGCATTTGAAATGTCCTGTGGGAAGCAATTTATCAGTAGATTTATATCTAGCAGTATAATCTGATCGTACTAGCATATTACTGATAGATCGCGCTCTCCTACACCCTATCAATGGTCTGTCCTTACAACCTGGAAGGTCTTGAACCAGATGCCAATGTTTATAGATTATATTCTTGACTCGGTTGGCCACTGGTGAATATTCAAAGGAGCACCTGATTAAATTACCCCCACCTCGTTGTTTCCTATCGAACAAGCACTGTCTGGGAGTATCCCTGACTCGTTGGAATGCCGAATTAATGATATGCATGGGATAACCCCTATTGTTAAGTTTAGATAGAATTTCAGAAGCAGATGTGCGAAAGTCAGCGGGTGTAGAGGAATTTCTTTTGGCACGAGCAAAAAGCCCAAAAGGGATGTTGTTCCTAACAAAGGCTGGATGATGGGAGGAGTATGCTAAGTATGGGTTTCTATCTGTTGGTTTCCTATACAATTTGACCGCCACCTTTCTAGATCCTGAAATGTAAACCTCCACATCCAAAAAAGGGATGGAGGAAGTATGGTAATGGGGGGTAAAGCGTAAATTGTTGTCAATGGAATTAATCCATTGTACAAATTGGTCAACAATGTCATAGGAATCAAGAATAAAGAATAGGTCGTCAATGAATCTGCCATAGTATATGATGTGACCTAAATGGGGATTGGAGGAGTGGTGAATGTAAAGACTTTCGAAATTATTCAAGTACATATTGGCGACGGAGGGGGCCAATGGGAACCCCATGGCCACGCCTCTTACCTGTAAGTAGAATGATTTGTCGAATCTAAAATAATTGTGTTCAAAAATGATATCTAATAAATCCATTAAAAAATGAGTTGGTGGAAGTAAAGATGCTCTAGAATCCAACTTATCCTGGACAATAGTCCTGGCCTCCTCAAGGGGTATATTGGTGTAGAGCGCTTCCACATCAAGTGTAAGGAGCACCCCCGTTGGAGGGACGACCAAGCCCTCTACCTGAGAAATAAAATGTGTGGTGTCTTTAATGAATGAAGGGGTTTGTCTAGCATATGGGTTAATGAAAGAATCCAAATACTTAGCAATGGGTTCGAGGGCGGAGTTTACGCCGGAGATGATTGGCCTGGCGGGGGTGGGCATGCCCTGAATTCTGGGCTTATGGATTTTGGGAATCAGGTGAAAGATAGGAGTTCTAGGGTATTCATTATACAAAAACTTAGCAGTATTATGTGTAATGTAGCCCAAAGAAATGCCCTCAAATATAACCGTTTTAATGATATTCATGACATGATGAGTCGGATCATGTTTGATGTTTAAATAAGAAGACTCATCGCCCAATTGTCTAATTGCCTCCGCCGTGTTTTATGCCTGTTTTATGACAATAGAAGAGTCGTGTGCTAACTCATTTAAGGTGGCATGGTCTTGTTTAGATAAATTATGCCAACCTTTGGTGTGGCTCTTCTCAATATGCGACAAATCCCGGAGTACCTGTTTGTGGAAAACCTCAATTGCAGGGTCATCTACTGGTGGGTTAAACTGAGACTTAGGTTTAAACATGTCCCTGGACTGTGAATCTATCCCCTTAAAAAAGACCTTCAATTTAAGCAATCTAATGAGTTTAAACACATCAACACGAGTGTTGAAGGAACGGTAATGGGGAGTGGGAACAAAAGTAAGACCCAGCGAAAGAAGACGTACCTCATTGTTAGCCAATGGTCTGGAAGACAAATTGAAAACTATGTTTTCCTGCCCCCCCCCCCCTGGCAGAGTCCTTCTTTTCCCTAAAAAAGAATTTGAGCGTTGCTGCAAGCCTTGTCGATTCCTAGTTCTGAAATCATAAGTCTTTTGTTGGGACTCATCAGTAGAGGATCTCAACAATAAGATTCACCAATTCCGGGATTCCCTAGTACAATTCAAGAAGAAAAAGTTTTCTAGGGATACCCAGGACTATTCCTCTGATAGAGTTTATAGGTGGAGCTTTCAGCAAAGATCTTCTCAACCTAAGCGTGTCACTTGGAAAGACCAGACTTTCTCTTCGGACTTTGAGACTTCGGATTCCGATGCCCCATCTACCTCCTGTAATGAGCTGTGAAGCTTGTATTCTCATTCTGTACATACAGTGTATTTTTATGTGCCTATGTTATTTATATTCAGCCATGTTAATCATTCTGTTTATGTGTAATTTCTATGTATAGATCTCCTTGAAGAAGATATTTCTTATTCGAAAAGTCGCTATAACTAGTATCGACTTAGAGAACTACATCGCTATTTCTGTGCACTTCCATGCTTGTACAGCTCATTTTTGTTCATCTTGGCTTATTTTCCTATTTACCAGCGATCAGCTATAGTTTTTGTTTCTACCCATAGAGGAATTTTTTATGTTATTACGTTTCTGGCTATATTTACACCTATAAAGACTTTTATGAAAATACGACGGGTGTACTCTTTTCTTAGCCAAGATATCTCTCCAAACGGTTTTTTCACTAGTTGAGCTCTTCACCGTTTGCGCCCCTTTCTTCTCATCTTAACCACTAAGCCACTGTGGCCCCTTTCAGTCTTAGTAGACAAAGATAAATTGAAAGATGTTCTAAGTCAGTGATGGCGAACCTTTTAGAGACTAAGTGCCCAAGAAGGAGGAGGAGACACACAGGCAAGCACCATGAGTGACCACATGTCACCAGTGTGCCTCTGACAAAGTCACTTGGGTGTGTGCATGCACACACCGCTTGAGGTGTACTGGTAATATTACATGTGCACGCCTCCATGGGTGCTCCCCACCCCCTGCAGGTGCTCCTAACACCAACCCACACCCAACCCATGGTTGCATCCCTAGGAGGGATGGGTGGGGGGTTTCTGGTCACCTTACCTCACCTAGCCACAGCCTCCCTGCCAGGATTTCACCCTCCCCTCTCACAGAGGGAGAGGGGTGGTGGGGAAGCAGTGCTGGCCGACGAGGGCAGGGCTTCCCCTCAATGGTGCATGTGTCAGCAAAAAGGCCTCTGTGTGCCACTCCTGGCATAGGTTCGCCACCACTGTTCTAAGTGAAAGAGTATAAGAAGCTGAATCAGATCCTTGGTCCATTTCATCCAGTTTGGTCAAATCCAGTTCATCATCTTAACCACTAATCCACCACAGTCCCATAGACTTCATTAAATTATCATAATGTTCCACCTTTTGGATGAGAACATTAATAAAGAGCAAGGAAGGCCACAGAATTCCTATGATATATTAGTTCAAAATCTATTTCCAATACCACTGGAGCAGAAGAATCTGATAAAGCCATTCCATATGGTAAAAAAATGCAGCTATCTGTCTCAAAACAACTTTTCCTATGTTCTTCTCAACACCACTCTTCCTCAGCATGTCCCTTACAAGTATGGAGAAAGGTATCAACTTTGGATGTCCCTTGCTAAAACTGCTGTGAGTCTTCAGGTTCATAATTAACATGGTTGCAATGATTTTCAGTTTGAATCAGTCATCTCCCAAAGATGTCAGAATCAATCTCATTCAGCTCCAGATTTTGAATCTGAAAGACATTTAAGGTCTTGTTCTCCATGGATAACTCTCCCCCCCCCCAATAATCCCCCTTGTTTTCAATGGGGCATGTACTTCCACAGGGAGGTCCTAGATATCAGACTATGCATGCTCTGAAAAAGTGTATATTTCAGGTGCATTGGATTGTTGCAGACAAAGTACAGGGCATTATGAGCTGGTGCTCAATTTTTAATCTATCATACTTACATGACGGGAAAAGTATGAGCTAAAGGAAGGAATGAGGCCAATACAAGTCTTTTGATGTGTAAATGAAGTGCATCTTCTAACGTGTTCTCTCTTCCACAAGCCACACCTCTCTTAACACCAGCCAAACTGAAATGGTTGTCATAATGTTCTCTCTTATTTAAATGTCCATTCCTCCTATAGAGACCAATTGTGTCTCATCTTCACAGCATGTAGAGAAATCTTAGAGCGAAGTCATGGCAGACTAAAAGCAGAGGTGTAGAAAGTGGTTGCCCTCCATTAGACGTGGCCTCCTTCCCACACCGATGCTCACCAAGTTCATCATCCTACTAATGTACTTGTCTTCTCCACCTTGGGCCAACCTTAACTTGCTCTGCTAACCCCTCCAGAGCAGATGGACAAGACAAAAAAAAGAAAAGAAAAAAGGCAGAAAGTTGCTCTCGGAAAGAGAACTAAAATTTATCATCATACACTTCATTTCAGCTTCGGGGAACTTTTAGTGAGAACATTAAAAGTAAAGGAAATTGTTCACACTTTATAATATGACACATTAACTTAAGTGACTCACCGATAAGAGTGCATTTAATTACTGCAGCACTTCCATTTTATTTAACAGCCAGAGTGTATTCCATTAGTATCCACATCCTGGTCTGCACCAGGCTAGCTTATAAAGCTCTGGAGAACCAGGGAGTTCAGAACCATCAAACTATTTAACAGTGCAAATTTATCTCTTTTTCCCCCTTCTTTTCTGCACTGTACTATAACTGCACATTCATTTGTAACAATCTGCATAACGTTTTAGTAAATTATGCAGATTGATACAAACGACTGTGCAGTTATGATACTCACGCAGCAGGTAACGTTGAATGAGAATTTAGTTAGTAATTTATTTTTTAAAAATTACCAAATTTTGCCAATTCTTCATATATTGAGCAGGGGGGCGGGAATTGAGAAGGGTGAAGAATGTGGTAGAAATAAAGATTAATCTCTCCAGGTGGATAATTCTTCTGTGTCCCCAACACTCAAGGAGTGAAAAAGAAATGTTAATGTGTTAAGCCAGAAGTTCATATAGCTGCTGAGGCCATAAGTGCCATATCACATATCAAGGCAAAGAGGGAATTGGAAAACCTTCTGTCATGTCTGCTTTGATTCGGACTCCTGCATTGAGCAGGGGATTGGACTCAATGGTCTAAAAGGCTTCTTCCAACTCAGTTTTTCTGTGATTCTATGATTCTAAATGGAGGTTTCCCCCTTTTACAATGTTACCCCCTTTAGGCAGGCAGATATTTCAGCACCCCAAGCCTGCAGTATAGGGTGTGCAAAGAAACTTTTAGTGTCTCTTAAATGACTAAATACAAAACAAAAATAAGCTAATCTGCTACATAGAGATAGAGGGGAGTCTCTGTTAGATTACAAAGTAGCCTTTTTATGTTGCTTCTTCTTCTTCTGAATCTGAATCTGAATGTTGGCAATCCTCATGGTGATCAGCCATGAAGACCGTCCTGAGAATAGAATGCAGTGGCCTTTCATCTGCCTTCCACATCGTAACATGACACTCATACCGCTGATCCAGTCGTACGAGTCATTTTCTGGTCCTAAGCCCTTTGCAGGCGCACCCCCCCAATAAAGGACTCAGACACTGGTAAAAGTGGATAACGGCATTGGGCCACATTTATTGATTCATGCCCTAGTCCGAATTATAAATTTCTATTGGTAATTGACCAATTATAATTCTTAAGGCAAGCAGGCCGAAGTAACACTGGTAAGGTACCACCCAAAATTGCCGACGGCAATTGTTACAATGTATCTATTTGTATCCATTTGTTTGTTGACAACAAACAAATTGTTGACCGTAGTCAATATCTAACTAATGACCCCACCCTCTGACGCGTATCCGTGAAATCACGGGGTGATGCATGCTGTCTAGCTGTAGCCATCACCCCGTCGCCTGGTTTGTCGTTGACCGGACAACGTTTAACCAACTTATGCCTGTCTAGTGTTGTCCAGTCAATTGCGAACCTGCCGGATACCTGTGGGTCATAAATGTTTACCTTACCAGTGCTACCCGCCACACGGGGAGGCTTCCCAAAAAGGCTCACCGCCCCCCCAAGACCGTCAGCTCGGTCAACAGGCCTGCTCGCCAGTCCGCTAACCAGAGGTCCATACCTCCCTGCGACAGATGGGCCCCATCCCCTGAGTAAAGCTCTTAATTTTGCAGACTGATGGTGGGGAGGCGAATGACGCGTCCCCCACCCTATTCAAAAAGGAACCGGGCAATATCCCTGTTCACGGAGCGTCGGCTCAGTCAAGAGCCTCGAGGCCGAACGCTCCCCAGTAAGCGTACCGCGACATCATGTCCGACCACTTGAGGGTTGTGGCAGGCCACACATAATGTGAGTAGGGCAGGTCACTGCAAATCGCAAGCTTCCGCGATAGGCCAGTGACCCGCCCCAAGCCATCGCCCCCAAGGTACATAACCAGGACATCAGGCGAGTCAGCATCCCTGATGTAGAAAAGGAATGGCAACAGTTCCCGCCATAACATGCCGCGCTTACCACACCACCTGAGACGTGCGGGTGCACCCAGTCCCAGTCGGGGTCCCACTCTGTCGCCGCAGCGTAACGCGCTGCCCTGTGCAGCGTAATGCGCTGCCCTGTGCAGCGTAACGCGCTGCCCTGTGCACGCGGCTATGGCCCACCAGCCATACTGTCACCGGTGTAATACGACACCCAGGGTCTGTCAAGGAAAAAAAAGGGGGGGAGAAACAGTGCAGTGACTAAACTGGTACTCAGGTTGAAGAGGGCGAACACAAATTGAAAACATTGTGATCCCCACCCTCCCATGCAGCGTATTTCAGCCCCGGAGCACCCAAAACAGCTGCAGTAGAAGCCACCCCCCTTCTGAATGGGTGCCGCAACGAGCCCCTGAGAGGCCAACACTGTCTAGTGCCTTCGCGGCACCCTCCAAAATTGAAATTTAGTAAGGGAAGACCCACCTTGGTGACAGAAAAACGGGCCATGGTGCGTGCCACGCAGTACAAGGAAATCCTGTAGGGCACCAACCGGACAGATGTCTGCCAAAGAACACCGTAGCAGTCTTACATCACTGCCTACGCCATGCTGATCTGTCTTAGAGGAGCGTATCCTCCACTGAGCCCAGTCTTTGGCAACATAGACATCCTCGAGTTCCAGTGCCCTACGACTTGCATCCGCCTTAGACAGCATCACAAGCTCGCTGATGCGGAGCGCTCCAAAAAAGGCCACTATTGTGGCTGCATGAAATGGGCTGCCTCATATCTATCAAACAGAGGCCAGGCCAGCCCCGGGCCAATTGGGTAAGAACCCCTGGAGAAATCGGGTGGCGGTCGTCCGGGCAACGCCCACGCTACCGCACCCACCCCTCCAAAACATGTCTCACACTGAAGTCAGCGGTACTATCCACATGACCTCCCACCTTGGCCATAAAAGCCAACGCTGACAGCCTAGATGCCATGGTGCGAGGTGCAAGGCCCTGGGCATGCAGGTAAACCATGAACCGAAGTACATGGGTCACTTGGATCGGCCAGGATTCTGGCAGCCGGAATTGGGTACAGAAGGCTCTGAAAGAATTGAATGCATGGTGATACGCCTTACGCGTGCGTGGCGCCAGTGACAAGCCAATCGCCCGGTTCACCTCTCCTTGCCAATGGTCCATATCTCGTCCAGGGGTGGCGAGGGAAATCCCTCCGCATCCGGGGCCAAGGCACGGAACCGGGAGATCTGCAGGCGGGACAAAGCGTCAGCGATATCATTATTGACCCCCGGGCCATGCCTGGCCCCGAAGAGGACGTAGAGGCGCAGGCTGCGCAACACAAACTGGCGCATTAGGTCCATGACCCTGGGCGATTTGGAAGTCTGTGAGTTGACAATGTGGACAATGGCCGCATTGTCACACCAGAAATGGACGACCGAGTCGGCCCACTCCTCGCCCCATAGCATCAAAGCCCCCAGGATAGGGAAAAATTCCAAATACGTGAGATCACGCAGGCGACCCGTGCCTGCCCAGGCTGGTGGCCACCCACCATAGGCCCACTTCCCCTTGAAGTACATCCCATAACCCAGGGACCCCGAGGCATCAGACTGTATCTGAAAGCGAGGGGAAGCCAGGAGGTCAGACCTCCAAAATGATACTCCATCAAACTCCCTCAGGAACTGGAGCCAGATAAGCATATCTGCCCCGATACCCCGGGTGAGTCTAACCCTATGGTGGGGCCTAGATAAGCCAGTCATGGCGTCACACAAGCGCCGAGCAAATGCCCTGCCCGGTGCGACCACCCTGCAAGCGAAATTGAGATGACCATGTAGCATCTGCAGTTCCCTCAGGGATGCCTTGCGTTTAGCAAGCAAATCCGAGATAAGGGCCACTATCCTTGACCCCTTATCCCCCGGTAACCTAGAAGCCTACGCTACCGAGTCAATCTCCACTCCCAGGAATACTAGCTTAGTAGATGGGCCCTCGGTCTTTTCGGGCGCTAAAGGGACACCGAGTTCCTCCATTAGCATCTGAAATGTGTTGAGGAGACGTGTGTACGTGTCCCAGCCCCGTTCACCCCGAACAAAATTCATCCAGGTAATGGGCTACAGACCGGGACCCTGACCTGCGGACGAAAGCCCACTGCAGGAATGTGCTGAAACACTCAAAGGCCGAGCATGATATGGGGTAGGACAAGTGATGGATCAGGCGAAACTCGCCCGGTAACTCCTTGGGCACCTTAAGGTCAGGGAACGGGGGTGCAGTGAAAGGGCCAGCGACCCTGCCCGCATGAACCTCCTTGTTAATGCTGGCAGCAGCCACCTCCTCCCTCCCCTTAAGGGACAAAAGGTTGGGAGCATCCTGAAGGGACCTATCACCCACAAAAGGAATACGGAACCCCAGTCGAAAACCCTGAAGCAGGTAAACCGCCTCCTCCTCCTTCGGGTACAATGCGAGCCAACGCTCCAACATGTCCACGTTAATTGGGGAGGGGGCCATTCGGTGAACCAGCTCCCCCTGCGGCAGTCTTGCCAACCCCTTGTCCGCCCCTCCCTCTGCCCCGCATCCCTCCAGGCCTGGGACAGGCGGAAGCAGCATGGGGGCTGGCACAAGAGGGCCACTCATGCCTGTACCGGCAATTCTTCCCATTGCAGGAACCAGTGGACAAGAAAGTCCAGCACAGCAGGCGGGCTGGAACCCCCTGCCCTGCCACCTGGCGGGGTGCCTGCGCTGGGGCTGCTCGCTGGACCGCATGTCCACAATGGTATCTCTCCCCAGGCGCAGGGCGCGTGGGAGTCATGTACAGAAGCCACAGCGTCTGGCAGGGCTCATCCCACCTCATCTCGGGGTGCAGGGGAATCCGCATACGGAATTCCACATCATAAGCCAACCACGACAGGCCCGGGAAGTCGACCATCGCCCGGTAAACGTGGTCCAAATACTGGACCATCGGAATCGCCAAATCCGGCCGGGCCCTGAGGTAGACCGCCACGTATGAGGTAGGCCGGCAACCGGTTGGCCCACGTACGTGGCTGCTTGCGACGACGTGCCTGCTCCTTATCCTTCTCATCTTGCCCCTCCCTCTCCTCTATGGTGGGTTCTCTGGTAAGGAGGGAGAAGATGTCCACATACTTCCCACGCCAGATTTTTTCCTTGGTGGCCTGGGCCAAATGGTCCCCCAGGGGCAACGAATACCCCGCAGTCGGCAATGCCGACACAGGAACGGCGGGAACTGCGGGCATCTGAAAAGGAGCCTGGACCAACCCGGTCACCCCTAAAACATTCCCAACTGCGCAAGTAGTACCCCCCACACCGGGGCCCTGGGTGAGAGCTGGAGTCACCGGGTGGGCCGTCGCCGGCCGAACCGCTGCACCACCCGTGCGAGGCCAAGGCCATTGAAACCCTCCCCCCAACATTGCCATGTGTGTGGGTGCGCTAGATTGAACCACATACTCACATGCTGCACCCCCATGGGCCGCCCCCACCGGGGGTTCCGACCCACTGGGGGCGTCGGAGCTCACGACCGCATCTGAGCTCGCCGATGGGGCCTGACCAGCACCGGCCTGTCGATCGGGGAGCTGCGAGGCAGTGGCCGATGCCGGGCCACGCGCCTCAGTCAGCTCGACCCGTCCTGCCGCCTGCCGCCGCCCAGCAGATGATGGACGAATCTGCACCCCAAAAGGGGTCCCCTGGGTGGTTACCCTGGCCAGTGAAGCCTCGCGGGCCGCAACGCGGGCCAGAAGGGCCTCCACACTGACGTAGCCCCCCAAGCCAAGAGGGGGCAAAGGGCCAGCCGGCCCACTAACTGCAGGCGTGGGTCCAGGTCCCTGGACCCCGGGGCCCATATAGGGCCATGATCCCAGGCCCAGCCCCAGGGCCGGGGAGAACCCTGCCAGGGGAGAGAGCTGAAACCCCCTGCAGGCAGCTGCGCACCAACGGGGGAAGGCCCCGCAGAATGGGCCACGCCAGAGGCAGTGGCCACTGCTTGCGGGCCGAGGGCCGCGGCCCCTACAGGGCCGGTATGCAGACCTCCAGCCCCAGGCTAAGGGGGAATCAACCCCATACCACCGGTCCCGGTGAGCTCGGGCAAAGGAGGCTGCTGGGTAGGCGCGGCCGCGGTCCTCCGACCCGGCTGGCGCCTCCGCGCAGAACGAGCCGTGTTCGCAGCCGCCTTCTTCTTAGAGGGTATCGCAGCTAACCAATGGGAAGCCGAAAAGGAGAAAATTCAGCAGCCAAGAGGCTTCCCGGTGAAGGTAAAAGCGACGGAGGTAAGAGGGAAAAACTTCTCCGCTCCGTCGCTTCGCAAAATGGCAGCTCGGCTGCCTCGTGGCCACCCCTTTTATAGAGGAGCTGGCCCCGCCCCCTAACTACCCGGATGCCTTCGTCCGATGGGGGGGGCCCGCAAAGAGCGCGGCGGCCATTTTGGTGCCGCGCTTGCATTTGACATGCAAAGTCCTCCTCAGCCGCAGGTCAGTATTGAAGAAGCTGCTGCCCTCCATCAAGATGGATTCAAATTGGATTTAATCCACTTGGGGACCATCACCCTTCCCTGTGGACTTTGCCACCCAAGGCCATTAGTCCTCAGGCTTGTCAGGTTAGTTGACCACCACCTGATGATCAGCATTGAGTTGCTGGCAATATGGTCTACTTTATTACTATAGCAGGATAACCTGACCAGACAACTCTATGCAAGCTTGTGTTCTGAAAAATGTGGGTAATGCAGTAAAAAAATGGAAGGCTACATGAATCCAGATTTAAGCTGCCTCTCAATGTGTTGATCATCTACAAAATGTGAAGTAACACAATTGCTCCCATTCTGAAAGTCCACCACTCAGCTGTTCCTTTAAACATGAACCCTTTTGATGTGTTGGAAATAAATTCCTCACACCTAGACCAGGACAGTCACACTGGCTCTGTAAGCTGGCAGTGATAGGTTTTGTAGTATAATACACCTGGAGTAGCAACAAGTTGAGGAAAGCTGACTCAGTTGAATAAACATCTTACCCAAGCTAAGATATAGAGAGTGCATTACTTTTGAGAATCAGGTTTTACTTTACCATAAACAAAAAAATCATTCATCCATTCTATTCTGTCCTGGAGTCTGATATTGTCCTAAAAGAAATGATAATTTCAATGATGATACCAACTTTTGTGGAATAGACACACAGTCTCTCTTTATTGTTCTTTACAATATTTTTAAAATGCTGTCTTCTACAAAGCACACACATTCCATTAATATTATTCGTGATGATGATGACCGTTGGTAGCTCAGTAGTTAAGAAGCTTGCCTTGTTACCTGGAAGACCAGCAAGTCAGCAGTTCGAGACCCAGATACTGCATGATGGTTTAGTGCCTGTCTCTGTCCCAGCTCCTGCTAACCTAGCAGTTCACAAGCAAGAAACTGCAAGAAGATGAATAGGGACCACTTTGGTTAGAAAAGATCTTAGGGATATGAAAGGAGCCTCATTTGGGCATCCCATGAGTGGAGTTACTCCAGCAAAAATCTTTTTAACTCAGAATAATTTCTGACTTGAAATTATTATTATTTCCTAGAATATGAAGAGTTGTGGATCCCAAGATCTTTATTGCTGCTCTTCCTGATATTTCCAACCCACAAATCAAGAGGCAACAATAGCTGGTGAGGATGCCATAGGCATCATGAAAATTGAGACACCTCCAACTCCAAAATATCCAGCATCCAGATTAGTTATGAGCAGTGAGCTCAGCTGAATAAAGAGGTGAAGTCTTCTGTTTGTCAACCCCAGCAGTCCATGTTCACAATTTGTAGCCCATTCTCACCTCTCTGTGGAGTTCCCCAATTTCTGACACATCTGCAGATGCTCTTAGCAACCATCCTGTAGTCCACTTTCGCTTCCCAATTCTAACCATACTGATGGAAATAATCAAGCCAAACAAACTAAAGAAATATGTTTTAGAAATCTAACCTCCAGAGTATTAGGAAGGAATCCCTGCAAATGAGAATTTGATGAAATGATAGATCTCTTTATTAAGTTGTTCAAGAGGTTCAGTCTGGAAAGGAAAACAAATCCTTTCCCAATATTGGCTTCTAAGGGAAGTGTTATTTTTTAATCTGTTGTGAAGTGCTTTGGACCATCTGTATTTCAGTTCTTCCCTCTGGCAAAATGTGGTAGTTATAGTCTTTACTTCTAGGACCGTGATGGCGAACTTGGCACTCCAGGTGTTCTTGGACTTCAGTTCCCAGAAGCCAAAGTCTCTGTGAATGGGTTTACTGCATGCTCTTGGAATTGAAGTCCAAGAACACATGGAGTGCCAGGGTTCACCATCATGGCTCTAGGACAGGGGTCTCAACCTAAGGCCCATGTGCCGGATATGACCCATGACACCATTTCATGTCCCCCCCAACCCTCCAAGGGGATTCGAGGAACAAAATGGCCACTCCTTTTAAGATCTTGGGACAAAATGGCCACCCCCATTATGCAGGCAGGTCAAAATGGCTGTCCGGCCCTTGAAGCTGACTGAGAGGGCATGACCTGGCCCCTGGCTGGAAAAGATTGGGAACCTCTGCTCTAGGAGGATGTTTAGCTGATAAAGGTCTTTGTTTGAAGTCTTAGAGAGTCATTTCCTTTAGGGTTAGAGAGGTCATAAGCAGTCTCTAGAGCAGTGGTTCCCAATGTGGGTCCCAGGCCCCACAGGGGGACTCCAATGCCCAGAAGCCTAAGTCAGTACATTGGCTGATGATTGCTTTGGGGAACTGACTTGGGCTTCTGGGAATCAAAGTCCAAAAGCCAAAGGTTGGGAAACACTGCTCTTGAGGCTGTTTCCGGTACTAATCAGCAGAGCAGTAAATGAGCCGGATTCTGCATCTCTCATTCACACAGCACATTGTTGTCCACCTGCAATCTCCACTTAAGTGTGTTGATCTTACATCCCCATGCTTCTCTGCTCAAAACAGGTGTTGTTCTGAGTGACAGCCCTGTTACCTACAAAATGTGACAGCTTTAGGACAAGATGAATTTTAGAAACAGTCATATCATTGAACTGTTGTTGACCCATGTCAGTCACAGATTCAGCTCCTCGGCAGTTTTTATGCCATTCCCTTAAGAAGCCTAAACTATAGGACTGAGTTAACCACAACAAGGTATTCCTCCTCCCATTGTGAACGCTGTTGGTTGGGGAACCATTGCCCTCCTGGCCAGGAAACCGTGTTGTGCCATGGAGAGAGCCAATGGGATCTTGTCATCTGGCCAAGGAAAAGTAGGAACTGCCAAAATGAATCCACCTTCTTGGCTTTGTAGTTGGCCAAAATCAAATCATCATTGTTACATGTTTTCGGTAGCAACCGGCAGACCAGCAAATGAGCCGGGCTCTGTATCCCTCCACATTCACACAGCATAGTGATGTCTGCCAACAGCCCCCACTTGAGCATGCTGGTCTTACATTTAGGCACTCCAGCCCTCAGCCTTTTCAGGGTCCTCTAAGTGACGAAGGGGAGGTTGAGTTCCTCAGCCATATCCTCCTTTAATGTTTTTCCTTTGTGCAGTGAGCACCTTCCTCCATCTTCTAAATTGGTTTTGCATACCATCAAGAATGTTTGCTCTTGCCATAAAGCTCTTTAACTGTAAGTTAAAAGAAGTTGGAACATTTTATTGCAGAACTATAGTGCATTGGGAAATTTGACCCTGAACCAAATGACAGGATTAAGCGGCATGCCAATGTCACACAAGATAACCAGAGAAGCCATGTGAACAATTTGTGAATAATGCAACCATAGATTGTCTGGACAACCAAAATGCTTTCTCTCCCCCCCCCACCTCTCCTCACAGCACTCTCTGTGTATGCATGCTGAGATCTCACAAACTCACATGTTCAGTTAATGTAGCTGAAGCTGTCTGCCGTGTAATTTAATTACTGCATGCTTAAAAGATTATATCTATGATTAACAGAATTTATATGGATTAGCACTGGCAGAGCCCCCCCCCCCATGGCTGCCGAAGCTGCTGCAAGTGAAAATACAAATGGGAACATGCTGAGGAAGCAGTAAGAAGCTGTTTGGGTTGCAAGGGTATTTTCCACAGATGACAAGCCTAACTTGACTCAGATATTTTGAATCAAAAAAGCAGAGACAAGAAGCAAAAACAGGTCTGGCCATGTTATCCTACTATTTTCATAGAGTAGCCCCTACTGCCAGCGGCTCAATGCCAATTGTCAGGTGGAGGTTAACTAACCTGACAACCGTGAGGTCAAACAGCCTTGGGTGGGAAAGTCCACAGGGAAGGGTGATGGTCCCCAAGTGGATTAATTCCCATTTGACTCCATCTTGATGAAAGGCAAAAGCTTCATCAATATACTGGCCTGGGTCTGAGGAAGGCTTTGTGTGCCAAAAGGGCTCAGGATTAGAAAGTAACTCTTGGAACTGGATCGGGGGTCATGTTGCAATGCAGAAGGCAGATGAAGGGCCACTGCATTATATTCTTAGAACAGTCTGCATGGCTGATTGCCATGATAATAGCCAATATTCAGAATCAGATATGGCACTTGAAAAAGATGAAGATGAAGAAGAAGATGATGATGAAGAAGAAGCTTCCATAGGTCACGTTTCTTCCTTTTACACAGCTTTTAGGGATGGAATATCCCAGTCTTAAAGCCATACTGTGAACCTATGTGGACTGAAAGTATAATCGCACATTAAGGGAAATATTCCTGTTACAACATTTTTTCCTTCCGGGCACACTATTCATTCAAAGCTTTGTGCCAAAGCAATCTAACATGCATATGATGTATTTGCTTACCTGCTGATGATCAAGAATAAAACCTAAATAATCTGATTTGCAACATGAGGGGTGAGGCAAGATTGTGCCAGGATAAACAGATGCCTTTTGCCCCTTGGTCGGAATTTTGTTTCCAATGGCAAAAATTCTTTTTCTACGCATTATAAATTGCATTTGAATGGGCCCAGTGATGGAGATTTGGTGAGTCAATTCCTTCACAAAATTCCATTGGACCAAGAAGGTCTGCTATAACTGAGACTTGCTTTAGCATAGTAAACAACAGGATTTTGGCCAATGATTTTTTAAAATTGTGTTGACTACTTGGAAAACTTCTAGTTCCATACTAGTACTTTCTTTCTGCTCCCATCCATTTTCACCTTTTCTGTCAGATCTCTGAAACTAGAAACAGTTTCTCTGGGTTGTAGATTTCCCTCGAGTCCTTAGAAGTAGCAAACAAGGATATTAAAAAAGAAATGATCTGCTCAGCTGCCCAAGCCTTAAACCTAATATTTGGGTTAAGCAAAAATAATATTTACTTATACATTTGTAGAATTTATAAACTGTTCTATGTCAAAGGTATCAGAGCTAGGTTCTGTATATTAAAGCAACCACATGCAAGAAAATACAAATGAAAAGCAAACACATTTGTCAGAAAGCTACCTGTGGCTCAAAATAAGAATGTAACCCTCACTTGTCCATTTTTCCTTCATAACAATGACAAGGTTTTTCTCTCTCTTTATCTATAGAGTGACATATTTTCTCGGGCAAGGTTTTTACATTTGTGAAAACAAGCATGATGCAAAGAATGAAACTATGCAAAACTAGGGTACCTGATTGTTGCATGGACTTTAAGCATGGGATAGGTTGTTTGTATCCTTTTGAACAATCAGCCCATCTCCTTACGCTTGCTAAGAGCATGAATGACATACTTCTCAAACAGAAATTGACAAATGAATACACTGCTAGTAGAATTGTGCCAGGCTCTCTGTTTGTATTAAAAAAAACTCGTTGTTTTTTTCTTTTAAAGGAGTGTTTAAAGATCTCCTCCTAATTACTAACCAAGAGGTGGAAATAATTGTACACCTATCATCGCCAGGGTTTGTTGTCTGATGGATATGGACAGATATTGTTGTCATTTATTTCCTATGGTGTACAGTTTTATTACTTATGGTTTGTTTAATTTTTAGTTTGTTGTGTGTGATTGTGTTGGAAATTTCACGTGTGTTACACGCTGCCCAAATGGGAGAAGATCCCAGATGGGCAGGTTATGAGTGAATGAATGAATGAATGAATGAGGTTCAAAAATCCCTCAGTGGGATGCCTCTTATAAACAGAGGTTTAGAATGAATTAATGAATGGGGTTCAAAAATTCCTCATTGGAATGCCTCATATCAACAGAAGGGAAGGAAGGAAGGAAGGAAGAAAGAAAGAAAGATGCATTGTTGCATAGAAATAGGATGGGATACTTTCAGTCTGGAGGTGGCTACCCACCATCTGCTCCTGAAGTTAATCACAGAAAGTTTTCTAGGCACTTCAATTTGTTATAAAATAGCTTACTTCATCCATCTGGTCACATACTTTGCTTGCACAGGTCATCTCTCTTGATTACACATTATAAGCTCATCCAACACTTTCTAACTATATCAAAAGGCCTAGGACCCAATTTTCCTCCAGGTAGGCTGGTAGGATTTTCCACCATCCATCTCCCCTCATTCAACCTTCTTCTCTCTTTCCCCCTTGTTTGTTAATAGCTTGCACCTCCTACTTTTGTATGTGTGAGAGATATACAGTATCTTCATCTTTTTAATAAGCTTTCGGTCAGAATGAGGCCCAGCAGGAACCCAGCCAGCAATATCTGACAGCTGTAAACTCCTCAGGGGAGGACACCTGATTTGTACTGATTACAGGAGTTTAAAGGCCAGACAGATGTTCCTCTCTAAGGTGCGGCCAATTCCCAACTGATGGATGTCTCAGGAACTCTGTCACAATACATTTGTTAGTAGCAGCACTAGAAAGTCATCCCACATTGTGTTGGTCCTGCTGACACCCATGGAAATGTATATTATGTGCCCTGGAGACAAGATCATATATCTGTTCTATATAATCTTCTCTCCAGGAGACAAGATCATATAGAACAGATATATGATCTTGTCTCCAGAGTCTGGGAATCTATTGGACTCCTCCAAAATCTTCCAAGGGTATCATCATGTAACAGTATCCATGCTTCCTTTTGACATGGAACCAGTTGTGCACTGATGTTCACATTTTCCCATGTTCTGATGCACATTCTACCTGCAAAAGCCAAAGAATCCTATCAATAAAATCATCTGTTAAAGAAAGTGCATGCAAACATTAGTATTCTGAAAGAAGATGTGATTCCTCTTCTTCAAGTGCCATATCTGATTCCGAATATTGGAGATCATCATGGCAATCAGCCATGAAGACTGTCCTGCAAATATAATGCTGTAGCCTTTCATCTGCCTTCTGCATCACAGCATGGCATCCATACACTGATCCAGTTCTGCGAGTCACTTTCTGATCCTGAGCCCTTTTGGCTCTCAAAGTCCTCATCAGCCCCAAGCCAGGATTGATGAAGCTGATGCCCTCCATCAAGATGCAATCAAGTGGGATTTAATCCACTTTGGGACCATCACCCTGCCCTGTAGACTCCGCCACCCAAGGCTGCTAGTACTCAGGGTTGTCAGGTTAGTGAACCGCTGATGACAAGTCATTAGCAGTATGGTCTACTCTATTACTCTATTCTAAGATGTGCTTAGGAATGTGAAATCAAATGTGAATTTCCTTACAGATTTTTTTAAAAATAGAAATGGCCAGCTAATGTAGAACCAAGACAGAGCTTACATATGAGTATGTGAAAAACAAGCCTTCTTCTTATCAGCAAGGTTTTGAAGATACCCAAGAATCCACCTATCTCTTATACAGTCCCCACCCCCTGCCACCCAAACTCAGCTTCTTGCCATTAAACTAATGAAGAAACTTGGCAGAAGTTGATCAATTCTTCTTAAAAAGCAATCCAAACAAATTTCTCAAGCTTGGTTTAGGTATTCCCAACATAAGAGTCAGCATGGGCTTCCAAACAAGCCATTCAAGAGTTTCTGAGGTGGGCAACTTTGTGTAGAAAATATCCAAAATGAGAGAAAGTATAAGAGCCATAGATGTCTGAATAGCGAAAAGTTCACCTTAGCTCCTTGTGCTTTAATGCCTATCACCGTGATAGCGAACCTTGGCACTCCAGGTGTTCTTAGACTTCAGTTCCCAGAAGCCCAAGTCTCTGTGAATCCACATGCAGTATACCCCATTCATGTGGATTCACAGAAACTTGGGTTTCTGGGAATGGAAGTTCAAGAACACCTGGCCTATCATAATACACAGCTTGGTGTGCTTTTTTCAATTCCTTGGGAGACAGGAGAAGTCACAACAATCAGCTTCTGTTACTAAGAAAGCCCACTTGCTGCTCATCTTGAAGTGTGGCCATATGAAAATTTCATATTTTTGGAGGGGGGAACCAGAAGGTACATAAATAAGGCGAGTGAAGGACTGGGCAAAGGACAGTCACAGACAGCGAAATCTCCAGCTGCATCATTAAAGCTAATGGGTTCCAACCCGGCAACTCTGGAAGAATGAATGAGAGATATTTCAACCTGTCGGCATGCTAGCCAACAAGCTGCCATCAATGGTTCCTTCTCACTGCCTTGCAAACATTAAAATTAATAAGTTTTGACAGTTGGGATGAACTCAGGAAATAGCTGGTCACTTCAGGGCTGGGTAGGAATTTTTTGGCTCACACCTAGATTGGTGTGGGTTTTTTCACCCATCCCATCATGCACAGAGAGAGTATTGAGTGATTGGAGGGGAAAGGTTGCTTTTTAGGTCACCTTTGGCAGGTAACAGTCATTTTTAAGTCCCCTAAGGGCCAATAGTTATACATAAAATGCATATTTCTGAACCAGTAGTACCAGGGTGGGGTATACACCTTGGGACTATGGCTGCCTCTTCCATGCTGTGCATCGGATGGATGGTCAGTAGTAAAGGGAGGGGAGTCCAAAGGTGGACATGGCCCTCCAGGCCAGGGGAGGGGTATGGTTCAGAGAGATTATCCAGGCCGCACTGTGGCTATGCCTTCTGAAAACCCAATGGCATTATCTGAGTTAATTGTTCAATAAAATTGGCCCTAGTTTCCAAGCAACACTGGCGTCTGAGTCTTCTATGAAATTGAGTGGCAAAGCAGGTATTCCAAAAGGAAGATGAAATCAGGATAGGTTTTAGCATGGAACGGAGGTAAGGAGGTTAGCCAAACCCTAACCACCTGCCCATCTATTGGTAGCTGACCCAAGTCACTCTCCAACGTCAACCAGGTCGGAGAACCAGTTACTATTTAGCACCCCAGAGTGCCCAGAAAACATCTCAGCACCACAACTGGCTTGGAAGAAGACTTTGTTATTTTAAAACAAAAATCAAAATAGAAAAGAAAAACAAGAGTTGACCAGGTGACACACACCATCAAAAAGAATAGGATTTTTACCCACACAAGGGCTCGGACATAGGAAGTAAAATGGCCAAATTGCAAATCAAGTAAATGCTGGAAATAAATCTTTCAGTCCACACCAAAACTGCCCAACTCTGAAGGAAATAAAAGAATGGAACTTTACAACCTTGTGTGGTTGATTTAGCCAGGCTAGCATGTCCATCTTTCCCCTAGACCAGTGGTGGCAAACCTATGGCATGTGTGCCAGAGCCGGTATTCAAAGCCCTCTCTGTGGGCATGTGCACCATCACCCCAACACAGAGTTTGCCCTGCCCCTCTGCCCAGCAGCCCAATGGGATTGCTCCCTCCCTACCCAGCACAAAGTTTGCCCCGCCCCTCTGCCCAGCAGCCCAATGGGAGCACTTCCTCCCTCCCCCCCCAGCAGAATTAGCCCTACCCCTCTTTTTGGACACTATGTCTCTAAAAGGTTTGCCATCATTGCCCTAGACTACAAAACCTACTGTTTCCTGCACTCCACATGGCAACGCTTTCAGGAATCTCTGCCACTTGGGCACAGGAAAGCTAAACCCTAACCAACCTCTATGATGTTCCTGGGCCTTGTCCCATCTCCTGATCTTACCCCAGTCAATGGAAATTTGGAGTGCTAGGGTCACAGGGATATCTTCTCCCTAGATACAACCCAACCAGAGGTGAGCAAATCCATAGTACAGGTGACCTGCATCTTTCTGTCCCCAGTTGTAATCCCAAGGTTGGTCCCTGGGATAGAAGGGAGGTAAGGAAGTCTCCTTCCTGAATTCTCAGTCAGCTACAATTTTAGCACCTCGAGGACAGTTGGGGTTCATTCTCCTGTCTTTATATTCTGTTTTAACCCTTTAGTGGGCAAGTTTTTCACAGCTGCATTTGGAGAATGCTGAGGGATGTGACGAGAAAAACATTTCATTTTAGCTTGATGCCATTAGTTGACATTTAGGTTCCTATTGTTTACATTTAGTGTTGCTATATGGAGTCACAGTTTGGAGACTGACTAAAGAAAATCAAAGCTTTTGAAACATGGATCTACACACAGCTGCTAAGGATAGCATGGGTTGACCATGTGACTAATGTAGAAGTGTCGCACAGGATGAATAAAGAACAAGAACTGTTTAAGACCATTAAACTAAGAAAGCTCCAATATCTTGGCCATATCATGAGGAATGACAAAAATTATAAAACACTCCAACACATTATGGAAGGGAAGATCCTTAGGAAGAGAGGCCCTGGATGTAGAGGGTCTTCATGACTGAAGAATCTGAGAGACTGGTGTGGAAGGTCCTTGGAATAATGGTTCTGAGGAGTAAAGGACAGGAACATGACCATCATGATGACAGCCAATATTCAGAATAGATACGGCACTTGAAGAAGAAGGAGGTTCACACTGGTTACATTATTTATGACACAGGTAACACACTGGTCCTTTGTTTTTTTTGAGATGACATTTCAGCCATTCTTCATATCTTCTGCTGGAACAAGCAATGAATCTTTAAAACAAATGCACCAGAAAATGGCCACCTGCCTTCCTGAGCTTCCTGAGCATGGACAGGTGGCATGAATGTGTGATCATATATAAACACAGCTGTTTCCATGCCATGATTAACACCCGCAGCTCAAACCACTTCCTCTAAGCTTATCTTTCTACAAGGCATCCTTTGAAGCCATCTCTACCATGACTCATAAAGATGAAATGCACAGAAATGATCTAGTTCAGTAATTCCTTGAGAACAAGCAATGTGCATAATATTTCAAGAATGACTGCTCTTTTGGTCGCTGTCTGGACTGATCATGCTGGGTCAATTCATCTCCTCCAGCAAACAGCACTTAGTTCCAGCAAGACATAAGAAGGATCATGTCAACTTCCAACTTTTGGGTTCTAGAACTAGAGCAGACATGTTATGTTCATCTAGAAACAGGAAAATTGACCAATTTCTCTTACATCTGGATTTTTAAAACCTCATTCTCTTTCTCCTCCAAATACACAATCTGTATATTGCAAATAAATTCTCCAAAATGAACTAGATAAATATTTTCATTCATCTGCATTAGCCAGATAATACTGAGTGTAGTTCCACATGGACTTAAACCTGACTTCTATGAGTTATGCACTCAATTTGAGCTTGGATAGATGAAGCTATTGTTCTAATTTTCTTCCACTTTCAATTATGTATGGATTTATTTGAACTCTCCCCATTCAGAGTTTCTGAGTCCCTTTTTATGTATAATTTAATTCAGCTGTATAGGCTCATTTCAAAAGTACTTACAGTATTCCATTGAGCATCTCCCTTCTGGTTGTCTAAATCTCACACCTGTACAGGAGAGTCAACCGTACATTACACCTGAACATCTTTAGTCTCCAAGATATTTTGCACCATACTCTATTCAACTTCATAAAGATTGTTCTAGCTATCTAATGTCTACACTTTATTTCTATACTGCTGTCTATGTGGTTGTTAATGAAATGCCCCAGATACATGTATTTCACTACTTGGTTTATTATGGGAGTTGTTAAACATAATATTTATACCAGAGCATTTTGCATTATTTAAGAGTACACCACTTACTTTAATGTCATTTGGTCTATCTGAATTTTGCAAAACCTTTTTCTGAATATTAAGCAGAAATGGTGACAAGATAGATCCTTGATGGTCTCCTCTTCTAATTTCTGGCAAAAACACAGTGCAAAAAATTCTTCTCCTTCTCAACTTAATAGTTAGCAAACGAAAAAGGGTTGTCACAACTCATGAGAGTACCATTGACCAGAGAAGAGGAACAACGGGTTCCACCCAATGAATGCAGGGTTTTCAGAGCTAGATAAGGACAAAGGAGTTCACTTAGTGGTGGACGTCCCTTTGACAAGCAATTGACTTGTCATCTTCTGGGAAATATGACCCTGCCAAAATGAGATGTCTGAAGAAGGTTACTAAAGTGACTAGAAGGGATAAAATCAGAATGAGATTATAAGAGAAAGATTCTGAAAATAACCTATCTTAATCTACATACAGAGGCAGCAGATAAAGAGGGTTGCCCATTTGGAGAGAATGTCTTGGAACTCCATACAATACAAGACATATGTGAAAAGATACAAGGACAAAGAGCACGAGGCAGACTTAGAAGAAGGTGGAAGGACATAATCAAAAACATATTACAACAACAAAAAATAATACCAAGGGAGGCTTCTAGAACATGCCAGAAACACAACCTTGTATCTCCCACAACACGAAGAAGGAGAAGGTGGTGGTAGTGGCGGCAGAGGCGGCTGGATCCACTTGAGTTTCTAGACTAATGTTAAATCATATCCCCAGAACAGGTTCATTATCTTAGATATCCCCTGTTTAATTCACCATAACATTCAGAGTGGATTCAACAGCAACAAAATACCAAAGACACCATCATGCACTAGTTATCAGCTTTTGTACCTGAAATGGGAAGAGGCATCAGACAGTCAAAAAACTTGGGCTAAGGTTTTACAGTCAGTTGCATGACTTTTGTCTCTATACACTGAAAGATAACTATTGTGTTGCTGGCTCTAATACCATTGCTTTTGTGAAAGTCCTGAGATTGCTTTCCTTTAAGTCTCTCACACAGCTGTGGTTGAGTTTTTTTAAGGCGTTCTGAGTCTTTGGGTGTGAATCATAATGATCATGTTACTTAAGAAAGAGCCTAATTAGGAATCTATGCCTTTGCAGGCTTGAGGAGCACACAAAAATCTATAAAAGAAAGTGATCTAATATCCCAATGCTTTTCCTGCTTGTTGTATCCTTTGTTTGCCTTGCAGCTGCTGAAGTAGATTTTCATAATCTGGGAGCAGCCTCTGTTCTTCTGCTTTGGCTACCCTGAAGGCATTCAGAATCCAATTTAAGAAGAGAATCAGGGCCTCCAGGGTTTGAGACTATCAAGCCGTAAGGCAGCTAAGGGCAAGGAAGAGAACGGTGGCATTCCACAGGCACCAGTGAGTGCCGAAAATACAGATGGTGAAGGAACTATTTTGGCAGACTCTTTTCCCTGAACATCACCCAAGCTTGAGTGTTAATGTGAAAATGCAGGTGTGCTGTCTATGTTGTGATAGGCAGGAGGTAATTGGCACATTATAAGGCAACAGCACTCAACATGACAGCCACTGTGTCCTCCAAAAAAGAACCCAAAATACCAACAGGTACCATGATAGCAAAGTAAAGTTAGCAGTTGTTGCCTCAGGTACACAGAAAGAGTCTCCTTGAAGATTATGGTATTTTTAAAACACAATTGGGCATACACCTGGCGATGGCAATCTTGTACCGGCTAATCCTTCTCATGCTAGGCTAAGCATAAGGAATTACGGAATGACTTCACTGAAAGGTGGATTCATTTTGGTTTCATCCCTAGAAACTTTAATAGTAGTGAGGAAGATGAAGATGATGAAGATGAAGAGGAGGAGGAGGAAGAGGGAGAGGAAGGGTAAAGGGGCAGGGGAGGGGGAGGGGGAGGGGAGGAGGAGGAGTTACCTCCATCTAGAACAAGACCTTTGTTGAACTAATGGACCTCAACTTACCATTAAAGGCCAAGGCACCCCTTTCAACAGTATACTAATGCTAGGAAATTCCACTCATACTCACTACTTCACCAACCGTAGCGTTTCTAGTTAAGTTCTGGAAAAAATGAAGCTCAAAAGAAAGCTGTTAATATACTCATTAGATTAAGAGTTAGATTCCCCCATTCTATGTAGCATATTGGGCAGCAAGGGATCTCCAACGGTTTCAATCACCCTTATGTTCAGGGTCTTTAAATCTTCCATGAAAGTTCGTCATCATGAAACAGCAACAAGAAGGAGAATATATTCATTGCTAAGGGTAATATTCAGTTTTAGAGTCCTCCCAGCCAGAAGCAGGCTTGCTTTCCCCTCCGCACTTCAAACTACATATGCATTTCAGAAGGGCCGGATTTAGCCTCTTTTCTTCAAGCAATCAGAACAGCCCATTTGGACTACTGAGCGGATGACGTGAAGGTATTAGGCTGAAGCATTCCCCTGAGGAGGCTAGCAAAAGCTATCTGCAGTGTGATGGCCCACTTATTCATTCCATTCACACAAGCAAGCCCTCATTCTAGGTTGATGAAGGGTGGACCAGGATTTGATGGCAGGTGGTTAAAAGTGCCGCCTTCCACAAAGTGTTGGGTTTCAGTGCTGTGCGGTCTGTGCAGTTATATCTCTGACTGCTGATCTACATAGGAAAGTTATTGCAAAGCCTTGCAAAATCCACCCAATTGCATCGTTCAAATGTGCGGTAAAAAGTGAGGTTCTTCAACTCAAACCAGTTCAAATCACCCCTTTCATACTTTCAGAGTAACATTTATTCCTTGCAAAACTGCATAAAAGTAAGGATAACAAAGCCCATTATCTCACTACAATAGGACATGTTCCACCTGACAGAGACCCGCACCCATCCATGAAGCCAGCATAAAGCCTTTTGATGCTTCAGAGTTCCTGTGTGTCTGCTCCAGGCTAGAAAAATCTGTGATAGGTTTCAATCGCTGACTGGAGATCTGAAGAAGCCATTCTCTGAGTCTTCAGACCAGGGGTTCCAAACCTAAGGCCCATGGGCTGGATCTGGCCCATGGCACCATTTCATGTAGTTCCCCACCCCTCCAAGGGCATTTGAGAAACAAAATGGCTTCCTCTTTGAAGCTGTTGGGACAAAATGGCCACTCCCATCACACAGGGTAGGGTAAAATGGCCATCCAACCCTCAAAGCTGACTGAGAGAGCATGACCCAGCCCCTGGCTTGAAAAGGTTGGGAACCCCTGCTTCAGACGGTGCCTTGAGGACTGGCAAACACAATTTAATTAAGCAAAATCAGGGAGGAGAAGATTGTCAGCAGCTAACAAACACAATGGGAAGGCTTCAGTAGATAACCTAATTTTTGGCATCTCAGAGGTATTGTTTGACCTTACCCAGATATTTGACCTTACCCAGAAGGCCTCTTGTTACATCCTTATGACTTCTTCTACTTCTTCTTTACTTCTTCTTTTCCCCTGTCAAGCCATTGAAGGGCTTCATCTGCGGCACCATGCAAGTCCTCCAATGTGCCTCCAAAGGACACTTAAATATAATGTGGTCCATGGTTTGGTCTTCTTCTCCACAGTCACACTGGGAAGAGGGCTTCCATCCACATGTGGCCAGAGTGGCTTCGCATCTACCACAGCCAGTCCTCACTCTGTTCAACATCCTCCACTGACATCTGGGAAGGGAAAATCCAGCTGGCCATTCGCAGGGATTCTTGATGTTGTGATGATGGGGAATCGGAGATAGATGTTGCCAGAATTCCATCCAGGCATCTGAGATATTAAAATGGTTATTCTGTAGGTCAGGGGTTCTCAATCTTTTCCAGCCATGGGCCTGACCACGTCCCCTCAGACAGCTGAGTGGGCTGGACTGGTGCTGTAAAATGCATCCCCAGTTGTCATAACATGTTTACTACTGCCACGGACTCATTTAGGGCTGCATAAACACATTTATGTAACCATAAATGAGTCTGTGGTCAATTCCGGCATTGGGGCAGCCGTGGCTGGAGTGAGTTTGGGAGCCAGATTATTTGGCACTGTGGGCCAGATCAGGCACACATGCCATAGGTTGTGAACTCCTGCTGTAGGTTGATTGCAGTAGGAAATGCAATTTTAATAAATGATCAGTTTCATTTACTTTTTTAAAAAAATTGAATACACACCAAATCATACACATATGCACATATTGCTGCAGCTTTCCTTGTGCCCCAGAGATAGAAAAAGCTAAAAATCCCCAAAAGTTTCCAAATAAGAAAAAATCATTCTCTCCATAGAATCTCGACAACTATACTTACGAACCCAGGGTGGGGTTCAGGTGGAGGGAGAGGACCGATTAGATTTAAAAGGTCGTATTGATTGCAGTCAAGCTTAAACGTGGGCACATCGTGTTATATAATTAACCACTTGGAGCAGCCGTCTTGATGGAAACAGCTGCTTTTCTCTCCGCATAGCTGTTCTCTTGTAGCAACCCTTCAATGCAACGAAGCATTGCAGGCAAAAGGAATTTCAGGTTGGCTCAAAGTTGCACATCTGTGAGCTCATGCATTTTTGAACTCTAAAAGAGAGACATAGAGGGCAGAATCTACCATCACAGACAGACACTTAGGGACTAAAACAGAGTTCCTAAAGAGTAGAAGGAGAGCAGTGGGGGGAACCTACAACATATCTGGACTGATTCAAGACTTTGAACTCCATGACTCCAAGACTCTGTCCTTTTGCAAAAGGCCCATGTTTACATCTCTGAGAACTGAATTGATCAACCAGTCAAATCTTTATTACAGTCCAAGACCAGCATAGAACAGCAAAAGGAACAGTAGTTAGAGAACTGAATTAAGACCTTGCAAGTTTCTATTTATTCAAGAAGCTCTGGAACAGATACAGTCATTTGTTTCTATCCTTCCAAGACCTCTTGTTGGATTTGCAAGTGTGGCCATAAAATCGATGGCAAGTTCTTGTAGCAGGTCAACAACAACGAAGTTTTGAGAAATTGGACTTGGCTTTCTCAGTGTATGAGTTAGAACTGTTGAACTTGAACCTTAACGTCTCAGATGGCAATAGCAAGAATATATATAAAACCACCATTCTTCTTATTGCCATCTGAGATGTTATATATGGGGGGAGTTTCCAGAAGTTCAATGAAAAAGTGGAGAGAATGCAATGTTAAGGCCAAGTTGATGAGAAAAGTAGAGAGGCATTTTATTCTTTTGTGTATTTATAGGTTCCCTAGTACAGAAATGAAGGGCTGTAGTGGCTTAGTGGTTAAGATGCTGAGTTTGAGCAGGTCTGCAGTTCAAGACCTGAGTGCTGCACAATGGAATGAACTCCGATCATCTGTCTCTGCTTCTGCCAACCTAGCTGTTCAAAAGCAAGAAATTGCACCAGTTTTCCCCCAAAGTTTAATTTAATTTAATTTAATTTTAATTTAATTTAATATTTTAATTTGTTCGCCGCCCAATCAGGCAAGCCCGACTCAGGGTGGCTTACACAATCTAAAACCCCATACACTAAAAGCAATTTAAAAACCCCACCCACATTAAAAGAATCCCACCCACCCTGAGAAGCAGAGAGAGGGTACATCTCATGGTAAAAGCCAGTGAGCAGGAGTCACATTGCCCTCTGGGCTCCACACCTGACCCACCAGCTAGGTCTTGAGTCCTTTCCTAAAGGGTAGCAACTCCATCTGCAACCTTAGTTCTACTGGCAAGAGGTTCCAAAGGGCCGGAGTGAACATGGAAAAGGCCCTTTTTCTTGTGCCAGAGAGGTGAGCTCCCCTGGCAGATGGAACAATTAGGAAGCCCCTCCGGTCCACTCTGGTTGGACAGACAGATGTTCTTAGAGTGATGCGGTCTCTTAGGTATCCTGGTATCCTTAATCAAGTTTGTTCATATCGTTTGTTCCTGGGCAGCAAATCTAAGTCATTCTATTATTATTATTATTATTATTATTATTATTATTATTATTATTATTATTATTATTATTATTATTATTATTATTATTATTATTATTATTATTATTATTATTATTATTATTATTATTCTGTAAGCAAAATCTACTGTGAGTTCACCACGTGCGACTCGAGGTGGCATACAACATAAGTATACTATATAATGCAATTACAGTACAGTTATAAATAGAAAGAAGTTAACAAAAAATACCAAAAAATACATAGTTCACAACTTACAAAATTTACAAAACAAGTACATATTATGCAATAACACCATTTAAATACTAACATAAACAAAATTAATTGCACACTACCCTCGGCTACCCAACGTCCATGAACGGAGCCCCATGGCTCAAAACGTCCCTGAACCGAGCCCCATGGCTCAAAACGTCTCCTAACTGAGCCCCATGGCTCGAAACATCCCTGAACAAAGCCCCATGGCTTGAAACGTCCATGACTGAGCCAGGAAGAAACCAGCCCTGACCTAGCTGAGGCAAAAGTGTTCCGGCGGCTCCGGCAGCAACAGCTTTTCATGGCCCCACCGCAAGAACGAGACTCAACTGTGCTGCTCCCACCTCCCTGACCAGCAGGCCAGGGGAGGGAGCTGAGATAGTGTGGCAGCTCTGGTGGCTCAGCTTTTTTTTAGGATACTAGACTTTAGTCTAACCCAAATATTAGTCCTATCCACTTTACCTTCAATATTTTTATATATTGAGCATGCAATAATTTATTATTCAAAACACTTATTCTATTCCTTAACACCTCTTCCCTGTATGTAACCTTTGACTCAGAAGTCTTAATTATACTATATCTAGAAACTTCAGTAGTAGTAGTAGTAGTATTAGTAGTAGCAGCAGCAGAAGCAGCAGCAGAAGCAGCAGCAGCAGCAGCAGCAGCAGCAGTAGTAGTAGTAGTAGTAGTAGTAGTAGTAGTAGTAGTAAAGGAGAAGAAGATGATGATGACGAAGATGAAGATGACAACAGGTGAGCAGTCTTTTGGGATGAGGCAATTTTTGAACCCAAAGCCTGTCTTGAGACACAGAATCCCCTATGGATGAAACTGGTAGATGCTGCTGGCTTCATTCACATCATATCTGGTCTTAAACAAAATGAGAGTTGACTTGTTTTAACGAAGAACCACAGCTGCCTAGAGATGTAGTTTCCTTTGTTTGAGGGTGGACCAAAAACAGTATATATTCTTTTTTTGGGGTGGGGGGGGTGGAGGTGGGGGTTATTTTCCTGCTGGAGGTTCCAGAAGGGCTAGAAAACATTCTTGAGTTATTCATGTGGCCTGTGAGACCCATAATTCCCATTTCACTCCTTAAGAAGCAGTGAAAGAGTAAAAAAACAAACCATGCATTTAGAGTGACTAAACTAGATTCATCCTCTGGCAAACAGCTGGTAAATCACATTGCATTTTGTCTATCAAATGTCATCACTAAACAGCACTGCATGCTCTGAGTCTCAATCACACATCAAACAATGAAATTAAATACTGCCATGCATGACAAGGTAGCAAATGCAGATGACAAACACTAAGTACTAGGTAGCAAATGCAGATGACAATTATTACAGTCTGGAAATGGTCCAACTTTGTCTGAAGAACAGATGGTGTCAAATTATCTTGGGGATCATTTTTGATGAGAATTTTGAGAAAATGCAGTGAGTCGCTCATCCTCATTTAAATGTTAGAGGATCCATCAGTTGGCCAAAAAGACAAGTGGACACCATCTTTAGGACACCATATTTAGCCTTGATGAAGTAAGAAATCCAGGTGAAAACAAGCTACCACTGGATTTTGTGCCACTTTCCACCTACTGAGACCATAGACTGGTTTATCTAATAAAACACTTTTCACAGATTTATGAGCTAGAAGTTTGAACGATTTCATTATGGGAACTTTATGCCTTGGATTTTCATATTCAGTTACTTCCCTGTTTGTAAGGTGCTCAAGATTTTCATTTTCTCTTCCCCTGCACTTGTTCTCTTTTTCTTGCTCTCTTGAGGGAGGTCAGGCCTTCCAGCGTAGGTCAAGGATGAAGGCATCTTCTCCTCCCTCTCCATTGCCTCCAGCATCTCTGTTGAAAGTCAGTAGTTCAATATCCGACGTTCAAGTGCCCCCTGGTTTCTGGAGGTCTCAGCGACTAGAGGAACAAAGCGTCATGTGCTTTCTCATAATGGTTAGGAAGAGAAAGAATGGCAGGCGGCTCTAAGAGTGCGCTGTGCATGAAAGACGCCTGCTTCTATAGTCTCCCGTTATGGCATAATTGGGATGGTGTGCTGCCGAGTTAAAGGTAGAACTTCACCAAAGCCAGGCTCGCCACAAGGCCATGACTTTGCCTCAGGGAATTTGAGGTCAAGGAGGGTTGGCTTTTCATCCTTCTTCCTTGCCTTTTTCTAAGAGAAGGTTTGGTTGATTCTCTTGAAAGCTCTGCTCTTATGTTCAGATTTTACTCCTTTAGCAAAAGGGATTGGAATAGTGCCGTGTAAGGAGATCATAGTGGTAAAACTCTCTGGCACTTTTCATTCTCATGGTTTTTGACATTTATGTGTAATGCAACTTCACCAGTAAGAATAGGCTGAGGGTTGGAGTCCCTGAATGCAAGGCCAACATGCTCAAGTGGGGGCTGCTGGCAGACAACAATGCATGGTTTGAATGTGGAGAGCCAGAGCTCATTTTCTGTTCTGCTGATTGCTGCCAGATACATGCACCAATGAGGGCTTGTGCTTGGGCAATGACAAAGCAAAAAAAAGTGGCTTCATTTTGGCAGTCAAGGGTTTGATTGGGACATGGAAGAAAAAGAACCAGTAAAATAGTCACTGTAATCATGTATTGTTGAGTCATTTCTGACTTTTTGTGATCATCCCATTGATTTTTTTGCTCCCCAATGGTTAACTGGTCCTTCTTTCTTGAGGTGATCCAGGATTGCGCAGTTCTTCCTAAACCACACAGGTGGGAGGTTGGAGGTCATGTAGGCCCACCTGCCCACCACATAACTGGTGGTCTTACCTGGTTTATTTCCCAAGAGGTACAGTGGGGATTCAGACTTTTTACATGGATTTTTATTTAGTACCCCCTTTGTAATATTGCCTCTTGAATGACATTCAGCTGGTTATTCTCTTTAGCCAAGGGGGAGAGAGAAAGTCAGAGAAAGAGAGAAAAGAGAACAATTGTCTTAGACTGAATGAAAGGCAGGGGGGGAGAACAGATTAGACAGGGACTTAAAAGCTGTGAGTTATGGTTCTTGTTTGAGGAGGAAACAAGGAAGAAGAAGAAATGAAAACCAAGGTTGTGATTGGAGATTTAATTGATGTAGTAAAAAAAAAGTGTGTAGTGACATTGAAATGGAAAATAACATTAACCCAGCTTTTTATTATCAGTCAAACACAACTTGACAGAAGGGTACTAAAAATGAAAAAAAAAGGAAAACAAATGTGAGCGGGTAGGAATGACAGAGCGTTTTACAAGAGTCTCCAAGGGAAAATCAGGACAGTTGGCATTGTCTGGATGAAAGGGTGCTGGTGGAGAATAAGATGTTCATGTGAAAAAAGGTAATATTACTTTTAATGGTGGGATTGCTTTCAAGTTTGACCTGTTCCAGCAGAAAAAAACATTCTGGAATAATGTGTTCTCACATACATTTATGGTAGTTATTCCTTTGTAGCTGGGAAAACACAGGATTCAAGGTCATAATCACCTCAAGATATTATGACAGGGGCTTAGCCCAGGGGTTCCCAACTTTTTCAAGCTGGGGGCCGGGTCATGCTCTCTCTCAGCTTCAAGGGCCAGACTCCCATTTTGCCCTGCCTGCATTTTGTCCAAACAGTTTCAAAGGAGCATCCATTTTGTTTCTCAAATGCCCTTGGAGGGGTGGGGGGCCACATGAAATGTTGCTAAAAGCCAGATCGGGCCCACAGGCCTTAGGTTGGGTACCCCTAGCTTAGCCTGAAATTTACAGAGGCTAACCAAAATGTTGAATGCTCTCTTCAATACAGGTTCAGGACCCTGGATAGCTCGTGAAGAGTTAAGCGTGGGATCCAGAAGAGATTCAGAGTCTTTGAGAAATCAGCATCTCTGGTCTCAACTGGGCAGGTCCCAAAAGAAATGTGACAGCAACATCCAGTCCAAAGCATTCATGAATATCAGACCTGGAATTATTTTAAGAGCCCAAGGCTATAGGATGCACATTACTTAAAAGGCTTTTTCCTCTCAAAGATTTCTTGAGAAAATCCACTGTGTGCCTTGAGCATTGAAGCAACCTAGGTGACCTCAGAGGGCCTCGGACTTTTAGCCTAGCCTACTTCATGATTCTGTTGTGAAGATCAAGTAGCAGAAGAGGAGAGATTTTTTGGGAACCTGCCAGTGGTTGAACCACTCTCGGGGAAGGCTGTTGCATAACTTGCTTCCAGAATAGAAACCTCCACTTGAAATTACAGAGGTCACTACTAATAGGGTCCAGAAATGTATGGTATTCCTTACTACATAACACTTATGTGATTTTCATGACTTGATGTGCTAGGAGGAAAACAAACATCAACTTCTTAACAGTGACTTATGTCCAATACACTTTACAGCCTTACAGAAAACTAGGAGTCTGGCCACTGTTGATCTAGATCAGTGATATGCTTCCTAAGCATCTGTAAAATCCTGATATCCCATCCCCACACCCTGTGACATATAATTCTTATTCAAGAAGTGAACTATTCAAATGGAGGAAACCTAAAAAGCCATTAACTGTTATTAACTCATTCTCAAATTGCCCCCCTTAAAAATCAAATTGCCTGTTTGGCATGAGCCCCAGGTTGGGAACCATGGATCTAAATTGTGACTAGCTGTTGCCATGGTTTCCTGCCACTATCTGTAAAATTCTGTGGCAACGACAAAAAAACAAGAGTTTTTACACCTTTAAATCAAGGGACACATATTTCTATTTTAAAAGTTATTTTTAAAGGGGGAAATGCCCTCCTTATAAGGCAGGGGTTCACAACCTTTTTAAGCCAGGGGCTGGGTCACACTCTCAAAGTCAGCTTTGAGGGCTGAACAGCCATTTTGCCCTGCCTGCAAGATTGGGGTGGCCATTTTGTCCCAACAGCTTCAAAGGGGTGGTCATTTTGTTTCTCGAATGTCCTTGGAGGGCTGGGGGCACATGAAATAACATCATGGGCTAGATCTGGCCCACAGGCCTTAGGTTGGGAACCCCTATTACAAGAGGAAACAAGATACACAGAGGAAACAATTTTTGTTTCAAAGGAGAAAGGGGGTCTATAGAACTGGCCTAGCTGCTAATCTTGTGACAGAATGAAGAGCCATCCTTAGGTGGGCTTTTGAACATTGCCACCATGGTTCCCTCATTCACCTTGTGGTTGTGCATCCTTGAGAAAGATGAATCAATTTGATCTGACTGGCTTTCTCTGAGATTCTTATGATGTGTCTCTGGAGGACTGAGAAGGAAGGGGATAAAAGTGTCACAGAAATGATGGAATTTAACTCTTTTGTTATTCAGGACCAACACCAGTCAGTGGTTTATCCAAATTTCGGAACCTACAAGAAGATGAATTAGATGGGGTTTTTTAAATACATTATTCTCATCTGATTTTCCACTCCTACACTCGCCTACTCTGGTGATTGTGTTTTGGCAAAGGGACAATCACAAAAGCTCTCCTTTTCTGCTACTTGATCTTCACATAAAACTCATGAGGTAGGCTAGGCTAAAAGTGTGAGACCCTCCAAGGTAATCTAGGTTTCTTCAATGTTCAAAAGCAGGAGTGGTCAAACTTCGGTCCATGGCCTGAACCCAGCCCACGGCACCATTTCATGTGTTCTGCCACTGCCCTCGCCGCTCTCGGAAGCAGAAGTGGCCGTGTTTACAACAGCTGTAAAACGTTAAGAAAATATACCCTCTTGTTGGTATTGTTCTACCTAAGATCAGGAGAGAAGTAGCAGTAGATGCTGAGAGAACTAAGCAAGAGAATTACCCTAGACATCCTCTGAATGAATATGAGCCTTGAGTCTGCTGGCTCAGATCCAGGAAGAGCTTTGAGGCAGGAACAAACAATCTTGATGGTACACAAGAGCAAAACCAAATTAAAAGATGGAGGAAGTAACTTAATGGACAAGGAACATCATTACAGGGGGATATAGCTGAGGAACTCAACCTCCCCTACGTCACCTGGAGGACCCTGAATAGGCTGAAGGTTGGAGTCCCTAAATGTAAGACCAACAGGCTCAAGTGGGCGCTGCTGGTGGATAACAACACACAGTGTGAGTGTGGAGACATACAGAATCCAGCTCATTTACTGGTCTGCTGATTAGTACTGGGAACATGTACCGATGAGGATTAAAGGTTCGCCAATGACAAAGCCAAGAAAGTGGCTTCATTTTGGCAGTCCAGGGTTTGATCAGGACATGAATGAAGAAGTAGGCAAGGGACATATGGAATCACTGGACTTCCATGTCTAATGTCCTAGTTTTCCACCTTCCCAACTGAAAGTCTGACACAGCTTCCACTCATGGAGACAGTTTTGCTATTAAGTCCTTATTTCAACCTGGCCAGGTAGGGCTTGCCATCAGGAATAGTGTGCGTGGGATGAGTTCTGTTTGAGCCACAACAATTTTGACAGGTTTGTTTCAAGGGAGAGTGCTCCCACAGGGCAAGAATCCAGGCTGCTCTCTTTTGCTCCTCACACATTTATTTCTCAGCATTTTAATAACGAGGGGGAAAGTTGGAGATGTTAAAGAACTAGAATGCTCTTACCGTGCACCGTATGACATGAGTTCTCTTCCATCCATCAGTGGAAGGCCACGGGGTGGAAATCACTCACATCCATCACTTTGTAATCTTGTTGTAGTGTACAGTTCACAAATCAGCTTCTGCCCAAAACATATTCCATGTTTCACCTCCCTGTCCTGCTACGTTCCCTTTCTTGTTTTCTGCTTTTAAGAAAAGAAGGTCTGTACAAATAAAAAACAGATAAAGGTAAACCCCTTGCTCAAATGCCAGTTGTTTCCAACTGTAGATTTCAGTGCTCATCTCTGTTGCTTTCAAACTGCTAGGTTGGCAGTAGCTGGGACAGAGACAGGCACTCACTCCATCATGCAGCACTCAGGTCTCAAACTGCCGGCCTGCATGAGCTAACAGATGTGCAACTTTGAGCCAACCTTCCTGTTGTCAAGTTCAGCATTTTAACCACTAAGCCATCACTGTCCTGTAATAAAAAGTGCACACACATAATTTGATCACAGAAAATACCTGAGGAAAAATATCTATATTACTGTCACAGGACCACTAGCGAAATAGCAGAGCAGTGTGACATCAAGCCATGATGCCCTGGGCCTAAACTCAAAGCCAGAAAACCAAAAGATCATAGCTTAGTAGGGAGAATTCTCCTCTCTAATCTACCAGGACTTCAAGAAGAGTGTTGTTTTTTTAAAAGGTGCTGTGTGTGGAATATGAGCAACGTCTTCTCTTTCTGAGCTAGCACAGTAAAGGAACAGACAAATCTAATTTGGCATATTTTAACATCCAACTGATTGCAGATGTTCCTTTGCTTTGTTAACATTTCAGAGCTCACAGCTTAATAATAATAATAATAATAATAATAATAATAATAATAATAATAATAATAATAATAATAATAATAATAATAATAATAATAATAATAATAATAATAATAATAATAATAATAATAATAATAATAATAATTCCACTTATACGCCATCCATCTGGGGATTCATCCTCACTCTGGGTGGCTAACAACAATAAATTAAAACATCTTAAAATTCACACAATCATAAAATGGCATCTAAAAATCACACAATTAAAAAATAATCCAGGCCTAAATTAAAAGGGAGGGTAAGATGGCGAGACATCTCAGACTAGTCTGATGACGACCCCTTTTCAAATACTTCCCTAAACAGAAGGCATGTTAGCTGCTTTTTAAATGTCAGTAAGCAAGTGGTCTGACACAATTCCACCGGAAGTGAGTTCCATAGGGTTGGCATCGCCATCGAAAAGGCTCTTTTCAGAGTCATGGCCTTTCTTGCCAGTTTTGGCATCGGCACCCAAAGCTGACCCATCTGGGAAGATCGTGTGATGTGGGATGATGCTCTAAGAGGGAGAAACTCTGCCAAGTAGGAAGGCCCCAAACCGTTTAGGGCTTTGAAAGTCAGAACTAACACCTTGAACCTGATGCGGAATGTAATGGGCAGCCAGGGCAGCCCTACCAGCACTAGTGAAATATGTCCAAATTTCCTCACCCCAGTGATTAGCCTGGCTGCTGCATTTTATACCTGTTGAAGTTTCCATACCAATGTCAGGGGAAGCCCCACATAGAGAGGGTTGATGGTAGCTGCAATGCAATTAGTTGAAGGCTTTGGGAGAGCTAAGGTCTGGAAATCAGTCATAGAAAGTCACTCAAAAGAGAGATCGGTCTTGGTGGTCTGTCTCTGATGGGTTCGCCCACCACGACCACACATCCTAATTTGCTTTTTTATTCTTCTGGCAAAATTATTATTATTTGATCAATATTAAAGCAATGGTCCGACCATCAGGTTGTTTTCCTTGCTCTGTAGATGGGTCAGATCTCAAGCTCTTCTGCCTTAAATTAAACAAGCAAACAAACACATTGGCTGGAGCCCAAGTGTTGTTGAAAAAATGGTTGTGTACCTTGCCTTAGTTTGTTGCAACTAACTAACTAAACTACAGTAATGGAGTAGGAGTCAGAATTTTGGCCCATTTCACCTGGTTTTCTCAACTCCAGTCAGCAACAGGTCTCCAGGCTCTCAATCTTAGCTCCAGCTGGAGATTCCTGATATTTCTTGGTGGTCTTCCATCCAGGTTATCTCCAGACTGCAACTTAGCTTCGAAAATGGTTAAATTGGAATGTGGTCAGAATGGTAAACTGAACTAATCCTCCCTGCATTTCCCATATGCTCAGGATTTGAGAGTAATTACTATAGGAATTCCCATGCCCCATAACTAGTTATTTTTAGGCTCTTGAGTGATTTAACTAGTGCTTACGAAACTACACCTTAGGTATAGCAAATAACTTGGTTTGCTACATTTTTCTTTTCATCAACTGCAACTCGTATCTGAGACAGGGAAAAGGCCACTGGCGTGAATTTGTTTAAGGTGGATCCCAGTTTGCCATGAAGTGAGCTACACATTGTGATCACAGAGACATCTCCTGCAGCAAATATGAAATGAGACATACAGGATTTGACACTGGGACTGCAATGGACTGCCTCAGCCTTGAGGATATGAACAAGCCAGTCTACCTAGCATGGCCTCTTCTACCTCCATGACCATTGGGAATCAGAGTTCCTCTTCCACTCATTTTGCTGTTGGGCCCAATATGATGGTTTCCAGTGGCATTTCCTCCACTGAGGTGACCATCACCCCACCTAAAGGGGCTCATCTGCCCATAGCTGTTGGCTCTTTTTGAGAGTCAGGTTATTTACCGCTGCCCATTGCAAGGCATTGAGTCATTGGCTTTACAGTCTGCTCCATTACCATAGCGTGATGTCCAGCCAGACAACACATTTTTCTTTTAAACATGGGGAAATGGTACTCTTCAAGGGCATTTTAGGAGATTCCCCACCCCCACCCCTGACTTTTACAGGTTTTATGCCATTCTTTTATCAATCATAGGGTTCCATAGAAGTATTATTTGGAGTTGAGTTTTGTATTAAATAAGCTAAGATGAGTTCATGTCCACTCAGTATGTCAGTGGAAGACCACCAGGGAATATCAGAGAACACCAGGGAAAGCTAAGAAGAACACTGCTTCAACCTCTAGTGATCCTGCACTGGTCAAAGTTGACAATCCTAGGCCACATGGACTAATTGTCAACGTCAGTAGATGGCAACTCCTACATTCCTATAATCAGTAGGACTAATCCCGTTTGGTCAAGTTTCAGGTACTCACCAGTTTGCCATCCCCAAACCCATCAATTCTGGTCTTCATGGGGGCAGCAGGGTTGAAACCATGGATTGATCTGACTGATCCATATAGTAAATATAGGCAAAGGGAGGGTGTGGCATTGGTTGCCCATTGTGTTGCCTCCAGAAACCTGCTAAACAAATGGTTCCACAGCTGCTTGGTCACTGAGACAATCTGTTTCTCTTGCTTGAACTAAAACTGAAGGCAGGTTTTACTTCTCCATCTGTAAAAGGACATAGTGTGATGAAAAGGGTCTGTCATCATAGCAGACAATGTGCAGTCCTCTGAATATTTACCACAGGGGTTCCCAACCTAAGGCCCATGGGCCGGATCCAGCCTCTGGCACCATTTCATGTGTCCCCCACCCCACCCCTCCAAGGACATTTGAGAGACAAAATGGCAACCCCATCATACAGGCAGGGCAAAATGGCCATCCGGCCCTTGAAGCTGACTGAGAGTGTGACCCAGCCCCCAGCTTGAAAAGGTAGGGAACCCCTGATTGAAGGATTAGTATTTTTCCATACACAGTGTGTTCAGAATCATTCCCTCATTGCATTCTTCTGTTTCTTTGCTCCTGTGCTACATAGCACGAAGGCAGAAATGGAAGAATTCCAGCAGTCTAGAACTGAAATCATGGTTGGATTTCAAAATTAAAGAGACAAGCTGTGTGTGGAATGTATTGTCAGTAATTACATTCTCAGCCTTTTACTGTAGGGGAGGCAGAAGACTGATCTGGATCTAAATGTAGGTCTTTCTGTAAACTGAAGTAGATTGGTATGGAATTTTGATTCTCTATCTCCTGACAAATCAGAGGCTAAAATCCTGAAGCTTAGTATAGTGCGTTGTACCAAGCTGGCCCACAAAGTCAGTGGGGATTTAGCAATTTACACTTTCTCATCAGTACCATCAATTGAACTGGGCCATCTTAAATACTAAGCCATTGCAGTCCTTCCTCACTTCTGGTACCCAATATAAATTCATAGTCTTGGAGGGATTTTTAGTGCCAAGCATATTTATGCTGCACCAGAGTTTGGCTGATGGAGTTGAAGAGATTCTATTAAAAACTAGAAATAGATTCAAAATTCGGAAGTTTCTTCATTTCTGCACAAACTTCCCTGTCCTGTTCTCAAACCCTATTAGGCTGACTAGTTTCTTTTTTGGAAATAAGCCTTCTCGTCAACTTAATCTTGGATCAGTTCTATGACTCAGACTTTGCCAGGAAAAGTCTCACACTTTTCCTTCCAGGTGTTCCTGAAAGCCAATGACTCCAAAGCAAGACAGGAGACTGCCTTACGTTGCTGCTGCTGTTGAGCAGAACTGCGGCTAGCCTGTCTGACCCCCATCCCCAACCAGGCAGGAGTATCACATCTGGAAAGCCAGACAAATCATTAGGCCAGAATGGGACACTCTTTGCTTGAAGGAAGACCCTATAAATGGAGTTCTTCCTTGTGCCAAGGCAATTTTTGTGCTCCCATCCTCAATTGACCAAAATGTTGAGGAAAGAAGAGAGACCCTCCATGGGTCTCTACTGCCACCTACCGCCTACTCAAAGAACAGCTCCAGCTTGCCACCAGCTACTAGAGACAAAGTGACTGTCAAAATCTTAAGCATCCTATCCTATTTACTGCAAGATGACGCAAGAGGACCAGCGGCTCTGCTGGGATGCTTATTAGAAATCAAGCAGTGGCCACAACCAGTGTGGAGTTCCTGTTTGCTTGGATTTGATTGCTGGTTTTAAATATCGAGGTGGAACTTAGCCCTTCTGCATGGGATGTGGCGTCCTGAGCCGACAGTTTGTCTTCTGTCATTAAGATCATTCCGGAGCCCTCAGCACCATGTGCTTAGGCACTCAGCAGTGTCCTCTTCCTAAAGTATTAAGCACGTGACCTCTGTCTCATTGAGCCACCATCTCAAGCTAACATAACTAGATTGACCAGGGGTCAGCAAACTTGACTCTCCAGGTGTTCTTGGACTTCAATTACCAGAAGCCCAAGTCAGCACCTCTGCTGATCATGACTAGGCACTGGAATGCATGGGATGCTGTTTACCTTATCACCAGAGTGGTACCTATTCATCTACTTTCAATTTCTTGCTTTTGAACTGCTAGGTTGGCAGGAGCTGGGACAGAGTCGGGATCTTACTCTGTCATGCAGCACTTGGGTCTCAAACTGCTGACCTGCTGACTTTCCAGTCATTAGGTCTTAACCACTAAGAATTGCCGCATATCAGAATTTACTCAATGGTACAAAATTATTATTACCCGAAAAGACATGTTTTCTAAAATTGAACATTTTCTTCCTTTGAATATCAACAGCACCAGGAACAGATTCAATTATATGCCTCTCCCATCACAGGAGATGAGTGAGAATTTTGAGTACATTACGTTTTTATATGAATGAACATTTCTTACATAACGCACACTGGGAGGGATGGGACCAAAATTCCAGTTTTGTCCCTCACTTCATTCTTATCAAAGTCCTAATAATTTAAATGTGGGAGAGTGGCATATTTTTGCTAGTTTTATCTGCCATTGTGCTCCATTTCAGGTGGATTGTTTCTCATCACCTTATGTTGAGATTCTTATTTCATGTCCATGTCAAACTTTAAACTGCCAAAATAAATCTGCCTTCTTGGCTTTCTCGTTGGCAAAACTTAAGTCCTCATGTTTCTGGTAGTAAACAGCAGACCATCAGATGAGACAAATTCTGTATCTCTTCAGAGTCACACATTGTGTTGTCCTCCGCCAGAAACCCCCACTTGAACATGTTGTTCTTACATTTAGGGACTCCACCCCTTAGCCTATTCAGGGTCTTCCAAGTGACGGAGGGGAAGTAGAGTTTCTCAGCCATATCCTCCTTTAATGTTATTCCTTGTCCAGTGGGCTTCTTCCTCCATCTTCTAATTTGATTTTGGGCTTGCTTACCCTCAATAATGTTTGTTCTTGCCAAAAAGCTCTTTCTGGATCTGAGCTGGCAGACTTGAGGCTCAAATCCATTCAGAGGACATTGAGGGTCATTCTCTTGCTTAGTTACTTCTCTCCTTAGCTAAGGTGGAGTGATACTAACAAGAGGATATATTTTCTCAACTGGTGTAGGATTGAGACATTCTGTCACTATATGCACTGCTTCATTAACAGTGATTTCAACCAGTTTCTTGTGTGCAGATGTGCTCAATACTGGAGCAACATACTCTGCTGCAGACACTCAGGGCCCCAGCTGATGTACCATTGTTGATGGTTGAGTTCCCCATGTTTAATGATTGGCCATTAGAAGTTATGTTGAGATGAAATCATCTCAATGGACTGAATATTAGTCAAGGATTTGGGGGATATTATCAAATATTAAATGCCACAATTATTATGTAGTTATCTGCTGTGGTTTTCCATACCCAGATTCCTTCATAACCACCTTCACAAAACAAAGTTTAGAGTTATGGTTAGTGATTCTTATTCATTACCACGTTATCCATAGACTGAGGTCCTTTCAGGCACTGCCACTAAACTGTTTACAGAACAAAGTGTCAAATTTCAATAATTAAGTCATTACCTTCTGTTATTTCGCATAGCCTAGGTCAATTTTCACACAACGTAGTCTGTAATTACAAAATGTGAGGTCTGAAAGGTTAGCTCATTACCAACTGTGTAATGCCACAGTGATTGTGTTGTATCTATCTACCAATCATTTGCCTCTTTACAGAATAAAGCTTCATAGGGACAAATCTGAATTTCAATCGTAGGTCATTACAGAATGTAAAAAACCACACTGACTCCTGGGATTTCCAATTGCATTTACTGCAGGGGTACCCAAACTTTTCAGGCCATGGGCCGGTCACGTTTCAGCAGACCAGTCATGTGGTTCAGTGGGCCAGTCACATGGTTCATCCCACCAGAAGCAGAAGTAAAACACACCTTGCAATCTGTTTTGCAACAGGTATGTTTTGCAATAGGTTGAGATAGATTTTAGGCTGCCATTTTCTCTGCTTAAATCAGGGGTGCTCAAACTATGGCCTGTGGGCCAGATCTGGTCCCCGATGCCAATGCATTCTGTCCACGCTGCCCTCGTTGCTCCCGGAAGTGGAAGTAAAATGTGCCCACATGGATCTGCATGGGCACATTCTACTTCCACTTCTGGGAGCTACGAGGGCAGCGTGGGCCAGATGAATTGTCATTGGGGGCCAGATCTGGCCCATAGGCCATAGTTTGAGCACTCCTGATTTTCTTTATTAGCCATCCACTGTCTTTTTGTAAATCCACCCGGTTTGTATAAATTGTTAGCATGAAGTCTCTCTCTTATGTCTGGACAAGCAGAATTGATTCCAGAAAGCTAACATTAAACTAGAGAATGTAGTCTTTAAGGTGCCACAAGGTTTTTGTCTTTGTTTTGTTGTCATTTTGTTTTCTTCCTTGTCTGATATGTTTGAATGGATTAACATAGCTACCACTTCAAAACTTGCTCTGATAATAATAATAATTTCATGTCAGAAATTATTCTGAGTTGAAAGGATTTTTGCTGGAGGAACTCCATTCAGGGAACATCTGAATGATGCTCCTTTCATGTACCCAAGTTCTTTTCCCACCAAACTGGTCCCTATTTGCAGGCGCACCCCCCCAATAACGGACACAGACAACATTGAAAGTGGATAACAGCAAAGGGCCACATTTATTGATTCAATGCCCTAGTCCGAATTATAAATTTGTATTGGTAAAACGACCAATCATAATTCCTAAGGCAAGCAGGCCGAAGTAACACTGGTAAGGTACCACCCCAAAATTGCCAACGGCAATTGGTTACAATGTATCAAATTGTATCAATTTGTTTGTTAACAACAAACAAATTGTTGACCGTAGTCAATAACTAACTCATGACCCCACCCTCTGACGCGTATCCGTGAAATCACAGGGGTGATGCATGCTGGTTAGCAATCATCATCACCCCATCGCCTGATTCGTCGTTGACCGGACAACGTTTAACTACTTTATTCCTGTCTAGTGTTGTCCAGTCAATTGCGAACCTGCCGGATACTTGTGGGTCATACTGTTTACCTTACCAGTGCTACCCGCCCATGTGACCAAAGTCAACAGTAGGAACGAAGAAAGACCCCTATATCAAACCATAGCAACAGTGTGGGATGGGCAAAAAAGCCAGGACCCGAAGCCAATGTGGGTCCCAACCAAAAATTCCCACCCGGCCCCGAAGCGACCATAATCACACTGTTAACTAGGGAGGGGGTGGAGGGAAAAACTTCTCCGCTCCGTCGCTGAGGCAAAATGGCAGCGCGGCTGCCTCGTGGCCACCCCTTTTATAAGGGAGCTGGCCACGCCCCTAACTACCCGGATTCTCTGTCCTGTGGGGGGGGCCCGCAAAGGGCGCGGCGGCCATTTTGGCGCCGCGCTTGCATTGCAGGCGCACCCCCCCAATAACGGACACAGACAACATTGAAAGTGGATAACAGCAAAGGGCCACATTTATTGATTCAATGCCCTAGTCCGAATTATAAATTTGTATTGGTAAAACGACCAATCATAATTCCTAAGGCAAGCAGGCCGAAGTAACACTGGTAAGGTACCACCCCAAAATTGCCAACGGCAATTGGTTACAATGTATCAAATTGTATCAATTTGTTTGTTAACAACAAACAAATTGTTGACCGTAGTCAATAACTAACTCATGACCCCACCCTCTGACGCGTATCCGTGAAATCACAGGGGTGATGCATGCTGGTTAGCAATCATCATCACCCCATCGCCTGATTCGTCGTTGACCGGACAACGTTTAACTACTTTATTCCTGTCTAGTGTTGTCCAGTCAATTGCGAACCTGCCGGATACTTGTGGGTCATACTGTTTACCTTACCAGTGCTACCCGCCACACGGAGGGGCTTCACAGAAGACCTGACGCCCCCCCCAGACCGTCAGCTCGGTCAACAGGCCTGCTCGCCAGTCACCCAACAGGAGGTCCATACCTCCTCGCGACAGATGGACCCCATCCCCTGCATACAAGTCACAATTTTGTAGACTAATATCGGGGTGATGACTAACCCGTCCCCAAGCCCTGGTGGTGAGAAACCGCGCCACTGCCTTATTGACCGCGCGCCTAGCTCGGTCAAGGGCCAGGAGGTTAACGCCCCCTCTGTAAGAGTGGCGCGGAACAATGTCCGACCAAACCAGGGCTGTGGCAGGCCAGACATAATGCAAGTAGGCGAGGTCCTCGCAAATCGCATGCTTGAGCGATAAGCCGGTGACCTGGCCCAAATCATTGCCCCCCAAGTGGATGATTAGAATGTCAGGCGGGTCAGCCCCCAGGCCAGAAAAAAGGAAAGGCCGCAGCTCCCGCCATAACATCCCAGGCTTACCGTGCCATGAGAGACTGGCGTGGTCACCCAGTCCCAGTCGGGGTCCCCACTCTGTCGCCGCAGCGTAACGCGCTGCCCTGAGCACATAGCTGTGGCCCACCAGCCATACTGTCACCGGTGTAATACGACACCCAGGGTCTGTAAGAAAATTGAGAAAAAGGAAGGTAAGGTGACTGGATTGGTACTCATGGCGGGAGTGGGCGCACATAAAACTGAAAACATCGTGAGCCCCACCTCCCCATGCTGCGTATGTCAGCCCCAGAGTACCCAAAAGCAGCTGCTGTAGAGGCTGCGCCAATACGGAACGAATGTGTGCCATAACGGGCACCTGGTAGTCCCACCCTGGTGAGGGCTCTGGCTGTCACCTTCCAAAACTGAAATTTAGTAAGGGGAGACCCATCTTGGTGACAGAAAAACGGGCCATGGTGCCAGCCACGCAGTGCCAGGTATTCCTGTAGGGCACCAACCGGACAGATGTCTGCCAAAGAACACCGTAGCAGTCTTACTCCACTGCCTACGCCATGCTGATCTGTTTTGGAGGAGCGAATCCTCAACTGGGCCCAGTCTTTGGCAACATATACATCTCCGAGTTCCAGTGCCCTACCACTTGCATCCGCCTTAGACAGCATCACGAGTTCGCTGATGCGGAGCGCTCCAAAAAATGCCACCGTTGTGGCTGCATGAAAAAGGGCTGCCTCATAATGATCAAAACAGAGGCCTGGCCAGCCCCGGGCCAACTGGGTAAGAACCCCTGGGGAAATAGGGTGCCGGTCATCCGGGCAACGCCCGCGCTCGCGCACCCACCCCTCCAAAACGTGTCTCACACGGAAGTCAGAGGTGGTATCCACATGACCCCCTACTTTGGCCATAAAAGCCAACGCCGAGAGCTTGGATGCTATGGTGCGAGGTGCAAGGCCCTGTGCATGCAGGTGAACCATGAACCGCAGAACATGGTCCACCGGGATGGGCCAGGTCTCTGGCCATTGAAATCGAGTAGCAAAAGCCCTATACAAATTGAATGCTTGTTGATACGCCTTACGCGTGCGTGGCGCTAGTGACAGGCCAATCGCCCGGTTCACCTCTCCTTGCCAATAGTCCACATCTCGTCCGGGAGTGGCGAGGGAAATTCCTCCGCATCCGGGGCCAAGGCGCGGAACCGGGAGATCTGCAGGCGGGACAAAGCGTCAGCAATATCGTTATTAACCCCTGGGACATGCCTGGCCCTGAACAAGACGTTGAGGCGCAGGCAGCGCAGCACAAAATGGCGCACTAGATCCATGACCCTGGGCGATTTAGCAGTCTGTGCATTGACAATGTGCACCACGGCAGCATTGTCGCACCAGAAATGCACCACCGAATTAGCCCACTGTTCGCCCCATAGCATCAAAGCCCCCAGAATGGGAAAAAATTCCAGGTATGTGAGATCCCGCAGGCGACCTGTGCCTGCCCATGCCGGTGGCCACCCACCATAGGCCCACTTCCCATTGAAGTACATCCCATAACCCAGGGATCCTGAGGCATCAGACTGGATCTGGAAATTGGGGGATGCCAGGAGGTCAGACCTCCAAAATGAGACCCCATTAAACTCCCTCAGGAATTGCAACCAGACAAACATGTCTGCCCTGATACCCCGGGTAAGCCTGACTCTGTGGTGGGGCCTGGATAACCCTGCCATGGCGTCGCATAAGCGCCGGGCAAAAGCCCTGCCCGGTGCGACCACCCTGCAGGCAAAATTGAGGTGCCCATGTAGCACCTGCAGTTCCCTCAGGGATGCCTTACGCTTGGCCAGCAATTCCGAGATAAGGGTCACTATCCTGGACACCTTATCACCCGGTAACCTAGAAGCCTGTACTACTGTATCAATCTCAACCCCCAGGAATACTAGTTTGGTCGACGGGCCCTCGGTCTTTTCGGGCGCTAAAGGGACACCCAGTTCCTGCATTAGCGTCTGAAATGTATTGAGGAGACGTGCACACGTGTCCCAGCCCCGTTCACCCCCGAATAAAAAGTCATCCAGGTAATGGGCTACAGACCGGGACCCAGACCTGCGGACGAAAGCCCACTCTAGGAAGGTACTAAAACGCTCGAAAGCCGAGCATGATATGGAGCAGCCAAAAGGCATGGCCTTATCAAAATAATACTGCCCTTTAAATTTAAAACCCAGCAATTCAAAGTCGCCCGGGTGCACCGGCAAGAGGCGAAAAGCTGACTTAATGTCGCACTTGGCCAGCAAGGCACCCGGGCCACACGAGCGCACCATGCGCATCGCATGGTCGAACGATGTATACCTGACCGAACAAAGGTCATCAGGTATCGCATCGTTAACCGATCGGCCGGCTGGGTAGGACAAATGATGAATAAGGCGAAACTCACCTAGGGACTTTTTAGGAACCAAACCCAATGGTGAAACCTTCAGGTTGGGAAAAGGGGGTACGGGAAAAGGTCCGGCGACCCTGCCCGCGTCTAACTCCTTTTTAATGCTGGCCTCGGCTACCTCCTCCCTTCCTCTGAGGGATAAAAGGTTGGGAGCATCCTGAGGAGATCTATCACCCATAAAAGGGATACGAAATCCCTGCTTAAAACCTTGGATAAGGTACTCCCTGTCCTCTCCCCTTGGGTACGATGCGAGCCAGCGCTCCAGCATGTCCACCTTAATTGGGGAGGGGGCCTTTCGGAGAACTAGTTCCATCCGTGGCAGGCTTGCCAGCCCACTGTCCACCCCTCCCTCTGCCTCGCACCCCCCCAGGCTTGGGACAAGCAGAGGCTGCATGGGGACCAGAACATGTGGGACACTCGTGCTTATACCTGCAGTTCTTCCGACTGCAGGAACCATTGGACGAGAAAGTCCAGCACAGCAGGCGGGCTGGAACCCCCTGCCCCGCCATTTGGCGGGTAACCTGCGCTGGAGCTGCTCGCTGGACCGCATGTCCACAATGGTATCTATCCCCCGGGGCAGGACGTGTGGGTGTCATATACAAGAGCCACAGTCTCTGGCACGGCTCATCCCATCTCATCTCGGGGTGCAGGGGAATCCTCATACGGAATTCCTCATCATATGCTAGCCATGAGGGGCCCGGGAAATCTACCATTGCCCTGTATATGTTGTCCAAATATTGGACCATGGGAATAGCTAGATCCGGCCGCGCCCTCAAATACACCGCCATGTATATCAAATAAGCGGGGAGCCAGTTAGCCCAGGTACACGGCGGCTTACGGCGGCGTGCCTGCTCCTTGTCCTTCTCATCCTGACCCTCCCTTTCTTCCTTAGTGGGCTCTCTGTTCAGGAGTGAGAAGATATCCACGTACTCCCCTCGCCATATCTTTTCTCTGGTAGCCTGCGCCAAGTGATCACCCAATGGCAGGGAATACCCTGCCGTCGGCAAAGCCGAAAAGGGGATAGCTGGCCTACCCAAAGGGGCATGAGTTAACCCTGCCACCCCAAGTACGTTCCCAGCAGTGTAAGAACCAATGCCCACCCCAGCGGGCATGGTGGCAGTAGTTGTCGCCGGGTGGGTCGCCAGCGGCGTAGCCCCTGCACCACCCGCGCGAGGCCAAGGCCACTGAAAGGTCCCCCCTATATTGGGAATGTGTGTGGATGTACTCGTTTGCACCATATACTCACATGCTGCACCCCCGCGGGCCGCCCCCAACGGGGGTTCCGGCCCACTGGGGGCGTCGGAGCTCACGACCGATGTAGAGCTCATCACCGGGGCTTGACCCGCGCCAGGTTGCTGGCTGGGGAGCTGCGAGGCAGTGGCCGGAGCCGCGCCACCCGCCTGCAGCAGCTCAACCCTCCCCGCCGGCCGTTGTCCTGCTGCCGATAGCGCCTCCAAAGGTACCCCGAAAGGGGCACCTGCCTGACTGGCACGAGCCAAAGACTCCTCTAAGGCCGCAATACGGGCCAGTAAGGTGTCTACAGTAACCATGGGTAAAGAGCCGGCCGGCCCACCTGACCCTTGCATGGGGACAGTTCCCTGCACCCCATGGCCCAGATATGGCCATTGGCCAGGGCCAAAGCCCGGTAGGGCTGGTGAGGAAACCTGCCAAGGCGGGGCACCGGGCCACCCCCCGAGGCTAGAGGGCCCCGGGAGAGGCTGCGGGCCAGAAGTAGTCGGCCCAACGGGTTGGGCGGAAGGATGAGCGGTGTCCACCGCTCGCGGGCCGCGGGCCGGAGCGCCCTCCGCGCCCGCACTCTGAACGGGCCAAGGTGCGATAGACCCCAAGCCACTAGCCCCGGCCGGGGATGGCAAAGGTGGCTGTTGAGGAGGCGGCACCACGGTCCTCCGACCTGGGTTGCGCCTCCTAACAGCCCGAGCTGAATTCGCAGGAGCCTTCTTTTTGGAAGGCATCTCGAGCAAAAAAGGGAAGCTAGCTAAGCAAAATCGACCCAAAAGGCTTCCCGGCAATACCAACGAGCGACGGAGGCGCAGGGGAAAAAACTTCTCCGCTCCGTCGCTGAGGCAAAATGGCAGCGCGGCTGCCTCGTGGCCACCCCTTTTATAAGGGAGCTGGCCACGCCCCTAACTACCCGGATTCTCTGTCCTGTGGGGGGGGGCCCGCAAAGGGCGCGGCGGCCATTTTGGCGCCGCGCTTGCATTATCTGCCTGCAATTTCTTGCTTTTGATCTGCTAGGTTGGGACAGAGACAAAGTGTTTAATCCACCATACAGTACCATGGTTTCGAACTGTTGACTTGCCATCCTTCCAGCTTCTTAACTACTGACCAACCATAGCCCCTCTTGCTCTGATATACTTATATAGGACTAGCTTAGGTGCCCGTCTTTGATGGGTGTTTTGGGGGGGCTCAAACTGTGGGGTGGGGGTGGCTTGGGGAGGGTCTCTCTCCCTCTCTCCCTCTCTCCACAAAGAGGTGAAGGGGGAAGCTTACAGGCTGCTTTCCATCCAGTGTGGTGCATTCCCGGGCAGGAAGCAGCCTGTCTGTCAACTTACCTCTCCGTCTCGCTGTTTCAAAGCTGGGCTCGGAATAGCGAGGTGGAGGGGGAAGCTTACAGGCCGCTTTCTGTCTGGTGTGGCGTGTTCCCAGGCGGGAAGCAGCCTTAACGGTTGGTGGTAGGGAAGGGAAGAATGAAGGGAGGCAGTGGAAGGGAGGGAGGGAAAGAGAGAGGGAGGGATGGAAGGAAGCAATGAGGAAGGAGGGAAGGTCTCACCTCGGTCACTCACAACTCCTCCTCCTCCATCAATGGTGTGGGGCACGGCATGGCAGTGGTGGCGGTTTGCATGGCGGGTGAAAGGCGAGGGGCATGTGCACGTTAAGGCTTGCATGTTGGGCACGCAGCTCCTCATTGTTAATTGCGCATGCACTGGGCGGTTGGCTTCCTTCTTTGCCTGTGCACACTGGCTGTCCCACCTCCTCTGCGCTCAGGTCCTCCTGCCTGATTGGATGAGGCATGCCTTGGAGGACACTGGGACTCATAGTCCATGTTTTGTTTCATGTTTGTGGGGCAAACACCCCCCCCCTCAGCCCCCAGACCCTCACGGCGCTGATCTTGGGGACAAAAGATAGGTGTGCACGGCGCATTAAGGGATAGGCTGGACAGGTGTGGAAACGCATTCTGCACACGCATGGCCACATCCCTTTCTTATAGGTATAGATGTTGGCTTAACTTGGACACTGTAATCACACCTCCTACTGCCAACTCTACAAATGTATCTTGTCTCCAGCAGAACCTTTTCTCAAACTCTGTTTGATTCCATGATTAATTAATCTCTCAAATGAAATAAGGTAATTCCCTGCAGCCATAATTATAAATATTAACAGATGAATAGAGTCATGGGTACATGAGAAAGCAGCTTTTAGTCTTCAGTGGAGGAACCTTTGGTGAAGATAGATGATCAAATGCTCTCAGGAAGTGCTAGGTTTTTATTCAGGTTTTACTCCCTGAGGCAGATTTTCAGAAAATTTTTCATTCATTCAACAAGCACACACAAAACACAGTCAAACCTGAAAAACAGGGCTGTGTCTGAGACTTCTAATTCAGTCTGGAGCCAATTTTGTGACTTCAGGCTTTATCCTGGTTCAGTCAAGATCTAGCTGCACCCTTTTAGATTCAGTTTGTGCCCTGTGTGCAAATTTGTTCGTAAATTTGTGAAATCAAAGTATTGGAAACCAAAAAAGATAGAACTTGCCTTTTTTCTACAGATGCACATGAAACATGGACATATAGTAGAACACAAAGAGATTAAGCTTTGGGAATGCTGGGCAGCTAGCTTCAGCATCTTGTGTGATTATTGCTGTTCTTCTTTCACATCTAGGTCAAACTGCCAAAATGAAGCCACATTCCTGGCTTTGTCACTGGCCAAACCTAAGCCCTCATCGGTACATGTTTCTGGTAGTAACCAGCAGACCAGCAAATGAGCCAGATTCTCTATCTCTCCACATTCACACAGTGTTTTGTTTGCCAGCAGCCCCTACTTGAGCATGTTGGTCTTACATTTAGGGACTCCAACCTTCAGCCTGCTCATGGTCCTCAATGTGATGTAGGTTGACTTCTCTTTGACTATCCTCTTTTCATGTTATTCCTTGTCCAGTGAGCTCCTTCCTCCAGCTTCAAGTTTGATTTTGCTCTTGTGTTCCTTCAAGAATGTTTCTACAAAGCTCTTCATGAATCTGAGTTGGCAGACTTGAAGCTCATATCCATTCAGAAGATGCCAAGGGCCCTTCTCTTATTTAGTTCTCTCGGCATCCACTGCCATTTGTTGCTGTTGCATCAAGGTGCCTCTGATGTGTAGCAACCCTATGAGTGAGCAGGCTCCAAAATAACCTGTCCTCAACAGCCCTGTTCAGTTGTTACAATCTCAAGCCTGTGGCTTCCCTCACAGAGTCAATCCACCATATGTTTCTTTTCTTACTGTCCTCCACCTTTTCCAACATCATTCTCCTTTTCCAGTGAATCTTGGCTTCTCATGATCTTCATGGTGTGTCAGCCTCAGGTCCATCATTTTTTGCCTCAGGAAACAGTTCAAGGTTGTTTTGCTCCAGAACTCATTGGTTTCTCTTTCTTTTTTTTTTAAAAAAAATATTTTATTAATTTCATTTTTAAAAAAGCACACTTCCAGGAGAGATGGCGGGACTTCCGGGAGAGATGGCAGTGTGAGCAGATGTGTGTTTGCGAGCTCCATACTTCGCATGAAAGGGAATAGTGGAAAGGAGGTTTAGGGAAAGCTTGCTGGAAAGGTTAGAAAGGGGAGAGTAAATATAACAGATGTGTGTGAAAAGAGGATAAGTTACGTGAAACAAGAGGACTATACGGAGCAAACGGAGAAAGGGGAATGGAGAATGGAGAGCGGAGAAGCTCTTGGCCACACGCAGGATAATCTCGAGAAGGAGGGAAGTTCGAGACGGCTGTGTTTGGGCTTAAAGCTAAAGAGCTGCTCATGAACGTTCTAGTGCGATGTGACCGGGTGTCTCGTTGCTGGTTGTGACTTTTAAAATTGATGGACTCCTATTGGTTTCTCTTTCTGACAGTCCAGGGCAGGGTTCCTCAACTTGCCTCTCCAGGTGTTCTTGGACTTCAATTCTCAGAAGTCCAAATCAGCACTCCTGCTGATCAGGGCTTCTGGGAATTGAAGTCCAAGAACATATGGAGAGCCAAGTTTGATGAACCCTGATCTCCTCCGGCACCAAAGTTCAAAATAACCAATTATTTTCCTATCAATTTTCTTTACCGTCCAATATTTAGACCCATACATGGTGATCGTGAATACAAGAGTGTAAATGATCTTAGTCTCCAGTGACACATCCATACATGTGATGATCTTTTCTAACTCATTCATTGCTACCTGTCTGAGTCTGAGTCTTCTCCTGATTTATTGGCTGTAGTCTCCTTTTGGATTGATGATAGTGCCTCAGGCACCTTTAAATTTTCCTTTAAAAAACCTAATCAAACCTAGTAAATAAAATGATTTGTGCCCCCATATGCTTGACTCCAGAATGCAATCTGGTTTTTCTGCTTTGACTTGGACTTCACATAAATTAAATCAGACCAGTTCACTTAGTTAGTTTGGGCTTCAGCCAAGCTGGGCTTTCCCCCAGGGCAGGTACATAGAATGTTGTACCGTACATAGTTGGAATTTTGATTTCCCCCCCTAAAAATGTAATGTAATTTAATTTTTTTTCTAAATTGCTTTATGTATTTGGAGCAAATATATTTAGCCAGTAGCATGATTGCAGTTTTCTCCATTTTCCCATATACATAGGTTATAGCAGTGGTTCCCAACGTGGGGCCCATGCCCCACAAGGATACTTCAATTCCCAGAAGCCTAACCCAGTAGATTGGCAGATCAGTGCTTCAGGGAATTGACTTAGGCTTCTGGGGATCGAAGTCTAAAAACCATAGGTTGGGAAACACTGGGTTACAGCTTCTTCTTCCATGTTTAGGCCAGATGTGAAACTGCCAACATGAAGCCACCACTGCTGATATGGGGTTGTTGTCTACGTTATGCCCACCCCGATAAACATCTACCATCATCTTTCACTGCCTCTTTCCCTGCAGGAGGGAGGAAGAAATGTTAATCAGCTACAGCTATTTAAGTGGTTGTTGATTAACTGCATTGTGCACTGGTTTGAATCCTACAGACTTGGTTAAAGAAAAGCAATACTGATAATGTTTTAATGTCAGTTTGCTTTGTTAAACCCCTTCTAGGGATTTGCTAGATGGGCAGTATTTAAGTTAAACAAGAAAACAAGTAATAAAGATGGGAGAAGTTTGTGCTTTGATTGCTTTCAGAGCAATGCAGGAAAGCTTACCTTCTTTTTCTTTTTCTATCATAAGAACATAAGAACAGCCTTGCTGGAACAGGCCACAGCCCATCCAGTCCAGCATTCTGTCTCACACAGTGGCTCACCATTTCCTTCAGGGTATTCCCAAGCAGATGCCTTCACCTGCTTAGGATTCCCTGGAAATGATATTGAGAGATATCCTGCCTATCTCTCCAACCCGGAGGTTGTCCTTAAGTATCCATAATTATAGCCATTGATACTCTTGTCCTCCATGAACTTGTCTAATCCTTTCTTAAAGCTGTCAAGACTGACAGCTGTCACCACTTCTTCTGGCAGGGAGTTCCATAGACCAGTAATCCTCTGGGTGAAAAAATACTTTCTCTTATTTGTTTGAGAACTAGTACCCAAAAGTTTCATCGAGTGTCCCCTAGTTCTAGTGTTATGCGATAGGGAAAACAGTTTTTCCTTATCTACTTTGTCCACACCGTGCATGATTTTATAAACTTCAATCAGGTCACCTCTTAGACGTCGTCGTTCAAGAGTGAAGAGGCCCAACCGTTGCAGCCTCAGATGGTAAGGAAGGTGTTCCAGTCCCCTAATCATTCTGGTTGCCCTCCTCTGCACTTTTTCCAGCTCCATAATATCCTTCTGGAGGTATGGCGACCAGAACTGTACACAGTATTCCAGATGGGGCCTCACCATAGATTTATAAAGAGGCAAAATGACACTTGCTGACTTATTTTCTATACCCTTCCTAATGATCCCTAGCATTGAGTTTGCTTTTTTCACTGCTGAGGCACACTGGGTTGACACCTTCATTGAGTTGTCCACCAGGACACCAAGGTCCCTTTCCTGGTTTGTCGCAGAGAGTTCAGACCCCATCAGTTTATAAATGTAATTGGGGTTCTTTGCCCCAACATGCATCACTCTGCACTTACTAATGTTGAAACTCATTTGCCACTGTTTTGCCCACTCCCCCAGTGTCAAGAGATCCCTCTGAAGCTCCTCACAATCTCTCACAGTTTTCACTACCCTGTATAATTTAGTGTCGTCAGCAAATTTGGCTACCTTGCTTTTTACTCCTACCTCTAGATCATTTATGAAGAGGTTGAAAAGCAGGGGTCCCAGTACTGAACCTTGGGGGACCCCACTCTTTACTTCCCTCCACTTGGAGAAGTGTCCATTTAGTGCTACCCTCTGTTTCCTGTCCCTTAGCCAGTTGCTGATCCAGGACAAGACCTGTCCCTTTATTCCATGACTGGTAAGTTTATTCAAGAGCCTTTGGTGTGGGACCTTGTCAAAAGCCTTCTGAAAGTCCAGATAAACAATGTCAACTGGATCCCCCTTATCCACATGCTTGTTGACACTCTCAAAAAATTCCAACAGATTAGTGAGGCATGATTTGCCCTTGCAAAAACCATGTTGGCTCTCCTTTAGCAGCGCCTTCTCTTCTATGTGCCTATTAATTCTATCTTTTAGGATGGTTTCCATCACTTTACCTGGGACACATGTCAAACTGACAGGTCGGTAATTTCCTGGATCACCCCTGGATCCTTTTTTGAAAATTGGTGTTACATTCGCTACCTTCCAGTCATCAGGCACAAAGCCTGATTTGAGGGAAAGATTATATATTTTGGCTAGGAGATCAGCAATTTCATCTTTAAGTTCCCTGAGAACTCGTGGATGGATTCCATCTGGTCCTGGTGATTTGTTAGTGTTTAGTTTAACAAGACATGCAAGGACCTCCTCCCTGGTTATTTCTATCTGGCTTAATTCTTCGGTTTCCCTCCCTACAAAGATAGGCTCTGTTTTGGGCATGTGGCCTCTGTCTTCTTCAGTGAATACTGAAGCAAAGAATTCATTGAGTCTCTCTGCAATCTCTGTTTCCTCTTTAATAACCCCTTGCCTTCCATTGTCATCTAATGGTCCAATGGCCTTCCTAGTTGGGTTCTTACTTCTAATGTACTTAAAGAAGTCTTTGTTATTTCTCTGAGTATTTTTAGCTATACGCTCCTCAAAGTCTTGCTTTGCTTTCCTGATTGTTGCCTTGCATTTGTTCTGCCAGAATTTATGTTTCTGCCTGCTGTCCTCATTCGGACAAGCCTTCCATCTTCTAAATGAGCTTTTCTTGCTCTTGATCACTTCCCGAACAGCTCCTGTAAGCCACATTGGAGTCCTCTTGGACCTGGCAGTGGCCTTTTTCCTTTTGGGTATGCATTCCAATTGAGCCTCTGTTATTGTTTTTGTAAACAGCCTCCATGCCTCTTGGAGTGTTTGGACTCTCTCAATTTTCCCTTTCAGCTTCTTTTTTACTAGTTTCCTCAACTTTGGGAAATTTCCTTTTTGAAAATTTAAGGTCTCTGTGTTAGATTTTATCAGTGACTTGCGGTCTATGTTCAAGTTAAACATAATTGAGTTGTGGTCACTGTTCCCTATTGGATCAGTCACATTAACATCTTGCACCAGATCCTGAGTATTACTCAGGATCAAGTCAAGGATTCTTGTACCTCTAGTTGGGTCTTCAACCATCTGTCCCAGGGAACAATCATTTAGCATATCTAGGAACTTTATCTCTTTATCATGTGCTGAACAACAGTTCACCCAGTCTATGTGAGGGTAATTGAAGTCCCCCATTATAACCAGGCTTCCCTTCTTGGATGCCTCCTTTACAACATTCTCCAACTGCCAGTCTCCCTCAAGAGTTTGGGTCGGAGGCCGATAGTATATGCCTACTGTTAGACCATCCTTGTGGCCTGGTACTCTTACCCACAGAGCTTCTAATGGTGACTCCAAATCACCTAGATATTCCAATTCATACGATTTTATCACTTCTTTGACATACAAGGCCACACCACCTCCCACTTGCCCCTTCCTATCCTTCCTGTACAGTTTGTAGCCTGGGATAACTGTATCCCATTGGTTATCATCCGTCCACCAGGTTTCAGTGATACCAATAATATCAATATTCTTATTTATTGCTAAGTATTCCAGCTCCCCTATTTTGTTCCGGAGGCTTCTGGCATTTGTATACAAGCATTTATATATGCTTTTCTGACACAGTCTTTTGTGTCCAGTTGCATTGTTAGACTGCCTCTTGCATCCTTCTGCTAGAATGCTAGTGACTAGCTCCTCGCTCTGCTCAGTAATTTTTGCATCCTCCTCACTACTCAAGTACACACTTTCCCGAACCGGATGCTGCCCAGCTCCTGTCGGCTTTCCCCCAGTTATCAGTTTAAAAGCTGCTCTGCAGCCTTTTTGATGTTGAGTGCCAGCAATCTGGTCCCATCATGGTTCAAATGCAACCCATCCCTCCTGAACAGATTTGGCTTGTCCCAAAATGTTCTCCAGTTCCTGACAAATCTGAAACCCTCCTCTCGACACCACCGCCTCATCCACGCATTGAGGCTTCTGAGCTCTGCCTGCCTGGTAGGTCCTGCGCGAGGGACAGGCAGCACTTCTGAAAATGTTACCTTGGAAGTCCGGGACTTCAATCTTCTTCCTAACAACCTGAATTTGGCTTCCAGGACAGACCGCTTGGCCTTCCCAACATCATTGGTACCAACATGTACCATGACAACTGGCTCGTTCCCAGTTCTCTCTAACAATCTATCTAGATTTCTTGTGATGTCTGCAACTTTTGCACCTGGCAGGCAAGTCACCATACGGTTATCATGTGCATCACAAATCCATTTCTCTGTATTTCTAATTATTGAATCGCCTAGTACAAGGAGCCTCTCTCCTGCAATCTGTTCATCTACATGCACCTCATCAACCATATTAAGGGAGAGAACCTCAGTTTGTTCCTGTTGTTTATCTTCCTGGACCTCATCAAGTGTGATGAAAGAGAGATCATCAGGTGGAACCAGTTGTTCCTCTGTGTGTTCCTCATCAGGTGTGATAAGGGAAAGAGCCTCAAATTTATTCTGTAATTTCAGACTCTCAGAGTGATCCCCTACTCTTCTCCTCCTTTGAGTCACATTCCTCCAAACATCTCCCTCCTGAGTTAGTGAAGGGCCTTCTCCCTCAGAACTGTGCCCTGTCTCTTCTTTGTCCAGCATAGTCTGTTCCGCTCTGTCCAAGAACAGCTCAAGCTCCTTAATTTGTTGATGGTTAGATATGCGGGCCTCTAGCTGCTGGACCTTCTCTTCTAGTAGTGCAACCAGCTTGCACTTGCTGCAAGTGTAGTTCTCCATATGCTTTGGCAAGAACACAAACATGGCACAAGTATTGCAGGTAACTACAACTGTTCCCTCAGAATCCATTTTAACAAGTGCAGTATTCTGGGCCTCAAAAATGTACACGTTTACTACCTTTCTACCTAGTAAGACTATATTATTCCTTTGTTACTAGTGTGCAATCTCATGCACCGTTAGGCGTGCGGGCCTCTAAAGCAGCTCTACTCCAACTGCCAAACTTACCAGCGCTCACTTCCTTTGTTTTGCTCTCCTCAGCAGCAGCTCTGCTTAAGAGCACATGCAGAGTCAAAAGAAATCATGAATTTCTATCATGAAAGGTATTCACCTTTCTTTTTCTTTGGCTGTAGGGTTTTCTTTAAGGAATGTGACGGCTTAGTGGTTAAGATGCTGAACATGATGACTGGAAGGTTGGCAGGTCAGCAGTTCAAGACCTGAGTCCTGCACAACGGACTGAGCTTCTATCTCTGTTCCAGCTCCTGCCAACCTAGCAGTCTGAAAGCAAGAAATTGCAAGTAGATAAACATGGACCACTTCGGTGGGAAGGTAAACAGTGTTCCATGCACTCCAATGTTTAGGCATGCCTGCCACATGTCCATGGAAATGTCTGCAGATGCAAGCAGTGCTGGCTCTTTGGCTATAAACAGAGATGAGCACTGAACCCTAGACTCTGATACAACTGGCTTTCGAGCAAGGGCAACCTTTACCTTTACTAGGGGTTTCTCTGCTAGTAAAGCAATAGCTCTCTCCTTAATTAACACATTCCTTTTGCCCTGCTGTTGCTAGCAGAGAGGCTGCCTTAATTGACATCACCTTTGTTACCACTCCACATCCTGCTTCCATTTTCCAGGCATCATGTCTCAAGAGGAGGAACCGAACGGGACATGAATTCAAGAGCTGGCTTAGCCTGTACAGCTTTTTAAAAGTGGTGTCTTCAGAAGCCACACAGAAGGCTCGCAATGTGCAAAGAGACTCCCATCAGTGTTCAAAAAAAAAAAAGATGTGTGATGGTGTGAATTCAAAAGCTGCATCCCAGAGAATACGCTAGTGGTGGTGGCGTCTGGGTCTCATTGTGGGTGGTTGGGCAGAAGTCACAGAAACCAACAGATGTACCACCAGCATATAATAACATACAAAGCTAAAATTAACACATCTAAAAAAAAAAATAGAGTTGAAACGGGTTAGATGGCATCTGCCCAACATTGGGCCACATCAACAGCATTTCCTCTTGCCAACATAAGGTCCTCCTCAGTGCATGTTGAGGGATATCATGTGCATTATATGATATGGGAGATAATTTGTACTTCGCCACATTCACATGGGCTAGAGTCTACAGGGAAATCCCACTTTCTCAGATTAGCCTTACCCCTGCACATAGTCTATTTAAAGCTTTCCACACAAGCCATGGTTGTTCTTGGCCAGGTACAAAGTCATGTGGTTCTGACCAGTTATTTGGTAGCTCCTTGCTTGCCTTCCATAGTTCTAAGGTGGTCTGTGGGAGCTGGTTGTTTGGAGGGGCAGAAGTTGTGAGGAAGCTACACCTTGATTTCAGTCTCTGCTTTGGTGGTTGGTGATCAATTAGCAGGTAATATGATGAGTCTTTACCATCAAGCATGACAATAAAATCAAAGCAGAAGAACCATCATCAGTCAATACCATTATAATGTCCCTGCAGCCCAGGGAATTAAGAACCTCCATGGTGCATTGCTGCAGTACTGGAGCCAAAACTCTGCTCACAATCCAGGTCTGATCCCTATGGGCTCAAAGTTGACTCAGCTTGACATCCTTCCAAGATTGGAAAAATGAGGGCCCAGTGTGTTGGGGGGCAAAATGCCAATTACCTTGTCTACTGCCCAGTCTGATCTCAGTGCTACCAGGTGGTATATAAGTGTAATTGCTAATTACTAGTTTTGGAATTTCAAAGCCTGTTTCCTAGTGATGTCACTTCACTTTTTTTTAAAAAAGCCCATGACAATAATAATGTCACTAGCCCACATGTAGCTTCTGATGATCAAAATCCAGCCTCCACATATTAAAACAAAATTTGGCCCAAGCAATCCCCTGGTGTCATCTATGGATAAAAAATTTACAATCATCGGCAGCAGCGGCATTGGTGGCATCATCGTCACCATCGTCATCATCAAAGTGCAGAGCTGGAAGGGACCCTATGGATTTGTTGTCATAGATGGTTTTATGTGTTCTCTGGTGTCTAGTCATGCCTGCCACATGACCACGGAAACATCTGCAGAAGCAGACAGATTTGTGTGTTAAATGGAGGCTTACTGGAATGTGGAAGGTGAGCAGTTCGATTCTTCAGTATTGCAGGACGGAATGATCTCCCATCTTTCTCCCAGCTCCTGTCAACCTTTTTGTTCTAAAGCAAGGAATTGTAAGTTGATAAAGAGGCACCGCATTGTTGGGAAGGTAAAAAGCGTTACGTGGGCTCCGGTGTCTAGTCATGCCTGCCATATGAGCAAGGAAACGTCTGCAGAAGCAGACTGATTTGTGCGTTGATGGAGGCTTACTGGGATGTGCCTATTACTTACAGGCTTTTTGGGGGGGCTCAACCCGTGGGGTGGGGGTAGCTTGGGGAGGGTTTTTTCCTTTTTGCCTCCCCCCACACCATTTGTGATGCCCCCTGGCTCTCAGTAAAGGAACCTGGGCAGACTCACCCTGGCTTGATGATGAGGGAGGGATGGTAGGTATTGAGGGGGAAATTTAGGAGGAAAGGAAGACGGGATGGTAAGAATGAGGGGGGGAGAAGGAAGGGGAGAAGAACGGCTGGAGGTAGTGAAGAAAGGATGAAAGCAAATTGTATGTTTAGGTTTTTCGGACCCTGATACACCCCAACACACAGAGTCAGTCTCTCTCTCTCTCTCTCTCTCTCTCTCTATCTATCTATCTATCTATCTATCTATCTATCTATCTATCTATCTATCTATCTATCATATTCAGGCGCGCGCACACACACACACAAGTGACTGATCCAGAACCCACTGTCTTGTGCATTGTCTTGCACACACACACACACACAAACACACACTCCCTGGCTCTCTCTGTCTCTCTCTCACACAGCATTGATGTATATTGAAAGTGTCTCATTCCAGGGCTGTAGAGGCTTAAATGGAATGGGTTTGTTCCATCCGCATCAGGACTTTGCCCCATCAGTCATTCACTCTCAAGTTCAACCAATCACAGTCCAACATGCAAATCAGCTCTCTCCAACATTCTGTTTCCAGGCCTGGCTGTTAAACTGCTGTTTTTCTCCCATGGCACCATGGGAGTTGTAGTTTCCATTCTTTTCCCCATTTTGTGGGGCTTAGGCCCCACTCTCGGGCCCCGAACCCTTGCGGCGATGGTCCCAGTTTGGCAAGGTAAGTGTGGCCAGCTCATTACGGGATTGGCTGGATGGGTGCAGACATGCATTCCGGACACGCACTACCACATCCCTTTCTTATAGGTTAAGGTTAACTAGGATGTCTAGTCATGCCTTTACCCCTGACCACAGAAATGTCTGTAGATGCAGACAGCACTGGCTCTTTGGCTGTAAATGGAGATGAGCACTGAACCCTAGAGTTGGATATGACTGGCTTTTGAGCAAGGGAGACCTGTATCTTTACTCTCATCTTTCTAGTACATTAGGTGATTATGAATAGGGATAACAATATTAAAAGTCTTTGGTAGTCACCAGAGGGTTATTTTTTTTTAAAAAAAAAAGACAATACCTTATCTGATATAATAAAGAGAGATTAGGAGAGAGGGAGATTATTAGAGCCAATTTGTGGACAGGCAAAACAGCATAAACAAAGAGGTTCCAGTCAAGCTTATGAAAAATTAATGAATTTAAAAGCAATGGAATATTAAAAATGTGAGAGGGCAATGACTGCATTATAAGGAACAAATGTATTTTGAGCAGATACTAAGGAAGCTGTCCTCTAACCCAGTAAGAAGAAATAGGCAGAGATGTAAATATCTCTAACCCATCTTTTTGCTCTGTTTTGTGACAATCCTATCCCATCAATATTCCATACTGGATTGAGAGATACATAAATTTGTCAGTAGTATTCTTTTCAAAATGTACATTTTTATTCATTTTCCTCTTTGCATCATGCGTTTATTAAAGTGTGTATGGATACTTTTAAAGATATTTATTTATTTATTTTTATTCTTAGATTTTTATGCCGCCCACTCGGGGAAACCCGACTCAGTGCGGCGCACAATGGTAAAAATATATAAAATACAGTAAAATATAGCAAAACAGATTAAAACCCTCACTCAACCACCCACCAACCCACCCTCCCACTCCCACTCCCACCCCACATAAAAGACTAAAAAGTGAATAGGGAATGGAGGAATACCGCAGTACACAACACAAAAAGGAGGGACAGTTGAGCTCTAGTTGGAAATAAGGAAACAGGCTGGGGCTGTATTCCCATTAGGGCCCCACTTATCTTCAATCACACACATTTTCACAAATATAAATCCACCATGGTCTTGTGTACATTTTTCCTCCTCCTCCTCTTCTTCTTCTCTATCTCCTCCTCCTCCTTCCATGTCCCGATCAAACCCTGGACTGCCAAAATAAAGCCACTTGCTTGGCTTTGTCATTGGCCAAACATAAGTCCTCATGGGTGCATGTTTCTAGCCGTAATTGGCAGACCACTACATGGGCCAGATTGTATATCTCTTCTTCTTCCACTATGTAAGCCCTCCCTGGAAGGGGGAATGCCTTGCCATGAAGTTTGTTCCTCCAACCTCCCTCCTAGAACTTGTACTTGGGGGAAGTCCAGTGAGGACAACTGAAACCCCAAATAGGCAGAAGGTGTCCAAGGGTTAAGTAACCATAATTTAGTCATCTGACTATATAGGCTGTGTTGGAAGCTACTATGCCTTTTGTAAAAGCTGTTTCAAGCAAGGAAAGTGATGCAGAACCCATTGAGTTTGTCTTGGGGGACCCTGGCCCTACCAGCAACTGGTCGTGCAGTGGTTAAACTGCTGTCTTGCAACCAAAAGGTTGTGAGTTTGATCCTGATCAAGGTCAACTCAGTCTTCCATCCTTCCAAGGTCAGTCAAATAAGTACCCAACATGTTGGGGGCAAAATGTTAATTAATTTGTGAACCCCCCAGAGAGTACACTAAACACTATGGGGCAGTATAGAAGTGTAATTACTTTGCTTTTTCTTTAGACACATAGTATGTAATATTTAATTTTTCCTGTGTTGTTATTCATTCCACTACACACATAGACAGAGAGCAAGAGAATAAAAATAAATGTCAAACTGGTTATGTTTCATAAAATGAAGAATTTTTATTTGAGTTTCACACACGTCTAACAAGCAAGTCTCCCAAATCTGTGTGTTCAGAGATTTGTAGCTATCATCCCCTGCTTTAATTTGATAAATTTCAAACAGAAAATGTGAGGTGCCGTACATTTCTGAAGTTCTTTATTTCAGCATGTGTCAGGTAGGGGAAGCAGAGTGGAAGTTAAACCTACACCAATGGATTTAAAGAAATTAAATATGAAGTGTGACATTTTTAAAGGGGTAGAAATAAAGCAAGTTTAATTTCACTGTCTTCCTTCCAGAAAACCCAAGTTTAATTAAGGAACGTGTCATTCAGGTGTAAATGAAACAATGGCTGGACGATTTTATTTATTTATTTATTTATTTAATAAATTTGTACCCTACCCTACTGGTGAAAAACACCACCCAGGGTGGCAACAACAGGTAAAAATATGAGATTCTTAGAGGTTGAATCTTATTCTCAACATTGTTCAGAGTCCCAAAGTGAGAGTTGGGGGTGGATGGACTTTATTATGTGTGACACAACAGAAAACCCCATTCCTCTTTCATTTGGCTCTAAACGAAATCTTACAATTCAACAGATGTCAAACATGGGTCGAGGGTTTTTAAAGAAGTAGTTGTGTTAGCCAAGTGCAAGATATCAGTCAAAAGATAAAGACCAATTTTTAAAAGCCCCACAAAAATCAATCATTTAAAAAAAAGATTGGTGGAACTATAAAGATTAGGCATTATAAGCTGAAAAGGAGCGGACATTTGATTGACCAATCTCTTATGTGTGAGAATGTTGAAACCAGGATTTGAATGCAATCAACATTATTATAGCTAATTACATGGTTTGCTAAAGCTATTGTCACCTTGCAAGTTCATTTCTTGTGCCTTCTCTACACAGTTTTGAGAGTCCCCTGGACAGCGAGGAGAACAAATAGGTCAATCTTGGAAGAAATCAACCCTGACTGCTCATTAGAAGGTCAAATAGTAAAGATGAAGCTGAAGTACTTTGGACATCAAATGAGAAGGGAGGATTCACTTGAGAAGGCCTTGATGCTGGGAAAGGTGGAGGGCAAAAGAAGTAGGGGGAGGCCAAAGATGAGATGGCTAGATGGTATTGTAGACACAATGGGCAAAGAACTGGGTGGGCTGAGGAGGATGGTGGAGGACAGAGGCGCCTGGAGGACAATGGGCCATAGAGTCGCAAAGGGTCAGAATCGACTGTGCGACTGAACAACAACAACATTTTAACAGGGTGGGTGGAGGAGTTGGCTCCATTTTTTTCTGGATATGGTTTTTCTACTTCTTTCATGTCCAGGTCAAACTTTAAACTGCCAAAATGGAGCCTTCTCTAAAAATAGGTATGAGTGCCAAGGCTGCATTGGTAATGAATTTGAGTGATGTAACTGGATAAATATAAGAAAAAACTGACTCTAATTATGATAACAGCTATGGGACTGTTGATAGCAAAGAATTGGAAAGTGTGCATCTCCTTTAATTTGTAAGAGTGGTACAAAGAAATATGGAATATAGCATTGAACAATAAACTGACATGCAAATTAAAAATTAAAAGGGGGTGACAAAGGACAACAAATTTCTATAGATGTGGGGAGACTTCATTGAATATGTGTTTACAAAAATCTAAAGGATTAAAGCCAGGTCAAGAAAGTACACGTTTTTGGATATAGGGAAATGTATAAACATTAAAGCACAGAATTAAGTTTTGTGGAATAGAATAAAAGGTCCTAAGGGTGGAGGGTACACTCGTCAATTGTTAAATGTTGTATTTGTTTTATAAAATACTAGTATTTTTGTGCCTGGCAAGCCGGGCAGTTTTTATTTGTGTGTTTTTTATTTGGGGGGTTATTTTGGGGGGTACATAATGCAAACACACACACAACACAACTACACACACACACAACCCCACACACATGTACAATCACACACACACACATGCACAACCACACACAACACAACCACACACAGAACATAATCACACACATCCCCACTCACACACAATGTACACACACACACAACTATGCGCACACACAATACACACACTGCACACAACACAACCAAACACACACTCAACACACACACACATACACAACACAACTACACACAGAACATAATCACACACATCCCCACTCACACACAATGTACACACACAAAAAAACTATGTGCACACACAATACACACACTGCACACAACACAACCAAACACACACTCAATACACACACACATACACAACACAACTACACCAACAACACAAACACACACAACACAATCACACACACACACGCCGTAGCTCCGCAGGGAGAGGAGGGCCTCCCCCTCCCCCCCAAAGCCTTGACGACACACACACACTCTCTTGCCGAAGCTGTGAGGGGGTAAGGGCTTTCCCTCTCTCCCCCGCACAGCCTCGGCGAAGAGCCGAGGACTCATAGGAGCAGAAGGAGAGGCGTTGTTGGGAGGCCAGGCAATGGAAGGGCCAGCCAGCATCAGGTAAGTGGGGTGAGGGACAGGGACTTGGGGGGGCAAGGGGGGCTGGTGGGTGGCATGGTTCCTGGGCCCTTCCCCCCCCCCAGTCCCTCTCCCCGTCCAACTTACCTTTTGCATAGGGGGGCTTTTCCTTCCCGCGGCCTGGCCAGTGAAGCTGGGTCACGCGAACCCCAGTGGCGCTTCAGGCAGCGTTGGGGGGCTTTTTCTTCCCACGGCCTGGCCAGTGAGGCTGGGTTGCAGGAACCCCAGCGGCACTTCAGGTGGCATTGGGGGGGGTTCCTTCCCATGGCCTGGCCAGCAAGGCCGGGTCACGGAAACCCCAGTGGCACTTCAGGCGGCATTGGGGAGGTTTCCTTCCCGCAGCCTGGACAGCGAGGCCGGGTCGCAGGAACCCCAGTGGCGCTTCAGGTGGTGGTGGGGGTGGTTCCTTCCCGCGGCCTGGCCCATTCTGCTCCCCTGCCCCACCTAGCTTTCCTTCAGGAGATGAAGTGTCTCCGGGAGGGAAGTTGTTGGCGCGTTGGCAGTTTATTTTTAAGTCAGCGTGCAGTGCTTTCCCAGCCTCCTCTGCACTCACATCCCTCAGCCTGATTGGCTGAGGGGTTGCACAGCACAGAGGACTCTGGGAATCATAGTTCTTTTTTGTTGGTTGCGGTCGTGGGGCTGCTGTCCCACTGGCGATGACCAAAAACACGCGGGGCTGGGAAGGCAGGGGTTACAGTGAGTGCAGAAGGCTAGGTTGGGCCTGGTTTGGGAGCCTTTGAACGAACCCAACGGTTAAGGGCTCTTTTTATAGGTATAGATAAACAAGGATGACTAATTAATGCGAATCTTATAATAAGCCATATATTGCTGTGTTTTTACCTATTGTTTTGCTTTTTATATTTTATGTGTGTATTTTTATGTGTTTTGAAAATAAAAATAAAAATAAATAAAGATAAAATAAGCTGCCCAAATGAAGCCAGAACATGGTGTGTGAATGTGGAGAGATACAGAATCCTGCTCATTCTGTGGCCTGCCGATTACTACCAGAAATATGTACTGATGAAGATTTCATTTTGGCCAATAACAAAGCCAAGGAAGTGGCTTCATTTTGGCAGTCCAAAGTTTGGTCTGGACATGGAGAAGGAGGAGGAGGAGGAGAAGCACCATCAGCCTCCCCTGAGAGACAAAGCAAGATGGAGAAAGAGAGTGAATTGTTCAGACAAGTGTGTAAATGTGCATGCATGCACACACACATGCTTTGGCTCACTGCACACACCATACAACTGGCTGACAGCTGCATCTGCCCAAGAGGTAAGAAGGATATTCTACCTGGAGACATGAACTTAGTTTTTTAAAAATCTCTCACCAATGACAGTTCTGATTCCTATCCCTAGCCCCGTTGTCAAGCAAGACCAAGACAGAGGTTTGAGACATGGTGATGGGGGAAATGGGAAACACATACAAAATCCCATACTGGTATTATCCGAGCCTCTGATTTTGGAGAATACAACTACCTGTACATTTTTGTTGCTGCTGTTCTTCAAATTACTGCTGATTAGGGATATGTTGAAAATCCCTTCTATTGCTTCAAAAATCTGTCTTGATACACAATGCTGGCAGAGGGCTCACTTGAGTTTTGATTTCATTTGAGATTTCACTCATCATGATGGAGTGCCAAAGCTGTCCCGATCTGCTGAATACCACCCACCTTGTCCGCTTGTTCGAAGGCGTGTTGATGCTTCTTTTTTAAAAGGTTGCATTTCTTTATTTGTCAATTTTACATCTCTCCCTCCACATTCCACTGACGAGTCACACAGCGAGGGCCTCCTTTCAATCCATCTAAATTAATATAACAAACACAGAGTACAGCAACATCCTAAGGGTCATGACTGAATTTCAGCTTTCCCTGAAATAAATGACTAAATTAGAATGGTGGAGATGTGTAGAACAGCAAGCAGGCAATGTTCTTCCCCAATTTGTACAAAAAAAGTGTACATTTATAACCTTCTTCCAATGTAATCATTTCCCCCTTGTTATTCAATGTAACTCAACAATTTTAAGACTGGGAGAGGACCTTAGTACTTTCCAACTCAATCTGTTTCTGAATATATTTTGTATGAAATAAGTCCGATCTATTCTGAGTTGTTTGGGAGGTAGTTTGTCTTCCAGGTGAATCACACTGAGGCATTTCCAAGGTGCCTGCAAAGAGGTACAGTGGACCCCCGCCTAACGATGTGTTTGATTTACGTTATTTTCAACTAACGATGCGTTTTTGCATCAAAGTCATCTCTTGGTTAACAACATAGTGTCGTTACCCGAGGGGCCGTGTTTCATCTCCTACCTTCCAAACTGGAAAATTACCGTGGGGGGTGGGGTTTGTCCCTGTTTCCGGTTCTCTGTCTCTCCAGCAGTGTGTGGGAGGCTTGGAGAACCTATTCTGCACTATTCCCACCTTCCTAGGTGCTCCCTGTGCCGCGCAACAGCTGATAATAGTTGCAGCTGCCATTTTGTTTGGGTTTTTTTGTTTTTCAAAATGGCAGCCGCAACTATTGTCAGCTGTTGCGCGGCACAGGGAGCACCTAGGAAGGCTGGAATAGTGCAGAATAGGTCCTCCAAGCCTCCTACACACTCTGGAGAGGCAGAGAGCCAGAAACAGGGACCCCCTGATGGCGATTTTCTAGCTTCGAAAGAGGAAATTGCATCATAGGGGTGGGCAGAGGTGCAGATCGCCTCCACTGGGAGGGGTGGTGGAGACCCAAAAATGGGTTAATTTTTTTCCACCCATTTGTGGGTCCCTGCCACCCCTGCCATCTCTGGGAGGCTCAAGGAAGGCAATCCAAGCTGTTTCTGACCGCACCAGGCCTTTGCCGATGCTGCTGTAAGCAAAAACCTGCAGCAGATGAAGGGGTTTACCCTGGGGTTTCTACTTGGAGCAGCGTCGGAAAAGGTCCATGGGGGGGTCGGAAACAGCTTAGATCGCCTCCCCCAAGCCTCCCAGAGGCGGCAGGGACCTAAAAATGGGCGAAAAAAATTCCACCTGCACAACATCGAAATCCAGATAACGACACGACTTGAGGAACCAAGTTTTGTCATTAATCGAGGGCCTACTGTATGTCTATATATATAAACTAGCTGATTGCCCGGCTTCGTTCATGTGTGGAAAGTATTAGTCTGTAAGATCTGAACTGGCACTCTGTCTCTCAAAAATACTCAGGAAAAATCAATACTTAGGTTTTCCCCACAACATAAAATATTCTCACTCTCTACCTTATTCTAAATCTTCTGAGAGAGCAGGTTTCCCTTCCTTTAATATTCTTCAGATTAGTGAAAGCCTTTGTGTTGAACAACTGTTGTAGCTCCAAAAGATGTCATTTGGAAGCATGAGTTGTATTTCCTGATGTTTTTTAGGAAATGTTTAGAGTCAGGTGTTTGTGCAGATGTGTATTGCACCAGTTCTGGTGGTGGCTGTAGTTGTGGTATTTTAATTTGCCAGTTTTGCAGCATAGTTCTCGAGACTCCTTTTTAAACCTCCTGGCTTGACAGTAAGTGCAAATGGTGTCAAGGTTTCCGACGTCTAGGCAGGAATGCTGGGAGTAGTTTGTTTGTAGATCATATTTGAAGGCTTCCATTTCGAATGTGCAACTTTGTGCTGCCGCTTGTCTCTTCTCATGTAGGCGGGTTTCATGTTGTTCTGGTGTTTCTTTTGCTCTTGACATAGTAGCTCTTTGTCTCTGATATTGCAGTCTGGCCTCATGTTGTTTGGGTGTCTGTTTTGCTCTAGATGTCACATCTACGGATCGGCGTCTTGAAAGTCTTGTTTCTTTCTCTGGTGGTGTTTCCTGCGCTCATTGTGTTTTCCTCTTCTTTGCCTTTGACTCTATCTGGCCAATGTGAGGACGTTTCTTTGGAGGCATCATGTCAATGTGAATCTGTAGGAATAGAGTCAGTTTCAACTTTGGTTTTGAAGTTCTGGTTATTGGTTAGTAGTGTTAAACTTATTAGTTGGTGGTTTGATGCAAGACTTGCAGGGTTGATACTTTTAATACCAGTTCTCCTCAGGAAGAAGTGCCAGATACGCTAACAGGGACACTACTACAAAAAATGCAGCTACACTGTTTCCCGCTTGCTCCAGAGCTTTTAAAATGCTAGCTCTGTGCAGTGGGCTCCTTGTTATGTCTCTTATCTTTTTGTGTAGGTCTGTGTGCATTGTTGACTTGGTTGTTTTTGTCTGTGTTGTTGCTGTCACTGTTCTTGCTGGCTGTCTCTGTGTTAGAGTGGCAGTTGTGACAGTTGAAAATGTTTATGCATAGAACTGCAAGCTGATTGGTACCGGCTTTTGTCCCAGTTGAGGGGCCTTACACCCCGAATTTTGTTCCAGGACCACCCCAGTGCTGATCTCACCAGTCCAAAGTACCTGTGTACCAAATTTGGGAGGGATCGGTGAAGGGGTGTGGATTTCTATACCAGTCACGTATACCCAGATCTCTGCTTTTTAGGTATACTAGCTGATTGCCTGGCCTTGCCGGGGGGTGGGGGTTAATTGTGGGAAGGTATGTCTCTTCTTATTAAATGTTTATCTGGTTATTGTGTGTCTCTGTGTGTGTGTATTTGGGATGCAGATGCAGACAGATTTTTGTTGTCATAGATGGTTTTACATGTGCTCCGGTGTCTAGTTATGCCTGCCACATGACCACAGAAATGTCTGCAGAAGCAGACAGATTTGTGTGTTGATGAAGGCTTACTGGCATGTGGAAGGTGAGCAGTTCGATTCTTGAGTATGGCAGGATAGAATGAGTTCCCGTCTTTCTCCCAGCTCCTGTCAACCTAGCAGTTCGAAAGCAAGGTATTGCAAGTAAATAAAGAGGGACCACTTTGTTGGGAAGGGAAAAGGCGTTACGTGTGCTCCATTGTCTAGACATGGCTGCCACATAGCCACGGAAACGTCTGCAGAAGCAGACAGTTTTTTGTTGTCATAGATGGTTTTATGTGTTCTCTGGTGTCTAGTCATGCCTGCCACATGACCATGGAAACATCTGCAGAAGCAGACAGATTTGTGTGTTGATGGAGGCTTACTGGGATGTGGAAGGTGAGCAGTTCAATTCTTGAGTATTGCAGGACAGAATGCAAGCGCGGCGCCAAAATGGCCGCCGTGCCCTTTGCGGGCCCCCCCCCACAGGACAGAGAATCCGGGTAGTTAGGGGCGTGGCCAGCTCCCTTATAAAAGGGGTGGCCACGAGGCAGCCGCGCTGCCATTTTGCCTCAGCGACGGAGCGGAGAAGTTTTTCCCCCTGCGCCTCCGTCGCTCGTTGGTATTGCCGGGAAGCCTTTTGGGTCGATTTTGCTTAGCTAGCTTCCCTTTTTTGCTCGAGATGCCTTCCAAAAAGAAGGCTGCTGCGAATTCAGCTCGGGCTGTTAGGAGGCGCAACCCAGGTCGGAGGACCGTGGTGCCGCCTCCTCAACAGCCACCTTTGCCATCCCCGGCCGGGGCTAGTGGCTTGGGGTCTATCGCACCTTGGCCCGTTCAGAGTGCGGGCGCGGAGGGCGCTCCGGCCCGCGGCCCGCGAGCGGTGGACACCGCTCCTCCTTCCGCCCAACCCGTTGGGCCGACTACTTCTGGGCCGCAGCCTCTCCCGGGGCCCTCTAGCCTTGGGGGGTGGCCCGGTGCCCCGCCTTGGCAGGTTTCCTCACCAGCCCTACCGGGCTTCGGCCCTGGCCAATGGCCATATCTGGGCCATGGGGTGCAGGGAACTGTCCCCATGCAAGGGTCAGGTGGGCCGGCCGGCTCTTTACCCATGGTTACTGTAGACACCTTACTGGCCCGTATTGCGGCCTTAGAGGAGTCTTTGGCCCGGGCCAGTCAGGCAGGTGCCCCTTTCGGGGTACCTTTGGAGGCGCTATCGGCAGCAGGACGACGGCCGGCGGGGAGGGTTGAGCTGCTGCAGGCGGGTGGCGCGGCTCCGGCCACTGCCTCGCAGCTCCCCAGCCAGCAACCTGGCGCGGGTCAAGCCCCGGTGATGAGCTCTACATCGGTCGTGAGCTCCGACGCCCCCAGTGGGCCGGAACCCCCGTTGGGGGCGGCCCGCGGGGGTGCAGCATGTGAGTATATGGTGCAAACGAGTACATCCACACACATTCCCAATATAGGGGGGACCTTTCAGTGGCCTTGGCCTCGCGCGGGTGGTGCAGGGGCTACGCCGCTGGCGACCCACCCGGCGACAACTACTGCCACCATGCCCGCTGGGGTGGGCATTGGTTCTTACACTGCTGGGAACGTACTTGGGGTGGCAGGGTTAACTCAGGCCCCTTTGGGTAGGCCAACTATCCCCTTTTCGGCTTTGCCGACGGCAGGGTATTCCCTGCCATTGGGTGATCACTTGGCTCAGGCTACCAGGGAAAAGATATGGCGAGGGGAGTACGTGGATATCTTCTCACTCCTGAACAGAGAGCCCACTAAGGAAGAAAGGGAAGGTCAGGATGAGAAGGACAAGGAGCAGGCACGCCGCCGTAAGCCGCCGCGTACCTGGGCTAACTGGCTCCCCGCTTATTTGATATACATGGCGGTGTATTTGAGGGCGCGGCCGGATCTAGCTATTCCCATGGTCCAATATTTGGACAACATATACAGGGCGATGGTAGATTTCCCGGGGCCCTCATGGCTAGCATATGATGAGGAATTCCGTATGAGGATTCCCCTGCACCCCGAGATGAGATGGGATGAGCCGTGCCAGAGACTGTGGCTCTTGTATATGACACCCACACGTCCTGCCCCGGGGGATAGATACCATTGTGGACATGCGGTCCAACGAGCAGCTCCAGCGCAGGTTACCCGCCAAATGGCGGGGCAGGGGGTTCCAGCCCGCCTGCTGTGCTGGACTTTCTCGTCCAATGGTTCCTGCAGTCGGAAGAACTGCAGGTATAAGCACGAGTGTCCCACATGTTCTGGTCCCCATGCAGCCTCTGCTTGTCCCAAGCCTGGGGGGGGGCGAGGCAGAGGGAGGGGTGGACAGTGGGCTGGCAAGCCTGCCACGGATGGAACTAGTTCTCCGAAAGGCCCCCTCCCCAATTAAGGTGGACATGCTGGAGCGCTGGCTCGCATCGTACCCAAGGGGAGAGGACAGGGAGTACCTCATCCAAGGTTTTAAGCAGGGATTTCGTATCCCTTTTATGGGTGATAGATCTCCTCAGGATGCTCCCAACCTTTTATCCCTCAGAGGAAGGGAGGAGGTAGCCGAGGCCAGCATTAAAAAGGAGTTAGACGCGGGCAGGGTCGCCGGACCTTTTCCCGCACCCCCTTTTCCCAACCTTAAGGTTTCACCATTGGGTTTGGTTCCTAAAAAGTCCCTAGGTGAGTTTCGCCTTATTCATCATTTGTCCTACCCAGCCGGCCGATCGGTCAACGATGCGATACCTGATGACCTTTGTTCGGTCAGGTATACATCGTTCGACCATGCGCTGCGCATGGTGCGCTCGTGTGGCCCGGGTGCCTTGCTGGCCAAGTGCGACATTAAGTCAGCTTTTCGCCTCTTGCCGGTGCACCCGGGCGACTTTGAATTGCTGGGTTTTAAGTTTAGAGGGGAGTATTATTTTGATAAGGCCATGCCTTTTGGCTGCTCCATATCATGCTCGGCTTTCGAGCGTTTTAGTACCTTCCTAGAGTGGGCTTTCGTCCGCAGGTCGGGGTCCCGGTCTGTAGCCCATTACCTGGATGACTTTTTATTCGGGGGTGAACGGGGCTGGGACACGTGTGCACGTCTCCTCAATACATTTCAGACGCTAATGCAGGAACTGGGTGTCCCTTTAGCGCCCGAAAAGACCGAGGGCCCGTCGACCAAACTAGTATTCCTGGGGGTTGAGATTGATACAGTAGTACAGGCTTCTAGGTTACCGGGTGATAAGGTGTCCAGGATAGTGACCCTTATCTCGGAATTGCTGGCTAAGCGTAAGGCATCCCTGAGGGAACTGCAGGTGCTACATGGGCACCTCAATTTTGCCTGCAGGGTGGTCGCACCGGGCAGGGCTTTCGCCCGGCGCTTATGCGACGCCATGGCAGGGTTATCCAGGCCCCACCACAGAGTCAGGCTTACCCGGGGTATCAGGGCAGACATGTTTGTCTGGTTGCAATTCCTGAGGGAGTTTAATGGGGTCTCATTTTGGAGGTCTGACCTCCTGGCATCCCCCAAGTTCCAGATCCAGTCTGATGCCTCAGGATCCCTGGGTTATGGGATGTACTTCAATGGGAAGTGGGCCTATGGTGGGTGGCCACCGGCATGGGCAGGCACAGGTCGCCTGCGGGATCTCACATACCTGGAATTTTTTCCCATTCTGGGGGCTTTGATGCTATGGGGCGAACAGTGGGCTAATTCGGTGGTGCATTTCTGGTGCGACAATGCTGCCGTGGTGCACATTGTCAATGCACAGACTTCTAAATCGCCCAGGGTCATGGATCTAGTGCGCCATTTTGTGCTGCGCTGCCTGCGCCTCAACGTCTTGTTCAGGGCCAGGCATGTCCCAGGGGTTAATAACGATATTGCTGACGCTTTGTCCCGCCTGCAGATCTCCCGGTTCCGCGCCTTGGCCCCGGATGCGGAGGAATTTCCCTCGCCACTCCCGGACGAGATGTGGACTATTGGCAAGGAGAGGTGAACCGGGCGATTGGCCTGTCACTAGCGCCACGCACGCGTAAGGCGTATCAACAAGCATTCAATTTGTATAGGGCTTTTGCTACTCGATTTCAATGGCCAGAGACCTGGCCCATCCCGGTGGACCATGTTCTGCGGTTCATGGTTCACCTGCATGCACAGGGCCTTGCACCTCGCACCATAGCATCCAAGCTCTCGGCGTTGGCTTTTATGGCCAAAGTAGGGGGTCATGTGGATACCACCTCTGACTTCCGTGTGAGACACGTTTTGGAGGGGTGGGTGCGCGAGCGCGGGCGTTGCCCGGATGACCGGCACCCTATTTCCCCAGGGGTTCTTACCCAGTTGGCCCGGGGCTGGCCAGGCCTCTGTTTTGATCATTATGAGGCAGCCCTTTTTCATGCAGCCACAACGGTGGCATTTTTTGGAGCGCTCCGCATCAGCGAACTCGTGATGCTGTCTAAGGCGGATGCAAGTGGTAGGGCACTGGAACTCGGAGATGTATATGTTGCCAAAGACTGGGCCCAGTTGAGGATTCGCTCCTCCAAAACAGATCAGCATGGCGTAGGCAGTGGAGTAAGACTGCTACGGTGTTCTTTGGCAGACATCTGTCCGGTTGGTGCCCTACAGGAATACCTGGCACTGCGTGGCTGGCACCATGGCCCGTTTTTCTGTCACCAAGATGGGTCTCCCCTTACTAAATTTCAGTTTTGGAAGGTGACAGCCAGAGCCCTCACCAGGGTGGGACTACCAGGTGCCCGTTATGGCACACATTCGTTCCGTATTGGCGCAGCCTCTACAGCAGCTGCTTTTGGGTACTCTGGGGCTGACATACGTAGCATGGGGAGGTGGGGCTCACAATGTTTTCAGTTTTATGTGCGCCCACTCCCGCCATGAGTACCAATCCAGTCACCTTACCTTCCTTTTTCTCAATTTTCTTACAGACCCTGGGTGTCGTATTACACCGGTGACAGTATGGCTGGTGGGCCACAGCTATGTGCTCAGGGCAGCGCGTTACGCTGCGGCGACAGAGTGGGGACCCCGACTGGGACTGGGTGACCACGCCAGTCTCTCATGGCACGGTAAGCCTGGGATGTTATGGCGGGAGCTGCGGCCTTTCCTTTTTTCTGGCCTGGGGGCTGACCCGCCTGACATTCTAATCATCCACTTGGGGGGCAATGATTTGGGCCAGGTCACCGGCTTATCGCTCAAGCATGCGATTTGCGAGGACCTCGCCTACTTGCATTATGTCTGGCCTGCCACAGCCCTGGTTTGGTCGGACATTGTTCCGCGCCACTCTTACAGAGGGGGCGTTAACCTCCTGGCCCTTGACCGAGCTAGGCGCGCGGTCAATAAGGCAGTGGCGCGGTTTCTCACCACCAGGGCTTGGGGACGGGTTAGTCATCACCCCGATATTAGTCTACAAAATTGTGACTTGTATGCAGGGGATGGGGTCCATCTGTCGCGAGGAGGTATAGACCTCTTGTTGGGTGACTGGCGAGCAGGCCTGTTGACCGAGCTGACGGTCTGGGGGGGGGGTGTCAGGTCTTCTGTGAAGCCCCTCCGTGTGGCGGGTAGCACTGGTAAGGTAAACAGTATGACCCACAAGTATCCGGCAGGTTCGCAATTGACTGGACAACACTAGACAGGAATAAAGTAGTTAAACGTTGTCCGGTCAACGACGAATCAGGCGATGGGGTGATGATGATTGCTAACCAGCATGCATCACCCCTGTGATTTCACGGATACGCGTCAGAGGGTGGGGTCATGAGTTAGTTATTGACTACGGTCAACAATTTGTTTGTTGTTAACAAACAAATTGATACAATTTGATACATTGTAACCAATTGCCGTTGGCAATTTTGGGGTGGTACCTTACCAGTGTTACTTCGGCCTGCTTGCCTTAGGAATTATGATTGGTCGTTTTACCAATACAAATTTATAATTCGGACTAGGGCATTGAATCAATAAATGTGGCCCTTTGCTGTTATCCACTTTCAATGTTGTCTGTGTCCGTTATTGGGGGGGTGCGCCTGCAATGCAAGCGCGGCGCCAAAATGGCCGCCGCGCCCTTTGCGGGCCCCCCCCCACAGGACAGAGAATCCGGGTAGTTAGGGGCGTGGCCAGCTCCCTTATAAAAGGGGTGGCCACGAGGCAGCCGCGCTGCCATTTTGCCTCAGCGACGGAGCGGAGAAGTTTTTCCCCTCCACCCCCTCCCTAGTTAACAGTGTGATTATGGTCGCTTCGGGGCCGGGTGGGAATTTTTGGTTGGGACCCACATTGGCTTAGGGTCCTGGCTTTTTTGCCCATCCCACACTGTTGCTATGGTTTGATATAGGGGTCTTTCTTCGTTCCTACTGTTGACTTTGGTCACATGGGCGGGTAGCACTGGTAAGGTAAACAGTATGACCCACAAGTATCCGGCAGGTTCGCAATTGACTGGACAACACTAGACAGGAATAAAGTAGTTAAACGTTGTCCGGTCAACGACGAATCAGGCGATGGGGTGATGATGATTGCTAACCAGCATGCATCACCCCTGTGATTTCACGGATACGCGTCAGAGGGTGGGGTCATGAGTTAGTTATTGACTACGGTCAACAATTTGTTTGTTGTTAACAAACAAATTGATACAATTTGATACATTGTAACCAATTGCCGTTGGCAATTTTGGGGTGGTACCTTACCAGTGTTACTTCGGCCTGCTTGCCTTAGGAATTATGATTGGTCGTTTTACCAATACAAATTTATAATTCGGACTAGGGCATTGAATCAATAAATGTGGCCCTTTGCTGTTATCCACTTTCAATGTTGTCTGTGTCCGTTATTGGGGGGGTGCGCCTGCAATGAGCTCCCGTCTTTCTCCCAGCTCCTGTGTGTTTACATTTTGTAAGTTTTATGTTTTTTCTAGTTGGAGTGTGCTTACCTCGGTGTTTGTTTTGATTGTAGCAGTTGTATATCTGCGATGACTTAGGTTTTGTGTGTTTTTAGTGTGAACTGGGTCTGCTGTGTTTTCAGAAAATAGAATGTGTGACAAACGTAGTTTTTATTGTCCTGTCGGTGACTCGTTTGTGAGTTTTTGGCTGCACCGCCATTCCGTCCTGGGCTGAGGCATCTTTTTTTCAACGTGTGATTGCGGATTGGGTTTTCTGTGTGTGTTTGAAGTGTTTGCTTGTCGGAGTTGTGAGTGCGAACTGCATTTGGTGTGTTTGTGGAGTGTGTGTTTTTATCTGCTTTTAATTTAATCGCGCTCCTTGGCTCATCCGAGTGCTCGTCAGTTGTTGGCTGCTTCACCGTTCCCTCAGCTGTGTTAGCTGTGGTGACGCAGTTTGTTTTTCACGGTGGGTTTGGGGTTATTGGCATTTGGGGCATGCACAGAATGGAGTGTGCACGCAGTTCTCTCTCTTTCTTTTGTGCATGAGGAGCAAAGGACCTGCATGCGGACATTTTTTCCCCTCCATGTTGCGCATGCACAATTGTGTTGTCTGCTTTTGTGGGGCGGAGGCCCCACTCTCGGCCTCCGGACCCCCGCGGGGCTGATCTGTGAAGTAAGGTAGGTGTGCACAGCGCATCACAGGATAGGCTCCATGGGTATGGAAATGCATTCCGCACATGCACGGCCACATCCTTTCCTTATAGTTTAAGATGATAGAAGAGAGATCGGGCGTTGTAATGACCACAAAGGCTCTCACACCCCTGAACCGATCCCGATGAAAGTTTGCACACAGGTAAATTGGAGTGGCCCAATCACACTACGCTGGTACGGAACAAAGCTTTGGGGTTTATGGCCCCCAAATTGGGACAAAAAGCCAGGACCAATCAACTTGCAGTTCTGAGCCAAACAAGCCAATCAGCCTTCACTTCTCTGAATAAACATTCTCAACTGTCATAACTGTCACTCTACCACAGTGGCAGCCAGAAACAACAGTGACACCAACAACACAAGCAAAAACAACTGAGCCACCAACGGCACACAGACCAGCACAAAAAGATACCCAGCAAGGAAAGCAGACAGAATACCACAGTAGGGACAATAACAGCACACACACCAAAGACATGGCAGGGAGCAACATAGGAGACATCACAAGGAACACACTGGATAGAAAGTAAGCAGCAGCAAACAAGAAAGGGCATTAACATACACAGCAGAGACGCAGAAGCACATCACACACACACACACACACACACACACACAAAACATCAACAAACAACCGAACATGCTGGAACAACTATACTTCCTTTTAAGAAGAAAAAACCAACGCAAGGCCAGGTAATCAGCATGGCTTAATTAAAAACAAACATGCAGTTACTTTTAAATAACACTTTCTCTGGCCCATAAATTTAAACATGAGGAAGAGGAATTAGGCCAGGTATTGTGGGTTAGGGCCTGGCACTGAGGCAGGGGAGACGGATCTGGGTATCTCCTCAGAACAGGTTGGGTCCTCTTGGGCAAGGCCTGGCAATCAGCTAGTTGGAGAATAAGGGCCATGGTGGCTTAATGGCTAAGACGCTGGCCTTGACAACCAGAAGGTATAGGTCTCCCTTGCTCGAAAGCCAGTTATGTCTGACTCTAGGGAGTGGTACTCATCTCCATTTACAGCTAGTGCTGTCTTAATCTGCAGATGTATGTATGTATGTTTTATTTATATACCGCTTTTCTTATTAAAAATAACTTAAAGCGGTTAACAATATATGTCATGATCTTGAGTATCCATGGCAACCTTATCTGATGCTACTAGAGCTCTTTCACGCACTCACATTCCTTTGGGATGAGTTCTTCACAGCTGCGGTTCCACGAGGGAGGTGATTGACAGCTACTGTACTTGCAGTCCCACGAGGGTACTGAGTGACAGCTAGGTCAGCTGACTACACCACGAGGGAGATGATGTCTCTTTTCATGTCAATCACAAAACCCAGTTGTTCTAACATCTGCAGATTAGGTCATCCCAGGGGGGGGGAAATCTGCTCTTTTTGTGTATATAAGCAGAGCCCTTTCCCTCAGTTCTTTGGTCCCCTTGGGTAGAAGGCAGACTCATCTGTCTCCCCAGGCCGGACTCAAAACCTTCCCATTGGGGCATGGCTCATATGTGAGATGAGCCCCTCCGATCAAAGGGAACCCTACTAATGAAATATTGCTATGTACTTTGTCTTTGTCTGTCTCTGTTCTTTTTCAGATGCTAATGGAAAATAAAACTCTTTGTGAGTAATACCATCTGAGTGGATGTCAGTTTATCAGGCTATATCCAAGTGCTTTGCTCTATGCCCCCACATGCTACCAATATGCTAAACCACTGCATACTCCCTGTAAGCGACAGGTGGAGTTCTTTGAAGCCGATTGTGGCGTGGAATGGTGAGGCGACCTCAGGCTGCACTGGGAGTGTGCGGATAAAGGAAATTATCGCAGCCTAAAGCCTGTAAGCCAGTGCCCGGTCGAGCGTTCAAGACATGGATGGCTGAGCGGTGGGATTCGAATCTGAGAGCCAGGAGGCTTTGTCAAGGCAAATAGAGCAGTACTTTTGGCTCCTCTAAAAAGAGGGTAAGATTAGCCTGCAACATTTTGCTTCCTTACAGGTATAAGGATGGATAACCCAGAGTCATCACTGATTACCGTAGATGTTACGTACGGCACCGACTCTGACCGAGGGTCAAACCCACCACTGAGTGGATTGGAAGTTCCACCATCAGGGCGATCTTCCAGGAATGAGAACTGGGTGTTCCTATTCCATCCCATGATGGGACAAAGGTTGCTAATGCCCTTAACCCTTCAGGAACTTCTGGGAATATGTAAGTCTGAGGAAGAAGCAGTAGAGGAAACCCAGCAAGTGGAAGCGGCCGGAGGGCCTAATAAACCCGTCTTTGCGCCACCCTCTGTGCATGGAGCCTCTCTGGCTACAGAACCGAGTCTGTTACTGTCCCAGACAAGCTATGTTGGCCAGGAGGAAGGGCACCAGAGACCTGCTGAGTGGAAAAGGATCAGGTCTCAGCATCCAGCCTATCAGGTAATGAATGAAGCTGCACGGGCTGATGCAGTCGTGGCTGAATTCGTCCTCCTCTGTACCATGAGAGGTGAAAGCATATGGGTGGAGGAAGAGGAGTGCCAGTCAGAGGAGGAAGCTTGTAAGCAAGCTAACTGGAGCTTGTCTTGGGAAAGGGAGGTGCCTGCAGGTCCCCCTATGACCTCCGAATGGCTGTTGGACGTGGTACATAAAGCGCCCTTTGAGGGGAGTGTTACGGAGTCCCAAAGGAGAAGTCTGATGGAAGTCATTGAGCACCAGGTTCAGTGCAAGAAGTTTCTCCGAAGATATGGTCCCCCCGGTAGGGCATACCGGTTGCTTGAGGAAGCTATTCTAGCGTGCCCTGCTCGACAAAACATCGCAGAGGAGGAAGCACCGGGAGCCATTGCGGCAGTGTCCCGAGCTCAGGAGAGCGGAATGGCAGCACCAATGGTCTCGGTCCAGGTGGGGCCAGACCAGAGTGTCAAAATGGGAGATCGCCACAAACTGGCACAGTTACCACAGGGAGTAGCAGAGCCAGTGGTCTCGATCCAGCCAGGATCAGACCAACGGGTTGGATTGGGAGCCAGATCCAAGGAGGCATGGAAACCAGGCTCCGTAACAGCTAAACTGTCTGTTAAGCCACCAGGAGCCATGACGCTTTTCTCAGGAGAGGGAGTGACCAGTGCCCAACCCCCTGCCACGGAGCAGGAGGACCTACAGCAGAAGCTGCAGGATGAACAACAAAAGGCAGAGTGGTATTGTAACTATATCATGAACTTGCAACAGCGGCTCGTAGAGGCACAGGAAGCCTTAGCCTCCGAGCAAGCTGCCCGCCAAGAAGAGAAAGTGGCAGCCATTCCACCACTAATGGAGGACAAAATCAGGCTTGATCAAATATATAGTCTCCTTCAACAGGAGCAGGTGGCTCGGTTGGCAGGTAATCTCGAAGTAGCGGTTGAAGCGGCACGTCAATGGGCTAAGATAAAGCAGGAAATGGAGGATGAAAAATATGCCCAAGCTTTACAGGAAGAAGGGGCAGTGCAGTCGGCACCAGCCCATACTGTCAGCGGTTCCACAGCCCGCCGTACTAGACCAGCTTCCCCAGATAAAGCTGCCACCCTGAGCCCCTGTACCTCAGCCTGTCCGTCTACTGGTGCCACCAATGGGAGTTCTTCCCCCTCCTTCTTCTTTTCCACAGGTTCCGCTTTTAGCGATGCCAGGAGGAAACCTTCCCTTGTTAATGGGAGCGGTAGGAGGAGTTCCAGCAGGAACAGGTCGATTGGAGGATTTGATGGCAAATTTCTTTGAAACGCAGATTCGCGTTATGCAAATGAAGCAGCAACCAAAACCTGTGACAGCCGATAATGCTGATCGGAAGCATCTGCCAATTCTGACAGACCCCCAGGAATTCTCTCTTTTCTTTCTAGGTTTGAGCATGCATGTGAGGCAATGAAAGTGGATGAAATTGAGTGGCCAGGGCTAATCAGTACACAGCTGAGGGGTCCGATCCTCGACTATTTTGATAAATTGCCAAAAGATTATGAATGGCCCCAAATACGAGATGCTTTGGAGAAATATTGTGCTATGGTCCCTGACGTTCTGAGAACGAGATTCTGAGAGATCCAATGGGATGGTAAACAACCATTTATTGCCTTCATGATTCAGCTGGCGAAAGCCTATGACCAATGCGTCCGAGCATCTAAAGTGGAGATGACACTGAGCGCACGAGCGTTCGTGCTGAAGGAACAGTTTATGGAGGTCATTCTGCCTTCTTTAAGACTGAGTCTTGCTGATAAGGAAATTGATGATCCCCAGTTGCTTGCCCTGAAAGCTGATATGATTTGGATCAGCAAAATGAATGCCAAGAAGCAGATGCCTAAGACAGCCCAGTCTTCAGGAAAATTCAAAGAGGCAAAAAGTCAGGCTTTTGTGAAGAAACCACCTGCACCGGGAGGAGGAAAGGAGCATGTGCTGAAACGGGATGGTAATAAATCAAAGGGTAAGACGGCACCTGTTTCTAACATTACCTGTTACCATTGCTCCAAGCCAGGACATACCCGCCAGCATTGCCCTGCACTGCAGAAAGGTGAAACTCAACCAGCAAAGGAGAAATCGGGAACAGTTACTTCCAGTTCCCGCATTGCTCAAGCGGCAAGCCAAACAACTGATTCTTCTGAGGATCAGCCAGCACAGATGGGAATAGCGGTAACTGACTGAGATTCTGCTACAGGTCCAGACACACAGCCAGTCCAACCAGCTCGTGAGTATAGCACTCACGTTGTTAGAGACCCTAGAGTAGCATGGCAGCTGAATATTACCGCTGCACACATAGAGACACCTATAGCTCTAGAGCCTACTGAACTGCTAGGGAAGGATCTCTTGTCCAAAATGGAAGAGCAAAGATATGCCTTAGTGACTTTACTAAATGAGCAGGGAGAACCATTTGTCTCTATTAAAGTATTTAAAGATTCTGGTTCTGATTTTTGCAGCATACATGAGAGTTTTGTTAAACCTGAACAGATTTTGCAGGATTGTTATTTACCAATTGAAGGGTACCACCTAGAAATTGGGAAGAAATTGGTTAATAGTCCTGTGGCTAAAATTAAGCTGAAATATGGTTGTTTCACAGGAGAAGCTCTTTGCTTGGTCCACAGGTCTAGTAGCCACCCTTCTCTACTTCTAGGACTTTCCGTAATGATTTTAGAGGAACAATTGAGGTCCAAACAGGCCAATGTACTTAAAGTGGTAACCCGAAGTCAAAGCCAGCCTGTGACTGTTCCAGATGCACCAGCACCACCTGCTGGGCAGCCCAAAGTTTATTCTTGGGCTTTTTCTGAAAAACTGGACTATGCCAATTTTGCTAAGGAACAACAGCAGTGCCCAACTTTAGAAGAAATTAGGCAGAAGGCTAAATTGAATTTGCCTTTGTCAGGTGCCAGGCCAAGCCGGTTCTTTTATTCAGCAAATGGACTTTTGTACAAACAGATCAAGTTGCCTAAACCTGATACAGGGACTAGAGACTTGCTAGTTGTGCCTCAATCCTTTCGGGACATTGTTCTTAAAATGGCACATGACTCAATGTTCGCATTGCATCAAGGAAGAAAGAAAACTCTTCAAAGGATTGCAGAACACTTCTTTTGGCCTGGGTGTACATCTGATTGAATTATTTTTATAAAAACCTGTTTCACTTGTCAAAGAATTGGGAATGTACAGTCTAAAACCAAAGCTAAACTTGGTGTACCTGAAATAGCAGGAAAGCCATTTCAGAGGGTAGAAATTGATGTGTTTGGTCCATTACCTAAATCAAAAGGGGGGAAACAGTATGTATTTACCTATGTTGATACTTTTACAAAATGGTGTGAAGATGTACCCTTAACTTCAATTTCTGCATCCCATATTGCTAAACCATTTATTGAAATTGTCAGTAGGTTAGGTTTACCTATTGAAATTGTCTCAGACAGAGGTGGAGCTTTTGTCTCACATCTCATGCAGACTGTATGCAAATTAGCAGGGGTAGAACAAACATTTTCTTTGCCCTACCATCCCCAATCCCATGGGACAGTAGAGCGATGTCAAGGGTCATTGCAAAGATTGTTGACCGCATATGTACAAGATTTTCGAGAAAACTGGGTGGAAGGTTTACCACTAATTCTCAGCACATACAGGTCAGCCCCACACAAAGGTATAGGGGGAACCACACCAGCTGAGATGTTGTTTGGGTTCAATCTCTGAGGGCCTCTCCATCTTCTCAAAGGAGAATGGGAAGCTGCAACCTCTGAATTGCCCCAACCAGTATCTAAATACATTGAAGACTTGCAGAAAAAGCTAAATGACATACATGCATTAGCTAAGAAACACCTGAAGTCAGCTCAGAATGTTACCAAGCTGTACTATGATCATAAAGCTAGACACAGAGATTTCCAGTCAGGACAGGAGGTCATGGTTCTGAACCCGCATCCTGTTGGGCAGCTCCAAGTCCAATGGGAGGGTCCAGACAAGGTATTGCAAAAGGTTGATGAATGTAACTATAAGATTCAATTTGAAGACACAAAAGTTTGTAAAATTGTTCATGCAAACTCTTTGAAACCTTATGTGTCCAGATCTAATGTACAAATGTTCAGAATTATTGGTTCAAAATCTTCAGGGGAAGAATGGGACTGGGTGAATGCTATGGAAGAATACCAAAATGCTGGAAATGTTGATTCTTTATATATTTCTGAAAATGTACCAGAAACTGAACAGTTAGCTTTGAGAAATGTAATAGCTCAGTTCAGAAATTTGTTCACTTCTGAACCAGGATGTACAAATGTCTTGTCACATGATATTCCTGTTACTTCTGAACCAATCTGGGTACCTCAATACAGGTTAGCTGGAGCCATAGAAGCTAAAGTTAATGAGGAGGTTGACAAAATGTTAGCTCTAGGTGTGATAGAGAAATCTGAATCACCCTGGAATGCTCCAGTGGTATTAGCTAAAAAGAAAAATGCTCAAGGGGAGATTTTACCTGAGATCAGATTCTCTGTAGACTATCGCAAACTTAATGCAGTCACACCACATGATTGTTTTCCTTTACCCAGGACAGATGACCTGATCCAGAAGCTAGCTGGATCCAAATGGGTCACAACTCAGGATTTAACAAAAGGATTTTGGAAGATTCCTCTGACACAGGAAGCGAAGCTTAAAACTGCTTTCTGCACTACGAGAGGTCAATATTGTTTTACCAAGATGCCTTTCAATTTGAAAAACTCTCCAGCTTCCTTTCAATGAATGATGAACCATATTTTAAAAGGTTTATCATTCGCTGATGCCTACATCGATGATTTGGCCATTTCTAGCCAAACATTTGAGGAACACTTGCAACACTTAGAAACTGTGTTAGCCAGACTACAAGAAGCAGGCCTCACAGTCAATGCTAAGAAATGTCAATGGGGACAAGCCAGTGTGATCTACTTGGGACATGAAGTGGGAAATGGGAAAGTCTCACCTGTAGATGCCAAGGTAGAAAGTGTCAAAGATTGGCCAATACCAATCACCAAAACACAAGTTAAGTCTTTCCTAGGCATGATGAATTACTACAGGCACTTCATTCCTCAGTTTAGTGAGATAGCCACACCTCTCACAGAACTGACAAAAAGATCACACCCCACAAAGGTAATTTGGACACCAGAATGTCAAAAAGCCTTTGAGACACTGAAGCTGAAACTGATTCAGGCACCCATCTTAGTGTCTCCAGATTACCAGAAACAGTTTGTTCTGAAAACTGATGCTTCAAACACAGGTATAGGAGCATGTCTACTACTAGAAGGAGAAGATGGGAAACTTCACCCTATCTCCTACTTTAGTAGGAAACTGTTGCCAAGGGAACAGGCCTATGCAGTAATAGAGAAAGAACTTCTAGCAATAGTTTGGGCCATCACCAAGCTTAGAAGTTACCTATGGAGTCAAGAGTTCATTCTCTTAACAGACCACAATGCCTTAGCTTTCCTGAATAGGATGAAAACCAAGAACCAGTGCCTACTTCACTGGGCTCTTCTCTTGCAAGACTTCTCTTATAAGGTCTCTCATATCAAGGGGAAAGATAACTTCGAGGCGGATTCTCTGAGCCGGATGTACCTTGATGACAGCCAGGAAGTAGCTGAGGTCATTGAAAAGGGTTTAAAAAATGTACATATCTTTTTCTGTACTTTGCTTTGCAGTAACTAGCCTTAAGAAAACCTCTGAGATCACTTAATGAACTCAGATGAGCTATTTTTGCAATATTGTTTCATTGCTCAAGATTACCCAATCTTGAAGATGTTAGATCCATGGGAGCATCCATCTTGAAAAGGGAAGGCATGTCGTGATCTTGAGTATCCATGGCAACCTTATCTGAAGCTACTAGATCTCTTTCACACACTCACTTTCCTTTGGGATGAGTTCTTCACAGCTGCGGTTCCACAAGGGAGGTGATTGACAGCTACTGTATTTGCAGTCCCACGAGGGTACTGAGTGGAAGCTAGGTCAGCTGACTACACCACGAGGGAGATGACGTCTCTTCTCATGTCAATCACAAAACCCAGCTGCTCTAACACCTGCAGATTAGGTCATCCCAAGAATGCAAAGGTGGGAGGGGAAGCTGCTCCTTTTGTGTGTATAAGTAGAGCCCTTTCCCTCAGTTCTTTGGTCCCCTTGGGTAGAAGGCAGACTCATCTGTCTCCCCAGGCCGGACTCAAAACCTTCCCATCGGGGCATGGCTCATACGTGAGATGAGCCCCTCCGATCAAAGGGAACCCTACTAACAAAATATTGCTATGTACTTTGTCTTTGTCTGTCTCTGTTCTTTTTCAGATGCTAATGGAAAATAAAACTCTTTGTGAATAATACCATCTGAGTGGATGTCAGTTTATCAGGCTATATCCAAGTGCTTTGCTCTATGCCCCCACATGCTACCAATATGCTAAACCACTGCATACTCCCTGTAAGCGACAGGTGGAGTTCTTTGAAGCCGATTGTGGCGCGGAACGGTGAGGCGACCTCAGGCTGCACTGGGAGTGTGTGGATAAAGGAAATTATCACAACCTAAAGGATCGGTACATGCCTCCTGTAAGCCAGTGCCCGGTCGAGCGTTCAAGACAATATAAAAATACAGAATTATACAATAAAAATATACAGTCATACATATCAAAAGTACAAAAACAAAGAAAAACAAAATACAACAGAAATCTACAGATTCGTCACAGTATCACCAAATAAGCAAGGCACAATATACTAGTCACGAACGAAGGCACAGTCGGAGGTAACTCAACAACCACAATATGTCAGATACAATATCAGCAATGTCAACACATAGGGCAATAAGGGCATAAGTACAGCAAATATACAAAAAATACATAAAAGGTATACAAAGTATATAAAAAATTACAATATCATAAGCACCCAGAGCAAAAATAATCTAATAAAAAAAGAAACGTTCAGAGATGAATTCAGTAACCAAGACAATCCTTAAAGAGACGGTCTCACACTGCCATTCTCCTCCCCCTGGCTTTTCAGCTCCCGCCGATGTTGGGGCGGGGGCCCGAGTGTGTGGAGGCTCAGCGTCCAGGGCTGCTGGGGGTGTGGCCACTGCCCATGTCCCTTGCTGCCTCTCACACCAGCGCTGCTTTTCAGCTCCCGCCGATGTCAGGGCAGGGGCCCGGGGGTGTGGCGGCTCAGCATCCGGGCTGCCAGGGGTGTGGCCGCTGCCCAAGTCCCTCACTACCTCTCACCCCTGCGCTGCTTTTCAGCTCCCGCTGATGTTGGGGCAGGGGCCCCAGGGTGTGGCGGCTCAGCGTCCAGGGCTGTCGGGCGTGTGACTGCTGCCCAGGTTTATGTGGTCATGTGGCAGGCATGTCTACATCTTGGAGTGCACGGAACACCATTACTTTCTCCACAAAAGTGGTACCTGTTAATCTGCTTGGAATTTCTTGCTTTCGAAATGCTACATTGGCAAGGGTTGGGACCAACAATAGGCGCTCACTTCATTGCACAGCATTTGTGTCTCAAATTTTATTTATTTTATTTATTAAACTTATATCCCATCCCTCTAGGAAAAACCTTCCTACTCAGTGTGGCTAACAGTATAAAACTCAAACAGACACAAATATTAAAATTTTCATATAAACACATCAAAACCCAAAAGCCTATTTGTGACGCAAAGAGACAGAATAAAATGGCTTCTGGTCTTAATGTTCAGCATCTTAACCACTAAGCCACCACAGCCCTTAAACTAAGAAGCTATAGACCAGTGATGGTGAACCTATGGCACATGTGCCACAGGGGGCACTCAGAGCCATCTCTGTGGGCACGTGCACCTTTGCTCGAGCACAGAGTTTGCCCCACCCCTCTGCCCAGCAGCCCAATGGGAGCACTTCCTCCTTTCCCCAGCACAGAGTTCACCCCACCCCTCCTCCCAGCAGCTCAATGGGAGTGTTGACACTTTACAATAAATAAGTGGGTTTGGGGTTGCAGTTTGGGCACTTGGTCTCTAAAAGGTCTGCCATCATTGCTATAGACCAGTGATGGTGAACCTTGACACTCTAGGTGTTCTTGAGCTTCAATTCCCAGAAGCCCTGATCAGCAAGAGTGCTGACTTGGGCTTCTGGGAATTGTAGTCCAAGAACAACTGAAGTGCCAAGGTTGGCCATCACTGCTATAGACTAAGATGCCAAAGAAGCTAAAGATCAGCATGCAGGGACTCCATTAAAAGCCTGCCTGAAGAGCTGGTTCTTCAATTGTTGTCAGAAGGGAGAATTTGGGGAGGGGGTGGCAACCTAGCTTCCCAAGGGACAGCAATCAAAAATCTGGGAATCATGATGCATGGATCACCTCAAGATTCCTCTCCCACCCCTCCACTCCTGGTACATACACTGTGCTACCAGTTTTTCTGCAACTGTTGAAGAAAATGTGATCCCATAAACAAGCAATAAATGGAGTCAGTCAAGGAAGAAAACCCACCTGATGTTAAACCTTCCTACTTTTTTCCTCCCTCAAACGAGGGGGGGGGTTAAATTACAGCTGTTTAGAACTGCTTTTCTTTTGCTTCTTATTCCCTCCTTGAAAACCCTTTTGAATTGCAAATGAACAAACAGAAATGCTTCAAAGAGCTCCTGGCTTGCTTCATTCTCTTTCTTCCCCAAGCGCTGCACCTTATTATTAGACTGATTGTGTTCCTTAATTAGACATTATTGCTTCTGCTTCTCAGCTACATCATAGGTACCCATTCTTGTTACTGCTGTGAAAATGCCTGCCTTTGCATCATTGTGCAGTGCAGTGGGTCAAGTATCACAGGGCAAAACAGGAGACCTAGGTTCTAATCCTCTTTCAGATATGGAAAACCATTAGCAGATGCTAATGGTTAACCACTCCTTGAACATCCCATGTACCTCAAAAACTTTTGTAGGGCCACCATCAAATCAACAGCAAAACTAGTTGAGTCCGACCCTTTGTGACCCCATGGACCACCACACACCAGGCTCCTCTGTCCTCTGCCATTCTCCACAGCCCGGCCAGATCTACGCCCATCGCATCAACGATTCCATCCAGCCACCTCATCCTCTGCCACCCCCTACTCCTTTTGCCTTCGATCTTTCCCAGCATCATGGCCTTCTCAAGTGAGTCATCTCTTCTCATTTGGTGGCCAAAGTACTTGAGCTTCATCTTCAGCATTTGTCCTTCCAATGAGCAGTCAGGGTTGATTTCCTTCAGGATTGACTGGTTTGATATCTTTGCTGTCCAGGGTACTCAAACTTCTCGCCCAGCACCACATTTCAAAGGTGTCTATTCTCCTGTGCTCAGCGTTCCTTAGGGTTCAGCTCTCACAGCCATCCATTACTACTGGGAAGACCGTTGTTTTAACTATGCAGACGTTTGTTGCCAGGGTGATGTCTCTACTTTTTATCATGCTGCCTCGGTTTCTCATAGTTTGCCTCCCAAAACTAGGTGGAATATAATACTTACATATGCACACCTTGTTTATGTTTAAGGTAATAATCCAATAATCAGAGTAACATTGGATCATCCGATGTCCATCCATGAAAAATAGCAAGACATAATTTTTAAAATGGATGAAAGTGGCATTTATTGGCTAGATCCCTGTTGTTTAGAGTAGTAAGTTGCATTTGAGTAGATCCTTTGTATCAGTGTGGATTTGGTGAGCCAGCTTTTCCAAAATGTCCACTGATTAAAATGGGCCTGTTCACTGTGATTTACTATGTCAAGAAACAGGATTTTGGCCACAGTCTATATCAGAGGTTCCCAGCCTTTTCAAACCAGGGGCTGGATCACACTCTCTCAGTCAGCTTTGATGGCCAGACAGCCATTTTGCCCTGCCCACATGATTTTGTTGTTGTTCAGTCGCACAGTCGACTCCGACCCTTTGCGACCCCATGGACCATTTTCCTCCAGGCACCTCTGTCCTCTACCATCCCCCTCAACCCTCCCAGCTCTGTGCCCATTGTGTCTATAATACCATCTAGCCATCTCATCCTTGGCCTCCCCCTTCTTCTTTTGCCCTCCACCTTTCCCAACATCAATGCCTTCTCAAGTGAATCCTCCCTTCTCATTTGATGTCCAAAGTACTTTAGCTTCATCTTTACTATTTGACCTTCCAATGAGCAGTCAGGGTTGATTTCTTCTGACCTATTTGTTCTCCTCAACCATACGTTACCACAGGGGATATACAGTATATATAATATAATCTATACCTACAAGAATGGGTTGGGCCATGCGTGTCCAGAATGCATGTCTGCACATGTCCAGACTATCCCATAATGAGCCGGCCACACTTACCTTGCCAAACTGGGACCATCGCTGCGAGGGTCCTGGGCCCAAACGTGGGGCCTAAGCCCCACAAAATGGGGGAAAGAACGGAAACTGCAACTCCCATGGTGCCATGGGAGAAAAACGGCAGTTTAACAGCCAGGCCTGGAATCAGAATGTTGGAGAGAGCTGATTTGCATGTTGGACCATGATTGTTTGGGAGAAAATCTAGCCAGGCCTGGAAACAGAATGTTGGAGAGAGCTGATTTGCATGTTGAACTGCAATTGGTTGGACTTGAGAGTGAATGACTGATGGGGCAAGGTCCTGATGCGGCTGGAACAAACCCATTCCATTTAAGCCTCTACAGCCCTGGAACAAGACACTTTCAATGTACATCAATGCTGTGTCAGAGAGAGACAGGGAGTGTGTGTCTGTGTGTGTGTGCAAGACAATGCACAAGACAGTGGGTTCCGGATCAGTCACTTGTGTGTGTGGGTATGCCTGAATGAGAGAGAGAGAGAGAGAGAGACTCTGTGTGTTGGGGTGTATCAGGGTCTGAAAAACCTAAACATACAATTATTATTATTATTATTTATTTATTTATTTATTGGATTTATACCAATTAGCTCTCATCCTTCCTGAGTCTGCCCAGGTTCCTTTACTGAGAGCCAGGGGGCATCACAAATGGTGTGGGGGGGAAGCAAAAAGGAAAAAACCCTCCCCAAGCCACCCCCACCCCACTAGTTGAGCCCCCCCAAAAAAGTAAAGAATAGGCACATCCCAAATACACACACACACACACACACACTAACCAGATAAATATATCATAAGAAGGGACATATCTTCCCACAATTAAAAAAATTTAACCCCCCGGCAAGGCTGGGTAATCAGCTAGTCCATCTATACCTATGAAGAGGGATGTTAACCGTTGGACTCCGGCATATGCTCCTGCACCCGGCCCAACCATCCCTAACCAAGCCACCTGCACTTACCTTACCCCCGCCTCACCAACCCCACAAAGGTCCGCAGGTCACCATTGGGGCAGCCACCCCACGAACGCGACCAAAAAAAACCAACTAGGAGTCCCAGAGTCCTCTATGCTGTGCAACCCCTCAGCCAATCAGACTGAGGGATGGCAGTGCAGAGGAGGCAGGGAATGTGCGCGCCGACTATAAAAAAATGCCGGGAGCTGGAGGGAAAGACTTTGAATGACCCAGACGGAGCCAGGAAAAGGTAAGTGCGGTTGGTGGGGGTTAGGGAGTGGGGGGAGGCACAGCCCCAGTAACCATGCCTCCCTCCGCCCCACCACCTAGACCCCCTCCCTAACCCCCACCGACTGCATTTACCTTTTGCTGGCTCCAGATGGATCTCTGAAACTCTTTCCCTCTCAGTGTGGCCTTCTGCGTAGGGAGAAGTACCGGCCTCTCCTTCATCCCTGCGGGCGATGTGACCTCGATGCCCGCAGGGACAAAGTAGAGGCCGGAGTGCCTCCTGGCCTACCCGAGAGAAGGACTCGCTTCTCTCTGGGTTGGCTGGGAACAGTTCCGTTCACAGCCAACCCAGAGAGAAGCAAAGCCCCTCCGTGATGGGGATTCCTTCTCTCCGGGAGGCAAAGGTGCTGCAGAGAGGGGGTTCCCCACCCCCACAGGACACCCCATTATTAAAGAGAAGAAAGGAAGTGGTTTCTTTTCTTTAAAAAAGGAGTGTTTGGGAGGGGGTGGAATCGATCCCCTCTCCCTGGTCCCCTGGGTATGGGAGGTTTGGGGGGGACAAATGGGGTATGTCTCCCCAACCCTTCCAGAGCCAGGAGACCCGGCAGAGAGGGGATCCACCCCGCAGGACACCCCATTATTAAAAAGAAGAAACCAAGCGGTTTCTTCTCTTTAAAAATGGAGTGTTTGGGCGGGGGTGGAATCGATCCTTTTGTCCCCCCCAACCCTTCCAAACTCAGGGGACCAGGGAGAGGGGATCGAATCCACCACCCCAACACTCCATTGTTAAAGAGAAGAAACCGCTTGCTTTCCTCTCTTTAATATGGGGTGTGTCGGGTGGGATTCTCCCTCTCTGCTGGGTCCTCTGGGTTCAGGAGGGGAGACAGACCCCATTTGTTCCCCTAAACCTCCCAAACCCAGGGGACCAGGAAGAGGGATTGATTCCACCACCCCCCAACCCCCAAACAATCCATTTTTAAAGAGAAGAAACCGCCAGGTTTCTTCTCTTTAATAACGGGGTGTCCTGCGGGGGGATCCCCTCTCTGCTGGGTCCCCTGGCTCTGGAAGGGTTGGGGGGACAGACCCATTTTGTCCACCCAACCCTCCCGGAAACAGGAGACCCGGGAGAGGGGATCGATTCCCCACCCCCCAACACTCAGTTTTTAAAGAGAAGAAACTGCTTGGTTTCTTCTCTTTAATAATGGGGTGTCCTGCAGGGGGATCCCCTCTCTGCCTGGTCCTATGGGTTGGGGGGACAATACACACACACACAGCTTCTCTTTCTCTTTCTCTCTCTCTCTCTCTCTGTCTCTCTCTCTCTCTCTCACACACACACACACACACACACACACACACGACACTCCTGCCTTGCCAGGAATTTTTAATGTGTGTGTTGGTTGTTGGAGTGGTATTATATGGGTGGTGGTTTTTGTGCACACCCAAAACCACCCCTAACCACCAACACACACATTAAAAATGCCCGGCTAGCCGGCCACAAATATGCTAGTATATATATAAAGGAGAGATGTCCCATTGTGGGTCCTGAATACAAATCTACACCCCTGCACCGATCGTGCTGTAACTTGGCACACACCTACCTTGGGCTGGAGAGATTGTCACTGCAGGGGTCATGAGTCCCATTGGGGGTGTACGCCCCCCAAATTGATCTTTTCTCCAATGATCTGTTGCCTAATGAGTGACATCACCTGGGCTGCTGGTGACATCACCTGAGATTGTGACATCATTTGCCTTTCCCTCTGAGCTCATCTGTAGTTTTCACAGTAGGTGGAAGGCAAATGGGCAGGCGAGATCAGCACTGTGGGGGTCACAAGACGCAAAGGGTGAGGGCGGTAAGTGACCATCAATGGAGGAGCGGGAAGGGTGAATAAGGAAGGCAGGAGTGACCCACATATACAACTATACATACCCAAGCGTAGCTGGGTAACTAGCTAGTACCTATATAATACTGCAAAGTATTAAAGTCTGCTCCTTGATAGATGGTCATGTGCCTGGACGCTCTTCCGGTGGTCTTATGAGATTAGAGGCATACAGAGGAAGCTGTTACATATTTGTGCCTGGGTTTAGATATAACCCTTCACACAATATAAGTAGACATGAGTGGAGGGCAACTCATGCAACATGCCTTTATGAAACACCCACAATGAGTACGGGCAGGGGCAGTTTCAGGATAATCAACTTCTGAGTTTTGTAGCTCAGGGAAAGTCAGGATTGAAGAGGATAGCATTCACCATTTGGACTGACTATACTAGTTTTCTCAGCATTGGGAGGTCCTGGAAGAGTGTTGGGAAACAGTGACCTAGAGCAGTGATGGCAAACCTTTTAGAGACCAAGTACCCAAACTCAACAGGCTGCCATCTGCATTGCAGCAGGGCAAACTCTGTGCTGGGGGAGAGAGGAAGTGCTCCCATTGGGCTACTAGGCAAAGAGGCAGGACAAACTCTGTGTTGGGAGGAGGGAGGAAGCGCTTCCATTGGACTGCTGGGAAGAAGGGTGCGTTGGACTCTGTGCTGGGGTGACACCGCTTGTGACCACAGAGAGGGCACTGAGTGCCCCCTCTGGCACGCATGCCATAGGTTCACCACCACTGACCTAGAGGGTGATTGTGTGAAATTTTGTGTGATTGTGTGAACCTCCATACAGTCAGCAAAAACAAGACCTGGAGCAGACTGTGGCTCAGATCACAACCTATTGATCGCAAAATTCAGGCTTAGACTAAAGAAAATAAGGAAAACACGGAGACCAGAAAGATATCACCTAGACAGCATCCCTAAAGAATACGCGGTGGAGGTGATGAATAGATTCAATGGCTTAGACTTAATAGATAGAGTGCCAGAAGAATTATGGACAGAGATGAGGGACATCATGCAGGAAGCAGCAAAGAAAACCATACCAAAAGAAAAGAAGAGTAAGAAAGCAAAGTGGTTGTCTGATGAGGCTCTTAAAATAGCAGAGGAAAGAAGGAACGCAAAAGTCAAAGGAGAAAGGAAAAACTACAATCATTGGAACACAGAATTTCAAAGAAAAGCAAGGAGAGATAAGGAAAACTACCTAAAAGAACAGTGCAGAGAATTGGAGGAAAACAACAAAAGAGGCAGAACCAGAGATCTTTTCAAAAAAATTGGGGAAATTAAGGGAACATTTAAAGCAAAAATGACCATGATAAGGGACAAAGAAGGAAAGGAGCTAGCTGATGCAGAAGAGATTAAGAAAAGATGGAAAGAGTACACAGAGGAACTCTACAAAAAGGATCTCAACACTCCTGACAATCACAATGATGAAGAAGTAGAACCTGAGCCAGACATCCTGGAGAGCGAAGTCATAAAGGCCCTAAAGAGCACTGCAAACAACAAAGCGAGTGGAGATGATGGTATCCCAGTTGAATTCTTTAAAGCGCTAAAAGATGACGGCGTCAAATTACTGCATTCAATATGCCAGCAGATTTGGAAAACAAAACAATGGCCACAGGATTGGAAAAGATCAGTATACGTCCCAATCCCAAAAAAGGGCAATGCCAAAGAATGTTCAAATTATCGAACAATCGCGCTCATCCCACACGCCAGTAAGGTGATGCTCAAGATAATACAGGATAGACTTCAGCAGCATGTGGAAAGAGAATTACCAGAGGTGCAGGCAGGTTTCAGAAGAGGCAGGGGGACTAGAGACCACATTGCCAACATACGCTGGATCATGGAGAAAACAAAGGAATACCAGAAACAAGTTTACTTCTGTTTTATTGACTACACTAAGGCATTTGACTGTGTGGACCACAACAAGATGTGGCAAGTAATTAAAGAGATGGGAATACCAGAGCACCTCATATGCCTCCTGAGAAATCTGTACATGAACCAAGAAGCAACAGTTAGGACAGAACATGGAATGACAGAGTGGTTTGGAATAGGAAAAGGAGTAAGACAAGGCTGCATTTTGTCACCATGCTTATTCAACCTATACACAGAGCACATAATGCGCAGTGCAGGGATGGAGGAATCACAATATGGGATTAAAATTGCTGGGAGAAACATCAACAATCTGAGATATGCAGACGATACAACCCTAATGGCAGAAAGTGAGGAAGACCTAAAGAATCTCTTGATTGGGCTGAAGGAGGAGAGTGCAAAAGCTGGCTTGAGACTCAATATCAAGAAAACCAAGATAATGGCAACAGGCCCAATCAGTTCCTGGAAGATAGATGGGGAAGAAGTAGAAGCAGTGACAGATTTCACTTTTCTAGGATCAAAGATCACGGCAGATGGGGATTGTAGCCATGAAATAAAAAGGCGACTGATTCTTGGGAGACAAGCAATGAGAAACCTGGGGAACATAGTGAAAAGCAGAGACATCACACTGAAAACAAAAATTAGAATAGTCAAAGCTATGGTTTTCCCAGTAGTAATGTACGGATGTGAGAGCTGGACAATTAGGAAGGCTGAACGCAGAAGAATAGATGCCTTTGAAATGTGGTGTTGGAGGAGGGTTTTGAGAGTCCCCTGGACAGCGAGGAGAACAAATAGGTCAATCTTAGAAGAAATTAACCCTGAATGCTCACTGGAAGGTCAAATAGTAAAGATGAAGCTAAAATACTTTGGACATCAAATGAGAAGGGGGGATTCACTTGAGAAGGCATTGATGTTGGGAAAGGTGGAGGGCAAAAGAAGAAGGGGGAGGCCAAGGATGAGATGGCTAGATGGCATTGTAGACACAATGGGCACAGAGCTGGGAGGGCTGAGGGGGATGGTGGAGGACAGAGGCGCCTGGAGAGCAATGGTCCATAGGGTCGCAAAGGGTCGGAACCGACTGTGCGACTGAACAACAACAACAACAAGTTTCTTGGGTGCTTTTGAAAACCAGATTAGACAATCATCTGTCGTAGAAGCTTTAAGATATGCCAAAACTCTCTCAAGGGTATCAGATTAGATTGTTCACTGGTCTTCGTTCAGCCTTCTGATTCTATCAGCATTGGGTTCAATCTAAACCTGTTACTATCCACCTGAAAGCTCCATTTTTTAATTGAGTGGGATGTGAGCTGTGCAATTTGTGAACATACCGTGCAGCCCAGCCCATTAAATTATTCTTAAATGGCCTGATGTCATTTGATATATCAGTGAATCCCTCATTTTCGCTGGTTCTATAATTCTAGAACCTGCCATTGGTTGGCAGCCATCACATGGTATATTTGACCCAATGAGTAATGAAGTAAGAGAGAAAGAGAGAGAGAAATCTCATTTGATTAGTGTGATAATGTGATTGCTTAATGAGCTAATTAAACACAGCTTCAGCTTCATTACTCAAATGTTAATTTTGTTACCAAAAAGTAAACTAATTGAATGTAATGAAGTCAAAGTTCACATGAGCTTCCCAAGCTCTTAAATCAAATTTAGAGATTTCTTTAATGAGAGCTGCAAATTAAATTTATGAGAGGGAGGAAGAAAAACAAGAAAAGAAAGATGGATATGGTTGAATACTGAGATGATAGAGTGGACTACTTTGGTTTCAGTGACAGTTTTGATTACTCTCTTGAATTGTTGTTTTTATTTTAAAAACAGCTTCTGCAGAAAAGAACATAACATATCAAAGAGAAATGTTCTACACTAGCCATCTAGAATAATTGAGCGACTGTCTTTCTGCTAGTTTTGTACAAAATTGGGGGGGGGGGAATAGTAACATGTAATGAAATCAACTTAATTAGTTACTTTTGGAGTAACAAACAATGTAACTAATACTTACAAAGTATTTAAATTTAAAAAGAAAATCCTATGTTCAGTTCAGTGCCGGCCCAAGGAAAGTTTTAGGATGGAGTGAGATCCAACTATGGCGCCCCCTTGGTCACCCCTAATGTATGGGGTTAAATTAAGTTACTTGGCGAAAATAATACTTTTCTTTTCCTTTACCACTGTGGTGCTCCCTGGGAGTGGGTGCCTAGAGTGACCGCTCCGTTCACCTTATTGTAGGGCTGGCTCTGCCTATGTTACTGAGATATAGTAACTCCTATTTGATTTTGAACACTACTTCCTAAGAGTGTTATATGTCATTTTTAGAGTCATTTTTGAGGTTTTATGCCATTCTTTTGTCAATCCTAAGTGGCAAGGGAAGGATTCTTTCTTCTTCTCCTTCTCCTCCACCTTCCTCCTCCTCCTCCTCCTTCTACCACCACCACCACCACCCAAAAAAATCATTGTGAGCTTTCGTGATTCAATATCACTTCTTTAGGCATTTCAAGGGCTACTAATACTGCAGTGGCTAAACACTATCATCTACTTACAAATAAGTAGATTATAGACATCTATTAAAAATAACAGTTGTTATTGAAGTTTTTCATTTGGACGACATTTCCCCTAGTCCTACAGCATTTAGGGCTGGATAACTTCTGTGATCAAGATTGTTTTCTCCATCAACTCAAAAAACATGCTGAGCCTTGGGACACTAATTCTTTCTCATCCTTGGAGGGGTGTTGGAAGAATGCTTAATAACAGGCTCAAGGGAGCCAGATTTTGCTTGAAATCATAAAAAGCTTCTTAACTGTTTAGAGCAGGGGTTCTTAACCTAAGGCCCATAGGTCAGATCTGGCCCGCAGCAACTTTTGATGAGGTCCCCACCCCTCCAAGGGCATTTGAGAAACAAAATGGCCATCCCTTTGAAGCTGTTGGACAAAATGGCCACCCCATCATGCAGGCAGGGCAAAATGGCCATCCGGCCCTCGTAGCTGACTGAGAGAGTGTGACCCGGTCCCTGACTTGAAAAGGTTGGGAACCTCTGTATTAGAATATTACAACAATGGCACCAATTATTTCAGAAGGTGTTGAGTCTTCCAATGCTAGAGAAGTTCGAGACAACAATCTGTCAAACATACCTTGATTTGGATTCCTACATTGAGCAGAGGGTTTGTACTCAATGATCTTATAGGGCTCTTCTAACCCAGTTATTTTATGATTCATTTCTATACAAAAAGTGGCAATACTCTGCACCTCCTCAGCATGGCCTTCTGCACTGGGCTACTCACCTTCCATGCCTCCATGGCATGGCCTTTCCTCCCTCACCGCCAGCGCCGAGGCCTTCATCGATGCGGTGGGGGCCACCAAAATCAGGCGGCCCAGCCGGCAACCGACACGCCCGCCCACCTGGCAAAGGCCTCCTGGGCATCCTCGCCAAGGCTTGGGGGGGAGGTAGAGCCCCTCCCCCCACAAAGCTTCGGCGTGTGTGTGTGTGTGTGTGTGTGTGTTTGTGTGTGTGTGTGTGATTGAGTGTGTGGTTGTGTTGTATGTATGTATTGAATGAGTGTGTGGTTGAGTTGTGTGTGCTGTGTGTGTGTGTGTGTGTGTGTGGTTGCGTGTGTGTGGTTGTGTTGTGTGTGTGTGTCCTTGCCAAGGCTACGGGGGGAGGAGGGAGAGCCCCTCCTCTTCCCGAGCAGTTTCTGTGTGTGTGTGTGTGTGTGTGTGTGTGTGTGTGTGTGTGTGTGTGTGTGTGTGTGTGTGTGTGTGTGTGTGTGTGTGTGTGTGTGTGTGTGTGTGTGTGTGTGTGTGTGTGCACCCAAAACCACCCCTACCACCAACATCCCCAAAAAAACCTGCCCGGCAGTGCTGGGCAAAAAAATGCTAGTCTACCATAAAAAATATCTTTAAAACTTTATCTTCCTCTGCACACTGGTCTCCTTGAAATTCAGTGTCCCATCAGCTATCCCGGAGAAGCATCACACTGCACAGCAACAATTTTGCTACTGGGAATAACACATGTGATTTACATGATATCGAGTGTGCTGATTCCAAATCTGAACACAAAATTTGCCTTTCACATACAGATTTTAAGGCGTGCTATAGCTGTTCAAAGGGTCGGTCATTGGGTCATGTATTTTACATGGTAACATTGTAGCAGTTGCAGCTGCCACTATGCCTGCTGTCACCTCAGCTGAATCACATCCCCTGGTGGCATGCATGTTCCAGCAGTGGCTGAGCATGTTTGGGCAAGTCAGCGAGCTGACATCAGAAATAGGTAGATAAGGTAAGATGGACCAAGGGCATTTCTCTAGTGTGAAACCATCTTATTGGATAATACAGCTAGGCTACAGTGAGTCTGTTTTGAGTTAAAGATGAGTAGGTGCAGCTGTGTAAATAAACCGGACAATTTTTGTTACATTTGTGGCAAATATACCCTGTGTGATCAACACAAGAACCTAACCAAGAGGGTGAGATTTGCTAACTTAAGATCCTGATGTCCTAGGCAGAATCAGACTTCAGATTTGGATTCAGCACACTTGATTTAGTATAGGAGACATGGATTAGACCAAGTAGCAGAAAAGATTTGTTTGTTTGTTCGTTTGTTCGTTCGTTCGTTCGTTCGTTCGTTCGTTCGTTCGTTCGTTCGTTCGTTCGTTCGTTCGTTCGTTCGTTTGTTTGTTTGTTTGTTTGTTTGTGATGAAATCAGTCCCCTTAGTTTTCAGCCTGTGTCCTGAGATCAAGGCAAGTTACCTCCACTCACAGGATGACATTTAACAGAAGGTCCTCCACCAGGGTGGAGAATGATTTACTGAAGGGGAACTAAACCCACTGAGATCAGGCTCACTCTTCTTCAGAAGGCAGAAGCCAGCCATGCTAAGAGGCATTAGATGAGATTAGATGTTCTTGCCTTTTTAAAAGCCAGTGGTTTCCCTAGCAACCAGTGCTGAGTACAGTTTGATGTTCAATATTGACTATCCTATAACTAGTATAAGGTGTTGATCAGAAATGACTGAATAACAGTAGTGTAACTGTTATTTATAGAATACTTTACTCTTGAATAAGCCAGCAGAATAGCAGAAGTCAGTTATGAGTCACCTTCCAGATATTGAACAGTATACAATACAATGAGCAAACTATAAAAAGCTTTACGGCGTCAGCTCGCAAGAGCGTCGCAGCACCAGAAATAAAGTGTGGAATTCTAAATGTCATTGCATACATACTGCCTTGTAAGATAAGTCATCAGATAACACCCATCCAATATTAGGCAAAAATTGGATACCAGAATGGAATATTGACACCACGTATTCAACAGAGAATCAGAAACATCAATACAATTTTTATAAATACTGAGGCCAAGTATTTTTGAATGTGATGTTCTATATTTGGGAAATAGATGATGTTGAAACCTGGAAGGGAAAATGTATGATCAAGGATGTGGATTTGTTTCGAGTTCACTCTAGACCAGAGTTTGGAAATAAATACTTGGTTTGCAGTTCCCAGAACCCTCTAGCCAGTGGGAAAACTGTAGCCCAGGAGTTCTCAACCTTTTTAAGCCGGGGGACAGGTCACGCTCCCTCAGACAGTTTCGGGGGCTGGATGGCCATTTTGCTGTTCCTCCACCACATGGCACTTCTTGGTGTGGTGGAGGTGGTAGGCCACATGAAATGGTTGCAACGTTGCGGAGAAGATCTAGTAGTCAGCAGCAATAGGGCCAAACAGTGTAGTGCTGAAAGAAGATGAAAAAATCGCGTGTATGCAATTTCAATTATTAATAGCAATAATGAAAATAATGATGTAGTCCAATTCTTTATCAAAGATTCAATCTTTTATATTATTAGCTGATTGCCCGGCCTTGCCGGGCAGGTATTGATTTTGTGTTGGTGGTGGGGTGATTTTTTTTTTTGGGGGGGGGCTTAATTGAGAAGAGAGGATTCACTTGAGTAAGCCTTGATGCTGGGGAAGGTTGAAGGCAAAGGAAGAAGGGGACGGCCAAAGACACGGCAAGGGCAAGAGACAGTTATCCGTCAGGGGAGGTGCCTTCCCTGATGTATCCCTGCCTGGCACCTTTGCATCTCCCCGTCTGCTGTTTTGAGGGCTGTCTTCGAAACAGCGGAGGGGAAATGGCAGGGCGAGAGGCAGGTATCCATCAGGGAAGGTGCCTTCCCTGGCGGATCCCTGCCTAGCGCCTTTGCATTTCATCGCCAGACCGGAGGGGCTCTCTAATGGTACCATCAGTTAGAGGGGCTCGCCTCTCTAGCACACAAAGAAGGGCCTCCTCCATATCCGCACCAGCCCTGTGGAACCTCCTGCCAATAGAGCTAAGGTTACAGACAAAATTGCTGCCCTTCAGGAAAGGTCTGAAAACCCTGCTGGCAGGGCAGGTGTGGGGCCCTGATGGGAATGTGGCTCCCACCCACTGGTTTATAGCCTAATGCAGTTTAATAATCACTTCCACTCCCTTTTTTATTGATAGGGATGTGTGAATTTAACTAAGTGGTTTTATCTGTTTTATCTTTTGTATGTTTTTTATGCTTATTTTATTGAAATTGTATATTTTGTGTTTTTAGATTATGCTGTTGAACCGCCCTGAGTGGACAGTATAGAAATTCAAAAATTAAATTAAATTAAATTAAATTAAATTTCCCCTCTGCTGTTTCAAGGGCTGTCTTCGAAACAGCTGAGGGAAAATGGCAGGGCGAGAGGCAGGTATCCATCAGGGGAGGTGCCTTCCCTGACGGATCCTTACCTGGCGCCTTTGAAATTCCCCCTCTGCTGTTTGAAGGGCTGTCAACAAAACAGCAGAGGGGAAAACGCACAGGCAGAAGCCAGCGGTCTGCCAGGGAGTGTGTCTTCCCTGATGGATACCTGCCTCTTGCCCTGCCATTTGCCCTCTGCTGTTTCGAAGACAGCCCTCAAAACAGTGAAGGGGGAAATGCACAGGTGCCAGGCAGGGATCCACCAGGGATGAAGCAGCCATTGGCTTCAGCGTTCGCGCGCTGGCTGTCCCGCCTCCTCTGCACTCGGGCCGTCCTGCCTGATTGGTTGTGGCATGCCACAGAGGACGCTGGGACTTGGAGTTTTTGTTTTTCGTTGGTGTTTGTGGGGCACAGGACCCACTCTCATTCTCCGGACCCTTGTGGTGATGATGTCAGGGAAGTAAGGTAAGTGTGAACAGCGCATTAAGGGATAGGCTGGATGTGTGTGGAAATGCATTCCGCACACACACAGCCTCACCCCTTTCTTATAGGTATAGATATGTCATTTCCAAAATAGTCCAAACTTATTGAAGTAATCACGAACAAAGTAATTCCAAATAGTTCAAACGTATTGATTTCAGAGTGATCACGAGTAAAGTTAATTTTTCCAAATGATACAAACTTATTGATTTTGAAGCGATTACGAGTAAAGTACATTTGAAGCCTATACCAGTTAATATGCGGCTTTTCAGAACATACGTTCTTTCTTCAGGAAATCTATATAACAAATTAACAAAAAGGTATTTTGAATTATAGAGAATAAAGCTTGTACATATATACATTGATGCATTAATGTTTGTAACAGTTCCTCTAAGCCATTTGATACATCTCCAGCCAGGTTAAAACAATTAGAAATATTCAATTTAAAATATTCAAACAATCTTCTTGATTTCGTAGTAGTCACGAATAAAGTCAATTCACCAGTTTATGCTTACCTAATAAGGGCCGATAACTAATGTATCTTTTGAATTAGAATCTTTCTGTGCACCCATTGCCTCTGTACGTAATCTGTATCTTGTGATATGGACATTAAAGGTTTAGGTCTTTACTCTCTCTATATATTCACAACCTAATTGTAGTGGATATCTCATACCTGACCGATCCCCCCAAAACAGGTCAAAACTTGCAATGAACAATGTATCGCTAATGATTTGTAATACTGCTTAGTTTTATCACAGGTAAGAAGACAACTGTAGTTTCTGATTAAGCCCATGGGGCGAAATAGTGTTAAAGAGGTGGGTATAAAATGCCTCTCGTTTCAAGAGTCTCTTTTGAATGTTAAATTTCTCAAAGGGTTTAGGACAAACGATCTCCAATGCTAGAAACCTAAACTCATTTTCTGTGTGTCCCTGTTCAAGGTAGTGACTAACAAGAGGTGCCTCAACCACCTGTCCTCGAATTCTAGACCTGTGTTCCGATATCTGAGTTTTGAGTGCCCTGCTGATGATTCTGATGTATTTTTTATTACAAGAGCATACAAGGGTTTTTTCTTTTTTTGAAACCTCTTCTGTGGATAAGCAAATGGGAGAAACTTTAAATGGGTGAGATTGAAGGCCATGCTGCATTTCAGTACAAACAGCACCTAAGAACTGCTCTTCCTGGACATGGATATTTAAGTGGTGGAGGGGGAAAGGAGTTGATCTCTTCCATCCATGCCAGCACGAATATAGGCTATGTTGCGAGTAGCAATAATGGTAGCAATTACACTTCTATAGTGCACTCTCTGGGCTGTTCACAAGTTAATTAGCGTTTTGCCCCGAACATGCTGGATACTCATTTTACTGACCTTGGAAAGATGGAAGGCTGAGTCAACCTTGATCCCAGGTCAGGATTGAACTTACGACATTCTGGTTGCAGTACAGCAATTTAACCACTGCGCCAGCAGGGCTCCTAAACAATTTCTGACATCCCAAGGTAGGGAAGGTTCTGGATTCAGCATAGCTTCAGATGGCCCACTTTCAGCTCTCCTGGCCTTCAGCCATGCTGCTTCTTCAGAATTGCTCCTGTTCTTGTAGAGGGTATTGGCTAGTGAAAGCAGTGAGAGTCAGAGAATCATAGAATAAGTGAGTTGGAAGGGGGCTTTTAGGCCATCGAGACCAATCCCCTGCTCAATGTAAGAATTTAAATCAAAGCACATATGACAGATGGTTGTCCAATTCTCTCTTGAAGGCCTCTATTGTTGGAGCATTCACTACCTTTCGAGACAGTTGGTTCCATTGTCATACTGTTCTAAATGTTAAGAGTTTTTTTTCTCCTGATAGTCAGTCTATATCAGGCTTCCCCCAACTGCAGTTTGCAATTCTAGTTGAGAATGTTATCTGGAAAGGAAAGGTGAAGGTCCAGAGAGGAACATCTCTAGATTTTCCACAGCCATGCCCACCCAAGAGCTCAGTTGTATCAATCTGAAGCTGTGCTGAATCCAGATCCTTCCCTACCTTGGGAAGTGAGAAATTGTTTAGGATGACTCACAACATAGCCTATATTTATGCCGGCATAGGTGGAGATTTGGATTTGCCTTAGCTAAACTCTGCCTTCCCACCACTATCTAAATATCCATGTCCAGCTTGAGCAGTTCACATCATGATGTCCCACTAGCTCAGGGGTTTCCAAACTTAGGCCCTTCGGACGTATCTGGCCCACAGCACAATTTCTTGTGACCACCATCCTTTCAAGGCCCCTTGAGAAATAAAATGGCCACTCCCTTTGAAGCTGTTGGGACAAAATGGCCTCTCCCATTGTGCAGACAGGGCAAAATGGCCATCTAGCCCTCAAAGCTGACTGAGAGTGTGTGACCCGGCCCCTGGCTTGAAAAGGTTGGGGACCCTTGCTCTAGCTGTTTGAGAAGAGGAGTAAAATCATAGATTATATAACAGTGTAATTATATTTAGCTTTTGCTGTGAGATGAAGCCTGATCAAAACAGCCATGCCAAAAACACTTCACAAACTGGACCTAGATGTTTGAGCCAGGTAATTCTTTTCTCATGGTGTAAAGATCAGAGCTTAAGACTGGGGTTGCTTAGTATTTAAGACACTGAAATTGATGACTGGCAGGTCAGCAGTTCAAGACCTGAGAACTGCATGACAGAGTGAGCTTCCCTCTCTGTCCTAGCTCCTGCCAATCTAGCAGTTCAAAAGCAAGAAATAGCATAGCAAGTAGATAACTAGATACTGCTTTGGTGGGAAAGTAAAGAAACATCTGTACATGCAGACAGCACTAGCTCTTTGGCTATAAACAGAGACGAGCACTGAACTCTAGAGTTGGATACAACTGGCTCTCGAGCAAGGATGACCTTAACCTTTAAAGATCAGAGCTCACACACAAGGTTCCATACAAAAAGTGCTTGCTTGTTCTCTTTCGCTCTATCATTTATTCATTTATTTGTGTATTCATTTTTGTAAACTGTCCCTTCAGTAGAAACAACTTTAAGTGAGAAGTCCAAAACAGGGGGTCGGATAAGAAACGCAATATGTGGTTGTTGTTGTTTTTAATCAAGGGTGTTTTGACCTTCCTAAATCAAGGAATCATTTGAAACTCATGCAATGTGGTAATTTACAGAGCTTCCCAGGGTAAAGCAGAACAGATCTTTGGATGGTGCTGTACAGCCATCTCGTGGCCAGAAAGGAAATTCCAACTTGCCCCAATTCCACGCATAAGGGTGAAATGCAAGAAAAATAATATCGACAACAGTAAAAGTAATTATATGTAATTGCTAAAGTCGTTGTTTGCTCTATCCCTTTTGCAAAGATCAGGCCAAGTTGCAGCAATAGATTGCACCGTCATGTTGCTTCGAGCTTAGTGAGATCTTATGAATCAGGAAAGCTCTCAAATGTGTCAGATACAAGGTGTTAATGTTATCATATAAGGTCCTTTAAGGTTTGGGACCTTGCTATCCATCAAAGCGTCTCTCCCTCAGAACAACTCCCTGCATCACACATTCATTACAGTCCGCGCAGCTACACTACCACTAGAACTGAACCAGTAGACCTGTGCCAGGCCCCATCACTGGCTAACTTTAAAAAGCAATTAAAAACTCTCTTCTTCAAGGAGACTTTTCAGGGTGTTGTCCCTTTAGTGATAAATTAGTCAGTCAGGTTGAGTCCCTATGCCAGTGACAGTGAACCTTTTAGAGATAAAGTGCCCAAACTGCAACCCAAAATCCACTTATTTATCGCAAAGTGCCAACACAGCAACAGGGGAGGGAAGAAACGATCCTGTTCGGCTGCTGGGCAGAGGGGTGTGACAAACTCTGTGCTGGGGGTGGGAGGAAGCACTCCCATTGGGCTCCTGGGCAGAGGGGTGTGGCAAACTCTGTGCTGGGGGAGGGAGGAAGCGCTCCCATTGGGCTCCTGGACAGAGGGGTGTGACAAACTCTGTGCTGGGGGTGGGAGGAAGCACTCCCATTGGGCTGATGGGCAGAGGGGAGGGAAGAACTCTGCGCTGGAGTGACCACACAGGTGTCACCTCTGGCACACATGATATAGGTTTGCTACCACTGCCCTGTGACACCAGTTAGTTTAGTTTAGTTTGCAATGTTTTTGTCGGTTGTTTGTTTTGATTTGCTGTGTGTTCTGTTGTTATTTGTTATCTATTTGTACACTGCCCAGGGTGGGATACCACCCAAATGGGTGGTATAGAAATGCAATAAATAAATAAATATAAATAAATAAATAGTCTATGTTTTTAACAATCCTGCTGATGTCAGCTGTATTTGAGCTTTTTGTTTGTTTGTTTTTGTTTTGTTTTATTACATTCTCTCATCGTCTCCAATCTAATATTAGGGGGGGAAGAAATCTTGTTTATGCTTTGAATTTTGCATTTTCAAATTGTAGTATCAGAACTGGCCAATTGGAAGAAGCTCTGAGCATTAACCTCACTCTCTCTCTCTCTCTCTCTCTCTCTCTCTCTCTCTCTCTCTCTCTCTCTCTCTCTCTCTCTCTCTCTCTCTCTTTCTCTCTCTCTCTCTCTCTCATGTGCTGATAACTTCACTTAAACTCACTAAAATTGTTTGGATAAAGAACAGAAGTCATCTGTCCACCTGCTAGTAATGAGAAATACAAGTTCCTCTTAACAGTGTAACTTTCAAAGCACCAGTGATTCATCTTAGCTTCACCACTACATGAAAAAATAGGAAAGATTGTACTATTATTACGGATATTTTGGGGGTGCACAGAAAGAGCCTCCTCAAAGATTGTGGTTTATTTGAACCACAATCGGGCATACCCTAGTAATGACAACCTTATAAGGCCGTCTAATCTTTCTCACACTACTTCAAGTGAAAGGAACTGCAGAATGAACTCACCAAAAGGAGCCTTCATTTTGGCAGTTTCACGTCTGGCCAAGACAAAGAAGAAGAAGACTGATATTTTTCTTTTTTAAAACAGAAGTAAAAAAACCAAACAAAGTTCAAAAATAGAACATTACAGTACAACAGTAAAATTATGTAAAAGGAAAAAAGAAAGAATAAGCAAAAGGCAAAAATAACAACAACAATTTAATATCTACTAATATAGGTACATGCATCCATCACCAATGGGACATTAATATTTTAACAAATACTGTACAGTAATATAAACAAGAGTCTCACTTGCTTATTTTTATCCCCTATTTCCAAAAAAACTTAAATATTCATACACTGATTTTATCCGTCTGGTTTTAACAAAGGCATATTCAATAAATTATTATTACTGATACATAGTTCCATGTTATTGTGATGTACTGCAGGCCAAGAAATGGGGAGAAAACTTTATCACTTTATCACTTACTGAGTGATAAATTAGATTTCTCCTACATCTCTCCCCACCCCCCAATTGTTTCAGTGATTGCCAACCTTGACACTCTAGGTGTTCTTCGACTTCAGTTACCAGAATCCCAAGTTAGCACTCCTGCTCATCAAGGCTTCTGGGGATTGAAGTTCAAGAACATCTGGAGTGCCAAGGTTCAACATCACTGTGTTTGATTGTTGGTCTAATCTCCATCATAGCTCTCAACTAGCCAGTTCAATTTTCAGAGGAAATTTGCAAAATGACATTTCTGAGCCATATCCTTGAGATTTCTTCCTTACTAGGAATAAACTGTAACTAGAGCTACATAAGAGTGTTGATTCAGGGATTGGTTTGCCAGGACCGTGGATTTATTGACACAGGCTTCAAATCTCAAGGTGCTCTAAGCCACTGACATTTATTCAATATATTATATGCTTCGCTGAGTCGTCTTTAAAGGTGGTCTAGGAAATCCAGTTTAGAAAATGTGGTAGCTAGAGATAGGGACATATCACTCTGATCTTACCATTCCCCCATTGATATTTACTTATGGACCTCAGAGCTCAATATAAATTGCTAATTCTAGCCTTTAAATCTGCAAGTAATGTAAGGCCAAATGACTGCAAGAACTGATACAAATCATCTGGCCTCGAAAGCCCTCCTATTGGTATTACCTGTATTAGGATTTTTCAGTCCATTTTTCTGCAATGGATTGGGATCTTTATGATGTCACAAGAGTAGGTCTTTGTGATTCATAAGAGATGGACAGGCATTTAACAATCACCAAATAGTGTGTTTGTATATATATTTATGTGTCTAATAGAAAGTGAAACACAAAATACAAATTGTCATCGTCGGCTGCAACTCGTATCTGAGAATGCATTTTTTTGCCCTGAAGCAGGAAAAATGCCACTGGCATTTATTTGTTTAAGGTGGATCCTAGCTTGCCATGAAGTGACCCACACACTGTGATCACAGAGCCAGAGATTACTGGGTGGAAATGATTTTTGCAGGGGACGCCCGAATGAGGCTCCTTTCATGGCCCCTATTATGCAGCACTTGAGGAATCGAACCTCATCCTTTCAGTCTCCAAGCACAATGCTTTTACCCACTGAGCCACCAGGGAGCTGCATTATCAAGATGTGACTTCATAGCCAGTCCATCTGGCATGGCCTCTTCTGCCTCCATGACCGTTGGTAATCAGAGTTCCTCCTCCACTCATTTTGCCATTGGGCCCAATAGAATGGTATCCAGTGGCATTTCCTCCACTGAGGGGACCATCACCCCACCTAAAGGGGCTCATCTGCCCATAGCCATTGGCCTCTTTAGAGAGTCACCACCCAACACTTGACATGGAGTTGTTCCTAAAGAAATATCAAATCAAATCACTTTATTATGGTCATTGACCAGCATGGTAAAAACGGTTTAAGTACACAAGATACAATCAAAATATACCACCACAAACGTATCTACATGAGTTGAAATAAAACAGAATAAAATCAGTTCTTAAAATCGGTGCTACATTTCGGCTGGGTAATAGAATGGTGCCTCTTGGAATCTGAATTAAAGAGAATAAAACAACAGATTTATACAGATAGGACAGCTGATATCTCTAAAATCTGACATAAATTCAAAAGTTTAAAAGTTACAGTTATGAACGTGAGAATAAAAGTTTCTGTATACAAATGTACATCATAGATACAGTATACATGTGCATACCATATCTCCAATCACTGTCTCAAGTCAATGAACGTTATGAACAATTGGAAATGGGAAGTAGACAGGAACCCAGAGACTAAATTCACCAAACATATCCAAATCATGTGGGGGGGGGGGTTTCCTCCAGTTTACCAGGAAATTTGTTTCCCTGCCTGGAAGACCCAAGGAAGCAAAGGTTCTCTGAGATTTCATCAGGTCCCATGAGATCTAGCAACTCTAGTCACTATATGATCAGATGGGGCTTTACCAGTGGTGTTACTAAGATCAGGAGATATTTATTCCCATCAACTACAAAGTAAAAATCTGTTCTTTTTCATCTTCAGAGATTCAAGACCTTTAAAAATCTTCAGCATGCTTTCCAATGCTTTTGATATTAGTTTGATACTTTATAGCTTTTCATGATCGATTTTAGAAGAAGAGGAGGAGAGCTTCACCTCCTTAGTAAAAGCAAACGTTGCCCTTGCTCAAAAGCCAGTCGTATCCGACTCTAGGGTTCAGTGCTCATGTCTGTTTATAGCCAAAGAGCCAGTGCTGTCTGCATCTGCAGACATTTCTGTGGACATGTGGCAGGCATGACTAAACACCGGAGTGCACAGAACACTGTTTACCTTCCCACCCAAGTGGTACCTGTTTATCTACTTGCAAGTTCTTACTTTCAAACTGCTAAATTGTCAGGAGCTGGGACTGAGACAGAAGCTCACTGCGTGCTGCAACACCCGGGTCTCGAACTACTAACCTGCTGACCTTCCAGTCACCAAGTTCAGTGTCTTAACCACTTCAACCACTATTTCATATTTATCCTTGAGGAAAATATCACTCACTGGCAGGCAACCTGGATAACCTGAGAGGCAAATATCTTATTGGCAGAGCACAGTAACCTCCTCTGTCAACCTGTGCTTAGACCACTTGTGGTTGTATGCCTCTGAAGATACTAAAATTACAGTTTATTTGCAGAGAACAGATTGACAAACAAAGTTGCATGATGTGTGGCTGGAAAAAATCCAACAGACACCTAACGCAGTTTCTTTTAATTGCTGATACTCAATCTCAGGTATAATTCAGCCTTTATGGCAACAGGATTTGATGGAACTGAAGCCTAGAGCTCTACATCTGTTAGGAACTTAATTTATTTCATAAGAATCACAAAATAACCACAAGACATGCTTTGGAATTGAAAAACCCTTCCTCCTTTTACGACAGGAGTTCCCAACATAATTAAGTGGGCCAAATCAGGCCTGTTGCACCATTTCATGTGGTCCTTCATCCCCTTGAAGCGCATTTGAGAAACAAAAACGGCCATCCCTTTGAAGCTGTTGGGACAAAATGGCCACCCCCATCATGCAGGCAGGGCAAAATGGCTGTCTGGCCCTTGAAGCTGACTGACAGAGCATGACCTGGCCCCCAGCTTGAAAAGGTTGAGAACTCCTATTCTATGGTTACTCACACACAACATACATGGTTTAACCTTGAGCATGTTTGAGAGTGAGTCCATGGACCTTGCTGTATCTTCTTCTTCCACCAGTGATATCTGAAATGACACCTCTGTATAAATGGTAATCAATCACCTTGAATAACGTACGGTTGTTTCTCCGCACTGATGGTGAGTCAGCCAATCTAGCCAGGTTATCCTGCTATGGTAATAGAGTAGGCCATACTGCCAGTGACTCAACACTAATCATGAGGTGATATTTATCTTACCTGGCCACACTGAGGACTAACGGTCTTGGGTGGCAAAGTCCACAGGGAAAGGTGATGGTCCTCAAGTTGATTAAATCCCACTTGAATCCATCTTGATGGAGGGCAGCAGCTTCATCCATCAATGAGGACCTTATGTGCCAAAAGGACTCAGGACCAGAAAGTGACTTGCAGAACTGGATCAGTGGTACGGGTGTCACACTACGATGCAGAAGGCAAAAGGAAGACCACTGCATTATATTGTTTCCAAGACAATCTTCATGGCTGACCACCATGAGGATTGCCAATATTCTGAATCGGATAAGGCACTCAAAGAATGAGAATAAGATGGTGAGTCAAGCATCCTTAATTATTCAGGGCCTTTTTCTCTCTAATTAATGTTTTTCCCCTACTGGATCAGGCTGTGATGGTCTGTAATAGCCTTTAGGGGCCCCCCCTGCTCAAAAGCCAGTCATATCTGACACTAGGGTTCAGTGCTCATCTCCGTTTACAGCCAAAGAGCCAGTGCTCTCTGTATCTGCAGACATTTCCATGGAAATATGGCGGGCATGCCTAGACACCAGAGTGCACGGAATGCTGTTTACCTTCCCACCAAAGTGGTCCCTATTTATCTACTTGCAATTTCTTGGGAGCTCACTCCATCCTGCAGTACTCGGAAATAGAACTCTGACCTTCCAGTCTTTGAGTTCAACATCTTGGGTTTAAGCAATAAATTAAATAAACCCAGTGGTAGATCTATTTTGACATTCTTTAAACCCACTTCCAATTCTTGGTTATTTTTTCATTCTATTTCATGCTACAACATCGAACCTGGGAAATATCTCAAGCATTATGTGCAGTTCTGTATGTCTGTCTATACACTAGGTTGGCCAACCTGTTGACTTACAGAAGTTATTGTGCTACTTCTCTCAACTTCTCTCACCATGGTCTAGGCCTGATGAAAGTTGCAACTGAACAACAAGTGGAGATTCCATCTGTTGTACCTTTCTGGGACATGCACATCCCCGCAGGTGTGTGTTTGTGTGTGTACACATGCATTTTGTTTTCAATTTCACCTTAACTTCTTGGAGAGCCAAGGAAGGGAGCAAGATATTATCTCCATTAAAAAGTAAAAGTGAGACATTGGTTTCCCATACATTCCAGGCATAGCATTGAAATGAAAGATCTGGTTCCAACATGAGCTCACCTGGATTGGAACCCTAGGAAAATAAGGGAGGAGTCCATGATGCAACTACAGGTAACTCCAATACTGGGCCAAAATTGCTCACAAATGCAGGTGTCCTTCTGGGAAAATCATAATTAACTTTGTGCAGTCACCTACCATTCCTTTTGATCCTTTTTGACTGCAGAAGGGGGCAGGTGGCAGAAATGTGTTCAGTCCAGACAGTTCTCAATGTACTAGTGGTGGGAATTTCAGATTTTCCTCTGTATAAATACCATAATTCTTCATTCTGTGAGTTCTCCCTCTCTTACAGGCAGCATAGAAACATTTCAATGTGATGCTATCAGCTGCAACTCGTAACCGAGAATGCATGTTTTCCTGAAGCAGGAAAAATGCCATTGGCGTGAATTTGTTTAAGGTGGATCCCAGCTTGCCATAAAGTGACCAAAACACTGTGATCACGAAGCCATCTCCTGTGGCACATATGAAATGAGAAATGCAGGATTTAACACCGGGACTGCAATGGACTGCCGCAGCCTTGAGGGACAAGGTATGCCTTCACAGCCAGTCCATCTGGCTTGGCCTCTTCCACCTCCATGACTGTTGGGAATCAGAATAGTGAAATGGTTCCTCCTCTGCTCATTTTGCCATTGGGCCCAATATGATGGTTTCCAGTGGTATTTCCTCCTCTGAGGGGGATCATCACCCCACCTAAAGGGGCTTATCTGCCCGTAGCCATTGGCCCCATTGGGAATCAGGTTATTTACCATCGCCCAACGCTCAGTTTTGTTGAGTCGCTGGTTGTACAGTCTACTCTATTACCATAGCAGGATATCCAGCCAGACAAAATGTGATATATCATGGGGGGGGGGGGTAGAAGGCTTTGAGTTTTGCTAAGCCAAGCTTCCAGTTCCTACTCTAATACTAGCTGGGAGCTTTCTTTCAGAGAAGAAAGCTTAGTTGGAGCTAGGCCTAGCTAAGCCTAAAAGTGTTCTGATTTAGGAGCTAGTGAGCAAACACTTAGGGTGGCTCTTAGTTGGCTTTGGGTCTTTGTTGTTAAAAAATGAACAGCTAAGCCAACCTGTGGGCTCAGAAAGAAAGCTCCCAGTTAGCACTGGAGCAGGAACAGGAAACTTGATCCATGAAAACTAACATTGAAACACAGCAGTTAGTCTTTTCCAGTCAGGCCAGGTTATCCTACTATGGTAATAGAGAAGACCATACTGCCAACAACTCAACCCCAAGTATCAGGTAATGGTTAGCTAACCTGAAACTTTGAGGACTAACAGCCTTGGGTGGCAAAGTCCACAGGGAAGGGTGATGGTCCCCAAGTGGATTAAATCCCACTTGAATCAGCTTCATCAATACTGGCCTGGGGCTGATAATGAGGACTTTGAGTGCCAAAAGGGCTCAGAATCAGAAAGTGACTCATGGAACTGGATCAGTGGTACTGGGGTTCATGCTGCAATGTGGAAGGCAAATGAAAGGCCACTGCATTATATTCTCAGGACAATCTTAATGGCTGATTGCCATGATGATCGCCAATGTTCAGAAGAAGAAGAACTACTACTCTGAAAACTGTTGTGTTCTGATGGTTTTTATTGTACACATGGATTACAATGTATCTGAGCCAATGTAACCTTGCCTATAGCAACAATGTAACCTTCAGCTGTATCATATCAACCCTGTAATAGGACGCGAGCTAATGACCACCAGCTGGCAGCAGCGAGCGTCCAAGCTCTTTTGGTCCAAACTCATCAAAGGCAACAGCGCGGGAAGTTTTCCCGCCACCACCTACACCTGGACAAGAAGGGCGTGACCTGCAATGACGTCACGCAGACAGTAGCCAATGGGCTACCATGGCACCACGTTCAAATGTGTTACTGCTGTATATAAAGAGCTATCGATCCGCCATTACCTCATGTTCCCTCTGTCCACGATGCAATAAACCTGAGTTAACCCAGCCCGAGGCTGTGTCCTGTGTCTTGGTTTGCATACACCAAATTGGCGACGAAGGTGGGATAATGGATCCCCACGGAACAGCCAGGGCACAGAGCGGTTTCAACATCACCAAACCGCAAGACTGGGAGCTGCTTGAGATGGATTTCCAGGCAGCCCTGGTGGAACTCAGAGTCAAAGGGGAAGACGAGGAGAGAAAGAGGGCCATCCTCACCAGAATGCTCGGGATGGAAACCAAGCGGACGCTGGTGGGCATAATCGCTCCGAAGAAGGTGAGCGACTTTAAGGCTAGCGACATCATGCAACTGCTGCGAGAGCGGTTCTGCCCCTCGAGGGCAATGTTTCCCGCTCGGAGCGCGTTTTGGAGGCGAGTCCAAGCGCCGGATGAGTCGGTTGAGGCATTCGTGGCCGCCATGAGGATAGCCGCCGCCCCCTGTAAATGGGGCGATATCCTGGAGTTGGTCCTCAGGGACGGCGTGCTGTGTGGCCTGAAAGACAAGGAGGTACAGCGCAGCTTGATGAATAAGGAGCCGCCACCCACGCTGGCAGAGGTCATAGAGGCCGCGGAAGCCGCAGAGTCCACGAATGCCGGAGTGGACGAGATGCACCAGTGGCGTGAGTGGCGTCCTAGAGCCGGCAAGGCGGAAAATTCGGTGCACGGGAAGACCGGACAGTCGGTGCACGCGACTCGGCGGGCCTCAAAGTCGTCTACGGAAGGCAGCGACGGCGAGGAGGTCCAGAAGGTCCGGAAGGGTGGTCGACGCTGCGAGGGTTGCGGAGCGGCCCACGAGCGCGCGAGATGCCCGTTCAGGAAGGCCGAGTGTTACACCTGCGGCCGTCGGGGGCACATCGCCAAGGCGTGCAGAAAGAGGAAAGAGGGCCGGAGGCAGTCACAAGACCGCGCAGCCAGACCGGACCGTCCAGCGAGGCCCAAAGATGGCGCCCAGACCACGAGGAAGCAGGACGGCGTGGGCCGCGTCTCGGACGGCAGCGAGGACGACGCCTCAGTGTTCAGCGTGTCCGCGGGACAGTCCCATTACTTCGTTGAGGTATTAGTACAAGGGGCCCCTATTAGGATGGAAATTGACTCGGGGTCCTCCTATTCCATAATTCCCCAGAAAGAGTTCCTGAAAATCGACCCCCACGTGCGGCCCAAGCTTAAAGCGCTGAGGTCCACACTACGGGACGTTCAGGGAAACAGCATTCCGGTGTTGGGGGTCGGGAAATTTCGGGTCAAGTTTAAGAGACATTCTGCGGAACTGCCCCTAGTTGTCCTCAAAGGGGGAAGCTGTAGCCTCCTAGGGACACAGTGGTTTCAGCCCTTAGGTTTGTTCATAGGGGGGGTGCATACCGTGGGGGGGGACCCAATACAAGCGGTTTGCGATGCGCATCCCGCCGTTTTTAAGAAAGGACTCGGAAGGTTCAAGGGACCCCCTGTAGCTTTCGACATAGACCCGGAGGTCCGCCCGATAAGACTCAAACCTCGCAGGGTGCCGTTTGCACTCAAGGACAAGATAGAGGCGGAACTGGACAAACTGGTGGGCCAGGGGATTCTTATTCCTGTTGACTCCGCGGAGTGGGAAACTCCAATTGTAACGGCTCTAAAGGCTAACGGGGAGGTGCGCATTTGCGCTGATTATAAGTGTACAATTAACAAGGCGATCCGCCCTAATGCATACCCGGTGCCGGTGATCAGCCACCTTTTGGCCAGACTAAATGGCGGAAAGTGTTTCGCTAAACTCGATTTGGCACAAGCCTATCAGCAACTTCCAGTGACCCCCGCCACGGCCGCGGCACAAACGATAGTTACACATAAGGGAGCGTTCCAGGTGTCGCGGTTACAGTTCGGCGTGAACTCGGCACCCGGCCTTTTTCAATCGCTCGTGGAACGCCTCCTAAAGGGCCTGGAGGGGGTGTTGCCTTATTTTGATGACGTGTTGATAACAGGGGGGAGTGAGGCTGAACTGGCGAAAAGGTTGGACAAAGTACTGACCGTGTTCGAGAAAGCGGGGCTGAGATTGAGGAAGGACAAATGTGTGTTTTTCGAGACCGAGGTCGAGTTTTTAGGGTTCCGGATCACACCCGAGGGGATTAAGCCGTCTAACTCCAAAGTAGCAGCCATTAAAAAGGCCCCTCGCCCCACATCCAAAACCGAGCTGCAGTCTTTCCTGGGGCTCCTCAATTTTTACCATACATTCCTCCCGCGGAAGGCGTCCGTGGCCGAACCGCTCCATCGGTTACTTAAAAAGGAGGAGCCATGGATGTGGGGTGACGAGCACGAGAGGGCGTTCAAGGAGCTAAAGCAACTCCTAACATCTGAGGCAATCCTGACGCACTTCGACCCCAAACGGCCAGTGGTCCTAGTCTGTGATGCATCCCCGGTGGGGGTGGGGGCGGTGCTTTGCCACGTGTTGGAGGACGGAAGGGAGGCCCCGGTAGCGTTTTACTCAAGGTCCCTGTCCCAAGCGGAGCGAAATTACGCGCAAACCGACAGAGAAGCGTTAGCAATAGTAGCGGGGACCAAAAAATTTCACGATTTTTTGTATGGCCGCCCGTTCAAAATCGTGACCGATCACAAGCCGCTGTTAGGGATTTTCACGGCAAGCAAGCCCACGCCACAGATCCTGTCCCCGAGGATGCTGCGATGGGCTATTTTTCTCAACGCGTACCAACATGAGTTGGAGTACAGGCCCGGAAAGGAGATCAGCCATGCTGATGCGCTCTCGAGGTCCCCTCTGCCCTTGTCGGCGGACCAAAAGGCGAGAGCAGAAAGAGACCGCCAGGTGTTGCTAATTGAGGTTTTAGACGCACCCCAATAGTACCTGCCGACATTGCTAGGGCGACAGGCAAGGACAGGACGCTGGAGAAAGTTAGTTCATGGGTGCAGAAGGGGTGGCCGGTTTCGTCCCCGAGTACAGAGTTCGACCCATTTTTTAGGAAGAAGCTTGAGTTGTCCCTAGAAAGGGGATGCCTTCTGTGGGGCCAACGGGTGGTGGTCCCTGCGCCCCTGCGGACGAGGGTGCTCGAACTGCTGCACGTCAGCCACCCGGGCATAGTTCGTTCAAAGGCGCTAGCCCGGAGTTACTTCTGGTGGCCACAGCTGGACGCGGACATTGAGCACATGGTCGGCACTTGCGAGGCTTGCCAGGAATCCCGACCTGAGGCGGCCCGTCTGCCGCATAGAGAGTGGGACACGGCAAGGGGGCCGTGGTCCAGGGTGCACGTGGATTTCGCTGGCCCGTTCCGAGGAACCATGTTTCTCCTGGTGGTAGATGCGTTCTCCAAGTGGCTGGAGGTTATCCCAGTAAAGAGCACGTCCTCCGCCACGACAATTAGCCGGCTAAGGAGAGTCTTTTCCACGTTCGGTTTACCCGACACTTTAGTCAGCGATAACGCTAGTTGTTTCACCTCCGCTGAGTTCGGAGCATTCATGGAGGCAAACGCCATTCGGCATGTCACATCCGCACCGTTTCACCCGGCCACGAATGGCCAAGTGGAACGCCTAGTGCGTACAACAAAGGACGCGCTGCGGCGCATGGGCCCGGGGGACCTGAATCACCAGGTATGCCAGTTCCTTTTAGCGTATAGGGTGACCCCTTTAGCGTCAGGCTACTCGCCGGCGGAGCTCTTGATGCGGCGAAAATTGACCACGATCCTGTCCAGGCTAGACCCGTCGAGGGTCGAGGATAAAGGAAAAAACATAGGGTTGGCAGTCTCGAAAGGTTTCGCCGCCGGGGACCCTGTTCACTGCAGGAACTATTCCAGCGCAGGGCCGGCATGGGTACCAGGGAAGGTTGTAGAACAGACGGGGCCAGTATCGTACCGGGTCGAGACTAACACCGGCCTCCTCTGGAGGAGGCACGCAGACCAACTGAGGCACCGAGTGAGTGGGCCAGTCAGTGGAGCTCAGCAACAGGATTCAGCGTTAGGGTTCTCCCCCACCCGCTTAACCCAAGGGGGAGACAGCAATGGACCACAGTCCCAGACAAGGGGGGAAAGAAGCAGAAGCAGCGGCCCCGACTCATATCATTTTGATAGCAGCGACCCCGACTCATATCCTTTTGATACGCCAGTTTTATCAGGGGCCGGGGAAGGGGGAGAGGAGTTCGCGACCGCTGCCCCCGATAGTAATTTTGAGTTTGATTTTGCGAGCCGGGGGGGTTTTCAGGAGTGTTCCCCCACCCATCCAAGCGAGAAGAGGGGTTTTTCGTTAGCCCCCAGTGCCCCCGGTTCCTCCCTAAGGAAGAGCACACCTCCCAACAACGCCGCGGAGCCGCGGAAAGTCACTAACGAGTCTCCCTCTCATATTACAGGACAGGAAACCAGGGGACAAAGAGAAGGTAGCAAACCCGGGGAGTGGCAGCCCGCATCGAGACCCCAGCGTGTTCGAAATAAGCCATCTTGGCTGAGAGACTTTGTCTCCTAAGGGGGGGGAGTGTGTTTAAGTGTGGGCTCGAGACTTTGTCTCGTCCTAGGGGGGAGGGGTGTTGTGTTCTGATGGTTTTTATTGTACACATGGATTACAATGTATCTGAGCCAATGTAACCTTGCCTATAGCAACAATGTAACCTTCAGCTGTATCATATCAACCCTGTAATAGGACGCGAGCTAATGACCACCAGCTGGCAGCAGCGAGCGTCCAAGCTCTTTTGGTCCAAACTCATCAAAGGCAACAGCGCGGGAAGTTTTCCCGCCACCACCTACACCTGGACAAGAAGGGCGTGACCTGCAATGACGTCACGCAGACAGTAGCCAATGGGCTACCATGGCACCACGTTCAAATGTGTTACTGCTGTATATAAAGAGCTATCGATCCGCCATTACCTCATGTTCCCTCTGTCCACGATGCAATAAACCTGAGTTAACCCAGCCCGAGGCTGTGTCCTGTGTCTTGGTTTGCATACACCAAAAAAACCCTTTTGTATACTGAATCTCCAGCACTCCTGAAATGGCCAGATACTTGACTATTGCTTCAACTCAGCTTGGAAGCAGAGAAGCAATCAGCCAAGGGTGTGCTACAGAAGCTGACTTAAAACCCAGCTCCACCCCTAGAATGCTGCCTTTGGGATATTCCTCCTCCTCTGCCACTACGCCCTCGCCCTCCTCCACGCTCTGAGAGTGCTGAGAGGAGTTGTTGAGGTTTGATGGCCCTTATTTGAGAGAAGATTCATTCAATGCCGTGGATGGAAAGAGCAGAGAGGAGAACTAGGACTGACAGGGCTGTCACCAGGTAAGGGTTTTTTCCCCTCCACCAGTATGGAGAGAGAATAAGCAGAAACAATCACATTGCCTTAAAAAAGTGCAAGAGGTTTTATTGTGGTTACAGCTGAGTTTAGAGAGGCGGTGGGTATGTGTTGGAGCAAGTCAGCATGGGATGAAGAGGGAACGTGTGATCTTAAAGCATGATTTCATTATTAATTAAGAATCATTAGGGTTGCTGAGCCCCAGAATTGTTTCTCATACCTTGAGCTCAGTTTTTCCCATCTGTTGTAATACAGAGATTCTTCTTCTCTGCTGCTGCTGTTTCTACTGTATCCAAATATTGGCGATCCTCTTGGTGATCAGCCATGAAGACTGTCCTGAGAATATAATGCAGGGGCCTTTTGTTTTCCTTCTACAAAATGGAGATGTCCCCATCACCTTCATTTTGTGGTGGTGGAGATTATGACCTGCCAAGATGCAACTCAAAGGCAGATTGGGGCCCAAATTCCCTCCTCTGCAAAATTCAGCAAGATTTGAAACGTTTTGATTTGTTCAATGCATAGGTCCAGGTCACCTGGGATTTAACAAATGGAGATAAGTAAGATCCCAGACCTGAATTTGTGCAATCTGTGGATGCTGCAGGTAAGCGTTGGGAGATCAAAGAAGACTGGGAGAGATAAATGGTAAGAAATTGTTACCTTCTCAAACTTTGGACAAAGTGGTATGCACATCAAATCATTAGCGGCAGAGTGGTACCATTTGGGGGTAATGAGAAGGTTGATGTAGCAAATGTGATGGTCAGAATCCAATTAGTTACGCACACTGGTATAAATGAAAGGGCATATGCCACTGTGAGAAATTGCCCCCAGATATGAGCCCATACTTGCATTTCTGATTTCATCCCAGTTGGGTGACGTGTTCCATTCTAGTTATTGTTCCAAGTTACTTTTCCATCAGTATTAATGTAGTTTAATGTTAATTTTTGTGTCCTTTGACCAGATGTTTGCATGTAAGTAAGTAAGTGTGGAGGGCAAATTTGCCTCATTTTGAGGGATGCCCAACTTCCCTAATCTTCAAACACATGGGAAATTACTTGTCCTTTACCTAATGTAGATGTTCTATTTGAATATCAAAGGTGTACACTTCTAAGGTTGCCATTCTTTGAGGTTCAGTTTGCTGAAATGCCAGAGAGCTGAATCTCAAGTCGACATAAGTATCAGTGCCTAGGTGTCGAGTTCAAGGTGGTGCGCAGAGTAGTAGGGTGTTACAACAATGCTCTTGAATAAACAAATCACAACAATGCTTTTGAATAAACTTTAACCAGCACAGCAACTACTCTGGTGGTATGGCAACATCTTTGACAACATCTGGCAGAGTTGCTGCTGTGACCATTTTACGGAGGGCATTTCCTCTACTGTGAGGCACCGTCTGCTTGATGCACTGAGTGATCTATGTTCAGCTGAAAGACAAAGAACAAGAAGAAGGGAGATTAGCAGTTGCTTAATCAACAGCAAGGGACTGTGGTGGCTCAACTGGTTAAGACACTGAACTTGACGACTGGAAGGTCAGCAATTCAAGATCCAAGTGCTCCCATCTCTGTCCCAGCTCCTGACAACCTAGCAGTTTGAAAGCAAGAAATTGCAAGTAGATCAATAGATACCACTTCATTGGGAAAGTAAACAGTATTCTGTGCACTCCAGTTTCTAGGCATGCCTGCCACATGTCCACAGAAATGTCTGCCGATGCAGACAGCACTGGCTCTTTGGCTATAAACAGAGATGAGCACTGAATCCTAGAGTCAGATAAGACTGGCTTTCAACAGCAAGAAGCAATTACACTCTTGGGACTTCCTTCCAAAACCTCACATGCACATTGTTGGAGTGGGGGGAAGGCTAAGCTTGAGCCATTATGGGCAAGGAGCACCAGTTGACACTCATAAACATTGACAGGTTTGTTGCCAAGAGATGGATGCTAACAGCAACCGGGCAACACAGCAGGTATGAAGGCGGAAGAAAGACTTTATCTAGAGAAGAGGCTGTTGCACCAGGAATTATTTGAGATACTCTCTTCCAGCCAGTGTTGGCTGGAGATTTTAGGGAAGGGGTTAATTTTGCTTGATGACTTCAGTGATCTCCCTATCTCTAGATGGGCCCACTTCCTTCTCATTCTCTTCCACACTGCTTCTGTCAACCCTGGTTGGTATGCCCTCTCCCTAGTGCTGTTAAGGAGAGCACAAGATGAGAACACTGCTCTGATCATGTCATTACTTGACCATGGAGGAGGAACAGGAAGAGAAGGAGGATCTGGTACGGTGACAGCTCCAGCTATCATTGTCCTTCGCCATTAGTGAGTGACTCTGTAATCCAACAGCAGCTGAAGACCACACATTCTCCCCAGGTTCGCCGTGCCCACTTTGGGTTTTTGTGTCCTGGCTCTAGTGTCCAGTTATGCTAGTCCAGTTGCGGATTTTGTGGTGAGATCTAACAGGGTGATCCTGCTGAAGGCTTTGCTCTTCCTTGGCAATCCTTGAAGTAGGTGAATAGTGCAACTCAACTCTAAAAGTGATAACTGGGGTATGAGAGAGGAAGGAAATCTCCCCATCGATTTCCTGAGAGATGGGTTCCATTATCTGAGCCAAACTTTGCAAGCCAATTCCCATCCAGATGTGTTGGGCTACAACCCTCCACAATTCCACAGCCAGCTACAGAGGTGGAGGTTTGTCCAACAATTCTGGGGAGCATCTTGTTGACGATACCTGCTAGTCCACAAAGCTGAGAGTCCTTAACCTGTTTGAGGGTCCCCCGTTGCCAAAATACATAGCAAAATTATTGCTATGTATCATCCCATCTCAGTAAAACAGAAGGAAGAAAAGATAGGATTAAGCGTAGCTGGCATTATAATAATAATGATGTCCCATGCCTCACCTTTTGCAATAGTTATATCCCTACAGTTATTCCTGTCCTTCTAAAATTATATTTCCAGCAAAGCATCCAAAATCTGAACCACCCATGAAGGAAACCTTACATGTGGTTTAATTTCCTTCTGCCTATATTATTATACAGAAAATGATTCATCTCACTGAAGTTAAACCCACAGAATCCCTCAGTTATTTTCACTCATTCATTGTGCTCATGATGCTATGGGTCAGGAAAATGGAGAAAATCATAAGGTGGATTCTTAAAAAAAATACAAAGTAGCAACCTCACCAAATAAAATATTTCACCACCATCTGAAATTTGTAATCGGGGGAAATAAGGGGGGGGAGGCGTATTTCAACCATCTTAGCCATGAGAGCCAGATTTGATTTCCTCACTTCTGCAGCTTCTAGTTGTGCAGTCAAATTGCCGTCTTACCATGAAAATGTCTTGGTTGGCCTGATATGGCCATGATTCATATGAAACGAATGGAACCAGAGTTATGACACATAATTTCTTATGAAAGTGAAAACTGCGTATTTTTATGGTCTAAAGGCTGCAACCTGCGTTCGACTCATACAGCTGGAATGGATAAGTCTGTGCTAGCTTAAGGACTCTCAGAATTTCCAGGCTACTAACCTTTTCCTATCGCTGGCTAGAGATATAAAATGGGTTGTTTGCAGGCTCTGACTGTTGTAAAGGAGAGGGTGTTGGATTATATCTTCTGAGCGATCAGGATTTTCCCTGGTATCCTATGTTCCTGTTTTAGTGTCCCAAATTGAACCAATAAATAGGAAGCTTCAATAGGATGTCAACACACAAATATTACAGTATAGATCGATAGAACAACTTGAAATGATAAACTCTTCAAGAAATTCATCGAGTACCATCTTGGAATCTGAGTGATCTATAATCAAACCTGGCACTTTCTTGAAGTATTGTATTACACCTCCCTTGAATCCTTGCTTCCTTGTTGGCACATGAAACCCAGCAGCATCCCAGAACCAGATAAATGGGCTGTCTTTGGCAGAGTATTTCATATCCTCTTAGGAAAATGTACCAAAAGCTCCCAACACTAATCTACCTGCACGCCTACCTGCGAAAGCTTTGGTGTAGCAGTCCAACAATTTATCCTGCAATGCCTTGCTCATTCACGCATTTCATTATCTAATTTCCCCTTGTTTACATCTTCTGATCTGGGAGTGACTCTGGATTAAGCAACCTCTCCTGCCTCCTCTTCCCTTTAAACCAGGCAAGGCTTAATTGGATATTGTTGCCAAATTGCAGGAGCATCCAATTTGTTTGGAACACCATGTCCAGGTCCTACAACATTCCTTTTCCCCATGCTGAGATATGATCTCAGTGCCTTATGAACCAGATTCATCCTGCTGTTTCCAACTTTTCCAGCCTGTTGATTCTTGAAATACATGCTCCTTTGTGGGAGTTAATTTGCTATCTTTGGTAATTTTGTTTCATGACTCAGGAAGGGGCAACGAGATAGACATGAAGGACTACTTGTCTGGAGAACATTTTTTATTCCTGTTGATTTATCTGTTGTGGAACCACTCCAAAGCAGTGAGAAAAAGAGCAGGCCAAGCTAACATAGGTCATGATTCTTGCTTCCTTCTACATTATTTTTTGTGAGATGTTTGTGTTAGGCTGTACCTGGCAACTGCTCCAACAGAAGTTAAGTAAAGCTTTTGGAAACAGAAGGAAATGTAAATCAGAGATTCAGATGCAGGGAGCCTAGCCAAGGGGTTAAGCAACCCATGTCTGATATCCTTGATCGTTTCACTTGCAAGTAGAGACATTTATTTGTTTGCTTGCTTGCATTGCCAAAATGGGAAAATTGCAGCTTCTGCGGCTGTGGGTACCAAAAAGAATACATGCACTGAAAGTAGGAGAGAGAGAAAGGCTTTATTATAAGATCTTTTGCAAGGACCCTCTTTTCTCAACACCTCTTCAAAAGATGGGTAGAGAAAAGAAGACAAGCAGTTCAGGAGTACAGGCAATTTTATCGTCATCGGTTACAACTCATATCCAAGAATGCATTTTTTTTCTTGAAGCAGGAAAAATGCCATTGGCGTGAATTTGTCTAAGGTGGATCTCAGCTTGCCATGAAGTAACCCACACACTATGATTGTGGAGCCATCTCCTGTAGCACATATGAAATGAGACATGCATGATTTAACAATGGGACTGCAATGGACTGTCGCAGCCTTGAGGATATTATCAAGACTGGCCTTCACATCCAATCTATCTGGTAGGGCCTCTTTTGCCTCCATGACCATTGGGACTCAGAGTTCCTCCTCTGCTCATTTTGCCGTTGGGCCCAATATGATGGTTTCCAGTGGCATTTTATCCGCTGAGGGGGCCATCACCCCACCTAAAGGGGCTAATCCACCCATAGCCATTGGCCCCTTTAGGGAGTCAAGTTATTTACTATCGCCCAACACTCGGCGTTGAATCGTTGGCTGTACAGTCTATTTCATTATCATGTGTCTGGCCAGGCAGCAAGGCAGTTTGATAGACTAAAACAAAAGGCAGATTTTGGCTTGCCAGCTTGAACATTTATACCCCACTTTACATCACAGTCTCACAGGGTAGGGTCCAAATCTGTATAAGACAATTTTAAAACATAAGACATTCAAATCATTTTAAAATCAAACTTCATCAAATTAAAATGCTCAAATGTTTGCAGTGAAACCTGTGCAGGCCTCAGCCCCCAAAGTCCCTAATAAATATTTGCATATCAAAAGGCCCTGGAGAGGGTTAAGTGTACACCCTTTCCCCATTGGGGCTTCCTAAGTGCTCTCCTACAACCTGAGTTACCTGCTTTTTATTAAAGGGGGAAAGCCATGTAAAACCACCCTAGACTCAGCAAAATATTTATGCTGATCTTTGCATTTGAAGACTGTAGGAAAGGGGGAAGGAGTTGAGTCAGGAGTGTCACTCGGTTGAAGAAATTGTACAGTAAATTACATAATTGCAATTGATTAAATCTGTGAAAATAGAGATATGAAGGTGATAAAAAGGGGGAGGAAAATGTTATTACAAGTCAAGGTTGAGACAGGTTGAGACAAGGAACGAATAGCAGGCACTGTTTAACAGGGGGAAATCCCAGCTCACTTGTACAGTATTTGAAGTGTGGGAAGGATACCTCTTCCAAAATGGCCAACCCGCCTCTACTAATAGAATTCGGTATGGATATTTCAGGGATGATAATGGTGATGATTTTTTTAATCTGCTGCCTTATGAAAACAGTGTTGAATACTGCGTCAACCTAATTAATGGTCATCATTCCAACTACAGCAGTGGTTCCCAAACTAAGGCCCATGGGCCAAATCTGGCCCATGGCACCATTTCATGTGGCCCTCATCCCTCCAAGTGGATTCAAGAAACAAAATAGCCATCCACTTTGAAGCTGTTGGGACAAAATGACCAGCCCCATCATGCAGGGCAGAATGGCTGTCTGGCCCTCGAATCTGACTGAGAGAGCGTGACCGATGCCCCAGCTTGAAAAGGTTGGGAACCCTTGAACTACAGTATTGGGGGGAAAGCAGAAGACGTGGTATTTTTCTGTGAAGAACTGAGGCCAGAGGCTGGAAAAGGTAATTTTGGGATGACATCTCTCCCATTTAAAAAAGAGAAAAATGTCTTTTCCTAGCTCTGGGGGAAAAACCCACAGGCACACTCCTGCAGACCATGGAAATTCCAAAAATCCACCTTAATGAAAGTGTGAGAGAGAAACATTTGCTTTGTTTATTGCATATATTAATTTTGTGCATCCTAAGCTGAAACCAGTTAAAGTTTTGGTTAATCTTGTCCACCTTTCTCTCCTGATTCTGGAACAAGTACAAACACCCTGTGCAAAATAGTGCACAGTTCAGGGGTGTGCTGGGCACCTTGGGAGGGTGGTGGACAGAAAGTAATGGGGCACCTATTGGGGGGTTTGGGGGGGGAAATCCTATACATTCCCATTACCTCTACCTACTGGGGTGCACTGGGATGAGTCCCTGTATCCCTGTGGGCCAGCACACCAGTAGCACAGTTATGAAGATTTTCACTTCTGCAGAAGAAACAAAAAGACCAACCAAAGTCAGCAACCTTAGCAAATAATAATAATAATAATAATAATAAATTTAATGACATTGCTGTGCCAGGAGATGCATGAATTAGAATCCTTGGAGTTGTTATTCAGCAAGGGGTCCATGCAATGGTAGACATCTCCATGATGTAAATGGACCTGAGAAATCAAGTCCACTTACACATGGTTTTTTACCATTTTGACATCACATCACACGCTGGCTAGGTAGAGCATAGTGTGTGTCCTCTGCTTTCACCTGGCCCAAGGGATCCAACATAGGACCCTTTGGTGCATTTTAGTCCCAGCCTTACATCATTGGCAAGTGATGAGCAACACCACCTAGTTAGACCACTCAAGCCCCCACGCCTCGACAAGGCTCTCACCGAGCGTGAGAAAATCACGATTGGCAAATCAAAGTTGAGTGTTTAAGAAAAAATAAATCTGTTGTCATATCCATAGTAATCATAGCCCTTGGAGAAATATCTAAAGGACTCCCTAGAAATTTGGAAATTTTGGGTTTACTCAACTTGAATATCCTAACTTTACCCAAAAAAAAAATACTGTACTAGGAACTGCCGATATACATAGATTGTTTCATTGACAGTTCTTAGGTCTTTGGTTAGGCCAGGAGTTCCCAACCTTTTTAAGCCAAGGCCGGGTCAAGCTCCCTCAGACAGCTTCAGGGGCTGGACGGCCATTTAGCCATTCCTCAAACACATAGCACTTCCTGGTGTGGTGGAGGCAGTGGGGACCACATGAAATGGTGCCTTGGGCTGCATTCAGCCCACAGTCCACAGGTTGAGAATCCCTGGTTTAGGCCTTGAACTGTTAATTTTATATATGAATCTTTTATTTCCTACTGGCAAGAACATCCCCTGTTGGGATGTCATACCAGTACAATGGCCATAACACCATTGCCTTCTTCTCTTTGTAAGCAGTTCTATGTTTTACACGCCAACTGCAAAGCATTGTGTTTTATTAGAGAAGTTGTCAATGGGGAAAAGAATGGATATGGAAGAGAAGGGGGGCAGGGAATGACAATTGGGCTTGGAAGGAAACAAGGATGATCCATCCTATAAAATACTGTAAGAAGTGATGGGCATCAGCAGGTTCGCACCAGTTCACCAGAACCAGTAGCAGAAATTCTGGCTGGCTGCACCCACCCAAGTTTTAAAATTAAGTACTGTAGTCCTAATTTGGGTGCAACGCAGGGCTTTCCCCCTGGCCACACCCACCATACCACGCCCACAGTGTGGTAGTACAAAAATTTGGAGCCCACCACTGACTGTAAGCATAGTTAAGACTGCATAAAGCAAATTAGAGAAGATAACAAGCATTGGAGCATGGGTAACCTGAAACTAATTAGATAGCATAGAGGAGAAGAGAGACATGCCAGCAATTGAAGATTGAAATACAAAAGAGGTAACAATGGAGGGGCTTGACAAATAAATGGATGGATTTATGTGCATAAATGTAGGTGCATTATGCCAGTTAAATAACAATGTGATGATGAATCAGGTGATCATAGTTAGAGGTGAGTCAAAATCAGCTCCAACACTTTTTCCTCACTACCTCTACACCAAAGACTTCCTGATTCTTCCTCTACTTTCTACCACATCTGTTAAAAGGTTAACACTTTTAACATATTGCCCAGCCCTGTATTATTCATTTGGTTCTGAAGATTAATGGGGCTCAGGCTGAGTCAAGCCAACAGTATGTAGACACAGAGTTTGCAAAAGTTATTCTCCATACTTCAGTTCCCAAGTTCCGCCATTCACTGTGTTACAGTGAGGAGGGGACTCTGGGAATTATAACCCCAAAACTGTAATCTCTTCCATCTCTGCATCTCATTCAGTGTTGTCTGCACAAGCAGCGAGCCGCATGTGGCCATACAAATGTGAATTGGCTACCATCAACTCTAGCTATCATAGCAAATAGCCAAGGTTGGTGAAAGTTGAAGAGATGCTTCTGGAAGACATTGTTGTCTATCACAGTCAACACTAATTGAATTTCAGAACCTGGCAGTGATAGGATATAATAATTTATTTATTTAAATTTATATGCCGCCCAATCAGGAAACCCCGACTCAGGGCGGCGTACAACAGTTAAAAATGTATAAAAACATATTTTAAAATCCCAAATTCCCCACTCACTTCCCCACCCTACTACCCGCCACCCTAATTAAAAGAATAAAAAGAAATAAAAGGTGCCTGTAAAGATAGCGAGAATAAAGCAGTAATTTATTCACAGTTGAATCTGAACTGGCTTCAGAAGGTAATGTTGGATAGATGGACTGATAAATACAAGGAAGAAAGTAGTTTAGAGAGGGATAAAACAGAATTTGAGCAACTGTTGTTAAAAATACGAAAAGGAGATATGGGATTAAAGGGTATAGTAAGCAGGATTTATAAAATTTTAAATAATGAAGGTAATCCACAAGAAACTTTGAAGTCATGCTGGGAACAGGATTTGAACATAAAAATTCAGGAAAAAATTTGGAAAGATAAGTGGGGAAAAAGATATATGAGAAGTATGTCGGTAAGAATGAAAGAGCATAATTACAAAATGTTATGGAAGTGGTATTTGACTCCTGAGAGATTATTTCAAATGGACAATGCTAAAAGTAAAATGTGTTGGAGATGTAAAAACTCTTTAGGAACATATGAACATATGTGGTGGAATTGTAAAGTGGTAAAAGAGTATTGGGGGAAAATTGAGAAGGAAATATGTGATATTATGGGGGTAGAATGTGAATTGAATTTAAATATGGTGTTGTTAACAGATGTGGAGAATTTGAAAGTAAATGAAGACAATAAGGAACTAATAGCTATTATGCTGATATCAGCTAGAATGTGTATAGCAAGGAGCTGGAAACTTGATAGAGTTTTAAAAGTAGAGGAATGGTATAAAGAGATGTGGGATCTTGCATTGAATGACAAACTGACATGGGAAATAAACAAATATAAGGGAAAAATTAAAGAAAATAGATTTTGGAAAATTTGGCAACCTTTTGTGGAATACTCATTGAATGGAGATCAGAGCAATAGCCTTGTACCAGATTATATATATTTTTGGAAATGGTAAAAAAGGCAATATCCCGCAGGCTCTTATAACTTGTAAATACACAGGGTGATTATTAGTAGTTTATGTTATGTTTAATGTAATTGGATTCGATAAAAATTGGATATGGTTTTTTTTCTTTTAAATTACGTGTTCTCTTTTCTGTATTTTCTTCTTTTTTGTAATGTTTATCTTTTTATATTCAATAAAAATTTATTTTAAAAAAAGAGTAAAAAAATAAAAAATAATAAAAAGAAATAAAAGGGAATGAGGGGGATACAACAACACAAAGGGCGGGATATTAACTAAGTACTAACTGGGGATGAGCCAACAGCCTGGAGCCGTATTCCCATTAAGGCCCCATACCTGCCCTGCCAGCCAGGTTTTCAGACTTTTCCTGAAGGGCAGCAGTTCCGTCTGTAGCCTCAATTCTGTTGGAAGGAGGTTCCAGAGAGCTGGAAAAATGATTTTGTGTCAGAGATTACTCTGGGTTGAAAGGATTTTTGCTGGAGAAGCTCTGCTCAGAGGGCGCCTGAATGAGGCTCCTTTCATGTCCCCAAGTGCAGCCCTCAGGTATTAAAACCTGACCTTCCAGTCTCCAAGCTCAGCATCTTAACCACTAAGCCACCGGAAAAGCTGCAGTGATGAGATGCCCTTCCTTGATGGAGAGAGGAATAGTTATAAAATTATGTACAAAGTTGGTATGACCATCTTGAATACTCCTTTGAAACATGTTGCTGAGGTAGGACCTCAGACTCACCACTTTCCAGTTTAACATGTCTAAAGTTTCAATTTCCTGAACGCCTTCTTGCACTCTCTGTAGGCCTTCTGCAATACGACCCAGATGTTACTGTTGTTAAAAAGGCAACACTAAAGTGTGTGGTTCGTAGGCACAGAAAACCGCCTTGTCTATGAGTCAGAATTTTGCTCCATCTAGCTTGATATTCTGAACTCTGACTTCTATAGCTCCCAACATTTCAGGAAGAATGATTTCCTAGCCTTACCTGGATAATCCCTCAGAGGTAGAAGGCCATCCCTAGTGGTCTTCCACCCAAGAAGAGACATAGGCTCACCTGCTTAGCTTCCAAAAGCAGACAAGATTTAGTATGTCCATCCATGGTAGGAAGGGGGCTTACAATTTGTGCAGAATGCTTGCTATTTAGAGGAGGAATAATTTACAGAGTCCAGCTCTGTACATGCTTCATGACATTTATGCTCCTCATGGGAGCATCTAAGAGCGTAAAGCCAGCTGTAGTTGAAACCAATGTTTTAGGTTAGATCAGTGGTTCCCACACCCGACAATGGTTGGTGTAACCAAGTGTTTCCCAACCTTTGGTTCTTGGACTTCAATTCTCAGAATCCTAAGTCAATACATTGGTTGATCAGTGCTTTGGGGAATTGACCTGGGCTTCTGGGGATTGAAGTCCAAAAGCCAAAGGTTGGGAAACACTGGGTTAGATAGAAATCCCATCTGAAGCAACATGGAAAGTCTTATTTCAGGTTCTTAGCACTTGGCCTCATTTGTTATACAGATTAAAGATGAATCACCTTTGCGTCTTTCCTGAAGGCTTCTGGTATGTCTGCCTCTCCTTAAGGGGCAATTCAGATAGCTCTTCTAAATTCTAATTAGCCTTCCATTTCTTCCTCCTTCTTGATGTTCATACATTTTTAAGTCTTCTGTCCTGTCTCTTTTCAACCTTGCTCTACTTGGGCTTTTCTAAATGTCTTATTTTCTCCCATTTCAATTCACTCTCCTGGGGAAGATTACTCCACAGCTTCAAAGAGTAATGGCTGCTTCCCAAAAGTCTGATGAGAAGACTTATGTCTAAAAAATCAGCATTATCCCTAGGGAACTGTTATGGCTGACCATTTCTGCTCCATGCTAAATGTATACAGATAATAACTGTGTTTTTCCTGTGGGACTGGGGTGGCTCAAGTGGTTAAGATGCTGAATTGACAACTGGAAGGTTGGAAGGTCAGCAGTTTGAGACCCAAGTGCTGCATGACGGAGTGAGCTCCCGTCTCTGTCCCAGCTCTTGCCAAGCTCACAGTTTGAAAGCAATTGCAAGTGAATGTGAGCTAGTATAAAGAGTCTGGCCAGGTTATCCTGCAATGGCAATAGAGTAGACCCTACTGCCAGTGGCTCAAGTGGTTAAGATGCTGACTGGGAGGCAGATTGTCAGCAAGTTCAAAACCTGAGTACTGCATGACAGAATAAGCACCCATCTCTGTCCCAGCTCCTGCCAACCTAGCAGTTTGAAAGCAAGAAATTGCAAGTAGATAAATAAGTACCATTTCAGTGGGAAGGTAAACAGTTTTCCGTGCACTTCGGTATTTAGGCATGCCTGCCACATGTCCACAGGAACGTCTGCAAATGCATATAGTGCTGGCTCTTTGACCATAAACAGAGATGAGCCCGAAACCTAGAGTCAGTTTCGACTGGCTTTTGAGCAAGGGTGGCCTTTACCTTTATCTTTACTGCTGCCAGTGACTCAATGCCTAGTGTCAGGCATAGAGATGTAAATTTTCTGGAAATTTTGAAGCTCAGGAAAAAAAACAAGGTTTTTTTTCAAGGGGGAATGGAAATTTTCAGAAAAATTGAAAATCTGTCAGGAAAGCAGGATAAAAATTAAAGTTTATTATTATTATTATTATTATTATTATTATTATTATTATTATTATTATTATTATTATTATTATTATTATTATTATTATTATTATTATTATTATTATTATTATTATTATTATTATTATTATTATTAGAAATGATTTATAAAATATTTGAACCCGGCCTTATCTTAAAATATTTTATTCATCATGTTAAAATAAAACATTCCATAATATATTTTCTATTTTTTCAACTTTTTCAATTTTTCAATTTATTTTGGTTTCCCCCCGAATTTTTCCAGTTTTTTTCTGGGCCTTCACATCTCTAGTCAGGCAGCAGTTAACTAGCCTGACAACCTTGAGGACTAACGGCCTTGCATGGTGAAGTCTATAGGGAAGGGTGATGGTCCCTAAGTGGGTTAAATCCACTTGAATCCATCTTGATTTAGGGCAGCAACTTCATCCATCCTGTCCTGGGGCTAATAATGAGGACTTTGTGTGCCAAAAGGTTTCAGGACCAGAAAGTGTCTCACAGAACTGGATCAGTGGTATGGGTGTCATGATGCAATGCAGAAGGCAGATGAAAGGCTACTGTATTATATTCTCAGGACCGTCTTCATGGCTGATCACCATGATGATCATCAATATTTGGATTTGGATACAGAAGAAGAAGAGCTAATATAGCCAAATGGATGGACTATTAGACCATGGTTCAAGAGCCCGGGTTTTTTGCTTGGACATGAAAACTCACCAGGGTGATGGCAATGGTAGATCACTCATTGTAGATCAGTAGATTACCTGCAGATTACTGTTGGGACCCTTGCTCTGAGATTGAAGTCTAATTCCAGATTCAACCATACTTTCATACTTGCATATCCTCCCTAAGACCAATTAATCATTTCTGTTTTGTGCCTGTACAGGGAACCCCTGAAAATGTGCAGCTGAATTTCAGCAGCAAAACACAGTACTGCAACTAAAAACAAAGCAGTGAACATTTTGAAGAGGAAACCATGCATTTTGTAGATTTATTTATTTATTTTTGTGGTGAGATAAATCAGGTCCAGCAGTGATGTGCCATTGACAAACTACCTTGGCATGCTCTTTTATATTTTAAAGACATGCTCTCAAGTCTTTAGTCTTTGTTAACCTGCTCTTTCTAAATGCGCTGGTCAATAACTAGTTCATAAGAAAGCCTAAATCTCAACTTCCTGTTGATGTCTTTTCAGACTCTGCTAACAGAAGAAACCCGAAGCCATGAACTGGTCTGGCTTTGAAGACCTCCTTGGTGGAGTGAACAAATACTCCACCGCCTTTGGGCGCATCTGGCTTTCGGTGGTCTTCATCTTCCGGCTGTTGATCTACTTAGTGGCAGCTGAGAAGGTGTGGGGAGATGACTCGAAGGACTTTGACTGCAACACAGCGCAGCCAGGTTGCCCCAACGTCTGCTATGACCATTACTTCCCAATCTCCCACATCCGCCTCTGGGCTCTGCAACTCATCCTGGTGACCTGCCCGTCCTTGCTGGTCGTCATGCATGTTGCCTACCGGGAAGCCAAGTTGAAGAAACGTTTGGAGAAAGTTGGCCAAGACCATAGACCTCGCTATCCACCCGGCAAGAAGCGTGGGGGCTTGTGGTGGACCTATTTCTTCAGTCTCCTCACCAAAGCTTTGGTGGACATTGTTTTTCTCTATATCTTTTACCGGGTTTACCCAGACTACAGGCTTCCCCCTCTAGTCAAATGTAGTTTTCCCCCTTGCCCTAACCTGGTAGACTGCTACATAGCTAGGCCAACAGAGAAGAACATGTTCACCCTATTCATGATCATAACAGCTTCTATCTGCATCCTGCTCAGCCTGGCTGAAGCAATCTATCTCGTGGGGAAGAAGTGTAAGGAGAACCTTATGGCCAGAAGTGAAAGCCACAGTAGGCATGATGGGGAGGTCTTTGCCCTCAGAAAGGACCCCGGCTCCCACCCTCCCAGCAAACATGACGGTGTGGAAGTGGATTCTCAGATTTTCCAAGGGACAGATTACAAACTACTCACATCACCCCTCATAAATATCACTGAATGTGACAATTCAGAGCCATCGAAGCATGAATAGTTAGGGTAACCTCTCCATTAGAGTGAATGGAGAACTTTAAGGCATGATCAATGTAGCATTTATTCTCATACCATCACTGTCTGCTTAGGAGCAGGAGGTGAATTGGATGGTGCTAAATTAGCAAGGGAAACTGATTGCTAGTCCAACAACTCATCTCAGTTTTATTTACCTATGTTAAATATTACCCTATTTGCTGGACTATACGACTCACCTTTTCCCACTAAAAAATACACTGGAAAAATGGAGTAAATCTTAAACTGTATATAGTGACCTATAGTGGGCTATTTTGGTAATAATTGGGGTATGTCTTATACCCTGATATGTTTTATAAGCTGGCAAATATGGTAACCATATTGTATTTTCCCCCAATTTTTCAATGGCCATATTTAATTTAAGGACATTATGAGTGGGGCCCTCAACAAAACATTAACAGAGCAGACTATTTGCTAATATTTAGGTTCTGCAGACAGGCAGGCATACCTGATTCAAAGATATACCATTTCATCCTAATACCCATGCAGTTTTCTATCCAAGATTTGGAACATTTGGTTGGGATTCTATAGCAACTGAACAAGCTCAGTTTAGGGGGGGAGGAGCTTAAATACCCCACCCCCTTTTTGAATCAATTTTATTTGAATTTCTGCATATCATGGGGATTCACAAAACTTGCTGCTACTTTTTTGTGGTGCTGTCAGGACTAGATAATTAATGCTACTATCAGATGTAAAATGAAGCATATTAAATAGCCATGCTCAATTGTTCTGGTTCCCCCATCCCCCCAGTTAAATGCTTCTTAATTACCTAGCAATAAACATACTTTGTGTTACCTAGAACTAAATAAACAAGAAAACACTGTCTGCGCCGGCCCTCTGAAACTTGCCAACAGAGCTACATCTCCGGATGGAATTGCTGCCTTTCAGAAAAGAACTTAAAACCTGGCTAGCAGGTCAAGTGTGGGGTGCAGGTGGAAGGGTAACCTCCATTGGGTGGCTGGTGTAGAAGAACTCCTCCCCATGGTGCCTTTGGATCCTGCACCCCTTGTTTTAGGAGGTGGATAGTTTTAACTGTTTTTAACATGTTTTTAAATTGTCATTGTGAACCGCCCTGAGTCGGCTTTGGTCGAGTGGGCGGTATATAAATTTGACAATTAAATTAAATTAAATTAAGACCATGTCCAGTTTAGTTTCATAACAACAGGTTTTCTAATAAAAGAAACTGGCTGGATACTGTTTTGGTGTATCAATAAATGTTGTTTATTTAGCTGTCATTCTGTATGTGCATTTGTTTATATCTGGATTGAGGGGGGAATTTAAGGACCCTCAAGTAATTTTAATTTTAATTTAATTTAATTTTTGCACTTGTATGCCGCCCAATCAGGAAACCTGACTCAGGACAGCTCACATAATAATTAAACAATATAAGAAATGAATGTTCGCTTTCCAGATGGTGCTCAGCATGATAAAGTACTGTAGCCACTCTGTTCTCTTTGGGCCTTCTCTTCAGTAGATGAGCATCTTCCAGGTTGATTGGTTGGCCAGATGAGTTTTTTAATCCTTCCAATCAACACTATCGTCATCAAGGAGGACTTTCCCCCAAGCAGCCTGAAAATTGAATAAAAATGCTTGAAAACATCTGACGGATAAAGGATAATACGATGCTGTGTTGGACTTCTGGGCTGATTCAAGAATGTGATTCATCCCTTGAAAAATGAATGCACTTCATTTACAGAGAAGGGAATAGCAAAACCATCAGAAGGTTCTTCAGATCATTGGTTGCTCCCCATAAATCACACTAAATTGCATGGTAGACTGCATTCAGCTTAATGCACAATAAGTTGTTTAAGCCTCATCTAGGTCAGAGCTCAAAAAAGATCCTTCTTTAAGACTACAATTCCCCAACATTTTGGGTTCCCATTATCCAAAAAAGTAACTTTTCCAAGAGTGACATTTATTTTGGATTCTCATAGATCATATGCAAAGAAAGTAGAAAACCTCCTTATAGCATGCCAAACTATTGATCCATCTAGTTGAGTTTTGCCTACACAAAGGGTAAGGAAATTTTAGCCCATTTGATTTTTGGACCACAACTCACACAGTTCCATTCTGTATGTCATGTAAGTTGGGAACCCTAGAGATTTGAAGTGCAAAACATCTAACAAGCTAAATCCACTGATCAGGACACAGTTGACTAGGGTTTTCAGGGACACTTACCAAACTATATATGGCAGTGATGGCAAACCGAATTAGACTGAGTGCCCAAAATGCAACCCCAAACCCACTTATTGATCGCAAAGTGCCAACACAGTACAGGGGAGGAAGGAAACACTCCCATTGGGCTGCTGGGCAGAGGGACGGGGCAAACTCTGTACTGGGGGAAGGGAAGAAGTGCTCCTATTGGGCTGCTGGGCAGGGGGTGGGGCAAACTCTGTGCTGGGGTGACTGCACGGGTGCCCACAGAGAGTGTTCAGAGTGACACCTCTGGCACACAACGCATAGGTTCACCATCACTGATATATGGGAATGGTTTGGGTCTGGGGCCTCCTCAATAGAGCAAATATTCTACCACCCCATTATCTACCATGAGGGTACAGCCCTTATTTTGTTCCTTGTTCTAACTCTTGATAAAAGAGAAAGAACCAGTGATTCCCAACCTTTAATCTTTGGATTTCGATTCCCAGAAGCCTAAGTCAATTCCCCAAAGCACTGATCTGCCAGTGGACTGACTTAGGCTTCTGGGAATTGAAGACCCCATTTGGGACAAGTGCCCCACACTGGTAACCACTAGGCCCTAGAGCAAAACAACACAAAGAAACACCATCATAATTCACTCAAGTCTTGCACAGTGTTTATGCCTAAGTGCCACCTGGCCATCACTTATCTGTTTCTCGATCATCTTGCTAAGCCACAATGCAGCTATCGTTTCATGCGTGGCTGAAACCTACAGGAGATGGAAAATCCACCACACCCCACTGTGACCTATTCCAGTAAATTAAGGTTTTGCAATGGGGCAACTGCTTTTAATTAGGTGGCCCGTTTCCCTTCTGCCACCTCTCTTTATGATCCTTTGCAACCTTTGGCCTTTTAGCAAGCTGCATCTCGCTCAACTACGTTCTTCTACTCTTACACCTCTTTCAAGTGGGGCATTCATACTGCCGTGCTTTACTTCCTTTTCTGTCACTTGGTGACAGATGGGAGATTTACCTGGAGTCACATCCCCTTGGTAATCAGTACTGTCCTGCAATGTTTCTCCATTTCATCAATGTACTTATGCAGTATTTGTTCTGACCAGTGTCTAGGGCCGTGATGGCGAACCTTGGCAGTCCAGATGCTCTTGGACTTCAATTCCCAGAAGTCCAAGCACCCTGTGAATCCACAGGAATGGGTTTACTGTGATTCATCTGGCCCGTGCTGCCCTCGTCGCTCCCGGCAGCGGAAGTAAAATGTGCCTGCTTCCGGGAGCGACGAGGGCAGCATGGGCTGGATGAATCACAGTAAACCCATTCGTTTGGATTCACATTATGCTTGGGCTTCTGGGAAATGAAGTCCAAGAACATCTGGAGTGCCAAGGTTCACCATCCCAGGTCTAGGGCAGTTCATGTGTGCTTCCCCTGTTGCATTGATTGTTCCTTCCTTCTTTTCGTCATGAATTAATACTCATGTTCTAGGGCAGGGATGGCCAACCTTGGCACTCCAGGTGTTCTTGGACTTCAATTCCCAGAAGTCTTAATCAGCAGGAGTGCTGACTTGGGCTTCTAGTAACTGAAGTCCAAGAACACTTGGAGTGCCAAGGTTGGCCATTGCTGTTCTAGGGGAACACCACAATGCTAGCATATAGGAGAGTAAACAAAACAACAAATAAGACAAAAACGTTGTGGTACCTTAAAGACCACTTCGGTGGGATGGTGAACAGCATTCTGTGTACTCCAGTGTCTAGTCATGCCTACCACATGACCATGGAGACAGTGCTGGCTCTTTGGCTATAAACAGAGATGATCATTGAACCCTAGAGTCAGATATGACTGGCTTTCAAGCAAGAGCAACTTTTACCTTTACCCAACCTTAAAGAGCAGCTCCTGTACTTAAATGTGAACTTTCATAGATTAAGTCCACTTCCTCAGACATAAGAGTAAGATGTCATTGCATCAATTTATACACATCAGGTACAGGGGCACAAAATCGTTGGCCAGCCCAACAGAAAAGCTAAGCTCTGGCCATCTCTGGAGTGGGACAAAAAATAAAATAAAACAGTTTTATTTCATCATTGTGAAAAAGATCTGGGGATTATTATGGAGAAACTCATACAACGTAAGGTAGGAGGATCACTGAAAATCAGGAGGAGGGAGGATGACAATAAAATCAGTTTACAATCTAGAATAAACCCATCTGGAAGAGTCTTCAGCCTCTTGTGTCAAATGTTTTGAGAGAGAGATAAATGACCATCTTTCCACAAATGACACAAAGTGACACACCATTGAAAGTTGGATTTATTGAGCTTGTCCACAGTTCTCCACAATGGCTTTAGGTTCTCCATGATGATAGCCAATGGAATTTGCTGTGTGAGAGAACTATAACCTGATAAATTTGGTAGGAACCTAGAGAGACATTTTTGTACTGAGTCAGACAGGTGGTTCACTTATTCATCAGCATTGTCGACATTGGCAAATGGTGGCTATCCAAGATTTTAGACAGTCAACTTTTCCAGCCCTGCCTACTGATTACAGGGGATGAGCATAAATCCTCCCATGCACAGCATTTCCTCTTCCACCAAGTTATGGTCCTTGCTCTCAATCCATTGGAGACGACTTAACAAAACTGTACTTGGTTACCAAACCTTAATAACTAAGGTGGGAGTATCATTGAGTTGTGTGTTTACCTCTATGCAAGGATGTATAAGATTGTGTTTCATATCGTTTTAGAAAGGTTTACCAATGAAGGTGAGTGATGAAATGTGCTGCAGCACCTTTAAGAATAGCAAACCAAAAAGAATAAATAGATGTCAATTTGGTTTGGTTCTCTGAGTTTGAAGCAGTGAGCATTACAGTGGCTTGATGAACCTGCAAAGAGAAGACATGGCACACCCCAGCCTGAAGACTTCCTGTTCAATTCATTGTCAGCATCAGAGGGGACTGTCCCATAATAATAATAAATTCATGTCAGAAATTATTCTGGGTTGAAAGGATTTTTGCTAGAGAGACTCCACTCAGGGGACACCCAAATGAGGCTCCTTTCATGTACCCAATATCTTTTCCCACCAAAGTGGTCCCTATTTATCTACTTGCAATTTCTTGCTTTCGAACTGCTAGGTTGGCAGGAGCTGGGACAGAAGTGGGCTCTCAAACCGTCATACAGTACCTGGGTCTTGAACTGCCGACTTGCTAGCCTTCCTGCTAATAAGGTGAGCTTCTTTACCGCTGAGCCACCACAGCCCTCACAGTCCCATTGTGAGCCCCAAAATTAGCTAAGATGAATTATTGAACCATTTCCCCTTGACAAAATAAGCATGCAGTTAATGAAGCTTGAATAATAATTTTAGGATCATAGTGAGGCCTAGAGAAAACCATTTTTAATGAGAATACAGTTACACAGAAAGTACTGAGTCACAGGAGGGCAACCAAAATGATTAGGGGACTGGAACACCTTCCTTACCATCTGAGGCTGCAACAGTTGGGCCACTTCACTCTTGAACGACGGCGTCTAAGAGGTGACCTGATTGAAGTTTATAAAATCATGCACGGTGTGGACAAAGTAGATAAGGAAAAACTGTTTTCCCTATCGCACAACAGTAGAACTAGGGGGCACTCCATGAAACTTTTGGGTACTAGTTCTCAAACAAATAAGAGAAAGTACTTTTTCACCCAGAGGATCACTGGTCTATGGAACTCCCTGCCAGAAGAAGTGGTGACAGCTGTCAGTCTCGACAGCTTCAAGAAAGGATTAGACAAGTTCATGGAGGACAAGGGTATCCATGGCTATAATTATAATGGATACCTAAGGACAACCTCCGGGTTGGAGAGAGAAGCAGGATATCTCTCAATGCCACCTCCAGGGAATCCTAAGCAGGTGAAGGCATCTGCTTGGGAATAATACCCTGAAGCAAATGGTGAGCCACTGTGTGTGACAGAATGCTGGACTGGATGGGCTGTGGCCTGTTCCAGCAAGGCTATTCTTATGTTCTTATTTATCTATGACAGGGATTCTCAACCTATGGCCTATGGGCTGGATGCAGCCCATGGCACCATTTCATGTGCCCCCCCACTGCCTCCAACACACCAGGAAGTGCCATGTGGTAGAGGGAGGGCAAAATGGCTGTCCAGCCCCCGAAGCTGTCTGAGGGAGCATGAACCGGCTCCCGGCTTTAAAAGGTTGAGAACTCCTGATCTAAGAGGAACAGACATGGTGACTGTCTGTTTTTGAACATTCTAAATGAATATGTAATGTCAAGATAAAATATGAAACAGCTTCCATCCCTTGGCCCCACCTTGACTGAGAACACATGTGTATAGTTTAAGCCTGATGTTAATCAGGGTTCTTGGATCTAAATAGAACCAAGTAACCACATATGCATATGTTATATTATAATTGATTTTGTTGAAAAAAAATCTTTTTCCTTCAAAACCTCTCTGGCTATTTCATTTATGTTTAAAGTAACTTATAAACTGATTGCTTTTTCAGAGAGTTTTCAGGTGATACCATTATATGAGAACAAGGCAAAATGCTCTACAGTAAAAGCTACTGCTGTTTGGAAAACAGGACTGCTTTTTCTTGAGTTCTAGGGAAAAGCCATTTTTTAATACAGTACCATGATGAAAGCAGAATAATGATCTGTAGTCCTACAGTCCAAAACTAGACAGAGAGCGTGTCAATAAGGCTGTTTGTTTAACTGACAGCTCATATTCAGAGCAAGGCAGCTGGCATGACATTTAAACTACTGGAGTGAATTCTTCATGGCTCTGGTCTCGGAGCAGGTCTGCACAAGCCACAGTTTACCTAGCTAAACATAACTCACCTGCCATGGATGGATGGTTGAAGCAAAACCATAAACTTCATCCAACCTCTGGTTGAGCATCCTTATGTGGAGGGTGATAGACTTGGGAAATTTGCTTACATTGAACTTTAAGTTTGGTGAATCTAACCTTGTGATGGTGAACCTTGACACTCCAGGTGTTCTTGGACTTAAATTACCAGAAGCCCAAATCAGCACTTCTACTGATCAAGGGCTTCTGGAAATTGAAGTTCCAGAACATATGGAGTGGCAAGATTTGCCACTCACTGGTAACCCTTAGGAGAACCATCCATCAATGAAATTAGGTTCATTTCCATACATGAATTAACTTGATACCTATGCATTTCTGCCATATGGTTGGTTCCAGGCTTCCTCATCACATTCTTTATGGGGAACTTAACTCTGGTACAAGACCTTGCAGAGCTCCTTTGAAGCATTATAAGGACCCGCTGAAACAAACCATGAAGGTGACAGGTATAAAACCACAAACTTGGGAAGTAGCGGCTGTAGATTGCCCACTTTGGTGCCAAACTATCTCTGCTGCTACCGATCCCTTCAAAGGACAATGCCGCAGACATGAAGAAGTTAAGTGGCAAGCATGGAAGCTTCATCAAACACAACTACGCCCTTCACCAGCTATTCAGTGTACTGTGTGTGGTTGCATGTTTCATGCCAGGATCGGTTTATTGAGTCACCAGAGACACATCCATCAACTGAGAAAATTAATCCCAGGAAAAATGTATGCTTGGATACGAGCAGCAGCAGCCAACAATGACAATATCAGAGAGACTGTGCCCCTGTGAAGCTGAGACTACAGAACATGTTTTATTCATATGTCCTTTCTATGGAGATAAACTTATATCCCCACTGCTCTGCAAATATCCTGGTCGATTAAACAGCACTTAGACTGTTTTTACCTGTAATATCGCCAAGTTTGTGCTATAGCGATCGGGATTAGAAGAACAATTCTAGCAGGCCCCTCAGTGGCACAAACCGTGAATGCTATATTGCGGTAGCACTTACCGTGGCACTAATTTTAAAAACTGGTTTTATTCTATTTCTTTCAACTTTGAATGGATATGTATTTTAAAAATAATATATTTTAACTACATTTTAAGCACTTCAATTTTAAAAAATTTACCTGCCTGTAGACATTTTGCTTAAATAATATATTTTAACTACATTTATTTTTCCTTGTTCCTAGAAGGTCTTCCTGTTTCTGAGGACTTCTGCCCAATTCCTGTAGAATGTTGTGGGGCTTTTCTTGGATCCTTACTTATTCTATTCTTGCTTTCTTCCAGTCCTTGAAGATCCTCTGCCTTAGCAACAGAGAACCTATGTCCCCGAACCGCCTTCACCTGCCATGGATCCGAACATTTGCCCGCCCCTGGCTGATTCGGCAGGAGGAAGGAGGTGAGATTGGTTGCAGCTGTGATAGGCAGTGCGGTGGCTATACTAAGACCTGGCTGCAGCTGCTACGGACCCGGACGCTCGCCTGCCCGCCCTTGGCCGGTTTGATGAGAGGGAGGAGGATTGTGTTGTATTTTTCTTGATTGTTTGACCAAGAGATGTCATTGTTATTATATTATTGATATTCTGTACTTATTACTTTTTTCTATTGTATTCTGTATGATTATATTGTATTTTGTCATTTTGTTGTAAGCCGCCCTGAGTCGGCCCTGTGCTTGAGTAGGGCAGGGTATAAATTAAAATTTATTATTATTATTATTATTATTATTATTATTATTATTATTATTATTATTATTATTATTATTATTATTATTATTATTATTATTATTATTATTATTATTATTATTACATTCTAAGCATTTAAATTTTAAAAAAGTTACTTATTTTGCTGAGCCGGTCGTAGACTGTAACAAAGTGATTGATTGATTGAATTAACTTAATTTATTCAATCAGCTGAACAGAGATACAGCACCTTGAACAGCTGAAGTCTGCATTTCTAATACAAAACTCCATCTTTGCAAAATTCTGTTTAATTGCCCTAGTACGATTAATGGGGTACACAGAAAGAGCCTCATCAAAGATTGCATTATTCTTGAACCACAATCAGGTGTCCCCTGGTCACAGCAACCTTGTGTTGCTGGCTAATCTTTCTCACACTAGGTCAGGTGAAAAGAACTGCAGAATGAACTCACCCAAAGGACCCTTCATTTTGGCAGTTTTCATGTCTGGCCCAAACACGGAAGCAAAAAGAGAACTATGATTAATAATCCATTTGCATTACAGTAGTCTTGTTAAAGTAATCAGTCATTGCAACACATCTGTGGGAGGCCTAAAAGTGTTTATGGCATACTCTGTCTGGAGGATCCACCTGATTCTCTTATGGCTGATGGTTTCTTTGACTGCATGATGGGGGTGGCCATTTTGTCCCAACAGCTTCAAAGGGGTGGCCATTTTGTTTCTTGAATGCCTTTAGAGTGGGAGGCCACATGAAATGGTGTTGTGGGCCAGATCTGGCCCATGGGCCTGGGAACCCCTGCTGTAATCAGTAGAACAGTAAATGAGACAGATTCTGTATTTCTCTACATTCACACAACATGTTGTTGTCCACCAGCAACCCCCACTTAAGCATGTTGGTCTTGCATTTAGGGACTCCAGACTTCAGTCTATGTAGGGTCCTCTAGTGACAGAGGGGAGGTTGAGATCGTCAGCTATATCCTCCTTTAATGTTGATTTTTAATGGGACAGATGTGTAATTTTAATGGGATGGGGTGGATCTGAGGACTTTTTTAACTTATTTTTAAAAAAAAACTTTTGTGTTCCTTATTTTAAAATATGTTTTATTTGTTAGTCACAGAGTTTGGTGAAGTTATTTTTTCGGATCTCCAATCCCAGAATGCAATAGGCACTGGCTGTGATGGTGCGAGGGGGACAGGATAACTGTTTTCATTGGTGTTGTAATGAAATAAGGGATGATGGTGGCTTAGTGGTTAAAATGCTGAACTTAATGACTGGAAGGTTGGCAGGTCAGCAGTTCGAGACCCAAGTGCTGCACGATGGAGTGAGCTCCCATCTCTGTCCCAGCTCCTGACAACCTAGCAGTTCAAAAGCAAGAAATTGCAAATAGATAAATATGGTGTACTACAGACAGATTATGCCATAAACACCTTTAAGCCTCCCACAGATGTGATGCAATGACTGATTACTTAAACAAGACTACTGTAATGCAAATGGATTATTAATCATACTTCTCTTTTTCCTTCTGTGTTTTGGCCAGATGTGAAAACTGCCAAAATGAAGGACCTTTGGGTGAGTTCATTCTGCAGTTCTTTTCACCTGACCTAGTGTGAGAAAGATTAGCCAGCAACACAAGGTTGCTGTGACCAGGGGACACCCGGTTGTGGTTCAGTGGGAAGGTAAACAGCATTCCGTGCAATCCAGTGCCTAGTCATGCCTGCCACAGCGCTGTCTCTTTAGCCATAAATGGAGAGGAGTACAGAACCCTAGAGTTGGATATGACTGGTTTTTGAGCATGGGCGACCTTTACCTTTACTAATGAAATAAAGAATTTACCCATTCTCTGCTTAGCTGTCGATTAACATTCTTTGAGGAAAGGGTGGTTCGTAAAGAAATAAGTTAGCAACTCATAGCCCTGTTTTGGTTTTAGAGCAACCTGTTGTTTAAAGGATCATCCTGATTAGGCGGTCTAATTAACTCTAAATCTGACATAGCCAGTCTGTCGACTTTTAGGGGAAAAGGATGTTTCCTTGTACGGTTTTCCTTATATCCTTCTGGGATTCTGCAGGTGGCATTTTTACACCCAACAGTGTGTTTGTCAAGCTAGATCATGTCAGTTTGGGTGTATCATTAGATCGTGTCTAGAGGTAAATTTCCCAGTGACTAATGGCAGACTTTGACCCAAAAGCTACACCCAATTTCTTAAACACAAGGATCTGCAGATTCTGCAAGGCGACTTGGAGGGTTTAATGGAATTAAGGAAATTATCTCTTCCTTTTAAAGATAGGCAGGGGACAAGTAGTCACTGAAATAGTTGTGGCTGAAGGTAAGCAGCTCACTATCTTCAGAAAAATTCATTGCACACTTTTGAGGACATTCAGTCTAAAAATTAAAGAGCCACATTGCAATAGATCATTCATAGTCCATCAGGCACAAGGGGATCAGTATTATAAATTGAGGGTGACTGCGGTAGCTAGTGGTTAAGGCACTAAACTTGAAGACTGGAAGATCAGCAGGTCCGCGGAGTGAGTTTCCATCTCTGTCGCAGCTCCTGCCAACCTAGCAGTTCAAAAGCAAGGAATTGCAAGTAGATAAATAGGTACCAGGTTAGTTAGATGGTAAACAGCATTCCATGCACTCCAGTGTCTAGTTATGCCTGTCACATGATGATGGGAACATCTGCAGACACACACAGCACTGACTTTTTGGCTGTAAATGGAAATGAACACTGAACCCTAGAGTCAGATAAGACTGTCTTTCAAGCAAGAGCAGCATTTACATATACCAGTACCTTACTATGAATTGGGGAAAGGATGACCGAAAGGTCGGCAGGTTAGCAGTTTGAGACCTGAGTGCTGTGTGATGGAGTGAGCACCCATCATTTGTCCCAGCTCCTGACAACCTAGAAGTTCGAAAGCAAGAAATTGCAAATAGATAAATAGATCCCATTTCTGCAGGAAAGATAACAGTGTTATATGTGCTACGGTGTATAGTCATGCCTGCCACTTGACCCCAGAAACATCTGCAGATGCAGACAGTGCTGGCTCTTTGGCAGTAAATGGAGATGAGTGCTTCCCCCTAGAGTCGGACATGACTGGATTTTGAGCAATGGAGACGTTTACCAGTGATGGCCAACCTTGGCACTCCAACTGTTCTTGAACTTAAATTCCCAGAAGCCCTGATCAGCAGGTGTACTGACTTGAATGTCTGGGAACTGAAGTCCATTAACACCTGCATGCCAAGGTTGGCCATCAGTGCCTTATGCTAAACAAATGGATTTCAGCATTTGTGCTTTACCCATGGTGAAGGCAAGAAGGACTCCTGGTCTTAGACTTATCTTTGAAACTAGGAAGTTTGTGAAGCTCAAAATGTCTCGCTAAGGTGTCTCATGACACCTCCCTGTTACCAAGTCATAAGAACAAAGGGTGGAAGAGAAGAAAGCATGATGTTCCCATGTGCCTCACAACAGGAAGCAAGCCTGAGCCACCAGCATTTGTACAAGTGTTTTATCATAAAACCATCATTGGCCTGTGAGGGTTCACTGATGGTCTGTCTGAGTAATTTATCATTCCCATTTTTAGCAAGGACAAAAGCTTCGGCAAGAGTGTGTGTGTGTCATCGCCAAGGCCTCGGGGAGCCCCTCCTCTCCCCGTGGAGCTACGGCATGTGTGTGATTGTGTTGTGTGTGTGTGTGGTTGTGTTGTGTGTGTGTAATGAGTGTGTGTGTGTTGTGTGTGTGTTTGTATTGTGTGTGTGGTTGCGTTGAGTATGTGTGTGTGTGTGGAGTGTGTGTTTGGTTTGTTGTGTGTGCAATGTAGGTGTGTGTATTGAGTGTGTGCATGGTTGTGTGTGTGGTTGTGTTGTGTGTGTGTGTTGAGTGTGTGTGTGAGGTTGTGTGTGTGGTTGTGTGTCTGTGAGTGTGTGTGTACATTGTGTGTGAGTGGGGTTGTGTGTGTGATTGTGCTCTGTGTGTGGTTGGGTTGTGCGTGTGGTTATGCATGTGTATGCGTGGTTGTGCATGTGTGTGGAGTTGTGTGTGTGTATTGGGTGTGGGGTTGTGTGGTGTGGTGTGTATGTGTGTGTGTGTGTGTGTGTATGTGTACCCCCCAAAATCACCCCCAAAACAAAAAAACACAAATAAAAACTGTAAATAAAACCACACAAACAAAATATTAAAACAGTACAATATCTATTAAGATAGCCTTCCAATAAATCAAGAAGGCCTACCAATAATTTATGGTTTACATTCTTATATTCTTATCTCACTAAACTCAGTTAAACAAAACAGATAAGGGGAATACTGCAGATCTATACCTATTAGGAAGGGGTGTGGCTGTAAGTGTGCGGAATTTGTACCCACACCCCTGGAGCCTATCCCATAATGCTCCGCACACCTTTTGTCCCCGAGATCAGCGCCGTGAGGGTCCGGGGGCCGATAGTGGGGCCTAAGCCTTACAAAATGGGGAAAGAATAGAAACTACAACTCCCATGGTGCCATGGGAGAAAAATGGAAGTTTAACAGCCAGGCCTGGAAACAGAATATTGGAGAGAGATGATTTGCATGTTGGACTGTGATTGGTTGAGAGTGAATTACTGACAGGGGAAATTCTAAAGAGAATCTAGCCAGGCCTGGAAACAGAATGTTGAAGAGAGCTAATTTGCATGTTAAACTGCAGTTGGTTGAACATGAAAGTGAATGACTGATGGGGAAAGGTCCTGATGTGAATGGAACAAACCCATTCCATTTAAGCCTCTACAGCCCTGGAACGAGACTCTTTCAACGTACACCAATGCTGCGTGAGTGAGAGACAGAGAGAAACAGGGAGTTTTTGTCTCTGTGTGTGTACAAGACAATGCACAATACAGTGGGTTCTGGATCAGTCATTTGTGTGTGTGTGAGTGCCTGAATATGAGAGAGAGAGAGAGAGTCTGTGTGTTGGGGTGTATCAGGGTCTGAAAAACCTAAACATACAAGAAATCCCCTCCGGCCAAGGCCGGGTAATTAGCTCTCATCCTTCCTTCCCTACCTCCAGCCATTCTTCTCCCCTTCCTTCTTTCCTTCCCTCCCTCATTCTTACCCTCCTGTCTTCCTTTCCTCCCAAATTCCCCCTTCAATACCTACCATCCCTCCCTCATCATCACGCTGGGGTGAGTCTGCCCAGGTTCCTTTACTGAGAGCCAGGGGGCATCACAAATGGTGTGGGGGAGGCAAAAAGGAAAAAACCCTCCCCAAGCCACCCCCCATGGGTTGAGCCCCCCCCCCAAAAAAAAAAACCGTCAAAGACGGGCACCTATGCTAGTGTAACAATAATTTACTAATGATGGGAAAGCTTGGTGAAACAGGAATGTTTAGTTGTTTGTGAAAGGCCATTTAAAGTGGAAGAAGATCTAATTTCTACTGGCAACTTGTTCCATAATGAACAAACATCCCTTGCTTATCTTTGTGATTTGCTCTTCTCTTCTTATTATACATCTGGTTGGTCGGAAAGGCAAAGAGCAGAAATGTTTGGAAGAAGCTTGAGGTTTTTCTTCTTTTGTACCCTGACCAAACCTTGGACTGCCAAAATGAAGCCACTTTCTTGGCTTTGTTGTTGGCCAAAATTAAGTCCTCATCAGTACATGTTTCCAGCAGTAATCAGAAGAGCAGTGAATGAGCTGGATTCTATATCTCTCCACATTCACACAGCATGTGGTTATCCACCTGTAGTCCCCACATGAGCATGTTGGTCTTGCATTTAGGGACTCCAACCCTCAACCTAGTCAAGATCGTCCAGCTCCTGCCAACATACCAGTTCAAAAGCAAGAAATTGCAAGTAGATAAATAGGTACCACTTAGGTGGGAAGGTAAACAGCATTGCATTCACACCGGTGTCTAGTCATACCTGCCTCATGTCCATGCCTGCTACATGTCCATGTAGCGGAGGTTGACTTCCTCAGCTATATCCTCCTTAATGTTGTTCCTTGTCCAGTGAGCTCCTTCCTCCATCTTCTAATTTGGTTTTGTTCTTGCCTACTCTCAAGAATGTTTGTTTTTGCCATAAAGTTCTTCCTGGACCTGAATTGGTGAACTTGAGGCTCATATCCATTCTGAGGATGTCAAGTGTAATTCTGTCGCTTAGTTCAGCCTGAGATCATAGCTATTGAATCTATCTCAACCTTAACTAGATGTTTAGAGGTCTGTGGTGGACCTACCTCTCCACCCTCATCCTCAATGTGGCTCACATTTCCCTATCTCTTCCACTGCCTCCAGCCCAACTTTAATCTTTCAGGGCTGATGACTTGTGCTGAGTCCTCCCACCTTAATGCAGTTGCCTGCTGCATCACCAAGCCTACAGAAGAAAGGGCTTGTCCAAAATTTCATGGGAGCTACTGCTGTGCTCTGTGTCATTCTCAACATCTGTGAGATGACCTCTGGGGTCAACCAAGAGAGGCAGTGAGCTTGCAACATCAAGGAGGCCAACAGCTAAGCTAGAAACATAGACCCATGCTGCTTCTGAATCAACAGAAGAAAGCATCTGCTCTCTTTAAATGTCATCGGCGAAACAGCTGTACCAATTAAGTCTGCTTTTTATTTATAAAAAGAAAGCTGGACACTAGAGTGGGTGAGCGGCCAAAGACAACATTTTAGCAGCAGCACTAAACAAGAAAGACCTTGAAAATATCAGAGCTGTGGAAGAAGAGAGACCAAGAAGCAAGATGGGGGAAATTATACTATCAAAAAAGAGTACCGTCTATACTCGACTATATGTTGTCCCGTATATAAGTCAAGGTACCTAATTTGGACCTCTAAAACTAGGAAAGTAGATTGACCCGAGGATAAGTCGGAGGTGGAAAATACAGCATCTGCTAGTGAATTTCAATGATAAAAATACATTAAAAATATGGTAAAATTAATTAATTTAGACATTTGTGTGGGTATGTTTTTGAGTGTTTACATTCACCCAAGTATAAGTCGAGTCCCATTTTTGGACCTCATTTGGGGGGCTAAAAACTCGAGTTATACTTGAGTATATATGGTATTTAAAAATGAAAAATATTCTTTAAAGGAAATCTCATTCTAGCAACTGCAGGAAAGAAGGTGGTAAATTCTAATAAACAGTCATAGAGAAACTCAGAATAAATGTTGCTGGCCTCTCTGTTGGACATACGTCCATTTTCCCCCAAAGAATAGACTGGATTGGCCCAGACTAAACAACAAAACTTTACTGTAACATCTCTGCCTTGTCACCCATATAATGGCAGTTCTTCAGATTTTTGCCACATGTAGCATCTCTACCACATGAATCTTGCATCTCAATTAATGGACATGACAAAGTGAGATGGATTTGGCTTATGGAAAACCACCCTGGCCTGGCATACTCTTAATGAAACACCTTTCCACTGCCTCGATGTACTTAAGTCATGTTAAGACATGCTGAATTATTGAAACATGCTCAGGTTGTATAAAGAGCTAATTGGTTGGCTCTGCTATTTCTCAGCTCCCCTGGAATAACCAGTTCTGAGGATTAAATGCAGGGTTTCAGCCTCTTCCCAGCATTGGCAGACTGCAATGCAGAAAATTGACAAAAGATGATTAGAGATCCTTCTCTTTTAAAGAAAAATTATTACTTTATTTTTTAAAAATACTGTCGATTATATTCCCTTGCAGTGCATAACAATGCATTCAGCATTTCATCCTTAGAAGGAGATTGAAGAAATCGTGCCAGGCGTGCACTAGATTAGATCAAGGAATAAAGTTGTATGGGCCAGCTGTAAAGGTCAAGTTTTCCCTTGCTCAAAAGCCAGTCATATCCGACTCTAGGGATCAGTGCTCATCTCTGTTTATAGCCAAGAGCTGTCTGCATCTGCAGATGTTTCCATGGACATGTGGCAGGAATGACTAGACACCAGAGTGCATGGAATGCTGTTTACCTTCTCACCCAAGTGGTCCCTACTGATCTACTTGCAATATAAATCAGTACTTGCAGTACTTTGGTCTCAAACTGCTGACCTGCCAACTATCTAGTCATCAAGCTCAGTGCCTTAACCACTAAGCAACCATGGCCCTGAAACTGAAACAGTAGGGGAAACATATGTTTAAATGCTCCCATGGCATAGTGGTTAAGCTTCAATAATTGCAGTCAAGATTCTGCTCACAATCTGAGTTTGATCCCAATGACTTCCAGGTTGACTCAGCCTTCCATCCTTCCAAGAATAGTAAAATGAGTACCCAGCATGTTGGGAGCACAAAGTCCAGAGAGTGCTCAAAGTGCACCAATATTGCTCATGTGGTATATAAATTTAATTGCCATCGCTATTGTTCTTGATCCATTCATGGCTGAGTAGCTGGTAGACACTTGGAAAATTTCAAATACATCCAAATGCACATAGAAAACTGGTATAAAAGGAAAATGCAGATTATAGATCTAATCTGAGACCCCCTTCCCACAGGGGGTGGGAGTCTAGACGGCACTCCAGGTGTTCTTGGACTTCAATTCCCTGAACCCAAGTTTCTGTGAATCCACATGAATGGGTTTACTGCTCATACGTGCAGTAAATCTCATTTGTGTGGATTCATAGAAACTTGGGTTTCTGGGAATTGAGGTCCAAGAACACACGCAGTAAACCCAATCATGTGGATTCACAGAGACTTGTGCTTCTGGGAATTGAAGTCCAAGAACACCTGGAATGCCAAGATTCACCATCATGGGTCTAGATTCCATAGGGTGCGGTTTACTTCTGCAACCAGGAGTGACGAGGGCGGCGTGGACTGGATGAATCGCAGTAAACCCATTCGTGTGGATTCATGGGGGCTTCTGAGAATTGAAGTCCAAGAACATCTGGAGTGCCAAGGTTCACCATCACAAGTCTAGACAGAGAAAGGAAGCTGCAGCCATTCAACTAAATTAAATTTTCCAAATTTGTTTAATGAAGCTATGAGGAAGGGTATTCTTTGTAGCTGTAGCTGTAGGGGCTGGAATTAATCTGCTGCAAAGGTATTTACTGTGATTTGCAAACAGGCACCAATCAATTGGTAGTCCATGTTTTATTTTAATGCCATTCCTCACAATAAGGCAGGATGAAGTTGAGAGGCTTCCTGGATGACAACCCAAAGGTCTGGATCTTCTTCTTCTTCTTCTGTGGCCTTTCATCTGCCTTCCGCTTTGCAGCATGACACCCGTACCACTGATCCAGTTCTGTGAGTCACTGTCTGGTCCTGAGCCCTTTTGGTACACAAAGTCTTCCTCAGCCCCAGGCCAGGATGGATGAAGCTGCTGCCCTCCATCATGAGGGATTGAAGTGGGATTTAATCCACTTGGGGACCATCACCCTTCCCCGTTGACTTCAGTCCCTGTGGACTTTGGCACCCAAGACAATTACTCCTCAGGGTGATCAGGTTATTCAACCGATGCCTGACACTCAGCGCTGAGTTGTTGGCAGTAGGGTCTACTTTATTACCATAGAAGGGTCACCTGGCTAGACTATAAGGGTCTGGATAGCATCTGCAAATCCTTGCCTGGTAGACACATTGAGACAACAGAGCAGCTGAAGCTAAGAATAACAATCACTAGTTGGCTAATACTAGGAGGCTTCCCACGATCTCAACATCCTCTTGTGCTGAGAAACTATTGAAAAGCAATTACACTTATAGATATACTACCTCATAGCAATTCGAGCACCCTCTGGGTGGTTCATAAGGGCATGAGCATTTTGTCCCCAACACACTGGGTACTCATTTTACCAAATGGGAGGCTGAGTCAACTTTGAGCATGTTGGTCTCGGACTCAGATCATGAGCAGAGTTTTGTCTCCAGTACTGCAGTTTAACCACCTCAACACAAGTCCTCTTCCATCATGTATGGTGGAGTAACAGCAAATTCCACCCAGTTTTCCCTGCATATGCATTTTTAGCTAAGGTATTCTTTTTGAAAGACATTGGTGTTTATATCTGTGGATGTTTGATTTACCATGATTGCCCTTGGACCATCAGAGAAGTTTAATGTTTTGACCAGTGTGCCTTCCTCCCTTCCTCCCTTCCATTTGCAACCCTTTTGAGCAGATTCAGCCGAAGCCAGCTTCTATACTCAAAATCTATTTGGGCAGTAAAATGCTAATAACCACCTGGGGAAAAACTCTGAGCCAACTATGTCATGTATGAACATACTGTACTCTGCCTGCAACACAGCTTAAAGGCACTTACGAAAGTCCATCTGATCTCTTTTACTTCATATTACCATGCCCTGTGCCAACAACTGGAATCTGTGTTTTGTAAGTTTACTTGGGAACTCTTTCATAATGGATGGCTTGATGACTTATGTAATGGCTATAAAAGTGCTTAACAACAACATTAAAAAGGTAAGAGGAAAAAAGTGAATGTCTAGACCAGGGTTCCACAAACCTGGCTCTCCAGATGTTCTAGGGCAGTGATGGTGAACCTTGGCACTCCAAGTGTTCTTGGACTTCAATTATCAGAAGCCCAAATCAGCACTCCTGCTGACCAGGGCTTCTGGGAATTGAAGTTCCAGAACAGCTGGAGTGCCAAGGTTTCTAGAGTCAGGGTTCTAGAGTTTCAATTCCCAGAAAGTCGTCCTCAGCCCCAGGCCAGGATTGATGAAGCTGCTGCCCTCCATCAAGATGGATTCAAGTGGGATTTAATCCGCTTGGGGACCATCACTTCCCTGTAGACATGGCCATCCAAGGTCATTAGTCTTCAGGGTTCATCAGGTTAGTTTATTTATTTATTTATTTATTTGCTGGAATTATATAACTGCCCTTTTCACCTAAGCGACCCAGGGTGGCTCACAACGTCAGGTAAAACCTATACCCAATGCTAATTAAAACTGAATACTATAGAAATATCTAAAAACATTTATAAAACCTCCCCAATCCTCTTAAAAAGAAGGACACCCGGGCAGGAGTAAATAAGAACCCCAGGCAGGGCAAAATAAGCCAGCAGAGCTGGGTTGTGGTACCAGTTGTATCCGACACCTGCTGGCATAGCCACGTTTTTAAGGCCTTCCTGAAGGGAAGCAACTCTGCCTGGAGGCGCAATTCAAGTGGCAGGAGGTTCCATAGGGCTGGAGCAGATACCGAGAAGGCTCTTCTCCTGGTCCCAGTGAGAGGTGCCTCCCTGGCTGATGGGACCACTAGGGAGCCCCTACAATCTGTTCTCATAGGACAGGTTGAAAACCTTGAGTGATGCGGCCTCTTAAGTATCCTGGCCCAGTACCATGAAGGGCTTTAAAGGTCAAAACCTGTACCCTGAATTGCTCCCGGAGGCACACTGGCAACCAATGCAGCTCCCGTAGTAGGGATGAAGCACGGGCATAACGTCTGCACCCCATCACCACCTGGGCAGCCGCATTCTGAACCAGCTGTAGCCTCCGGATGGTCATCAAGGGCAGCCCCATGTAGAGCGCATTACAATAATCCAGTCTGGAGGTGACCAGAGCATGTGTGACCAAAAGTAAGGAGTCCCGGTCCAGGAGTGGGCGTAATTGGCAGATGACACGAAGTTGCGCACAAGCCCTCCTGGCCACGACTGCCACCTGCTCTTCAAGCAGTAATCATAAATCCAGGAGGACCCCCAAATTCCACATCAGGTCTGTCTGGGGCAAAAAAGCCCCATCCAGCACCATCGGAGCCGATACTGTGGTCGACGGTATCAAAGGCCACTGAGAGGTCAAAGAGAGCGAGGACAGAAGGATTACCCCATCCCACCCACGCCAGAGATCATCCATAAGTGTGATCAGTGCAGTCTCGGTACCCTAGCAGGGCCTGAATCCTGATTGAAAAAGGTCCAGATAATCCGCTTCATTGAGAACCCCCTGGAGCTACTGTGCCACTGCTTTTTCCAATACCTTCCCTAAAAAGGGAAGGTTAGATACAGGCCTGAAGTTGTCCAATATTGTTGGGTCGAGCGATGGTTTCCTCAATAGGGGGTGCACCAGTGCATATTTGAATGATGTTGGAAACACCCCCTCAGTTAACCTCCGCCTGACACTCGGTATTGAGTCGCTGGCAGTAGGGTCTACTCTAGTACCATAGCAGGATAACCTGGCCCGACAAAACATCTGGAGAGATAAAATATTGAAATCCACTGGCATAATGGGAAACTGCTAATTACAGCAATAATCAAAGATCAAAATCCATTACAAGACCAGGTGTTCTGAAAGCTGCAGGCTCAGTTGTGTAGTGGAGCCAGGGCTCACAGGACGAGCAACTGGATTTATTGCATCACCTGCCACCCACCCTATATAGTATTTCCCTCTTCCTTTTGACCTTAGCTGCAGTCCTTTCTCTAAATTAATGTTTCCAGGAACTGGATATTATATTCCAAACCACCCCAAATAATAGTAATTTTGTGTCACAAATTATTCTGGGTTGAAAAGATTTTTGCTGGAGAAACTCTGCTCATGGGATGACCAAATGAGGCTCCTTTCATGTCCCCAAGAGCTGGGACAGAGACCGGCGCTCAAGCTGGTTCACGAACTGTGGCTTGCTGGCCTTCCAAGTAACAAGGTGAAATAGATATTATATTCCAAACCACCCTTAAGGTAATGTAATTTATTTGAAAATTATTTTAACTCGAGTTGACAATTAAGAGCTATTAAGTTTACAAAACACTTCCTCCTCAAGTGTTGACACAACGGGCTGCCTTTTTGGACCACAACCTTAGGGCAGGAACGGCTATTGTCTGAAGCAGTAGCTGTTGTTTCCAAATGCCCCACTTTGCTGTCATGTACAGTATTAAATGAAGCTTACCTGCTTTATTCCTGTTGCATCATTTTAGGAACTTTGCAGTAGCAAATATTATATGCCAACCCTCATTTGCATGCAAGGTGTCCTAGTGAGTAAGGGATTGTGGTAAACCATGACATGTGCTCTCTCTCCCCTGTCTGGCTTGGCTCTGAGTCACCAGGCAAGCTTCCATGACGGAGCCGAGAGACCTAAAGAAAAAGGATTCTGTTTGCTTCCCCTCCATGCAACTTTCTCATCTTGTATCCATAATTCTACTTTGCTCCATTTTCAATTTATTCTTTGAATAACTATCAATATTTTTCTAACCATTCAATTCCAGGCAGATGTTTAAAAGTTTCCCTTGCTTGAAAGCCAGTCATATCCGATTCTAGGGTTCAGTGCACATCTCTGTTTCATAGCCGAAGAGCCAGCGCTGTCTGCTTCTGCAGACGTTTCCGTGGTCATGTGGCAGGCATGACTAGACACCGGAATGCATGGAATGCTGTTACCTTCCCACCGAAGTGATTCCTATTTATCTACTTGCAATTTCTTGCTTTAGAACTGCTAGGTTGGGAGGAGCTGGGACAGAGACAGAAGCTCACTCCATCATGCAGCACTCAGGTCTCGACCAGCTGAACCTTCCAGTCATCAAGTTCAGTGTCTTAGCCACTGAGCCACTGTAGTCTCTGCAGTTGCTAAAGCCCTTAAGAACTCCACTTGGGAGCTATATAAGAAGAACCAAGTCTTCCCCCATAAGCTGGTTCAACAAAGAAGGTGGTGGTTTTTTTTAACTTGTGGTGCTTTGTGTAGATCCCCCTGCTCTTGCTCCCACCCTAAAGGTACCCTGCTTTGGTTGCTTCTCTGGCTGTCTAGCTGCTTTCTTGCTTGGAACACCTGTTCTTGTTCCTGCCCTAAAGGTACCCTGCTTTGGATGCTTTCTTGGTTGTATGATCCCTGCCCCGCTTGGACTATATCTCGTCTACTGCATTTGCCTTGTTCCTCTGACTGCTCCTGGATTTGACCTTAGATTTGGATCTGGATCAAGTTTGCCATTTCACATTTAGCCTGGTTGCCCTGGGTCCTGATACAACCACCTGCGGTTGGCTCAGTGGTTAAGAAGCTCCCCTTATTAGAATGGAAGGCTGGCAAGTTGGCAATTCAAAACCCCAGGTCCTGCATGACAGATTGAGTGCCCGTCTCTGTCCCAGCTCATGGGGACATGAAAGGAGCCTCATTTGGGCGTTCCCTGAGCAGAGTTTCTCCTGCAAAAATCATTTCAACCCAGAATAATTTCTGACATGAAATGAATATTATAACTGCCTACATCCCAGACTCCGACAGCAAGTCTGATTTGATTTTTTTATTTTAACCCTAGTTTCTCCCAACCACACTGTTGCCTCTGAAAAATAGATGAAATGAAGTGAGGGCCTGTTGTGTTCTAATGGTTTTACCTTCCACATGAATCACAATGTATCTGAACCAATGTAACCTTGCCTATAGCAACAATGTAACCTTCAGCTGTATCATATAAACCCTGTAATAGGACGCGAGCTAATGACCACCAGCTGGCAGCAGCGAGCGTCCAAGCTCTCTTGGTCCGAACTCATCAAAGGCAACAGCGCGGGAAGCTTTCCCGCCACCACCTACACCTGGACAAGAAGGGCGTGACCCACAATGACGTCACGCAGACAGTAGCCAATGGGCTACCATGGCACCACGTTCAAATGTATCCCTACTGTATATAAAGAGCTATCGATCCGCCATTACCTCATGTTCCCTCTGTCCACGATGCAATAAACCTGAGTTAACCCAGCCCGAGGCTGTGTCCTGTGTCTTAGTTTCATACACTAAATTGGCGACGAAGGTGGGATAATGGATCCCCAAGGAGCAGCCAGGGCACAGAGCGGGTTCAACATCACCAAACCGCAAGGCTGGGAGTTGTTTGAGATGGACTTCCATGCGGCGCTGGTGGAACTCAAAGTCAAGGAAGACGATGAGGAGAGGAAGAGGGCCATCCTCACCCGCATGCTTGGGATGGAGACCAAGCGGACGCTGGTGGGCATCATCGCTCCGAAGAAGGTGAGCGAATTTAAAGCGGACGACATCATGAAGCTGCTTCGGGAGCGTTTCCAACCCTCGAGGGCGATGTTTCCCGCTCGGAGCGCGTTTTGGAGGCGAGTCCAAGCGCCGGACGAGTCGGTCGAGACATTCGTGGCCGCCATGAGGGTAGCCGCCGCCCCCTGCAAATGGGGCAACATCCTAGAAATGGCCCTCAGGGACGGCGTGCTGTGTGGCCTGAAAGACAAGGAGGTGCAGCGCAGCTTGATGAATAAGGAGCCGCCACCAACGCTGGCAGAGGTCGTCGAGGCCGCGGAGGCCGCAGAATCCACGAATGCTGGAGTGGACGAGATGCACCAGTGGCGTGCGTGGCGTCCCAGAGCCGGTAAAGCGGAAAAATCGGTGCACGCAACTCAACGGGCCTCAAAGTCGTCTTCGGAAGGCAGCGACGGCGAGGAGATCCAGAAGGTCCGAAAGGGGGGGCGCCGCTGCGATGGTTGCGGAGCGGCCCATGAGCGTGCGAGGTGCCCATTTAGAAAGGCCGAATGCTACACCTGCGGCCGTCGGGGGCACATCGCCAAGGCATGCAGAAAACGGAAGGAGGGCCGGAGGCAGTCACCGGACCGTTCGACCAGACCGGACCGTTCAGCGAGGCCCAAAGATGGCGTCCAGACCACGAGGAAGCAGGACGGCGTGGGCCGCGTCTCGGACAGCAGCGAGGACGACGTCCCAGTGCTCAGTGTGTCCGCGGAACAGTCCCATTATTTCGTTGAGGTACTAGTACAAGGGGCCCTATCAGGATGGAGATTGACTCGGGGTCCTCCTATTCCATAATTCCCCAGAAAGAGTTCTTGAAAATCGACCCCCACGTGCGGCCCAAACTTAAAACATTGAGGTCCACGCTACGAGATGTACAGGGGAACAGCATTCCGGTGTTGGGGGTCGGGAAATTTCGGGTTGAGTTTAAGAGACACTCTGCGGAGCTGCCCCTAGTTGTCCTCAAGGGGGGGAGTTGTAGCCTCCTAGGGACACAGTGGTTCCAGCCTTTAGGCCTGTTTATAGGGGGAGTACATGCAGTGGGGGTGGACCCAATACAAGCGGTGTGCGATGCGCATCCCGCCGTTTTTGAAAAAGGACTTGGAAAATTCAAGGGACCCCCTGTAGCTTTCGACCTAGACCCGGAGGTCCGCCCGATAAGACTCAAACCGCGCAGGGTGCCCTTCGCACTAAAGGACAAAATAGAGGCGGAACTGGACAAATTGGTGGGCCAGGGGATTCTTATTCCTGTTGATTCCGCGGAGTGGGAAACTCCAATTGTAACAGCTCTGAAGGCTAACGGGGAGGTGCGCATTTGCGCTGATTATAAGTGTACAATTAACAAGGCGATCCGCCCTAACGCATACCCGGTGCCGGTGGTCAGCCACCTTTTGGCCAGGCTAAATGGGGGAAAGTGTTTCGCTAAGCTCGACCTGGCACAAGCCTATCAGCAGCTTCCCGTAACACCCGCCACGGCCGCGGCACAAACGATAGTCACTCATAAAGGAGCGTTCCAGGTGTCGCGTTTACAGTTCGGCGTGAACTCGGCACCCGGCCTTTTCCAGTCGCTTGTGGAACGCCTCCTGAAGGGGCTGGAGGGGGTGTTGCCTTATTTTGATGACGTATTAATAACTGGGGGGAGTGAGGCCGAACTGGCAAAGAGATTGGACAAAGTACTAACGGTGTTCGAGAAAGCGGGGCTGAGACTGAGGAAGGACAAATGTGTTTTTTTCGAAACCGAGGTCGAGTTCTTAGGGTTCAGGATTACACCCGAGGGTATCAAGCCATCCAAATCCAAAGTAGTAGCCATCAAAAAGGCCCCTCGCCCCACATCCAAAACCGAGCTACAGTCATTCCTGGGGCTCCTCAATTTTTACCATACATTCCTTCCGCGGAAGGCGTCCGTGGCCGAACCGCTCCATCGGTTGCTTAAGAAAGAGGAGACTTGGATGTGGGGTGACGAGCACGAGAGGGCCTTCAAAGAATTAAAGCAACTCTTGACCTCTGACGCAATTCTAACGCATTTCGACCCCAAACGGCCGGTGGTCCTAGTCTGTGATGCATCACCGGTGGGGGTGGGGGCAGTACTTTGCCACGTGTTGGATGACGGAAGAGAGGCCCCGGTTGCATTTTATTCAAGGTCCCTGTCCCAGGCAGAGCGAAATTACGCACAAACCGACAGGGAGGCATTGGCAATTGTAGCGGGGACCAAAAAGTTTCACGATTTTTTGTATGGCCGCCCGTTCAAAATCGTGACGGATCACAAGCCCCTGTTAGGGATTTTCACGGCAAGCAAGCCCACCCCGCAGATCCTATCACCGAGAATGCTGCGATGGGCCATTTTTCTCAACGCTTACCAACACGAGTTGGTGTACCGGCCCGGAAAAGAGATCAGCCATGCTGATGCGCTTTCGAGATCCCCTTTGCCCTTGTCGGACGACCAGAAGGCTAGAGTAGGAAGAGACCGCCAGGTGTTACTAATTGAGGTTTTAGATGCACCCCCAATTGTACCAGCCGATATTGCGAGGGCGACAGGCAAGGACAGGACACTCGAAAAAGTCAGCTCATGGGTACAATAGGGGTGGCCGGCATCGTCCCCAAGCACGGAATTCGACCCATTCTTTCGGAAAAAGCTAGAGTTGTCCCTAGAAAGGGGGTGCCTATTGTGGGGCCAACGGGTGGTGGTTCCTGCAGCCATGCGGCCGAGGGTGCTCAAACTGCTGCACGTCAGCCACCCGGGCATCGTTCGTTCGAAAGCGCTGGCCCGCAGTTACTTCTGGTGGCCACAGCTGGACGCGGACATCGAGCACATGGTCGGCACTTGTGAGGCATGCCAGGGATCCCGACCAGAGGCGGCCCGCCTCCCGCATAGGGAATGGGACACAGCGAGGGGGCCGTGGTCCAGAGTACATGTAGATTTCGCTGGCCCATTCCGAGGAACCATGTTTCTCCTGGTGGTGGATGCGTTCTCCAAGTGGCTGGAGGTTATCCCAGTAAAGAGCACGTCCTCCGCCACAACAATTAGCCAGCTACGGAGGGTCTTTTCCACGTTCGGTTTACCCGACACTTTAGTCAGTGATAACGCGAGTTGCTTCACCTCCTCGGAGTTCGAGGCATTCATGGGAGCAAACGCCATTCGGCATGTCACATCCGCGCCGTTTCACCCGGCCACGAACGGCCAAGTGGAACGGTTGGTGCGTACAACAAAGGATGCGTTGCGGCGCATGGGCCCGGGGGACCTAAATCACCAAGTATGTCAGTTCTTGTTAGCGTATAGGGTGACCCCCTTAGCGTCGGGTTACTCGCCGGCAGAACTCTTGATGCGGCGAAAACTGACCACACTTCTGACCAGGCTGGACCCGACGAGAGTCGAGGATAAAGGAAAAAACATAGGATTGGCAGTCTCGAAAGGGTTCGCCGCCGGCGACCTTGTTTACTGCAGGAACTATGCAAGCGCAGGGCCAGCCTGGGTGCCAGGAACGATAGTAGAACAAACAGGGCCAGTGTCATATCGGGTGGAAACGAGCACCGGTCTCCTCTGGAGGAGACACGCTGACCAACTGAGGCGCCGAGTGAGTGAAGGGCCGGTCAGTGGGGCACAGCAACAGGATTCAGCGATAGGGTTCTCCCCCACCCGTTTAGCCCAAGGGGGAGAAAATGAGGGACATCAGTCCGAATCCGGGGGGGAAAGCAGTGATCCCGACTCATATCCTTTTGATACCCCAGTTCTATCAGAGCCCGGGGGGAGGGAAAAGGAATGTGCGGCCGCCGCCGCGTCCCCCGAATGTAATTTTGATTTTGATTCTGGTCTTGCGAGCCGGGGGGGTTTTCAGGAGTGTTCCCCCACCCTTCCAAGCGAGAAGAGGGGTTTTTCGTTAGCCCCCAGTGCCCCCGGTTCTTCCCCGAGAAAGAGCATACCCCCCAACAACGCCGTGGAGCCGCGGCAAGTCACTAACAAGTCTCCCTCTCAAATTACAGGGCAGGAAACCAGGGGACAAAGAGGAGGTAGCAAACCCGGGGAAAGGCAGCCCGCATCGAGACCCCAGCGTGTTCGAAATAAACCATCTTGGCTGAGAGACTTTGTCTCCTAAGGGGGGGGAGTGTGTTGAAGTGTGGGCTCGAGACATTGTCTCGTCCTAGGGGGGAGGGGTGTTGTGTTCTAATGGTTTTACCTTCCACATGAATCACAATGTATCTGAACCAATGTAACCTTGCCTATAGCAACAATGTAACCTTCAGCTGTATCATATAAACCCTGTAATAGGACGCGAGCTAATGACCACCAGCTGGCAGCAGCGAGCGTCCAAGCTCTCTTGGTCCGAACTCATCAAAGGCAACAGCGCGGGAAGCTTTCCCGCCACCACCTACACCTGGACAAGAAGGGCGTGACCCACAATGACGTCACGCAGACAGTAGCCAATGGGCTACCATGGCACCACGTTCAAATGTATCCCTACTGTATATAAAGAGCTATCGATCCGCCATTACCTCATGTTCCCTCTGTCCACGATGCAATAAACCTGAGTTAACCCAGCCCGAGGCTGTGTCCTGTGTCTTAGTTTCATACACTAAAGGGCCGGCAGCTGAAACCTGGAGCCATGGTTGACAATTCTTACATGTAAGGATCTCATAAAAATGCCTCCCTTGTAGCTCGAGTTCTGTGCAAATGCTGTACCAAAATGTGACTCTTAAGGGAGACCAAAATCCTCTCCAGGTGGACAGGGATGAAGAGGTTTTAAACAGAATTCACTTGATGATAAACATGTTCATCTTAACCAGACCTTAAATTATCAATTAAGGAATTCCAGAAAAACCATAATTGCTTATTCCTTATCCTTCGTGATTCACTTTTTTGACCCACTCTCCTTTCTGTCTCACCTACCTTCTCCCTTCTTGCGTTCTTTTCTTCCTCTTTCCAGAAGCCTCTCTTCATCTCATCTAATATCAGCAATGCATTCATGCCCCTTGTGTGGGGGAAAACTCAGTAAGAGCACTCTTCAAATTGTCAGCATTCTTCCCTGTTTTCATGCAAAGGAAAGGGGCTCTTTAATGTCTGTGTTGTTTGGAGGGAGACATTAATTACCATCTTCTCCTTAATGTGGTTTTAAATTCCTCCGAAGAAGAGTTTTCTGAAAGCATAAGAAGCCATAGCGCGCCCAATCTGCAGAAATGCATTTGTACAAGGTTTCTCCCTGTTCTACAGACCCAGATACATCTGGCATTTTGCTAAAATAGGTTTCGGTGACTCTGTGGAACAGACCCTCAACTTGTCATCTGGGCACCCCACAGAAGTGTCCCTGTTCCCTACCCACTACCATCCCCCAAAACCTAGACATGAATGCCTTCATGAGAAATTAGAAGACTATGGGATCTCCTCAAGAGAAAAAAAGCCTATAGCAGTGATGGCGAACCATTTTAGAGACCGAGTGCCCAAACTGCAGGCCAAAACCCACTTATTTATGATGAAGTGTCAACACAGCAAGAGGGGGAGAAGGAAACACTCTCATTGGGCTACTGGGCAGAGGGGCGGGGCAAACTCTGTTCTGGGGTGATTGCACAGGTGCCCACAGAGAGGGCTCCAAGTGACACCTCTGGCACGTATGCCATAGGTCTGTGATGGCGAACGGTCCTTGGCACTGCAGATGTTCTTGTACTTCAATTCCCAGAAGCCCAAGCCCCCTGTGAATCTACACGAAGGAGTTTACTGCGATTCATTCAGCCCGCGCTGCCCTCATCGCTCCCAGAAGCAGAAGTAAAATGCGCTTGTATGGCGCAGTAAACCCCTTCAAAAGCAGTAAACCGTATAGGCACATTTTACTTCCTCTTCCAGGAGTGATGAGGGCAGTGCGGGCCAGATGAATCACAGTAAACCCATTCGTGTAGATTTACAGGGGATTTGGGCTTCTGGGAATTAAAGTACAAGAACATCTGGAGTGCCAAGGTTCAGCATCACGGCCATAGGTTCACCACCACTGGGCTATAGCTTCCAAGGAAGGAGAAAAGGAGAAAGTGAATAGAGCTACAGTAGGATGTATTGCCATTTGCAGGGAGTTCCAAGGGTCGCCAAATATAGGGGAAATGGGGAATTTTAGCTACAGTAAATGTATCTTTATTGATGGGACTGCAGTGGCTCAAGTGGCTAAGACGCTGACTGGAAGGCAGCAGGTCAGCAGTTCGATACCCAAATACTGCAGGCAGGATGGAATGAGCTCCCGACTTTGTCCCAGCTCCTGCCAACCTAGCAGTTCAAAAGTAAGAAACTGCAAGTAGATAAATAGGGACCACTTTGGTGGAAAGGTAAACATCATTCCGTGCACTCCAGTGTCTAGTCATACCTGGCACATGACCACGGAAGCATCTGCAGACAGTGCTGGCTCTTCAGCTATGAAGCAGAGATGAGCACTGAACCCTAGAGTCGGATACAACTGGCTTTCGAGCAAGGGTAACCTTTACCTTTACCTTATCTTTATTGACAAAATATTCATTACAAAATCTTGAAAGCCAGTCGTATCTGATTCTTGGGGACATTGCCCATCTCGGTTTAAAGCTAAAGAGCCAGCACTCTAGGTGTCTGCAGACATGGTCATGTGCCAGGCATGACAAGACACCGAAACACACAGAATGCTGTTACCTTTCCTTCCAAAAGTGGTACCTATTTATCTACGTGCAATTTCTTGCTTTTGAACTGATAGGTTGGCAAGAGCAGGGACAGATGACGGGAGTTCACTCTGTCGTGCATCACTCGGGTCTTGAACTGCTGAACTTGTGCCCTGAAAACACAAATATACTTGTGGAAAACAGTTGTTGTTGTTGTTGTTCAGTCGCACAGTCGACTCCGATTTTTTGCGACCCCATGGACCATCGCTTTCCAGGCACCCCTGTCCTCCACCATCCTCCTCAGTCCACACAGCCCCGTGCCCATTGTGTCTACAATACCATCGAGCCATCTCATCTTTGGCCGTTCCCTTCTTCTTTTGCCCTCCACTTTCCCCGGCATCAAGTCCTTCTCAAGTGAAACCTCTCTTCTCATTTGATGTCCAAAATACTTCATCTTTGTTATTTGTCCTTCTAAGGAGCAGTCAGGGCTAATCTCTTCTAATATTGACCTATTTGTTCTCCTCGCTGTCCAGGGGACTCTCAAAACTCTCCTCCAGCACCACATCTCAAAGGCATCTATTTTTCTTCACTCAGCCTTTCTAATGGTCCAGCTCTCACAGCCATACATTCTCTACCTTGCAACCCAAAGATAGAAGGAAAGTCCCATAGTTCCAGCCAGAAGTCACTGGGGTAGACCATGCTAGTATCCCCTTTTAAAACAAGACTGAGCATGATGTAGAGCAACAGTTTTTCTAAGGATATAAGGATGCCTTTATTAAAAAATAATGGAGTGTAGGCTAGACTTGTTTGCATGATAGTTCTCTGTCTTTTTGACAATGTGGTGAGAAAGCTCTGAAAACTATTCCCCACCTTCGACGTGTATCTGTTTCAACACGTTTTGCACTCCCATCTCTTGAGAATTATTTGGCAGTCCCAGGAATGTTGCATAAGACAGTTTTTGGAAGCAGCCAGAAACCACAGTAATGGAGAACTTTGCTTTTCCTTTGGTAAGCAGCTGGGAGGAAGAAAAGAAAAAAATAAGGATACCAGTATTGTGTTATTATGTAAATCTTTTTCTGAGCTGTCATTTAAATCTCTACCGTAGCCTGCTTGTTCTCGTAACATCTCCAAAAGGATGTGGTAGAGATGGGAAAAGCACACCAATAGACAACCTGGATCATCAAGAAATTGAAGCCACTTCCTCATGACGAGGAAAGATTAAAATGCTTCAGGGCTCTATTCGTTTAGGACAACATGACTGAGGGAAAACACAGTGGAACATTTGTGCACGATATGGGGAAAAGTAGGAAGAGATAATTATAATATAATTACAATTATTTCCTTTCCCAAGTGCAATACAAGAATCCATGTAAATTGTGCAATATGACATATAGGTCATCGCCTTCTTCTCCTTCTTGAGCTGTATTTGATTCTGAATATTGACTACCATCATGGCAATCAGCCATGAAGATTGTCCTGGGATCAATATACAATAATGTGGTTGCCTTCCATGTGCCTTCCACATTGCTGTGTAACACCCATACCACTGATCCAGTTCCACAAGTCACTTTCTGGTCCTGAGCTCTTTTAGCACACAAAGTTCTCTTCAGCCCCAGGCCAAGCTACTGCCCTCCATCAAGAGGGATTCAAGTGGGATTTAATCCATTTGTGGACCATCACCCTGCCCTGTGGACTTTGGCAACCAAGGCCTTTAGTTCTTAGGGTTGTAAGATTTGTTAACCACCACCCGATAATGAGCGTTGAGCCGCTGGCCATAGGGTCTACTCTATTACCATAGCAGGATAACCTGGCCAGACTTGCACATGTAGGACAGTAAAGATAATTTATTGATCAAAAGGTGGACTTAATTTCTCGGCAGCCTTAGATTGTGAAAGAAATACACCCAAGAGTTGTTGTTGCTTTCCTGAATGCAAAGATATTTCTTTCTGTCTGCCCTCAACAGAAGAATTAGTGCCTTTTCATGATATGCATCGGCCATTTGTTTTAATATACACAGTTCCCAGAGAAATTTGTTTCCTGCCTGTCATTGTTTGCTTTACTTCTTTCTGTGATGGGACGATAGAAGCAAGAATGACTCAACTGAAGTTTTCACATTTTGCTCTGAAAAGACAAGAATCACAGGAGAAGAGAGGAAGGTGAGGAAGAGTTGAAGACAGAAGAAAAACAGAAGGACCCAATGTGAGATGGAGAGATTCAATAAAGGAAACTATAGCCTTGAGTTTCCAAGATTTGAGAAGACCTCTTGGAGGGGACTAATTCCATAAGCTTAAAGGAACTTGGCAACCCATAACAGCAACAGTGGGAGAAGCTATGTTTCTCTGGGTTTCGAGGTCACCCTTGCTTGAAAGGCAGTCATATCTGACTCTCATTTTTGTTTATAGCCAAAGAGCCAGCACTCTCTGTGTCTGCAGACTTCTCCATAGACATGTGGCAGGCATAACTAAACACTGGAGTGCATGGAATGCTGTTTACCTTTCCACCAATGTGGTACCTATTTATCTACTTGCAATTTCTTGCTTTCAAACTGCTAGGTTGGCAGGAGCTGGGACAGAAAGGGGAGCTCACGCCATCACCCCATTATATTGCACAGATTTTAATTCTTTTCTTATATTAATGATAAGGTCATAAGACTAATCAATTAATAAACATTCATTCATTCACTAAGCCACCACAGTCCAGATCTGAAATGCAGGGGGAAATTAAATGTTTAGTTTTCTGCTGCATTGGCATTGGTCCCATTTCACTCTTTGATACAAATCAGGGAATGTAACATCTAGAATGGTGATTCATGAAACTTCTTGTTTTACAAGTCCTGAGAACAAGTCTGATAAAATCTCCCTGCTCTCAAAAGTCCTGAAATCTCAGGGAAATTGGTTGGCATTGACCTGCTCACCATGAAAGCCTCACAGTATTGTCTAGAAGAAATTGATTCATCCTGGGTCTTTAATTTAAGGCTGGTTCTGACCCCGTGGAGCAAATGTGTCACCTTTTGACATGTTATTAGACAACAACTCTCCTAATCCCTGCAACAATCCCTCACTATTACAGCACCTAAAATCACAAACCTTTCTATAGTAATTAATCCTAGGCTTATTCCATGATCCTTTCCACAGTCACATCCATAAAACCTTATTCAATCCCATAATCCTGCACAAATCTCTACCCACAGCTCTTCCTGTTACTCGTCCTCACCAGTGGTTTCATAGGGAGTAAGGTAAAGGTTGTCCTTGCTCGAAAGCCAGTCTTGTTCAACTCTAGGATTCGGTGCTCATCTCTAGTTATAGCTAAAGAACCAGCCCTGTCTGCATCTGCAGACCTTTCCATGGACATGTGGCAGGCAGGATTAGACACTGGAGCACTTGGAATGATGTTACCTTTCCCACCGAAGCAGTACCTATTTATCTACTTTCAATTTCTTGCTTTCACACTGCTAGGTTGGCAGGAGCTAGGATAGAGACAGGTGCTCACTCCGTCATGCAGCACTCAGGTCTTGAACTGCTGACCTTCCAATCATCAAGTTCAGTTTCTTAACCACTAAGACACCACAGTCCCTCATAGAGATTAACTTCCCATCAGTATATAATCACAAAATCGTTGAGTTGGAATGGGCCTCTGAAGCCACTGAGTTCAACCCCCTGCTCAATGCAGGATCCATATCAAAGCAGATCTATTTTCTAGGACACCTCCGACAATGGAGTGCTCACCACCTCCCAAGGTCATGAATTCTATCATCCTACTGCTCTAACAGTTAAGATATTTTCCCTAATATTTGACCTTTGTCTGGTTACCTGTAATTCGAACCCATTCGTACATGTCCCGCACTTTGGGATGATCAAGAGCAGATCCTCCTCCTCTATATGACCATCTTTCAGGTATTTGAAGAGTGTTGTCATCATATCCCTTCTCAATCTCCTTTTCTCATAACTAAACATGCCCAGTTCCTTCATTCTTTCCACCTAGGGTTATGTATCAAGTCCTGGTGGCAATGTATGGTGGTATTCCCGGTGGCAAAGTATGGTTGCAAGAGCTGGACCATAAGGACAACTGAGCGCAGAAGAATAGACGCCTTTGAAATGTGGTGTTGGAGGAGAATTTTGAGAGTTCCCTGGACAGTTAGGAGAACAAATAGGTTGATCTTAGAAGAAATCAAGCCTGACTGCTCCTTGGAAGGTCAAAATAGTAAAGATGAAGCTTAAGTACTTTGGATATCAATTGAGAAGAGAGGATTCACTTGAGAAAGCCTTGATGCTGGGAAAGGTGGAGGGCAAAAGAAGAAGGGGGCAGCAGAGGATGAGATGGCTAGATGGCATTGTAGATGCAATGGGCACAGAGTTGGGCTGGTTGAGGAGGATGGTGGAGGATAGAGGTCCATGGGGTTGCAAAGGGTCAGAATCGAATGTGTGACTGAACAACAACCCCCAGCTAGATCCCTAGCTACATTAATTTTAGGTTTTGTATCTGGAGCCCTTTTATTGATGTGTGTGATTCCTTCAGGATCTGTGGGGAGGAGCAAAATATTGATTCCAATGTGTCCCAAAATTGTACACCTCTAAGGCAAATTGTGCAGGGACTGTAATGGCTCAAGTGATTAAGATGCTGAACTTGCCGACTGGAAGGTAGGAGTTCGATTCCCGGGTACTACATGGCAGAGTGAGTATGATGGAGTCTCTGTCCCAGGTCCTGCCAACCTAGCAGTTCCAAAGCAAGAAACTGCAAGTGGGTAAATAGGGACCACTTCAGTGGGAAGGTAAACAGCATTCCGTGCACTCCGGTGTTGAGGTATGCCTGCCACATGTTCACAGAAACATTTGCAAATGCAGACATCGCTGGCTCTTTGGCTATAAACAGAGATGAGCACTGAACCCTAGAGTTGGATACGACTGGCTTTCGAGCAAGGGTGACCTAAGCCAAATTGTAAGTTAATGGGAAACTTTTCCTTTTCTCAAAAGAGTAGAGGATTTTCTGTGCATAGTAGACAACTGAGGGGTGGGGAATCAGAGTGTTGTATACAGAAATTACTGGTGCGTTGTTTGCCAAAATGTGTTATGCAACAGTGAACTCATGAAATAGCAGACGAGAGAAGACCTGTGAATTAGGTGTGAAACAGGATCGGTTAAGATTTCATGTTCCTGATAGATCCTTGCCCACACAGATTTTTAAAATGATATTTCAAAAAACAAAATCAAGTACATTAAGCACTATGAGGGGTATATGTATGTAATTGCTACTGCTAAAATATAGATTTAATATTTTAAAAAGATTACAAATTTGCAGAATACATGGTGCAAAAGAAATGCAGATTTACTCTATTTACATATGTTATGCTGGTCACTGGGGGGAAAACATGTAAAAACAAGGGAAACTCTACAACGTTGTCCTGTTTTTATAAGGTACAGCGATCACATACTTTCATTTTGTTTTATACCACTGCACATGAACAGCTTGGGTTTCAGGTTACATAGTGAAATAAACAGAGAGATTTCATCATCACGGGTTTTGCATAACTCTGGCTTGGGTAATGCAATTTATGGAGCCCTGTCTTCCAGAAGACCATCTAGACTCAAGTTAATCGGGGTTCTGGTGAACTTTATCTCCATAAATGAGATTTTCTGGTGTCTCGAAGCTTTGGCCAGTTCTATATATGGTCAAGCAATGCACACAGAGTCCCTTATGGGCTGCTAAAAGTATCCTCCCACCCCCCCCACCCCCTAAATAACCCAGAGAGTACTCGCCACTCAAGAAAGTTGATGAACTCACAAGACAATGTTGGAGAGAGGTTTGCTTGGGTTTGGGCTTTGGGGTAAGGCAAATGACCTCAGTGCATAGTGAAAGGGCTGCAGTGGCTCAGTGGTTAAGAAGCTTGCCTTGTTATCTGGAAGGCCAGCAAGTCAGCAGTTCGAGTCCTGGGCACTGCATGACAGATTGAGTGACTGTCTCTGTCCCAGCTCCTGTCAACCTAGCAGTTCGAAAGCAAGAAATTGCAAGTAGGGACCACTTTGGTGGGAAAAGATCTTATGGATCTGAAAGGAGCCTCATTTGGGCATCCCCTGAGCAAAAATCCTTTCGACCCAGAGTAATCTCTGATGCAAAATTATTATTACTATAATGAAAGCGTAATGCAAAGTCTCGGAGTCAAAATGCAAGATCAAAGAGGTAGATCTGCATTATTCACTTTAAACTGCCAAAATGAAGCCACATTCCACTGTTTAATGTGGAGAGATACAAAATCCTGCTTATTTACTGGCCTGCATTTACTACCAGAAACATGTACTGACGAAGATTTAATTTTGGCCAATGACACAGCCAAGAAGGTGGCCTCATATGGGCAGTTTAAAATCTGAGCTGGACATGTAAGAAGAAGAAGAAGGATACTGTGTAAAATATATATTTGTAATATATATTTTACCAGCAAGAACTGAGGTTCTCAACCTTTTCCAGCCATGAGCCAGGGTCACACTCTCTCAGTCAGTTTCAAGGGCCAGACAGCCATTTTGCCCAGCCTGCATTTTGTCCAAACAGCTTGCAAAGGGGCTGCCATTTTGTTTCTTGAATGCCCTTGGAGGGGTGGGGGGCCACATGAAATAGTGTCATGGGCCCATACCCATCAAGCGCAGCTCCGGAAAATACGGGACCTGCGCAGAACCCTTCTGAGCATACACAGAACCCTTCTGCGCATGCGCAGAAGAGTTCTGTGCATATGTGCATGCGCAGTAACTACTTTCCCCGCCGGTCACATTACGGGGTGGTGGCGGGAAAGTGGAGGAAGCGGCACGGAAATACGGGAAATCCCGGCCAATCCGGGATACTTGACATGTATGCATGGGCCAGATATGGCCCACAGGCCTTAGGTTGGAAACCACTGAGCTAGAACTGTGAGGCCCAAATGCAAAATGGTGGTAGAACCAAGCAGGTAGGTGTAGCAGGGAGGCCCAGAAATAGGAAAAGTCACTTTGGAGCTACAGATCTCAGAGTCTCCCAGCCACCATGACAAGTGAGGATGCTGGAATAGCTCTGTGGGTTGGTGGATTCTGGGATTTGTAATTCAACAAAGTAATGTTTCTAAGAGTTTTCACAAAGGTCTGGCCAGCACTGTTGGTGAAAAGCCTTTCAAGAGCAGTAGGTAAATATGTCAATTGATTTAAAACATGTAGAGGAGGACCACATAAATTGACAGGTGGCAAATAGCACAGCCAGCTTGGGCAGGAGTGGGAAGCATCTGTCCTTCTCCATCTTGTTGGATTACCAAGCCCAGCACATCAGAGCTTTGGCACTGGCACCAAAGGCAGATGGGAGCTGTTATTTTGTTCAGAGAGTTGCTCACTTAACGATGTTACACCAATCTATCCTATTTACCCTTACAAACAAATCTCTCCCTTCCTTCTTCCTCTGAATTAAGGCATTCATTCTTCATTGACATTTATATAAATCGAGCCTATTAAAAGCAAACATGCGAGCTCTGCTATTTGTAAAGCAGCATCAGCCCAGGACTGTTCTATTCCATGGAAGTGGTTTCTGCCTGCCAAAAACATGTTGTGCAAACTTTTTTCCATCCAACTCCGAGTAAGAACTGGAGCAGGATCTGAAATGGAGTGTGTGCTTTATTTATCACTGTTACTATCTAGTCTTCCTCCAAGGGGATGCAGATATAGGTCTCGTTCCTCCCAGACATTATCTTCAAAAACAGCCCTGTAAAGTCACAAGAGTGTCCTAAAATTCCATCCAATAGTAATGGCTAGTTGAGTCTGGCCAGGTTATCCTGCTATGGTAAGAGTAGACCATACAGTAAAACCCCACCTTACAAATGCCTCGTGCAACTGAAAACTCACCACACGGAGAGAAATCCATTGAAAATAATACCTCGGTTTACAGTACAGTACAGTAATTAACCTCGGGGGTTAATGGCTTCCATGGCAGCCATTGGCCTGACTCAAGTAATTGGGGGGTCCCACTAGGTGCAGAGGCCACTCTCCTGACTTGGTTTTCCTGTTGGAGCAGTGGTTGAGTGATCTGAAATTACACCACATACTGATAACACCTGTGTCATGGTCAGATCACTATCTGGTGACTCTGGATTTTCTGGGAGTGACGCTTTACCATAGGGCAGCAGGAACCATTCAATTGGTCCCGCCCCAGTGACTTATGGACTTTGAGAGATTTCAGACGGAGCTGGGCCTTTTCCTCCAGACAGGTTGCACGATTCTACTGAGACCTTGGTCGCCCTTTGGGAAAAGCAAGTGACATCGGTCTTGGATATTATCGCACCAATGCAGCCTCTCCTTCCCCGCAGGCTGCGCAGGGCTCCTTGGTACACGGAAGAGCTTAGGGAGCTGAAGTGGGCCAGGAGACGCCTAGAACGCCATTGGATGAAGACCCAGAGCAAGTGTGACCAAACACGAGTCAGAGCCTCTATTAGAGCCTACCTCGTGGCGATGAGGGTGGTGAAGCGCCAGCACTACACCACTCTCATCGCCTCTGCTGATAGTCGTCCAGCGGCCCTGTTCCGGGTCACCAGGTTCCTTCTGGTAGGGAGGGGCCTGGGCCTGGGGTGGCAGGGCTCAGCAGACGACTTTGCTGATCATCTCGCAGAGAAAGTTGCCCGCATCCGCTCAGGGTTTAATCCTGATGTGGAAAAGGATCACCTGGAGATGGCTGGAGCAGAGTCTAGCCATGTTCTCTGGGATCAGTTTGATCCGGTTGGCCCTGATGAAGTGGACAGGCTCCTTGGAGCTGTGCGTGAAACCACTTGCTCATTAGATCACTGCCCTGCCTGGCTGATTTGAGCGGCCAAGGCTACTACGCACAGTTGGGTCAGTGCGATGGTGAATGCCTCTCTGCGGGAGGGGGTGTTCCCGGTGGCTTTCAAATATGCGCTGGTACGCCCCCTCCTGAAAAAGCCATCTCTCAACCCTATGGTTATTTCAAACTTCAGACCGATCTCCAACCTTCCCTTTGTGGGGAAGGTGTTGGAAAAAGCAGTTGCACGGTAGCTCCAGGGGGTACTGGATGATACGGATTATCTGGACCCATTTCAGTCAGGTTTCAGGCCCAGTTATGGTACCGAGACTGCATTGGTCGCACTCTTGGATGATCTCTGGTGGGAGCGGGATGGGGGTAATCGCTCTGTCCTTGCTCTTCTTGACTTCTCAGCAGCTTTCGATACTGTCGACCACAGTATCCTTCTGGGCTGGCTCCAAGGTTTGGGGGCACAGGGCAATGTGTTGTCCTGGTTTTCCTCATTTCTGACAGGTCAGACTCAGTCTGTGTCAGTAGAAGGCGGGCTGTCCAGCCCTAGGCTGCTCCCTTGTGGGCATACCTGTCAACCTGCGGCTCAGGAAAAACGGGACCTGCGCACATCGCTTGTGCGCAGGTCGCGTTCCACGCATGCATGGAAAGGTTTTACCCCTTCCACGCATGCGTGGAAGCACTACGCCACTTGTGCAGCCCTTACGCAAGCGTCATAGCACTTCCGTGCATGCGTGGAAGGGGTAAAAACCTTCCGCGCATGCGTGGAAAGAGTTCCCCCCGCTGCCAAATTATGGGGTTTTGGCAGCGGGGGCCAATTTACGGGGTAATCCTGGCCAAATTGGGAAGGTTGACAGGTATGCTTGTGGGGTACCTCAGGGCTCGGTACTCTTGCCTCTGCTCTTTAACATCTACATGAAACTGCTGGGCAAGATCATTTGTTCAATGATACCCAATTGTACATCGTCAGAACCGGCTGCCTCTTCCACCGCTGCCACCACCATCTCAGCTGTCACTGGTCCTAGGGAGACGGAGGAGAGAGAAAGACTCGCACCAGCAAGGTAGCCAAATTTGCTGACGACACTAAATTATACAGGGTAGTGAAAACTGTGAGAGATTGTGAGGAGCTCCAGAGGGATCTCTTGACACGGGGAGTGGGCAAAACAGTGGCAAATGAGCTTCATTATTAGTAAGTGCAGAGTGATGCATGTTGGGGCAAAAAAAAACCAATTACATTTATAAACTGGTGGGGTCTGAACTCTCTGTGACAAACCAGGAAAGGGACCTTGGTGTCCTGGTGGATAACTCAATGAAGGTGTCAACCCAGTGTGCCTCAGCAGTGAAAAAAGCAAACTCAATGCTAGGGATCATTAGGAAGGGTATAGATAATAAGTCAGCAAGTGTCATTTTGCCTCTTTATAAACCTATGGTGAGGTCCCATCTGGAATACTGTGTACAGTTCTGGTTGCCATACCTCCAGAAGAATATTATGGAGTTGGAAAAAGTGCAGAGGAGGGCAACCAAAATGATTAGGGGACTGGAACACCTTCCTTACCATCTGATTCTGCAACGGTTGGGCCTTTTCACTCTTGAACGACGGTGTCTAAGAGGTGACCTGATTGAAGTTTATAAAATCATGCATGGTGTGGACAAAGTAGATAAGGAAAAACTGTTTTCCCTATCGCATAACACTAGAGCTAGGGGGCACTCCATGAAACTTTTGGGTACTAGTTCTCAAACAAATAAGAGAAAGTACTTTTTCACCCAGAGGATCCCTGGTCTATGGAACTCCCTGCCAGAAGAAGTGGTGACAGCTGTCAGTCTTGACAGCTTTAAGAAAGGATTAGACAAATTAGGCTGGGTTTTGAGATAACAAATAGTATTTCGGATTCAGAGGGTAGATATTTGATAGTAAAAGGAAAAATAGATGATGAGGAAATAACTTTGGTGAACATATATGCCCCAAATGATCATCAAGCTGAATTTTTAGAAAAAATGCGTAAACTTTTGATCAAAGAAAAAACAACAATGATGATTGTGGCTGGTGATTTTAATTTAGTAAGATCAAATTTGGATTGCACTAATATATTAAGATGTGGAAAAGGGATTAAAGGATGAACTTTGGATAATTGGATGGCTGTTTTAAGTTTGAAAGATTCTTGGAGAGAGCTTAAGGGGTTAGAAAGAGCATATTCTTACTTTTTACAGGTGCATGACTAGAATTGATTATATATTCATAACTGAAAATATGGTCAAAATTTTGGAGGAGATTGAAGTTGGAATTTTTAAGGAATCAGACCATGCTAAGGTGGTTTTGGAACTGAGACTACAGAGTGAAAGTAGATTGAGAAGGAGCTGGAGATACGATGTTAACTTATTTAAAGATCATAAGTGTAAAGAACAAATTATGGAGAGTTGGAAGGAAAATTGGCAATAGAATGATAATGGTGAGGTAAATTTTAATATGGTCTGGGATGCCATGAAGTCGGTTTTTAGAGGTGAATGTATTAAGTTGACAATTAATAAATAAATAAAATATAAGTTAGCACAGGATAAAATTGAAAACGAGATAAAGCGGCTACAGGAGGAACATTCAAAGACAAAGGATAAAAAGATTTTTGTTAATTTACAAAGATTGAAGGCTGAATTGGTAGGCAAAGATATGGAAAAGTTGAAAAGAGATTTGGCTTACTTAAAAAGAGAGTATTTTGAATATAGTAATAAAAACTCAAAATTACTAGCAAAAGCAGCAAAAGACAAGCGGGGGAAAAGGGAAATTGGAGTTTTGATTAATAAACAAGGGATAAATAAGGGCTGCAGTGGCTCAAGTGGCTAAGATGCTGACTGGGAAGCGGAAGGTCAGCAGTTCGATTCCCGAGTACTGCAGGACAGAAATGAGCTCCTGTCTTTGTCCCAGCTCCTGCCAACCTAGCAGTTCGAAAGCAAGAAATTGCAAGTAGATAAATAGGGACCACTTCGGTGGGAAGATAACAGCGTTCCATGCGCTCCAGTGTCTAGTCATGCCTGCCACATGACCACGGAAACGTCTGCAGAAGCAGACAGCGCTGGCTCTTCGGCTTAGAAACAAAGATGAGCACTGCACCCTAGAGTCGGATACGACTGGCTTTCGAGCAAGGAAAACCTTTACCTTTACCTTAAGATGTAATAAGATTAAAGATAAATGTAAAATTGTGAAAGAATTTTATCAAGCCTTATATGCAAGAAAAGAAATAGATGTGGAGAAGCTTAGAAAGCAACTAGAGAAACAAATAGTTAGTGGAATAAAACAGGAGCATAAAGAAAGAATGGAAGAACAAGTGTAAGAAAAGGAAGTAAAAGAGGTAATTGTGGGCTTGAAGTTGGGGAAAGCTCCTGGGGAAGATGGATTGCCTGCTGAGTTTTATAAGGAATTTATAGATATAGTTGTACCAAAGTTGGTAAAATTATATAATTATATATTGGATGGTGGGCAAATTCTGACTTCATGGTATAGGACCACAATTATACTGTTGCCAAAACCTGGAAAGAACTTAGAAAAAGTAGAATCCTACAGACCAATCTCATTGATAAACCAAGATGCCAAGATCTTCACAGCAATATTGGCCAATCGCTTAAACAATTTTATGGGTAATTATATAAGTGTAGATCGAGTGGGTTTCTTGATAGGGAGACATATGGTGGATTTTACTAGAAGAGTAGTAGATTTAATAGATATGGTGAGTCAAACAAAAGAGAAAGTGGGATTAATATCCTTGGATATTTTTAAGGCATTCAATTCTTTACAATAGATTTCAATTAAGGAAATAATCAAATGTTATGGATTTGGGAATAAATTTAGAAGGATAATTGCCGCAAGGAATAGCTACTGTTAGAGTAAATGATGAGGTTACTGATGAGGTAAAATTAGAGACTGGTACGAGGCAGGGTTGTCCTTTATCCCCAATATTGTTTATTATGGCAATAGAGATATTAGCAAAAGCTATAAGAGAGGATGGAAAAATAGAGGGGATTATGAATAACAAGATAAATATGTATGCAGATGACACCTTAATAATTGTAAAACATCCTGAGAAGGTAATAGATAGAATTAGTGCACATTTAAAGGACTTTGAGGATATTACTGGTTTGAAGGTAAATTAGGATAAATCTGAAATGATGCTTTGTAATATGGGAGAAGAAGATCAGAAGAAGATAAAGGGAACGGTAACATTCAAATTAAAGATAAATTGAAATATTTGGGAATAATTATATCAAATAGATTGGAATTGCTTAAAAGATTGAATTATGACACTTTGAAAACGGAAATTAAAAGTAGAATACAAAGTTTCCAAAAGTTGAAACTGTCATGGTTTGGGAGAATTGCACTTATTAAAATGATGCTGTTGCCTAGAATTAATTTTTTATTTGATGCATTAGCAATTCAATTGAAAGATAAGGAAATTAAGGAGTTTCAAAAACTTTTTAATGATTTTTGTAATGGTGGAAAGAAGTCCAGATTACCAAAAAAATTATGGTATTTACCTCAGAAAGAAGGCGGATTGGGAATGCCGAATTTGGTGGTATACTACCGAGCGTTTCAAATTAAGAATGTTGTGAAGATCTTGGCAAAGGGAAAAGAAATTTGGGAAGAAATTGAGATGAAGGACTTCAGACATATAGCTAATATGGTCTTTATAGGAGGTAATGTGGGAAAGGTAGTAACTAAAAACACTATGATGAAAGGATTGATGAGTGTATGGAAAAATGTAAAGAAGGATTTGGCCCCGAATATCTTCCCGATTTTGGAATTGTCAGATATGGCGAGTTTTTCTATAAAGATAGATAATGAAGTAAAAGAAGTATTGGATAAGAATGAAATTTTCCTGTTGAAAGACTGGATATGGACTTGTAGAAATACTGCTAGAAGGACAACTTTGTATGAGCAATTAAAATGAATTGGTTTCAGATAATGAGAATTAATAACTGGAATAGCAAATATTTGAGGAATGTGAATTGGAAAGAGAAAGGACGGAATTTGAGGATCTGATTTTAAAAATTAGAAAGGGAGATAAAAATATTAAAGGGTTAGTTAGTAAATTATATACATTATTAAATAAAGAGGGTGACCCACAGGAGGATTTGAAATTAAGTTCGGAGCAAGATTTGAATGTAAAGATAGATAATGACATATGGAGAAGAAAATGGAAAAAGAGGATAATGAGGACTATGTCAGTTAGAATAAAGGAACATAATTATAAAATGTTATGGAGGTGGTATCTGACCCCAGTGAGGTTACATCAAATTGATAATAAAAAGGATAAATTGTGTTGGAGATGTAAAGATACAATAGGAACGTATGAATACATGTGGTGGAGTTGTACTGTGGTAAAAGATTTTTGGAAAAGAATTGAAAAAGAGATTGGTGAAATAATGGGTAAGAGAATTAAACTGGGGTCAGGTACCACTATGCTAACAGATGTGGAAGGTATTAATTTAAACAAGGATGAGAAAGAGTTATTAGAAATAATGCTTACAACGGGTAGACAATGTATTGCTAGAAATTGGAAAAATGATGTAATTATACAGACTGAAGAATGGTATAAAGAAATGTGGAATTTAGCATTGAATGATAAATTGACATGGGAGATAAAAGAAAAAAGGGTAATTTGAAAGAGAATAGATTTTGGAATATTTGGAAGCCCTTTGTGGAGCACTCACTTATGGGTCCTGAAAGAAATAGACCTGTACCGGATCAAAGTAGTTTCTGGAAGTAAAACAATGAGACATTCCGAGTTCTCCAGGGCAATGTAAATAAACACTGAGTGTAATGTTTGTGCAATTTTGTTTTTGTTAGTTGTTTCTAATTCAAAATATTATGGAATTGTTTAATGGGAAATAGATTTAGTGGTATTAATAAATAAAGAATTTCAGGAAGAGTTCCTGAATAAGGTTAGAGAATAACTACTAAGTCATAATTAAATTATTATTTTTAAGGGAGGTTTGAATGCATTTGAAATATAAAGTTAGATATAAAAATGTATTAGGCCGATTATTTGGTATGTTAGCTATTTTTGTGTATTATATATTTTATGATGTACTGTTTTGTATTTTTGTATTTGTTTGAAAATTTTAATAAAAATTATTTTTTAAAAAAAGAAGTAAGATAGATGTGTGTTTATCACCACACATTTAGAAAGTTCCCTGAAGGCCATGGAGTACAAATTACAGTCCTGGGATTATAGTGCAGGAAGAAATTATCACATGAGTACTGGCTGTTGGACAGAATGATCCCCTGTTATCTTAAATCTTGATTTGTAAGTCCTGGAAACAATCTTCACTGGGATTTAGAAGATCTTCGGTTGGCGTCTTTGTTTTTATGGCTTGGCATGTGCTCTTTCTGGTGTAGGCTTTAATAAGAACTGCCTGCCATCAAGTCAATTCTAACTTATGACGATCCTATTCCAGGGTTTTCTAGGTGAAGAATCACAGGAACAGTTCACCATTACCTTCTGCTTGAGGCTATGCAGGCCAGCTCTTCTTCACAACTGGAGAATTGAATTTCCAACATCTGGCCAGATACCTAAACCAATGAGCTATCTTGCCAACTGTGTAGAAAATTGCTTCAATTGGGTTCTTTTTAAAAAAATACATAGAAATGAATTTATTTGATTCCACCCTGTCTGAAGCAAAGGCCAACTGCGTTCAGAAATCTTCACCACCACCACCACCACCACCACCACCACCCCAAAAAAACTGATAGAGAATGTCATGAAAGTGTTTGGTAACAATGGCCCTCAAAACCAAAACAAAGGAAAATCACTGCATATGACACTTACACGAACACAAACATGCTGCAGTCAATGTGTTCAGTTGAGAACTGATCACAAATATAGGCAGAATATGGAATGCCACCTTTTTTAAGGACTACATTTCCCAAATTGCCCTAGCCAGAATGAATTGAAAAAATAACACTCCGTTTGTGGATCTACTAGAAATGTTGGTAGCCTGGGAAAGCACATCATTGCCCATCTGTTTTGCCCAAAGACATTGGGTACTGTACATGGGCTTCCATCAGGGAAAAGTGAGAGAGGAATGTGCCTACACAGACACAAAAGAAAGTTAGAGTTTATGCTTAAGAAAGGAACGGAATGTGAAGCAGGCCGGGAGGTACTGATAGATTTATTTCTAGATTTTGGGGACTGCAGAGGATGAAGAGGCTAAAACACTAGCTGGGAGGTGGAAGATCAGCAGTTCGATTCCCGAGTACTGCAGCACGGAATTAGCTCTCGTCTTTGTTCCAGCTCTTGCCAACCTAGCAGTTCGAAATCAAGAAATTGCAAGTAGATAAATAGGGACCACTTCGGTGGGAAGGTAACAGTGTTCCGTGCGCTCCAGTGTCTAGTCATGCCTGCCACATGACCATGGAAACATCTGCAGACGCAGACAGTGCTGGCTCTTTGGCTTTGAAACAGAGATGAACACTGAACCCTAGAGTCGTATACAACTGGCTTTCGAGCAAGGGAAACCTTTACTAAAGTTTGGAGTCAAGGTCATGACCTCCCTTGCTCGAATGTCAGACATATCCCACTCTAAAGGGTGGTGCTCAACTTCATTTACAGCCAAAGAGCCAGCACTGTCTGCTTCTGCTAACGTTTCCATGGTCATATGGCAAGCATGACTAGACACTGGAGCACACAGAACTCTATTACCTTTCCTGTTAAAGCTGTACCTATTTATTTATCTGCAATTTCTTATTTTCGAACTACTGAGTTGGCAGGAGCTGGGACAGACAACAGGAGTTCTCTCCATCACGCAGCACTCAGGTCTTGAACTGCTATCCTGCTCATTCATTTTTGTGTCTGAGATTACTCTGGTTTGAAAGGATTTTTGCAGGGGATGCCCAAATGAGGCTCCTTTCATGTTCCCCCATCTTGCAGCTCTTGGGAATCGAACCCATTTTTCCAGTTTCCAAACCCAGCACTTTAACCACCAAGCCACCGGGGGAGCTATCCTGCTGACCTTCTGGTCATCAAGCTCAGCGTCCCCTGGGGCAAAATCCCAGTTGCCTCACACTGTTTACAGCAAATACGTATGGTCCAAAAGCTATCTTGTCAAGCTGTGTATATACTCATGAGATTCAGCAGCAGCAGCAGCATAAGCATCATCATCAAAAACCTACATGCATTTGTTTTTGGGATAATAAAATTAATCTGCATAGAACTGCAATGGAACAAACACAATGGCAGGGAGAGGGAGAAAGCCACTGAGACCCAGTAGAGTTGGTCATCCCTCAAGGAGTTTGGCTATTTTATTCCTTTATGCCTCAACTCCTGGGATCACCCATCTAGCACGTTCATCTGGGGAAGCCTGGAATGCGTAAACCAAAGGTGCAATTTGCCCAGTTCTGATCCTCGATAGGTCTGCCAGAACCTTATTAACCAGGGGTTTGGCCAGGATATCACCCAGTTGAGCCTGATTTTGTGTCTTGCTCAGCAGAAACCACAAGGTGAAGCCTTTGATGGCATGGAGATAGGAAGGGCAAACCTGCTCACGCCTTCACGTCACGCAGAACTTGAAAGGCCAAGTTCAGGGAGTTGGGCTGATATCCAACAGAGACCAGGTTTGTGTCCCTTTGCATCTTAAACCCCTACTCAGACAAACAAAGCTTGTTGTGGGTTGTGGGAGCAACATACGGGCGTGACAACAAAGGTGTGTGTGACCAACCTTGGCTCTGTTCATGGAGACCAATAAAGGGGAACACAAGAACAGCAAAACACACCCTCCTTTGCCCTGGAAGAGGATTAAAATCAAGGAAGGAAGCAAGAACATGGTCCTCACCCCATACCCTATGGCAGAACAAACAAGCCAGGCCAGGTAGCAGACAGCATGTAGGCATCTATAATCAAAAGCTTTTTAATTAATGGGGGGAAAATCCAGGTATCAGCTGAAATGAAACCACAGGCTGTCAAATTTTTCTGAATCATCGTGTTGTGGAAAGATGACTCTGATTGGAAAGGAGGCAGTTTTGCAGGAATGATTGAAATGCAGCTGGATAATACTTGGAACTGCCTTGAAAGCAGTCCCAGAAAGTGATAATCCAAATAAGATACATTTCTAAGACCTGAATGCAACCAGATTTCAAAGCAGTTCAGGTAGATCCTGCTTATGATTGATTTTTTAAAAAAATCCTCCACAATGCAGTGGCTCAAGTGGTTAAGACGCTGAACTTGACGGCTGGATGTTCAGCAGGTCAGCAGTTTGAGACCCGAGTACTGCACGATGGAATGAGCTCCTGTCATCTGTCTCAGCTCCTGCCAACCTAGCAGTTTGAAAGCAAGAAATTGCAAGCAGATCAATAGGTGCCAACTTCAGCGGGAAAGGCAACAGTGTTCCATGCACTCTGGCATCTAATCATGCCTGCCACATGATCACAGAAGTGTCTACAGATGCAAACAGTGCTGGCTCTTTGGTTGAAAATGGGGATGAGGATTGCCTCCAGACATGACTGACTTTCAAGTAAGGGAGATTTTTACCTCTACCTAGAGCTCTTTGAGCAGCAATTGATGGTGGACATTGTCATATGCATCAGAAAGGTCGGCAAATGTTGTTCCACTTATTTTATGTATTTCAAAAACATTTTCCATATGGTGGCGTAGGTTTAAGATTGGGACTGTGCAGTTATTGCCAGGTCTAAAGCTTGCCTGTTCTGGACTTAGAAGTTCAGTTTTAGGGGCTAGACCCATCATGGCCAACCTTGGCACTCCAGGTCTTCTTGAAATTCAATTCCCAGAAGCCCTGATCAGCAGGAGTGCTGACCTGGACTTCTGGTAATTGAAGTCCAAGAACATCTGGAGTGCCAAGGTTAGCCATCACTGGGCTAGACAAATCAATATCATTTGTTCAAACACTCTGTATCAGTGATATCATAGGGAGATTGGCCTGCAGTTTTTCGCATCTCTTGGTCCCTGCTAGGAAAGTAATTACTTTCATCTTTCACCCTATTTTGAGGGTTTGTTTAAATAGGTACCACTTTGGTGGGAAGATAAACAGCATTCTGTGCACTCCGGTGTTGAGGCATGCCTGCCACATATCCATAGAAATCTCTGAAGATGCAGAGAACACTGGCTCTTTGGCTATAGCCAGAGATGAGCACTGAACCCTAGAGTCGGATATGACTGGCTTCCAAACAAGGGCAGCCTTTACCTTTACCTTTCCTCATCTGACAGTTACTAAAGAGTTAAAGGAGCGATTCCTTTGTGTTTGGACCAAAATGTTCAATTGGCTCAATCCAGACATCATTGAGCCTCACCTCTTTGCAATTCTTACATCTTCTTAAAGCTCTGTGAAGGAGAACATTTAAATATATCAAGAATTGCAGTTCCTAAATATGGTTGGCTTTGCAATTTGTGCTTGCCAGATTGAAGGTCAGTCAAGTGCTGCTCAAGACCAATTGGGTATCATCATCAGTCAACAAAGAACTTTCTAGTCATCTCTTAATGCCACTTTATCTGATGAGACCAGACATTTCAGCCCTTCGCGATGTGGTATTTGATGATACAGTAAAAAGGAATATAAACGATAAACCTCAATAGCCTACTCATGTATCCACATGAATTATGTGGGCTTATAAAAAGTGTCTGCTGTGACTCATTTTCTTCCTGATACATATTTTATCATTCATCTTTAAATATATTGGTGTCAAAACTGCACCTAGTCCCAGTTGTTTCCTTTTTATATGAAATTTTTTATATATAGTTGGTGTTTTTGCCCTGCCCTACAGCTGGATAGGTTGTCAGTAGATCTTACATAGAAAACAAGACAAGAGGACAGGGTTTCTGAACTCAAAAGTAAGATTTTCTAAAAGGCAGAACACACCAAATCTTCTTGTTTCCCCCATATTTATCCAAGTCAGGATGATACATAGATGAGGAAAAGGCTGCAGAATGTATGGAGACCAATTTGAGCATAGCAGAATTAATGTGTATCCTCCTTCCAAATTAATAAAGCAAATCAACTTCAACAGCCTGGAATTGAGTTTGGAAGTAAATAATTACAAACGGTACAGTTGCCTATAGTTAGTTACCTCTTCATTTTGGCAGTTTCACATCTGGCCTAGACACAGAAGACAAAGAAATGCAAGGGCTGTCAAGTGGATGGCAAGTTTGGTGCCTGAACTGTGTCAATCATGCATAATGCACAAAAGTATTAAAGAGTGCTCCAGCACTGGAAGCATTCAAGAGAGAATTGGACAACAACTGTAATATCTGCTTTGACGCAGATTCCTGCATTAAGCAGGGGTTGAGCTCAATGGCTTAAAAGGCCCCTTCCAACTCAGTTATTCTATGATTCTATGACAAATTAAGTCATAATATTGGTAGGGGGTCTGTGGTGGCTCATATGTATTTCATATGTATTAAGAAGCTCACCTTGCTAGCTGGAAGGCTGGCAAGTCAGCAGTTTGAGACCCGGGTACTGCATGATGGATTGAGTGCCCATCTCTGTCCCAGCTCTTGAGGACATGAAAGGAGCCTCATTTGGGCGTTCCCTGAGTGGAGTTTTTTTCTGCAAAAATCCTTTCAACCCAGAATAATTTCCGATATGAAATTATTGTTATTATTGGTAGGGATTGTGAGAATGCTGAATTATATGGGTCAAAGTCAAGGTTTATACACTTGAGACTCATCAGCCTACTAGGCTGAGCTTCCGTAGCCAATTTATATAAAGTTCTTGCAGCTGAATATTTTTGGCTGCATTCTTTGGAAACATTCTTTATTTAAAATTCCAAGTTACCAAACTGTCTCTAAGGTACTCCTTTTTGAATCAGCAAATTCAGCGTGCAGCCTAATTCACACAACTGTTTTTTCCAGACACCTGAGCTCTTTGAAAGAAATAATCCTTCCCTTCATCCTCATTCCTTCTGGGGATGAAATCATTCTACACATTCAAGCAAATAACACTTTCCACTTTACCATTATTATTATTATTATTATTATTATTATTATTATTATTATTATTATTATTATTATTATTATTATTATTATTATTATTATTATTATTATTATTATTATTATTATTATTATTATTATTATTATTATATTTCTATACTGCTTTACTTCCTCTAAGGGAACTCAAAGCGGTTTACAAGATACGAAATATAATATACAGGATATGAATAGGTACAAAAATAAGATACAAATTTACACAATAATACAATAACAACTCGAGCACAATTCAATAGTACATTTCATATATAAACAATTCAATAATACATTTCACAATTTAATTCCAAAGGGACATAGAAAAATAGATCACAAAAAACATTATTAATACCAAATAAGATCAAATAAGATACCAAATTAATACCAAATAAGATCAAACCAGAATATAAACAAAATGTTCACAACACAACTGAACATGCTGCGGTGGGACTACAAAACAGATTATAGAATGGTCTAGTCCAGCGGTTCCCAAACTATAGAATTATGAAGTCTGAAGACTCTCAGGACACAAAGTCGGGTTTTCCTTGCCTTAGGTCACCCTTGCTCGAAAGCCAGTCGTATCCAACTCTAGGGTTCAGTGCTCATCTATATTTCATAGCCAAAGAGTCAGCTCTAGTTGGCAGACATTTCTGTGGACATGTGGCCGGCATGACTAGACACTAGAGTGTAAGAATTTGCAAACTTGGAATTTGTCTTTTTCACAGTGTGGCACAGAAAGCTATGCTATGGCCTGCATAATTTCTAAAGATGTAAACTTCCTTTCTCCCAAGAGTCAGCTGTGTTAGCTCTCTTGCATCAAAACCAACAAAGAATCAGGTGAGACACTCAAAATTTACCTGTCTCATTCATCACTGCCACCTGTGGGCACTAGGCCACTTCAGTCAAGTAGCCTCAAGTCCTGTTCACTGAGGTGTAGCATGAAGAAATCTCAGGGCAAAATGTGATAAAGAAGAAGAACGTTTTTCTTTCAATGCCTGCAATCCTGTTGTGTAACTCTGTAGGCTTAAAGGATGATGAGGTCATCAGTCATGAGCTTTAATCTTAAAATGCTGATTTGCCAACCTTCTGGTTGTCAAGCTCAGGGTCTTAACCACTAAGCCACCACGGACCACTGATATGTATGGAAAATAAGAATTGTCTGGCAACTTAAGCAGAAAGACAATCCCAACGTAAGTCAACTATTGTGTTCTGCTTCCCTTTCCCTTCATGTTTGTTGCTATGACCTCAACTAAAACAAGAGCAGGCAAACATTCAACAGGCAAAGGTAAAGGTCACCCTTGCTTGAAAGCCAATCGTATCCAACTCTAGGGTTCAGTACTCATCTCTGTTTATAGCCAAAGAGACAGCGATGTCTGTGTCTACAGATGTTTCTGTGGTTTTGTGGCAGGCATGACTAAACACCTGAGGCACAAATACCTCTTTATTCCACTTGCAATTTTTTGCTTTCAAACTGCTAGGTTGGCAGGAGCTGAGACAGATACAGGAGCTCACTCCGTTGAGCAGCTCTCAGGTATCGAACTGCTGACCCACTGACATTCCAGTCATCAAGTTCAGCATCTTAACCACAAACCACCGCAGTCCCTTTTCAACAGCTAAAGCTTTTCCCCAAATGCTTCTGATCTGTTGAGCTGACCCTTTTTTTACTTGGGCATCAGGAAATGAGCAAAATATGTAAGATTGGACTGGCCTTTGGTTTGATTTGGTGAGGCTTTTCCAATTAGTTTAGGGTTGCATGCTAACCATGTCAAAATTGCTGTTGTGTTTAGAGTTTTGTTATTTTCTTATCTTTCAGGCCAGTCGCCCAGAAAGCAAGAGCAAATCCTAGTATTTACCTCCTTAGCAATTTTTCATTGTTTATTTCAAAACTCTACTTTTTTACTGTGCAATTATTGCTAAATAAGCTTTACAATAAAAAGGTTTCTTTGATCTGATACCTGGGCAGGGAGATGGAAAAAGAAGGGACAGCATGAAAGAACTAGGCAAGGCGGCTGAAGCCAGCCGTTTCTCAGGGCAATCCCGATGGAAAGATAAGAGGTGACTCTCATAAAACCTGGGAAAGATCCATCAGAACAACACCTTGATGGAAAAGCTGTTCAGATTCTGGGAAATATCCGTGCAAGAGAATGAAAAAACTCAAATGCTTTCCCCAGCAGGAAGGGCACAAGCCCAAACAAAATGAACAAAGAATGTAAGTTCCACATAAAGAAGAAAAAATATTTTACTTCCAGAAGAGGTTTCCTGCACAAATTACAAGCTTTTCCATGCAAAAAACTTTTCCATGGTTCTTTTTTCTTTTCTTTTCTTTTTTGCAAAAAAAGAGAGAGCAAAAGATGCAAAACTTCTCATTACTCTCATACCGCTTTCCAATGAGTAAAACTTTTTCCAAAGAGAGCTTTCTCATCTGTGAGAATGTTGTAAGTGAAGATTTACATCACAGCTCAAAGAATCACTGGCTAAAGCAGGAGTTCCCCAGCCTTTCGGGCCGTGGGCCGGTCACGTGGTTCCTCCCACCCAGAAGTGGAAGTAAAATGCACTCATGCATGCACAAAATGCTGTATGAGTCATTTAAGGCAACATTTTGTACATGCATGGGTGTGTTTTACTTCCACTTCCAGGAGCGGCGAGGGTGGTGTGGGCTGGATGAATTGGCATTGGGGACCGGATCTGGCCCATGGTCTCCCTTGCTCAAAGGTCAGTCATGTCCCTAAGGGGTGGAGCTTATCTACATTTTACAGCCAAAGAGACAGCACTGTCTGCATCTGCAGATGTTTCTGTCATCCTGTGGTAGGCATGACTAGACACTGGAGTAAATGGAATGCTGTTTCCTTTCCTGCCAAAGCAGTTCTGATTTATCTACTTGCAATTTCTTGTTTTCTAACTGCTAGCGTGGCAGGTGCTGGGGCACACAATGGGTGTTCATCCCATCGTGCAGCACTCAGGTCTTGAACTTCTGGCCTGCTGACCTTCTGGTTGTCAAGCTCAGCTTCTTAACCCTATTACGGCAATGCCCTTCTGCTGGCAGAAGCCCATTCTGCTGTTGGTCTGCCATCAAAACAGCCAAAGAGGAGACAGAACCAAGTCATGCCAGATCCAAACATTATGTAGCCAGGGAAATTAGTCCTTAGTTTAGGCCAGGGTTAGGTATGGCTCTTTATGATTTTCTGAACTACAAACATGATAATTCTTTGTTCTGAGAGTTTTACCTTCCCTAAAAATACTTCAATGTGATCCACCTGGGGAAAAAGCCTAATCTGGAATATTTTGAAACAACACTAGGCTAAGCTCCACTGAAAATTCTTGTTCCTTTCCCAGTTCTAACTGGGAGTTTTCTTTGTGAGAGGGAGGTTTGGGTGGAGCTAGGCCTAGCTAAGCTTCAAAGCTTCCTAATTTTGATTTTTCATTCAGGTACATCACATTGAGGTGTTAGTCAAGTATCTTCATGGTAGGTCGAACTCTCACAATAAAGAATTCTCATATTTGTAAGCAATTCCCGACCATCCCAGGGGAAAAAGGTACTGGAGCCTGGTGGCCCAGTGGTTAAACTGCTGTATTGCAACCAAAAGGTTGTGAGTTCTATCCTGACTAGGATCCAAGGTTGACTCAGCCTTACATCCTTCTAAGGTTGGTAAAATGAGAACCCAGCATGTTAGGGCCAAAATTAATTGTGAACCACCCAGAAACTGCATTAAGTGCGATGGGGTGGTATATAAGCATGATTGCTTTGCTTTACTGGATTTTGTTAAACTTCAACTGGCCTTCTGTCAGATCAGAGAGCCCTTAGCCATCTTGGCTTAGCAACATGGCCATGGCTTCTTCTGCAATGCCAGCAGGCCAAATGTACTCTCAAGATCTGTTTATTCAGTTAAGGCATGGGTGGTGAGCAATTAACCTCCAAATGCAGTTCATTTCCAGTTCATTGACCATGCTGGGTAGGGCTGTTGAGCGATGTAAGCCACAACCACTCAATGGGTCAATCTTTCCCCACCCTTCGGCTGAGCTGTAGGAGGTTGATCAAAACTCAAACCAACCGTAGGTGGAAGGAGTAGCTTTGCTGGTGGAAACTGGTCCTAAAGTCAGCCTCTCCCAGTAAGGCCAATTAAATGTTTTCTACCCAAGCTCTGCTGGAGAAGCTCAACAGGAATCTTAGGGAAAGCAAAAATGGTGTGGGGAGGGGAGTACCGGTGATTAACCAGGTATACTACAGGAGAGCCATTACCCAATCTCTTGGCTTGCTTGAGTGTTGGTTTATTTCTTGGCATGCTTTACTTTGAAGACACTACAGGTAGGAGTGGGTGAGGTTGTGATCTTCCCACCATTACAGCTGCTGTCCATGTGGGAAGTGCATTGCAGTGATGGCCAAGCTTGGCACTCCAGGTGTTCTTGAACTTCAATTCCCAGAAGCCCTGATCAGAAGGAGTGCTGACTTGGGCTTCTGGGAATTAAAGTCCAAGAACACCTGGAGTGCCAAGCTTGGCCATCACTGGCATAGGGAGGTGAGGTTGTTGAACAACTCTCTAGAAGACCAACCACCATGTTCCTGGACTCAATTGCAGGAGTTCACAAAAGGTGACAATATTCCAACAAAGGCACCCTTCTAATTTCCCAAGATCCACTGGAGTGACACTGCAAGCACTGTAAGGTACTTAGACTGGTAACCTTCAGGCTAAATACAGTGATGGCTAATGTTGGCACACCGGCTGTTCTTGGACTTCAATTCTCAGAAGCCCTGATCATTAGGAGTCCTGACTTGGGCTTCTGGGATTTGAAGTTCAAGAACAGCTGGAGTGCTACTTTAGCTACTAGAGGGCTAAGACTTTCAGGTTTCAGGCTATAGTCAGATGTCCCAGGAGATTGTTAGACATGCTTGGGTCTCTAGGGAGCAAGAGAAATCTCAGGGCAAAAAAGTGCTGAAAGAAGAGGAGGAATTTTTCTTTCAGTGCCCAGAATCCTGTTGAGTAATTCTGCAGTCTTAAATGAATTCTGCAGTCTTAAGATCATCAATCATAGGATTTACTCTTTAATTTAAGGTTTGCTATCTGCCTCACACGCACACACACACACACACACACTTCTGGTTCTGAGGCACCCTAGGATGGAATCTCTTTCAACCTAGGGAAACCTTTGAGAGCCTCAGAACAGATAGAGATCAGACTTTAATACCTGAAAATGGCCAGTCAGAAGAAGCACAGAGCATAAAAACAGTTCCAGGTTTCTTGTCTTAGAGTTCAGAGATATGACTTTTTTGTGGTTCTGACTCTTAGAATTTCACAGCCAACATCGGCTCTGGTCAGACTAGAGCAGGGGTGCCCAAACCTTTTGGGCCGTGAGTCGGTCACATGGTTGAACAGGCCAGTCATGTGGGTCCTTTGTGTCCCAGGAGCGGCAAGGACAGCGTGGGTGGTGCTAGCCAAATCCAGCCCACAGGATGTAGTTTGGGCACCCTTGGACTACAGGATAGAAGCTGTGGTCCACAAAAGTAACTTACTGAAACTTTAACTGGCGTGTGTGTATATATTGTGTGTGTGTGTGTGTGTGTGTGTGTGTGTGTGTGTGTGTGTGTGTGTGTGTGTGTGTGTGTGTGTGTGTGTGTGTGTGTGTGTGTGTGTGTAAGGGGGGAGGGAGATATGCCTTGCAATATGATGGGAAGAAACCAATTTCTCACTCCACTGGCTTTTCAAGATCAGAAATCTGGCTGGAGGCCCTGGGTGAATGTCTACCACCAAATCAGTTGCAGAAACTCGCTGAGCAAAAACCCACACGCGTCCCTCCGCCTTGGCTGCTCAGAAGAAGAAGGATTCCTTTCCCCTTTCACAACCCTGAGGACTTAGCCACACCCTCGTTAGTCACACACACAAAAAATAATTCAGCTCATTTTACGGGTGCCAGGAGCTGAGCTCCTTGTGTGCTTCTCTATGCAGGAGAGGGGAAAAGTTTTATGGCATAAACCCTACAGCTCCGGGGTCCTGCCTTAACAGAAGAAAAACCCCTGCTTTTCACTTAGAGACCCTTGACAAGGCCAACAAAGATTCTCAACTGGTGAGCAGAATTTAAGATCAACTACTTCTGCTTCTTTTTCTTCTTTTTCTCATTTTCCTTTCTTCTTTTTTTCTTTCTTTTTTTTTTGCACAAAACATGGGGGAAACTATCTGCCGTAGCTAACCATAACCAGCCTGGCAAGGCTAACATGAGATTGAGCCTCGGCCAATGCTTTTTTTGGGGGGGGGGGTGTCTGGAAATCACAACCTATCTGTATGCGATCCCAGTTTATCATGACGGACGAAGTATTATTTCAAGAGAATCCCATTCCAAAGAGGCATGTTAGTTCGAAACAAAGTCTAGTGGCTCTGTTCGGTGGACATCTGCCTGGCAGAAATCAGGAAACCAAGTTGCTAAAAGAGCAGGTCAAAACCACCTGGGTTGGTAGAGTTTTAGTTGTTATGCTCAGGATAGAAAATCTGTGGTCACTGTTGGTAGCATATGTGTTTTATGTACGTTAGAAGGAAGTGTTTGGTTTCACTGCCTCAACTTCTCTTTAAGTGGTTTGATTTGTCTCAATGCCTGGTTGGGTTTGGTCCTTGAAGCCTGGAAAGAACAGGAGTTTTGAGAATGGGGAGTAGACAAGGAAAGAAGGTACCTTTACAGTGTTTAGGATGGTCGTCTCATTGTTTTTCCCTGGGCACGATCCACTGAAAAGTAAACATTTCAAAACATTTGGAGTTGGGCACATATTCAGAGCTTCCATTAAGAGAAAGAGGGGAGAGGAAGAGAGTGAACCATAGAGAGAGAAAGTTCATAAACTAAGATAAAAAACAAACATTGTAATCTTATGCATACTTAAGATAGCAGTCAGTCCTGTTGGATCAGTGGAAGTTTCTACTTTGTAAGAGCCGAGCTCCATATTGGATGGAAGATTCTACTCAGAAGAAGAAACATATACTTAACAATACTGGCTTAACTTTTTAGGCAAAAGAAACCATGCAAGGCCCCAATTCATGCTGGAATTCTAGTGGACAAGTCAGAAGAATTTAACCCAGTCCTTCCTTTACCTGAATTTGGCCTGAAAATCTCCACTCCCTGGGTAGCATTTCCACCTGAAAGAGCTGTTGGCTCCACGTTAGCCTATTTCCAATTTGGTGTGTCCAAGAGTGAAGTGAAAAGTTAGATCTTAGGCCAGTAATGGTGAACCTTGGCACTCCAGATGTTCTTGGGCTTCAATTACCAGAAGCTCATGTGAGGACTCCTGCTGATCAGGGCTTCTGGGAATTGAAGTCCAAGAACACCTGGAGTGCCAAGGTTTGCCATCACTGTCTTTGGCAGTCTCTGAAATGTTCTTACTTTGAAAGGCAACCAGAACCCTCTCCACCTGGTTCCATTGCGTGCATAGGTCATGTCTCTATCAACTCCCATTGGATTTATGGATTGACAATGATAAAAAGAACATTGCGTGTAGAGGTATGAAGCTGGTGTTAGATCGAATCATAGAATCATTGAGTTGGAAGGGGCCTTTTAGGCCATTGGGGCCAACCCCCTGCTCAATGTGGGAATCTGAATCAAAGATTTTATGGCTGTCCAATTTTCTCTTAAATGCTTCCAGTGTTTAGTACTGACTACCTCTCGAGGCAGTTGGTTCCACTGCTGTACTGCTCTAACCATTGAGAGGTTTTCCCTGATATTCAGCCTATATCGGGCTTCCTTTAGTTTCAGCCCATTATTATAAATCCTGCACTCTGGGATGACCGATAAAAGGGCCCTACCTTCTTCTTTATGATCATCTTTCAGGTTATTTGAAGAGTGTGATCATCCTATCCCCTCTAAGTCTCCTTTTCTCAAGGCTAAACATGCCCAGTTCCTTCAGCCTCTCCTCATAGGGCTTGGTTTCTATTCATCTTATCATCCTTGTCGCCCTTCTCTGAACCTGCTCTAATTTATTCGCATCTTTATGAAAGTACGGTGCCCAGAATTGGACACAGGACTCTTGATGTGGTCTCAGTAGTGCATGTCCATTCTCATGTGCAACTTTTCCCATTACAGTGTCAAGGCATAAGCCCCCTTAACATTGGGGAGGGAGGAAGAAAATTGTGATTCTCCAGATGTGAGACTGCAACTTTCATCGGTGCTACCTGGCATAGCTAGGGTGAGGAACGCTGGAAATTGTAACTCAGTATCATCTGGAAGTTACACCTTGCCCATTCCTGAGTCTTGAAAGGGTGGGGGGAGATGTTTAAGAAGCCGCATAGCAGAAGATAAATGGTCAGTGATGGTTAAACAAGTGAGAGGAAAGAAGGAAGGAAAGTCATTGAACAAGATTACATAGAAATCTGATGCAGTATACTATCTCCAACTATATCTGTACACACATATGCTTAATAAGGGAAGAATTGTGTCCTACTCCCATACAGTAGACAAAAGCACCACAAGGTGGGTATAAGGGCAGATGAAGCTAGGAGCTGTCATCCAACTGGTGCAGCATTAGGTAAAGGTAAAGGTCGCCCTTGCTCAAAAGCCTGTCATATCCGACTCTAGGGTTCAGTGCTCATCTCTGTTTATAGCCAAAGAGCCAGCGCTGTCTGTGTCTGCAGACGTTTCCATGGACATGTAGCTGGCATGACTAGACACCGGAGCGAACAGAACACTGTTTACCTTCCCACCAAAGTGGTCCCTATTTATCTACTTGCAATTTCTTCCTTTTAAACTGAGGTTGGCAGAAGCTGGAACAGAGACAGGAGCTCACTCCATCATGCAGTACTCAGGTCTCGAACTGCTGATCTGCCGACCTTCCAGTTATCAATTCAGACAAAATATCTTAAGTCAGTGCCATTAATTTTTGGACCATGGTTTCCCCAAATCTCTCATGGCTGAAGAATCTGAGAGACTGGTGTGGCATGTCCTTGGAGTATCTGTTCCAAGGAGTTAAGAACAGGAAGACTATTGCCATGATGACAGCCAATATCCAGAATGGATTCAGCACTTGGAGAAGAACTCAATGATAGTTCAGTGATTATTCACTCAGAAAGACTTACCGTATATACTCGAGTATAAGATGAGTTTTTTAGCCCCAAAAATGAACCCCCAAAAGGAGATATGGCTTATACTCAGGTCAACGACCACAAGGGTCCCAAGACTGTGCTGGATTGAGATGCACCAACAATTTAATTAATTTTACCATATTTTCATCTATTTTGATTATTGAAACTCACTAGCAGCTGCTGCATTTTCCACCCTCGGCTTATACTCAGGTCAATCTATTTTCCTGGGTTTTCAGGTCAAAATTAGGTACCTCGGCTTATTTTTATTTATTTCAGTTTCTATACTGCCCACTTGGCCAAGACCAACTCAGGGCGGTTCACAGCATAATAAAAACACAATTAAAAACATAGTTAAAACTGTTTTAAAAACTACCCACCCACTCACTAAAAAAGGGTGCAGGGGCCTAGGGTGCTGGGATTCACTATACCAGCCACCCCGCGGAAGTCACCCCTCCACCTGCACCCCATACTTGGCCTGCCAGCCAGGTTTTAAGTTCTTTCCTGAAGGGCAGCAATTCCATCTGGAGATGTAACTCTGTTGGTAAGAGGTTCCAGAGAGCCGGTGCGGACACAAAGAAGGCCCTCCTCCTTGTGCTAGAGAGGCAAGCCCCTCTATTGGATGGTACAATGAGAGAGCCCCTCTGGTCTGCTCTGGTTGGCCTTATATTCGGATCAGCTTATACTTGAGTATCCTGAATGGGAAGAGTACCCAGTAAGTCTCCTTCTTTCATTAGTCTTTACCCCTCATGGAAAGAACCCTAGAAAACTAGTTTTCATGCTCAAAGGTCACTTTCAACATGGAGGAAGCTACATGGAGGCTGGTTATAGGCTGGAGTGGGGAACTCCCATCTATATGTGCATGAGTAACCGCTGAATAGATCTACATGGTTTGGGATGGGATGGTTGGATTTTCCCAGCAGAATTGTGAACTATCACACAGTTTGCAGGGGGATGCTTTTTTGGGGGGAGAGGGGATTAACCATCCAGTGCTCTCAGAATTGTAGCCCACAAGTCAGCGTTTTCACAATGTGAACTATGCTTGCTGTAAAGTCAAATAGTCTGGAATTGGCTAGATCCTGAATATGCAATTAAGACCCATTAGCTTTACAAAAGATCAGATCCCAAATGGAGAAGAAAATGGTTAGAATAGACTTTTTGATACAACTGCTTTCTTTTCTAGACTTTCGTTCACAATGTGGCTGTTGGGGACTGTGTGATGAGCATTTTAACTTCAAATTTTATGGGCAGATATGGAAAAAACAACTTACTCTATGGTTCATCTCCAACATCTGGTACCCACAGGTATTCTGTTTTTACATAGAGAGGGTCTGATCAGTTGTTCCTGGTAATAATGTTACACTTGACCGCTATTAATTTGCCCAAGTCATGTTCCGGCCATCAAGCTAGTAGGTGTTATCACATCCTATAGCAGTGAATTCCATAGGTTTATTAAATGTTCCATGAAGAAGAGCCTCCTGTAGCCAACCAATCAGTGACTTTGTGTGTCAAGGAATGTTGCAATGGATGATGATGCATGTGACCCAAATCCTTTTTCATATGTTGGGTGACATAAGTCAGAATTGATTTGACAGCACACAATGATTATTATGCATAATAATTAGTAGATGTTGATCTATTAATTATTATGCATAATAATAATTATTAATTATTATGAAAAATAATGATTAATTATTATGCAGAATAATTATTATGCACAATAATGATTAATTATTATGCACAATAATGATCAATTAGTATGCACAATAAAAATTGATTTAGATGCATGGTAATTAATAATAATGCATAATAATTAATGGATGCTAATCCATTAAATAGGTATTAGCATTCATGTTGATTGTCATTAAAAATGCAAAATGAAAGTTAAGAGCATGAACAATGTAAAGAAAGATCTTATAATTTGGTTCAGTAAGCAGAGAGATTATAGACGTAGGATAAAAATAAGAATAGAGATGGCCCAGAACATCTTAAGATGAAACAAAAACACAAAATTGGCTTTGAGAATGTGCATTCCACACTGTTACATGTTCTTGCTCTACTATATGGTGTGGAATAAAACCCCTTAAAAAGGAAGTAGTGTTTCAAATGTGGATATATTGCAGGATGCAGGGCCGGCCCTACCATAAGGTGAATGGAGTGGTCGCTCCAGGCGCCCACTCCCAGGGGGCGCCGCAGTGATAAAGTCCCTGTAAAGTTTCACCAAGTAACTTAATTTAACCCCATATATTAGGGGTGACCAAGGGGCGCCATAGTTGGATCTCGCTCCATCCTAAAACTTGTCTTGGGCCGGCACTGGCAGGATGTTCAGAATTCCTCAGAATAAAATGATGACCAATGAGGAAATATTAAGATCGATGAATAAAGACAAATAAATCATAACACATAAATGCATTAAGCTAAAAAAAGCATTGGCCATGTAAGGATAAATGTCACAGCTGATCGCTCGAAGTAAAGCAAATGGAAGTTGAAAAGAAGTACCGGAGGTAGAACTTCTAGGCTGAAATTTTTTGGAATGAGAATGCTGTCCAGGTGTCTAATTTCAATAGAGAAGTAGAAGAGAACCAATAAATCGAAACGAAATCCAGATAAGATGGAGACCCTTCTGTTGAGACTTACTCCAACCCAGTTGCGTGGTGTATAAAGTGGTGGGCATCAGCAGGTTCGCACCTGTTCGCCAGAACCGGTAGCAGAAATTCTGGCTAGACCCACTCATCCATGTTTTGAAATAAAGTAGTCCTAATTCGGGTGCAATGCAGGGCTTTCCCCCTAGCCATGCCCACCATACCACGGCCACAGTGTGGTAGTAAAAATTTTGCAGCCCACCACTGGGTGTTTACAGGTCTCGCTTGCTTGAAAACCAGTTGTGTCCAACTCTAAGGGTGTGGTGCTCATCTCTGTTTATAGCATCTGCAGACCTTTCTATGGTCATGTGGCAGACATAACTAGATGCCGGAGCACATGGAACAATGTTACCTTTCCCACCAAAGTGGTACCTATATATCTACTTGCATTTTCTTGCTTTTGGGCTGCTAGGTTGGCAGGAGCATTTGGGTATCAACCTGCTGAACTGTCAACCTTCTGGTCATCAAGCTCAGCATCTTAACCTCTAAGCCTCGACATCCCTGGATGGGGTTCAATTCCCCCTGAAAAACTGTTTCTGGAAACTGAGAGTCCTCCTGGATGTGGCAGTTGACATAGAACAACCAATATTGCTGTGGCCAGGAGTGCTTTCTTTCAAATGCTGCTTTGACTATCCAGATGAGCCCATTTTGTTCTTCAGTCGCACAGCATGTCAGGCTCTTCTGTCATCTGCCCTCCTCCATCACCCACCCAGGTCTATGCCCACTGTGTCAAAAATGCCATCTAGCCATTTCATCCTCTGTCACCCCTTCTCCTTTTGCTTTCAATCTTTCCCAGCATCAGGGCCTTCCCCAGTGAGTCCTCTCATCTCACTTAATGGCCAAAGTAATTGAGCTTCACTTCAGTATTTGTCCTTCCAAGGAGCAGTCAGGGTTGATTTCCTTCAGGATCTGCTGATTTCATCTCTTTGCTCTCCAGGGTACTCTCAAAATGTTCCTCCAGCACCACAGTTCAAAGGTGTCTATTCTTCTGCACTCAGTCTTCCTTGTGGTCCAGCTCTCACAGCCATACATGACTACTGGGAAGACCAGAAGACCATTGCTTTGACTATGTGGACTTTTGTTGGCAGGGTGATGTCTCTCCTTTTTATCATGCTGCCTAGGTTTCTCATAGCTTGCCTCCCAAGAAACAAGTGTCTTTTTCACCCTACCAGGGCAGAGAGTTTGTAATGAAAATGGTTCCCATATTCAAGCATTGACTACTGTAATGTTGTCTGTGTGGCACTACCTTTAAAGACAGTGTGGAACCTGCAGGAAGCCTAAGATGCAGTGATGAGGTTAATCACTGGGATAATTAGATTTGTCTGGAGGCACAGATGAAGACATCAATGCTGGACTGGAAGGGCGGTGGCCGTTTTTCAACGCATACACCCAATTTCGTCTATGACAGCCATAAGCATTGCCACAAAGAAAAGAACTTCAAGAGCGTTGTCAAACCAGCCACAATATACACTGTGAAACATGAAAATGCACAACCAAAATGATTAAATGATTAATGCCTGAGAAGAATCCACCATGTCTCATATTGTGATCCTATCACTAATGAAGAAGTACGGTTAAGATCAGACCGAGAACAATGTTGAGACCTGGGAATAAACATCGTGTGCAACCTTTTGGCTACACCCTAGGTGTACCCAAAGATCAGCATCTGAAAATTGCATTAAAGTCACTAATATTTCTTGGGACAAGACCAAAACCGTTGAGAATGACTAAAACTGCCAGAGAACACTTACTGCCCAAATGATGATGATGATGAAGTAGATTGGAACAGATCTTCCCAACTGTAAAGGATCTGCACTGTCTCCTAATTGGTTACCGTGCCCAAATTAAGGTCTTGGTTCTCAATTAATAGTTTTGGATCCTAGTACTTGTCAGACTGTCCTTCCCAAAGAGTATCTAGTGTATCATTTCTTCCTCACAGGCCTCACTGCTGAGAGTAGCCACACTGAGAGAGGTTTGTAACAAGATATTGCACCCTATCTCTAGAACAGGAGTTCTCAACCTTTTAAAGCCAAGGTCTGGGTCATGCTCCCTCAGACAGCTTTGGGGGCTGGATGGCCATTTTCCTCTTTCCCCACCACATGGCACTTCCTGGTGTGGTGGAGGTGGTGGTGGGCCAAATGAAATCTTGATGTGGGCCGCATTTAGCCCATGGGCCACAAGTTGAGAATCCCTGCTCTAGAATAATTAGCCAGCAAGAGTGTAAGAGTCTCCATTTCTTGGCATATTTAAGAACAGCTGAAAGTAGAGTTATTAAAACTAACCTTAAAAATACACTCCCTGAGATAAGATCCTAATTATTTCTCCTCCTCCTTCTTCAAACTATAAACTGCCAAAATGAAGCCACCTTCTTGGCTTTGTCATTGGCTAAACTTAAGTCAACATTGGTGCATGTTTCTGGTAGTAATCGGCAGAGCAACAAATGAGCCGGATTCTGTATCTCTCCACATTCACACAGTGCGTTGTTGTCCACCATCAGCCCCCACATGAGTATGTTGGTCTTACATTCAGGGACTCCAACTCTCATTCTATTCCGGGTCCTCCAAGTACAGGAGGTTGAGTTTCTCAGTCATATCCTCCTTTAATGTTACAGGTATTTCTTGTCCAGTGAGCTCTTTCCTCCATCTTCTATTTTGGTTTTGCTCTTGTGTACCCTCAAAATTGTTTTTTTTTTCTTGCCATAAAGCTCTTCATAGATCTGAGTCAGTTGACTTGAGGCTCATCTCTGTTCAGAAAATGTTGTGGGTCCTTCTCTTGCTTAGTTCTCACAGCATCTGCTGCTACTTCTCTCTTTATCTTAGGCAAAGCGATACCAACAGTTATTTTCTTAACTGGAGTGGAGTTATGTTGTGTATGCATGTAATTCAGCTGCCTGCCAGAGCGCAGCAGGGGGAGCTCACCTCATGTGGCTCCAATCACCCAATGAGTAACAAGCGCGGGAAACCTTCCCACCACAGGTGAACCACGGCAGGTGTGCAGTACGTCAGAATGATGTCACTGGTACCGCAACCAATGGGCGCCGTGCAGGGGAAATTCAAATGTGTTATACCATATATAAGGAGGCAAGCCTCTGCCATTACCTCATGTACAGATTGACCATGCTGTAATAAAGAAGTGTTTGGCCCACCTGCTGGCTCGTGTGCAATCAATCTGCCTACATCAAATTGGCGATGAAGGTGGGATAATGGCATCCCACAGGGTCACCCTCGCTCCGTTCGATACCTCTCAGCCAGAGTCATGGGACCTCTACGATGAACAGTTTCTGTATGCAATGGACACGGAGAAAATAGAGAGCGAGGCACAAAAGCGAGCCTGCCTACTGGCTCAGTGCGGGTGGTTCTTAAGGCAGGGTCCAGTTGTCTCCTGGGGACCCAGTGGTTTGAACCGCTGGGCATTGCATTGACTGGCATCAACGCCATCCGAGGCGACCCCATCCAAGACGTTTGCAACACACACCCTGCGGTCTTCGAGAAAGGACTTGGGGAGTACAGGGGGGCTCCTGTGGACTTTGACATTGACCCTTCTGTTCGCCCTGTACACCTCAAGCCATGAAGAGTGCCTTTTGCACTAAAGGACAAAATAGAGGTGATATTAACTCACTTCGACCCCAAGTAGCCCATAGTGCTTGTGTGCAATGCCTCACCGGTGGGTGTCAGGGCTGTCCTCCGCCACATGTTCGAGAATGGGAGGGAGGCACCGATTGCGTTCTACTCGAGATCTCTCTAGAAAGCGCAGTGCAACTATGCCCAGACAGACAGGGAGGCCCTCGCGATTATCACAGGGACAAAGAAATTCCATGATTTCTTGTATGGGAGGGAGTTCATTGTCATGGACCACAAGCCCCTCCTGGGAATCTTTGACATGGCTAAGCCCACCCCACAGATCTTGTCCCCTAGAATGTTATGGTGGGTGATCTTCCTAAATGCATACCAGTTCACGCTAGTGCATTGCCCAGGGAAAGACATCGCTCATGCGGATGCACTTTCCAGGTCTCCCCTGCCGGAGCTGTGCGAGCCCGAGTGCAAGGTTGAGCAAGAGCACCAGGTGCTGCTCATCGAGTCCCTCAAATCGCCCCCAATCGTGCCTGCGGATATCGCCAAGGCAACTGCCAAAGACAAGGTTCTGTCCCAAGCGCTGGCTTGGGTAAAGAAGAGCTGGCCCATAACGTCCCCATCTGAGGAACTTGCAACATTCTTCAGGAAGCATTTTGAGCTTTTCGCTCGAGAGAGGATGTCTCCTCTGGGGCCAGAGAGTAGTAATTCCTGAGGTTTTTTGAGCCAAGGTGCTCCGCCTGCTCCACACGAGTCACCCGGGAATCGTGAAGTCAAAAGCTCTGGCAAGGAGCTACTACTGGTGGCCCAACATAGATAAGGACATAGAGCAGTTGGTGGGCACGTGCGAACACAGGTTACCCCCCAGGGAATGGGACACGGCCCGCGGACTGTGGTCAAGGATCCATGTGGATTTTGCGGGACCTTTCAGGGGTACAATGTTCCTACTAGTGGTTGACGTGTTCTCGAAATGGCTGGAGGTCATCCCAATGCGAAACACTTCCTCCGCAGCCACCATCAAACACCTGAGGAAGGTGTTTACGTGTTTTGGTCTGCCCGATGTGTTGATTTCGGACAACACGACCACTTTCATGTCTGCTGAATTTCAGGCATTCCTCGAATGGAATGCGATCAGGCATGTTACCTCTGCCCCGTTTCACCCCGCCACAAATGGTCAAGTAGAGCGCCTGGTCCACACTACAAAGGAGGCACTGAGGAGGATGGGTCCGGGAGACCTGGAGCTACAGCTCTGCAAATTCCTCCTGAGCTATAGGGTCACTCCGCTAGCATTGGGGCAATCCCCTGTGGAGATCCTGATGCGAAGAAGACTCACAACATTGCTTGACTGCTTGGATCCTTCCAGGGCGGAGGATAGAGGCACGAATGTGGCGGTAGTTCAGAGGAAGGTGTTTGGGGCAGGCGACCCAGTGTACTGCAGAAATTATGTGAGCTCAGGGCCAGCGTGGGTACCTGGGGAAGTAGGGGAGCAAACCAGGCCAGTATCGTACAGAGTCAGAACAGGGTCGGGGCTGCTGTGGTGGACACACGCTGATCAGTTTAGGAGAAGGGTCACGGAAGCCACAGGGGAAAGTGAATGTGTATCATTTCATTAATCTTAATATTTATTATCCCATTTCTTTTTCCTCATTTGGGAATGGGGTTGTCACCATGTACCAGTAGATATATAGTTGTTTGTGTTACAACTTTAGTAACAGGTGGGTGGTGGTGGGTGTGGTGAAGTTATTTGTATTTATGTGGTTTTAAAGATGTACACTGCCCAGTATAATGGTTTGTTACTAATTGGACAGTATAAAAATTCCAATAATAAATAAATAAATACAGAAGAGCATCATTGTTTAAAGATGCTACATTTGAAGCCAGGGTAATAGTCAACATCCAAGAAGAATTAGAGGAAGAATTCATTATTATTATTTTCTTAGAAACAGGCTGAATTCTCAAAAAAGGGGGGGATTTATAGCTTTGTTATGTATGTATGCATGTTCATTATACTGTAAGGCAAGATTGTAACCACTCCAGATACAAACGATATCAGCTATGAAGGAACGCGAGCAGACAGCCTATAGAGGGCAGCTGCGAGCGTTCACTCTCACATGGTTCACATTGCTCAATCACGGACAGCCGCGGGAAAACCTTCCCCGCATCCAGCAGCTGAAGAAAGACCTGCATTCAGCAGCTGAAGCAAGACCTGCATTCAGCAGCTGAAGAAAGACCTGCATTCAGCAGCTGAAGCAAGACCTGCATTCAGCAGCTGAAGAAAGAGGCGTGCCTGGGCGAGGCCACGCCGGTAGCAACCAATCAGCTACCGTGCTACAAGATTCAAATGTAGAGAGCTACTGTATATATTGAGATGTATCACCGCCATTCCTCATGCTTCACTGGAACCTCATGCAATGCAATAAACCTGTGTTAAACCAACCTTTCGGTTGTCCGGTTGTCTTTGGTCCCATACACTAAATTGGCGACGAAGGTGGGATATGGCTGCCCACGGGACCAAGACATGCGCCGGCTACGAGATCAAGAAGCAGGGAGACTTGGAGCTGTTTGAGATAGACTTCAACGCAGCGCTGGTGGAGCTCGAAGTCTCCGATGAGGCCAAAAAGAGGGCCATTTTCGTCCGCATGCTCGGACACGAGACCAAGAGGACCTTGGTGGACCTGATCGCCCCGAGGAAGGTGGGCGACTTCAAAGCTTCAGAGCTCCTGGCGGCGTTGCGCGCCCATCTCCGGCCGGCAATAGCGATGTTCCCCGCTCGGAGCGCGTTCTGGAGGCGAGTCCAGGCACCCGGAGAATCGGTCGATGAGTTCGCCGCGGCCCTGCGGTTGGCCGCCGGCCCTTGCAAGTGGGAACTCCCCGACGTCACCCTCCGGGACTGCCTGCTCTGCGGTCTGAGGGACACAGAGACTCAGCGCGCGCTGATGAAAAGGGAGCCGCCTCCCACGTGGCAACAAGTCCTCGACGCGGCACAGGCCGCAGAGGCCACGTCGGCCGGGGTGCACGAACTTCAGGACTGGCGCCCGAAGACCGCCAAGGCAGAGAGTTCGGTGCGCGCGGCCCGGCGGACTTCGAACTCGTCTTCTGCAGAGAGCAGCGACGACGAGGACGTCCGGAGGGTCCAGAGAGAGGGCCGGCGCTGCGATGGCTGCGGCGCCGCCCACGCCCGCACCAAATGCCCATTCCGCAAGGCCGAGTGCCACAACTGCGGCCGGCGCGGGCACATCGCCAAGGTCTGCCGGAAACGACGCGAGGCCACCCGGAGTTCTCCAGACCGCTCGGCGAGGCAGGACCGCACCACGAGGCAGGACCGCACCACGAGGCCGAAGGACGGCACACGGACCACGAGGACGCGGGACGGAGTAGGACGAGTCTCCGACGACAGCGAGGACGACGCGCCGGTTTGCAGCGTTCCCACGGAGCACCCCCGTTACTTCGTTGAGGTAGTAATACAAGGGGCCCCTGTTAGGATGGAGGTGGACTCGGGTTCCTCATACTCCATTATTTCCCAGGGGGAGTTCATGAAAATCGCCCCCCGCGTGCGGCCCAAGCTCAAGGCGTTGAGGGCCACGCTGAAGGACGTGCAGGGGAACCGCATCCCAGTGTTGGGGGTTGGGAAGTTCCAGGTCCAGTTCAAAAAGTACACCGCAACGCTTCCCTTAGTCGTCCTCAAGGGGGGTAAATGCAGCCTCCTCGGGACTCAATGGTTCCAGCCCCTGGGGTTGTTCATTGGGGGGGTGCACGCCGTGGGAGCACACGCCGCCGGGACTGACCCAATACAGAGCGTGTGCGACGCGCACCCCGAGGTTTTTAAAAAGGGGCTAGGAAAATTCAAGGGCCCCCCAGTGACTTTCGACCTGGACCCTGGAGTGCGTCCAATCAGACTTAAACCGCGCAGAGTGCCTTTCGCACTAAAGGACAAAATTGAGGCAGAATTGGACAAATTAGTGGGCCAGGGGATTCTTGTTCCTGTTGATTCTGCGGAGTGGGAAACTCCAATTGTAACAGCGCTCAAGGCCAACGGGGAAGTCCGAATATGCGCTGATTACAAGTGCACCATCAATAAGGCGATCCGCCCTAATGCGTATCCGGTGCCGGTAGTCAGCCACTTATTGGCCAGGTTACACGGGGGGAGGTGTTTCGCCAAACTCGACCTGGCCCAAGCCTACCAGCAACTCCCGGTGACCCCCGCCGCAGCTGCTGCACAAACCATAGTCACCCACAAAGGGGCGTTCCAGGTTTCGCGCCTCCAATTCGGCGTGAATTCGGCGCCCGGGATTTTCCAGTCATTGGTGGAACGCCTCCTGAAGGGGTTGGAGGGGGTGTTACCCTATTTTGATGACGTATTAATTACAGGGGGGAGCCGGGCCGAATTAGCAACAAGGTTGGGAAAGGTCCTGACAATATTCGAAAAGGCGGGGTTGAGGTTGCGGAAAGACAAATGCGTCTTCTTCGCTACAGAGGTTGAGTTCCTAGGGTTCCGTGTTACTCCCGAGGGAATTAGGCCAGCCCAATCCAAGGTAGCCGCCATCAAAAAGGCCCCTCGCCCCACCTCCAAGCCCGAGTTGCAGTCGTTCCTCGGACTGCTCAACTTCTACCACTCCTTCCTCCCGCGGAAGGCAGCCGTGGCAGAACCGCTACACAAATTGTTAAAAAAGGACGAGGCATGGAAGTGGGGCGACGTCCAGGAAAAGGCTTTCAATGACCTGAAGCGACTCCTGGCATCAGATGCTGTACTGACCCACTTCAATCCCAAACGCCCAGTGGTCCTGATATGCGATGCATCCCCGGTGGGGGTGGGGGCGGTGCTTTGCCACGTGCTGGAGAACGGTAGGGAGGCCCCGATAGCTTTCTACTCTAGATCCCTGTCCCAAGCGGAGAGGAATTATGCTCAGACAGACAGAGAGGCGCTAGCAATAATTGCGGGGACCAAGAAATTTCATGATTTCGTGTACGGCCGCCCCTTCACCATAGTGACTGACCACAAGCCTTTGCTGGGCATCTTCACCGCAGACAAGCCCACACCCCAGATCCTGTCCCCGAGAATGCTCAGATGGGCCATTTTTCTCAACGCGTATCAGCACGCGTTGGTATACCGGCCCGGGAGGGAGATAAGCCATGCCGACGCTCTGTCGAGGTCCCCCATTCCCCGGGATTGCTGCCACGTGGGCGGAGTAGAGAGGGACCACCAGGTCTTAATGATAGAGGTCCTAGACTCCCCTCCAGTAGTACCGGCCGAAATCGCCAAAGCGACAGGCAAGGACAAAGCGCTGGCCACAGTTTGCTCCTGGGTGCAGAAAGGGTGGCCCGTGTCTTCCCCAGCAGCGGAATTCGACACATTCTTCAAAAAGAGATTAGAGTTGTCCCTGGAGAGGGGTTGCCTCTTGTGGGGACAGCGGGTAGTGATCCCCACGTCTCTCCGGCCGAGGGTGCTTAAACTGCTGCACGTCAGCCACCCGGGGATCGTACGCTCTAAGGCACTAGCCCGCAGTTACTTTTGGTGGCCCCAGTTAGACGCCGACATCGAACACATGGTCGGCACTTGTGAGGCGTGCCAAAGCTCAAGGCCAGAAGAGGCTCGCTCGCCACCTAGGGAATGGGACGCTGCGAGGGGACCCTGGTCCCGAGTTCACGTAGACTTTGCTGGCCCATTCAGGGGAACGCTTTTCCTCCTCGTGGTGGACGCGTTCTCTAAGTGGTTGGAGGTCATTCCAGTCTCGAGCACCTCCTCGACCACAACCATTAAACAGTTAAGGAGGGTCTTTTCCACGTTCGGTTTACCCGACACCCTCGTCAGCGATAACGCTAGCTGTTTCACGTCCGCCGAGTTCAGGGCATTCATGGAACGCAACGCCATTCGGCACGTCACCTCCGCCCCCTTTCACCCGGCCACCAATGGCCAAGTAGAGCGCCTCGTGCGCACCACGAAAGACGCGCTACTGCGCATGGGTCCCGGAGACCTCGACCTGAAATTGTGCCAATTCCTGCTGAGATACAGGGTCACCCCCTTAGCGTCAGGGTACTCCCCCGCAGAGCTGTTGATGCGCAGGAAGCTGGCCACGGGGATATCCAAGCTAGACCCCACGAGAGTAGAGGACAAGGGGCGGAACATAGGGGTGGAACCCACCAAGAGTTTCGGCATAGGCGCCCCAGTATACTGCAGGAATTACGCCAGCGCGGGGCCAGCCTGGGTGCCGGGCACCGTAGTAGACCAAACCGGCCCCGTCTCATACCGCGTAGAGACCAGTACAGGTTTCCTGTGGAGGCGACACGTGGACCAACTCAGGCGTAGGGTCCCCGGAGAGCAAGACGAGGATGAGGCCAGCATTGATTCAGCGTTAGGGTACTCCCCCACCCGTTTAGCCCAAGGGGGAGGAAAAGGGGAGCATGGGTCCCCACCAAGGGGGGAGGAAAGGGAATCGATCCACGGAAATCTTTTGCGGGAGTCCCTGCCAGAGAGGAGGAGCCCCGGGTTGCGGGAGTCCCCGTCAGAAAGGAGGAGCCCCAACCACACTCATACCCCGCGGAAGCCGCGGAAGTCCCCCCGAGGCTCAGAGGCCCATAGAGGTTTAGACGTTGATTTACAGTACCAGGGGGAGTTAGCGGAGTGGTCCCCCACCCGTCCTAGCGAAAAGAGGGGTTTCAGTTCAGCCCCTGGTACCTCCAGTCCCAGTAGCCCCTGTGAGTTAGAATGCAATATAGCGCCCATGTTCCGGAGACCGACACCTCCAAGACCAGAGGCATCAGTGAGTCCGCCCACCACCACAGTCTTAAGGTCCCCCGAGCAGGGATCAGAAGGTAGCCATTCCCCAAGGGCGACCTCATCGGTGCCGCGGTTCACACTAGGAGGGTCCCCGGGGTCCGAGGGCAATAGGCAGGGATTTACCTCCCAACTGTTCATCCCATTCCCTTCCCCAAGCGCAAGGCAGGCACGAACGCCCCACAGAGCCACTAACGAATCCCCGTTTCCCGTTGCAGGACAAGCGCCCGTGGAGTCAGGGATCACAGGCTCTCCAGAATTAGGGCAGGCGCAAGCACGCCCCAAGCGAACGTGCGGCAAGCCACAATGGTTGCGGGACTTCGTCCCATCCTAGGGGGGAGGGATGTTATGTATGTATGCATGTTCATTATACTGTAAGGCAAGATTGTAACCACTCCAGATACAAACGATATCAGCTATGAAGGAACGCGAGCAGACAGCCTATAGAGGGCAGCTGCGAGCGTTCACTCTCACATGGTTCACATTGCTCAATCACGGACAGCCGCGGGAAAACCTTCCCCGCATCCAGCAGCTGAAGAAAGACCTGCATTCAGCAGCTGAAGCAAGACCTGCATTCAGCAGCTGAAGAAAGACCTGCATTCAGCAGCTGAAGCAAGACCTGCATTCAGCAGCTGAAGAAAGAGGCGTGCCTGGGCGAGGCCACGCCGGTAGCAACCAATCAGCTACCGTGCTACAAGATTCAAATGTAGAGAGCTACTGTATATATTGAGATGTATCACCGCCATTCCTCATGCTTCACTGGAACCTCATGCAATGCAATAAACCTGTGTTAAACCAACCTTTCGGTTGTCCGGTTGTCTTTGGTCCCATACACTAAAAGCTTGACACATTATTAGTCACTGAAGGCAATTGAGGTTGAATTCAGTAATGTTGCTGACGTAAAACATGTTTCTTTTCTATGTTCCTAGAACACTAATCAGTATGTAGATCAATTGTGATGAGAAATGTCCCCAAAAATGTTTTCCCCACTCTGGCCCAGTTTAGGAGATAAGGGTTGTTTTTCATTTTATGGAACTTTTTTGGTTTTAAAAAGTTACTAAAATTGCGGATTTTGCACCCCAAAATTGCATTTTTTGCAAAAATGATATTGTATTCGATTAAAAACAGGCATATTTTGTGCAAAATACAGAAAACACAAGTTTTTGCAAAACACATTTTTTCTCCCATATCTTTTCACCCCTTCTACTTTTTACTAATTCTGCTGCTAACTGCAAAAAAAAATTATGTTTTCATTTTCAGGGCAGAACCCAATAAAGGAAAATCAGGGGAAATCTAGAGAAGAGTATCATGAGACAATAAGTTTAGGAAAATGGCATATGCCAGTTTTAGGTGACCTAACTACAAATGTGAAATTTTATGATTTCTGCTGTTGCTTATTTAAGTAAAGGTTGCTCTTGCTCGAAAGCCAGTCATATCTGACTCTAGGGCTCAGTGCTCATCTTATTTATTTATTTTATCTATTTGTTGGATTTCTATAACGCCCATCTTGGTGTTAACCCACTCTGGACCGTGAACGCACAGAAAATGAAAAACAACATTTCTGTTTATAACTGAAGAGCCAACACCTGTGCTGTCTGCTTTTGTAGACATTTCTGTGGACATGTGGCAGGCATGCCTAGACACTGAGGTGCACAGAACGCTGTTTACCTTCTCACCAAAGTGGTACCTATTTATCTACTTGCAATTTCTTGCTTTCGAACTGCTAGGTTGGCAGGAGCTGGGACAGACGACGGGAGCTCACTCTGTCATGCAGCACTCTGGTATCAAACTACTGACCTGCCGCCTTCCAGTCAGCATCTTAACTCCTTGAGCTACTGCTTATTTACAAAACTACAAAAACAAAACATCTTAACAGCATTTGAGTATGCTTCAAGATGGCTCTTTCATGTTGCAAATGAGAACATAAGTAAACCTTTGCTACATCTGGACTTTATAACGTTACTTTTTGTTATCATTTCTGTCTTGCCAACCAGTTTGTTTACAGAATGCTTAAATAGCAATATATTGGGTTACCTATTTTATTGTTTATATAGTTCTTGCTTAAGGAAACACGTAGACTTGATAACAGAAAGGCATGAAATGTGTGGAGAGAAAAAACTGCGTGCTTCTTGAAATGCAATTTAAAACTTTAACACAAAACTACTTGTAACACCAGGGACTGCAGTGGCTTAGCGGTTAAGATGCTGAAATTGATTACTAGAAAGTCGGCAGATCAGCCGTTCAAGACCCAAGTGCTGCATTATGGAGTGAGCTTCCATCCCTGTCCCAGCTCCTACCAACCAAGCATTCGAAAGTAAAAAATTGCAAGTAGGTAGACAGGTAGAGTTCCAGTGGGAAAGGTAACAGCATACCCTCAAGAGTGTTTGTGCTTGCCATAAAGCTCTTCCTGGAGCTGAATTGGCAGACTTGGGGCACATATTCATTCAGAGGGTGTCAAGGGTCATCTAACCTCAGATCGATGTATGATGGAGGGAACTGTGACCGATGAAAGCTCATGCCAAAAGAAATCAGTTAATCCAGGGGTTCTCAACCTATGGCCTGTGGGCAGGATGTGGCCTGCACCACCGCCACCAGAAGTGGATGCATTTTATGCCAACGTTTACAGCAGGAGGAACCACCTGTATGGCCCACTCAGCTGTCTGAAGGGGCATGATCTGGCCCACGGCTTTAAAAGGTTGAGAACCCCTGAGTTAATCCTTCGAGTACTGTAATCCTTTTCTTCTTCTTTTGCAACATGCATTCCCCATTCCCAGTGCCCTGGTAGTTAAGAGGTTAATATTTCTTCTTGAGTTCTGCACATTAGACGGACGGCTCACCTGCAATGCCTTCTTGTACAAGTGAACTCCCACTAAAGTACCGCCTGGAATGCAGGATCCGAAGCAACACAGTTATAAACCTGTTTGCTTTTGGCAAGTTTTAGCGAGAGCCGAAATACATGCCACATCCATTTAAAGAAGCAGCTGCTTTTGACTGCCAAAGATTCAGGGAGAGAGAACGAAGCGGGTACATTGGCAACGATTAAGCTGGGCAGTTAACCTCTGACTGTTCAGTTACAATAAAGATATAAAGCAGAGTTGCCAAAAAAAAAAAACTGGTCTGAAATTTTAATTACAGACCCAGATGCAGAAATCAAGCAGCTCAGGTTTTCCCATTGCCTTGATTTCTGTGCCACACAGAAGCCTGCCGTTGTAAATATTTGCTTCTGCTGTTCAAAGCAAAGGGCTTTTAACAAGGGTGGCAGCCTCCACAGTGAAGAAAGTGGAATATGGGTGTTTGAGATGCAGCCGTAAAGCCGGGGAGAAGGATAATGAAAAGCAACAGGTTTATAAGTACAAAACCAAGCCTCATATACCATACATTATAATGTCTCCACGCGTATTTTTTCCATTTTATGAGGGGATTCCAAAGATTATAAACCTGAAATGATAAAACAAGAAACACAACTACAGTATTAAGTATTCATGTAGAAAAACCTTGAGATTATAAAGGAAAGTTAATATTTTGAGGAACTGAAGAAAGTGGTTAGAGTTTTGTTTCTTTTGTTTCTTTTTTATTTTCTGTTTTCTTTTCTTCTTTCTCACTTTCGTTTTTCTCTTTCCTCTCTTTTCTTTTCTTTTGGAAGTGAATAAATAAAAAATATTTGTCTTTCTTTTTTCTTCTTTTTGATTTTCCCATTTTCTTTTCTTCTTTTATCTTTTTTCCCCTTTCTTTCTGAATGGCAGTAGATATTATTTGTGTTATTTAACTGACTTTACACAAAGGATGTACAGTACATAAATTTGGCTAATGTGCTTTTGCTATTGTGCTATTATACATTTTTGCTTGTTCGCTGTCAATAAAGTCAATTAAACAATTATATACGGTGGTACCTCATACAACGATTTTAATCCATTCCACGGGGCTCGTTGTTATACAAAACAATTGCTATATGATACATGCATCGTACAGTAGAACCGCGGATAAAGTCCAAACTCTGTTCCACAAGTTTGGACTTTATCTGATTTTGGACTTATCTGAATCATATGGGCGATGCATCAGATAACATCCAAAAAATGGACTTTATCTGAGGTTCCTATATGAAATACCTCAGATAACGTCCATTTTTAGCGGTTTTGGACTTTATGCAATGCATCACGTGTGCATGAAAACCGTGACTTTATCCAAATCGGACTTTATCCGAATCGGACTTTATCCGAGGTACCACTATATAGCGATTTTGCCTATGGGATGCATCGTACAATGATTTTTATTTTTATTTTTTGATAAGTGGTTTTTCCCATTGGAAAATTGTTATGCGGGACACCATTTCCCCCCAAAAAAAACTAATTGTTGTGCGGTTTTGTTGCTATACGGGGTGATTGTTGTATGAGGGTCCACTGTATAAAGAAAAGAAAAGCAGGATGTGACCCTGGAATGTTCACCTAGAATGTCTGACTTGGTCAGAACCTGGGTTTATGGATGGTAGAAAGTGATCAATATTTTTAGCCATGTCATCATCATCATCATCATCTTCTTCTTCTTCTTCTTCTCCTCCTCCTCCTCCTCCTCCTCCACTTCTTTCTTCCATGTGTAGGCAAGACGTGAAACTGCCAAAATGAATATCAGAGAGTAAACAAAACAAAAGATAAAAGAAGTTGTGGCCAAAATGAAGGCTCCCTTTGGTGGGTTCATTCCACAGTTCCCTAGTGTGAGAAAGATTAACCTGCAACACAAGGTTGCCGTTACCAGGGTACGCCTGATTGTGATTCAAAAATACCACAATCTCCGAGGAGACTCTTTCTGTGTTCCCTAGCCATGCCATAAAACATATTATTTCTGATGTCTGTAGACCAAGCTATAAGAAAATGCTTAGATCCAATTTTTTATGGTGAGCTGGAAAACCTACTGGAAAAATTACATCTATGTTCCATACTTAGGAATTGAAACCAACCATCACAGAGGCACTTGGATGAATCACCAGGCGAGAAAATATGGACTTGATTATATCAGCTTGTTTACCATTTGGGTGGTGAATTTTTGGATTCTTCTTGTACACTAAAATTTGTAATCTTGACACACAATCACTCTTTAATATAGGGTGTTACTTCAATAACTCAATGCTGTTGCCATGTTGATACCTGTCAAAAAGTCAAAAAAATGACTAAGCAACAAGAATCATTAAAGGCACCTAGATTTTTGGGTTTTGCTAGAAGGGGTGCATCTATCTTAAAGTGATTACAGCAGTTAGATTCCACTTTGATTTCCATGGGTACATCCTATCAAAGACTGGAATTTGAAATTTAGTGATGACTCTGCCAGTGAAGTCCAGTGCCCAGCCTTGAGCTCAGAGAATCTCATGTTTGGGCAGGGAGTAGGACACACGTCTTACTTTGCTTCATAAGCCACCTTTGCTTGAACTACTACCGAGAACTCTATGTCCTTTACCAAAAGTCTCCAGTCTTCCATAAAATAGCACCCAGGGCATGTAAAGAGAGGTAGTACTTCTATCAGTTGCCTCTAAATATGGATCCATAGCATCATATCTAAAAACTAAATTATGCACAGAGTAAAATAAATTAAAAATTAGAATTAAACATTATTATTTTCGTAGTATGTTCATAGTGTAAAATAAATACATCATATTTACTTTTTAAAAATATATATAATTAAATTTATATGTGTCCTATATATAAATTAAATTGAATAACACAAGTAATATATGCTGACGCTCTGAAAAAAGGAAAAAAGAGATCAGAAAAAAAGTTCAAAAAAGGAAGGAAATTTTTTTGCCAAGAGGGAAAAGTCTAATTTATTTATTTTTTAAAAAACAAGAGGGAAAGAGGGAAATAAAGAAATAAAAAATAAATAAATTCAACCACCTGAAAAAAACTTCAAAAGTCCCAGAGCATTGATTTCCACTTTAATTTTGAGCTTTTTCTACCTGAATCCTAATACTGCAGTTGCAATGAGTATCCCCCTCTCTCAAAAAAAAGTCCAATTAATAGACATATTCCTCATTTTTCTAAACATATTAAGTTTTAAATCTTCTAACATGGTGAATTTCATCTAAACCACTAAGATTTGGAGAATCCCCTGAACGTTCAGTAATATGCATTCCATACTAAATTTGTTAACAGGTTCGTTTTTTAAAAATGTTTTGCCACTCTTTGAGGGTTCCTGGCATGTGAAAGTTACTTCTTTGGACTCCAGGGATTCTGAGGGTTGGAGTCCAAAAGAGTAACTTATGCTACTCCAGTGATATTTTATTTCAGCTGTTAGTAGCAGCAAGTCAATTCTTTTTGAGTCCTGGAGTATTACCTTCATATTTATGTCATGCTCCTGCTAACCTAGCAGTTTGAAAGCAAGAAATTGCAAGTAGATATATAGGTACCACTTCGGTGGGAAAAGTAACAGCATTCCGTGTCTAGTCCTTGCCTGCCACACGGCCACAGAAACGTTTGCAGATGCAAACAGTGCTGGCTCTTTGGCTTTTGAACAAGGGCAAGCTTTAATCTGCAGTGAGCAACTAAGAGCTGCAGCAAAGAAGAAACGTACCATTGCAAATTCCTTGGCATGGGCTTTAAAACCAGATCTACTCAATCCATACAAATGTGGGCAAGGCAAAGTCAGGAAACTGAATCATCAGCACTCTTAAAGGCATTATAATTTTTAAAAACCAGGCAGAAACTCAACAATCTGATTCATATAGCGAACCAAGAAGACATACAAAGGTGTGACAGTTTATACACCATCCCTAAAATCCAGTGCTTTGATATAAATACTGGGGTGGCTCAGTGCTTAAGAACTTTACTTTGTTAGCTGGAAGGTCGGTAAGTCAGCAGTTTGAGACCCGGGTACTGCACTGGACTATAAGACTCACTCCCCCCCCCCTTAAAATACACTGGAAAATGGAGTGTGTCTTAAACTGTATATAATGACCTATAGTGGGCCATTTTGGTAATAATTGGGTGTGTCTTATACTCTGATGCATCTTATAAGCTGGCAAATAAAATAAAATAAAATAAAATAATTGGTGTCTGAGGACACCAGGACTGAACTTAACTGGCTAATTTATCGATGACGGTTTGAGCGCCTGTCTCTGTCTGAGCTCCAGCCAACCTAGCAGTTCAAAAGCAAGAAATTGCAAGTAGATAAATAGGGACCACTTCGGTGGGAAAAGATCTTGAGGACATGAAAGGAGTCTCATTCGGGCATCCCCTGAGCAAAGTTTCTCCAGCCAAAATCCTTTCAACCCAGAATAATTTCTGACAAGAAATTATTATTACAGTGATACCTCATACAACGTCCAACTTGGTTCCACAAGTTCGGACTTTATACGGATTTGGACTTTGTATGAGGCGTGCAAAATCCTTACCGTGATGCCTCGTACAACGTCGTTTCCATAGAGATACATTGTACTGTAACAGCACAGACTTCAGGGCAAAGCCAAGGAAACAGACAGGAAACTGACAGAACTTTAAGAAATCATTGTCTAAAGGCTAAATGCATTGCAAAAACATGTCAAACAACCCTGATTGTCCAAGAACCTGAAGAATGCTGCAAAAATCCCAGGAATGCTTCAAAAAATTCTGACGAACAAATTCAACAAAATCCAAAATCGCACTCAAAACTACTCCTAAACACTCTTTGCCTCGTGCAAAACCCACAAGAGCAATGTACTCATGTGTCCTGCCTTTTATACTGCCCAGGCACAATGCAACCTGGGAAAAGCCCCAATGCCTCATACAGAGTTGCAGCAACTTTGTATGAGGCAACTTTTTTTAAGGAATTAGGCGATGTTGTATGAATTCGATTTTGTATGAAGCGGACTTTGTATGAGGTATTACTGTATTATAATGCAATTTCTAGATTAAAAACAGGGATGTAAATCTTCACAGATGTTGTGCTTTCAGATGAAAATGTAAAAATTCAAAGGTTCTCTTCCTACTGAGGGAAGATACAAGAGTTTTAAACCACTTTTTCGCATTTTGCAAGGGGATTTTTGTTTTGCAAAATATTTCTTAGAAGCTTCTTTTTTCCTGCAAAAATACTTAGCATTTTGTATTAATTAACTTGTCTACCCGGCCCAAGCTTCTTGTGTTTTACACAAGAGTCCATGTGTTGTGTGCACAATACATGTATTTTTGCACAAAAGATAGGGAATTTTGCTACTGCTACTCTTTACATCCAGGAAAAGTTTCAATAGATGTAAACTATTTGGTTTCTGGGGCCGTCAAGGGCAGTTGCATGATTTCCCTGAATCAGAGTCTAGCAATAGGATAACCTGTCTTTTAGCTGTCACATACAAAATGTTTCCTGTCCCAAAAGATGATTTGCTAAATGTTGCTAAATGCCAAAATGTAATTCATGCGGCAAGCTCCAGTGTGCAAATGGTCATACTGAACATGCCTTTCATGTCAATATGAAAAAGATGTGGAGCCTTTTAGGAAAAAAAAGTTTGTAACCCAAGTTCACCACTAATAATAACAATAATTTCATGTCAGAAATTATTCTTGGTTGAAAGGATGTTTCCTGGAGAAACTCCACTCAGGGGATGCTCAAATGAGGCTCCTTTCATGTCCGCAAGATCTTTTCCCACCGAAGTGGTCCCTATTTATCTACTTGCAATTTCTTTGCTTTAGATCTGCTAGGTTGGTAGCAGCTGGGACAGAGACAGGCGCTCAAACTGTCATGCAGTACCCGGGTCTTGAACTGCCAACTTGCCAGCCTTCCAGTTAACAAAGCAAGTTTCTTAACCACTGACCCAACACACACCCAGTTCACCACTAATACTGCTGAACACTTATCAGTTGAAACTTAGACTTCTGAGAGTTGGTTATTTAAAGTCCAGGACTTAAACATAGTAATATACACAAAGAGAAAGGTCTCTCTTGCTCAAAAGCCAGTCATGTTTGACTCTAAGGAGTTGATGCTCATCTCCGTTTACAGCCAAAGAGAGTATGCAGACATTTCCGTGGTCACATGGCAGGCATGACTAGATGTCAGAGCATACAGAATGTGGTTACCTTTCCTACCAAAGTGGTACCTATTTATCTTCTTGCAATTTCTTGCTTTCGATCTGCTAGGTTGGCAGGAGCTGGGACGGACAACGGGAACTCACTCCATCATGCAGCACTCAGGTCTCAAACTGCTGACCTACTGGCCTTCCGGTCATCAAGCTTAACCACAGAGGGGTGCCCTGTGATTCTTCCCATGCTGAGACCAGCTGCACAACTGGCATTGGCTAGCCAGTAAGGGCGAGAATTTGCCCCTCATTTTGCTTTTGCATTCACCCATATTTATGTTGAGGACAGGAAGAACGTGGAGGTGAAAATTCCAAAGGTGGAAGAAAAAAATTATTTGACGGCTTCCCCCTGCATTACAATATTTCCTTGTCCACTTTCTTCCAGCAAAAATCACTGTGCGTTGCTATAGCCAGCATGGAGACAGCCATATAAGGTCTGCCTGCCAGGAAGGCATTAAACATGAGACGCTTCTGGTTATTAAAATAAAAAACCTGGCAACCTAATTCTGCACTAGCATGAATGAATAGCCTGTGACTTAAAAGCCAAGCTTCTAAGAAATAAGTGGTTAAAGCCCCATGCCTGGATAAGAGAAACCATCATGTCAGTTCATTTATTTCCTAACAAAGAGAATACAGCAATAATATTTGCAACCTATTTCCATTCTGAATGTAAAGCTTATTGCCAAATTTTAGGGAAAGGTGGTTATTTAAAAGTGACTTAAAGCAGAAAATTTCACCCTCCTTTAGGTGGTCTATTCATAGGGTAAGATAAAGCCAAGCTATTTATTAGTTTGTGGTCATGGTGGCTTAGTGGTTACGCTCCTCAGCTTGGTGAAAGACTGAAAGAAGGATGGCAGGTCAGCAGTTTGAGACCTAAGTGCTGCACGACAAAGTGAGCTCCCATCTTCACTCCCTTTCTGTAGGTGGGGTGAGGGTCAGGATCCTCACCACCATATTCTCTCCCTGCTGTGCAAGAGCACACAAATAATTGTCTACCCTGTTGTTTTGGTTTTAACTGTATCATTTGTTGATTTTAATGGTTTTATGTTGAATTGGTTTATATGACTATATCAATTGCTCTAGCTAGCCCAACATAGTTTGAACTGTTCTTATTGTTTTAAGAAGTTCATAAGCTGCATTGAGTACTGTCTTTTAATGGAAAGGCAGGGGGTGGATGTGTTAGGGGATGTAAGTCTTCACCTCACACCCTAACTGGTTGCAAGGCATACTGTGTCTGTGATGCCTTTAAGACCCTACTGTAGGGGCACACAGGGGCTGGGACTTTCCCCTGGTGTGCTCCATGGGCCAGTGCATTTAGGTCAGAGCAGGATTGCAGACTTCCAGCTACAATGCTTAACTTCCTCTGCTGACAGTCTGGACGAAGATTCCTGCGTCTTCCAGAACCTGCTAGGAGGACTGAATCTTTGCACTGATCCTGATGATGGCTTTTGCCTGATATGCCATCTGTGCTTGCTGGACAAAGAAGGACTACTTGGGGTAAGCCTCCACCAGAAGGACAGAAGCTGTAGAACTCTTTGGCTTTGTCTGTCATTACAGCTTGCATTTACCCTGCCGGACTGGACAACTACTGAACTGTAGGGACTTGTATATAACACAACTGAACTGTCTCAGTGAGGTCAACTGGGCAGCCCAAGAGAATATATCTGCTTTGTGTTACAGTTGTTGTACTGTATATACTTGTATCTTTTTACTTCCTGAGTAAACTTACATTGAGTTTTTCTTCTACACCAAGATCTGTCTGCCTGTTTTTCTCACAAGGGACCACCTTGCCAGGTGTGAACCTCTTGCTGGCCACTGCATACCACTCTGCTAACTGTTTACATCAACAGGGTGAGTCGGTGGGTGGATGGAAGGATGGAGCAAGCTAAGAAAGGAAGGTGCAATGGATGGATGGATGGATGGATTCTGTTTTGTTGCAGCTCTGCTTGTTATTCACCATTTTCTCCTCAGCTGTCTTCTCTGCCCTCCATTCCACCAGCCTCAATGGATATCAGCTACCACCACCGAATGTATTGCTTGATTTTTTAAACTGTGGGAATGATTTTGACTCACCAATTTTTCCCTCTCATCTCCCTTTCTTTCTTCGCAGGCACAGGTGAGCAGAGCCTCACCAGACTGCAGCCACCATGGACTGGAAGACCCTTCAAGGCCTGCTGAGTGGGGTGAACAAATACTCCACCGCGTTTGGGCGCATCTGGCTCTCCGTGGTGTTTGTCTTCCGAGTTCTGGTTTATGTGGTGGCTGCTGAGAAGGTGTGGGGAGATGAGCAGAAGGACTTTGACTGCAACCACCGCCAGCCTGGATGCACAAACGTCTGCTACAACTTCTACTTCCCCATCTCCCACACCCGCCTGTGGGCCCTTCAGCTGATTTTTGTTACATGTCCTTCACTTCTGGTCATTATGCATGTGGCTTATCGTGAGGACCGGGAGAGGAAGAATCGGGAAAAGAATGGGGAAAACTGCCCCAAACTCTACAGCAATACAGGCAAGAAACATGGCGGCCTTTGGTGGACTTACCTTCTTACTCTTTTCTTCAAGCTGGCCGTTGAGATTGTTTTCCTCTACATCCTGCACCTAATGTGGCCCGAATTTAAAATGCCAAAACTTGTCAAGTGTAACGAGAGCCCTTGCCCCAACATGGTGGACTGCTACATCGCCCGGCCTACGGAGAAGCAAACTTTCACCTTCTTCATGATTGGCGCTTCAGGCATCTGTATCGTCCTCACTGTGTGTGAGATCTTCTACCTGATCTTCAAAAGGGTGGCCCGCTCGGTTGAGAAGCTGAAGAAGAAGAAGAGGTCCCTCACATACAGCAAGGCATCTACCTGCCCTTGCCATTCAAGAATGGAGCATGATGGGAAGTTAAAGACCTCACCTGTGGAGGCTCTCAGAGCCTCTGCACCTAACCTGACCTTAATCTGAGTTGAGTGAGGAGGGAAAGGGAGGTCCCAAAAGATCAACTGCATGATTGGATGTATTTCGTTGGGGCTCATAAGTCCTTTGGAATAGATGGGAAAGGATGACCTGAAATAGTGGTCTTCCCCCTTCATGTTACTCAAAGAACTGTCACAAAGAGGAGAGCGCCACCATGTCTGTTGAGATCGTAGTCTCACAGTCTGTTTACATTTTATGGCTTCACTAAGCAGGCATGATTCACAGAGTTCAGTAACAACAACAACAACAACAACAACAACAACAACAACAACAACAACAAGCCAGTTTTCCCACCACTGAAGAAGGCTGCAACCCTTTACAACACTAAAGGACATGCTTTCCATTTTAATTACTGTGTTTCTCTCTCTCTCTCTCTCTCTCTCTCTCTCTCTCTATATATATATATATATATATATATATATATATATATATATATATATATATATATATATATATATATATATATATATATATATATATATATATATATATATATATATATATATATATATATACACACATCTCCGAAGATTCTTCTTCTTTTGTCTCCTGATCAAACCCTCGAATGTCAAAATGAAGCCACTTTCTTCGCAAACCCAAGTCCTCATTGGTGTATGTCTCTGGCCCCAGTCAGCAGACCACTAAATGAGGCGGATTCTGTATCTCTCCACTTTCACACCACATGTTGTTGTCCACCAGCAGCCCCCACTTGAGCATCTTGTTCTTGTATTTAGGGACTCCATCCCTCAGCCTATTCAGGGTCCTCCATGTGATGTAGGGGAGGTTGAGATCCTCATCTATATCAAAAGATACAATACAATGCTTATAGATAATCAGCTAAGAGTTATATCTGTTTAGCATCTGCTGTGGACATTGGCGGACCTAGAACAACCAATGGCTTGTAGCTTTGATCTTGTCTTCTGATCATTCGAATCATTTAGGGAGTATTGTTGCTAAATTACAGGTAGGGAAAGTTGCATAATTAAATTCAACAAGTTTGCCTCCTTGAGCTTCGATGTCCTACCTTCTGCTGAAGAACACCACTATTTCAAAGGCCAGACCATCTCCTGTCGGCAGGAGAAAAGCCACATTGACCAAATAGTTTCTGTATGCAATTATTTTTTCAAGCAGGGGAAGAAGGATTTTGCACTATCTGTAGTTGTTGATCATATGAAGGAAACATCCTTACACGTCTCTCTCTAGAGTAGCTACTCAAGTGCCTTCTTGTTGTCCTGTTTACAAATTCATTATGCATAAGACAATGTACCCCACAAAAAAGAAATATAACTCACAAGACTACTGAGAGTACCACAATGTTATTCTTTGATGGAAATTCTACAGAGGAAGTTGTCCTTCCAGACTTTCTGTTAGCAGAAAGAGGAACCATGAATGGAGTTTGCGTTCGGTAGCATTTAGACTTTCCAACAAAATCATACCTAGTTAAGTATGAGATCTGAAATAAATCTGGAAAGTGCTTCCTCGGCTGAGGAACTTCTGGATGAACAGAGAGATGGAAAAATCCTGCATGACCTTTCAAAACGTTTTAAAGGACATGGATGAAGAACAACAAAATCCTTCAGCTGCTGGAAGGAGGGTCCTGGGGGTGTCGATAAAAAAGCATAATTCTATATCAGGCTGTGAGTTCTTTCACAGTCCAGATTCAAAGTGAGGTTGATCATCTGCAGAAGCAAAAGAACTAAACAGACATTGAGGAAGACGGGAGGAATATCTCAAATGGCTAGCATACATTCTCAAAAAGAGATCCTCGAAAATGTGGAATTGAAGCTAGCAATTCAGATCTCCCTGGCTCCCCACAAACTCCTGGTATCAGAGACATTCTAGCCTGAAAGCCATTAGAAAGTTTGTGCAACCAACCTTCAATGGTCAAGGAAGGCAGACCAATAGTGTTGGTAGGTTTTAATGCCAAACCTTGGTCCACCAACCTGTCCCTCTTTTTCTTCCATTTTGATGGCTTCATTGGCAACTGACCACAAACAGAGCACCAAATCATGTACATATGTTCTTCAAAGGATGTGGTTTTAAAGGAACCTGGTGCTCCTCTGTGTAGTAGATGCAAAAATAAGCAAGTATGAATGTAGGAAGAGTGTTCCACAAATATAACTTACAAAAGGTAGCTAGGGTTGAAATGTTTGTGGGGAGCAGCTTTTGCAGGACCAGGACCAGAAAGAGAAGACTTGGGGAAGAAACAGTGAGCCAGTTGACTTGATCTGCTTAGCATACATTTCCAAACAGTGCTCCTCGAAATGGCGGGAAAGGTCTGTTTGTCAAAAGCATATTATTTTCTTCACCTCATTGTTTCCAACCTACCTGGTTTTGTAATCAGGGATTAGAGGGATTTCGATCGCACAAAAAGCTCCGTAAAAGATAAAGGAGAATGAGAGAGTTGAAATATTCAGGAAGGTAGGGGAATAAATGTCCATTTGTTTTAGGCTTGGCATGTCAATAGTTTTCTTGATCTTTCAATCAGCCTGGAATGTTTCACGTCATCTTTTATGCTAATGGATATAAATACATTGCAGAAGACTGTGGGCGAAATTCTCTGGTCAAAGCAGTTGGGCATTTTTGTAACAATGGTTTAATGTCACCCTACCCAGCCTTCCCTGTTCTCTTGGCGCTGTGTTGCAAAGTTTCCAATAGTTGGGGCATGTATTTTCCATGTGCCAGTAAGTTGTATTGAGCTATCCCTGCTACAGTATATCACTCCAGGTATTTTAGAACAGTGCACACTTGAGTATGCAACTAAGACCTATTCAAGAGAGTTATATCTGTTTAGGACAGGAGTTCCCAACATAAGGCCCATGGGCTGGATGTGACCCATGGCACCATTTCATGTGCCCCCCCCCCTTTGAAACTATTGGGACAAAATGGCCACCCCCATCATTCAGGAAGGGCAAAATGGTCATCCGGCCCTCAAAGCTGACTGAGAGAGCGTGACTGGCCCCAGGCTTGAAAAGGTTGGGAGCCCCTGGTTTAGGAGATGCTGTGACCTGGCTCAACACTGCAACCTGTGTTTTCAGAGTGTCCTGGTCAACAAATGTCCGAGGACTAGGTTTTGCGATGAAGAATTTACCACAGTTACCCTTGAGCTCCTGTGAGGCTCTCTCTCATGCTGTCTTTTTGTAGAAACTTAGCTGGCAATTACACTTTCAGCATAATTGAAATTTTTGAAATGGTAGCTGTGTTAGTCTGTTTTAAGCATATCAGACAGTAAACAAAAGAAAAAGACAAAAAACATTGTGGCGTTTTAAAGACTAACTGCTGTATTTTAATGTGAGCTTTCGTGGATGAAAATCCACTTTGTCAGACATAAGAGTGAGACTTCATGGCATCAATTTATACACATCAGGGGCAGAGGTACAAAATGGTTAGCATAACAGAGAAGTATACAAATCAATGTGGTGGTTTTTTTTACAACTGGTAATAACTGTTATTTAAATTAGTTGTGAAACTTTGCCCTGTTAAATTGCAAATTGTTAGTAGATGGATGCAATACAAACATTGTAGCATTACACATTTGCTAATGAGTTTATCCTTCAGGCCTAGTGTCTATTGCAGGGGTTCTCATCTTTTTAAAGCCGTGGGCCAGACCACGTCCCCTCAGACAGCTGAGCGAGCAGAACTGGTGGTTCGCACACCAGAAACACTGCTGTAAAATGTGTCCACAGCTGTCACAAATGTATTTATGTCAGCCACGAGTGCATTCACAGCTGTCGTAAACGCTTCTGTTTCCAGTGGCGGCGCCAGCAACATAGGCCACATGAAATTGTGTCATGGGCCAGGTCCAGCCCACGGGCCATAGGTTGATAACCTCAATCTTGTGTGTGTGTGTGTGTGTGTGTGTGTGTGTGTGTGTGTGTGTGTGTGTGTGTGTGGCCTAGGCCAAGCACCAAGTTCTTCCTTTGTTCTGAGAAGTAGCCCAAGGCTGTGGAGGAGAATTACATAAATGTTGCATATTATAACAACATATAACTTTGTGTATAGCAGACCTCCTGGGAAACTTCCTGGAAACTCCAAAAGTCTATAGAAAATTATTTGGAAACTATTATTGTGGTGGTCAAACTGCATGAAGACCTGGGTTTGAATCTCTAATGGATCATGACTCGACTTTCTGGGAAAGACACACTCTTGTTCTTTCCGTAACACAGCTCATAGGCTAGTATTTTTTGGGATAAGGATCTTAGCAGTCTAGTGGTTAGAGTGGTTTGTTGCTCCAGGGGAGAAGCTTATGCTAGAGTTGATGCATGAGTGTTATTAATCCAGAACATCTTGACTGAAGGAGGGTGGGATACAAGCCACCGCATAAATAAGAAAGAACAAGAATGAAATTGAAATTGCAAAGGATCTCAAGACTCAACAAAATCCATATTATGGTGCCTTATAAAGGTCAGGCCCTTGGTCCATATAAATTGTACTGATCTCTCAGGCTGGTGCAATCCCTTTCTAGTCTTACCTGAAGATTCCTGGCAGTCTCTGGTAGTCTCCCATCTACATAATTAAACAGGTCTTCAGCTCTGTTTACCTTCCAAATTCTGACCAGAAGACCTTCCATAGAGAAGAATCCTGATCACTTCCTCTCCTCTACATGCTTTGCACCTCCATCTCTTTTATCATATTTCTTGCTTCCTAAGAAATCGTGCCATTGCAACCTGGACAGCTTCCATGCCACAGAGAGGCCACATATGGGCATCAGGCCAACCCTGCAGTTCCTGGAACAAAAGATGTCCATTTGCTTAGCCATGCGACAACTTGACCAGGATTTCACAATCCTCCTCCTTTGGTGCTCTGAGAAAAGGCCTATCACTTCCTTAGTCGCTGAACAAATATTATGTTTGCATAATGAACTGTGTAATGCAAAAGGTCTAATAAAATGTTATTTTGTTTATATGAACACGGGCCAGATTCTTTGCTTAGGAAGATAAGGTGTTAAAGTAAGCAATATCAAGTAGTCAATGAGGAGAAATAGTTACAGGGGGCTTTTGTGACTGTCCCTACAGGATTTAACCACAAGATCCTTTCGAGATTTGAGAAATCTCAAACCCAAAAGTCTGCCTGAGTGATGTCTCTCCAACACTAATGTCCTCTAACCACAGGCTGTCTAGGATGCCTCTTTTCTGAGCTGTGCTACACCATTGGGAATAGCAAAGACCAACACATTGTGGAAAGAGACATTTGGAAAAAACAACGATTTTTTTGGAAGTCAGGAGACTCTTCGTGCTCAGAACTGCCACCAAACCCCTGAGAGAAAGAGAGAAAGGAAGGCAGGAAGGAAGGGGAGAGAGAGAGAGAGAATGGATGGATGGATGGATGGAGCAAGCTAAGAAAGGAAGGATCATTAGATGGATGGATGGGTGGGTGGATAAATAAATACAGACCATGGAAAGTTACTTTGATTGCAGGTCCCCAAATCTTGCAGAATACTTATAAAATTGGGGTTGAAAATGTAACTCTAGGCATGAAAAACTCTAAAACTCAGACTTATGAAAACCCATACCCAAATGTCTGCTCTGTGTAAAGCAGGGGCGCCCAACCTTTTCAAGCCAAGGGCTGGGTCACACTCTCTCAGTCAGCTTTGAGGGCCAGATGGCCATTTTCCCCTGCCTGCACAATGGGGATGGCCATTTGTTCCAACAGCTTCAAAGGGGGTGACCATTTTGTTTCTCAAATGCCCTTGGAGGGATGGGGTGGTTTGATGTTTGCAGATTGATACACAGTAGGCAGCATTCAGGGGACCAAGCACATATTTATTGCAAGGTATGCAATCTGAACATGAGGTTATGGCAGAGGCGCAGCTGCTTATATATGCTTTTACAGTACAATTGAATATTGCACCAGGGCCGCCAATTGGCTGCCTGCTACAGATTACCTGTGGCTGCAAGGACGCTGATTGGCTGGTTGCTACAGGTTACCAGTGGCTGCACGGTTGCCGATTGGTTGCTTGCTACAAGTTACCTGTGGCTGCACGGGTGCCGATTGGCTGCTTGCCACAGGTCACCTGTGGCTCCAAGGGTGCCTACTCTGTGGTTGGGTGATTTGCAGCATTGTGGGCTGAGCCTGATCAGCTGCCTTCTGCAGGCAGCTGTATCGATAGCAAGGACAGCTGCATTTGAATACAAGGTTGCATCGCTTAAGGAAACAGCTATCTACACAAAGGAAACAGTTAAATACACAACAGGTGGTCACATGAAATGGTGCTGTGGGCCAGATCTAGCCCACAGGCCTTTGGTTGGGAACCCCTGGTGTAACGTAATTGGATGGTGGGACTGATTCATAATAGCACCTTGGCTTATGAGCTGTAAGAGTTGCAGCATTTATCCCAAGGAAAGGACTGAGCCCAGCTTAGGGTTGACTCCTCCTGCCAAGCAGCATTCCTAGATCCTAATCAGGAAAAGGAAACCAATTTTAGACAGGCTGTGAGACCAAGATGCCGTAAAACCCGATGGAATAAGGTGATGACGTGCACAGGTGAAGCATCTTGATGGAGATCTCAAAATACTTTCACAACAGCCTGCAAGTCTTAACTGGCTCAGACAGATTTGTACTTTTGATGTTCAGGATCCAAAGCAGAAAACACAGCTCAAGCTGGGACAACAGATACAGTACAGAATCAGAAGTCCCCCCCCCATAGAAAAATGATGGGACATCAATCCACATGAAAGAAGATAAAACCTAGTCAATATCTCAGCAAAAGAGCCTGGTGGTACAGTGGTTAAACTGCTGTATTGCTGCCAAAAGGTTGTGAGTTGAATTCAATCCTGACCAGGTTGACTCAGCCTTTCCCAATCTTCTGACGTTGGTAAAATGAGAACTCAGGCTGTTGGGGGCAAAATGATAGTTCACTTGTGAACCGCCTAGAGCAGTGATGGCGCACCTTGGTGCTCCAGATGTTCTTGAACTTTAATTCCAAGAAGCCGTGATCAACAGAAGACTTGGGCTTCTGGGAATTGAAGTCCAAGAACACCTGGAGTGCCAAGGTTAACCTTCATGAGGATAGACAATGCACTAAGTGCCATGGGGTGGTATAGAAGTGTGGTTGCTTTTAGCTTTGCATCGCTTAAGCAAACTTAAAGACCCAAGGAGGGTTATACCATCATTCAGGTGGTCCCAGACTGCAGCCATAAAAAGCTGTATAGGTAAGAAGAAGAAGAAGAAGAAGAAGAAGAAGTCTGAAATTATTCTGAGTTGAAAGGATTTTTGCAGGAAAACGCCCAAATGAGGTTCCTTTCATGTCCCTAAGAGCTGGGACAGAGACGGGTGCTCAATCCGTCATGCAGTACCCAAGTCTCAAACTGCCAACTTGCCGGCCTTCTAGCCAACAAAGAGAGCTTCTTAACCACTGAGCCACAGCAACCCCCTTGTTTAGGTCAAATCCATCACAGACCAGTATGCAAGCCTTTCTTATGAGTCAGTTTACGGACAGAGCTGCGGAGAGCTCCTTTCTGAAATCACAGCTTTCCAAACTGCAGTAGCCTTTCTATTGTAGCAACAATTAGCAAGTTGCTGCAATAAATCTCTCCCTGCTTTTGCAAAGAATTCAGAGGAAGTTATGATTGTAGGCACAGAGGGAAGCCACCAGATTAGATATGCAGTGGTGCGTAGTGGTGCAGTGGTTAAATGGCTGTACTGCAGCCAAAACGTTGTGAGTTTCATTCTGACCAGGATCAAGGTTGATTCAGCCTTCCATCCTTCCAAGGTTGAGCAAATATGATTGGGGTGTGTGAAGAGCATGTTTGGGGAAGAATGTTAATTACCTTGTGAACCACTCAGAGAGTGCACTAAGTGCTGTGGGGTGGTGTAGCTATTGCTACACAATACGGTGCAAAAGTTGTTCCCAGTTAGCTTGGGCAAAATTCAATGAGTGATTTCGGAGGCAGCTGCTTCTTCTTCCTCTGTGTCTAGGACAGACGTGAAGCTGCCAAAATGAAGGCACCTTTTGGTGAGTTCATTCTGCAGTTCTTTTCGTCCAGCCCCATCACTCCCTGGCAAACAGAAGCGGAAGAAATGGAGGCAGTGACAGACTTTACCTTCTTGGGATCTAAGATCACTGCAGACGGCAACAGCAGTCATGAAATGAAAAGACACTCCTTGGGAGGCAAGCTATGAGAAACCTAGGCAGCATAATAAAAAGTAGAGACATCACCTTGCCAACAAAAGTCCACATAGTTAAAGCATTGGTCTTCCCAATAGTCATGTATGGCTGTGAGAGCTGGACCCTAAGGAAGAATAGACACCTTTGAACTGTGGTGCTGGAGGAGACCCTTAAAAGTCCCCTGGACCACAAGGAGATCAAAACCATCAATCCAGAAGGAAATCAACCCTGACTGCTCATTGGAAGGACAAATATTGAAGATGAAGCTCCAGTACTTTGGTCACCAAATGAGAAGAGAGGACTCACTGGAGAAGACCCTGATGCTGGGAAAGATCGAAGGCAAAAGGAGAACGGGCTGGCAGTGGATGAAGTAGCTAGACAGCATCGTTGACATGGTGGGTGTAGATCTGAGCAGACTATGGAGGATGGCAGATGACAGAGGAGCCTGGCATGCGGTGGTCCATGGGTTCGCAAAGGGTTGAACTCGACTGTGGAGTGAGCAACAGCAAAAGTATGTGAAAGATTAGCTGTCAACGCAATGTTGCTGTTACCAGGATATGCCCAATGGTGGTTCAAAAATACCACAGTCTTCAAGGAGGCTCTTTCTGCGTACTCCCAGAGGCTACTAACAATGGTTCGACAACTATTTTCTCCATTTTGTGCATAATGTTTTACATTGCTGTCAAGCCTTTCTCTGATCACTTCCTTCTGAGCTAGAAAGCCCCTGTCTTCCATCAAATTTAATGGCTCCGTAATGCAGATCAGGAATTTTCAACGGGTATAACCCGGACTTGGCTGACTGAAGTTCAATAGCCTATTCATGTCATGGCAGGAATGTTCTGCCACCTACAAAATGGTACATAGCAAAGCCTGGCATTTCTGGGAAGAAACACAATGCTTTCCTCCATCTAATTTGGGTAAGGAAAAGGTCTCCCTTTCTTGAAAGCCAGTCATGTCTGACTCTAGGGTGTGGTGCTCATCCCTGTTTACAGCGCTGCCAGTGTCTGCAGATGTTTCCGTGATCATATGGCAAGGAAGACTAGAAGTTGGAGCACACAGAGCACTGTTAACTTCCCCGCCAAAGTGGTACCTATTTATCTACTTGCAATTTCTTGCTTTCAAACTGCTAAGTTGGCAGGAGCTAGGACAAAGACAGCCTTCCAAAGCCTTCCCACTTTCCCTCCCAGCCGTTTCAAATCCAGATAAGCCCCGTCTGGCATGGCAGCTAAATGTAGGAGAAACCCTCAACAGTCCACCATGGAAGCATCAAGCCTTTAAAACTTTAATGACATCCTTATGGCCCTTTTCTATTTTTAATTCCAAACCCAGCCTTCAGATGGGCATGTTCCCTTAACTCAGCAAAAGGTTTATTTATGAGACAGCAAGAGGAAGAGAAGGCTGTCTATTTAAAAGACAAGATGAACAATTTGCCGGAAAGTCCAGAAAGCAACATGAACACTCTCTCACAATCTTTCTTTAAAATTAAAAACCTCATTGTTTCTGTGCCAACCAACGGTCGTCGATATTTTAAACCTTTGCAAAATATATTAAAGAAAAAGCTCTCCCTAGCTCGGAAGCAAGTCGTGTCTGACTCTAGGGTTCAGTGCTCGTCTCTGTTTACAGCCAAAGAGCCAGCGCTGTGTCTGTGTCTGCAGATGTTTCTGCAGACAGGTGGCACATATGACTGGACACAAAATGCTGTTTACCCCCACCGAAACAGTACCTATTTATCTGCTTGCAATTTCTTGCTTTCAAACTGCTAGATTGGTAGGAGCTGGGACAGATGACTGGAGTTCACTCCGTCATGCAGCACTTTGGTCTCAAATTGCTGACTTGCTGACCTTCTGGACATCACGTTCAGCATCTTAACCACTAAACCACTGCATATTAAAGGAATGCTTCTAAAATAGAGATTGCTAATTTCATCTCAGAACCTTCCCAGCTTCTGTAGCCTCAGATGTTGTTAATTGCGAACAGTGAAAACAGAAGCTCACTCTGTCACTCAGCACTCGGGTCTCGAGCTGCTGATCTGCCTACCTTATGGTCGTCAAGTTTAGCATCTTTCTTCCAGAAGTCTTCCCCATTGGCTATTCTGGCCAAAAATTGTGGGAGGTCAGGGACATTTTGGGAACCAAAGTTGTGAACCTCTACTCTATATAACCGTCCTTTCCACTTCAGATCTCCACAAGCCACGATCATTGCTGACAAGACCATACAACAGAGGTTCTCAATCTTTTTAAGCCATGGGTCGGATCACGCTCCCTCAGACTGGTGGTTCACACACACACACACACACACACCATAAATTCTGGAGTAAAACATATCTGCGGTTGTCATAAATGTGTTTACAACAGCCACTGACATATTTACAGCTGTTTCTGCCATTGGTGGCGGCAGTAGGAGCACTGGTGGTGGGCCACATGAAATGGTGCCATGGGCCAGATCTGGCCCATGAGCCATAGGTTGAGAAGCCCTGGCATACAACATCACACAGCCAACTTGTTGCTATTACACAGATTGTCCTGGAGGTGGTGCTACTACCCTGCTGATAAAACATGTGAGGTTCTTAATTTTCATCCTTTTTTGTCCTGCTCCCAGGTAGAACCCGAGACACGTTTACATTTTTTAGGGGGGGAATAAAATGAGTTTAAAAAGTGTGCTAAATTCCCTTCTCTTTTGCAAGGGGTGACTTATTTGTGTATAGTTTGGCAAGGGTGGCATCAACAATGCAGAATTTCCCCTAGGAAACAATAATTCTTTTTTTCTAGTCCCCATCAAACCCTGGACTGCCAAAAACGTAAGCCATTTTCCTGGCTTTGTCGTTGGCCAAACTTAAGTCCCCATCAGTGCATATTTCTGGCAGTAGTCAGCAGATTAGTAAATGAGCCGGATTCTGTATCTCTATATTCATACTGCATATTGTTGTCCACCAGCAGCCACAACTTGAGCTTGTTGGTCTTACATTTAGTGACTCTGACTTTCAGCCTATTCAGAGTCCTCCAAGTGATGCAGGGGAAGTCGAGTTCCTCAGCCATAGCCTCCTTTAGTGTTATTCCTTGTCCAGTGAGCAGCTTCCTCCACCTTCTAATTTGGTTTTTCTCTTATGTACGCTCAAGAATGTTTGTTCTTGCCCTTAAGCTCTCCCTGGATCTGGAAGTCTCACTCCTATGTTCGGAGTTCAATTCCCTGCTGTGATTCCTGGGAGAAAGAGCCAGCTTGTGTAGCTTTGGGCAAGCTGCAGAGCTTCCCCTAGCACAGTGGTTCCTCGTGTGGGGCCCAGGGCCCACAGGGGGGCTTCAATTTCCAGAAGCATAAGTCAGTACATTGGCTGATCAGTGCTTTGGAGAATCAACTTAGGCAGGTGTTCCCAACCTTTTCAAGCCGGGGGCCAGGTCACGCTCTCTCAGTCAGCTTCGAGGGCCGGATGGCCATTTTATGTTTATGTTTATTTGATTTATACACTGCCCTATTCAGCACAGGCCGACTCAAGGCGGCTTACAACATATAAATAACCCCAAGGTGACACAAGGGGTTAAATTTTAAATACACAATGCAATACACAACACTATACAACATAATACGCAATACAATGCCATTACAATAAACACAAATTATGCAATAATACACTCTGCAAATACCGAAGTAACAAGACAACTACCGCAGTGTCCTCAGCAGTGATGCACTGCAAAAAAAAATTACTGCACCCACCCTGGGGGTGGCTAACTCTGTGGGCATGGTTAACTCTGTGGGCCACACCCACTTGGCCGGCCACACCATGGCCTAGGGTAGGGAGGTGGGTGTGGCCAGTCAAGTGGGCATGGCCTGGGGAAATTTCCGCTACCAGTTCCCAGGATCCGGTAGGAACCTGGAGCAGTACACCACTGGTCCTCAGCCACCAAAGTCCACAACAGAGCCCATGGCTCAGACGTCTGTGACAGAGCCCCATGGCTCAATGTCCACGGCGGAGCCAGGGAAGGCCCTGGCCCTGACACAGCTGCGGCTGCTCTGGTGGTCTTTTGAAACCCTCCTGGGGGGGGCAGGAGGGGACTGCCAGAGGCCCCAGCTGACGTGAGTCTCCCATCCCGGGCCGATGGCATGGGCCCGGGAGAGACATGGCGAAGACCCTGAGCCTGCCTGCATGATGGGGGTGGCCATTTTGTCCCAGTAGCTTCAAAGGGATGGCCATTTTGTTTCTTGAATGCCCTTGGAGGGATGGGGGGCTACAGAAAATGGCACAATGGGCCAGATCCGGCCCACAGGCTTTCGGTTGGGAACCCCTGAATTTAGGCTTATGGGCATTGAAGTCTAAAAACCAAAGGTTGGGAAACACTACCTTAGAGGAAGTTGATGGGAAACCACCTTTGCATATTCTCTACCCAGGAAACCTTGGAAAAGGTTGTCATAAGTAGAATTGACATCGTCGTCGTCATCACCACCACCACAAATGGTTCCAAAATTCAATATCAGAACTGGTCCACAGAGGGAACCACAAAGTATATCCTTGTGTTTTCTGGCTTCTTGATGGTAACAACTCATTTATAAACCCTAACAGAATGAACTAATTACTTGGAAGATCCCAATGACAACAAGAACAACTTGGCTGCTGAGAAATGCTGGAAAGGATTGCCACATCAAAATCAACTTGACAGCACACAATTATTAAACAGAAGCATCACCACTTGCTTTAGTATCTTTGAAACTTCCATCAAAAATAAAAAGCAAAACAATTGAAAACAGACACATCTAGTTAAGAATTATTATAACAATCATACTTTCATGCCCTCAAGTCAATGCAGGCTGGCTGCTCTCCCAGGAGACACAGTAGGGAATCAAACTCCAAAACTCTGCCTAAACCACTAAGTTATCCAGCCAGCAATGATTAAGCAAAAAAAAAAGGCAGGCAATGCAAATGAGACAGATGAAAAATGACTGGAATATTTAAAAGGAACAACCAAGTAAACTGAGTATTGCAAACATGGGAACATATCATGCATTATTATTATTATTATTATTATTATTATTATTATTATTATTATTATTATTATTATTATTATTATTATTATTATTATTATTATTATTATTATTATTATTATTATTATTATTATTATTATTATTATTATTATTATTATTATTATTATTATTATTATTATTATTATTATTATTATTGTGCCATCTGATTCTGAATGTAGGTGATCAGCATGGCGATCAGCCATGAAGACTGTCCTGAGAATATAATACAGTGACCTTTTATCTGCCTTCCACATCGCAGCATGACACTGTGGTACACTGATCCAGTTCGACAAGTCACTTTCTGGTTCTGAGCCCTTTAGGCACACCAAGTCCTTATTGGCCCAAGGCCAGTATAGATGAAGCTGCTGCCCTCCATCAAGATGGATTCAAGTGAGATTTAATCCACTTGGGGACCATCACCCTTCCCTGTGGACTTTGGCACTCAAGGTCATTATTCCTCAGGGTTGTCAGGTTAGCTAACCACCGCCTAACAATCGGCATTGAGTCACTGGCAGCATGGTCTACTCTAGTGTCAAAGCAGGGTAGCCTGGCCAGACTGGTCTAGTGTATATGTCATGTGTTTTGAGCCAGACCTCTTCTGCATTATGTTGGCTGTTCTTTTTTCATTGTAACACATTCACTGTGTGGTGTCTTAAACATTATGTAAACGGCTTCCCAACTTAAAAAACAGAATCGCTTCTCCTAATGCTTAGTTACTTGCAGTAAAAGCTTTAAGTGCCAACATTATGGAATTGGAGGGGGGTGTCCCACCTTTTTTTGCCTTTGGAACTGCCCAACACTGGAAATCAGTCCCTGCAAAATCTCTAAATCAGAACAAAAGTGGGAAAGCTTCCCCCTTTCCACCAAACTTGCTGAGATGAGATTTGGTGGTCTATCGCTCAATTTCAGCACCTTATTTTGAGACACGGTTTGCCGTTATGAGGCCCAGTTGAAGTGGAAGAAAAGAATGAAAGAATGCATTGCTGGTTTCCAAAAAAATACAGGAGACCAGTGATGTAGAGGGGCCCCTACAATAAGATAACCAAACACACATAAATACCATGGCACTATTCGTTCTCAGTTCCCACGCTTTGTTCAGCGCTGGCAAATTCCGCTCGTAAAGGATTTCCCTCTTGTTGATTTTGGCCCGAACAGCCTCACCCTGAACAGAAAGGTTATTATTTCAGTCCCCATTGTTTTTCTACACTTCCTATTCCCCCGGACTGGGGGGACACTGGCAGTTCCCCGTCTCCCACCCTTTCCAACAGCCAGCTAACCCTAGAAGACCACGGCCACAGATCCAAGCCTAGAGGTTTCACCATGGCTGGCTTCTCTTGCCTTCCCTCCCCAAGTTCATACTTCAGCCAGAAAGTCAATGAGGTCACCCTGGCTTCCCTTTGTTCCACCTGCCTTACCAGCTGCCCTTATATATACAGTATATTTATGAGGGGGAAGCAGCAAATCCAAGCATTCAAAGCAAGCTAAAGACTACTGCAACTGGTCCTTCTCCGCCGCCCTCCATTTCCTCTAGCTCCTCCCTCTTGTAACTCTTCCAGGAGTTATTATAGTCAACTTTTCCCCTCTGCTCTTCAAAAGAGGCATGACGTTGGCTGGACTTTAGCAAAAAGGCTTTCCAGCCTCCTTTAAAACAACCAGCAGCTATGGATTCCAGACCATAATAGAAACTCAGGGCATTCATTAAAAAAGAAACTTGGGCTGAAAAACCAAGAACGTACATTCAACTCATTGGTGAGTACAATTATTTCCACATTTTCTAAACACTCTTCAAACTCAGTAGCACCAAGTGGACCTCCTTGAGGTTCTGCAGTTCTAGGTAGCCTAAAATGATTCTTTTACTTGGCATTCTTTATCCTTCCTCCCATCAGGATGACGTTTAGGAATGCTTGATTGATACAGGTCATTCATATTCCAACTTTTCATCCAGCAAGCAATTTAGCAGGGTAGACCTGTTGATCTCTTCCCCCCCCCAAAAAAAAAACCCACTATCTTTTGAGATTTATTATAACCGAAATGAACAGATGTAGTGCTTGTTTGGGACTGTGGTGGCTCAGTGGTTAAGAAGCTTGCCTTGTTAGCTGGAAGGCTGGCAAGTCAGCAGTTTCAGACCCAGGTACTGCATGATGGATTGAGCACCCGTCGCTGTCCCAGCTCTTGGGGACATGAAAGGAGCCTCATCCAGATGTCCCCTGGGCAGAGTTTCTCCAGTAAAAATCCTTTCAACCCAGAATAATTTCTGACACAAAATTGTTATTATTAGTGCTTGTTTGTTCAGTGAATGTGGACAGTGCCTAAGAAGTATCCTCTAATATTAAGTGATTGCCAATTTGTTGTGGTTTTAAACTTTTTCTTCTTTGAAACCTGGTCAGATGTCTTCCATCTCTTCAACCTCACGTTCGTTCCTTCCAGTTCCACTTCTGACACCTGCAATCCATCCTAGATAAAGAGCACAATTCAGACCCTGTGCATTTTAAACTGGGATAGATTGGCCAACTTCTCCAACCACCATTTGAGGTGTTATCTTTAACCCCAGAAGTCAGGCAGATGCTTTGTTTACCTCTGCGGTGTGTTAGCTGCTGTCAACAATACAAAGATCTGAAAAGAACAAGAGCAGAAGGGATTATTTTTCTTGGGTCAGCTGGTAAACCAAAAATTGAGAGGACTTCTGCCTCTTCCATGTCAATAATTCCTTGTTTAGTCCTGATAGGGCTGATTCAGGGCAGCTGCTTAGATTTCTCTTCCAACATCTACACCACTGAAGGTTTTCCTGGGTTAACTCCTTCCTAAATCTTTTTTCCACTTCCTTTCTACCCTTCTAGGAAGACCACCTGTGTTTCACATGTGGTTCAAAAAAGCTTCCAATTATAAAGCCAATTATATCAGAGGACGAGGCGTTGGGTGACTCTGTTTCTTGCTCTTTACAACCAGAGGACCATGTCACAAATGGCAGGGTGGTTCCCATGGAGGTATTAGAGGGAGAAAGTTCATAGAAGGTGAGAGATTAAAAGTGCATTGTTAGTACTGCCTGCTCACTTAAACCCTTCTGTTGTTCTTGCAGCTTTAAATGGTTGATTTGTCATGTTTTAAGCTTGTACTCACTAAAGCCTAGAATAAAGATCATTCTTCTCAGGGGAATTGGCTTGGCTTTGTTGTTACATCCCAGTTTGTAAAAGTCCCTTTTAGACTCTGGATCACAGAATCCCCTGGCCTTGTTGCTGTGTTGGATGGTGGATTCTGGGTGCTGTAATCCCAGAAGCAACTTTTTCTAGTTGTACACTGTGTGTAAATTTGTATTAATGCTACTTTCTTCATCAATGATTTGTTGTTAAATTATCAGTTTTGGTTTGCTTGTCCACAGCTTTTGAACATTTTAATATGTTAACATTTTAATCCTAGAACAGATTGTCCCTTTTTTAAAGCTGTTTTAGTATCCTTTTGAGATGTTTATTCCTGAAAACTGCCCAAAAGACAAATATCAGTTGGGTGGTATATAAATTACACATAATTTAGTAAACAGTGGAGACCTGTGGTAGACCTCTGTAAAAAATCTAGCTAGGTTGATTTTCTTCTTTATTCTAGGCCTGTCTAAATGAAGGCATCTTTTGGTGAGTTCATTCTGCAGTGCTTTTCACCTGACCCAGTGTGAGAAAGATTAGAAGGCAAAACAAGGTTGCCATTACCAGGGTACACCCGATTGTGGTTCAAAAACACCACAATCTTCAAGGAGGCTCATTCTGTGTACCCCAGCTAGGTTGATTAAGACAAATCTATTTTGTTTAAGGATCCCTGGTAGTGCAGTGGTTAAACTGCTGTACCACAAACAAATGGTTATGAGTTCGATCCTGACCAGGGATCAAGGTTGGCTCAGCCTTCCATCCTTCCAAGATTGGTAAAATGAGCACCCTGCATGTTGGGGACAAAATGCTAATTAACTTGTGAACTGCCCAGAAAGTGCACTAAGTGCTATAGCAGGGATTCTCAATCTGTGGCCCATAGGCCAGATTCAGCCCACAGCACCATTTCATGTGCCTCCACCACACCAGGAAGTGCCATGTGGTGGAGGAAGGGCAAAATGGTCATCTGGCCCCCGAAGCTATCTGAGAGAACATGACCCAGCCCACAGCTTTAAAAGGTGGAGAACTCCTGTGCTTTAGGGTGGCATATAGGTGTGATAGCTTTGCTTTTAGTAGGTTTCTTTTTTTAAGGAATGGAGAGAAAAGAGTCTTGACTAAGGAAATAAACTTTTACCATTCCTTGTTCCCAATGAAAGAAGCCATTTTGAAATGAAAGCTGAACACCATCTATATCCTTAAATTGCAGGTGACTGGTCGGTTTCAAGCATCCCAAAAGGCGTACTCAACCAACTCTTGCTGGAGAACAGGAATGATTTTCCAGGGTCTACCTTGATGTCGTGCGGTCCATTTTGAAAACCTTCCTAGCTTCCTTAATCCTTCCAGGTTAACAGAGAACCAAGGTTAGGAAACTGGAGAGTGTGGGATTGTTTCTTTGGGGAAATCAAATTCATGGAGTCCCCCGCCCTGAACTTGAATTATGTGACATCAGGTTAGAGAGGGTCAAAGAGAACCTTCTGTCTTCTGCCATATGAGTCATAAATCATTTTCTGACATGAACCCTATGAGCCTACTACATATATGCTTGCCCTTGGAAATTCTCCCTCGTTGATTCTTTTGCAAGAATAGGAAATGTCTTTCTCTCCAACTCCCATCAGCCCCCATCATTAGCTGTCTGAATTAGTGCTAGAGCCAGAGCAGAGTTAGAGTCAAACATCTGAAAGACATTCCGTATCCGTGCAAGAGAATCAACGAGGGTTGTCAGATGAGGAGCGTCCCAACCCCATAGGTTTTAGCACCAACAGTGAATACTTTGTGGGTCAAAGGACTGAGAGCCTTCGACAATAATCACACGGAGGTAAGAGAGATGGGGGAACAGCTTACAGAGAAATATCAAGGATAATGTGTCAATAGCAGCAGCTCTAAAGCATGCAAAGTAATATTCAAAAAACCAAGCCTCTGCCATTCCTTATGCCTGGTTACGCTGGCTGATTGGAGTTGTAGTAGAATTGCATCTGGGAAGTCATACTTTCTGCTGCTTGGCTCCAGCCTGTTTCTCCTTCTCTCTTGCCAAGAGATTTTCTCCTTTCCTGACCCCTGTTTGTTCCTGGATGGTCTGCCTGTCTTAGCCCTCCAAGACATGGTTAGCTTTGATTCCACCTGCCAGATATTTCATAGCACCAACAGAAGGCAATGTCTTTGGCGCCTCTCTATTAAGATCAAAGATCGAGCTCAGGTGGAATTCCAGATGTGGCTGGGAGGGCTACCTTTAAAAAGAATGAGCACCCAGCACTGCATGACAAATTGAGTGCCCATCTCTGTCCCAGCTCCTGCCAACCTAGCAGTTTGAATTCCAGTTGTGGCAGGGAGGGCTACCTTTCAGAAGAATGATCATCCAAGGCAAAATCCCACCATTGCTTCATTGTGGATGCTTTTGCCGTGTCACACGTGTTCATTCCTTTGCAATGGGACTGCAGTGGCTCCATGGTTAAGAATCTTGCGTTGTTAGCTCGAAGGTCAGCAAGCCGGCAGTTGCACTGCATGATGGAATGAGCGCCCGTCTCTGTCCCAGCTCCTGCCAACCTAGCAGTTTGAAAATAAGAAATTGAAAGTAGATAAATAGGGACCACTTTGGTGGGAAAAGATCTTGGGGACATGAAAGGAGCCTCATTTGGGTGTCCCCTAAGCAGAGTTCCTCCAGCAAAAACCCTTTCAACCCCCAAAGCACCTTTCTGTGCTTCTGACATTATTTAAAAATAATTCTTAGCAATAGTGGTGTAGTGGACCTCATTGCAGGGTAGCAACCCCAGGACTTTCTAAGTAGCAGGGTCTATAACAGTGATGGCTAATCTTGGCACTCCAGGTGTTCTTGGACTTCACTTACCAGAAGCCCAAGTCAGCAATCCTGTTGATCAGGGCTTCTGAGAATTGGAGTCCAAGAACACCTGGAGTGCCAAGGTTGGCCATCACTGGTCTATAACATCTTCTGCCACCCTCTTCCAGGTTCTCTCCAACTATACTTAGTTGCAATCTTCACAAGATTTGGGAGAAATATATGGCTGCAAGCAATACAACGCAATGCCAAGTATTTGAGGGTGGTTTTGTTTTAGATGGATAATCCGGAACTACTGACTCTGCAAAAGACTTGATCCATTTTTGTTGACATGAACATTTCTGGATTCATGGAGGATGAGGTTGTGTTTGGATACAGGGAAAGTCATGAGGAGCCCTTTCATTTACATGTTCACCTCAATAACACTGATTGAGGGTCACTTTCTAAGCTTTGTCCCAGAGAACAAATCCCATCCTCTGTAGCCAACATAGCTAATGGTGATGTTTGATGGAAATTGTAATCCAGCAACATCTGGAGGAGGGACTGCAATGCCTTAGCGGTTAAGACACTGAACATGATGACTGGTAGGTCGATAGGTCAGCAGTTCGAGACCTGAGTACTGCATGATGGAGTGAGCTTCCATCTCTGTCCCAGCTCTGTCAACCTAGCAGTTTGAAAGCAAGAAACTGCAAGCAGATGAACAGGTACCACTTCGGTGGGAAAGGTAACATTGTTCCATGCACTCTGGTGTTTAGTCATGGCTACCACATGTCCATGGTAATGTGGACAGCACTGGTTCTTTGGCTATAAACAGAGATGAGCACTGAACCCTAGAATCAAATACTACTGGCTTTCAAACAAGGGTGACCTTCATTTTTACCCTAACCTTTGGAGGTCATACATTTCTGGTGCAGACAGTGCTCCCTCTTCAAGGCTTAATAAAAGGAGTGATAGGATCAATGCTGACTCGTGTTTCTCTGCTACCCACTAGCACACCATGGGTGACTGGGGCTTCCTGGAGAAGTTGTTGGACCAGGTTCAGGAGCATTCGACTGTCATCGGTAAGATCTGGCTGACGGTCCTTTTCATCTTCCGCATCTTGATCCTGGGCCTTGCCGGAGAGTCCGTCTGGGGAGACGAGCAGTCGGACTTTGTGTGTAACACCAAGCAGCCCGGTTGCACCAACGTCTGCTACGACAAGGCTTTCCCCATCTCCCACGTCCGCTACTGGGTGCTGCAGTTCCTGTTTGTCAGCACGCCCACCTTGGTCTACCTGGGGCATGTGATCTACCTCCATCGGAGAGAGGAGAAGTTGAGAGAACGGGAGAGCGAGCTCCGAGCCCTGCAGTCAAAGGATTATAAAGTGGCTGCCATGCTCATGGCCCTGGAGAAGAAGATGGCCAAGATCTGTGTGGCAGAAGATGGGAGGATCAAAATCCGTGGACCTCTGATGTGGACCTACTTCATTAGTGTGGTGTTCAAGTCCATCTTTGAAGCTGGCTTCATCCTTGGCCAGTGGTACCTGTATGGTTTTGTCATGAAGCCACTCTACGTGTGCCAGGCATCTCCTTGCCCACATATGGTGGACTGCTTCATGTCTCGCCCCACGGAGAAGACCATCTTCATCCTCTTCATGCTGGTGGTGGGCTTGATTTCCCTCGTCCTCAACCTTCTTGAGCTCTTCTACCTGTGTGGCAAAAGTTTACTCCATGGTGTAAAAGATGGGAAGTGTTTCTCCCCATCTTCTGCCCCACCTCTGTCGTGTGACACTGAAACTTTCCCATCCAAACTTTGTGAAATGCCAAACCCGCCTTATCCAGACAAGTCCTACTTTTGCCTTCCTCTGGCTGAGAGGCATTCGCCCCCCTATCAGGCTTTCAACAAGCTTTCCAGCGAGCAAAACTGGGCTAACTTCAACACAGAGGAAACCATGGCTTTACAAAGTCAGAACCACCCACCAGATGTCTTCACCACAGAAGGTTCCAAGGTTCACGTTTCTCAGGAAAGACACTCCAGCCGGCCAAGTAGCAGTGCTTCCAAGAAACAGTATGTCTAATGAATGGGCAGTTGAAAGGTCAGGTGGAGCAGTTTCTCCTTTGATGGCCACTGAAAAGTATCAAGCCAATGTTCTGTGATAAAGGTTTGCTTCATTCTGGCCCATTGCCAAGAAAGAGTCGATGTGTGAGACTTCACATCAGGTGCTACTTAGTCATTCCGTTGTGTCTCTTTTGAATAAGTTGGGGACACAGCTTTCATATGGACATGGACTGAAAGTGCCAGTCAGTTTGCTGTAAAGTGGGGCACAAACTAGTGGCTAGTTAATGAAATGGTTAGTTGATGGCCACTTGGGGTCACTTCCGTGGGATGTTCTGTGTTGAGCCTTGAAACAGTTGTTCCTTGATCTCTTTCATACCTGTTCTAGAGTTGTAGATAAGAAGTAACAACTGTTGTGGGTCCAGGTGGAATATCACTTGTCTGAAACAATGCCAAAGGTGGCTTTAGTTTTTGCAAAGCCGCTTATGATAATCATGGGAAAACACAGGCAGAAGGATTTTCTAGAGGGGGGAATTTATTTGTGGATGGCCGTGGGAACTACATAGGGTCACACAACAGCTTCATGTCTCTCTTTCTCTCCCTGGAGGATGAAATAGTTTAGCAATATGAGATGAAAATTTAAAATAATAATCTAAAAGCAGATATCCTGTTTAGGGCAGGCGTATGAGGGAATATCTACCACTGCTGTTGTTGTGTACACTTATCTGGAAGACATCCTTGTTTAAATATAGAAGTCCCCTGGATGTAGTTCAACTCCTTTCAATAATTTTGTGTGCCTTATGAGAAACTGGCTGCCTTATAATAGAGTAATTGTGCAGTAGTCTTTGCTCTATAGAGTTTCCTGAGACACAATCACATGCACAATAGGACGATGAATCTTCTTCACTTTGATAGCTCTTTCTGAGCTGGTGGGATTTTGTTTGGTTGGGAGATTCAAAGAGGCACATTAAAAATATTGTACCCCCTGCTTCCAACCCTGAGGAAGGGAATCAGATTATAGGTCCTGTAGACCACGTGTGGGTCACCTCTAGCTTTCCAGATGTTCCTAGTCTGGACCTACTATAATCCTCCATCATGGGCTGTGCTGGTCAGGGCTACAGTCCCAAAAACTCTGTCAAAGTGGGTATTAATTCTAATTGTTCAAAAATTAATTCAAATTTTCAACCAAATTGTCCTCCAAAAGGTGTCTTATTCCAGGGAAACTGTAGGTCACTCAGCTGCCCAGAGCTGTGTATAGATGTCTTTTTTCATAGGTAGCTCGTGTTTGGGAGAACTCTTCACCCACCCTAGTTCCTGTGCTGCCTTGGCCTCATATATCTTCCCATTGGTGTGTTTCCCAATCTTTGGTTTTTGGACTTCAATTCCCAGAAGCTTAAGTCAATTCTCCAAAATACTTATCAGCCATTGTACTGACTTAGGCTTCTGGGAATTAAAGTCCACCAGTGTTCCATGGAATATGGTTTGGGAAATGCTAGGTTATTCAATGGGGTACCAATTGGTCCTTTTTGGTGTTGGGTTTCATAAAGAAGTATGCCATTAAAATAACACACAGACTACAGCACGTTTGAGATTAAATGCTTTATACATGTATCTTTATGGATGGTTGTTTTGGCCAATCTCTATCCTGGATCCTTATGGTCTGTGTTCTTCTTTTTTGTTAATTTATTCTGAATGTCAGTTGTGTATGCGGCAAAAGGAAGCAGGAGTTTACACATTTTCTGTGAGTCCAGTAAGAACTGCTACCCTGGCAGGTGAAAATACAGTGAGAGACTTTCCCTGCCTGCTACTTTTTTGGAAGAAGACTTCTACTTTTCCCCCCTCAAACCAACACCTGAAAATATTCAAATCTTTAAGAACATTGTGGGGAAACTCTGTTGTGGGAGGCAAAATTTGCAAGTGGTAGAAACTTGGGATGTTGATGCCAACATCTGTGATCGAGTGGAAGCTGTGTTGGAAGAACATTATGGGTTTTGTTTTATTGTTTTGTTTTGCAAAAATCACACATTTCCAGTCTCCAGTGAACTGTTCTTAACGACAAAGCTGTGATAAGGAGATCTTGGTGCATGAAATCTTCCTGCATGTTTGACATGACCCAGAGAGCCCATCAAAAAGTTGAGTTAAAAGCATAGCTGCGCCATGGGGCAAATAACAGCTATGTAAAGGGTGGTGGTGGTGGTGGTGGTGGTGGAGGATGTGAAATAATTTGAATTTTCTTTTTTTCAGAATAAAACGTGCGAGACAGTTTTGTGTGATGTTTGAAGGCTTTTTTGCTAAGCATTCTGGCACCCTGCCTAATGTTGGGTGGAAAAAGGGATTATATATTCAGATGTCAGGACAAAGTATTTGGTCTTTATTTCCCTGTGTGCATGTTTACATGCACACACATGTGCACACACATACCTGTAAGCAACTGTAAACAAGTGGAATGGGCCCACTGAATTCATGGGGTTTACTTACATATTTAGTTTACCCTTCAACAAGCACAGATCTACTTTAGTAGGATTAGCAATTCCGCTTCTTGCGCTATATCTGATTCTGAATATTGGCGATCATCATGGCAATTGGCCATGAAAATTGTCCTGAGAATATAATGCAGTGGCCTTTCATTTGCCATCTGCATTGCAGGATGACTCCCAGACCACTGATCTAGTTCCATGAGTCACTGTCTAGTCATGAGTCCTTTTGGCATACAAAGTCCGCCTCAGCCTCAGGCCAAGACTGCAGCTCTCCATCAAGTGGGACCATTTAATCCATTTGGGGACCCTCACCCTTCCCTTCCCTTTGGATTTTGCCACCCAAGGTCATTAGTCCTCAGGGTTGTCAGGTTAGTTAACTGCCACCTGACAATCAGTGTTGAGTCGCTGGCTGTAGGGTCTACTCTAGTGCCATAGCAGGATAACCTAGCCAGACTAAATTCCATTCAGACCATAAAATTACGGTTATTTATAAATTGAGGGATCTAAACCTTTGCTTACTTCACTCATTGCTGGTGACAATAAACACTTGGAAAGTTTATCCTAATGAAGCAGTATTGGGGGAGGGGGATTTTCATATTGTGACTTTTTTGTGAAAAGTTCACAAATGGGTTTTTTAATACACACATAAAAATCTTTCCAGTGTGCAAGGCAGCATTTTTGTGCATAGCACAAATGTCTTACATACAATATCAGGACCAGTTGACTGTGAAAATAGGCACAAGGGGAGCCCAGAATCTACACAAAACCTAACTAATCAGCTAATATGGTATCCAAGCCACACTTGGCTTAACCAGGTGAGAACCAGCTCCAGGACTTGGGAAGGCTCATACTACCAGTCCCCAAGAATGATCTTGGCCCCACTATCACCAGGGTTTATGGGACAAGAAAGTTCATGGGTCACAACACTGACACTCCACTCTCTGTCTGACTCCACAGGACCCAACTGTTCATATCCACCAGCTGTTCCTCCAGATGTTGATTGTTTCTCCTGTCCCTCCCTTTCTCTCTACTTATGAGGTCACTATGCGCCAGTTGCTTTCTCTTGCCAACTAGCTGCTGGTGGTACAAATAAAATGGTAGAGGAAGGAGCTAAGCAACTCTGACCTTTGAAGAACAACAGCCTTCCCAAACAAAGTTTATTAAATGCAAAATAATGAAATGTGCTAACTAACCCAAGTTCAACACTGAAATTTTATCCAGAGGGTGCAAATTTCCTTTTTCTGAACCACAATTCTGAAAATACCCTAGTCCGTTATCTCTTCCTTTACTTGCTTCTTACTCCACTTTCTGTCACATTGACTTCTTGTCTTAAAAACTACTTCCTTTCTTTGATTCCATGTCTATATAGATAAGACCTGGGCTTTGTATTTATAGCTTGCTTTCTGAGAGCTAAATTTACTAGTCATACATTCTTTCCTTTAATCGATGAAATATATGTCTTACCCTATTTATTTTGGTTTTGCTTCTCATTTCTCCTGCCCTTTTGCTTTCCCTGTACTCTTATTCATTACTGTAGGTCTTCAATTTCCTTTGTTTTATTCCCTTTAATCCATAATTCTAGAACATCTTGGATTGCCCCTAAATACAGTACTATGCAAAAGTCTTAGGTCAATTGTGGCCAACCTTGGCATTCCAGCTGTTCTTGAACTTCAATTCCCAGAAGCCCTGATCAGCAGAAGTGCTGACTTGGGCTTCTGGGAATTGAAGCCCAAGAACACCTGGAGTGCCAAGGTTGGCCATCATTGATATAGGACCGTGATGGTGAGAAGCCCAAGTCCCTGTGAATCTACACAAATGGGAATTGGGCTTCTGGGAGTTGAAGTTCAAGAACAGCTGGAGTGCCCAGGTTCTCTGTCATGGTCTTAGGTCATCATCAGCTGGTTTAGGGAAAATGCAATCTTATTTGGGGAGGGGCCTTAACTTGGTCCCAAACCACCAATATTGGACAGAGTCTTCTGCTGACCCTCCCTTCAACCCTCTCCAGGTTTGGTGAAGTTTGGTGTCTGAGTGTCCGAGTTATGGGCCCCCCAAAATCACTTATAGAATTTTCCCCAAACCAGCTGGTGGTGACCTAAGATTTTTTGAATAATACTGTATATTTATTAGCTATTCATCAGCAACACCTATTCAACATTATTTCTTTCTCCTTTGTTTCAACTCCTGGACCTGTTTCTCCTCACACTGATTGTAGGTCCCTATAAATATAATATGTTAAACAGGATGGGAGGATAATGGCAAACACCCTTGACAGATCTGTTTGCTGATTTCAGCTCTTCACTTGATCTCTCTCATTCTAATGATACTTTCTTAGTTTCTGTATAAATTTTGTATCATTCCTTTGCCCTCATCAACTTTTCCTGTCCTCTGCAATAGAGTGAACATCTCATTCCCACTGTCAACAGCATTCCCCTAATACAGTGATGGTGAACCTTTTAGAGACTGAGTGCCCAAACTCAACAGGCTGCCATCTGCGCCGCAGAGGGGTGGGGTGAACTCTGTGCTGGGGGGAGAGGAAGCGTTTCCATTGGGCTGCTAGGCAGAAGGGCAGGGTGAACTCTGTGCTGGGGGGAGAGGAAGCGTTTCCATTGGACTGCTAGGCAGAAGGGCAGGGTGAACTCTGTGCTGGGGGGAGAGGAAGCGTTTCAATTGGACTGCTAGGCAGAAGGGCAGGGTGAACTCTGTGCTGGGGGAGGGAGGAAGCGCTCCCATTGGGCTGTTGGGCAGAAGGGTGGGGCAAACTCTGAGCTGGGGGGAGGAAGCGCTCCCATTGGGCTCCTGGGCAAAGGTGTGGGGTGAACTCTGTGCTGGGGCAATGGTGCGCGTGCCCACAGAGAGTGCTCTGAGTGCCCGCTCTGGCACGTGTGCCACAGGTTCATCACCACTGCCCTAGTAGGTCAAAAAATGTAGTCTAAAATTTCTCCCAAGCTTCTAGGTTTCTCTTTTAATGCTGGATTGAAAGGAAAGGCCCCTTTGTTCTCTTCCCTTTCTTAAAACCAAATTCATCTTGGCTTAGTAGGTCATTGGATTTTATCCTAGACTCCCTTTGAATTATTTTGCCAGTGACCTTGTATTGTTTGGGGGTGGGTTTGAACTACAGCTTAGATTGCATTCTTGTACCTGCTTAGCTGAGAGTAAGCCTCATTTCAATCAATGGTACCGGCTAGACATGAAAAGGATTGCACACTTAATAAGCTTATACCATGCTGTTCAGATTTAATTTTGTTTGCCTTTTGAGGAAATAGATTCTTTACTCTGCTTTAAATCCACTAACATACTTCTCATTCTTAGACTTTTGTATAGCTGTGATATTTGTGATTTTGAAAAGCCACTTCTCTCTCATTCAAAAAAAAAAAAAGCAAAAATTGGCCACTGGCACGTGCTCTATTTCAGCAAATGTATATATTTTCAGAGGGACTGTGGTGGCTCACATGGTTAAGATGCTGAGCCTGCTGGCTGGAGACATGTGGTGGGCATGACTAGACACGGGAATGCATGGAACGCTGTTTACTTTCCCACGGAAGTGTGTCCCTATTTATCTACTTGCAATTTCTTGTTTTCGAACTGCTAGGTTGGCAGGAGTTGGGACAGATGACAGGAACTCACTCCATCATGCAGTACCCAGGAATTGAACTCTGACCTTCCAGTCAGCAGGTTCATTGTCTTAACCACCTGAGCCATTGCAAGGACTATAACCCAAGTCAAATTGCGGAAACCATTGACACCAAAATGATCAGACTCCACTAGTGGCTGTTAGCATCCCAAATGAGTAGACAAATACATACATACACATGGCCTCTTTTTGTAAAAATCAAAAATTTGGGAAATTGAGTTAGGGCCATTCAACAATTAGATGATCCTCAAAGGGGGGAGGGGGTCTGCCATCTGAATTACAGAAACATTATGTGGAGTCAGGGGCATACCTGTCAATTATTCCATATTTTCCATATTTCCATATTTTTGGGAGCTGCGCTTGATGGGTATGGTCAGGGTCAGGTCAAAATTATATAATTCATTTGGGGCTGTTTCTAACCGACAGTGGGGAACCAAACCTGTGCATAAAAAGAAAGGGTTTTATTTACCTTTGTGCCTTGCTCCACGCGGTGAAAATGGAGGGAGAAAGCCATGCTTCCTGGTTGCAGGGAGAGCAAGAGGCTAGGCTAGAGCATCACTACCTGCTTCAGTGCAATTGGCCTGCCCACCCAGTTCCCCTGCAGCAGCACCACTGGTTGGTGGTGCAAAATACAGTACTATTTGGTTCAGATCACGTAATTTTAAGGGGGGATGGGCGTCAAAACGAAAATTAAAATTGGATTACATAGGGGGGAGGGGTCAATTTTCCCAGGAAAATGATCACATAATTGTTGAATGCCCCCTTATAGGTCTTCTGAACCTTTTTCACCATGAGCTGTAATACTCTGTCATATTCTGACCTCAATGTCTCACTCCATTTCTATTATTTCTGTCTTAACCTATAAAACCAAGGGTTAACCATTGGAAATTGCTATAGGTTCCTAAGCCTCACCCTAATGACCCGCACCCACCATTCAGGCACACGGCCGAACTGGGTCCGCAGGTCAACGAAGGATTGAAAAAACCAGCAGTGGGGCAACAGCCCCACAAACGTGAAAAAAGGGAAACAACTTCATTTCACAATGTTCTTTGTGCCGCCCCACGCCACAGCCAAATCAGGCTGAGAGGCGTGACCACAAAGAATGTTGGAAAAGGCGCTGCGACCAATCAAAAATGAGCCGCAGGAAAAAAAATGCAATGCAAAGGGGAAAATACCCACAAACTACAAGCCCCAGAATTCTGCGCGCCATGAGCGCACAGAACTCTGAGAAATCTGCCAGGCAAAAAAGACAAATACAGCTGCCGCTGGGGTTCCCGCAACACGGCATGGCTGCCTAGCCCGCAGGAAGGGAAGACACCCCCCAACGCTGCCTGAAAACCGGAGCTTGCCTTCCAATGGCCTGGACACCGAGCCCAGGCCGTTGGAAAGGAAGACTCCCCCCACACGCCACCTGAGGCAGCGCTGAGGTTACCACGGGCTGCCGACCGAGCACAGCCCATGAGGAGGGAAGACCCCCCCACCCAACACCACCTCCAGCAGTGCTGGGGTTCCCATGGCCTGGCAGGAAGGGAACCCTACCACACACACACACACACAACGATGCATCCCCCAGAAGACATGAGAGAAAAAAACCCCACCCACAATGCTTTCAACAGGGGACGAAGGCATCATTGCCTTCCCCCCTTGAAAGCAAAACAATTCCCCCGCAAAGCAAAGGCACCAGACGGCGCTCTGCCCGGTTCCTTTACTTTGCGAGGAAGTGTTTCGCTTTCAAGGGAGGGAGAAAGCATTATTGTCTTCCCCCCCTGAAAGTGAAAAAATTCCCAGGTAAGCAAAGGCACTGGACAGTGCTCTTCACAATGCCTTCACTTACCCCAAAAATAAAACAAAAAGTAAAAAACAATACAGAAATCACAACCAAAAACATCCAAAATCAACCAAAAACAAACCCAAAAATAACAACACCAAACACACAGACCCCCCCCCCCCAAAAAAAAACCAACAACACCAAAATAAATTAAAACGGAGAACTCACCAAAATGACCTTTCACTACGAGATCCGGAAATTAAATGAGGAAAGAGATACTACTTACCGGAACAAGTGACACCCACAGACCAGTGGAGAAAGAAAGTCAAAGTAAAATAAAAGCGCAACAGCACCACCCAGAGGACTCAGGAGAAAACACAGTCAAACATATTCAAAAGAAAGAATAACATTTCTAAAACATTTCTTAAATCCTGTTTACAGTTTTCACTCAAAAAATAAATAAACATCTAAACACAGTTTAAAAACATTGAATTTTAAAAAACTCACACATTATTAAAAAAAATAGAAAAACATTATTTGGTTACATAAAATAATTCTAAAAAATTATATCATCCTTTAAAACAGCCCGGCAATGCAAAAATAATAATAATGGATAAATAAACATTTTTTAAAATTCAATTATAGACTAACCCAGGGGTGGGCAAACTTTTTGATTCGAGGGCCACAATGGGTTCTTAAACTGGACCGGAGGGCCGGAACAAAAGCATGGATGGAGTGTTTGTGTGAACTAATATAAAGAGAACCCTCCGCTCTTTCAGATCCACGGGCCGGATAGAACAGCAGAACGGGCCAGATCCAGTCCATGGGCCGTAGTTTGCCCACGGCTAGACTAACCTCTACTTTACAAACATTGTCAAAAAAACTTCCAACACCACGGGCCAGATAGAACAGCTGATATGTTACACACACACACACACACACACACACACACACAGAGTTTTGGGTGTTTTGTTTTGTTTTTGATAGGCCACAGTGGCTTAGTGGTTAAGAAGCTGAGCTTGACAACTGGGAGGTCAGCAGGCCAGCAGTTCATGTCCCGAGTGCTGAACAATGGAGTGAGAGCCCATCTCTGTCCCAGCTGCTGCCAACCTAGCAGTTCAAAAGAAAAAAATTGCCAATAGATAAATAGGTACTACACTGACAGGAAAGGTAACAGTGTTCTGTGTGCTTTGAAGTCTAGTCATGCTTGTCATATGACCACAGAAATGTCTGCAGATGCAGAAAGCAGTGGCTCTTTGGCTAAAAACGGAGATGAGCACTTCCCCCTAGAGTTGGACATGACTGGCTTTCGAGCAAGGGCAAGCTTTACCTCTAATACTGCTGCCAGTTCTTACGTCATGGATTCACAAGCCTGCCTTGTTAGCTAAATCAAAATGTGTCCCCTACACCAAGGACAAGGGCCTTTGATTTTACATGGAGCGTTCATTGATTCTTATGATCAGAACAGTCGGGGCTCATTGTCATAGCTAAGTCAACCGGAGGATGGTCTGTGGGGACTATGTGGACCAAAATAGATGGTACAGAGAGCTTGTCATCAGAAGAAGCAAGTCTTTAAATGTTAAATGCTACCTAATTGCAATCCCACAAGCTTCTCTGATCAAATTAGCACCCTTTGTTTTGTGACTGGCCGTCCAGAGTTTGATGGAGGCTTAGTTAGCATTCTGATTACTCCGGGGTTGGAAGAGGATTGTGTGCATGGAACATTAATGAGCTTTTCTCCTTAAGTGACATGCTAATTGGAATGAACCTGCCTCTCCTGGCCCCGCCACCAGCCAGGGAGTCGAGGCCAGCTGTGGCCACTTTCGTCGAGCCCCACCTTGGTGGAGATAAAAAAGACGATGTGACCACTTCCCCGGTGCGGCATTTGCCATGGGGGTAGTGAGAACACCTGGGCTCCTGGCGTGGTGAAGACTTCAAGCTGGGCGCCACCGACGCCTCGCCTGAGCCCTCTTCCCGGGTCCAGAATTTGCCGCGGGGGTTTCTTTCTTTTTTGATCCACCACGGGCTTGCAGCACCACTTGTTGCCTTGCTCTGTCGGTGCTGCTGAGGACTTGGAGCTGTGCTTTGATGTGTTAGTTGAGCCCGGACCTTGTTAAGGCCTGTTTAAGGTCATTGAGCCTTGGGCTCTGACACACACACCCCCCCCCTTGGATTGTACTTTTTACCTGATTTGTAAATTGATATTGTAATTGTACTGTACATTCTTATTGCATATTGTATTCTGATATTGTATCTTTTTCCCTATTGTATTTTTGTATTGGTTATTTCGTATTTGTATTTAATATGTTGTTATGCCGCCCTGAGTTGGCCTTACGCTGAATAGGGTGGGGTATAAATCCAATTAACAAACAACACGCTATATGATTCTCACCCGGACGGAACCTTGCTCAAAATCACAAAGAGTCAGTTACAACTTCGTTGGGTACTGGATTACTGCCCAAACCAGTTCAAAATGCTCCTTATGACCTATAGAGCTTCATATGGCTTAGGTCAGTGGTGGCAAATCTATGGCATGTGTGGGCACCCGTGCAGTCAACCCAGCACAGAGTTTGCTTTGCCCCTCTGCCCAGCAGCCCAAGGGAGCACTTCCTCCCTCCCCAGCACTGAGTTCACCCCACTTCTCTGCCCAGCAGCCCAATGGGAGTGTTTCCTTCCTCCCCTCTTGCTGTGTCGACACTTTGCGATAAATAAGTGTGTTTTGAGTTGCAGTTTGGGCACTCGGTCTCTAAAAGGTTCACCATCACTGGCTTAGGTCAAGGATCTCTGAAGGACCTCCTCAAAGAATATGAGATGCCAGATCCTTGGAGAAGATCATTTTCTCTTTGGCTATCTCTACAGGCTCATTTGTTGAGGATACAAAGGAAGACCTTTTCTGTGGCTGCTCTCAGGGTTTAATTTTGTGTGTGTGTGTGTGTGTGTGTTTGTGTTTGTGTTTGTGTTTTTTTGTTTGTTTGTTTGTTTGTTTGTTTGTTTGTGTGTTTGTTTTTGCTATTTGAGAGCAACCTTGAGCCCATATCCTGGCAGACAATGTTATAGAAATAAATAAATAAACCCTACCTTTCTTCTTCCTCTTCCTCCTCTTTTACCCCTTATCAGATTACTTAATTTCTCCTTGACCCATCCCTTCCTCAGTTCTTCCTCACTCTTTTCCATTCATCATGGTCTGATTTTACATTAAAAAGGGGCTACAGTGACTCAGTGGTTAAGAAGCTCACCTTGTTAACTGGAAGACTGGCAAATTGGCAGTTCGAGACCCAGGTACTCCATGACGGATTGAGCACGCGTCTCTGTCCCAGTTCTTGGGGACATGAAAGGAGCCTCATTTGGGTGTTCCCTGAGCAGAGTTTCTTCCACAAAAAACCTTTCAACCCAGAATAATTTCTGACATGAAATTATTATTATTGCCAATACAGTGATACCTCATACAACGTCCAAACTTGGTTCCACAAGTTTGGACTTTATACGGATTTGGACTTTGTATGAGGCATGCAAAATCCTAGCCGCAATGCCTCATACAACATCCAAATCCTTGCTGCGATGCCTCGTACAATGTCATTTCCATAGAGATACATTGTACTGTAACACCACAGATTTCAGGGCAAAGTCAAGAAAACAGTCAGGAAACTGACAGAACTTTAAGAAATCATTGTCTCAAGGCTAAATACATTACAAAAACATGTCAAACCACCCTTATTTTAGGGAACAAACCAACCTGGGCAAAAAACCCAACAATGCCTTTGTATGAGGCAACTTTTTTCAAGGAATTAGGCGGTGTTGTATAAATTCGATGTTGTACGAAGCAGACTTTGTATGAGGTATTACTGTACATTTTTGTCACATCATCTGATTCAATACTACTCCAACCACCTCTTTTTAATGTCCCTTTTAAAGTCTTCTTTTTTCAATCTATCAAAAAACACATTTGCACATTTATACATCACCTCCTTTCCTTTTATTTCTATTGATTTATTTTTTTACTACTTAAATAGCTTCTCCTCATGTTCAAAGCATAATTGCTCTTATCTTCTGCTTCTGTGTCGCCTGAACTTGTTTTTCCTTGATCTCTATTACTGTGATTTGAAGAATGCTGAGTTTATCCATTCGGTAAAGGAGCACTACAATGAGAGAAAGTGTAGCAGCAGCAGCAGCAGCAGCAGTAGTAGTAGTAATAACAGGGTTCTGACCACTCCAGCATCTAGTCACGTCTTCCTCATGACCATGGAAATGTCTTCAGACACAGACATTGCTGGCTCTTTGGCTGTAAACGGAGATGAGAACTGCACCCTAGAGTTGAACATGACTAGCTTCCGAGCAAGGGCGACCTTTACCTTTAATGGTCCTTTAAATGTGGGGTTTTATCTTCCTATGGTTTGCACGAAAGCCTATTCACTATTCCCTTTACACATCTCAGAATCCCCAACAATCCAACTTCTGCCCATGTTTTGCTTCAAGGATGCTGGCAAAGCAATGTCTTATAAGTTGCATCCGCTCGTTCTCTGCCTCATATTATCTCTCTTTCCACCTCATTATAATCTGTCACTATGCACTTCACTCTATATCCATTCTTTGATCAACCTTTGTGCAACTAACACTTTTGTCTCTCTGCTGGTCCATCGCCTCTTCCCCCAACCCTCAAGCACATTTCAGTCTGTTTCTCAGCACTCAGCAGTTTTCTAATTTAAAAAAAACCCTAAGCCAAAGTTTTGTGTCCTTTCACTTGTCGCATAATAGGTGGAAATGAATTCAAGATAAGCCTCCATAGTCTGAAACGTTGGTATTGTTTTCTGTTTCTATTACCAGAGGACTTAAAATATTCCAGCACAGTACATTCTCTCTCTGGTTGTTTTGTGTGTGTGTGTGTGTGCATTCGAAGCTTTTAAAAATAACTTGCTCTGAGCAGCTGAAATGCACATTTTCCTTCTCAGCTGTGCGCTGAATTTGTAGCCAACGGAAATGGTAATATATATATAAAATATTTGGGGAATAAATATGCTTTAATTATAATAGTGATATTCAGTTAAAGTAGACACAGGAGCTGAAATGTTTGGGATTAAGTTTTGACCTTTCACCAGGTTTGACTTTCATGTTTGTAAGCATCCAAATAGAAGTTGATGTGATAACAATCTGAGAATACAGGAAGCCAGATATAGGCTGAATATTAGGGGAAACATCTTAATGCTTGGAGCAATATGACTGTGAAAACAACTGACTCAAGAAGTATTGACTGCTCCAACACTGGAGGCATACTAGAAAGAATTAGACATTCATCGGTCATATCTGCTTTGTTTCGGATTCCTGCATTGAGCAGGGGGTTGGACTCAATGGCCTAAAAAGCCCCTTCCAACTCATTGATTGTATGATTCTATGATTTTAAAAGTCTTAATTTATCTAACTGATCATACACTATGATACCATCTGGATCTTCCTGAGTAAATTCCATAGCCACCTGGCTTCACTTGTGATTACTTTGGTTTCATACGGATGGAGACACCCACAGGAGGTCCATATAAAATGTGATCCTTCCATTCATTTTTAAAGAGCAAAATGGAAATGACATACTAATATAGGGCCCAGGTGTGGGTCCCTAGTAACTCTAGGAGTCCTCTACCCTTTTCCAATCTCTAAGATTCCAGTTTGGGCCCATCAAGGAAGACCAAATGCTATAAAGACTTTGGGTGTTCTTTTGAAATTTGAATATATATAAATGTCCGGTAGCACCTGGAAACCTTGGGTGTTTGTATCAGGCTTTTTCAACTTTGCCACAGATAACTACAACTAATTGATGAGGTGCCAGGGCCACAGCTCCACTGTACAGCTGGACATGTGACCAGGCACACAACGGAGATGTGACTCAGTATCTCCTCAGTTAGCTGCAATTAAATGCAGCAATTCAGGCCCAACCAAGTTCCATCTATTGTAGAACTAAAGGTGGTGTTTGGGGAGGGTGGTTGGGTATCTATCCGACCCTGTCATGTTGACTGCAGAGGCCTCAACTTAGATGTGTTGAAGTCAAAGGGTTTTCCAAGACTTCCAAGCTCTCCAACCCCTATTATTCAATTTCTAATGTCCCCCATTTTTAAAAGGTATTTTTGTGATTTGTCACCAAAATCCAACAACAAACTGGTAAATCAGCAATCTACTACTATGGGAATGAGCATTTCCTAAGGACTGAGTGTTGGTTGAAAGAAGAAGTTTAATACTGACATGTACTTTCTTCTGAATTTGGCTTCTCCTGTTCCAACATCAAGCCTTGGTATCAAAGACAAGAAGCCTACTGAAACCTCTTGACTCTTGGCTCTCCTCCTCCTCCTTGATCTTCTTCTACTTAGTCTTCATCTCCTTCATCTTCTCCTTCTTCTCCATCTTCTCCTCTTTCTCCTCCTTCTTCGGCTGTACAGATGACTGAGTTTGCATATTTTTATGATGTCTGCAAAAAATGAAAGCCAGATGGGTTTTTATTTCCATGACTGGGTCTTATCAGCCATACACAAGTTTATTTGCACAAGAATTATCAAGACCTCCCCTTCTCCAAACACACACACACATGCTTCTAAAGGAAAACATAACACTTGGCCAAAGTAGCTATTTTCACATGGAAAGCCAGTTCCCCTGCCCTGGACCAACCCTCACCTTCTCCTCTTCTAATCTGAAGTCTGCAAACTGCCAGCTTCAGAGAAACCAATCTGTCTGTGTTGTTCTTGGACAGCAAAGGGAGGGAGATGGAGCATCTGAGCCAGACTCTAGATGACAAGGTTGAACCCTGTCAAAACAGTCAAACAATAGGATGCCAGGAGAAGGCTGTTGATGGACCGGCCACAGACAAAGTCTGGCACGAGGAGATCTCCCTAGGGCGGGAATCTCAGTCGGCAGACCTGCTCATGCAGTCTTGTTTTCCACCTTGCTGTGACAAATGGGTTTGGGGAGGGCGGTTTGTAGAGAAAACTAAAAAACTAAAACCATTACCTGGACCCCAAATTCTGCCAATGAAAATATTAGTTCTAAGCCAGCGACAACAGAGAGCTAAGATCATAAATGTATCAGCTCTTTCCCTCTGCAGTTCTGGGAGGTATATCTGTGAAATCACCTTTTCCCAGGGCATTTCCTCTGCCTTCATTCAGCCTTGGAAGAGTTCAAAGGCCATGAAAATAAAAACTTAAAGGTCTCCCTCTGTTATAACCAAAGAGAGCAGGGCAGGGAGAGGGAGGGAGGGAGAGAAATAGAGATCCTAAATATCTCTCAGAGAGCTAAAGGAGGATGAAAACTGGGTTAGAGTTCAGACAGAGAATCAGATAGTATGTTCGTGTGACCACAACATAAAAAATATTTTTCCAGGTTGTTTATATGGAAGAAAGAAAAGAAGAGTATTATACATTTGAGCATAATGTCCAACTCCTAGCTTGTTTCATACCGGTCAAGTATCCTGTATTGGCCGGGATTTCCCGTATTTTTGGCACTCGTTCCTCCTCTTTCCTGCTGCCGTCCCTTATTTTGAATGGCGGGGAAAGGGGTTACTGCACATACACACATGCGCAGAACCCATTTGTGCATGCACAAACAGGTTCTGCACCTGCGCAACTGCACATGCGCAGGAATTTCCCATATTTTTGAGAGCCGCGCTTGACGGGTATGGCTTGTTTGCACTCTCTTTCTTTCCACATAAGGTTCAACCTACAAAGTTCTGAACAGTTTGGGACCTTCTTACTTGTCTGAGTGCCTCTTCTGGAGTTTATCCACCTGCTCTCCTCAGTTGCCCTTGGCCATGCATCTCTGAATGCTGACAGCAAGGGAGGCCAGAAAAGATATCAACTAGGAAGAGGGCCTTCTCAGCGGTGGCCCCATTGTAATGGAATTCTCTTCCAAGGGTGGTAGATGTGGATTCCTCCCTCCGGACCTTCAAGGAACTCCTAATGACTGAGCTATTCAGAGAGGCTTATGGAGAGCTACTCTGCTAATTAAATCATTACCCCTGATTCTGTCTGTCTGTCTGCCTGGTGGCTGGCTAGCTGGCTGACTGGTTGGTTGGTTGGTTTGATGCTATGAACCATTTCTGTCACCATGCTGTTTCTTAGTCTTATTAATCTGCCTAATGTTTAGTATTTGTTTGCACCAGCTATGTTATTTTATTTATTGTTTTGTATTTCTTTCAGTTGTAAATCTCCCAGAGTGGTATATTTACCAAATGGGCAATATAGAAAGGAACTGAAAGGAACAGAACAGAATGGAAAGGAAAGATAAGGAAAGGATAGATAGATAGATAGATAGATGGATATGCCTCTCTTTTTTATATGTGCGATGGATATGCCTCTCTTTTTTATATGTGCTATTCCAAAAGACATGAAGACATGAAATGGAACCTGTTAGTGGATGGAGGGTATTTAGCAGATCTTGTCTGCAATTTAGACCCCTGCATACTTGCACAACTATTAACCCGGATAAGCAGCTGGAAATGAGTCCCCCTGCTTCCCACCTTCAGACTTGTTGTGTTCTGATGGTTTTACTGTACACATGGATTGAAATGTATCTGAGTCAATGTAACCTTGCCTATAGCAATAATGTAACCTTCAGCTGTATCATATAAGCCCTGTAATAGGACGCGAGCTAATGACCACCAGCTGGCAGCAGCGAGCGTCCAAGCTCTCTTGGTCCGAACTCATCAAAGGCAACAGCGCGGGAAGTTTTCCCGCCACTACCTACACCTGGACAAGAAGGGCGTGACCTGCAATGACGTCACGCAGACAGTAGCCAATGGGCTACCATGGCACCACGTTCAAATGTATTACTGCTGTATATAAAGAGCTATTGATCCGCCATTACCTCATGTTCCCTCTGTCCACGATGCAATAAACCTGAGTTAACCCAGCCCGAGGCTGTGTCCCGTGTCTTGGTTTGCATACACCAAATTGGCGACGAGGATGGGATCATGGATCCCCACGGAACAGCCAGGGCACAGAGCGGGTTCAACATCACCAAACCGCAAGACTGGGAGCTGCTTGAGATGGACTTCCAGGCGGCACTGGTGGAACTCAGAGTCAAACAAGACGACGAGGAGAGGAAGAGGGCCATCCTCACCAGAATGCTCGGGATGGAAACCAAGCGGACGCTGGTGGGCATAATCGCTCCGAAGAAGGTGAGCGACTTTAAGGCGAGCGACATCATGAAGCTGCTGCGAGAGCGGTTCTGCCCCTCGAGGGCAATGTTTCCCGCTCGGAGCGCGTTTTGGAGGCGAGTCCAAGCGCCAGACGAGTCGGTTGAGGCATTCGTGGCCGCCATGAGGATAGCCGCCGCCCCCTGTAAATGGGGCGACATCCTGGAGATGGTCCTCAGGGACGGCGTGTTATGTGGCCTGAAAGACAAGGAGGTGCAGCGCAGCTTGATGAATAAGGAGCCGCCACCCACGCTGGCCGAAGTCATAGAGGCCGCGGAAGCCGCAGAGTCCACGAATGCCGGAGTGGACGAGATGCATCAGTGGCGTGAGTGGCGTCCTAAAGCCGGCAAGGCGGAAAATTCGGTGCACGGGAAGGCCGGACAGTCGGTGCACGCGACTCGGCGGGCCTCAAAGTCGTCTACGGAAGGCAGCGACGGCGAGGAGGTCCAGAAGGTCCGGAAGGGCGGTCGACGCTGCGAGGGTTGCGGAGCGGCCCACGAGCGCGCGAGATGCCCGTTCAGGAAGGCCGAGTGTTACACCTGCGGCCGTCGGGGGCACATCGCCAAGGCGTGCAGAAAGCGGAAAGAGGGCCGGAGGCAATCACAAGACCGCGCGGCCAGGCCGGACCGTCCAGCAAGGCCCAAAGATGGCGCCCAGACCACGAGGAAGCAGGACGGCGTGGGCCGCGTCGCGGACAGCAGCGAGGACGACGCCTCAGTGTTCAGCGTGTCCGCGGGACAGTCCCATTACTTCGTTGAGGTATTAGTACAAGGGGCCCCTATTAAGATGGAAATTGACTCGGGGTCCTCCTTTTCCATAATTCCCCAGAAAGAGTTCCTGAAAATCGACCCCCACGTGCGGCCAAAGCTTAAAGCGTTGAGGTCCACACTACGGGACGTACAGGGAAACAACATTCCGGTATTGGGGGTTGGGAAGTTTCGGGTCAATTTTAAGAGACATTCTGCGGAACTGCCCCTAGTTGTCCTGAAAGGGGGAAGCTGTAGCCTCCTGGGAACACAGTGGTTTCAGCCCTTAGGGTTGTTCATAGGGGGGGTGCATACCGTGGGGGGGGACCCAATACAAGCGGTTTGCGATGCGCATCCCGCCGTTTTTGAGAAAGGACTCGGAAAGTTCAAGGGACCCCCTGTAGCTTTCGACATAGACCCGGAGGTCCGCCCGATAAGACTCAAACCACGCAGGGTGCCGTTTGCACTAAAGGACAAGATAGAGGCGGAATTGGACAAACTGGTGGGCCAGGGGATTCTTATTCCTGTTGATTCCGCGGAGTGGGAAACTCCAATTGTAACGGCTCTAAAGGCTAACGGGGAGGTGCGCATTTGCGCAGATTATAAGTGTACAATTAACAAGGCGATCCGCCCTAATGCATACCCGGTGCCAGTGATAAGCCACCTTTTGGCCAGGCTGAATGGGGGAAAGTGTTTCGCTAAGCTCGATTTGGCACAAGCCTATCAGCAACTTCCTGTGACCCCCGCCACGGCCGCGGCACAAACGATAGTTACACATAAGGGAGCGTTCCAGGTGTCGCGGTTACAGTTCGGCGTGAACTCGGCACCCGGTCTTTTTCAATCGCTCGTGGAACGCCTCCTAAAGGGCCTGGAGGGGGTGTTGCCTTATTTTGATGACGTGTTGATAACAGGGGGGAGTGAGGCTGAACTAGCGAAAAGGTTGGACAAGGTACTGACCGTGTTCGAGAAAGCGGGGCTGAGATTGAGGAAGGATAAATGTGTTTTTTTCGAAACAGAGGTCGAGTTTTTAGGGTTCCGAATCACACCCGAGGGGATTAAGCCGTCTAAATCCAAGGTAGCAGCCATTAAAAAGGCCCCTCGCCCCACATCCAAGACCGAGCTGCAATCTTTCCTGGGGCTCCTAAATTTTTACCATACATTCCTCCCGCGGAAGGCGTCCGTGGCCGAACCGCTCCATCGGCTGCTGAAAAAGGAGGAGCCGTGGATGTGGGGTGATGAGCACGAGAGGGCGTTCAAGGAGCTAAAGCAACTCCTAACATCTGAGGCAATCCTGACGCATTTCGACCCCAAACGGCCTGTGGTCCTAGTTTGTGATGCATCCCCGGTGGGGGTGGGGGCGGTGCTGTGCCACGTGTTGGAGGACGGAAGGGAGGCCCCGGTAGCATTTTACTCAAGGTCCCTGTCCCAAGCGGAGCGGAATTACGCGCAAACCGACAGGGAAGCATTAGCAATCGTATCGGGGACCAAAAAATTTCACGATTTTTTGTATGGCCGCCCGTTCAAAATCGTGACCGATCACAAACCGCTGTTAGGGATTTTCACGGCGCACAAGCCCACGCCGCAGATCCTGTCCCCGAGAATGCTGCGATGGGCTATTTTCCTCAACGCGTACCAACATGAGTTGGAGTACAGGCCCGGAAAGGAGATCAGCCATGCTGATGCGCTTTCGAGATCCCCCTTGCCATTGTCGGACGCCCAAAAGGCGAGAGCAGAAAAGGACCGCCAGGTGTTGCTAATTGAGGTTTTAGACGCTCCCCCAATAGTGCCAGCCGACATTGCTAGGGCGACAGGAAAGGACAGGACACTGGCGAAGGTTTGCTCATGGGTGCAGAAGGGGTGGCCGGGTTCGTCCCCGAGTACGGAGTTCGACCCATTCTTTAGGAAAAAGCTAGAGTTGTCCCTAGAGAGGGGGTGCCTTCTGTGGGGCCAACGGGTGGTGGTCCCTGCGCCCCTGCGGACGAGGGTGCTCGAACTGCTGCACGTCAGCCACCCGGGCATAGTTCGTTCCAAGGCGCTGGCCCGGAGTTACTTCTGGTGGCCGCAGCTGGACACGGATATTGAGCACATGGTTGGCACTTGCGAGGCTTGCCAGGGGTCCCGCCCTGAGGCGGCCCGTCTCCCACATAGGGAATGGGACACAGCACGGGGACCATGGTCCAGGGTGCACGTAGATTTCGCTGGCCCATTCCGAGGAACCATGTTTCTCCTAGTCGTGGATGCGTTCTCCAAGTGGCTGGAGGTTATCCCGGTAAAAAGCACCTCCTCCGCCACGACAATTAGCCGGCTACGGAGAGTCTTTTCCACGTTCGGTTTACCCGACACTTTAGTCAGCGATAACGCTAGTTGTTTCACCTCCGCTGAGTTCGGGGCATTCATGGGGACAAACGCCATTCGGCATATCACGTCCGCACCGTTTCACCCGGCCACGAATGGCCAAGTGGAACGGTTGGTGCGTACAACGAAGGAGGCGCTGCGGCGCATGGGCCCGGGGGACCTGAATCACCAAGTGTGCCAATTCCTCTTAGCGTATAGGGTGACCCCTTTGGCATCCGGCTACTCGCCGGCAGAGCTCTTGATGCGGCGAAAACTGACCACGCTCCTGTCCAGGCTAGACCCAACGAGAGTCGAGGATAAAGGAAAAAACGTGGGGTTGGCAGTCTCGAAAGGTTTCGCTGCCGGTGACCCTGTTCACTGCAGGAACTATTCCAGCGCAGGGCCAGCCTGGGTGCCAGGGACGGTTGTAGAACAGACGGGGCCAGTGTCGTACCGGGTCGAGACGAACACCGGCCTCCTCTGGAGGAGGCACGCAGATCAACTGAGGCACAGAGTGATTGGGCCAGTCAGTGGAGCTCAGCAACAGGATTCAGCGTTAGGGTTCTCCCCCACCCGCTTAACCCAAGGGGGAGACAGCAGTGGACAACAGTCCCAAGCATGGGGGGAAGGAAGCAGAAGCAGCGGCCCCAACTCATATCCCTTTGATACGCCAGCTCTAGCAGGGGCCGGGGAAGGGGGAGAGGAGTTCGCGACCGCTGCCCCCGATAGTGATTTTGATTTTGATTTGGCGAGCCGGGGGGGTTTTCAGGAGTGTTCCCCCACCCATCCAAGCGAGAAGAGGGGTTTTTCGTTAGCCCCCAGTGCCCCCGGTTCCTCCCTAAGAAAGAGCACACCTCCCAACAGCGCCGCGGAGCCGCGGAAAGTCACTAACGAGTCTCCCTCTCATATTGCAGGACAGGAGACCAGGGGACAAAGAGAAGGTAGCAATCCCAGGGAGAGGCAGCCCGCACCGAGACCCCAGCGTGTTCGAAATAAGCCATCTTGGCTGAGAGACTTTGTCTCATAAGGGGGGGGGAGTGTGTTAAGGTGGGCTCGAGACTTTGTCTCGTCCTAGGGGGGAGGGATGTTGTGTTCTGATGGTTTTACTGTACACATGGATTGAAATGTATCTGAGTCAATGTAACCTTGCCTATAGCAATAATGTAACCTTCAGCTGTATCATATAAGCCCTGTAATAGGACGCGAGCTAATGACCACCAGCTGGCAGCAGCGAGCGTCCAAGCTCTCTTGGTCCGAACTCATCAAAGGCAACAGCGCGGGAAGTTTTCCCGCCACTACCTACACCTGGACAAGAAGGGCGTGACCTGCAATGACGTCACGCAGACAGTAGCCAATGGGCTACCATGGCACCACGTTCAAATGTATTACTGCTGTATATAAAGAGCTATTGATCCGCCATTACCTCATGTTCCCTCTGTCCACGATGCAATAAACCTGAGTTAACCCAGCCCGAGGCTGTGTCCCGTGTCTTGGTTTGCATACACCAAAAGACTCTATTTTGATTACTCCTTTTCACTGGATTTTATTTTGTCTGCTTAGCTCTTTTGTTCTTTTTTTGTTGTTTGCCCCCGCCGAAATGCTGGCGTTTTCTTCCTGCCATACAAAAAGTTTTACCGCAACCATGACAAGGCCTTTTGTGTGGCCCAGCCAGGGTGGAACCGATTGAATAAACTCCTCTTCCTCATTTGCCATCCATTCTTTTCGGAGCAGTCCGGAAACAGCTTCCTGATAAGGCAAAAAGAAGGGGAGCGGACAGAGAGAACAAAGTGAGCACTCACAATACAAGCCAGCTGGAGGAAAGCTGGGCTGGTGAAAACATCCATTCCCCAGAAATGTGGCATTTTGCTTTGCTTTTTAAATAGGAATCGCTTTCATTTGGGCACAGTAAAAGCAGAGCCAGCCCTAATGGGAGACAGGGTGAGAAAACTGCCTTGAGTAGTTGTTGTGTATGTAACTTAAGTGAACTGTGATTGAAAGCAAACATGTAACCAAGTGAAATGTGAATGAAATCGGATCTAACAATCCTCCATTTCCCCCCTCCCTTTTGCCCCTTGTGAATACTCCCCTTGTGTAGATATCGCGGGACTGCGTTCCCGCCGTAGATGTAGCTATTGTTTACTCATTGCCCAATCAAGTGTTGTCACCTGGCTGTTTACCTGTACTGACCAATCATGTGGCTCTGCGCCAGGTTTGAATCATTACCTGTTGCATATGTAAGGAGCATCGCTCTGCCATTGACCTCATGTTCAGATTGACTACACTGCAATAAAGATGTGTTTGGCCCCCTGACTGCTGCCTACTGCGTATCAATCTGCAAACATCAAAGTAGTAGATGCAGAGTTACAAGATGGGGGATACATGGCTCAGTAATACTACAAGCGAGAAGGATCACAACAGATCATTGGCTAAATATGAGTCAGCAGTGTCATGTGGCTGGCTGCCCAAAAGGCCAATGCTGTTTTTGGCTGCATTAACAAGTGGTTAAGACACTGAAGTTGATGACTGAGAGGTTGGAGTTCGATTCCCGAGTACTGCATGACAGAGTGAGCTCCCATCTCTGTCCTAGCTCCTGCCAATCTAGCAGTTAGAAAGTGAGAAATTGCAAATAGATAAATAGGGACCACTTGGGTGGGAAGGTAAACAGCATTCTGTGCACTCCGGTGTTGAGGTATGCCTGCCACACATCCACAGAAACGTCTGCAGACACAGACAGCACTGGCTCTTTGGCTATAAACAGAGATGAGCACTGAACCCTAGAGTCAGATATGACCGGCTTGCGAGCAAGGGTGACCTTTACCTTTACCTCGTCTCCAAAACCTGTGAGGTAGTACTAGTCCCCCTCTATTCTGCACTAAAAATGTTTGTATATCCGGGGCTCTTGGTTTGCATACATCTGACCATTAAATAAGACGTGTACAATATTTTCTAATTCTGGTGCTCTGCAGATGCAAGTTCTCTCGGGATGTGGGACATGGTTAAACTGCCCATATTCGACCATGGCATATTTCTTAAAGATGAAGGTACAGCCCAGAGGCAGACACAAGTCCTCCTTGCCCATAATTTTCCCCTTTCCTTCTGCTTCTGCTTCTTTCATGTCCCGATCAAATCCTGGACTGCCAAAATGAAGCCACTTTCTTCACTTTATCATTGCCCAAACCCAAGTCCTCATTGGTGCATGTCTCTGGCAGCAACTGGCTGACCAGTAAATGAGCCAGACTCTGTGTCTCTCCACATTCAAACAGTGTGTTGTTGTCTGCCAGCAGCTCTCACTTGAGCATGTTGGTCTTGCATTTAGGGACTCCAACCCTCAGCCTATTCAGGGTCCTCCAAGTGTCGTAGGGGAGGATGCGATCCTCAGCTATCTCCTCCTTTAATGTTCTTCCTTGTCCAGTGAGCTCCTTCCTCCATCTTCTAATTTGGTTTTGCTCTTGGGTACCCTCAAGAATGTTTGTTCCTGCCTTAAAGCTCTTCCTGAATCTGAGCTAGCAGAGTTGGGGCTCATATCCGTTCAGAGGGTGTCGAGGGTCCTTCTCTTGCTAAGTTCTCTCGGCGTCCACTGCTACTTCTCTCCTGATCTTAGGTGGATCAATTCCAACCAGAGGGTATATTTTCTCAACTGGTGTAGGTTTGAGGTATCTTCTCACTATACACTATATGTCAGTGGTGGCGAACCTATGCCATGTATGCCAGAAGTGGCACTCTGAGCCATCTCTGTGGGCACATGTGTAGTCACCCCATCACAGAGTTCACACCGCCTGTTGAGTCCGGAACAAGAAGTACTCTAACCAGCAGGATCGGGTTAAACTCAGTGATTCTTTACTCAGCTCATACTTCGGACTGGGGACTATGTACAGGGGTGGCCTCTATATATACAGTGATTTGACCGTTACAAAACAAGATACATTTAGGCGGGCTTCCGGAGGACAAACAAAGTTCAACATTTCCCACTTTGATATACATTTGAATTTCACGCCTTTAGAAATGGTGCACATCTGTTCTTCCGCTTTGGCGCAGTTTGTCTTTTGAAGGAGAATTAAGCTTTTGACACAACACCGCCCCTCTGCCCAGCATCCCAATGGGAGCATTTCCTCCATCCCCCAGCACAGAGTTAACATCGCCCCTCTGCCCAGCAACCCAATAGGAGCATTTCCTCACTCCCCAGCACTGAGTTAACCCTGCCCCTATGCCCAGCAACCCAATAGGAACATTTCCTCCCTCCCCAGCATAGAGTTCACCCCGCCCCTATGCCCAACAGCTCAATGGGAGTGTTTCCTTCCTCCCCGTTGGTGTTTTGGCACTTTGCGATAAACAAGTGTTTTTTTTTCTGTTGCAGTTTGGGCACTCAGTCTCTAAAAGGTTCTCCATCACTGCTATATGTCTTTCTGCTCATTTCAGTTTTATATCATGTTCTCCTTCCTGCTTCTCTCCTTCTGCCAATCCCAGCTGTTCTATTCCTTCTGAGACATTTTTAGTACTTTCCTCTGCCTTCACACTCAACACTCTTACTCTTTATTCCTCCTTCTATTCTTCCTCTTCCATCCCATGACCCCCTGGCTCCCTCCAAATCCACATGACCCCAGTCCATGGGGGAGCTAGAAGTCTTAAAGTCTAGGTCTTCATCTCCAGGGGAATATACACCTCCTCTTCCTACTCCTCTTCCTCCTCTATTGTTGACTCCATACAATACAACATGGCAATAATGTGCGGCACAACAAATTACTTGAGGGTTCAGAACTGCCATAACATTCATAGCAACCTTGCTGATGAGAAGCACCAAGAAATAAAACTTGTTCCAGTTAAAATGCAATACGTTGAGCTCCGATTCTTTCAAGATTTAAATATCTGCCTCTTGTGTCTCCACGGATCTGTTTTTCTTCCGTGTGTGTTGGCATTCGCCAGCTGAGTTTGCTACTACAGGGAATAATAACCATAATTATATTGCCAATTATGCAACAATAATTATGTAGGATAATCATATTCTCATATAGCAATGAAAATACGCTTCAAAGCTACCGATTGCAGCTGGGTTTTTAATAATAATGTTAATGCTTTATATTGTAGCCTAGGTGAAACAATTGGTGGTAGCTCAGTTTGCACTGTTTCTGTATGAAAACATTGGCCAGAATCCTGCTGAAGTTCATGTAAGTTTTGCATAATTTTCTGCAGCTAATTGCAACTGAAGGTCAAGGTCTCAGAAGTCATCATTGATTTGCAATACAGTCTATGGCCAGGCATACTACATGTCCTGCCATTTCTTTTAATATACTTTACATTTCACCCAAGTGTCCATTTTCCACCAAGAGCTGGCAAATCAAAGGTGTTACACTGTTTACTAGACTGGCCATGTGCTTAAAATGCCTCCATTTTTTCTTTGAGGGAGCTACACTGAGTCTTTATTTCACTTAATGTGTATGTGAGTATGGGATGGATGGATAACTATTTTGTTCAGCCTTTAATTCAGGGATTCTCAACCTGTGGCCTGTGGGCCGAATTCGGCCCATAGCACCATTTCATGTGGCCCACCACCACCTCCACCACACTCGGAAATGCCATGTGGTGGAGGAAGGTCAAAATGGCCCCAGGCCCCCGAAGCTGTCTGAGGCAGTGTGACTCAGCCCCTGACTTTAAAAGGTTGAGAACTCCTGCTTTAATTTGATAGGTCAAAGACTTTCTAGGTCTAGGTCCTGTTCTGTATTGAATATAAATGTATTCACCATTTTGGTTTCTTCCTCAGTTAAAAAGTAACACGATATTGGGGGTTCACACCATTATGCTTTGAGAAGCGTGAATTGTATCTAGTCCAGGATCACCTCATTCTCTCCTAAGTACTATTAACCAATCCAGTTAATTCCTGCTTAAATGTAACTACCCTTACCTGAATATAAGTTGCTGTGGCACAGTTGAAATTGTGTTCATATTACCAAATAAAGTTATGTGTTTTGCCTGTTATGCTGGCTGCTGCTCATTATTTCAAGAACACCAAATTGGTGATGAGGATGGGATGGCGTCCCAAAAGAATTCCACCAGTCCCTTTGACATTTCAGCGCCAGAAAAATGGGTCCTCTACGAGAAGCAGTTCAAACACTCCATGGCGGCTGGGAACATTGTAGATGAGGACCAGAAGCGTTCATGTTTTCTGGTGAGATGCAGCCTGGCTACTCTCAAGCTGGCCATCCATTTGATGTTGCCGAGGGATATCGACGATGTTCCCCTCTCCTGACTGTGCTGCAGAATCATTTCCAGCTGAAGGTTTCCATATTTCCTGCCCGTGTCGCATTTCACCACCGTGACCAATGCCCCCGGGAGTCTGTGGCCAACTATGCTGCCGCCCTTCGACTTGCAGCTGCCCCATGTCAGTGGCCAAATATTGAGGACACTCTCCGTGACTGCCTGCTAGCCAGACTTTGGGATGAAGAGGCCCAACGCAGGCTAATGACCCATGATACGCTCACTTTCAAGTCTGTGTTAAAAGAGGCGTTAGCATCCGAGGTGGCCAGGTCAGGGGTAAAGTCCTTCAAGCAATGGTCTATCACCTCTGGGGCTCCGGAGACTGCTGTACAGGCCCACCACTGTTCATCATCATTGCATTCATCTTCGTCAGCATCACCGGTGTCATCGTCCACGTCTGAGTCCAGAGATGAGGACAGAGGGGTCGGAAAGGTCCAGAGGAAGAAGGAGAAGCATGCTCCAAAAGTCCTACAAAGGTGCGACAGCTGTGGGAGCAAACACAACTGTCGAAAGTGCCCCTTTCAGAAAGCAAATTGCCACCACTGTGGCAAGCGAGGGCACATTGCAAAGGTATGCCACCAGAAGAGAAAGTATTCCCCAGCGTCAGACGAGCACCCGAGGAAACCGGGAGCGTCCATCTCCAAAATCTCCACGTCAGAGAATCCACACAGCAACGTGTCTAATGTGTCCAGTCGGTTCCTTGCTGAGTTGCAGTTGCAAGGCGTATCGATTCATATGGAGGTGGACTCGGGTACATCTTATTCCATTTTACCCCACAAAGAATTCTTAAAAATTCCTCCTTCCTCTTGCCCTAAGTTGCGGGCATTGAAGACATCCCACCTAGACATTCTGGGGGCGGGGGACTTTTCTGTACGCTTTAAGAACATTTGCACCAAGTTGTCCCTTGTTGTGGTCAAGCAAGGAACAAACTGTTGGGAGTCCAGTGGTTCAAACCGCTGGGAATAAAACTGTCCAGTATTAATGCTGTGAATTCTGACCCGGTACTGGACGTTTGCAACGCGCACCCAGAATTCTTCAAGAAAGGACTTGGTACTTATGTGGGGGTCCCGGTCTCATTTGAACTTGACCAGGCCATACGGCCTATCCGCCTTAAGCCACGCCATGTCCCTTTCGCCCTTAAGGACAAGATTGAGGTGGAGATAGATAAGCTTGTGGGTCAAGGTATTTTGGTTCCCGTTAATTCTGCAAAGTGGGAAACATCTATTGTGACAGTGATAAAGTCAAATGGGGAGGTTAGGATCTGTGCAGACTACAAGTGCACGATCAACAAAGCCATTCGTCCCAATGCATACCCGGTTCCTGTCGTAAGCCATCTTCCGGCTACATTACATGGGGGAAAGTGTTTCGCTAAATTAGATTTAGCCCAGGCCTACCAGCAGCTGGTGGTCACACCTGCTGCTGCTGTAATGCAAATGATAGTTACCCATAAAGGGGCTTTCAAAGTCACACGTTTACAGTTTGGGGTTAACGCAGCCCCCAGTATATTTCAATCACTCATGGAGCATCTCCTTAAGGGTCTCCCCTGGGGTTCTTCCCTATTTTGATAATGTTTTAATTACTGCAGGGGACAAATTTGAACTTGCAGACAGGTTGGACCGGGTTTTGCAGAGGTTTGAAATGGCAGGGCTCTGTCTGCATAAAGATAAATGTGTATTCTTTGCTAAGGAGGTTGAATTTCTTGGGTTTAAAATAACTCCCAAGGGGGTCAAGCCCTCCGACTCTAAGGTCTCCACTGTCCGTATTGCCCTCCAGCCATCTTCTAAGCCCAAACAGTCCTTCCTTGGCCTGCTCAATTTTTACCATTCCTTCCTGCCCAGGAAGGTGTCTGTAGCCGAGCTGCTTCATTGCCTTCTTAAGAAGGTTGTGGTTTGGAGGTGGGAGCAAAACCAAGAAAAAGCATTCAAAGAGTTAAAGGAGTTGTTGTCATCTGAGGCTGTCCTCACTCATTTCGACCCTCAAAAGCCCGTAGTGTTGGTATCTGATGCATCGCCGATGGGGGCTGTTCTCTACCATACACTGAATAATGGAGCAGAAGCCCTGATTGCCTTTTAATCTAGATCCCTTTCTAATACTGAGAGAAACTATGCTCAGACGGACCGTGAGGCTCTGGCCATAGTTGCAGGGATGAAAAAATTTCACGATTTTCTGTATGGGAGGGAGTTTACAATTGTTATGGACCATAAGCCTCTGTTAGAGATTTTTGTCACTTCCAAATCCACTCCACAAATACTCTCCCCCACATGCTTAGATGGGCTGTATTTCTAAATGCTTATCAGTTTACGTTAATCCATCATCCAGGGAAAGACATTGGCCATGCTGATGCTCTCTCAAGGTCCCCATTGCCCAGACTTAGGGAGCCAGACTGTGAGATAGAGTGTGATCATCAGGTACTGCTGATAGAATCTCTCGATTCACCCCCCATTGTTTCCTCGGAAATTTCTAAAGCTACTGCTAATGATAAGCTGCTGCCCCAAGCTGTTACTTGGGTCCAGAAGGGTTGGCCCACGACTCCTCTGTCAGAGGAATTCAGAGCATTTTACAGGAAATGGTTCAAGCTCTCGCTCGAGAGGGGTTGTTTATTATGAGGCCAGCCGGTAGTAATTCCTGCTGTGTTGTATCCAAAAGTCCTCAAACTTCTTCACATTAGCAATCTGGGAATTGTGTGCTCCAAGGCCTTGGCAAGGTGCTAATTTTGGTGGCAACAAGTGGATCTCAAGATAGAGCAGTTGGTAGGTGCTTGCACTAGCTGTCAGAGTTTCTGCCCTGAGGAGTCCTGACTTCCCTCCTGGGAATGGGATACAGCTCATGGACCATGGTTGTGAATCCATGTGGATTTCGCCAGTCTGTTTCGAGGCACCTTGTTCCGTCTAGTGGTAGATTCCTTTTCAAAGTGGTTGGATGTAATTCCTGTCCCATGTACAATGTCAGCTGTGACTATTAAGCAACTACGCAGGCTTTTCAGCTGTTTCAGATTGCCGGATGTGCTTGTGTCTGACAACGCCACTACTTTTACATCTGTCGAGTTTCAAGCGTTTCTTGAGAGAAATGCCATCCGGCATGTCACTTCTGCCCCATTTCACCCTGCCACCAGTGGTCAGGTTGAGCGACAGGTCTGCACGACTAAGGAAGCTTTACAACGTATGGGGCAGGGGAACATTGAGCTGCAGCTCTGTCAATTTCTTTTAACCTAGCGGGTTACCCCCCTGGCCTCGGGTCTGTCTCCAGCTGACCTCATCATGCATAGAAAACCAACCACCCTGTTGGTCAGGTTGGATCTTTCCAGGGTGGAAGATAGGGGTTTAACATAGAAATTAGGCAGAAAAAGGGTTTTTGCAATAGGGGATCCTGTGCACTACCGGAATTACATTGCAGGAGGGCCGACTTGGGTTCCAGGTACTGTTTTAGAGCAAACGGGACCAGTCTCCTACCTGGTAAAAATGCGAAATGGCCTTCTTTGGCCGCGACACACAGACCAAATCAGGCATAGTGTAACGGACCAGTCACTGGAAAGACAGGGAGAACCACTTGATTTTGGGGTGCCCTCAGCCGATGAAACTCGCAATAGTTCCATGTTAGAGTCCTCCCCCACTCGCTTATTCCATGGGGGAGATGAAGAGAGCTCAGCCCTGCTTTCTAATTCTAAGCAAGCATCTTTGTCTCTTGCTCACAGGTGTCTGATAATTCTTCTATTGATTTACAGGATCAGGGGGAGTCTTTCAAGTGTTCCCCTACTCATTCATGTGAGAAACTGGGTTATGATTTTTCCCCTGGGGCCCCTCATCCCCCAGTGTTTGAGTCTACCTCTACTCATACTCGAAAGAGGGACTTCTACATTGAGTCATACCCTACTCATTGTAAAAGGAGGGAATTTCAGTTCAGTTCTTCCCCCTTAGATTGTGGTTTTGAGTTCGAGCATTTTCCTGCTCAATCCTCTACAAAACAGGACTATGAGTTGGTATCTCCTCTTCCTATTTCAAGTTCTGAAATGGGCCATTGCTCCCACCATGCTATTAGTTCTAGCAGTTCCCCCATTGTGGGAAATTCACTATCTTCCTCAGCAAGCCCTAGGGCTCCGCTACCTGACCAAGAGTCAGTACGGCCAAAAAGATGTTGTGGGCCCCCTCAATGGTTACAGGACTTTGTGCGATTCTTGGGGTGGGGTGGGGGATGTTGAGTATTGAATAAAAATGTATTTGCCATTTTGGTTTCTTCCTCAGTTAAAAGTAACGCGAGATTGGGGGTTCGCGCCATTATGCTTCAAGAAGCGTGAATTGTATCTAGTCCAGGATCACCTCATTCTCTCCTAAGTACTATTAACCAATCCAGTTAATTCCCAGTTAAATGTAACTACTCTTACCTGTATATAAGTCACTGTGGCACAGTTGAAATTGTGTTCATACATAAAGTTATATGTTTGGCCCGTTATGCTAGCTGCTGCCTGTTATTTCAAGAACACTAAAGGTTCCCAAACTTTTTACACTGCAGGCTAAACCATGCTCCCTGGACAGCTGAATGAGCCAGACCTGTGGTTTCCTCCAGTGTAAACGCTACCGTAAAATGCACCTGTGGCTGACTTAAAAGCATTTACAACGGTCATGGGCATGTTTATGGCTGTTGTAAATGCATCCACTTCTGCTTCTGGTGTGGCGGCGGTGACGTGGGCCACATGAAATGGTGCCATGGGCCTGGTCCAGCCCATGAGTCATAGGTTGGGAACCCCTGTTATAGGTCATAGCTTTCTCCTCTTACCCCACATATCCCACATCATCTTTAGGTAAAAGTATAGGTCTATCTTGCTCAAAAGCCAGTCATATCCAACTCTAGGGTGTGGTCCTCATCTTCGTTTACAGCCAAAAAAAAGCACTGTCTACTTTTACAAATGTTTCCATGGTTATGCAGCAGGCATAATTAGATGTCGGAGCACACAGAAAGCTGTTACCTTTCTCACCAAAGCTGTACCTATTTATCTACTTGCGAATTTCTTGCTTTCAAACTGCTAGGTTAGCAGGAACTGGGACAGGTAGCAGGAGCTCACTCCATCATGCAGCACTCAGGTCTTAAACTGCTGACCTGCCACCCTTTTGCTCATCAAGTTCAGCATCCTAAGCACTAAGCCACCACAGTCCCCGCACATAATCTTTACTTGCTGACAGACGGTGGATTCATAGAAAACAGGGACCCCTGGTAAGAATAGAGTGCATGGCAGGGGCAAAGTAAGAGGAAGGAAGGAGACTTGTAGGAACTTGACCTTGTAGTTCCACCACATTGTCAGAATTGGTAGCCCAATGAGGTTGTTTCACGGGCTGTTTCCCTTTGTCTTCAGTATTTACATTCCCACTTATCCTGAAACATACAAACACCTGCATGAACCTGAAAACAAACCAGTTCAGGTTACCTCCAAACTTTCTGGAGATGAGTCAGTGGCAATCTGCAAACTACATATTCAGATCCAAATCAGACTGGATGATATTTCCATCCCTGTGCTAAATATAATGGCAACTCACTGTTTTCTCGTCCAAAAATAAAAGCACTATCTTTAGATAGCTTAAACAAAATTCCTGTTTTAAAAGCAAGATCCAGTGAGGCCATGATGCTTTATAGAGCAAAACGTGTTGTTGTGATCCAGCCCTCATCAGACTCTGAAGACGACCTGGATCAGGAGACACTTCCTATGCCTCCCCAGCCTGCATCTGAACCTGAGCCCCAACCTGCACCTGAACTGAGGATATCTTGAACTAGGAACCTCAGCCTGCTTCTCACCCACTATGATTCCCCAGGCAGATGAGGTGTCAAGCCAGAGGTCTGAATCTGACAGCAATCAGCCCTTAGCCAGGGAAGAGTGCCGAAAAGATCTGTAGCTGAGACGTAAGAAAGCCAGAGCTCATTATCAGCAGAGGCTCCCAGTTGACACCCATTAGCTGAGAGGACTCTTAAGCAAGCGTGTTTCACCAGTCAAGCATCGGTACAATTTCTCCATTTGAAGTCCGACACCCTGCCAGATCCTCCATGTACCTCTTGTGATTGACTGTCCTGATCCTGCCCTAACCTTGACGATGCCCCGGACATCCTTTGGACTAGACGCTCACTTTGAACTACCGGTAACCAGACCTTAGTTTGCTCTTTGAACTTTGCAATTCAGATTCTCCTTAGATAGACTTTTGCCAGGACTCTCTGTGTAGCACCACTGTGTGGCAACCCTGCCCACTGGGATAGGTCAGGTCAGCACACATGTATGGAAATGTCTTTTATGGAAAAACCTACTGTATTTGCCGATGTATAAGACACATTGGAGCATAGGATGCACCACGTTATTACCAAAATAGTGCACTATAGGCCACTAGTAAAGGTTTCCCTTGCTCAAAAGCTAGTCGTATCTGACTCTAGGGTTTGGTGCTCATCTCTGTTTCAAAGCCGAAGAGCCAGCGCTGTCTGCTTCTGTAGAAATATGGTATTTCGAATTCACATACTGTGTCATTCCTGTGGTACTCACGGACACTGGGTTGGAGGGTAAGGCTGGGATTTGGAGCACCTGTTTCTAATCTCCACTGAGTCATGGGACTCAATGGGCTGACCTTCCTTCTTTCTGAGCCTGGCAACCAACCAGGGTTGTTGTGGCTGTGAAGTAGGGAAGGAAAAAGTCTAGCACCTGTGCTCTCTAAAGAAGAGATAAAGATCTCCCTTGCCCGAAAGCCGGTTGTGTCTGAATCTAGGCGGTGGTGCTCATCTCCATGTACAGCCAATGTTTGCATCATGTACTGTACATAGTGGCATCTGCAAACATTTCCATGATCATGAGGCAGGCATAACCAGACACCGGCATGCACAGAACACTGTTACCTTTCCCACCTATTTATCTACTTGCAATTTTTTTGCTTTTAAACTGCTATGTTGGTGTTGTGTCCTAAAGCCTGTGCCTTTAAACAATGTACCTATCCATGTGTATCCAATGTAACCTCTTCTATGTGTAACAATGTAACCTCCAGCTGAATCACTGTAACCTTAATAGGACGCGAGCTAGTGACCACTAGATGGCAATAGCGAGCGTTCAAGCTCATTGGTCCAAGACTCACCTAGAACAACAGCGCGGGAAGATTCCCACCACTACCTTCACCTGGACAAGAAGGGCGTGACCTGCAATGACGTCACGCAGCCTGTAGCCAATAGGCTATCAAGGAGCCACATTCAAATGTATAGCCACTGTATATATTGAGCTGTTCGTCCGCCATTACCTCATGTTCCCTCTGACCAGCATGTAATAAAGTTGTGTTAAGCCAGCTCTTCAGCTGTCCTCGTGTCTTTGGTCCCATACACTAAATTGGCGACGAAGGTGGGATCATGGCTGCCCACGGGACCAAGACATACGCCGGTTTCAACATCAAGAAACCGCAAGATTGGGAACTCGTCGAAATGGACTTCCAAGGTGCGCTGGTGGAGTTCGAGGTGACGGACGAGGCAAAGAAGAGAGCCATCCTCACCAGAATGCTCGCGCACGACGGAAAGAGAGTACTAATTGACCTCATCGCACCCAAAAAGGTGGCTGAATTCAAGGCAAAAGAGCTCCTGACGGTGCTGAGAGACCATTTCCGGCCCTCGGTAGCGATGTTTCCCGCTCGGAGCGCGTTTTGGAGGCGAGTCCAAGCGCCTGATGAGTCGGTCGCCGTTTTCGTAGCGGCCCTGCGCCTGGCTGCCGGCCCGTGCAAATGGGAAAATTTGGAAGTCACCCTCAGGGACTGCGTGCTATGCGGCCTGAAGGACGCCGAGATTCAGCGCACGCTAATGAATCAGGAGCCGCCCCCCACGTTGCAGGAGGTCCTGAAAGCGGCACAGGCCGCGGAAGCCACGAAGGCCGGGGTGCAAGAGCTCCAGGACTGGCGGCCGAAGGCCGACAAAGCAAAGAGTTCGGTGCACGCAGCCCGGCGAACTTCGAAATCGTCCGCCAAAAGCAACGACGACGAGGACGTTCGGAGGGTCCGAAAGGAGGGCCGGCGTTGCGACGGCTGCGGGGCGGCTCACGACCGTGCCAGGTGCCCATTCAGAAAGGCCGAGTGCCACAACTGCGGGCGACGCGGGCACATAGCCAAAGTCTGCAGACAACAGCACAAGGACCGGAGGAGCTCGCCCGACCGCTCAACGAGGCCAGACCGCTCGACGAGACCGAAGGATGGCGCCCGGCCCACGAGGAAGCAGGACGGCGTGGGCCGCATCTCCGACGACAGCGACGACGACGCTCCGGTTTTCAGCGTGTCCTTGGGACACCTCCGTTACTTTGTTGAGGTACTGGTGCAAGGGGCCCCTGTTAGGATGGAGATTGACTCTGGCTCCTCTTACTCCATTATTTCCCAGAGGGAGTTTTTGAGAATTGCCCCCCGCGTACGGCCCAAGCTCAAAGCGTTGAGGTCCACGCTTCGGGACGTGCAAGGGAACAGTATCCCGGTGTTGGGGGTTGGGAATTTCCAGGTTCAGTACAAGCGGCATGCCGCGGAACTCCCCCTAGTCGTTCTTAAGGGAGGTACTTGTAGCCTCCTCGGGACTCAATGGTTTCAGCCCCTGGGTCTGTTCATTGGGGGGGGTGCACGCCGTTGGGTCTGACCCGATACAGGAGGTGTGCGACGCGCACCCCGAAGTCTTCAAGAAGGGACTTGGGAAATTCAATGGACCCCCAGTAACGTTCGACCTGGACCCGGAGGTCCGCCCAATCAGACTTAAACCGCGCAGGGTGCCTTTTGCACTCAAGGACAAAATAGAGGCAGAACTGGACAAATTAGTGGGCCAGGGGATTCTTGTTCCTGTTGATTCCGCGGAGTGGGAAACTCCAATTGTCACAGCATTGAAGGCCAATGGGGAGGTTCGCATTTGCGCCGATTATAAGTGCACCATTAATAAGGCAATCCGCCCTAATGCATACCCGGTGCCGGTGGTCAGCCATTTGCTAGCCAGGTTACATGGGGGAAAGTGTTTCGCCAAGCTCGACCTGGCTCAGGCCTATCAGCAACTCATGGTAACCCCTGCCGCAGCTGCTGCACAGACCATAATCACGCATAAGGGGGCGTTCCAGGTGACGCGCCTCCAATTCGGCGTGAACTCGGCGCCTGGAATTTTCCAGTCGCTCGTGGAACGCCTCCTCAAAGGGCTGGACGGCGTTTTACCATATTTTGATGACATATTGATAACAGGGGGGAGTGAGGTTGAGTTGGCTAAAAGGCTAAACAAGGTCCTGGCGGCGTTCGAACGGGCGGGGTTGAGGTTGCGAAAAGACAAATGCGTCTTCTTCGCGAAGGAGGTTGAGTTCTTAGGGTTCCAAGTAACTCCCGAGGGGATCAAACCGTCCAAATCCAAGGTGGCCGCCATCAAGAAAGCCCCTCGCCCCACATCCAAGCCCGAGCTGCAGTCGTTCCTAGGGCTCTTAAATTTCTACCACTCCTTCCTTCCACGGAAGGCTGCGGTGGCCGAGCCACTTCACAAGTTGCTCAAGAAAGATGCGGCATGGATGTGGGGCGATGACCAGGAGAGGGCATTCACGGAACTGAAACAACTCCTGGCGTCCGACGCCATTCTGACCCATTTCGACCCCAAACGGCCGGTGGTACTGATCTGTGATGCATCCCCGGTGGGGGTGGGGGCAGTGTTATGCCATGTGTTGGAAAACGGGAGGGAGGCCCCAATAGCGTTCTACTCCAGGTCCCTGTCCCAAGCGGAGAGAAACTACGCCCAAACAGACAGGGAGGCGCTGGCGATAGTTGCGGGGACCAAAAAATTTCACAATTTTCTGTACGGCCGCCCCTTCACCATCGTGACTGACCACAAGCCCCTACTAGGCATTTTTACCGCAGATAAGCCCACGCCGCAGATCCTGTCCCCGAGAATGCTTAGGTGGGCCATTTTTCTCAATGCCTACCAGCACGCGTTGGTGTACCGGCCCGGGAGAGAAATCAGCCATGCGGACGCTCTATCGAGGTCCCCCCTCCCCCTGACGCCCAGCCAGGTGAGCAAGGGGGAGCGGGACCATCAGGTTCTCATGATAGAGGTACTGGATTCGCCCCCCGTAGTGCCCGCTGACATTGCTGCAGCGACAAGAAAGGACAAAACGTTGGCGGCGGTTTGCTCCTGGGTACAGAAAGGGTGGCCGGCGTCCTCCCCGGCAGAGGAATTCGCCCCATTTTTTAGGAAGAAGCTGGAACTGTCCCTAGAGAGGGGGTGCCTCTTGTGGGGGCAGCAGGTGGTGGTCCCTACATCCCTTCGACCGCGGGTGCTTAGACTGCTGCACATCAGCCACCCCGGAATCGTGCGCTCCAAAGCGCTGGCCCGTAGCTACTTTTGGTGGCCCCAGTTAGAAGCCAACATCGAGCACATGGTCGGCACTTGTGAGAGTTGCCAATGCTCCAGACCAGAGGAGGCCCGTCTTTCCCACAGGGAGTGGGACGCGGCTAAGGGGCCGTGGTCCCGGATACACATAGACTTCGCGGGCCCGTTCCGAGGAACCCTGTTTCTCCTTGTTGTGGACGCCTTCTCCAAGTGGTTGGAGGTCATCCCAGTCACGAGCACCTCCTCGGCTGCGACAATTAAGCATTTGCGGAGAATTTTTTCCACGTTCGGCATACCCGACACCCTAATTAGCGATAATGCTAGTTGTTTTACGTGCGCTGAGTTCAGGGCATTCACAGAGATTAACGCCATCCGGCACATCACCTCCGCCCCTTTCCACCCGGCCACCAATGGCCAAGTGGAGCGCCTCGTACGCACCACGAAGGACGCGCTGCGGCGCATGGGCCCCGGGGACCTCAACCTGCAAGTGTGTCAGTTTCTGCTTGGGTACAGGGTGACCCCGCTAGCGTCAGGCTACTCCCCTGCGGAGCTTCTAATGCGCAGGAAGTTGACCACCATACTCACGAGGCTAGATCCCACGAGAGTTGAGGACAGGGGGAGGAACATAGGGTTAGAAGCCACCAAGAGTTTCGGCGTGGGTGCCCCGGTACATTGCAGGAACTACGCCAGCGCGGGGCCAGCCTGGGTGCCGGGGGTGGTCATAGAACAAACCGGTCCTGTTTCGTACCGCGTGGAGACCAACACAGGTCTACTTTGGCGGCGGCACGCGGACCAGCTCCGGAGCCGGGTCCCAGGAAATCAGGCCGCCGAAAAAACAAATTCAGCGTTAGGGTTCTCCCCCACCCGTTTAGCCCAAGGGGGAGGAGAGGGGGGTCCAGAGTCCCCACCAAGGGGGGAGGAGAAGGAATTTGTCCTCGTAGATATCCCGCGGGATCCCCCAACAGAGTTTGATTTTGATTTTCAGAACCGGGGGGTTTTTTCGGAGTGGTCCCCCACCCATCCAAGCGAGAAGAGGGGTTTTACGTTAGCCCCTGGTGCCCCCGGTTCAACCACAACGGAATCTACCCTTTCCCCTAAAGCTGCAAAACCACAGCAAGCCGCTAACAAGTCTCCCTCTCCCATTACAGGACAAGGGTCCAGGGAACAAGGAAGCGGGAGCGGCCCCCGGGTGGGCCAACCCACATCGCGGCCCAAACGCGAGTGCAATAAACCATCTTGGCTAAGAGACTTCGTCTCATCCTAGGGGGGAGGGGTGTTGTGTCCTAAAGCCTGTGCCTTTAAACAATGTACCTATCCATGTGTATCCAATGTAACCTCTTCTATGTGTAACAATGTAACCTCCAGCTGAATCACTGTAACCTTAATAGGACGCGAGCTAGTGACCACTAGATGGCAATAGCGAGCGTCCAAGCTCATTGGTCCAAGACTCACCTAGAACAACAGTGCGGGAAGATTCCCGCCACTACCTTCACCTGGACAAGAAGGGCGTGACCTGCAATGACGTCACGCAGCCTGTAGCCAATAGGCTATCAAGGAGCCACATTCAAATGTATAGCCACTGTATATATTGAGCTGTTCGTCCGCCATTACCTCATGTTCCCTCTGACCAGCATGTAATAAAGTTGTGTTAAGCCAGCTCTTCGGCTGTCCTCGTGTCTTTGGTCCCATACACTAAAGTTGGCAAATGCTAGGACAGAAGATAGGAGCTCACTCTGTCACACAGCACTCAGCCCTTCCAGTCGTCAAGCTCAGTGTATTAACCACTACGCCACTGTGGACCTTTTACTGAAGGAGAAGTGGGGTATAAATGCAACTTTTAAAATGAATTAGTTAACGTGGAAGTTAATTAGTTACCGCAGCACTGCAGTGGCTTAGTGGTTAAGACACTGAGCTTGGAGACTGGAAGGTCAGGTTTTGATGTGCTGCATGATGGATCTTGGGAACATGAAAGGAGCCTCGTTCAGGCATCACCTAAGCGGAGTTTCTACAGCAAAAATCCTTTCAACCCAGAGTAATTTCGGACACAAAATTTATTATTTTAACATGGAAGACATGTATCAACCTTGAATGGCAAGGATGGCTTGAGCAAACCCTCTTGTTCAAAAACAAAACAAGCCCAGGAAACTACTTGACTGAAACCGAGAGAAAATGAGAAAAACCGTTCCTAAATTATGCCTTAATTTCCGCCCTCTGGTAACATTTCACTAGCAGCTGATGGAAACAGGTGACCTTCGCTCTGATCCCCGTCAAGCCATTCCTTGGTCTTGTTCCCAGAGAGAATTCCCAAGTGGTTCCTCTTTTTAAAATACTTAAAGGGTTTTTTTTAACTCCACTCCTCCCATCTTGTCCTCTGACCCAGGAGGGAACAGCTTTGCATTCCAGAAAGCCAACAAAATATTCTGTTCAAGTGTTTACTTTTAATTTAAAAAAACATTTTAAAATCCCATACTTAAGAATTTTTGGGATGGGGGCACCCTAGCAATAGGTACGATGAGGCTAAGAGGAGCCTTGGAAATAGAATAGTTAAGAAAGAACAGGATGTCTTTCTTTGGAAATGAAGAAGTGTTCATTAGTTTCCAAACTTACCCTATTTGCTGGCTTATAAGACTCACATTTCCCCCCTTAAAATACTGTACACTGGAAAAATGGAGTACATCATGTACTGTATATAATAGCCTATAGTGTGCTATTTTGGTAATAATGGGATGTGTTTTATACTCCGATACATTTTATATGCTGGCAAATACAGTATGCAAAACAAGGTTGAATTGAAAATACACATGGGATTTATAGAAAAGCATCACAACCAAGACTAAGGTGCGTGTATTTATTTATTGTGTGATAAACTTCAGTTATCTACATTAATGTTGATCTATACAGTAAGCACAAATTGTCCATCTCAAGTTCCTAGCTAGAGTTCCACGTCCAGGTTTAAAAGCCATTGAAGGGCTTCATCTGTGGCTCCATGCAAGTCCTCCAGTGTGCCTCCAAAGGACACCTAAATATAATGCTGTCCATGGTTTGTCTTCTTCTCCACAGTCACACTGGGAAGAGGGCTTCCATCCACGTGTGGCCAGAGTGGCTTTGTATCTACCACAGCCAGTCCTCACTCTGTTCAGCATCATCCACGGCCGTCTTGGAAGGGAAAATCCAGATGGCCATTCACAGGGATTCTTGATAATGTGATGATGGGGAATCAGAGATGTTGCCAGAGTTTCATCCAGGCATCAGAGATAGTGAAATGGTTATTCTGTAGGTTGATTGCAGTGTGCCAAGCAGGGTGCCTAGAATTTAATCATTGGGATGAGGGGGCAGTTATATTTATGAGACAGGGATAGAGGTGACTGCAACAGAGAGAACAAGCTTATGAATTACAGTAAAACCCTGACTTACAAATACCTCAACTTACATAAAATTCAACTTACATAATGGTTTTATGCTAAAACCATGTCCCAATTTACACAATTTTCTATGGGTTTGGTTCGGGTTACGTAAAGATTCATCTCCCTATGGGTTTGCTTCGATTTACATAAAAACATAATTTTTCCTATGGGTTTGTTTCGAGTTACAATTTTTTTTGATTTAAGCAAAAGACTCAGAACGGATTTCTTCGTAAGTAGGGGTTTTACTGTATTTTCTTAGAAACACTGGAATACTGTTTACCTTCCCACCAAAATAGTCCCTATTTATCTACTTGCAATTTGTTGCTTTCAGACTGCTAGGTTGGCAAGAACTGGGACAAAGACAGGCACTCAATCCATCATGCAATACCACTTGAGCCACCGCAGACCCAGTTAGCAAGTCTAGACAGGCTGTCTGAATGTGTTCTAAATCAGATTAGCGCAGACGAAGCATGAAACCAAGTACAGAAAAGTTGTTGAGAGAGTCCGATGAAGAAAAAGTGGAGAATCGTGCTCTTCTTGATGTCACAGGGGAATCAGCTTGGCTTCGTAGCTCTTTTCTTCCCACGCTCCTCTTCTGCCCTCTTCAACAAGAGCCTCCTTCTCCTTATACTTTCTAGTGGCCTAGACGTGATACCCTCCCTATTGGATTTTCATTTCCGATAACCAGGATGTGAGATGCAGTAGATACAATCCTAAAAAGGAAGCTTACTCCTGGATTTGGAATGCAAACGGTGAGTTTTTAAGGTTATTTACTCAAGTCCTGTGTTAAGCCCATCTGATCTTCCACAAGCAGGAAAGGCTTGATTGTATTTCTGTAGAGCTCCAGCCATTTTCAAAATTGGTTTCTTAAATGCCACTCTAGAAGTCATGGTTTATTTATTTTGCTATTAAACCACAAGGCAATGGAAGCAAAATCTCCTGTCTGAAATATACTTCTAAAGCAAAATATATTTCACCTTTGGAGTATCCAGTCTGATTGATGGCATCAAACCTCTTCTCTCAAGCATACTATCATGATTCCTAATTAGTGACAATTTGGTTGCTTTCCAAATCTGCTTACTCAGTGATGGCAAGACCACATACGCTCCAAACCAGGAGTTTTCCATATCAGTCTCTAGTTCAGTGATGGCCAACCTTGGCACTCCAGGTGTTCGTGGTCTTCAATTCCTAGAAGCCTAAGCCAGCACTCCTGCTGATCAGGGCTTCTGAGAATTGAAGTTCAAGAAGACCTGGAGTGTCAAGGTTGCCCATCACTGCTCTAGGGAGACTTTGTGCTAAACTTTTGCTAAACGATAAGTTTGCACCCCTGCTAGGTGATGCCTGAATGAGGCTCCTTTCATGTCCCCAAGATCCATCGTGCAACACTCAGGTATCAAAACCCAATCTTCCATTCTCCAAGCTCAGCATCTTAACCACTAAGCCACCAAGGGAGCTGCAATGGGGGGTGGCTTAGTGGTTAAGACACTGAGCTTGGAGACTGGAAGGTGGGGGTTCGATACCCGAGTGCTGCACAATGGATCTTGGGGACATGAAAGGAGCCCCATTTGGGCGTCCCCTGAGCGGAGTTTCTCCAGCGAAAATCCTTTCAACCCAGAGTAATTTCTGAAACTGCAATGCCATGACTGGGTGTAAGTCCTTAAGTTCTGCAGAATGCTTCATTGGGTCAGGGGATTTCAAAAGTCAAGGATGTAGAGAAGTTTGAAGATCACCAAAGGTCTGTTGTATACACCTGAGATATATGCTTGGTTTTGAAAATGACAGATTTTCCGCAGGGATGGGAGAAGACAGGTACAGCCTGCCAAAACAGGGAGTATCCATGGGGAGTGAGAAGCAGAACAAGGAGAAGGAGAACAGCTGAGATCAGGCTTAATCGGCCCCATCTCTTGAAGGATCCCACGGAAATGTGTCTGTAAGAGAGTGACAATGTCAGGATGCCGGAAGTTGTCCACTAACTATTGAGAGGAGTTTCCTTTGACTGGGCTGTTCACACACGCTTGTCAGCCACTCTTGGCGACACCATGCCGGACCCGAGGGCTCCCCATTGTTTGAGACCGACCAACTCCTCCCCCCCCCTTCCCACCACCACAACACACAGTTATATTTAACCCTCAGTCCCCAGTGGTATTGAAAGGGAATTGTTTGGGCCTTCGCTTTCCCGGATTGTTTGGGCCTTTGCTTTCCCTCATTGTCCATTGTTGACAAAGCCCTGAAAGTGACATTTGGAGGACACAGTGCCAAGCCCCAGTTCAGACTATCTCTAGGGAAAAGAAAGCAGAATTGCTGTATTTTCTGGCGTATAAGACTACTTTTTAATCCCGAAAAATCTGTGCCAAAGTCGGGGGTCGTCTTATAGGACAGGTACTTAACTGCAGCTTGTTTTCCCTTGCTTCATATGTCCGGCGCATATGGTGGGGGGTGCCGCGGCCGAATCTCTGCTCTGTGCGGGGAGTATGAAGCAAGGGGAAGCAAGCTGCACACATCTTCCTGTACCTCGAGGAGGAGAACGTGAGCGTGGATTGGCTCTCCACCAGAACCTGCCCATTCGACTCGGAGGGCTGCGCGTCTTCGGGTTGAGTGTGGGTTAATTTTTATTTGGTGTGCATTGGAAGAGAGGTAGTCTTATACGGCAAGTATATTCCAAACTCTATATTTTAACTGGAAAAGTTGGGGGTCGTCTTATACGCCCAGTCGTCTTATATGCCGGAAAATACGGTACCCTATATACCCAGAGGAGGAGGAGGAGGAGAAAGCAAGAGTCATAGGGTTTCAGGCCTGGCTTCTTGTGTTTGATACCAAGGTCTGAAAAAGGGGGTGTAAGGGGTCAGGGATTCCCAGAGGGCCAGATATGGCCACCTTTGGACCTGGGGGGGGATAAACCTACCCAACCACACCTTAGTTATCATAACCTGGGTTCCCCCCAAGGGACTAAAGGACAAGTCTGCACAAGAATTGTGCATGCTATTTTATGTGTACAGAGTGAAATTAAGAAGGATTACTAGGATTTATTTCCATTTCACAAGAAGGCAAAAAATTGACCAATATATTTCTCCTCCCTGTCCCTTGGGAAAATACCCAAAGGTTTCAATCAAGATGTATCCAGGCCCAGATCGCACCAAATCAACCGTTCCTCTTCCATTCCAGTTAATCCTCAATTTTACGTCGTCTCTCCCACCCATTTTTTTTCCTCCCTCCACCCGAGTTGAAAAATTTGCTTCCACCACTTTGTGGGATTAAGTTTTTGTCTTCAAATAGTACTTATGTAACATGTCTTAATAAGCTTAATTGCCTCTCTGGGGAGCAGGGGTTTGGAAAAGTGGGTCCCACTGCAAGGGGAGAAGAGAATTAACTCTCTTCTCCAGCTGCAATCCCCACCAAAAAATACCACTTAAATTTAAAATTAAGCCAGGAAATGGGAATAGACCCCGCCCCTCAAAGGATATTCGAGAAACAAAATGGCCACCCCTTTGAAACTGTTGGGACAAAATGACCACCCCCCATCATGCAAGCAGGGCAAAATGGCCATCCGGCCCTCAAAGCTGACTGAGAGAACTTGACCTGGCCCCCGGCTTGAAAAGGTTGGGAACCCCTGGAATAGACAATCATAGATTTCCCTCATTATAACTACTGGTGGGGTCAACATTTTGACCGTACATCCTTAGAGGCAGGGACCTGATAATTTTAATTATCAGCTTTAGCAAAGTGGAGGAACATGGAGAAATTTTCATGAGTCATTGATGATGTATCCATCTTTTTGTTCCACCAAGGATAACGGGTTGTTGTGGTCTCTCCACCCCTGTTGTGTTTGGAATATTGTGCCTTTAAGTAATGTAACACTCGAATGAGTGGATATAACAATCACCAGCTGTAACACTGTAACCCTCTGTATTAGGACGCGAGCTAATGACCACTAGGGGCAATAGTGAGCGCCCAGCTCACATGGTTCCAATTCCCCAAATACCTACAGCGCGGGAAGATTCCCGCCACTACTCACCTGGACAAGAAGGGCGTGACGGGGGGTGACGTCACGCAGACAGTAGCCAATGGGCTATCGAGGAGCCACATTCAAATGTATAACCACAGTATATATTGAGCTGTTCATCCGCCATTACCACATGTTCCCCCGGACCATCATGCAATAAAGATGTGTTAAGCCAATACTTCGGCTGTTCTATTGTCTTGGTTCTCAAACACTAAAAACCCCTCCCCCCAAATCTTTTTTCTTTCTTTCTTCTGCATTCATAGTGCCAGCAAATGAGTTATAGTTGCCCCCCCCCCCCGGTCTTGACAATGCACAAGGGTCACGTCAATTGAGGAAAAGGAAATGAGCCAATTGGTTAATTACAGGCCCAGCTGTGCTCCAAGCAGCGGAAACTCCATCATACAAACCTGTTTTTTCCTTCGGCACAAGTAGCTCCGTCTTGACCACTGGGAGGTGATCTACAACACTTTCACTTTAAGTCCAAAGGATTGATGTGATCATGTCGAAACTCAGGAGCAATTTTGTTCCACAAGCCAGCGTAAACACACTTTGGCTGAAATCCTGTTTGATAGTGACTCAACACCAAGTGTCAGGTGGTGGTTAACTAATCTGACCCCCCTGAGGACTAACAGCCTTGGGTGCCGAAGTCCACAGGGAAGGGTGATGGTCCCCAAGTGGATTAAATCCCACTTGAATCCATCTTGGTGGAAGGCAGCAGCTTCATCGTTATTGGCTTGGGGCTAAGGAGGACTTTGTGCGTGAAAGTGACTTGCGGAACTGGATCAGTGGTACGGGGGAGGGGGGGTCATGCTGCAAAGCGGAAGGCAGCTGAAAGGCCACTGTATTATATACTCTCTATGGCTGATCGTCACGATGATCGCCAATATTCAAGTTTGGATATGGCAGAAGAAGTGACTCTAAGAGCATAACTCCTAGGTGAAAAGTTTTGAAATCTCAATATGTTATGTCTAAGTGTTACTCACTTCAAAGGGACACAGCGAGTGAAGCGATCCGCCAGAGGGGCGCCCCATATCAAAGGGGCGCTGGTGACCAAATGGGGGTAATAAACTGTGATTGTCCGTTGGTATGTTTCCTTGTTGTTGAAAGGGTAAACCGCTGTATATATGATACCATCTTTCCCCCACATCCTCAGTCTCGCCTCCCGATCTGAATAAAGGATTACTATGCTTAACCCACACGCTGCGTGCTAGTCTACTTCTTGCGAGAATTCAACATTGGCGACGAAGGTGGGATATGGCTGCTACTGCATCTTCCATCGGACCTTTTGACATTGCAAAGCCGGAGACATGGCCCATGTACGAGATCCAGTTCGAGAACTTTGTAATCGCTGGAGAGATCGAGGATGAAGGGCGACAGAAGGCGTTGTTCCTGGCCCATTGTGGGTTGCCCACGATTGAGCTGGCCGGGCATCTGCTGCTGCCACAGGCACTGAGGGAAGCCCCATTGACCGACATCCTGGCGGTGCTCCGAGAACACTTCAAGCCTGTCGTTTCCATCTTCCCAGCCAGGGTTGCCTTTTACCGGCGAGATCAGAAGGTGGGGGAGACGGTAGCTGAGTACGTTGCTGCCGTGCCGTGCCGTGCCATGCCAATGGCGTGACCTGGAGGAGGCCTTAAGAGACCGGCTTCTCGTGGGCCTCAGGGACGAAGCTACTCAGCGGCGGCTGATAAAGAGAAATCGACCCCTGAGGAGTTCAGGGTGTTCTACTCCAAGAGAAACGAACTGTCACTGGAGCGGGGTTGCTTGGTTTGGGGGGACAGAGTAGTCGTCCCATCTGCACTTCAGAACAAGGTGCTCCGCACACTCCATGTTAGCCACCCAGGTATTGTCAGGTCAAAAGCGCTAGCGCGAAGCTACTTCTGGTGGCCCCGATTGGACCTGGACATTGAGGCTTGGGTGGGGAAATGCAGGGAGTGTCAGGCATCAAGGCCCGAGGAACCACGTCTTCCCCGTAGGGAATGGGATACGGCCAGAGGCCCCTGGTCTCGGATTCATATAGATTTTGCTGGCCCTTTCAGGGGAACAACACTTCTGATTATTGTAGATTCCTTTTCCAAGTGGGTAGATGTCATCCCAGTGTCAGGAACTTCCTCTGCCACCACAATCCGCAAATTAAGGCAGGTCTTTTGTGGGCTAGGCCTGCCCGACATCGTGGTGACCGACAACTCGTCGAGCTTCATGTCGGCAGAATTTCAGGATTTCCTAAATCGTAATGGGATTAGGCACATCACGGCCGCTCCTTTTCACCCTGCCACTAACGGTCAAGCCGAGAGGCAGGTGCGGACGGTCAAAGACGCGCTCTCACGCATGGGACCAGGGGATTTGGAGTTGCAGTTGTGCCAATTTTTGCTGTCCTACAGAGTCACCCCATTGGCCTCTGGTTTGTCACCAGCCGAACTGTTAATGAAAAGGAAGCTGCCGACTGTTTTTGACCGTTTAGATCCCCAGCGCCAAGAGGATCGGGGCCTAAATATAGACATTCCGACTTTAAAAGGTTTTGAGGTTGGGCAACCAGTCCACTGCCGGAACTATGCCAACGGGCCCCCGTGGTTGGGGGGGGGAGTGTTGGAACAGACTGGCCCGGTGTCTTACAGAGTGCAAATGGAGAATGGTGCGATTTGGAGGAGACACACCGATCAAATGCGGCGCCGAGTCCTGGGTCAGAACTCTAACTCTGGCCCAGGGAGGGAGCCACAAGGGAAAACAGGGGGAGATACGGAGAGTGATATGGAGTGGGAATTAATCAGTGACCCCCTGCCCACGTCGTCCCCAGAGCCCGAGGCAGGAGGGGTGGCTACCCCTAGTTCAGAGGCAGGAATGGCAGGGGGGGCCACTCTGAGCTCTTCCCCCACTTCAGAACCAGTTGGGGTGTCCGTTGAGCCTACCTTGGTGCCAGGGACGCACGGGCGGCCCAGACGAGTTTGTGGGCCACCCATCCGTTGGGGAAAGGTTGTTTCTCACTGAGGGGGGAGGGATGTTATGTCTAAGTGTTACTCACTTCAAAGGGACACAGCGAGTGAAGCGATCCGCCAGAGGGGCGCCCCATATCAAAGGGGCGCTGGTGACCAAATGGGGGTAATAAACTGTGATTGTCCGTTGGTATGTTTCCTTGTTGTTGAAAGGGTAAACCGCTGTATATATGATACCATCTTTCCCCCACATCCTCAGTCTCGCCTCCTGATCTGAATAAAGGATTACTATGCTTAACCCACACGCTGCGTGGTAGTCTACTTCTTGCGAGAATTCAACACAATAGACCTGATCTATATAGATAGTTGAGAAGGGACACTATTGGCCTTGCTAGCAATGATATTCTAAAAGTTGTAATCTAATTATGTTAATGATAATAAATAGTGTGTCATTGAGTCAATTCTGACTTATGGTGACCCTTTTGAGGATTATCTAGATACAGAATACAGTACTCAGAAATGCCTTACCATTCATTCTTATCTTCTGGGTGCATGATAAAGCATTTTAAATGCTACTTTTTCTAATCATTGTAATGACATGTAAATTTTACCATTAACATGAATTATTCTACATGTTTTTCAACTGGGTAACTCTTATACAAAATTCAAAGACAGGTGCACTGTGAAGGACAACTGAATTCCAGTCCACATATTGACCTGAAAATGCATAAGTAGATAAACAAGTATGCATTAATAATAATAATAATTTCATGTCAGAAATTATTCTGGGTTGAAAGGATTTTTGCTGGCAAAATTCCACTCAGGGGACGCCCAAATGAGGCTCTTTTCATGTCCCCAAGATCTTTTCCCACCGAAGCGTTTCCTGTTTATCTATTTGCTATTTCATGCTTTCGATCTGCTAGGTTGGCAGGAACTGGGACAGAGACGGGAACTCAATCCATTATGCAGTACCTGGGTCTCAAACTGCTGACTTGCCAGCTTTCCAGTTAACAAGGCGAGCTTCTTAACCACTGAGCCACCGCAACCCCTACAAGTATGCATTGAAACAAGAGCTAGACATGTGTCTGCAAATTCTATCTTCAGATTAATAAACAAATGCAACAGAATTAGAGGCAGACATGGCATGGAACGATCTCTCCCATCTTAACCCAGCCAAGTTATGTGATGTACCCTCAAGTTGGAACCCTAAAAGCTTTCAAGGTGAGATATTTAACAAGTGGTTTTAGCCGATTTTACATTCCCTGGTGAGCTTCCATGGCTGAGCAAGGATTCGAACCCAGGCCTCCTAGGAGGTCACTCTATCCACTACACCACACTGGGTATCTTAATGGAGCCCTACAAATGTTCACTTCCAGGTAAAGCAGCCTTTCCCAACCTGGACTCCTCCAAAAATTGCTCCCTCCCTGGCTATGTCAGCTGAGGCTGATGGATGCTGTAGCCCCAAATATCTCAAGGCCATTGGGAAGAGACAGGTTGGGTTGAAATAACAAGATGCTTATTTCTTGGGAGGAAAACTGTGGCCAACCTAGGCAGCATAATAAAAAGTAGAGACATCACCTTGCCAACAAAAGGCCACATAGGTAAAGCAATGGTCTTCCCAGTAGTAGTGTATGGCTGTGAGAGCTAGACCATAAGGAAAGCTGAGCGCAGAAGAATAGACAGACGCCTTTGAAAAGTGGTGTTGGAGGAGACTCTTGAGAGTCTCCTGGACTGCAAGGAGATCAAATCAGTCCATCATGAAGGAAATCAACCCAGACTGCTCATTGGAATGACAAATACCAAAGCTGAAGTTCAAGTACTTTGGCCACCAAATGAGAAGAGAGGACTCACTTGAGAAGGCTCTGATGTTGGAAAATATTGAAAGCAAAAGGAGAAGGGGGCAGAAAAAGATGAGATGGTTAGACAGCATCATTGATGCAGTGGGCGTAGCTCTGGCCAGACTATGGAAGATGGCAGAGGAGCCTGGCATGCAGTGGTCCATGGGGTCGCAAAGGGCCAGACTCAACTGTGCAACTGAACAACAATGACTGGCCTAGAAACAACTCCTTCCCCTCTTTCACTGAGACGTTCTAGAGAGTGGAAACAATGCAGAGCTAAATGCTTCAAGTCAATATATATGCAAAAAATCCTTTGCGTCTTTGGGTCTCTTGAGCATTTTCCGGCTTTGCCGATAAGATAAACAAGAACACTCCAGCCTGCACAGGGAGATAAAGCTCTTCCGCAGAAGGGATGTGCTTCTTTGCTATTGCAGGAAAACATTGCCTCCTTTTTATTGCCGGGACTCCCTCATGCATCAGGAAACAGCAGACGATTTTCTAGCTTGGTGGAATGAAGAATAGGTAAAGGTAAAGGTCGTCCTTGCCCAAAAGCCAGTCATATCCATCTCTAGGGTTCAGTACTCCTGTTTATAGCCAAAGAGCCCATGCTGTCTGTGTCTGCAGACATTTCCATGGCCATGTGGCAGGCATGACTAGACACCAGAGTGCACGGAACACTGTTTACCTTCCCACTGAAGTGCGGGCTGCGGTGGCTCAGTGGTTAAGATGTTCGCCTTGTTAGCTGGAAGGCCGGCAAGTTGGCAATTCGAGACCAGGGTACTGGATGAGATTTGAGTACCCGTCTCTGTCCCAGCCCCTGCCAACCTAGCAGTTTGAAAGCAAGAAATTCCAAGTAAATAAATAGGGACCACTTCGGTGGGAAAAAGATCTTGGGGACATAAAAGGAGACTCATTCAGGCATCCCCTGAGCGGAGTTCCTCCAGCAAAAATCATTTCAACCCAGAATAATTTCTGACACATTATTATTATTATTATTATTATTATTATTATTATTATTATTATTATTATTATTATTATTATTATTATTATTATTATTATTATTATTATTATTATTATTATTATTATTATTATTATTATTATTATTATTATTATTATACTTGCAATTTCTTGCTTTCAAACTGCAATGTTTGCAGGAGCTGGGACCGACGGGTGCTCACTCTGTTGCACAGTACTCGGGTCTCGAACTGCTAACTTGCCAGAAACTGGACAGTTAAAAAAATGGCAATTTAAAAATGATTTGGTTTGAAATACTGTACTGGAGGAAAACTTTGAGGATACCTTTAACTGTCAGAAAGAAGAGCAGTGGGTGCTAGAGCAAAACAAGCCTAAAATGTTTCTAGAGGCAAAAATGATGAAGCTCAGGTTGTCCTACTTTGGGGCACATCGTAAGAAAGCAAGATTATTTAGAAAAGGCAATAATACTGGGAATGTTTGAATGCAGCAGGCAAAGAGGAAGACTGAATGTGAAATGGTCTGACTCCCTAAAAGAACCCTCAGACCTGAGCCAAGAGCTAAGCAGGGCTGTGGAGGATAGGACATTTTGGAGATCATTCATTCCGAGCATTGCAATGGGTTGGGGCTGACTTGATAGCAGAGGGACTGCGGTGGCTTAGTGGTGAAGACGCTGAACTTGACGACTGGAAAGTCAGCAGGTCAGCAGTCCGAGACCTGAGTGCTTGCACCAGTCTGTCCCAATTCCTGCCAACCTAGCAGTTCGAAAGCAAGAAATTGCAAGTAGATTAAGAGGTACTGTTTCAGCAGGAATTGTAACAGCGTTCCGTGCATGATGTCTAGTCATGCCTGCTACATGTCCAGGGAAACATCTGCAGATACAGACAGCACTGGCTCTTTGGCTATAGAGATGAGCACCAAACCCTAGAGTCAGATAGGACTGGTTTTCGAGCAAGGGCAACCTTTACATAACAATAACAAACCTCTCTGCACCTTTCCTCTTCCAAAAAATCTCTTCCAATGTTGCTTTTAAGCACACAGCCACATACACGTCCCTCCAATCTCCGTGTGAGCCAATGGGGAATGTATCTTACAGCACTTTGCAAGTCTAACAAGCTGTTGTCTGTTCATCGCAAAGCCATCAGGTCTTCGATCCTTTCCTGCACCTGCCGGAAATAAGGTGTTCTGTAACCCCTGAGCATGACTCAAGGAAACCGATCTGTCACCACATCCACCACATCCACTGAACAAGCAGCTGACGGGAGGTTTCCGAGCTCCAGAAACAACAGATTTATTTGAGTGAAGAAGAAAAACAGCAAGCAGGGAGACACGGGAGCGGAAAAGAGAAGTCTTAATTTCAGAAGGGGCAGCCAATTTTGTCCTTTCCAATAACATACGAGAATCCAAAGGCTTCAAACCTTTTACTCCAACTTTTGCAAAGTTTGCACTTTAACTACATATGCGAAGCAAGGTTTTAAATCTGTGCTTGTTAATAACGTGGGGGACATGTTGCTTTTTAATAGTACAATTTATTATTCTTTTGCCTTGTGCTTTGTATGTTTGTAATTTTTATAAATTTTAAAAAAAATAAGTTTGCACTTGAAGTTTGCGTTTATTCTGCTTTGCTTCTTCTACAGCACCAGAAAGGAAAGTATGGGTGCTTTTAATTTTTTCCACTAATTCTATTCTAGAATTTCCCAAAGAAGGATAATTTATCCTAATCTGTCTGTCTGTCTATTTCCGGGGTTCCCAAACTAAGGCCTGCAGGCCAGATCTGGCCTGTGGCACCATTTCATGTGAGGGCCCCACCCCTCCAAGGGCATTCAAGAAACAAAATGGCAACCCCCGTTGAAGTTGTTCGGACAAAATGACCACCCCCGTCGTGCAGGCAGGGCAAAATGGCCGTCCAGCGCTCAAATTTAACTGAAAGTGCATGACCCGGCCCCCCAGCTTGAAAAGGTTGGGAACCCCTGGTCCATTTATTATTTGCATTTATATCCTGCCCATCGAGGATATCCTCCACACTGGGAGGGGGGTCTTTACAATAACAATGAAAAAGTAAAGATAAAGAATATGTTTACTTTCTCTGTCTGTGTGTGTGTGTGTGTGTGTGTGTGTGTGTGTGTGTGTGTGTGTGTGTGTGTGTGTGTGTGTGTGTGTGTGTGTGTGTGTGTGTGTGTGTGTGTGTGTGTGTGTAACAATGCATTCAGAGGACATTGATTTCGGACGACACGTGTTTTTATGGAAAGTCATCTCCCGGACAATGGCGTTACGTCGTTATCCGGGGCATCGTGTTTGGTCTCCTACCTGTTAACGCTGGTTGGAGATGGAAAAATCGCCATCTTCAGGTCCGTGTCCAACTCTCCGCCTACGCAGGAGTTTCTGGGAGGACCTATCCGGTGCTGTTTCCGCCTTCCTAGCACCTCCCTGGCCCACCCAACAGCTGAGAAAAGTTGTGGTTGCCATCTTGTTTTTGAAAAATAAAAAAAAAGGTGAAGGTGGTGACCACAATTTTTCTCAGCTGTAGGGCAGGCCAGGGAGGTGCTAGGAAGGCGTGAACAGCACAGAATAGGTCCTCCCAGACACTCCTGGGTAGGCACAGGGACCCGAAGGTGGCGATTTTTCCATCTCCAACCAGCGTGAACAGGTAGGAGATCACGTCATCCTTTTTGTGGGGGTGGGCAGAGGCAGCCTGGGCTGTTTCTGACCTCCCCTGAGTTCCCCCCGCGCTGCTCCAAGCCAAAACACCGGGGAAATCTCCGTCATCGGCTGCAGTTTTTGGCTTGGAGAAGTTTGGGGGGGGAGATCCGGGGAGGTCAGAACCAGCCCGGATCGCATCCCTGGAGCCTAGCAGAGGCACCCACGGTGGCGGAGAAGCCAAAATGGGTGAAAAAAATCCATCACCATGGAATTTTTTTCACCCATTTTGGCTTCTCCGTCGCCTCTGCCCCCTCTGTGAGGCTCAAGCGAGCCTATACGCAGTTTCCAACACTCCGCAACCCCTCCGGGCGGTGCTGCAAGGAAGAATCTCCAGTTGACAAAGGAGTTTCTCCCGCTGTTTTTCCTTGCAGCACCGCCCGGAGGGGTCGCGGAGTGTTGGAAACTGCGTATACAATGACCCACCCACCCCAAACACACACACAAACACACACACACACACCTGCACGGACACTGCTGGAAGTCAAAAACTGCAGCTGACGAAGGAGTTTCCCCTGCTGTTTTGCCTTCTAGCAGTGTTTCAATGGAAACAGCGTTATCCGGGTAGCCTCCACAGGAAGTCCTTTTTTTTGTCGTTACCCGGGGGCTGCCCAGATAACGACAAAATCTGGTTAACGACGCGACTTGGGGAACCAAGTTTTTGGGAACCAGTGTGTGTGTGTGTGTGTGTGTTTGTAATATATATTACAAAAAATAGAAAAGATTGTTGGAGATGTGTGTGTGTGTTTGTAATATATATATATTACAAAAAATAGAAAAGATTGTTGGAGATGTAAAAAAGAAGTTGGGACATACTGTGTTTTCATCCATGGTGGGAATAATGTGAAAAAATAATAGGAAATGGGGTTTTTTTAATCAATCAAATATTGTCTCTAAAATTTGAGATGTATCCTAAAATAGCATTACTAATGGATTTTGGAAATAAACAGGTACAATAAGATGATTGTTATACTGGTAATAGCGTTGAGATTATTGTTAAAAATGGAAAGTAGATTGTGAATTTGAATTTGATGGCTGGTATAGAGATATGGAATATTTATTGTTTATTTATGTTATTTCATTTTATACCACCCATCTGGGATATTTAAGATAGCTAGGCAATGAATTAACATGTGAATTAAAGCTAAAAAGGGATTAGTAAAATACTGACTTTAGAGAAATATGGGGAGAATTTTTAGACTATGGAAAGGAGTAAAGTCAGAGCTAGATATTTTTTATTTCTGGAATGAGGGGAGAAATATATAAATAAAACATAATGATATCATGAATCATGAAATGAAAGTTTATGTTTTTATATAAGGTGTGTGTGTGCGCGCGCGCACGCGCGCATGCATGCATGTGCGCGCACGGAGATATCAACAATTACAGGAAAATCTTCTCATAGTCTCATTATACAGAAAAACCTCAAATGAGAGGATCAGATACTAAGGAAAGATGCTTTGAGATTCTGTGCCTGAGCAGGTTTTCATTCTCCTATGGACCTCATAGAGTCTGGGCAGGTTATCCTGCTATGGTAATACAGTAGACCATATTGCTAGTGACTCAACGCCAAATGTCAGGTGTTCATGACAACCCTGAGGACTAACAGTCTTGGGTGGCAAAGTCCTCAGGGTAGGATGATGGTCCCCAAGTTGATTACAGCCCACTTGAATCCATTTTGATGGAAAGCAGCAGCTTCATCAACAATGGCCTGGAGCTGAGGACTTTGCATGCCAAAAGGACTCCAGACCAGAAAGTTACTTGTTTCAGAAGGCAGATGAAAGGCCAATACATTATATTTTCAGGACAGTCATGGTACCCCTTGTGACACAGCGGATAGAGTTATGGACTAGGACTCAAGAGAGCTGGATCCAAGTCCTTGTTCAGCTATAGAAACCAGACAGTGCTGGCTCTTTGGCAATAAACAGAGATGAGCACTGAACCCTAGTCAGATACGACTGGCTTAGGAGCAAAGGTGACCTTTACCTTACACTTTGACAATGACAAATTCTCCACCTTTTCAAATGGCCTTTAACCTTTTAATTTCACAGAGAGAACCAAATCCAGAAAAATCAGCACTTCCCATACCACAACCTTTACACACAATTCCTTCAGGGACTTGAGTCTTCTTTCCTGAGTAGCAGAAGCAACATGGGGACGTTGACCGGCTGCTTCTTTATATGACAATTAGAAACTTGTCTTAGAAAGTTCCTAGGGGAGGAAATGTCTTTTGTTTCCCCCTTCTCTGATTTGGATAAAAATCCGGAAAGCCATTTGAAAAAGAAGTGACAGAACTTGAGTGGGGAGTTGGAAGATGCTTTCGAAGCCAAACCATAACTGTGAAGCAAAAAAAAAAGACATCATCCTATCCAGAAAGACGGACCATTCCTCCTACACAAATCCATCATGGATCGGTCATTCCAGGAGATCGAAGGTCAAAAGGGCAGAGTCATAAACCCCCATCCCAACCTTGAAAAGCTATCTCTGGTGGATTTTAACTGCTTTGGCCATCCTCAGTAGGGTGGAAAATGAGAATTAAGGCATTGCATAGGGATGACACCACAGAAAAACTGAACCTCTCCGAATGTCACTGCCAAAGAACATTGAAGACACCAGGATGCCGAAGCCAGTTAGTTTTTCTCTGGTCTGTTCCGGTTCAAGACAGCCCTGGGGGCAAATTCCAGCTTGTCTTTGAGGCTCACCACCTGAGTGAGGTCTTTACCCACACTCTCCTGCAGCTTACGCTCTTCACGCTTCTCCAAAATGCTCTTCTCTTCCTCAGCGGGCGGAGGGGGACGGCCACGGATGAGCCATTCCAGGTGGTACCCCACAGCCCCGATCACAAAGGCCACGGGGAACGTGACATACGGGGCGTAAGTCCGGACCGTCACCCAGAAGAGGGGCCACATGGCTGTCACCAGACCCTGGGAAGGCAAAAGGAGAAGAGACAGTTCAATCCCATTGCTGCTTTCTGTCCCTCCAGGATACATCCAAATGTCTTTTGGGTGCTTTTTTCTCTATGGCAGTGGTGGCAAACCTATGGCATGCGTGCCAGAGGAGGCACTCAGAGTCCTCTCTATGGGCGCATACACCGTTGCCCCAGCACGGGGTTTACCCCACCCCTCTGCCCAGCAGCCTAATGGGATCGCTTCCTCCATCCCCCAGCAGAGAATTCACCCCATCCCCTACCGTACAGCCCAATGGGAGTGCTTCCTCCCTGCCCCCAGTAGTATGCCCTGCCCCTCTGTCCAGCGGCCCAATGGGAATGCTACCTCCTTCCCTCAGCAGAGTTCACCACCACCCCTGCCAAGCAGCCCAATTGGAGTGCTTCCTCCCTCGAGCACTGGGTTTGCCCCGCCTCTCTGCCCAGCAGCCCAATGGGAATGCTACCTCCTTCTCCCCTGCAGTTTGCCCTGCCCCTCTGCCCAGCAGCCCAATGGGAGTGCTTCCTCCCTCCCCCCAGCACAGAGTTCACCCCGCCCCTCTGCAGCGCGAACAGCAGCCGGTTGAGTTTGGGCACTCAGTCTCTAAAAGATTCACCATCACTGCTCTATGGGATCTGGTTTTTAACAGGCCAGGCTAAGTAGATAACAGAGCTATTTCCACCAAAGGATAGATATTTTATTGGCTCGGTTTTATTGGATTCCAGAGAGGTAACAAAAATAACAGGAGCATTACGGCACTTTAAAAGTCTAACAAGAACACGGCAAGCCTTTAAAACCTCATAGGTTGTTTGTGGGTTTCATTTATTTTATTGATATTAATATTATTATTATATTGATAATATCAACATAAAGAAACAATAAACAAAACTACAATACTAAAATTAATTTAAAAACATAACATCAACACATATGTGTGCCCACTACCATTGCGACCTTAATATCTTACCCACATAATCGAATCAAAAATTTCACTTTCTAATCTCATCCCCTATTTCCAAAGAGTTAAATATTCATGCACTGGTTTTATCCCTTGTTTTAACAAAAACATAGTTAATAAACTCACCCCATAACTTTTTAAAGTCATTTTTCTTTATCAACCTTTAATTTCAACTTGTATGTCAATTTATCATTTATAGCTGTATTCCATAATTCCTTTTTATACCAATATTGCGGGTTTCATTGGGTTGCTGTTTTAAGTGCCTATTCTGCACATATTCATCTGCCTCCCCCTCCCCCCCCCCCCCCGGGCTCTCTATTTAGAGCAGGAGTTCCCAACTTGCACCCCATGGGCCGGATGCGGCCAATGGCACCATTTCGTGTGGCCCTCCTTCCACTGCCTCCGCGGCACCCAGAAGTGCCATGTGTAGTTCCTTTTTAATGTACAGGCCACCCCCATTGTGCAGGCAGGGCAAAAAGGGCCGTCCGGCCCCCAAAGCTACGTGGGAGAGCGTGACCAAGCCCTCGTCTTGAAAAGGTTGGGAACCACTGATTTAGAGGGAGGGGAAAGTCCAAGTAACTTCATTTATTTCAACAGAACTACCTCCCACAGTTATCGCAATTACATTTATACTATACAGCCCTATACCGCTTAGTGCACTCTCTGGGCAGAAGGCGGGAAAGCTGAGTCAACCTTGAGCCCCATCAGGATCGAAATGCCAATTAACTTGTGAACCACCCAGAGGCTGCACTAAGCGCGATGGGGCTGTATATGTGCCATTGCTAACTGCAGTGCTATTGATCAGAGAACTACAAATCCCATGATGCTGTAAGGAGGAGCCCTGGCTGGCAGTGAAACACAACCTAAAGCTATCTTAAGGGAGAATAGCCTGTCTTACGCATTACTTAAGCCAAGCTTTTCAGCCCAACTTTAGAACAGTACTTTCTTGTTACTACAACTCCCATCATCCTTTTTTTTAAAAAAAACTGGGAATTTCCCCTAATTCCTTTCTCATGATGGGGTGGGGGGATGTGGGGCAACATGTGCTTCCCTGCCCTGCCCAAAGTCACCCAGAGGGCAAGGCGGAGAAACCCATCCACGGGGAGGGGGGGACTGTGAGGCTGATGGGCTACCTGGTTCTCTTATTTTGCTCTCTCTCTCCTCTTCCCTTTCCTCTCTCAGGTCACGCAGGATGGGCGCAACAAAGGGACTGCCCCCTCCTTCCCGGCCGCAGAGCATTCTGGGCGTTGTAGTTTCCAAAGGAAAAACAACCCACCCACCCCAATCCAAACCTCAGTTTCTCTCATCTTGGGGAGAGGGGCGATTGGAGGGTTAGGGGGTCGCTATGGCGATCTCTTCCCGAGCCACACACCCCTGACCCAGTCCCTGGATCCCTCTCTACATCCAAACGTGCGCTGTGTTGCACCCGTGTCTCCTCTTCGCCTCCGCCACCCCTTTACACCCCTCCCCCCCCAAAAAAGGGCACCCCTTCCTCGCCTCCCCAAAAACACGGGAGTCTGCATAGATCCAAAGCCCCCCCCCCTCCTGGGGTAGAGAAGGCAATATAGGGTCGAGGGGGTGGCCCCGATCCTCCCAGGGAGGGTGCAGAGCCACCGCCTGGCGCCTTCTTCCAAGCTCCGAGCCCCCCAACAACACCCCCTACCCGGGCTCGAACTCATGGACTGCCTCGCCTAGTCGCCTCCCACAGGCACCCGTTTCGGCGCTTCCGGATGGGGACTCCGCACGGGGCACGGGCCGCCCCTGGCCAAGCTCCGCCCGAAGGAGGAGGAGGAAGAGGGAGGGAGGGAGCGAGGGAAGGACGCGGGCAGGAGAGCAGACCGGGTTGGGGGGGGGGGGGGTCCCACGAAAGAGCCCCCCCCCCGCGACCTTTCCTGCTTCTTGCCCCACTCGCCCTACTTGCTTCCTTAATTATATTTATTAATTAATGTGTGCTGCAGTTGGAGCTTTTTAAGAAACCTCGTAAAACTGCACCTATTTAAAGAGACTTTGAATGACATGATCCCTCTGGCTAGTCTTCTTCCTCTTCCTCCTCCTCCTCTTCTTCCTCTTCCTCCTTATACTCCTTAAACACCTATACCAGTGATGGCAAACCTTTTCACTCAAGGTGTTCTTGGACTTTAATTCCCAGAAGCCCAAGTTCCTGTGAAGCCACACGAATGGTTTTTTTTTGGCACTCCAGCTGTTTCTTGGGCTTCAATTCCCAGAAGCCCAGGTCCCTGTGAATCCACAGGAATGGGTTTATTGGCACTCCAGCTGTTCTTGGGCTTCAATTCCCAGAAGCCCAAGCCTCTGAATCCACAGGAATGGGTTTATTGGCACTCCAGCTGTTTTTGGGCTTCGATTCCCAGAAGCCCAAGTCCCTATGAATCCACACGAATGAGTTTACTAGCAGCCCAGGTGTTCTTGGACTTCAATTCCAAGAAACCCAAGTCTCTGTGAATCCACACAAATGGGTTTACTGTGCATAGTAAACTCATTTGTGTGGATTCACAGCGACTTGGGTTTCTGGGAATAGAAGTCCAAGAACAGCTGGACTGCCGTGGTTCGCCATCGGTAAAGGTATACTTTCCCACTTGCTTTTGCATTGTGTAACGATCACACAACTCTTCTGCCTTGTTTCTGGGACTATAGGCAGAAAGGAGTTAGCGTGGTTCTTTCCCTTACCTGCTAGCTTTTTACTTGCAGGGAACATTTATCAGTTTTCAAAGAGAGAAACTCCCATATTCGAGAGTGGTGTACTTTGCATTCTGATACTGGGCACCTTTCCTGCCACTGCATGTGAGAAGTCCTGTCACCAGGGACCCAGCATGTGGGTGGCGAATTGGGTGGCACAACAGTCTTTTGCCTTCCCAGTTCCCGAGCCATCTTTCCAAACCACCAGTCTGGAACAAAGTAAGGACTAAGTAGCCCATTAGGAGCTCAGAGGTGGTGTGTAGGGATGAGAAAGGAGATTCCCAAAGGGTTGGGGGCGGGGGGGTCAACAATTGTCATATTTTGCAGTGGCTCAAGTGGCTAAGGCGCTGACTGGGAGGCGGAAGGTCAGCAGTTCGATTCCAGAGTACTGCAGGATGGAATGAGCTCCCGTCTTTGTCCTAGCTCCTGCCAACCTAGCAGTTCGAAAGCAAGAAATTGCATGTAGATAAATAGGGGCCACTTCGGTGGGAAGGTAACAGCATTCCGTGCACTCCGGTGTCTAGTCATGCCTGCCACATGACCATGGAAACGTCTGCAGAATCAGATGGCGCTGGCTCTTTGGCTTTGAAACAGAGATGAGCACTGAACCCTAGAGTCGGATACGACTGGCTTTCGAGCAAGAGGAACCTTTACCTTTACTAACAAATAACATCTCTGGCAAAATTCTTTCTAATGGGGGGAGGATCTGAGCATCTCCCACCCCTTGAACCCTATGGGGTTTGTAGTCAAAGTGCCTCTCCTAAGGAAAGGGGCTGTTCTTGTGGACGGCGCTGGTTAATTACATCTCGGTGATTAAAAGAAACCAGAAATATCACAGAGGAGCAAGAGGCTTTCAAAGTCAGCAATCACGTCTTCACTTTTAATTATTTTTCTCAGGCTGCGATGAAACCACTGGGTAGAGAGGAATGGTTTCAAATTCCGGTAGGTTCCACCACAGACAACTCTGGTCCCCCAGATTAAATCCTGAAGAATGACAGCTTCCCAAGGGGATCCTACCCTTATTACCCGCCCAGTGAAATTTAATTTAAGATTGCCAACTCTCAGGTTTTTTACACCATATCGGCTTCTCCGCCTTTGAGAGCTTCAAACATGAGAAGGTGAGAAAAGCTTCCCTCCCAGGCACAGACAGGGGCTTTCCTACACCGCTCAGTAAGCAGCTGCTATTGACAGCAGAGGTAAGGTAAAGGTAAAAGTCACCCTTGCTAGAAAGCCAGTCGTATCCAACTCTAGGGTTCAGTGCTCATCTCTGTTTATAGTCAAAGAGCCAGCGCTGTCTGCATTTGCAGACGTTTCCGTGGGCATATGGCAGGCATGACTAGACACGGAACGCTGTTTAGCTTCCCACCGAAGTGGTCCCTATTTATCTACTTGTAATTTCTTGCTTCCGAACACTAGGTTGGCAGAAGCTGGGACAGAGATGGGAGCTCACATTCTGGTAGGAATCAGCTGGTCAGCAAATGAGCCAGATTCTGTATCTTGCCACATTTACAGTGTGTTGTCGTCCGCCAGTAGCCCCCACTTGCGCATGTTGGTCTTACATTTAGGGACTCTACCTCCTGCCAACCTAGCAGTTCGAAAGCAAGAAATTGCAAGTAGATAAATAGGGACCACTTCGGTGGGAAGCTAAACAGCGTTCCGTGCACTCCGGTGTCTAGTCATGCCTGCCACATGACCACAGAAACATCTGCTGAAGCAGACAGTGCTTTGAAACAGAGATGGGCACTGAATCCTAAATTTGGATATGACTGGCTTTCAAGCAAGGGAAACCTTTACCTTTACCTTACCTCTCAGCCTATTCAGGGCCCTCCAAGTAATGTAGAGGAGGTTGAGTTCCTCAGCTGTATCCACCTGTAATGGTGTTCCTTGTCCTGTGGGCTCTTTTCTCCATCTTCTAATTTTGGTTGGGTTCATGCGTACCCTCAAGAATATTTGTTCTTGCCATAAAGCTCGTCCTGGATAGAAGTCAATGGTCTTGAGGCTCATCTCCATTCAGAGGATGATGAGGGTCATAGAGCCATGGTGAAAGTCCATCCATGTTGCCCACTTTCTTTTCCTGCCACTTAAACCATCTTTGCATTAAATATGCACGTTAAGTCAATTCTGGCTTTCAGTGACCCTTTCCAGGGTTTTCTAGGTAGAGAATACATGGAAGTAATTTCCCAATCCCATCCTCTAGAGGAAGCTTTTGAGACTGTGCAGTTTGCTCAAGGCTACATAGGCTAAGGGGAAATAAGTTGGAGCCTTCCTAATGCTAAATGTCAACAAGGAGTCCCTCGAAATACCTGGCGAAGAACTTTTGTGGCAGATTTAAAGACCCTGGAAATGACATGGAGGGAGGCTGAAGTATTTGACCAAGACCAAAACTGCTGGTGATCCCTTGCTGCCCAATATGCTACGTAGAATGGGAGGATCTACCCTAAGCTAAGCTAAGAACAAAGCCTTGTAGCTTCACCCTAGTTATGATCCTCAGAACTGATTGCTCGCAAAGACACAAATAACCCACCCAGTGCTTCTTCCTGTTAGCAGATCTTGCAAAGACTGTAGTTTTAGAGCAGGGGTTCCCAACCTTTTCAAGCCAGGGGCTGGGTCACACTCTCTCAGTCAGCTTCAAGGGCTGGATGGCCATTTTGTCCTCCCTGTATGGTGGGGCGGCAATTTTGTCCTAATAGCTTCAAAGGGGTGGCCATTTTGTTTCTCAAATGCCCTTGGAGGGATGGAGGGCCACATGAAATGGTGCCATGGGCCGGATCCAGCACACAGGCCTTAGGTTGTGAACCCCTGTTTTAGAGATTGTGTGGTTTACTGGATTAGAGAGTCGGGCCAGGGGTTCAACTCCATGCTGTGTCAGCCAGGAGAAGTGGCCGCCGAGATCATGTGGAGTGTGTAGGGTTGTGTCTCTGTCCCCTGTGTAGCCTTAAGAAAGCTGTATAGTGATCCCAGAATGCCACCAGGACTGGTACCTAACCTGGATCCAGAAAACAAGGGGTTTGCCATAGGTTGACATTACAGTAATTTGATAACACATAATTATCATGTGTTTTGCACTTACACTGAAAAAATCATTTTTGCTAAGGTGCAATTTTTCTCAAAGAATGGGCAGGGGGGGGGGATCTTGCCATCTCGTGTTTTTAGATGCTAAATGTTCTCATTTAGCATCCAGAAAGAACCAGGTCATAACGTAACATCCATGCCTCAGTGCATCTGACCTGGAATAACCCTGATGTGCAGTATTGACCCTCAGTACCTTAGCTCCATAACTGTGGAGACCTTGCTCTGAACGGATCATGTTAGCAATTTTCATTTCCACCATGGACCGGAGACAAACTGCTCCATCAGCTTAAACACAATGCTTTTCAATAAATATGTCTGAAAAAAGCTCAAGAAATGAGAATTCAAAGTAATGCACTGACGCTCTGCTGAGGAATAGATGACCCCCTGCCAGATGTTTTTGGATTGCCATTCCTGGCAGGTACAGTAATACCTCATACAAAGTCCGCTTCATACAACATCGGATTCATACAACATCGCCTAATTCCTTGAAAAAAGTTGCCTCATACAAAGTCGTGCGACTTTGTATGAGGAATTGGGGTTTTTCCCAGGTTGCATTGTGCCTGGGCAGGATAAGAAGGGTAGGAAAGACGACTAGGGTGTAACCTCAAGGGGAAGGCAAGGAGCAACCACCCAAATCAGAGGAGTCAATCAAAGAATAAAATCAATAGCATTTTAATATGCGGAAGCAGAGCAACCCGGGCAGAACCCAAATAGAGAGGCCAAGGAGCGGGATATCAAGATTAGAAAATCATGCTGGTCAGACTAAATATTAGGTACGACAATCAAAATGACAATAAGAAGTACGAACACGATAAAGTCTATATGACCAAAAAGCAATCATACATTGACCAATAAGTATCCCAGCCTTACTCTAAAGAATCATGTATATCACTAAAGACAATACTCTCTAGACCATGATATAAATCAGTTAACATGCACGGACTATACAGTATAATAGTACCCCCAGCAGATTTAAAGAGTCCGAATAATAAAGTCCGAAATGAAAGGTCACAAAGTCCGTAAAAATCTAAACAATGGATTTTCCGGGTGCTGCTGCAAACATCAATCTTCAAATGTAGCAGAAAGGTAAGTCCATATCCTTCTGGTAAAATGGATATTTCGTCGTCCTTTGTCAAGACTCTGCAACAGTCAAGCAAAATACAAAATGCAATACACTATAAGCAAAATATATTCTCAAACAGCAATATAACATACAAAATGGCAATAATGGTGGTACCTGTATAACTTCAAAAAAACACGCACTAAAAGACCTTCTTAGTGTGGTTTCATGTTGGGTCAGAGCGTTAAGAGACAATAGTTCGAGATTCAAGATATAATATTACTACTAACACGTGCGCAAACAGCGTTAAAGACACATGATACAATAAGAAACCAACCTCTATAGCGGCGGAGATCTCTGATACAAGCTAAAGAAAAGCTGAAAGATCGTAATCAGTATTCAAGCCCCTAGGAGGAAGAGTGGAAAATCAATGGATATAAAAGGCTTCTGCAGCAAGGATTTGGATGTTGTATGAGGCATCATGGCTAGGATTTTGCATGCCTCATACAAAGTCCAAATCTGTATAAAGTCCAAACTGGTGGAACCAAGTTTGGACGTTGTATGAGGTATCACTGTATTTACAATTTCTTGCTTTCAAACTGCTAGGTTGACAGGAGCTGTGGCAGAGACAGGAGCTCACTCCGTCATGCAGTACTCGGGAATCAAATTCTGACCTTCCAGTTTTTTAGTTCAGCATCTTAACCACTTGAGCCACCACGGTCCTTGTAGCCAAGGTATAGCTGCCCTCAATAGACTTTAAGCCAGTTGGTCTCTTTTGATCTGTACTACCTTGTCTGGTTGTTGTGAGGATAAAGTAAGGAGTGGAAAAAGCCGGCTCCCATGGGCTCAGTGAAGAGAAAATTATATGTAAAGCTCACAAAATAAGACTGAATTTGCTACACAAAGGGTTGCATGATTTCAACTCTAGCAAGGATGTTTAGCACGTAGCTCTACTATTGATGCGGATGATGGAAGTTGGAGTCCAGCAAATCCCAGGGCCACCCCCGGGTTTAAGGAGTTAATATCTAAAGCCCTTTCCAAGACAGGTCAAGCATTGACAACAGCCATGGTCTGCAGAAAATATTCAAACTGTGAGCAGGTTAACATCACTGCCTTTGACGGAGCATGAATTTTTCAAAAAACCCAATTAAATTTTCATTCTAATTTATGTAGCTCTGATAACAACAGGCTTGGGTGGAAGGGAAGGATGCTCTAGTTAGCTCTCAGCTGGTCTCTAGTCAGTCTCCTTCTTAGTAACAGGCATCTCTGCCTTAGTTACCATGGCTGTTCTTTGCCTCGAGGTTGGCGAGACGCTCAAAGGAAGATGGGTCGCCTCAGAGAGAGCACACAGATGCGCCTACACTCATGAAGTCAAGGAAAAACATACTACACATTCTCAAATACACTCAGCCTAGACAAGTGATGGCAAACCTTGGCACTCAAGATGTTCTTTGACCTCAATTCCCAGAAGCCCTGGTCAGCAAGCGTGTTGATTTGGGTTTCTGGGAATAGAAATAGTGCTACTGAGTATTGCATAGGATGAATGTATGCACCTATAGCTTTAAGAGCCTGTATCTGTATTGCACAGCTGATATCTATACCCATAGCTGTCAAGTATCCCTTTTTGGCCAGGAAAACCCCTTATTTAACCTTCTTTCCCGCCGTCATCCCTTATTAATTAGACTGCAATGCCCTATTGCCACCATTGGAGGGCAGCACAGGATAAGCATAGCTGTCAAGTATCCCGTATTTGCCGGGAAATTTTCCTTATTTCCAAATCCAAAACTTGACAGGTATGTCTATACCTATAAATCCCAGGGTTAACCGTTGGAACTTGCTATACATTTCTGCACCTGTCCATCCTATCACGTACCGAGCCTCCTGCACTCACCCGAACCCAGTCCGGAGGTTACTGCAGGGTTGCCGAAGGCGCCAGTGGGGCAAGAACCCCATGAACGCAAAAAAAGGAAAAGAACTTCCCTTCCCAATGTTCTCTGCGCTGCGCCGCACCACGCCGCGCCGCACCGCGGCCAATCAGCCTGAGAGGCGCGAGCAAAAAGAACATTGGGAAATGTGGCACGGCCAATTAAAATTAAGCCGCAGGAAAAAACCGCCATGCGAACGCAAACAAAAAAGGTAAAACTCAAAGTCCCAGTGTCCTATGCGCCGTGAGCACGCAGAATGCTGAAAAAGCCGGCGCGTGAAAAATAAAATTAAAAAACGCAACGGGAGTGCAAGTCCGCAGCAGGTGGACGCAGTGCTTCACAGCCTCACAAAACAAACACACACAAAAAAACCACAGCAAGACCACCATCGGCCTTCTTTCCCGGAGCAACAGGGAGAAGAGGGACTCCCTCTCCTCCACACTACCCCACCGAAGAAATGGCGAATCCACCGCCGGCCTCAAGAAAAGTTGAGCCAGGGTGGAAAAAAAACCCAACAGCAGGCGGCAGTTCGTCAGGGGAAGCACCCTCCCTGGCGAATGACTGACTACTGCATTTGTATTTCCGATGGAGGTAATACAAAAGCAGCAGCCAGCTATCCGCAAGAAAGAGCACCACCCCTTACGGATCGCTGACTGCCGATCTCAAGTTAGGTAAGCCAGGAGAGAAAAGAGACAGAGAGGAGAGAACCATCATCAGGCAGATAGCTCTTCTCTGCCTCCTTTTCCTCCAACCTAACTAACAAACCATCCCGGGAAGAGCAAGCTGACTGCCGGCTCCTCCTTTTCCCCATTGCTGCATCGAAACCAAATTTCAAAGCAGCAGTGGGGAGAAGAGGAACCGACAGGCAGCCCGTTCTTCACGCAAAAATACACAACAACAACAAAACAAAACATTTACCCAAAACGCCAAACATCAAAATTAATAAAACACAAATAAATAAATAATTAAACAAACACATTAACCAACAAAACAATAAACAACAAAATACACAAACAAAAACACCCAAAATACCATGAAAGCACAGAAAAAACACCTAACTAAAACACGAAAATACCTAACTCAAACAACAAAAATACAACAAATTAAGCAAATAAACACCAAAGAAAAAACAAAAATAAACAACACCAGAAATAAACAAACCAATTGCACACATCTAAAGCCAAAACAAAACAAAAAAGAACAAACAGAAACACCTCCCAGCCCACCACCACAAAAACAAAACAAAGAAAAATCCCAGAATAAAGAAAACCAGAGAACTCACCAGCACGTCCTCCCTCCACGAGACCGGAACAGAAATGAAGAAACAAAGAAAGACAACTTACTGGAAGATGCCCCACCTAGAGGCCAGGAGAGAAAAAACACATGAAACGAAACCAAAACCAACTGCCCCACCTGCAGGCCGGAATATTAAAAACAAGTCAAAAACACAACAGCCCCACCTAGAGGCCACAAGAGTAAAAACAAGTCAAAAAAATAACAATAAATCAAAAGTTTACATAAATAACAAACATATGTTAAATAAATACAAAAAAAAGATTTATAGCATCCTCTGTTGATTTTTAACTCAAAAAAACCCCCAAAAAAGCAAAACACAATTTATAACACCCGCCGGCCTTCTTTCCCGGAGCAACGGGGAGAAGAGGGACTCCCTCTCCTCCACAATACCCCGCCGAAGACACAGCGAGACCATCGCCGGGCTGAGAAAAAAAACAACAGCAGGCAGCAGTTCGTCTGGGGAAGCACATTCCCTGGCGAATGACTGGCTGCTGCCTTTGTACTTCCGACGCCACTGTTTTGAGAACTAACATAAAACAGCTGTGGAAGTAATACAAAAGCAGCAGCCAGCAATCCGCAAGTAAGAGCACCACCCCTTATGGATCGCAGCCTGCCGATCTCTGGTTAGGTAAGTCAGGAGAGAAAGGAGACATAGAGGAGAGAATCATCGTCAGGCAAATAGCTCTTCTCTGCCTCTTTCTCCCCCAACCTACTTAATGAACCTTACCAGGGGAAGAACGGGCTGACTGTCAGCTCCTAACAATAAATCAAAAGTTTACACAAATAACAAACATATGTTAAATAAATAAAATCAAAAGATTTATAGCATCCTCTGTTGATTTTTAACTACCCCCCCCCCCCGCAAAACATCTAAACACAGTTTATAACAGCCCGGCAGTTACTGATATATGTGGCTACAGTGTTATGCTCTATAAATAAAGTGCTTTCAGAGCACTTATTTGGAGGAGTCATTGAAGAATACTGGAGTAATCTGGGAGTTCATGCTGGAACACACTCTGGAGTTACTGGAGCAAGAAGAGAGAATACAGAAGGACTGTTTTTTCAACTCTTGCTGAAGTTGCTGGGGAGCAGCTCAGGCAGAAGCTCTTCTACAACTAAACCTGCACTGGAACCTGGAAGCATTCAGTAAACACTAACTAATATCTTTTGCCAGAGTGTGTGTATGTTTGTGCTTGAAGGAACTGAACTGCTTATGCCATTGAGCTGGAATGAGTCTTGGCTTTCATTCCTGTTGAACTGTTGTGAATAAACTGAACTGCTGTTCTGAATCTACCAAAGACTGTAAGCAACTCCACAATCCTCTAAACAGCCTCAGAAGGACCTTGAGAGAATCCTGCTGAGGCAAGAGACTTTGACTTTGTGTAAATACCTTTTGCGAGAGACACTGTCTATATTTACATTTTACAATGAAAGATAATTAGCACCAGAAAAGTAAATGCCGTTTGTTTTCTGTTGAACTATGCTGCTGTTCTTCTTTTGTGTGTGTGGGCAGTCCAAGGCGTGTCACTTCCATTTGTGTTACGCTTACATGCTACTCTGCTAAACATGCACACACACAATAAAACTTAACAGAAGTCGAAGAACACATGGAATCCAAGTTTGGTCATCAGTGGCCTAGTCTCTTCCGCCAAGGTCCATCGTGTCCATTGAATCAGATGCCTCTCTAGAGCCGGGATTCTCAACCTGTGGCCTATGGGCTGGATGTTTCCCATGGTACCATTTCATGTGCCCCCCTGCCTCCACCATACCTGGAAGTGCCATGTGGTGGAGGAAGGGCAAAATGGTTGCCCAGCCCCTGAAGGTGTCTGAGGGAGTGTGACCCAGCCCCCGGCTTTAAAAGGTTGAGAATTCCTGCTCTAGAGTTTCAGATACACAACATGATCACTGTTCATGGAACTGTATTCAAAAATCAATTTTGAATTGGAGATGGCCTGCCCCAGACAAAGAGCTTCTATGAGGAGACAAAGAACTTTCTTGGACAAGCAGGTATCTTAAGTTAAGAATGCATTTCATTTTGTTAGGCTAGAAGCTAGTAGAGGTAAAGGTCTCCCTTGCTCTAAAGCAGGGGTTCCCAACCTTTTCAAGTTGGGGGCTGGGTCACGCTCTCTCAGTCAGCTTCGAGGGCTGGATGGCCATTTTGCCCTGCCTACACAATGGAGGTGGCCATTTTGTCCCAACAGCTTCAAAGGGGTGGCCATTTTGTTTCTTGAATGCCCTTGGAGGAGTGGGGGCCACATGAAATGGTGCCATGGACCACATCTGACCCACTGGCCTTAGGTTGGGAACCCCTGCTCTAAAGCTAGTTGTGTCCAACTTTAAGGGACAGTCCTCATCTCTGTTTACAGCCAACGGCCACTGTCTGCATCTGTGGTCATGTGGCAGGCATGACTAGATGCCAAAGCATACGGAATGCTGTTACCTTTCCTGCCAAAGCCATACCTATTTATCTACTTGCAATTTCTTGCTTGGGCAGGAGCTGAGATAGACAACGGGCACTTACTCCATCAAACAGCCCTCGGGTCTCGAACAGCTGACCTGCCGACCTTCTGGTCATCAAGCTCAGCATCTTAACCACTAAACTACCACAGCCCTATCTTAACCTATAAAACCAAGGGTTAACCATTGGAAATTTGTATAGGTTCCTAAGCCTGGCCCTACTAACCCGCACCCACCATTCGTGCACGCAGGCGAACTGGGTCCGCAGGTCAACGAAGGATTGAGAAATGCGCCAGTGGGGCAATAGCCCCACAAATGCGAAAAAAGGGAAACAACTTCATTTCCCAACGTTTCTTGTGCCATGCCACAGCCAATCAGGCTGAGAGGCGCAACCACAAGGAACATTGAGAAACACGCCGCAGCCAATCAAAATTAAGCCGCAGGGAAAAAAACGCACCACAACCACAAATCACAAACCCATAACTACAAGCCCCTGAGTCCTGTGCGACATGAGCGCGCAGAACGCTGAGGAAGCCGGCAGCCAATTTTTTTTAAAAAAAAACAACTCACCACCTCACAGCCACGCAAACACCAACCACCCTTCTTTCCCTCACCAACAGCGCCTGAAGGTCCCGATTGGAGTTTCCCCTTTAATATCAGTAAGTGGGGAATGGCAATCCCCCTCTCCGCTGGCTCACCTGAGGTTGGGAGGTTTGTGGGGACAAAAGGGATCTGTCCCCCCAACCCTTCTGGACCCAGGAGACCAGGGAGAGTGGATCAATTTTTCCCCCTCCTAAAAAAAACCTCCGTCTTTAAAGAGAAGAAACCAAGCGGTTTCTTCTGTTTAAAAATGGAGGGGGTTTTTTTTAGGAGGGGGGAATTGATCCACTCTCTCTGGTCTCCTGGGTCCAGAAGGGTTGGGGGAGACATACCCCATTTGTCCCCCCCAACCCTCACGGACCCACGGGACCCGAGAGAGGAGATTGATTCCAACCCAACCCCCTGATATTAAAAGGGAAAATCCGATCAGAGTTTCCCCTTTAATATCAGTAAGTGGGAGGTGGCAATCCACCTCTCCGTTGGCTCACCTGGGGTTGGGAGGTTTGTGGGGACAAAAGGGATCTGTCCCCACAACCCTTCTGGACCCAGTAGACCAGGGAGATGGGATCAAATCCACCACCACCACCCAAAAAACCCTCCGTCTTTAAAGAGAAGAAACCAAGCGGTTTCTTCTCTTTAAAAACGGAGGTTTTTTTTAGGAGGGGGGAATCGAACCCCTCTCCCTGGTCTCCTGGGTCCAGAAGGGTTGGGGGGACAGATCCCTTTTGTCTCCATAAACCTCCCAACCCCCGGGGAACCAGCGGAGAGGGGGATCGCAGCCCCCCACCCACTGACATTAAAGGGAAACCCCGATCTACTTTCACGACTCCACACAATCAAAGCACCATAAGACAATAAAGTCCCCCTCCCCAACATCCGCAGTCTGGCCAGCGAAGCCGGCCCACGGAAATACCCCCCCCCAATGCGGCATAAAGCGGCATTGGAATTCCCGCAGTCTGGCCAGCCAGGCCGGCTCACGGAAATAAACCAACACCCCCCCCCAAAGCCACAACAACAACCAAAAAATAAAAATAAATAAATAAATTACAAAAATACCTTAAAACACAATCAAAAACATCCAAAAATACACAAAAACAACACCAAAGAACAATACAAAGTAAACAAAAACACAATAAAAAACAAAACAAACAGTCAAAAAAATACAAAACCCAACACCCCCCCACACACAAAATAAAGAAAGAAAACAAGCCAACTCACCATCACATGTCCTACCTGCACGACGACCGGAAACAAAATGAATAAAGAAAGAGACTACTTACTGGAAGAAGCTCCACCCAGAGGCCAGGAGAGAAAAAACAGTCAAAATACAAGAAAACCCCTACCAGCACCACCTGCTGGCCACAATAGTAAAAACAATTCAAAAACACACAACAGCCCCAAACAAAAGGCCACAACAGTAAAAACAAATCAAAACAATAACACAAAATCACAATTTTACACAAAAGGTCACAATAATAACAAGTCAAAAAAATTGCACGAAAACACAATTTAACACAAATCACAAACATATGTCAATAAAATAAAATAAAGAATTTATTAAAATTCTGTGCTGAGTTCTAACTCAAATAAAAACCCAAAACAACTAAACACATTTTAAAAACATTGAATGTAAAAAACATTTACTTTCACATTATTAAAATTATTACCTACGGTACAACTATTTTTTAAAAAACCAAAAACTAAAACATTATTCAGTTACATAAAACAGCCAGCCAAGCCAAAAAAAATTTGTATAAATAAACATTTTAAAAATCACAGACTAAGCAATTTTTAACAAGCACTAACACAATTTAACCTTCCAACACAATTTAAAATAGCCCGGCAATGCCGGGCAATATCTACTACTTCAGTATACTTTTCCTCATTAAATAACCTTCAATCCACAAGACAAAAAAAAATACATCCAGTCATTCTCAGAACCTGTGAGGCAAAGAGTTTTTTGAAAGTTTCGAACAAGATCTATCCAGACATATAACCACCCACATCACTGTGTTCCTTCTCTGAAGTTTTAACAAAGCCTCAATTTGAACTCATGGCATAGGCTCACTTGAGCCTTCTAACCAGCATGACCCTCCCCCCCATCGATAACGGATAGGGTTGCAATTGCCCGAAACCAGGGAAAATAGTGATCCCTATCTTAACCTATAAATCCAAGGGTTAACCGTTGGAACTGGCTATAGGTTGCTATGCCTTGCCCTACTTGCCTGCACTCACCCTTCGTGCACACAGCCGATCTGGGTACGCAGGTCAACGAAGGATTGAAAAAACTGGCAGTGGGGCAACAGCCCCACAAACGCGAAGAAAGGGAAACAACTTCACTTCCCAACATTCCTTGCA